>CM064418.1:19998588-21248588 GCA_032690845.1 Eleusine coracana subsp. coracana | reverse complement strand
TAATGCAGTCTGAAGTGATTGATCTTCTGAGTAGTGCTACTTGTGTTTGTTTGACTTCTGATATATGGAGTGGAAATTTCAAGGAAGATTACCATAGTGTTGTGTTTCATTTTGTCACTGCTAATTGGCAGTTAGAGAAACGCATTGTTGGTATAAGATTGATTGATTGTGCTCATAATGGTGTTAATATTGCTGTATCTTGCAAGTACTTACTGAGTACAATATGACTTCTAAAGTGTTGTCTATTACATTAGATAATATCTGTGCTAATGCAAGTGTTGTTAGAGAACTTGTTCCTCATTTGACACCTTACATTGTTTCTATTAGTACATCTAATTTGTTGCATCAACGCTGTGCATGCCATATCATCAATCTTATTGTGAAGTCTGGCCTAAAACACATTAAGGAACTGATTGAAGATTTTAGGAAGGCAATTTATTGGCTTAATTCATCTAATCAACACAATGATCAGTTTAAATGCTTTTGCGTGGCTTGTGGGGTTTGTTCTCACAAGTTTGGTTTCAACATGGATGTCAGGTGGAATGCCACTTATCTTATGCTCAACCATGTTGTGCCATGCAAGAACATCTTCTCTGTGTTTGTCACTACTAATTATCCACCTGAAGTTAATGGTGAGCAACTCCTGAAGAAGACCACTAGTATATTGCTGAATCTATTTTAAAGTTTTTGAAATTGTTCTACAAATGTACTATTTAACTTTCTGGTGTCTATTATCCAACCTCTCCTCTGATGATGCATGCTATTCTTGCTATTGTTGAGCATTTGTCTGCTTTTGAGAATGATGATAAACTAAGATATGTTGTTGTGCCAATGAAAACAAAGTTTTTTGAAATACTGGAGCAACATTCTTATGCTATACTCATATGCATTCATTCTTGATCCTACAGCTAAGCTTTCTGGTTTTACAAATGCACTGTAGCTTATTTCAAATGCCCTGAACCGTGATTGCTCTGATTATTACAATGAAGTAAGAATAGGTTTATCTAATTTGTTTGCTACATATAAGAGTAAGTATGGTTCTATGAGATTGCAGAACCCACCACCATCAGCTGCTATAGGTAAGAAAGTATGTTCATGGAACAGGATTTTTGGGAGGCCATCTGACACTTCCACATCTAACACTCTATCTTGCAATGTTAACGAGTTGTCATCATATTTGGAAAGTGATCCTGCTACCCAGTTTGATGATTCATTTAGTATTCTAACATGGTAGCAAGAGCACAAAAGAACTTATCCTATTCTCTCTATTTTGGCTAAAGATATCATGACTATTCCAATTTCCACTATTTCTTCGGAATCGGCATTTAGTTTGTGTAGCAGGTTGCTGGAGGATCATTGTCGGAGCACTACACCTGAACATGTTGAGATGCTATCTCTAATCAAAGATTAAGAGGAAGGTGACACCTGGCAGCAACAAAAAATTGAAAACAAGGAGCTAGAGGATAAGATGGCCAACTTGTACCTGGCGTGGACCTGATGGAGGTGCTTGATGTGGACAATGGTTCCCAATCTTCCAAAGGTTGGTTCTGGATACGTTGATTTGGTCGGAGGCGACACACAAATCGATCTAGCTTCAGAACAGCACGTTCTAAACCCCGCAATCGTAGCACGACGTCTCCTCTGGTTATCAACCATCCTAAAACGATTGACCTCGCTGAGAAGACTAATCCCTGCCTGCGAATCAAGAACACAAGCAAGAACAAATAAGAATGCAATATAATTGCAGATGTATTATGAATCTCACGAAGTTGGGGTCTCATAAACCGTGATGACAGTGAAACTGTTATGAACAAAATAATCTAAGCTAAATCCAAACTATAATGGTGCGGTGGCGGCTGTATATGAAGACCCTAGGGTCGTGCAAGACCCTCTGGACGCGCCCCTAATTGGGCTCAACTAGATACAAAGCCCAAAGGCCAAAAACAGGCGACACAGCACCGAAACAGATTCTGGACCCTCTCTTGTTTCGATGATTCTTGATGACTTCGGATGACTTTTAATATGAGACCGGCGCCATTGGAAAGGATATGTAGAACGTCCAAATTCGAGTCCGTATGCGTCTTGGGCATCCGTTTTAGTGCAGACTAGTCCTGAGCCCCAAAACAGACTCGAAGTCGGTTTTGGTTGGACCTCCACCTTGGCTTCCACGTCCTTGCTGGTCCTCCACGTCTCCAAGTCCTTCTCCCATTATCCCCTAATCCTCTCCATGGTTCCTAATTATAATATAATTATTAGGTAGCAAAACATTCTCAAAAGTGATATATAATGAAGAACGTAGGAACGAGCTCACCTCTAAATTTAGTCGTCGTGCACGAGCTCTAGTCATTGGACCTTGCAAGTCCAGAATTGGAGGAGTGTTGCATGTATCCTTAGGAGTGATGTCCTCATCATCCTCCCCCTCCTGAAGTGGAGTCGTCCTTGACTCAAGCGCATTCTCTTCTCCCAAGTATGGTTTCAAATCGTAAAGGTTAAAAGTAGGACGAACCCTGAACTCGGGAGGCAACTCAAGTTTGTATGCATTATCATTAATCTTCTCAATTATTTTGAAAGGACCATCAGCTCTAGGCATTAATTTAGACTTTCTCAAATCTGGAAATCTATCCTTTCTCAAGTGTAACCATACTAAATCTCCTACATCAAGTTTTACTTCTTTTCTACCTTTACTACCAGCAATTTTATACTTGTCATTCATCTTTTCAATGCTAAGTCTAGTGGTCTTATGCATTTTCAAAATAAATTCAGCACGCTCCTTAGCATCAATATGAACTCTCTTATGAATAGGTAGAGGAAGTATATCAAGTGGAGTACGGGGATCAAAACCATACACTAACTTGAAAGGACTTACCTTGGTAGTAGAATGTGTTGCCCAATTATATGCAAACTCAACATGAGGCAAACATTCTTCCTATTGCTTCAATTTTTTCTTCAAAATAGATCTCAACATAGTACCCAAAGTGCGATTCACCACCTCAGTTTGTCCATCATTTTGTGGGTGACAAGTTGTAGAAAACAACAACTTTATACCCAACTTATTCCAAAGCGTGTGCCAAAAGTGACTCAAGAATTTTGCATCACGATCTGAAACAATAGTAGAAGGCATACCATGCAAACGTACAATTTCTTTGAAAAAGAGATCAGCAATATAACTAGCATTATTAGTCTTATGACATGGCATAAAGTGTGCCATCTTAGAAAATCTATCCACAACAACAAAAATACTATCACTCCCCCTCTTAGTCCTAGGCAGTCCTAAAACAAAGTCCATAGAAATATCCGCCCAAGGAATAGAAGGAACAGAAAGTGGCATGTATAAACCATGTGGAGTCAAGCGAGACTTAGCTTTTTGACATGTAGTGCAGCGAGCAACAAAGCGCTCAACATCTTTCCTCATCCTTGGCCAAAAGAAGTGTGTGGCCAAAATATCCTCCATCTTCTTGGCACCAAAATGACCCATCAATCCACCTTCATGCGCCTCCTGTAACAACAAAAGACGAACGGTGCCAACTGGAATGCATAGGTGGTTAGCTCTAAACAAGAATCCATCAGTCAACACAAATTTGTTCCATGCACGACCTTCTTTACAATGCAGCAATACATCCTTAAAATCAACATCAGCAGCATATTGTTCTTTAATTACCTCAAGTCTAAAAATTCTACAATCAAGTTGGGACAATAAAGTATAGCGCCTAGATAAAGCATCAGCGATCACATTATCCTTCCCTTTCTTATGTTTAATAATGTAATGAAAAGACTCAATAAACTCAATCCATTTAGCATGTCTACGGTTCAAATTACATTGAGAATGAATATACTTAAGTGATTCATGATCAGAATGAATAATAAATTCTTTGAGCAACAAATAATGATGCCACGTCTCTAAGCAACGTACAGTGCATACAATTCCTTATCATACGTGGAGTAATTCAAAATAGGTCCAGTAATTTTCTCACTAAAGTATGCAACAGGTTTACTATCTTGCATCAAAACACCACCAATGTCTATACCACTAGCATCAGATTCAAGCTCAAAAATTTTATCAAAATTAGGTAATTGCAGCAATGGTGCATGTGTAAGTTTATCCTTCAAAGCATCAAAACACTCATGATGTACCTTACCCCAATAGAAATCAACGCCCTTCTTTGTCAACTCATGCAAAGGTGCAGCAATGGTGCTGAAATCTTTGACAAAGCGGCGGTAGAAACCTGCAAGACCAAGAAAACTCCTCACCTGTGTGAGAGTTTTTGGTACAGGCCAGCTCTTTATGGCTTCAATCTTCACCTCATCCACCTCAATTCCCTGTGGAGTCACAACATAGCCAAGAAAAGAGACTCGATCCGTGCAAAAGGTGCACTTCTCAAGGATACCAAATAAATGTGCATCTCGTAAAGCATCAAAAATAGCACGCAAATGATTCATATGTTCATCTATGGATTTGCTTTAAATCAAGATATCATCAAAGTAAACTACCACAAATTTGGCAATGAAAGCTCTTAAAACCTCATTCATCAAGCGCATGAAAGTACTAGGTGTATTAGTTAAACCAAAAGGCATTACTAACCACTCATATAATCCAAATTTGGTTTTGAAAGCTGTTTTCCATTCATCTCCAAGTTTCATTCTAATTTGATGGTAGCCACTACGCAAATCAATTTTAGTGAATATTATAGCACCACATAACTCATCAAGCATGTCGTCTAGCCTAGGAATAGGATGATAATACCTAATAGTAATATTATTAATGGCTCTATAATCTACACACATACGCCAAGTACCATCTTTCTTAGGAACAAAAAGTACAGGAACAGCACAAGGACTAAGTGATTGACGAACATACCCACGATCCAAAAGGTCTTGAACTTGTCGTTGTATCTCCTTAGTCTTCTCAGGGTTGGTCCTATAAGCAGCACGGTTTGGTAAAGTAGCACCTAGAATCAAATCAATTTGATGTTCAATCCCTCTCAAAGGTGGCAATCCCGGGGATATCTCAGCTGGAAAAACATCCTTATACTCCTGCAAAGGGTTAGTTACAGCAGGAGGCAAAGCACTAGAAGCAATATCATGAAGCGAAAACAAAGCTTCTTTGCATATCAAAGCATAGCAAATATCATCATTATCAGAAATTTCAGCAAGCTCAGATTTTGTTGAAAGACATAAACGACCTTGTAATTTAATTCCAGCACCCTTAGAACTTGAAGAATCATTAACATTACTAGGTGTAGAGTTAGAATTAACAGGTTGTTGAATTTCAGGACCTTTATTTTTCAAACTAGCAGCTCTTTCTAAATCAGCTTGTACAATTTTAGCAGGGGTCATTGCTAACAAAGTAATTTTAGTTCCTTTATGTATAAAAGTGTACTTATTACTTCTACCATGGTGTAGCATCATTATCGAATTCCCAAGGTCTACCCAATAAAAGTGAACATGCTTGCATGGGTACGATATCACAATCAACAGAATCTACATAAGAACCAATGGAAAAAGGAACTCTACAAGTTTGTATTACCTTAGCTTTGCCAGAGTCGTTTAACCACTGAATGTAGTATGGATGTGGATGTGGACGTGTGGTCAAAGCAAGCTTGTTGACCACATCAGAACTCACCAAGTTATTGCAGCTCCCTCCATCAATGATGACACGTGCTCGGCGGTTCTTGATGACAAAGAAAATCTGGAATAAGTTGTGGCACTACATCGTCTCGGGCTGATGAACTTGTGTGCTAAGGACGCGTTGAACAATAATGTTCATGTATCCCGTGGTGTCTCCACCTCCAAGGACAAGGTCACTGCTGGTGGCAGCGACGTCCTCCTCCTCATCCTCCACATCGGAGGTGCTTATGTAACCGCCATCATCTGTCGCCACATATGCCCGCCTACTTGGATAATCTTTCTGCACATGACCAAGTCCATGGCAGCGGTGGCACTGAATCCCTGTAGTGCGCCCCGTCGAAGCAACAGAGGAGGCACTACTAGCTGGTACCTGCACGGAAGTTTTACCTGAGCGCGTAGAAGGTGCAAGGGCTGATCTTGGAGCTGCAGAAACAACACTGGTTCCCTTGGTAGCTGCTGGTGGGGGCGGCCGAAAAGATGGCCTGGACAGCCCCGAAGTTCCCGTCGAGCGTGGGGGATAGGAGTTCCTTGACTTGTTGTACTCCTCAAAAGCCTAGAAAAGTCCCTGTGATCCTTTCTCTGCAAGCATAGCATATTGGAAACACTGGGTGAGGGTATAATATTCTTTATAATCAAGGATGTCCTGAATTTCTTTTCTTAAACCAAAATAAAAGCGACAAATCTGATTCTCTACTTTTTCAACTACAGCACAATGAATCAAACCCTTCTGAATCTCACTAAAGTACTCTTGAACAGTTTTATCTCCTTGTTCTAAACGCTATAGTTTATTATGAATCTCTCTATAAAAAGAAGGAAGAACGAAACGATCACGCATTGCTACCTTAAGTTCTTTCCAAGTAGTAGGCAAATTTGTTTCAGCAGCTAGACCACTCCATCAAACAATAGTAAAGTCCTTAAACTCACTAGTAGCTTGTCTAACTCTATGTTGTTTAGGAACAAGATGGGCATTAAATTTTTGTTCTACAGTCATCTCCCAATCAAGATAAACATCACCATCATACTGACCCGAAAACGAAGGAATTGAAAACATAATTTTAGCATACGGGTCATCTGGAGCATAGTTACCGTGTGGACGACGATTGTAGTTATGGAAACCACCCATACCTTGAGTATTATGTTGCAAACGACGTCATAACGGTCCTTGTAGCTGACCTATCCACAGTGCCATCAGCCTTATATATCGTGTCTTCATCATAGACGTCTTCAACGTCGTTGTTGTTGTTATTGGTGTTCGTATCATTGGTTTTGGGAGCGGTCTCCAACGCGACAACCTGATCGGTTAACTTAGAGACCCGCTTCTCCAACCGCTCGATGCTTTCTCCAATGTGAAGCTTGCTGACCGCATCAGTAACGGCTCTGGTGATCGTCTCTGCCAAATCACTCTGAGCAGCCTGCAAAGCCTTCTGGAGCTGCTCTTGGCTCACGTACTCACCAAATTGTGAGGGTGGATCCATCTCTCCGTCATCACTTCCTGCCATCACAAACACCAAAATAGGAAACAAACAGTGAAGGTTATCCCTACAAAACAGCTAAGCAATGGTGCCTCTCAACACAGCAAAAGGAAACTCCTTACAAAGCTCTTGCAAAGTTCTGAAAAGCAAAGCAAAGGATACCATGGAGGTGTGTTCCATGATTGCAAGGGTCACAAAAGAACCTATGTGCTATCCAGAAGAAATATGTAGAGCTAGAAAGGCCATATATATATATATGTGTGTGTGTGTGAGTGGCACACAAATAAAAAAAAAAGATAGTAAAGCTGAATAAGTGCCAAAGTAACTTGTCCCTAGTTGCTGGTCTAAGTATGTCCTAGAACAATAGTGATAGCAAAGTAGAAACACGGAGACAAATGCACACATGCAATAACAGGGGGCTAAGTGCAAAACAGCAAAATCTAGAAATTTTAGGGGGCTAGATGTCTTAAATTAATTTTTTCTTTATCTTCCTGATTTTTTTTTGAATTTTTTGACGAGGGCACATAGGGCATAGCCCAGTGTGGGTATGCTCAACTTTGAGTCAAGAATCTCCTGTAAAAATTTCAGCCAAAACGGACAATCGAGCGAAAAGTTATGCCCGTTTTACCGAAGGGGGGTCGGAGTCGGTTTTCCAGAAACCCGAGTCGGGTTTGGGGTCGGGTTTGGAATCGGGTAGGATTTTTTTTTTGGCGGCGTGGAGGCAGCGGCAAGTGGAATTTGTGGGGATTGTTCTGGGGTGTTGACGGTGTGTTTAGGGTGGGATTAGGGTGGGACTAGGCTAGGTGTGTCGATCAATCAACCCTAGCACAAAAAGCCAACAAAACAGAGGATGGTGAAGGGGATGGCGGCTAGGGTTGCAAGGGAAACACTATTGACGACAAAAACACAAACTAAATCAGTGACTAAACAAGAACTAGGGCACAAACTCAACACTACGGATTCTGAAATTGAAATATGTAGAGGCTAAACACGTGGTTATGGGCGGAGGGAAAATTTTTTGGGCTTTTCTATGGACGATAGGATGAACACAAAACAAAATTAACTAAGGGTAGTGCGAACCTGATGGTGCATCTAAAGCTCTGATACCACTTGATGTGGACAAGGGTTCCAGATCTTCCAAAAGGTTCTAGATACGTTGATTTGGTCGAAGGCGACACACAAATCGATCCGGCTTCAGAACAGCACGTTCTAAACCCCGCAATCACAGCATGACGTCTCCTCTGGTTATCAACCGTCCTAAAATGATTGACCTCGCCAAGAAGGCTAATTCCTGCCTACGAATCAAGAACACAAGAAAGAACAAAGAAGAATGCAAAACAATTGCAGATGTATTATGAATCTCACGAAGTTGGGGTCTCACAAACCATGATAACGGCGAAACTGTTATGAACAGAATAATCTAAGCAAAACCCAAACCCTAATAGTGTGGCGGCGGCAGTATATGAAGACCCTAGGATCATGCAAGACCCTCTGGACGCGCCCCTAATTGGGCTCAACCAGATACAAAGCCCAAAGGCCAAAAACAGGTGACGTAGCACCGAAACAGATTCTGGACCCTCTCTTGTTTCAACGATGTCTGATGACTCCGGATGAATTTTGATATAAGACCGGCGGCATTGGAAAGGTCTTCTTCTTATCTTTCCATGCATATGTAGAACGTCCAAATCCGAGTCCGTATGCGTCCTGGGCATCCGTTTTAGTGCTGACAAGTCCTGAGCCCCGAAACAGACTCAAAGTCGGTTTTGGTTGGGCCTCCACCTTGGCTTCCACATCCTTGCTGGTCCTCCACGTCTCCAAGTCCTTCTCCCATCATCTCCTGATCCTCTCCATGGTTTCTAATTATAATATAATCATTAGGTGGCAAACCATTCTTAAAAGTGACATATAATAAAGAACGTAGGAACGAGCTCACCTCTAAATTTAGTCGTCATGCACGAGCTCTAGTCATTGGACCTTGCAAGTCCAGAATTGGAGGAGTGTTGCATGTATCCTTAGGAGTGATGTCCTCATCAGTGCTGCTGCTACACCTACATCTGGAGATGAAGGAGGGCAAGGAGTTGGATCTGCTGCTGGGTAGAAATGTACTACGTTGGAGTTTTTTGCTTTGAGAGTTGAGAACTTGAGATCACTAAAAGAGTCTAGGTTGTACTCTTTTTTCCTTTAGGGTTTTATCCTCATGTAGTTAAAATAAGATTTTACCTAAAGGTTTTTAACGAGGTAGCCAATTTTATAAAACTATTAGACTCTTTTAAAGCTTGGTGATCTCTCCAATTACATGATTATGACTTGTGAACTTCTGTCATGTGATTGTGATTTGTCAAAGATTAAAAGTTGATTATGTTCATGTATAATGTATTTATGTCTATGTAATTTCATGTATTACTCCATCTTCCTGTCATCATTTGAACTTGCTTTTTTTATGAACAAATGAGCTATTTTTTTGGTCAGCAGGTTAGTCGGGCTCTGTCCAGCACAGCCCAAAAGGCCTATCGAGCCAAAGGCACGGCTTGACCTATGCCATGCTTGGGCTTTAGTTCATACACGACATGCCAGCTCGGCATAGCCCATAACTAACCGTGTCGTGTCAGCCTATTATACAAATGGGTCGGCCCATAATGGACATGTGCCAGGCCGGCACGTCATGACCTGTTAGCCAGGTATAGACACACAAGTCAAGTTTAGAAACCTAGATGACATCGAAGCCAAATTTAGAGGCCTAAATTTGCATTTTAAGAGTATATGGACCTAAATAACATCGAGTCTAAGTTTAGGAAGTCAGACGTACAATTTAAGATTATGAGCACCTAGGGGTTGTTCGTTTTTATGGGCTAAAGAGCTAAAACTAAACTTTAGTATAAATTTTAGCTTTAAAGAAATGAACGAGAGGGCTAAAAGTTAAGCTAAGCTTTAGCTCTAGAGAAGAAAAAGGGGCTAAAAGTAGAACTAAACTTTAGCCCTCCAAAAGATGTTAAAGTTTAACTCAAATTTTAACACCTCTAAATAACATAGTCAGACAAGTTTAAAGACAGACTGATGCATTTTCCTCTATATACAACCACATGTCAATTTGAGTCACTTGGGGTCTGCTTGGATACTCTAACAGTGTTAGAGGTTAGAGTTAGTTTCTAGCTCATAACTAACCCTAAACTAACTCTACCCCTTGAGGTGTTTGGATGCATGGGTTAGATTGATAATAAAAGCATTTTTGTAATCATTTGACTCCTTTAAACACTTTTTATAACCAGATTTGGTGTGGCTGGCTCTTATGTGGCCTCCCTAGTTTTAAACACTCATTATAACCATGCACACGCCAACAGTGGAAGAGAATAAGAATAAGGCAACATGTGGAGTCATAAAAAATAAATCAACATAGCAAAACATCATGAGAGTTGACATATTTAAAAGAAAGGAGCTTGCAAAAGATAATTTTTTGGGAAAAATTCAGAATTCACTTGGGTAATCATAAACATATTTTTTTTCCTTAGTTTAGAACACACTTATAAACCTGCATATAAGAAGCTACATATGCAACTGCATGAATGACCAACAATTTTCACCTTTAAAGCATTCCCTGCCCAGGCATGTATGAATGACCAGCAATTTTCACGTGGCCTGGAAACAAATGAAGCTTAACAAAAAAATTACACTCCATCAAATAAAGCTTGAGCTAATTCATCGTGGAAGGTATTCATGCTGAATTCTTCAATAAGAGGTTCATCTTGTGGCCATGCAGATGCAGGAGGAATAGGCATTGGGTTATAATTTTCATCTGCATCACAGGTATCAAATTCTCTATCTGCAATTCTGCTTTCTCTAATAAAGAGCCATACAAGCAACAATAATTCTAGTTTGCTTTTCCTCTGGAAATGTTGGCATGTTCAACAAGATCCTAATTTCATCTTCAACACTCCAAAAGATCGCTCTATGACATTCCTAACTTTGGTGTGTGCATGGTTGAAGGTTTCTTTCATACCTTGTGGTGGCGGTCCATTCTGCCATTGCTCCACATGGTACCTTGTACATCTATATGGTGAAAGATAGCCCGGCTGGTTTGGGTACCCCGCATCAACCACATAATACTTCCCTACATATTGGGAAAGGCAGACACACTATAAGACTTAGATGAACAAGTGGTATTGGATAAAAATTGTTACAAGACAGTTCAAGTAGCAAACCTGGTGGTGGATGTGGAAATTTGTGATGATAAGTAGTGATAGCATCTTTGAAAACTCTCATGTCATGTGTTAAACTCAGCCATCCCGACAACACAAAGGTAAATCTCATGTCAAAATCACAAACAGCAAGCACATTCTGATTGGGTTTCATTGTACCTGTTCAAATATGGAACCCTCTTACGCTTATGCACCAAAACCTTCACATGTGTCCCATCTATAGCTCCTATGCAGTCGTTGAAGTGTGGCCAAAATGTTGGATTTTCCAAGTTTGGGTGCATCTTTGAAAATGTTGGGTCCTTTGGTACAATTATATGTTGTGCTAACTTAAGGAGGCATGTCAAAACTCGGTCAAATGTCTTGCTTATTGTCTCCAACAACCTCCTAAAACGGTTGTCAGCCTGTCTAACTGACTGTGGTGCACCAACAATCCATAAAAACATAGCAAGAGCCTCTATAGACGATATTTGTGTAGTAGACTTCAACAACCTCCTAAAACGGTTGTCAGCCTGTCTAACTGACTGTGGTGCACCAACAATCCATAAAAACATAGCAAGAGCCTCTATAGACGATATTTGTGTAGTAGACTTCAACCCATATGACTCAACCAAAGTATTATGTAGCCTGTTAAATAATGGTCTCTCAATTTTGAACATGTTGTAGCATTGGGTATCCTAGGATAGTGTTCTTTTGACCCAATCAAAACCAGATTCTCCATCAACCCTCTTAGATAATTTCACAAAGTAGTTGTCACTACCACAAAAAAGATAATTAGAGACGTGGATTTTATGTTATTAGTGACAGAAATTGCCACCGTCACCTGTAAGGCGTCACCAAAGTCCATTTTTAGTGACGGATTTCAACCGTCTCTAATAAAGTTTTAGTGACGGCTGACCAATACCGGCTGTAGTAGTATTAGTGACGATTGTTATGGTACGTCCGTAAAAAGCACATAGCCGTCACTAATGATAGTTATCAGAGACAAAATATACAAACCACGTCACTATAGATTGTCTTTAGTGACGGATTTTGCACAAGATGACACCCAAGAGTGACGGTTGTAAGAAAACCCATCTCTGATTTTTAATACAGAAAAAAATGAAAAATGCCCAAATTAGGGCTCTTGGCCTCATCTTTCCACGCTCTGAAACAGCTACATCAATTTATTTTGCATTCCGGATGCAATGACAGGTGATACAAAAAAAATCAAACACAAAAAACCTCCTTCAAATATACATGTCCTGGAGTTCTTCAATTTACAACATACATCCTTAGAAAAGGAATAACTACTTGGTTGCCTAATCTTAATTGAACTGGTGCAAATCATAAAATCCAAGGTGACAAAATTATATGTAAATGCACAAAATCCAGTTTAAGTCCCAGATAGTCCTCATTTTGCAACAGTCTACAGCCTGAAGGTCAACAAAACATATATGAATTAGAATGTTATGATATGAGACCATTGTCATTGGATACATGACTACAAGTGCTTAAAGGCACAGCTACATCCCAAATTATCAGTTTAGTACTTTACTGAAATGAAATAGGGCACACAAATCAAGAATCCAGAGTAGATGCTATAGCTAGTAGATAAAATGTGCACCAACCATTTTTTTTCAGTCAACTAGTTATTTCAGATAGTATAATGCTTCTAGCAAACATGTAACAGGGTATAGGTAGTTAAAATTTTGTGATCGATCAATTCAATATATAAGGACCAATTCTGCAAACCATCACTAATAACTGAACTATTAGAACAAGTCAGCACCATTACTGTTGTAGAATATAGAGACAAAATAGGGACCGAGCCTAGAGAACCTAGCTATGGGCAGTGCTTAGTGCCTGGGATTAACCATGATGTTGGAACAAACAGCAACAATACTTATCCTGTATATACAACGAATTTTGGGGGAAATCAAGACATGTTTCAAAGCACTAAGACCATTTTGGTAAGAAAATATGAGCACATATGAAAATACTGAATTTCCAAAGCATGTGTCGTTTCCGTTTCTACTACAATACCGCAATCATAAGAAAGTTCTCATAAGACAAAAATGATGCTTGCAACTACTTGTATCTTCTCATCAATCATGTTAAGCAACATCAACATTAATTAGTTAAGCAACACATGGTCCTAATAAGTAAATTTTTTTCTAGAGTAAACATTTTCCAAGAACTACAAACTACACACATATGATATACTGAAAACAGAATGATAAAACATATATTGATATGGTCTACAACATTTAGCTTGATATGTAATGAACTGGAAGGTCAGCACACAATTTACAAGTATACCTCGAATAGAATCAAGATAGTTAGCTCCTTTGGTAGCTTCAAATAATTGGTGTATATGGTCAACCTACAAACCATGCGCAACCTAGTTTTGAATAATTTATGTATAGAATTATAGTGTCATATAATAGTCGGAGCTAGAGAATCAGAGAACCTGTATTTTCAGAGCTAGAGAACCGGTATTATGCACATAACTATATACTAGACTGAATTCAACATAACAGATAATGATTCAATGTCTAGTGTTGGTTTGACATTGAGTTGATGTCAATGGAAGTTATAGCCAATAACCATTCAGAATACTCAGGACTGTTCCGATGCTACCTGCCAATTAGCTCACCCAGCCAGGCACACATCACGGCCCCAGCCGATGCCTGTGACAGGCAGATTTTCACCAAAAATATGTGGTAAAATGCTAATAGGACACGTAAAAGGTTAATAAATGTGAGACCATTTTCAACAGAAACCCAACAAGAGTTAATGGAATTAGTACAGACAATACAGTCAAAATCAACGAAAATCAAAATTCCCATGACTGACTTTTAGGTCTAGGCAGTACCTGCAATCTCTCCAATTGGACTGTATTGCTTCCTCGACAAAATCAACTTGGAGACATTCAACTCCTATAGCATCTGGGTCTACACACAACAGATAAAAAATTTGACATACAAAAGATCTAGGCAGTACTTGCAATCTGTTTGCTCAGTAACTTACAGCAACGTAAAAAGAATTAGTGTATTCAATTTGTTTTGATCAACAAGAACGAATCTAATAACACACTGAAGCCACGCCATACCTACATCAACAGGCACACAATTCATACACAGAAGTAAATATCACAAGCAAATAATGTCAAACACCTCGCAGTTCATATACAGGGCAATAAGCAATAACAAGCCATAAAACTTAGTCTGGTGCTTTACCTGTTTGATTACGGAAAAGAAACTGAAGATCTGGACCAAAGCGGCACGGCGGCACATGGCGAGTAGAGCGTGAGCTCGGGTCGGTGCTCAAGGATGACACCTTGCTCGGGGACGACACGGTGCACAAGGAGGAGGACCTCATGGTCGCGGTCGACGAGACCATGGAGCGAGTTGGCATCGGGATGTCGAGGAGCTTGAGGTCTTGTGTGGGCGTGGGGACGAGGACGCCTCTTCCTCGACATACTGGTGACGAACCTGGAGGCAGGGGCTCGAGGACGAGGACGCCGTAGGGCAGGTTGGAGACGGCGGATCTGCTCGCTCCCGTGGAAACGCAGGGGAATCCAAGCGGAGGCGTGCGGAGTTCCGAGCGTCGGCACCGGCGTAGTGGCGAAGGTGGAGTGCGACCGCGAGATCTGGAGGAAGGTGAGCTGCCACAGTACACGCGAGCGATCTGGAGGAGGGTGTAGTGGCGGCGGCTGACCGAGTTAGGGTTGGGAAGAGTTTCTCAAAGCTGCGATTAAACAGGTCGGAGATCAGAAATAGGATAAGGGGTACTTTTTTTGTCCTTCAATCAGAACAACACTTTGGCTCAGTGATTTAGTCCGTTGGAACCATAGGAGATGTCTCTGGTTCGATTTTCCTTTGACCTACACATTTATTTTTCATTTCAAAAAAGATTAGGGCCTCTTAGCTTGTTTGATTCGATGTCTAGCAGTACCTGAACAAAAGTTAGTATTTTTAGAGCCGCGGTTATAAACCAGTGTCACAAGGTTTTAGCGATTGTTTTAACTACACTATCACTAAGATATATAATTCAGTGATCGGTTTTATTATCCCGTCACTAATAAGTAAAGCCTGTCTGTAATGTCAGCTATAACAGTGACGTCTTTTCAAAAGTACGTCTCTAACTGTTGAGCTATATTTTTAGTGACGTGTTTTCAAATTTATGTCACTATTGGTGCCTCGGTTAGGGTTTCCAAAGAATATTAGTGACATGTTTTAATGGACCCGTCACTAAATGTCAAATTAATGACACATTATTAACTGACGTTAACCAGTGTCACAAGGTTTTAGTGATTGTTTTAACTACACTATCACTAAGATATATAATTCAGTGATCGGTTTTATTATCCCGTCACTAGTAAGTAAAGCCTGTCTGTAATGTCAGCTATAACAGTGACGTCTTTTCAAAATACGTCTCTAACTGTTGAGCTATATTTTTAGTGACGTGTTTTCAAATTTATGTCACTATTGGTGCCTCGGTTAGGGTTTCCAAAGAATATCAGTGACATGTTTTAATGGACCCGTCACTAAATGTCAAATTAGTGACACATTATTAACTGACGTCACTAGTTTGGTGTGTTTTTGTGATAGTGTGTCAGAGTACATACCCAGGATAGGAACCAATTGCAGGATCAAGTTCTAGACCTGCTCCAAATTGTTCTGGCACATGGATACAATCTCATCCTCACTTGTGCTACCTCCATCATCTTCTTCTTTCTTCAACATGGGTCCATGATCTTCTTCCTGAGTCAACACATTACAAATAAAATTAGTTCAGCACATATAAAATTAGTTCAGCATATAGATAACTTCAGCACATAGATAACCTAAGCACATAGTTAACTTGAGCACATAGATAAAAGGTTCAACACATCAACACCTAACACATAGATGATAGGTTTGACATCTTATGGCACTCATCCTAACACTCCATGCTATTGTCCCTGCACCACTTCTTGAAGTAACCCAACTTAAGCTCAGGAGCATCTAACCTACAGAAGAACTCTCTTTGGTACTATGTTTCGAATATCTTGGACATAGCATAGACTGAGTCTACTGTTTTCTCAACACCGCACTCAAATGCCAACTCCTCACACCTCTTGACAGAAAATGTAGCCTTGTCTTTTACACCACTCTGCACTTGCTTAGTGTTGAAAGCAACATACTGTTTGTAGGTAGTGGCTATGTCCTTCACAAATTTCACCATTGGGCTCTTGCTTTTCTTCAATGGACTAGTGCAAGTGCTTGTATTGCTGGAAAATGACATCTTGCTCTTCCAAGCCCTCTTGTTGCACTGGCTATTTTAACTTGTAGGTGTTGACTGAAGCTCATCCTCCTCTACTTGCTCCTAGGTGTGACCATAATCATCTCCAGGCACAAAGACCATGCTCCCATCCACAGTGTACCCACTGAAGGGTTGATCCAGCAAGTCCTCGTTTCAATAAGGACCCCATTACAACTTCTTTAGGTATTGTTTCTTCTACAACATAAAATGATCAACAATTTTTTA
Source organism: Eleusine coracana subsp. coracana (assembly GCA_032690845.1). NCBI lineage: Eukaryota > Viridiplantae > Streptophyta > Magnoliopsida > Poales > Poaceae > Eleusine > Eleusine coracana. The sequence continues at coordinate 21,231,787 of CM064418.1, read as the reverse complement.
GACAATAGCCAACAAAACAAGGCAAGCCAAAATGCATATTGAAATGCATGACAACATTGTACCTCTGTGTATGTGATCCAAAAATCATAGTTTGCATCAATGGATCTACTGGCTTCCTCCCCAACCTTGTGTGCACTTGCTTGTATCGCCAGAAAGAGTGGATGTTTTTTAGTACGCGAAATATGTTCTTCACCTGCAGACGGGTATACACCAACCCCCTTCTAGCAAGTAGTACCCTTCACCAGTCATTTGTGCACCATTGTATATTCCTGATGCACGCTACTCTATGCACAATTCAAAACAAACAAGCATTATTAACATCATTCCATTGAGCTCGGTTTGATCGCCTCACGGGGGACCTCCGGAGCTCGTTAACTCCTCCACATCCTCCTCCTCTTCCACATCACCATTGTCGAAGGGAGCGCCATAGCCGGATGCTTGCCCACGAACAGCACTCCTCGGTGCCCTCGACACCTAGGGACGTTAACCACGCCGGCCACCGTGACCTCCACCACCATGGCTATGGCACCCGGTTGCCGCAACGGCCGAGTTCATGCACTGCTGAATGCCGCCACCTGCTCCTGATGACAACCCGCCAATTGACAGGCCACCATTTCCTCCTCCACGACATGTTGTCTCCGACAAGGAGCCGAAGTTCAGTTGCCGTGTTGGTGACGGCAGAGGCGTCCATCCATCTCCTGCTTTGGCATGCTGAGAAACCATGTGGATATGTGCCATGGTTTGTAATATATGTGATGAGTAATTGACTTGAGCAGATTTGGTGTTTAAGTTGAAATGCGGGAATCCGGGGATTGCATGTGTGTGTGCATGATTATGGTTTCGACTAGACGGAGTTGGTGGAGGTATTGGTGATGTTGCAGGAGTTGGAAAATGTGTTTGCTTGTCTCATGATGTATAGGTCACTAGAGTCGACTTGGCAGTCAACAGCGAGAGGATCGGGCACAAGTAGGGGACTTGGGGCCGGACTATCGAGATGCCGGGTGAAGTCATGGGTGATCCACACCGTACACGTGGAGAGGCAAGAAGCACGAACGGTTTTGCGTTTGAGCCTCAAAACCGTGATGGTGATGAAGACGGCGTGTTGACCAAGTCAAGGCAAGCATGATGCGGGTGCAAGTGACAAGGGGGCCCGATGGACCAAGACCGGGAGAGACTTGCCGGTGGTCAGGATCGCGGGACAAGGTGACACACGTCAACATCGAGAAGTCGCGCTTTGAGAAGCGTGCAAGGCGGTTTCCCGATTTGGGCCTCAAAATCGGTGGTGATTGGAGGTGCATGTGGCACCATCGCGGAGCTTGCATCGAGGCGAAGCAAAGATGTAAAGGGCCCGATGGCATTCGGGTGAAGGAAAAGGAGATGGACAAGTTTACCCCGGTGGTAGGTGGCAATGTTATGTTGGTCAAGGGTAGTGTAGTCTTTTGGACAATAGGACCCTCGGCCTATATAAGGAGAGATGTGGCTGGTGGGAGAGATGGCTCTTCCTATTAGCTTTCTGTTAGGAACTCATTTCAAAGTGCTAGGAGAGGTCTTCATGTAATAGAGGAGAGGAGAGGGTGTGTGAGAGACATCTCTTGCTCTTCCAAATAGTGGGAGGAAGAGGATGGCTTCCTAGACATATATCCATGTATCTTGACTTGATGAATCAATGATATGAGTTTCAAATTCGTGCTCAAGTTCTTCCTCTCTCCCTAAATCCCGAATTTCTCTTTTTCCCTATTTTCGGAGCTATTTTCGTGGTGATTTTTTATCTTGATTTTGAGTGAGTTTTGGGATGGATTTTGTGAGTGATCTTTGTGCTATGATGTGCTAGAACAACCCTATATAGGTCCTTGACCGAATCAAAGGCACTAGCACCTTCAATTTGAAAGATTTCTCAAGTTTTCCCTTTTTGGTGTTCTTGGCACAAGATCTGAAATTCATGATGATTCCTTGTGCTTTTTGACTAGATCTCTTTAGAGGAGTGTTGTGATGTATTGAGGATGATCTGGTCCAAATTTCGTGATTTTTGGAGTTCGTTTGATAGGGTCTTGGCAATTTTCTTTCCTGAACGGGGCCGCTGTTTTGCCCAGGACAGAACTTCCGTGGCTAGGACAGAACTTCTGTCACCGTGATGGAACTTGTGTCAAAAACCACAGAACTTCCGTGAGTGATAGTACTCCCATCACCCGGAACTTCCGTGATTGATAGAACTTCCGTCGGGTGCTTCAGAACTTCCGTCGGGCACCATGGAACTTCGCTCAGTTTTGTGATCTCTCGGATCTTCCTTGTCTCCCTTTTTGTTTCTCTTGTGCTTCCGCTATGTGTTCTTTTGGTTTGAGTCATTCCTAGGGTTAGCACATCACAAGTTGGTGTGTGTAATCTTGGTGACTCGGTTAGAGGTTGGTTTGGGTTGTAATTAGGACATAGGCAAGTTCTTGAGAAGAATTTTAATTGGCTCCCATTCACCCCCCCCCCCCCTTTGGTCGCCTTCTCGGTCCTTCACATGCGTTGGGCGATAGGGAGGGACTCGGGAACCCCTGCTGTTGGCGGCCGATAAAAGCTAAAATCGGCCACCAACCGATCGGGAAATGCAAGGTAGAGACCAAAGTTCAATAAATATTTGCTTAAACTAATAAAGTTCCACGAGTTTTGGTGAAATATGTGTTTGTAGGTATAAGAGACCCAAAATGTGCAAAAACATGAAGAAACACCCCGTCGGCCGATCACGACTGTGAAACAGCCGTTTTCACCGGTTGATAGGGTTGTTTTCAGGCAGAAACCAGCCGACAGGTCATAACTGGCTAAAATGAGCCACCCGGCTAGTTAAATGGAGCCGTTTTCAGGCTGATCTTCCAACCCGGTCAGTTTTCCAAAAATACTTCACCAAAATGGCATTTTCTCCTCCCGGATTAAGGATGATGAAATATGAATAAGGAAGAGAAGGCCAAAAAGAAGCTTAATCGGGAGAAGTCAAGTGGGCAACCCGGAGGGGGTCGGCATCTAGCCCGGCTACCGGCCGGCCTAGCCTGCCAACCAGCCCCCTAAGCCGCCTGGCCCCCCATGCTGGCTGGCCTAGCTTGCCACCCGACCTAGGGTGGCTATCCGGGGTGGCCAGCCCATGAGGCCCGACACGCCTATCGGCCCCAAAATGAAGAATTTGGCGTGAACCGACCGAACAACCGCCATCAAGACAAAATCTAAGCCGACCAAAATGAGTCGGTCAGGAACCAACACGATCCCATGGCCGCCAGGCACGGGCCGCCACCTGGCGCGCCAATTTTAGCCAACCAACCCTGCTTCACCTACAAATACCCCCCGGACCTATGCCACCTATAAATAGAGGGGGAATTTGGCAGAAAAGAGGAGGAGAAGCAAGAAACACATAAAGGAGTCCATTCCCCACTACTTGTGCTACTTAGTAGAGTAGGTTAGTTAGTCGGGAGTTAGAGTCTAGTCGAGAGCGTCGCTCGGGATTCCGGAATTGTCTTGGAGTCTTGGTATGAGCTATCTTGTATCTTTTCTCTTTATGTAAGACTTATCCTTTATCAATATAAATATCTTTTCTTTTATATCTTGTCAAGTATTTATCTTAATTTAGTCATTTTCCCTAAGTTAGATTTATCGAGAAGAAACTTTGTTGCGTAGTTCACGGGTTTCCCGGCTAGGATTTAATTAACTTTAGTTCTTTCCGAACTTAGACTTGATTATTTCCTGGCTATTCTTTCGCTAGGCCAACAGAAAAATATCTAGTGAAGGCGTAGGCGTGGTGCCTAAGTTAACACTAGCTGAATTTGCATTCGTCCCCACGGGTTGTGTGGTAGGCGGTAGGTGGTGATAGCCCTGTCCGTCCCTTTAGTAATCCATCATGTTCGGGCCGTCTTAGTCAGGGTTGTCTAGTGTTAGTGTACCCACTAGTAGAGAGGCTAGTTACCGATCATATACGCAAAATAACGAGCATCACTCGGCTGATTGAAGTCAGTCTATTATAGTGAAAATAAAGCTCAAAGATATGAGTGATTACAATTCTTGAGGAAAGATTACTTAATAATGATTGAAGTCATGGTAACTTAGTACTTGGCTATGATTGATGTCATAAAGCCTTATTCATTCAGTTGTGACTGAAGTCACCTGTTTAGAACATAATCATTCGGTTGTGATGGAAGTCACCCATTTCATTCATAAATCACTCATAGGCCACTCGGTCAAAGACTATGTCATTTGGCTATGATTGATGTCATAAGCCTATGTTCACTCGGATGTGATTGATGTCACCCGAATATATAATATAGCACTCAGCAATGATTGAAGTCATTGGTTTGAGTCATCAACCACTCAACGGTGATTGAAGTCACTCGTCTGAATTATATATCACTCGGTAGTGATTGATGTCACACTACTGAGTTATTTATCACTCAGATTTGATGATTTGAGTGTTTTTTCCTTAAAGAGAGCCAACACGACTATTCTTGATTTGGACTCTTGCATTATTTGCAGTTTTGAAATGATACAAGAGTTGGGGGCTACACCTAATTAGGTGCACCTATTCGGCGCACCAGTTGATTTCTCGAAGACATTTTCAGATCTTTGAGATTCTTACAAGCTCGCTGATACAAAGCTAAAGCATTCTATATGGCATAAACCAGTCGGGAAGCTACTGAAGATTATTACCAAGCTTGCAAGACTCTCGGAGGCTTGTCGATGATACATACCATTAGGGTACCTCACAGATAAGGAAAGTAGAGATAGACTCCTACTAGGATAAGAATAGTAGACCAATTAGGACTTCACCATGTAACCCTGTCCCCCCGGATATATAAGGAAGGGCAGGGGTCCTCCTCAAGGGACAACCACTCAATTAGATAGATCCCACAACGGGACATAGATTAGACAAGCACAATTAGACACAACTAGACATCCTCGTCTAGGTCTACCCTCGTCCAGATCTATGATCTAGACATATCAATACAAATACCACATAACACAGGACATAGGGTTATTATCCTCCGGGAGGCCCAAACCTGTCAAAATTGGCGTCTTGTGTTACCATCGTCTCTCGATCTCATGCATACCCCTATCCTACATATAAATTGTCATAGGTGAACTATCCTGTGTCGATTGCCAAGATTAAGTCTCGACAGTTGGCACGCCAGGTAGGGGTAGCGCGACGGTTGGCATGTTGAGTTCGATTGCCTCAATCTATTTCAAGATTTGATCATGATCTGACCGGCATTGAAGTGCATGAGTCATCGTGTCTTCGTCAAGGTGGCATCCCACTCAGGCAACATCTCCGCGACATGACGCCTCCAACAACTCAGTGATATCGTCATCAACCTAAAGACTCCGGTCACTCGGCAACACCATTCATTACGCCTCCAATGACATCATTGCACTACGACGACAGCTTCAATGAGGACGACCGCTATTCGGCGACATTGTTGATTGCGATGATACTTCCGACAACTCGATGCTTCGGTGGATTCCGACGACTCGGCGACATCGCCACGACTCGATGGTTCGACAGCTCACGATCACATGCACACGCCCGGGGGCTACTCCGTCATTCACATGGCCACTCGGTTACTCATCGATGCCTGCGATGACATGGTGCTTTGGTCACTCGACCACTCGGTCACTCAGCAACACTTTCGACGACTCGACGTCTCGGTCAACCACTCCAAGCCTCGATGTATCGGCAACATGATGGCTCGACTTCAACGTTCGACCACTCGCCACCCACATCGGCACGCTCGGGGGCTCATCTTCAACTCACCAAATTGCAAAGCTAAGTATCTTTATACTTTCTTGATTTACTTTCAAGGTTTTAGACAATGTCCTTCATAGTATTTTTCCCACGGCCATTTATCTCTATTTTCTAAGCAGAAGGTCATAGGTTTTTTGATGAGTAAAGTTGGGCTTTTTAAATTAGTGCTCTTATTTGTGACTTTATTCATCTTTTTATTGCCTTGGTTCTTTAATCCTTCACATTAAACAATCGAGCCAGGGGGCTATTTGTGTATCTATACATGTGTTCTCCCACTTTTTGTAAATCTAGCAGTATACATGTCGGTCGGTGATCTTTCAGAAGTGCATCAGCCCTGACACCGTATGATCCATGTCATCTGTTCTAGTTTCATGTTTTGTGGCTTTCGCCTTCGACCGATACATCGCATTTTATTCAATATTTGGTCTTATTTTTTGGTCTTATGCCGACTAGCGACTAAGGTATAAAACTTCTTTGCTACGCGACTGATTGCCACTACACTAAACCCAGAGCCAAAGTTGCAAGAGGTCATGTGTCGATTGGTTCTCATTACTACGCAAGAGTAACTATGATCGATATTGTTGTGGCAGACCGACTTTCAAGCTCTTTTATATTTTGTCCTAAGTATCCTACGGTGGTTAGTCTAGTTGCTAACGCATGAATACGTTGCTATGCACCAGTCGGTCTACTTAAAGGAGAAAAAATGGATACACACTTGACTTTTCAGTCGACTGATTTGTTTGGCTTATAAAAATAAGTTTCCAGACAAACATTGTTAATTATAACTAATTATTTTAATTTCCTTTATTGTCAGGAACATTTATAGTGGATAGGCAGGTACACCAGTTGACACAGAGTGATTTCCTCGCTCTCATCGGTCAGCCATGCCAGCTCCGACCGCTCTCATCGGTTGGCCACGACAGTTCAGGCTCCCTTTAACGGTCGACTTACAACTCTGACCACCTTTGTTGGTCGACGTGCCAGTTCTGACTGCCTCCATCGGTCGGTTTACAGTTTTGACCGCTTTCATCGGTCGGCCATGCTAGCGTCGACTATCTTCATCGGTCGGTTTACAGCTCCGACTGCCTTTGTCGGTCATCTACACTAGCTCCAACTGCCACCATCGGTCTGCTACATCACATGTGACCGCCGTCATCTGTCAACCACATATCAGACCATCGGTGTCATTCGGTCATCATGATGATTTCTACTATATCAACGGTCGGCGGCTATAACAACCTCAGTTGCCTTCTTCACTCGACCTTATCGTCTTGAGTTGAGCATGACAGCCATTCATAATGGCGGTTGTCTCGAGGGCTTCTTTGAAGAGAAGCACTTTATATCAAATTTATGATTGATGCCATAATATATAAATATATGGTTTGATGATCATATGACAGTGGCTTGATGGTCACTCTATCAATATGTGCTTCTTTGATAAGAAGTGCATTATCAAAAATGGTTGATGCCATAATCATTCAAAGCATGATTTGATGATCATATCGCTATGACCTGATGGTCATATACGCAAAATAATGAGCATCACTCGGCTGATTGAAGTCAGTCTATAATAGTGAAAATAAAGCTTAAAGATATGAGTGATTACAATTCTTGTTTACTTAATCATGATTGAAGTAATGGTAACTTAGTACTTGGCTATGATTGATGTCATAAAGCCTTGTTCATTCAGTTGTGATTGAAGTCACCTATTTAGAACATAATCATTCGGTTGTGATTGAAGTCACCCATTTCATTCATAAATCACTCATAGGCCACTTGGTCAAAGACTATGTCATTTGGCTATGATTGATGTCATAAGCCTACGTTCACTCGGATGTGATTGATGTCACTCGAATATATAATATAGCACTCAGCAATGATTGAGGTCATAGGTTTGAGTCATCAACCACTCAGTGGTGATTGAAGTCACTCGTCTGAATTATATATCACTCGGTAGTGATTGACGTCACTCTACAGAGTTATTTATCACTCGGATTTGATGATTTGAGTGGTTTTTCCTTAAAGAGAGCCAACACGACTATTCTTGATTTGGACTCTTGCATTATTTGCAGTTTTCAAATGATACAAGAGCCGGGGGCTACACCTAATTAGGTTCACCTATTCGGTGCACCAGTTGATTTCTCGAAGATATTTTCAGATCTTTGAGATTCTTACAAGCTCGCTGATACAAAGTTGAAGCATTCTATATGGCATAAACCAGTCAGGAAGTTACTGAAGATTATCATCAAGCTTGCAAGAATCTCGGGGGCTTATCGGTGATACATACCATCAGGGTACCTCACAGATAAGGAAAGTAGAGCTAGACTCCTACTAGGATAAGAACAGTAGACTGACTAGGACTTCGCCATGTAACCCTGTCCCCCCGAATATATAAGGAGGGACAGGGGTCCTCCTCAAGGGACAACCCCTCAATTAGATAGATCCCACAACAGGACATAGATTAGACAAGCATAATTAGACACAACTAGACATCCTCGTCTAGGTCTACCCTCGTCTAGATCTATGATCTAGACATATCAATACAAATACCACAGAACACAGGACGTAGGGTTATTATCCTCCGGGAGGTCCGAACCTATCTAAATCGGCATCTTGTGTTACCATTGTCTCTCGATCTCGTGCATACCCCTGTCCTACAAATTAATCGTCATAGGTGAGCTACCCTATGTCTATTGCCGAGATTAAGTCTCGACAATGCTTGACTTAGATATACTTTGGAAAGTGAGAAACCATGTGGATATGTGCCATGGTTTGCAATATTTGTGATGAGTAATTGATTTGAGCAGATTGGTGTTTGAGTTGAAATGCGGGAATCCAGGGATTGCATGTATGTGTGTGCATGATTATGGTTTTGACTAACCGGAGTTGGTGGAGGTATTGGTGAAGTTGCAGGAGCTGGGAAATGTGTTTGCTTGTCTCATGATGTGTAGGTCACTGGAGTCGACTTGGCGGTCAACGACGAGAGGTTCGGGCACAAGTAGGGGACTTGGGGCCGGACGATCGGGATGCCGAATGAAGTCAAGGGTGATCCACACCGTACACGTGGAGAGGCAAGAAGCACGGACGGTTTCGTGGTTGAGCCTCAAAACCGTGGTGGTGATGAAGACGGCGTGTTGACCAAGTCAAGGCAAACGGGATGCCAGTACAAGTGACAAGGGGGCCCAATGGACAGGGACTAGGAGAGACTTGCCGGTGGTTAGGATCGTGGGACAAGGTGAAACGCGTCGACATCGAGAAGTCGTGCTTTGAGAAGTATGCGAGGCGGTTTCCTAGTTTGGGCCTCAAAACCGGTGGCGGTGGTTGGTGGTGCACGTGGCACCATCACGGAGCTTGCTTCGAGACGAAGCAAAGACGTGAAGCATCCGATGGCATTCGGGCGATGAGGAAAAAGATGGATGGTTATGCCCCGGTGGTAGGTGGGTGTGTTATGTAGGTCAAGGGTAGAGTGGTCATATGGACAATAGACCCTAGGCCTATATAAGGAGAGGTGTGGCTAGTGGGAGAGGTGCCTCTCTGTAACACCCTACTTTTGCAAATTCTAAAAATGCCAACTATTAGCATTTAGGAGTTTAATTAAATAACCTAGGACAAATTGTTTTTATAATAAATTAAATTATTGCAATTGCATAACATGTCATATTCATATAGATTTTCATTGCATTATGCGTTTAGTTTAATTATTATTTATTTACCAGGAATATTAGGAATAGAATTAGAATAGAAATTAGACAAGGAAAAGAATTGAGAAAGAAAAAGAAAAGAAAAGGAGGAACTAGAACAGTGGGCCGAAACCCACCATTCAGCCCACCCCTCCCCTCTCCCCACCTCCTCCTTTCGGCCCAGCCGGCCAGGCCGCCTCCCCCTCCCTTCACTTTCCCTTTTTCCCCCCCGCACGGCCCAGCTTCTCCCGGCCGGCCCAACGCGCGCGCGGCCCGCTCCTCCAGCTCTCTCTCTCTCTCTCACTGACACGCGGGCCCCACCTATCATCCCCTCCTCCGTCTCTCTCTCTCACTGACACGCGGGCCCCACCTGTCATCCCCTCCTCCGCCTCTCTCTCTCCCGTCGCCGGAAACCGACGCCGCCACCATCGATCTCCCTCCCCCCGACCTCCCCGACTCCCGAAACCGGCGCCCGAGCGCGCGCGACCGCCTCCACTTCCCTTCCCCCCTAACTTTCGGCCGTTTCGGCCGTTACGAACCCCCCCCCGCGCGCATCAATGGCGCTAGTGGCCATTGATGGCCGGAGAGCCCCGCGTCGGCTCAATTCGCCCGCCTCCGCGCCTATAAAGCACCCTCTCGGCACCGCCCTGCTCCGCCGCCGCTCCTCCGCTCGCTCGCGACCATCGGACGACCTCCCCCACCGAGCTCCGACCACCGCCGCCACCGAGCCGCACCGCCGACCCCCCTCCCGGCCTTCCCGCACCCGCGCGACCTGCCGGTGAGACTCCCCTCCCTCCCCTCTCTCTCCCGGGACTCTCGCGGCAAGGAATGGCCGACCGGAGTGCCATTCCGGCCGGTCTCCGGCGAGCCCCGCCGCGCGCCGCCGCCTAACCGGCCGTCGGCGACGACCTTCCCCCGCCCTTTAATTCTGACCGTTGGATCTTGATCCAACCGTCCAGATTACATACCCCTTCGGGTTATGTAATCGGTCCACCGTGAACCAGTGGACCAATGGTCCACAGAACCTATAGACCCGGTCGACGCATTTCTAGTTTAAAATTAATTCAATTAATTCCTGGATATTGTGGCAGTTTTGCATTTAGCCCCTGTGCTTAGCTTAAATTAGGTTTAGGTCCCTGTTTTTGTGCAGAACAAATAAAAGTTTGTTTTTAGGCCCCTGAACTTTATAATAATTATTTTTAGCACTACATTTTTACAAAAAGCCCCTATACCTTTAAGAAATTATATTTTTGCCCTATAAATTGTAGAAAACCCCTAGAATTGTTTTAAATTATATTTTAATCCATTCTTTTTATATTATTAATGGTATAAATATTATTTTAGCCCTAAAAATTTACAGAAACACCCCTATGCATTAATTAAATTATTATTAGACCTTGTAATTTTATAAAACACCCCTGCACTGATCTTAATTATGTTTTAGTCCCCAGAATTATTTTAAAATTATACCTTAATCCTTATTAATTGTATAAATATTATTTTAGCCTTAAATTTTTACAGGAACATCCCTGTACTTAATTTTAATTAGATTTTGGCCTTGTCTTTTTAGACTTAAACCCCTACACTTAGTATTAATTATGTTTGAGTCCTAGAATTTTTGCAAAAACAACCTTATACTTTTATAACTACTTTTCAGCCCTGATAATTTACACTTTAGTCCCTATAATTTTATAAAATTACACATAGGTCCTTAAAAGCCTCTGTTTTTACCCTTTTGCCCCTAAAACTTCAAACTAGCATAACTTTTTACTCATAACTCCAATTTAGGTGATTCTTGCGCCAAAATTCTCGTAGGAGCATAACCTTTGCATCCCTTGCATCTACATACTGTTTTTCCTCTGTTGCATATAGTGTATTGATTTTGTATGTTTTGCTTGTATTGGTATGGCGTTACATAAAGGCGAGCATACACAAGGACCACCCTACGAGGATTTTCAAAAGTAGGAATTTGAAGGGTTAGAGCAGCCTTCTGCGCAGGACGAAGGCAAGTGTCCTTGATGCATATTACACCTATTGAAATGTTACTATAGAATTGCATGCTTGTGTCAATTTATTGGGAACCTATTGTTAGGGTTTTCCTTAGTAATTGTTTTTACCCTGTTCCTTGTCGCCTTGAACCAATGGGTGAATTATGGGTAGAAAATGCTTAAGATGGCTTATGGGATGTGGGTTAATATTAATTTTGATTAATGAACAATGTCACATGGGATATGTTTGGTAAATTTTTTAGTAACATGGCTTAGGGATCTATGCAAGCCAGGTGGAAAGGATGTGGTGCCGTGGGCACATGCTTGTGGTGGTAGGCTTGTTGTAGATCCTAGGAACCGGTTCTTGGAGTGACAACCCAGGAAAACAGTGCCAACACAAGACCGACATGGGTAAGGCTTGGCCTAGTAATTAGATGTTCTCCCAGTGTCAGTGCAGCATTTGGTGGAGCGGGGAATGGAAGTCGAGAGGACTATCCTTGTATCCGAATGGCTCAAGAGGGGGCTTCCGGGGTGATGAGCTGCTTGTTGAAGGGTTATCACTTATGGACGGGAGTGGAACCTTAGTGGCTAGCATGTACTGGGAGACCCTTTGGAAAAGCCTCGTAGTGAAACCCTGCCACACACCAAAGGAAGTGTGTAATGTGGGTCGCGTCCACGGGCACTAAGGGAATCACGACTTGTGGGTAAAGTGGTACAAACTCTGCAGAGTATCAAAACTATCATGATAGCCGTGCTCACGGTCAAGAGCGGCCTGGAATCCTCACAAGATTAGTTGGGGATGGGTTGGTATGGTTGGAAAGGTGGGATGGATTGAGACTTGGTTAGTACAGCACCTTGTGAAAGTAGGGGTGGGATGATCCCACTTAGTAAATAGGATGCTTAGGTTAATTAAAAGCTCATGCAACCCACTCTATAAAGCCTTCTCTTGACTATAGCCCCATGTCATCTTTTCCCCCACTTGCTGAGTACGACATGTACTCACCCTTGCTATACCACGTTGATATTCAGCCCAAGGAGAAGATTGGAACCAATACTAAGAGGAAGGAAGCAAGTACTAGGCGATGATCCTCCAATCGATGCTTGTGGAGTTTGGGATGTCTACGCTAGATACTTTCCGCTGCATGGATGTATTTTTCTTCTAGACCCACGGGTCCTTTTGTAATAAAGATATGATGTAATAAATAAAGGATATGGATAATTATTCTGTTTACCATTGATGATGTACCGTATGTATGTGTAACTTGATCCTGGACACATGTACGGCTACACCCATTTTGTTTTCTTAAAATGGGTGTTACACTCTCTTCCCATTAGCCTTGTGTTAGGAACTCATTACAAAGTGCTAGGAGAGGACTTCATGTTTTAGACGAGAGGAGAGGGTGTGTGTGAGACATCTCTTGCTCTTCCAAATAGTGGGAGGAAGAGGGTGGCTTCCTAGACTTGTAACCATGGATCTTGTAAGCACCTTTCTATGATATGAGAAGTATTTTTGTGCTCAAGATTTCCCTCTTCCCTTGAATCCCGAATTTCTCCTTTTTCCTATTTTTGGAGCTATTTTCGTGGGAATTTTCGATCTCCTTTTTGGATGATTTTTGGGGCAGATTTCTTGAGGAACTTGTTGCTATGATGAGCTAGAACAATCCTTCATAGGTCCTTGACCAAATCAAGAGCTCTAGCACCTTCAATTTGAACAATTTCTCAAGTTTCCCCTTTTTGGTGTTCTTGGCAAAAGATCTGAAATTCGTGATAATTTCTTGAGTCACTTGAGTTGATATTCTAGGATTAGGGTCGTGATGTGTTGAGGATTCATTGGTCCAAAAATCGCATCATTTAGATTTCGTTTGAATAAGTTTTGAGAAGATTTGACAAAATCTTTAAAGTTTTTCCTGTTCTATCGGGGTCGATCGGCACTGCCGACGACCAGGACCGGCACTATCGGTGGGTTGCAAAACCCTGCACCGGCACTGCCGATGGGTCTCACCAGCACTGCCGGTGGTGGTCAAGAAGGTACAACTTTGTGAGGTTTCAAACTATCTCAAGTCTTTCTTGTTTCTTGGTGTTTCCACTGTGTTTGTTTGCAGTAGTAGATCACTCCTAGGGCTAGTACACCACGAGTTGGTGTGTGTAGTCTTGGTGATCGGCTCGAAGGTTGGCTGGGTTGTTTTTGGGATATAGGCAAAGTTCTCTTGGAGAATTTTGATTGGCTCTCATTCACCCCCCCCCCCTCTGGTCGCCTTCTCGATCCTTCAATTGGTATCAGAGCCGGTTTGATCATGAGTTGACCTTCACCGGCTTTGTGATCTGAAAGCGACATAGAGAAGCGTGCTGTTAAGCTGTGGATGTTCGATGGAGAGGACTACCCCTACTGGAAGTCACGGATCAAGGCATATCTGCTGAGTCAAGGACGTCCAATTTGGGAGATTGCTGAGCAGGAGTATGCTATACCACAAGACCTGAACACTGCATCTGCAGGTGAGTTAACCAGTTATGAGAACAACTCCAAAGCTGTCAATATTCTGCTCTCTACACTTGGTAGGAGTGAACATGATCATATTGCACACCTTGACACTGCCCATGCTATTTGGGATAAGCTCTGCACGTACCATGAGGGTACCAATCAAGTCAAGTCTATGCATAAGGATTCTTACAATAGACAATACCAAACCTTTGCACACCTGGTGAGTCACAAGATGACACTTTTTGTAGGTTTGAGGCAATTATGTGCAACTTGTGGGCTTGTGATAACCTTGTGTACAATGATAATGATAGAGCTAAGCAACTATTGTACTCACTTGATGAAAATGTTTGGGGGATTAAAATTGCTGCTCTAGAAGAAACTGCTGACTTTAACACCTTGAACTGTGAGCAACTGTATAGAAAGCTAAAATCTCATGAACTGTCTAGGAAATCTCGTCCTAATCTTGCTATTCCTGCTTCTAGCATGGCTTTGCTTTCTAGCTCTCAGAAGGGTAGTCATAGTGATGCTTCTTATGGAACTAACCCCTCACCTGACATGTCTTCCTTGGAGTTTCCTCGGTCTTCTCTTGTTATAGCTTCCGATGAACAGATGGAGTGCATTCCTAACAAGGAGTTGTCCTTGCTCACAAGGAAGTTCAGGAAGTTCTACAACAACCGGAAGCAGAGAAGGGGAGGTGGTTCAAGAACCTGCTTCGAGTGTGGTGACCCGGGACACTTCATTGCTGACTGTCCCAAGAAGAAGAAGAAGGCCGGGTACCGCGACAACAACACTGAAGATTTCAAGCAGAAGAAGAACTGCCTCTACAAGAAGGGCAAGAACTCCAAGAATTTCACCAAGGCCATTGCACACGCCTGCGTTGCCACCTTGAGCGATGTCGAACTCATATCAAGTGAAGGCCTTACAAACTCAGAGGAGGAGGTTGAGAAGCCACGAGTCAAGAGGAAGGATGACTTCACCGGGCTTTGCTTCATGGCGACACCGACTCTGGATCCGACTCCGACACAAGCGAGGTACCTCCCACTCTTGATGAGCTCTCTTGTGAACTTGATCATTTGCACGATGTTCTGCTCTTGCAAGATGATAAGCTTCATAGTGCTATTCGTGAGAGTAGAGAGCTTAAGTCTAAGTTGGAGAGTGCTGATTTTGAAATTGCTTCGCTTAGGTCCAAGCTTGCTTGTGATGTCACTATTGTTGAGTGTGAGTCTTGTCAAGTTGTGATGAATGATTTGAGTCAGAGGGAGAGTGTGCATGCTCAACTTGCCAGTTAGCTTGAGAGTGCCTTCAAGGATCTTGATGAATTCAAAGCTAGACCAACTCCTTTGGGTGCATGTCAGAAGTGCCCCAAGCTCACAAGTGAGTTGGAAGCTCAAATCCTCAAAGTCAAAGAGCTTGAGTCCAAGCTACTCATTGAGACTCGCTCTAAGGTCTTTCCACCACCATGTGAGGTGTGTGTGTCTCTTAAGGACAAGCTTGTAATCACTAGGGAGGAAAACAAAGTCCTAGTACAAGAAAATGACTATCTAATTTCTATCCAAAGAACCCTAGTGAGTGAGGAGAAGGTTGAGAGTGACCTAGCAAGAGTCAAAGAGAGTGCTCGTAGGTCAACCTACAACTTGGGTTTAGGATTTGAGAGGGTTGACAAAGAGGGTGAAAATGTGGGTAAGTTTGTGCCTAGCTCTAGCTACAAGGATGAGGAACAATCCATCAAACCCATTGACACATACTATCCACCTAATCCAAAACCCTCCTTTAACCCAAAGCAAACAGAGAAGCCAAAACCCAAGCCTGCCATGCACACCAAGCCTAATCCTAAGGGTATCTACATTTGCATGTTTTGTGGTCGAAAGGGCCACTTGGATAAATTCTGTTATAGGCGTAAGAGGATTAAGAGGAAGCAAGCTGAGTTGACTAGGGATGCTCTTTATGATGATTTTGATGGTTTTCAGCCTCGCTCTTTTTCTCATGCCTATCCTGGACAGGGTCATTCCTCATATGGCTTTGATTCACGAAACAGAGGCTTTGCGTAGCAGCACTTTGGCGCCCCATGTATTCCCATCGCGGTGAGCGTCACTCGCGTGGATTTGGCTTTCACACAGATGATTTCTATCCTCACAACCCCAGGTTTGAGTCGTGATGCTTTGACAAGCCACATTTTCCCCATCGTGATTCTCGTCCTATGCATTCGAATGATAATATGCAAAGAACTGTGATGACTACTACCGGTCGTATGGTTAAGTGCTAGATTCCTAAATCTCTTTTGACTAACCCCAGTACTGAGCCATCGACTTTTCCTTCTCATTCTTTGTAGGCAGCAGGTGGAGGCTTGGAGAACAAATGGTTGATGGACTCCGGGTGTTTGCGCCACATGACCGGAGATGCAAAGTGGTTCTCCAGCCTCACTCCCTTGAAGCGGCGGGAGTATGTGACATTTAGAGATGACAAGAGAGGGAGAGTGAAGGCAAGAGGTGCGATAAAGGTAAATGAAAAATTCACTCTCAAGGATGTTGGTTTGGTTGAGTATCTCAAGTACAATCTCCTCTCTGTCTCTCAGCTTCTTGATGTTGGTTTGGAAGTGCGCTTTAAAAAAAATGCTTCTTGTGTTCTTGATTCGAGTGGTTCCTTGGTTTGTGGGATTTCTCGCATTGGCAGAGTTTTTCAGACTGATTTTGCTGGTTCTCCTGATTCTCATAAGTGCTTGTTTGCTCAATCTTCTTCTGAGGCCTAGGTTTGATCCGAGGCATAGTGATGATTCATGCCCGAGGAACCATCACTCTAGCAGCACACAACAGTCACTGCGGAGGAAGGTCAGACTCCCAGTGGGTAGTCCAACCCTCAGGGACTTGCACGTCCCAGTGGAACACATCTACAGGCAACTCTATTTCTTCAGTACCTGAAAACCACAGAGGCACAAAGCCTGAGTACTAATTACTCAGCAAGACTTACCCGTCACAACCTAGACATGCAATGGCTCTAATAGGTGGCTTGTTTGAAAGGACTCGCACTAAGCAACCTATTAGTTCTATTCAAGTTTTATTTGTCATCTTAAATGGGATGAGCTGAAATGTAACTTTAGTTGCAACAATAAGATAATAATGCAATACATAAAATAAGTACAACAATAGAGCAATAACAATAATCAACAATAACCAACACCAATCCATATCCATAATATCATGTGCAACTACGTGATTGGCGCGGTGACCAAGCGGTACTCATTACTGCGAGGGACAACAATTGCAATCGATTTACACCAACTAGGAAAACCCGAATAACACGACACATACATACCAATTAAGGTCATATATGGCAACCTTTTGCAAGAAAAACCACCAATGAAGAGAATGGAGTCACTTCCTATGTAGTCCATGTCGCAGTACCCACCAAGTATTCCTTCCTACCAGCATGGGAATCATGGACTATCAGTGTCTCTGGAGTAGACCTACTCACTACTTGGAGAGTTGCTGCCTTCAAAGCCCTCACTCTATTCTGTGAAGTCCGCAAGTATGAGGTCACCGGAACACCGGTAACCTTGTTGCCAATTGATAATATGGAGGATCTTGAGTGGAACCGTTGCCTGGATTTTGTCTTCGACCCAAACCACCCACTTTATCGTCCAGCGCTACATATGGCAGAGTGTTATGAACTCTCCCTATTTGACATATGCAAGAACTTGTACCATCAGCTGGACATGTTTCGGGCTGCACTTCGGCTTTCCGAAACAGAAAAGCAAGCCAAGATTCTAGAGATTGCAAAATTGAACCAGCAAATCCAGGCGAAGAATGAAGAGATGGAAATGATCATCGACGAGCATGACCAAGCCTTTGGAGATGCAGACATAATGGAGTCTGAATTGCAGGAGCTTCAAGTCGAATTTGACGCCTTCAAGGCTACCCACCTCCCCATCATGGATAACTGGGATGAGATCCCTATGGAGTATGGAGAGCAAGTGGATGAAGAGATGGAGGAAGCAAATAATGTCGATGTAGGGATGATGGAACCAGGAGAGCCAGAAGAACCATTGGAACCGCCAGAACCCAACAAGCCGATAGTCATAGACCAGGAGTAGATGATTTGGTCGTGTATGAGCCATAGTGTGTCCGCAATACCATAGTTAGGTGTCGACGCATGTATGGATGAATTAGTGTGATGTTATCCTTTTAACAACCATGTACCCAACTTTCATTTGTGAAAATGTTTGTCATTTCTTAAGACCTTAGAGCACCCTTGCAAGCTTTTACACATATGTCCTATGGAAAAATTTTAAGAAATGACTAATGTGTAGAATGTAAATTGCAGCTTGGTGCAAACTCGAAATCAGGATGACCCTGAGAGCTCTCAGCAGGGAGCTAATAATCAGCCTTCATTGGCCGATGTTTTGGCTGCCGTGCTCAACCGACAGCAAAACGACTCCGAGTTGCTCTGCCGATTAGTTGATATCACATCCCACTTGGCTAGCCATGGGGGCTATCGCAACAACAACCAGCCTCGACAGTGCACTTACTCAGACTTTTTAGGTACGCACCTGCCAACCTTCGAGCGTGCCAGAGAGCCTCTGAATGCTACTGGCTGCGTCAGACCGAGTCTAAGTTCGGTCTGCTCGACTGCACTGAGCACCAAAAGGTGCTATTCGCCGCCCAACAACTCCAGGGCCCTACTGGTGCCTGGTGGGCAAACTACATCGCTTCACTACCCGCTGGGACCCGCATCAAGTGGAATGAGTTCCGGACTGCCTTTCGAGCTCATTTCATTCCAGCTGGTCTTGTGCAGAGGAAGTTTCAGGAGTTCATGGATCTGAAACAAGGAGGGAAGAATGTCCTCCAGTATTCTGAGGCGTTCAACCATCTTGCTCAGTATGCCACTCAGTATGTCAACACTGAGGAGAAGAAGAGGTATGCTTTCCCGCGTGGCATGAATGCCGGCTTGAAGGAGCGTCTGACCTGGCAGACGACTGGCACATACAATGATTTGGTCAATGCTGCTATTGTCCAAGAGAGTGCCATGCGCCAAGTCGAGGAAGATGAGCGCAAGAGGAAGGCCTCTGCTAGTGTCTCTGCTGCCCCGCAGGCGAAGCATCGCCTGGTGTACACTTCCCCGTCTGGACAGCGGTACCAGATGTCCCCGCAGCAGCAGTTTCAGTGCCCGAGGCCACAGCAGCAGCAGTACTTCCTGCCCCGTGCACCACCACAGCAGCAGCAGCACACTCAGTACCGTGCACCCTACCAGCAGCAGGGAAGTCAGAATGCACGTGCTCCATAGCCTATTAGTCGTGGAGGCAACTACCCGTGCTACAACTATGGTCGCACCGGCCACTTTGCCAGAGAATGTACAACACTCCAGCGCAACAACAACAACAACAATCAGCACCCTTCGCAGAGCAAGAATGTGAATGCACCGTCTCATGGTGCCCAAGTGAACTATATCAGCGCTGAAGATATTCCTCAGGGTGACCCCATGCTGACCGGTATGCTCTCACTTTACTGCTGGCCTATTCTCACTCTTTTTTATTCTGGTGCTACTCATAATTTTATTAGCAGAACTTGTGTGCAAAAACATAATCTCCACGCCACCACTATAAATCAGTGCTTTACTGTCTGATCTCCAGCGGGAATAATTCTAGCTAATGAAATAGTATGCAAAGCTCCACTAGAAATCAACTAGAGAATCTACCCCACTGATTTTATCATGCTCCATAATCAAGAAATTGATCTAATTATTGGCATGATGTGGATGAAAACCCATAGAGCCATGTTGGATATTGAGCCCCGTGTGGTTCATTTGGACTCTCCATTGCATGGCCCAGACACACTTTGTCTTAGTGCTACTCCATCAAAAAGTCCAGTTGTTTATCGATTGGAAAGACAATCACTTGAGAATATCCCTATTGTCTGTGAGTATTCCGACGTATTTCCGGAAGATATTTCTGGACTTCCACCTGATCGTGAAGTGGAATTCAAGATTGAACTTTAGCCAGGAACTTCTCCCATATCTCGACGTCCCTATAAAATGGCTCCAAATGAGCTAGCTGAATTGAAGAGGCAGTTGAATGAGTTGTTGGAGAAGGGATATATTTGGCCAAGTACTTCACCTTCGGGCTGTCCTGCTATTTTTGTGAAGAAGAAGGACAAGTCTCTGCGTCTTGTTGTTGATTATCGGCCCCTCAGTGAAGTCACGATCAAAAATAAATACCCGCTGCCCCGAATTGATATTCTTTTTGATGAATTGGTTGGTGCCAAGGTCTTTTCAAAAATTGACCTTTGGTCGGGTTATCATGAGATCAAGATCAGAGCAGAAGATATTTCAAAGACCGCATTCTCTACTAGATACGGATTATTCGAATATCTAGTGATGTCTTTTGAACTAACAAATGCGCCTGCCTATTTCATGTACCTCATGAATTCAGTCTTCATGCCAGAGCTGGACAAATTCATGGTGGTATTCATTGATGACATTCTCATCTATTCGAAGTCCAAGGAAGAACATGCCGAACATCTTTGTATTGTTCTTCAGCGTCTACGAGATCATAAGCTATTTGCGAAATTCAGCAAGTGTGAGTTTTGGTTGGACCGTGTGTCATTCCTTGGTCACGTAGTATCCACCGAAGGCATCTCTGTAGACCCAATCAAGGTTCAAGATGTGATAGATTGGAAGCCACCGAAAACTGTCCATCAAATTCGCAGTTTCGTCGGACTAGCTGGATATTATCGGAGATTCATTCCCAATTTCTCTCAGTTGACCAAGCCCAGCACCGAGCTACTGAAAAAGGATAAGAAGTTTGATTGGAGCAATAATTGTGAAGAAGCATTTTAGAAATTGAAGAAATTGTTGACTACTGCCCTAGTATTGGCTCAGCCAGACATCGCCAAGCCGTTTGACGTGTATTGTGATGCATCTGGGACAGGACTTGGATGTGTGCTCATGCAGGATGGTCGTGTCATTGCCTATACATCTCAGCAACTACGGAAGCACAAAGAGCATTATCTGACTCATGATTTGGAACTAGCTGTCGTTGTACTTGCACTAAAAATCTGGAGGCATTATTTGCTCGGTAATTTAGTGCACATCTATACAGATCACAAGAGCTTCAAGTACATCTTTACTCAGACTGATCTGAATATGAGACAACATCGATGGCTAGAGTTAATCAAGGACTATAATATGGAGATTCATTATCACCCAGGCAACGCTAATGTGGTTGCCGATGCTCTGAGTTGGAAGATACACTGCAATAATCTAGTGATAGACCGCAGTGTTGAAGCTAGTTTTGCCGAACCCAGCCTACATGTATTACCTGCACTAGTGATCAGCAATCTTAGTATTCACTCCACCATTTGTGATGAAGTCATTGCTGCACAAAAACAAGATATTGGAATGAAGTACATTCGGGAGAACATTGAGAATGGCAAGGCGAAATGCTTCACATAAGATTCAGATGGTACTCTGTGGTTCAATAACCGTCTAGTAGTACCCAAGGATTTCGAGCTTCGTCGAAAAATCTTGGATGAAGCCCATCATTCTAAGTACTCCATTCATCCTGGAAGTAACAAGATATACCAGGATTTGAAGAAAATTTTTTGGTGGACCCGAATGAAGCGAGAAGTTGCTCGGTATGTCATGGAATGTGACATTTGCCAGAGAGTTAAGGCTGACCATTTGAAGCAAGCCGGACTACTTCAGCCATTGAGTATTCCCGCCTGGAAATAGGAAGACATCAACATGGATTTCATTGTTGGCCTCCCTGTCACTTGACGAAAACATGATTCAATTTGGGTCATTGTGGACAGACTCACAAAATCTGCTCACTTCCTACCAGTCAACACTAGATACAACGTACGACAGTATGTAGAACTATACATAGCAAGAATTCTATGTCTCCATGGAGTACCAAAGACCATTGTTACAGATCGAGGCTCGCAGTTTGTCGCTCGTTTCTGGGAACAACTGCATGCATCTCTGGGTACCAAGTTGATTCGAAGTTTTGCTTATCATGCCGCTACTGATGGACAAATAGAGCGTGTCAACCAGATCTTGGAAGATATGCTTAGAGCATGTGTCTTAACACATAGTGGTAACTGGGATGAGTATTTGCCGTATGCAGAATTCTCATACAACAACAGTTACCAAGAGAGTGTAAAAATGTCTCCATTTGAAGCACTCTACGGTCGAAGTTGTAGAACACCGTTAAACTGGTCTGAATCTAGAGAAAGAGTAACCTTTGGTCCTGACCTCGTGAAGAATGCAGAAGAAAAGGTTCGGACAATTCAAGCAAATCTCAAGGCTGCTAAATGTCATCAAGAAAAGTATGCAAACCGACGACGTAGGCCACTGTTTTTCAACAAGGATAATTTCGTCTATCTCCGAGTATCACCAATGAAGTGCATTCAGCGTTTTGGAATTAAAGGAAAGTTAGCACCCCGCTATATCGGCCCTTTCAAAATCTTGGAGAGGTGTGGACAAGTCACCTACAAGATGGAGTTACCCCCGAATCTATCTGGAGTACATAGCACATTTCATGTGTCACAACTAAAACGGTGCCTCAAACCTCCAATAGATATTGTGTTGGAAGAATATGATCATCTTCAACCGGACCTCACTTATTCCGAACGACCAATAAACATCCTTGATGAGAAAGAACGCACAACCCGCAAAAGAACCATCAAATTCTATAAAGTACAATGGAGTAATCACTCAGAGGATGAATCCACCTGGGAATCGGAAGAATTCCTAAGTACTCATTACTCGGAATTCTGGTCTTCATTCACAGGTAAATTTTAGCCCCTCTCTAGTCTACCTTATTCTTAATCTCGGGACGAGATTTCTTTAAGGGGGAGGGCTGTGACACCCAGGTGTCTCTTCTTCTTGCTTAGCTCAATTGCTAAAATTTTGAACTCAAGTATGAGCATGAAATTATGGCACCAAGTTAAAAATTTGGATTTCCTTAAAACCCTGCAAACAAAATTTGGAAGCAAATTAATTTCCTATAAAAACATAGGCCAAATAATTACATCATAAATATGATAATAATAAAATAGAATTTTGGGCCAAAAACCAGGATTTTATTCCATTAGGAAATCAATTAACTAAATGGATTAAACCTAGAAATGATTTAACTTTAATTATTAATTCTAATTAAATTAATTCCTTTCTGATCAAATAGACTTCACTAATGAATTGTCCATATTCTGAAAAGCCCAATTACAAAATTTCATCTTAATTGGACCCTTGGAGCTATTTTAGTTGAATTTTCTAGACCCGAGGACCTTTTTGCAAAAACTATTAAAAAGCTGAGGGTCCCTCTACAAAATTGCCATCGTCTTCTTCCTCGCGCTGGCCTATTCCTGCCCGCGCGCGCCTGCCGATTCCCTGCCGTTGCTGCCTTCTCGGGACTCGGTCCCGCACTTCCGCGCCTCGCCACTCACCGCCGTCACTTCGCCTCTGCTCAGCTCCGCGCAACACGCCGCTAGCCGCCGCAGGGCCGAGTTGCTTTCGCCCCTGCCCGGTGCCGCCATGCCTGCCACCGCTTCCTTGATTCCTAGCGGCCAGCAGCTCCCCGATTCCGGGCCATAGACCGCTCCCTTACGCGTGTCAGCCCCGTCCCATCCCCGCACGCATCTCCCCGCGACACACTGCTAAATGCCACTGTGGCGAGTTGCTTTTGCTCTGCCCAATGCCGGCTGACCCCCCCCCCCCCCCTGCTACACCACTCGGTCTGATTCTTCACGCCCAATGGCTCCCGCTGGTCTGACAACCCTCAAACCGACGCGTGAACCCTTCACGAGCCCGTGAACCTCCTTCAGCACCGAGCGACCTGACCCTCGCCTATAAATCCCCCCCCCCCTCTGCTCCTCCCCCACATCATCCGCTTCCGCCATTAACAGAGCTGAGCTCGAGCTCGACCCACCACTGTTCCTGCCTCCCGAGCCAAAACCGAGAACACCAACACACGCGCCTACTCCCCCTCTACCTCCTCATGCACCAGCTTGGCCGAATTCGTGCGCGCATAGGTTGAATCGAAGCAAAACCAGAGGCGATTCCCTCCAGTGACCCCTCCGCTGTTGGCTGGAATTCGCCCAAAACAGTGAGTCTCCTCGCCTCCATTCTCTTCGCGCGCAAGCGCAAACCACCTACGCGCTTCCCTGACCCGTTTCTCCTCTGTTTCCCCCACTCGAGACCACCGGCATGGCACTTTTGCCCGACTGAACCCCTCTGCACCATCATGTCCGAGCTGCCTCGACGACGAGCTCCCCCTTCCGGCCCTCCTCGATGAACGACCACACGATGCCGACCCTCACGCTACGGCCGTGAAGCTCTAGGAGCAAACCGCAGTCAAATTGCTGCTCCGAGCCCACTTCACGACATCGCCGAACCTCTGCCTCTTGCTGCCTCTCAACGACGACCACCCTCCGGTAAATTCCCGACTTCGAGAACTCCTCCAACCTCCCCGCCTCGCTACGCGCATCATTTCCCCGCAACCGCGGAGAGATTCCGACGTCGGTAGCTCCCTGCGGCGAGCCCTCCAGCCGCGCACCGCCATGCTCCAGCGATACTGACTGGCAAAGCCAGCTGGCGCCTACTGGCCGCTTCGGTGGTGCTGATGTGGCTGCCACATGGCACTGACGTGTTAAAAGTTAAAACCCGAAATTCCCTGGGATTTGCAGAAAAAACTGCTGAAACTTCTAAAACCCATAGTAAATTCATTTCAAGTCCAAATGACCTCAAACCAATTTTGTTAGTTTCATAATAATGTGCCTTATTTTAGTAAAATGATAACAAGCTGTCTCTGTCAATATATTTCAATTAATGAAATAACTTGTGTAAACACTAGTTAATTCCTTAATAATTCTAGGAATGGAATTTAATTCTAATCTTTTGCATACACTGTTATTTCATATTAATACATCACCCTGATTTTGGGTTAAGTAAAATTTGCAGTATTCCATACTCTATTAATTATGTAATGCTTTAACTTGAATAAATGCTAGTAAATAAAATAATAATATCTAGAGGCTATAACTTGGTAAAAATGAAGTTCATATATGTCCATGTTTATGATAAATCTCTCAAGTCCAGAATCAATTGGTTACTATTTTAATTGCTTAATTGTTCTCAAAACTATAACAACCCTAATCAAATGATTAACACACATAAAATGATGAAACTCTAATTTGTTTCTTTGAAACATATGGCATCGAGAACTTGTTAATAAGGTTGTTAGCACTAGAACACTAATGCAATATGCATCCATCATATCATTGCATGTGACGGTGTTGCGATAATACCGTTAAATCCATTGTTCATCAATAGGTAACGACACTCAGGAGCAGGACCCCGACGTTCAGCAGGACCAAGAGCCGGAAGAGCAAGAGATTGTAGTTGCTAACACTTGCGTGGATCCAGGCAAGCCCCGGTTTGCATTAGCCTCTTTATAAAGTTTTGCTAGTTTATATCACTACTAGTGTCTATGTTTAATCATTGCATTAGGTCATAGGAGTTGATTGGAACCCACCTTGCATGTTACCCAAATGACCTATATTGCTATTATTAGAAACTTGGTAGACTCGGTACTGAACTGCTATGCTTAGTAATTAATAGTCTCAGTAGAAATTATTACTATGGAATAGTTTGACCACTAAATTTGATCTTATAAAAGAAGTTTACTTTTGATGTATGGCCGGGCAGGGATTATGCATGTGTAGGTTTGTAGCAACACATGGGTGTTGACTGCGGTAGCCCTATCTTTCCCACCCTAGGACCCGTTCATGGTTGGCCCCTTGATCAAGTTTTGAACAGTACCGAATGCATGCTAGTTTCATGGGCACTAGGAAACCGATGTAGCATTAAAGGTCACTTACATAAAGGACGGTTAAGGTGCGTTGGTCTTATGACCCCTCGGCTGCTGGAGTGGGCGATCCATACCGCGAAGTACTTTTGGCAGGACGGCATGCCCACTCGACGTCACCACACCCGAGATGGGATGTGGGTGGTTTTTCTTACGAAAGGTTGTCATATACGACCTTAATTGGTGCGTATGTGTCGTGTTATTCGGGTTTTCCTAGCTGGTGTAAATCGATTGCAATTGTTGTCCCTCGTAGTAATGAGTACCGCTTGGTCACCACGCCAATCACGTAGTTGCACATGATATTATGGATATGGATTGGTGTTGGTTATTGCTGATTATTCTTATTGCTCTATTGTTGTACTTATTTTATGTATTGTATTATTATCTTATTGTTGCAACTAAAGTTACATTTCAGCTCAACCCATTTAAGATGACAAATAAAACTTGAATAGAACTAATAGGTTGCTTAGTGCGAGTCCTTTCAAACAAGCCACCTATTAGAGCCATTGCATGTCTAGGTTGTGACGGGTAAGTCTTGCTGAGTAATTAGTACTCAGGCTTTGTGCCTCTGTGGTTTTCAGGCACTGAAGAAATAGAGTTGCCTGTAGATGTGTTTCCTTGGGACGTGCAAGTCCCTGAGGGTTGGACTGTCCACTGGGAGTCTGACCTTCCGCCGCAATGACTGTTGTGTGCTGCTAGAGTGATGGTTCCTCGAGCATGAATCATCACTATGATGTACCGTCGAGCTCGTAGTTCTTATCGTTATTTTGCTTCCGCTGTTTTCGAAACATCATGAACTTGTAATTCCGCTACACTTAGATGTAATAATTAAACTTAAATATTGGATCATTGTTGTATTATCAAGTGTCTACGTTATTAGCACCTTTGGGACCTCGATCCTCCGGGAAGGGGTGCCTCACACCACCACTCCAGTAGAGGGTCCAGAAGATTCTACATCTACTTCTGCAGCTATCGAGTGAGCTACAGCTGTGGTTGAGGGGGAGGTACGCTCTGAGAGAGAAGCTCCTCACCACATTCAGCATCAACATCCACCTCAACAAATGATCGGTAATCTCTATGAGAGGACAACAATGTCAAGGTCTGCACATCTCGCCTGCTTTACCAATTCTCTCTTTGTTGCAACCTTTAAACCCCGAGATGTTGGACACGCACTATCTGACGAACATTGGGTTAATGCCATGCATGAGGAGTTGGAGAACTTTGAGAGAAATAAAGTTTGGACCCTAGTAGAGCCTCCTGTTGGTGTCAATGTCATAGGAATCAAATGGGTGTTTAAAAATTAGCGTGGGGAAGATGGTGGAGGGCTTAGACTATGGGGATACCTTTGCTCCTGTTGCACGAATAGAAGCCATTAGGATCTTGCTTGCATTTGCTGCCTCTAAGGGCATTAGACTTTATCAAATGGATGTCAAGAGTGCTTTCATAAATGGTTTCATAGAGGAAGAGGTTTATGTAAAACAACCACTTGGTTTTGAGCACCACAAATACCCAAATCGTGTGTACAAGCTTTAGAAAGCTTTGTACGGGCTAAAGCAAGCTTTGTACTTTCTTGCTAGAGCGCGAGTATGTCATGGGGTGTGTTGACAAAACCTTGTTCACTCTCAGGCATGGCAATAACCTTCTAATAGTTCATATTTACGTGGATGATATCATCTTTGGTGGTTCCTCTCATGTTCTTGTGTCCAGATTTCAGGAAGCCATGGAAAGCGAATTTCAGATGTCGATGATGGGCGAGCTCACCTTCTTTCTTGGACTTCAAATCAAGCAGTGCAAGCAAGGCACTTTCATTCATCAAGCCAAGTACATGAAGGATCTCCTGAAGAAGTTCGACATGGTCAATGTGAAGCCGTTGTCTACACCAATGTCCACTACAACCGCACTTGACCCAGATGAAGACTGTGAAGCGGTGGACCAAAGGGAGTATAGGAGCATGATTGGCTCCCTTTTGTACCTGACAGTGACAAGACCTGACATACACTTTGCGGTGTGTCTTTGTGCTCGCTTTCAAGCTTCCCCAAGGGTGACTCATTGCAAGGCTATCAAGCGCATCTTCAGGTATCTCAAATACACCCTTGAGTTTGGTCTTTGGTACTCTGCATCTTCATCTATTGATCTCATTGGGTATTCGGATGCGGACTTTGCTGGGTGTAGAATTGATAGGAAGAGCACTTCTGGTACTTGTCATTTCTTGGGTACTTCTTTGATCTGTTGGTCTTCTCGTAAGCAGTCGAGTGTAGCCCAATCCACCACAGAGGCCAAGTATGTAGCTGCTGCTAGCTGCTGCTCACAAATCCTATGGGTTGTATCTACCGTGAGGGACTATTCTTTAAGAGTGTTCCACTCATGTGTGATAACTCTAGTGCCACATGCTAAGCCAAAAACCCAATCCAACATGGTAAGGTCAAACACATCAATGTGCGATTCCACTTATTGAGAGACAATGTTGAGAAGGGGGATGTTGAGCTCAAATACATTGATACCAAAAACCAACTAGCTGATATCCTCACCAAGCCCCTAGATGCTTCGAGACATGCTTTTCTTTGGGGGGGGGGGGGGGACTTGGTGTTTGTCATCCCTATGGCATCATTTGAGGGGGAGTTGATTTTCTCTTGTATATATGTATCTTACCATTTTCACTTTGCATCTCATGTGTAATATACGCATTGGTAGATGAGCTTTGATTCTTATGCTTTCTTGCATTTCTCTTTGCTATGATTGAGCTTGAGCTAAGTTGTGTGGATGTGATGGTAATCTCTCATGCTTAGATTTTCTAGATGGCCTGTTATAGACTCATGTGAGCATCTTGCTAATCTTAAAGGTAAACTAAGCTTGTTGTGAACTTTATGAACTAATCTTGCAAAAACTTGTTCACTATGTGTATAATTGCTTTTATGCTTGTTGAGACTTACATTGAGGCTAGTCTAGAGGATATCTTCGCTTTGGCACCTTGTGTTTGCGAAATGGAAGGCTTTGCAAATGTTTAGCTCATGATGGGACATTGTGGGAACGTGTGTTCCTTTTGCCGCAAAGGCATGCTCTTTTGTCTTGTGCATAAACTTGAATAATCTGCTAAGTCCTTTGATCAAGAACAATTCTGAAATGTTAATCCAAACACTATGACTTGAAGCCTCGGGGTGTTTGCCGTACCCAGTCATGCGGCCCTCTGTATGGATAAGAGGACACATGAGGATAAACAATAAACACTTGATAAATTGAGTCTCTGTTGCATATGTGAGCGTTTGTGGAGCTCATTTTCTGCGAATGCTTGTTGCCCTAGTTGAGATTGAAACTGGCTAGATTCTTTTGATTCACTTCATGCTTGTTTTGCCTTGGATGGGAGTACTTACACATGTGGTGGCAGTTTTGCTCATGATAAGCAAATTTGATTCTATCTAAGCAAGTCAATCTTTCTGCTTAGCTTATATAGCTCTTGGTGTTTATGCCTTGCTATCTATTTTTGATCTTTGCATGATTGGGAGCTATTTCTTTTACACTCCTATCAAAGCTTGAGCTCGGCAGTAAAATGTATAGGGCTACGTCGAGACTAAGAACTATGATGGTAACACAAGATGCCGAGTTATACAGGTTCGGCCCCCTCGATGACAGTAAAAACCCTACGTCCTTTGTTCTGTGTATTGTATTGATGTTACAAGACTTGTCCCTGGATGAGGGGTACCCTGCCGCCTTATATATCCGGTCTGCAGGGGGGTACATGAAGAGTCCTAGTCATAACCCCTTAGGGTTTACATAGAAAGTCTATCTCTACATGCCTTGCGCTCCAAGTTGAGTCGGTCGGCTTCCTTGTTGATGAAGTACCCGGTCGGCTACCGACTTAGTCTTGTATGAGGATACCCGTAATGTGACACCCAGGTGTCTCACTTCTATTTAACAAGCATGTTAAGCACAAATCATGAGTTACATAGCATGAAATGATAGAAGCCACCCCTTGAATTAATTCTAGGCAAATAAAAACCCTGCAACCAAGTTATTGAGGCAACCATGGCGCGCGGCAAAAATTGAATTCCCGTGCGGCAATGACCTTTGACCCCTGCGCAACAACATAGCACACTAGTGAGCCGTCCTATGCTGTTGCTCCGACTTAACCCAGCCCTCCCTACTCCCTTCTTCTTCCCCAACCACCCTTGCCGCCACCACAATCAAGAGCCACAAAAATCCATCGCCTCTTTGCTCCACTGCCTCCCGAGTCAAGCCAAACACGCGAACCGCTATGCACAATTTCTCTCCCCCTCCCCATGTTCTTCGCTCGACCATTTCTTGCTTGAATCAAACCAATCGAAGCCAAGAACGGGGAAGCTTCTCTTCTCGAGCACCTTCTGTTGAACTACCAAATTTGATTTCTCTGGTAAGCCCTGGGACGCGATTCTTCCTCCCTTGCACCTATGACTTCCATGCGCATCCCTCTAACATGATCTCACCATGTTTTGTTGTGAGGAACGATAGGTTAATAAAATGAAAGTTTTGCATCATGCATCCCATTATAACTAAACTAAAACTTGTTCTCCTCTTGCTCACCAACCTCTGAATAAAAATATTCATAACTATTAATTTACTCAACCAAATAAGGCATACAAATACTTTTTGGAAAGGTCTCAACATCCCCTATCACCTAGAATTTAAATTAAAATTCGATCATAACAGTAACAACCTCAGAAACAGAGAACAAGTACAATCTGTCAACTCACTGCTTTTAGCATGACCCTGAACTTAAAAATTTCATAACTAAAGTTGTACTCCGAATTTGCAATAGTTTAAACCCAATCTGGAAAGCCCTTGAAATCTATTTTCATCTCCAATAGGTTTCATAATTTTGTTGTTTTCCCTCTGTCCAGTAGAGCTAAAACACTCAGCCTCTGTCATCCTGAAACAGAATCTGCCAACCTGAACTTGCAAAATTCATAAGTCCAGATTTCCTTGGAATTTTTTAGAATATACATATAATTCGGAAAGCTATAAAAGTGAGGTATAACCTAGTTCCAATCCCAATTTTTAAGACCTTGTTTTCTGTTCAAAATACCCACTTTTCTGGCTATGGTACAATCAAGACAGCATCCATTTTTTTTAAAAAAAACTATCGCCGTATTATTGCCCCTTGAGGCTGGAAAATGTGAACAAAAAACTTGGTCTCTATATTTCATAGCACTTTATATGAAATGCATCTTTACTTTAGGGAATGTTTGACTCAATCAAATTGTTGTGACGTAGTTTTGC
The DNA here is from genome assembly GCA_032690845.1 of Eleusine coracana subsp. coracana. Lineage (NCBI taxonomy): Eukaryota > Viridiplantae > Streptophyta > Magnoliopsida > Poales > Poaceae > Eleusine > Eleusine coracana. The sequence goes on along the minus strand of CM064418.1, from coordinate 21,200,772 downwards.
TATCATTACCAGCACCATGACAGTTGTTAGTGATGTGCATTTTGCCCATGGAACACTGTACTCATCATTGGGTTTTTGTTCCAGATGGGTGACCACGGTTTAACACTAATATTTCTATCAAGAAGTTACCGCTTTCCTTTGCGAGCTTACCCTTGTTCTGTTTATTTGTGGTGTAAACAGGACGCTTTATGACTGGTTTCGACCTACCAGACAACTACCACAACGATCCGGAGGCTTTGTTGAGGAGAGTGTGTCAACGACTCACCCCTCCTCGACCTAGATTTGCTCTTGAAGCACCTCCGATCTCACCAGCTCAACAGCAAGATCCTTTCACGTCCACTCAACCGATCATGGCTGAGAAGACAATCCATGACTACTCCATCCCATCTGCAGACATCATCCGCACCGATCCGAACCCGAACATGGGGAATGGAAGCTATGAGCTAAAGCCGGCCTTAATCAACATGGTTCTGGCCAGTCCTTTCTGTGGCAAGGCATCGGAAGACGCAAATGTTCACCTCCAACAGTTCTTGGTGGTGTGCAGCACCTTCACCATGAGGGACGTGACCCCTGAAACCATTCGCCTTCGTCTTTTCCCATTCTCACTCTTGGGAAAGGCCAAGCAGTGGTTCAACAGCAATCAAGAAGAACTCACCACATGGGACAAGTGCTCCAACGCCTTCCTTGCCAGGTTCTTTCCGCTAGGCAAAACCAGTGTCCTGCGAAACAAAATTTCAAGCTTTCAGCAGCTAACTAATGAAAGCATCCCTGAGGCATGGGAACGCTTCCAAGAATACACCTTGGCATGCCCACATCATGGAATGCAAGATTGGCTGTTGATCCAAAGCTTCTACCACGAGCTCAACCGCCCCGCTCGTGAACACCTAGAAGCAGCCGCTGGAGGCTCTTTCTTCTCCCTGAAGGTCAAGGAAGCTCAAACTCTCATAGAAAAGATGGTCGCAAACTATAGTGGCTATGATGAGAGGCAAAGCCAGCTGCAGCCCAAGACGAGGGGAGTCCACCAAGTTGATGGTATTGACATGCTAGCAATCAAGATGGATCAACTCTTGAAGAAAATGGATTTACCTCAGACTGTCCAGTCCTTAGACTCTCGCATGACTTGTGGAGTCTGTGGCAATGTTGGACATATGGGAAGCCACTGTCCAGAGATTCAGGAGGAAGAAGTAAACTATCTCAACAACAACAACAACAATGGATTTAGGCCCCGCACGAACAACTTCGGATTGGAGTCCATGCCAAACCTCTCCTTTGAAAAAAACACGGGTAACTCTGGAAACTTCACTCGTAATAAACCTTTCTTCTGTGATCTTGTTTTAGGACAATCCAAAATTAATGAAAGTATTAGTAGGAAATTTATTGCTACTAATAAAGTCCTAGAAAGCATAGATTCTCGTATGGAAACCTTTAATACCTGCCTGCAAAACCAGCTTAGTCATAACAAAATGTTAGAAACACAAATTACGCAGCTGGCCGCCTCTATTGTTAAGCCTAACTCGGGCAAGATCCCCGGTCAGGCGAAAGCTAGCCCCAAAGAATATGTTAATGTTGTCACAACTAGAGGTGTGAAATCCACACAGGACCCACCAAATCCTAACAATGCAGGGAAGACCAGGGAAACCGGTGAAGAGTCAGAAGGGGAGGAGGAAAATGAAGTTGAGGAGACAAAGGCGCCTCTCAAGAAGGCACCACATGAGTTCTATGATACGCATGTGCTGCCATTTCCCTCTTGCCAGAGGAAGCCGACAGTGCACGAACAATTCGGCAAGTTTGTGGAGGTAATAAAGAAATTATATGTCAATATACCTCTACTTGAGGCTATGCAGGTTCCCACCTACTCCAAGTACCTAAAGGACATCCTCAACAACAAACGCCGAATACTGTCCACTGAGATTGTCAAATTAATGGAAGAATGCAGCACCGCCATCTTAACATCCCTCCTAGAAAAGAAGCGAGATCCGAGATGTCCAACCATCCCATGTTCTATCAGGATGCAACACTTCAACAACGCCCTCTGTGATCGTGAGGCAAGCGTGAGTATCATGCCAAAGGTGGTGTATGACAAACTTAATGTCAATTCATTATCCCCTATAGCAATGTGCTTGCAGCTTGCTGACCAAACAGTCCGCTACCTGGCTGTAAGCTTCATGACCATTGATGATTAGATTCCTAAGGTATGGATGTTTTAGTGATAGATGACAACTATGAAATTGTGGGCTAATATCTACATGAATGTTGTCTATATAGGAATCATCTCTAAACTCTATTATAAATCATATGGATAATGGTTGCCTTGGCGATTGATGACGATGACCACAAGCATGGCGGCTTGTGAACTTGATGGAGTCCAAGGATTGATGAAGATGGATCAAAGGGGAGAAAAAGCTATGGTGCAAGTGTTTGGTACACTTGCCTAGTTGTTAGGACTTTGAGTCCATAGGAAAACCGGACTATCAAGGGGGTCTAGGTCATTCTCTTAGGTCATGTCTAGTCGGTGATGTGCAAAGTTGCTCGGTGAAATCACAGGCACTAGGTGACAGTGGAGAAACCAAGGAGCTGTTCAGAGAAGCAGGGAAACGAAGTCAAGCGAGGACAACAAGTTTCAGCTTCTGAATATAGAGACCAGACTGCATGGTCACTATAGGGAGTTGTCTAGGACTTACAGTGACAAGCAAGGAGTCTATCTGTGGTAGTGCCTGTACAGACTGGACGGTCCAGTCTACTGACCGGACGGTCCGGTTAGTAGGGCTTACACAGGGCAGTGAGGAGGCTTCAACGTGAAATGTTTCTGGATTGGAGAGAGAAATAGACCAGATGGTCCGGTCAGGTGACCATACGGTCCGGTCAGCAAGGGTCAGAGCCATTGGTGCACTATGCTGCAGTGATCAGACTGTCCGGTCAGTAGGCCCAGAAAGCTGATTTCGTGAAGCCTATATAACTTTGTTGTTGGGTCTTTGAGACCTCTCTTGGCCAGTGGAATATCTGAGAGCATTTGGTAAGGTCCAAGAGGAAAAGAGGAGAGCACTAGGAGTAGATATTGCATATTCTTAGAGTGCTAGTGGAGAGATACTTGAGCATCTTACACATCCAAGGCTAGGATGTCCTTGAGAGTGTGATCCAGATTGTTACTCTTGGTCTATGGTGAGACCTAGACCGGTTAGGTGTCTGTGATCGAGCCTATCGTGATCGGTTGTGAAGGCCATCACACATTTGTACACGGTTTGAGTCCGCCGTTGAAAGGGGCATCGCTAGTGAGCGCCCATGTGGGCTTGGGGATTCCGGCAAGTTCTCGAGGGAGGCAAGCTTATGCTTTAAGCAGTGGTAACGCATATTGTGTCTTCACTCTAGGAGTCATTGCAGGCTCGTGGGCGAGAACTCCACTTGATGGCGTGAGGGACCGGGACTCCGGCGGGAGTGGTCCAACGAGGATTAGGGGAAGGTGCCATCCTTTTGAGACCTCAAAAAAAATCATGAGCATTCCTTGACCCTCTCTTTACCATTTCGCAATTGTGTGCTCTAGTGACTAGGGTGATTTGTGACTTGCGTAGGCTAGTGTGTTTAGCTTCCTTGCTTTGTCATATCATGTACACTAGCATGTGTAGGGTCTTGACCTACTAGAATTGTCTAGGTTGCTTCTCAGGTTAGACTCAAGTAGTGGAAATTGAAGTAATTGGAGTTCGTGAGCGGCTTACCGATTCACCCCCCCCCCCTTGGTACGCCTTCGGTCCTTACAAGTGGTATCAGAGACAAGTGCTCATCTTTGATGCTTCACCGCCTTGATTAAGAATGCTGGGACAGGCGGGGAATGTTCCCATATTCAATTGGGAGGACTATGCTTATTGGAAGGCTCGTATGCAAGCCTATCTACAGTCCCTTGATCCAGAGATATGGATGGTCACTCACGAGTATAATGCGGATGTGAACATACTTGAGCCTAATTTTATTAAGTGCAATGCTATGGCCAAGAATGCTTTGTTTGCTTGCATCTCTAGTTCCATAGCACATGGTATCTGGACTGAGATTCAGGGACTCCATGAGGGCACCAGTGATGTCAAAGAGGAAAGATAATATATGCTAAAGAACAAGTATGATAAGTTCACTAGATTGCCACATGAGAGAGCTAACACTGTCTATTTTTGTTTTCATATACTAGTGGAGGAGATCAATGCACTTGGGGATCATTTCACCATGAAGCCCATTGAGGTGATAAGAAGATTCTTGAGGCCATTCAAGGACCCCAAGTATGAGTCCATCATCACCTTCATCTTCCAAGGTGATCTCAAGACCAAGACCATGAAGGATGTACTTGGCAAGATCACTGCCTTTGAGAGCTACCAGTTGGGGATGGATAATCCTCAACCATCCAATCTTGCTCTATCGGTTGACAAGCAAGAATCTAGCAAGAGCAAGAAGAACAAGAAGAAGATGATCATTGAGGATAATGATGAAGAAGAAGATGATGAATGTGACTTGACCGAGGACTTGGTTCTTCTCATGAAGAAGATGAAGACTTTTAAGAATAAGTTTGCTTCCAAGTCAAGGGGCAAGTGCTTCAATTGTGGCTCAAAGAATCACTTTGTCCGAGTGCCCAAAGCCCAAGAAAGCACTCAAGTCATAAGATTCAAGTGAAGAAAAAGAAGAAGAAGACCCCAAGGCCAAGCACAAGAAGAAGAGGCACTTCAACAAGGATAAGAGCAAGGGCAAAGGCAAAGCTCAAGACTACAAGAAGAAGTCCTCTCGCAAGGCCCTCAAATGATGAAGAAGTGGTCGGCCTAGCCATGATCAAGACCACACTACCACGAGCTCTTCCTCCACCTCCCACGTGCCTCATGGCCGTGAGCCAACTTGGGGACAGTGAGGATGAGAGCAGCGATGATAGCGATGATGAGGAGCACACGTGTGCCGAGTTGTGGAGTATGCTTGAGCAAGCCCACGACATCGCCGTCAAGAAGTCCAAAATGTTGGAAGTGGTAAGAAAAGAGTGTAAGTTGGCTAAGGACCATGTTGGTGAGCTTGAGAGTGAGCTCAAGGACCTTGTCACATCTCATGAGGCCCTAAACAAGAGTTATGACAAACTCAAGGGTGATCATGTATAGCTTCATGAGAAGTACAAGGCCCTTGAGATTGCTTATGAGGCCATCAATGTTAAAAATCTTGCCTCTCCCTCCTCTAGTTCATCTAAGAGTGATGCTTCTACTATGTGTGACGAACTTACCACCTCGATCGAGGTTTCTTCTCTTGAGAAATTTGTTTTGAAGGAATATCACAAGTTCAAGGAAGAGAGGAAGATGGTGATGGATGGCTTCAAGAAGCTCACATGTGGTAGAGTCATTCACAAGGAGATTCTTGAGAGGAACCTTGTGAACAATGTCTTCCACCGGGGACTTGGCTCATATCCCGCCGCCATCGACATCATAGGGACGAGTGATTCCATCCCCACATGGATCAAACCCCTTCTCGCCGATGACTACTATTGAGAGAGGTGTTGCAAGGATGGACATACCACCAAGGATTGTCCGATGGTGAGAAGTTTCATAGTTTTGCCTAACACTAACTTGTTCCATGAGAACACACATTTCAAGCTTTTTCGGAACAAGGATGGCAAGGTGAAAGCTAAGGCTTTGGGACCACCAAACAAGAAGAGGAAGGTTAAGAGCATATGGGTGCCTAAGTGCATTGTTGATCTTGAGAGATCGGCTACGTACAAGTGGGTGCCTAAGAACAAGACCTAGATGGTGGTGGTGGTGGACCAAGCACTTTCATAAAGATCATGCAAAGTCCACCACAAGTGACATGTACCTCAACGTCCTATCTACTCGTAAGGGAGGTAACCGTGTTTGTTCTTAGTAGTTGTAGTGTGTTTTTTTCACTTGCATTGCATGGTAATTAGGACTCCTTTGTGACTAGTATGCTTTGCATCTATGCATGTGTAAATAACTAAAAGAAAAATACATAAAAATTAGTGAATATCTAACCCATCCAAGATAGCTATAAGCAAGGGGGAGTGCTTGAGATGGTGGTTTGACTTCTCTCAAGGCAAGGGTATGGCTTATAGTGAGTAAGCTTGGGAGGGGTTCAAACTTAACATTGTTAGGTTTCCTTTGTGTCTTGTTTGTAATATTGCTTGCATTCACTTAGCATGTTTACTTTCATTACATATGTAAAATGCTTGTTGTATGCATCATATAGGAAACACAAAGGAGGCTTGTCCGACTTGGAGAAATTTGTGCCTCATGCTCTATATAAGATTACATCTCCATAAATATGACCAAAGGAAAGAATTGTGCTTCATACCCATTGAGCAAGCTCTTATGAACTCCGAGGTTAAATCTACTCGTGTGGTTCATGGACTAAGGCTCATACATACCCATTTGGTTCTTATTTTCCTTGGTTCTTATTTGCTCGATTCTTCATTTGGCATTTGCGAAAATTCTAAGGCCACTAAGTGCCACTATTTGAAAAAAGAGTGTTTGAGAGTTCCCTCTATATTCTAACTGCAGTGTTTATTTGTGTGTTTAGCGAGGGCACTTGGAAAATGGAGAAATTCCTTGTTTCAGCAAAATTCTGGTAGTGACCGTATAGTCCGATCACTGGACCGTATAGTCTGGTCAATTGCACTGAGCACAGTGCCTAGGGGGAGTCTGGTCATAGAAACTAGACAGTCCGGTCCTAGAGATCGTATCGTCTGATCTGCTCAAAGGCCAGCAGACCCTGAACTGACCGGACAGTCTAGTCTAGAGACCGTACCGTCCGATCACTATGATTGGTCATGTGAAGCTCCTTCCAATCTAGACTGTTGATCACATCCTCGTGTGATCTCGGTCGTTCATCAAGTTTTGACCTAAGTCAAAATTGCGTCAAAGGTTTTTGTCTCTTCCCCGTTCGACTCCAGCACCGAGAGCACGCCACCGACGCTGCCTCTCATCTCCCCGCCGAGCTCGCCCTTGCCTCGCCATAGCCGTCGACCCGTCGTGCCGCCAACAGCTGATTCCACACCTCCCCCGTTCGCCCTCGCGACCTCACGCCACGCTGCCTCCACCGAGCCGCAACCGTCGCCGCCTCTGCGCCTCCGCCACCACTCGCCATCTCACCAAAGCTTCACCGCCGTGCGCACCACAGCGTCGTCGCCACCCGCACCTCCAGCGCTGCAGCCAGCTCCACCCCTTTGTGCGCGCACACCTGCCGATTGCCAGGGAAAAGGTTCCCCCTTTTCTCCCCTTCTCTCCATTGCCGGCAAGGACCGAGATCTAATCTTTTCGGCAATCAAAGGGTGTTCTGCGGAGTTCATCTTCTTGGCGTGTTGTTGATTCCCCAGGGTATTGAACCTATCTCCTATTTCATCGATTTATGCCCTGATTAGCGAGCAATTTCCTTAATTGATGCAATTAGGATTAACTACCATGTTTAGTTGCATTAATTAGGAATTCTGGCTTAACCTAGATGCAATTAATTCATTGCCTATCTGTTAATTGCATATCTAGGATTATCTCATGTCTAGTCTGTAGTTAGATTTATTGCTCATTAATTGACTGCATAATAGATGACTCGCACCAGCCACTCATAGTCGATGATCACTGTTGTTACTTTGCATATTTGTCTAGTGATCATGTCCTTCATTCAGTGCTAGGGTTTCTATTGCGCATTCATTCCTAGCGGTGCTTTGCTAGTGGATGTATTAGGGTCTATGCTCATCCTGTCTTTACCTACGTACGCATAGTGACAACAGTTTGCAGCAGTAGAGATGGCAGGTTCAGGTCAGAATAAGGGAAAGGGGAAGATGTCTGAGAAACCCAAGACCAAGAAGAGACCAAGACTGGACCCAGAGTCAGAGAGGACCAAGAGGTTGGCTTAGTACTTGGACGCCATGGAGCAATCAGGCAATACACCTGGCTCATGTCTGAGGATCAGTCAGTCAGCTGAGGCACAGGGTCTCAGGAGGAGCACCAGGTAGAGGACTGCACCTCTGGCAGTTGGAGTTGTACCACCACTGTGGCTGCAGTGTACTCTGACTTCTCGTCAGGAGAGGTCGTCGAAGACTGTGGAGCAGAGATCCTCAGGTAGCGGAAGGAGGAGTCAGAGGAGGAGACCTCAGAGTCAGGTTCTGAGGAGTCAGAGTCTGAGGAGACCGAGCAGCAGGCTGAGCAGACTGTCCCTCAGAGGACAACTCACCTGGCAGGAGACCTGAGTGCACCTGTGCAGTGTGCATCAGGAGGCTACAGAGACTGGTATAGGCAGCCGGAGAGCCGGACATACTTAAGGTTCCTGCAAAGGACCTTAAGGTGCTACATCTGGTTCCCTTCGAGCAGTGGGCTCCAGTTCCCAGAGACCCCGCTGCTAGAGAGAGGTACTGGACTGTTCTCCAGAGGAGGATTAGAGAGGGATTGAGATGCTACCTAGCCATGAGGGGCAGGGACAAGGTGTTTGTGCCGCAGCAGTACACGACCTATGATGCTATGAGGAGGGCAGCCGACACTGACTTGGAGCAGTACTTCACGTACTTGCCAGGGCTAGCAGAGCTAGTTACTACTCTGTATAGATTCAAGGAGGATATAGTGATTGAATTCCACGCCACACTGTGGGTTGCTAGAGACCACTCAGGGTTCTGGTTCTTATTCAGAGGGCAGTCATAGTGTGTGACCCGGGAGGATCTGATTACTAGCTTTGGGTTCCTAGCTTCAGACCTCTAGTTGTACGGGAGTGCTTACCCGTCCCTACAGCCACCTCACAGACCTCAGGGAGGGAAGCTACCATCAGATGACATCGTGTGGATTGCATTCCCACCACCACACACACCAGGCTTTGAGAGAGGCCCTGTGAGACTCACCGTAGAGGCTAAGGTGGTGAGAGCGATAGTCACCAGGACTATCATTCCCAGGTCTGGCTATAGAGAGGAGTTCACACGTCTACACCAGTGGGCTGTAGCAGACATTCTAAGGAGGCAGCAATTTGACCTGGCAGATCTACTGATAGGAGAGATGGAGGAGGTTATCTCTAAGAGAGTGGGAGGACGTCACTTGGTCTACGGCCCTTATATCTGTTATCTCTTGTGGAGGATGGTCCTAGTGACGGAGAAGCAGTACGAGGCATTCCCTGAGGTGACACCAGCTATGCACCTCGAGTCCTAGCAGACAGGGGAGGAGGAGCAGGAGTCACCACCAGTACCTCACGAGCAGGCAGCTCAGCCAGACACAGTGGTTCCTGAGTCAGCCAGTAAAAGAGCACCTACCCTGCCGACGAGTTCACAGTCAGAGGACGCTGTCATTGTGATAGCGCTTGCAGGACACCTGGGTGAGTTCATCTAGAGTGTAGTAGAGGATAGACGTCAGATGATGGACGTCATCAGGAGCCAGGCAGAGATTCAGAGGCAGCAGTCTGCACTTCTTACCGCCCTGATGACATAGATGACGGCGTTGACCCAGAGGCAGGCCGGTCAGCAGCCAGGACCTTCAGTGCTTCCACACTACGAGCAGCTACAGACTCAGACAGAACCCTTCACTGCTTTGATGACAGCTCAATCCAGTGGACTGTCACTTTCAGGGGTCTTACCAATAGGGGGAGTAGGACAGACCTTCTCTTCAGCTCAGCTCTCCCTCGTGTCAGCTTTCTCAGTATCTGAGTTGTTTGTCTCTCCTTCACACTCTTCGACATCGCAGATGGCAGGACCCTCCACTACTCAGCACTTACCTGTCAGGAGCCTATTCTCAAAGATTGTTCACACTACCCGTGTAGACTCCCAGCCAGCTCCAGAGTTAGTTACAGCTACAGCTCCAGCTCTTACTGCCACAGTTACCACTCTTACTCCTCAGGCAGTAGAGGATCTTGTCCGTGGAGGCTTCTCACAGCAGGATGTGGCGGATCTTATTCTTCTCCATACTATAGCTCAGGAGACTGCCACAGCCACACCAGCAGCACAGGACAAAGGGTCTGAGTCGCCTGTCGACCTTGACTTCTTCGAACAGATGGATGCTCAGGCAGCATAGGCTCAGGGAGCACAGCAGGATCCACCACAGGAGCAGTCCGGAGCAGAGCCTTCAGAGGACGTCGTTGCACCATTTCCTTCGATCACGAGTGCGTAGATGTTCATTTTTTCCACTTTTTGGTGCTTGTTGCCAAAAGGGGAGAAGATCCTAGGTCTAGGGGGGGAATGGGAGTGTGATCTTGTGCGATCGAGAGTAGCTTGTATCTAGTGGGAGCATACGAGGTTTTTGGGAGTTAGATACATTTGAATCTTTTTTTAATGGAGTTATTTGATGTTCGTAGATTTTGGTGAGTCATGGTTTTCATTCACTTGTGTTTGACTCATTTTAATCTCACTTGGTTTATTTCTCATATGCAGTGCCTTATTCATTATTTATCTTGTATGCCTGTGTATGATAACATGACGATGATTGCTTGTTCTCAATTCATATGCTTTATGCTAACTTGTTGTATTTCATCATTCATATCTTGCATTGCATGTCTTTATGCTTTCCTTAAATATATTGCCATGACATACATACATATTTCACCTAGAGTATGCTTTTCACTCTTTTCCTTATATCTCTAGATGATGTTTGATTGAGTAGGACCTTATGCGTTTCTCTCATATGTTGTTTTGGTTCCTCTCGATCTTTGCTTAGCTCTTTTAGCCCGGTTGTTTATTGATCAAGTTTTTGATTAAGTTGTGGTTGTCATCAATCACCAAAAAGGGGGAGATTGTAAGCTTTATGACCATTGATGATTGGATTCCCAAGGTATGAATATTTTGGTGATAGATGACAACTATAAAATTATGGGCTAATATCTACATGAGTGTTGTGTATGTAGGAATCATCTCTAAACTCTATTATAAATCATATGGATGATGGTTGCCTTGGCGATTGATGATGATGACCACAAGCATGGAGGCTTGTGAACTTGATGGAGTCCAAGGGTTGAGGAAGATGGATCAAAGTTGAGAACAAGCTATGGTGCAAGTGTTTGGTACACTTACCTAGTTGTTAGGGCTTTGAGTCCATAGGAAAAACCGGACTATCAAGAGGATCTAGGTCATTCTCTTAGATCATGTCTAGTCGGTGATGTGCAAGGTTGCTCAGTGAAATCACAGGCACTAGGTGACAGTGGAGGAGCCAAGGAGCTGTTCGAAGAAGCCGGGAAACAAAGTCAAGCGAGGACAACAAGTTTTAGCTTCTGGACATAGAGACCGGATAGAGGGGTCAGTAGAGACCGGACTGTACGGTCACTATGGGAGTTGTCTAGGACTTACAGCGAGGAGCAAGGAGTCTGTCTATGGCAGTGCCTGTACAGACCGGACGGTCCGGTCTGTTGACCAGACGGTCCGGTCTGTAGGTCTTACATAGGGCAGTGAGAAGGCTTCAGCGTGAAATGTTTCTGGACTGGAGAGAGAAATGGATCGGATGGTCCGGTTAGGTGACTGTACGGTCCAGTCAGCAGGGAAATCAGCAGGGGTCAGAGTTGTTGGTGCACTGTGCTGCAGTGACCGGACTGTCCGATCAGTAGGCCCAGAAAGTTGATTTCGTGAGGCAACTGCTAGTTTGAGGTTGAAAGTCTATATAACTTTGTTGTTGGGGTCTTTGGGACATCTCTTGGCCAGTGGAATACCTGAGAGCATTTGGTAAGGTCCAAGAGGAAAACAGGAGAGCACTAGGAGGAGATATTACATATCTTGAGAGTGCTAGTGAAGAGTAACTTGAGCATCTTACACATATAAGGCTTGGGTGTCCTTGAGGGTATGATCTAGATTGTTACTCTTGGTCTATGGTGAGACCTAGACCGGTTAGGTGTCGGTGATTGAGCCTATCGTGATCGGTTGTGAAGGCCGTCACACATTTGTATATGGTTTGAGCCCGTCGTTGAAAGGGACATCGCTAGTGAGCGCCCGTGTCGGCTCGGGGAGTCCGACAAGTTCTCGAGGAAGGTGAGCTTGTGCTTTATGCAGCGGAGACACACATTGTGTCTTCACTCTAGGAGTGATTGCGGGCTCATGGGCAAGAACTCCACTTGGTGGCGGGAGGAACCAGGACTGCGGCGGGAGTGGTCCAACGAGTTTTAGGGAAAGGCGCTTGTTGGCACTTCCCAAGTGCCCCTTTTATATGTGAATATCACCCCAATTAGAGTATAATTGATACTAATTTAGCCCATTTACCTATGATATTACCTATATATTTGTATATGCGTTGTTTTGGAGCTTTATTGCAGAAACAGGTAAAATTGGCTATTAAAGTTATGCTAGACAAGACAGGAGTCTAGAACCGACGAAAAGCACTGAAGAAGCCTAGTGTGCCAATGGGCGCAGCCCATGAGCCGACCGGCGCAAGTGTATTTTGGCCCACAGAAGTGACTGAGGCCCATTCCGATGGAAGTTTATCTGATATTTATGAAAGTTTATCTACGCAAGACACTTGAAGATATTTGCTTAGAAGATTTATGGAACTTTAAGATCTCGACATGCGGTACAAGACTTTACCTCAAAGGAAAAGGCCTACATGGCAGCTGTGGAAGACAGAGGAACCGACTCGGAGTAGAAACCAGAGAGAACACGGCTTGCGCCGATCGGCGCAATCCTACGCCGATGGGCGCAACTGACTTATTTGCTAGAAACCGAGTACTTCACGAGTAGAACCCCTATATATACTTGTAACCCCTAGCCGCGATGAGTAACCCGAGGAGGAGGCAACAGAGGGACAACAGATTCGTGAGTTAGAGCCACCGGGGCTTGCCCCGTTATAATAGATCTCTAGTTGAGTTTCAAGAACCATTGGTGTAAGAGTTGATCCGTCAAGGTAGGCCATCTCGACGGTGATGAGTCTTACTCTATGTATCGCAAGGATGATTGAATATGTTGATGATGGTTTTGGTGATTTGTCTATCTTGATTCTATAATCATGCATGTGCTTATTCTCATTGCTTAGTTCTAGGCTAAGTAAGTTGATATTATCTTAATCGTGGTGATTACGATAGTATTCAGACATTGTATTGATTATGGTTGCTTGATGATATCGGTAGTGTGGTTTAGCGGTAACAGCACTAAACCTGCGCAGCACTATTGGATAGTTGAGTAGGGTAAGATACTCGCGTGATTAAGGGTTTCCTCTCAGCAGCGATAAATCGGGAGCCGCTCGGAAAGCAGGGTGGTCTTGTTCATTATAGATTTTCATTGATCCATGTAATTATCCATTATGATGCTGTTTAATTAGACTATCTAGTTACGATCTTACTAGTAGATATTGGCTACTCACCGAATAGTTTTAGCTTTGGCTTTGACTTGCACTCTAGTTCAACTTCGCTGGTGTACCGATCGGCTCAACACCTGCACCGATCGGCTCAACAACTTAGATCCACAATAGTGTTGATCGGCTCAACACCTACGCCGATCGGCTCAACAACTTAGATCCGCAACAGTGCCGATCGGCTCAACCCTGCGCCGATCGGCGCAACGACAGAATTGCTGTCTGGCGCACCTTTACGCTGGCCAGTCTCCCCTTCATACAACCTGAACTTGACAGTAGCCTTGATTAGATCTTTTACTGTTAACTTTGTTTAATTATCCCTAAGGTCTCAGTGGTTCGATAATACCTTGTAATACTCTAAGGGAAAAAGTGCTACAACTGTACACCGTCCTCTTGCGATATATAAGTGGGTGCGTAGTAACAACCAACAGCGCTATCCTTCCGAGACCTCGAGAAAAATCATGAGCATTCCTTGACCCTCTCTTTACTATTCCGCAATTGTGTGCTCTAGTGACTAAGGTGATTTGTGGCTTGCATAGGCTAGAGTGTTTAGCTTCCGCGCTTTGTCATATCATGTACACTAGCATATGTAGGGTCTTGACCTACTAGAATTGTCTAGGTTGCTTCTCAGGTTAGACTCAAGTAGTGGAAATTGAAGTAATTGGAGTTCATGAGCGGCTTACTGATTCACACCCTCCCCCCTCTCGGTACGCCTTCGGCCTTTACACCAGCGGGTATCACGGAGGACGTACCCGTAAAGATAAGGAACTGCCTTGTTCCTGTCGACTTTATGGTGCTAGATATAGAGGCCGATGTAAACACACCTCTTATACTAGGAAGGCCATTCCTTAGCACCGCAAACGCCAACATTGATGTTGGGGCAGGACAAATCGACCTTAACATTAATGGGAACGAAGAAATGTTTGCCTTCAAGCCCCGAACGGAACAATGCAATCAGGTACGCATCTTTTATGGTAGGAATACTAACACGGTGTAGAAAATTGAGGTGTACCCAACCCCACCAAAAATGGGTGCACCTGTGGTAAAAGTGAAAAGCACATCACCGCTGTCCAAGAAGAAGAACGAGCCATAGAAAATGAAGAAAAAGGTCCCATCAAACCAAAGAAGATCATACAAGTATGGCGGAAAAAAGAAGTTGCACCGATCATGAAAGATTCTCCATCCACGAAGGGCGCCATAGGGAATTGAACACGGAGAACGTCTTGTTCGAGACGTAAAATTCGGACCCTCGTCGGGAGGTAAACCAATATTTACCCCCCTTCCTTTTCATACTCCATCAAGTTAGTTTTATTTTTCCTTAACCATTAGGTTAAAAAAAATTTGGTGATGGCTCGGCCAAATTTGTTGGTCGGGAGGTTAAATTTCATCAAAAACAACCCTCCGGGTCATTATCTGATTATCCAACACGACTAGTCGGATTTCAGCACCCAGGAGGTCATATTTCATGAAAAATGACCCCCCGGCTGGGTAATTTTTAAGAAGCCAGATTCTATCAAGTTTTAGCACCCGGGAGGTCATATTTGGTGAGATATGATCACCCGACTAAGTAATTTTGAGCCTCCCAACCTGAAATAACTCAGTCCAGTTTTAACACCCGTCATTTTTCATGAAAAATGATCACCCGGCTAGATTATTTTGGTGCCGCCCGGCCATGTCTGCCACCCGGCATGTCATGCTGCCTGGCCAAACAATTTCTTGGATTCTTGGCTCTTTTGCTGCATAAATCATGGCCATGAGTGGTGGAGGTGTGGACAACTTTTCCTTTATGCAAATGACTCACCAAAAGTCCCCACCAAGAGTAAAACCAAGTAAAGGAGATCCACACATGTCACCTCACTCTTTCACCACACACACTCACCTGCCATCCTACTTCCCTAGGCATCATGAGTGGCATGAGATTCATTACAAACATACAATTTTGGTGATCCCATCACTCTATCCTTGCTCTCTACACTTTCAACACAATTTTGGACAAAGTGAGCAAGAAAATCACATGGCGCATAGACCTAGCCATCTCCCATCACAACCAAATCAATAATAGAGCAAGTGGAGGAAAAAGCCATGTCAGCCGGCTTGGGTTGCCGCCCGGCATGTGCCGCCGCCCGGCTTGGCATTTTTGCCCCATGACTCTCCCTCGAGCCTATAAATACCAGGGTACCCTCTCACTTGTTCCTCCACACCATTCCTTCAGCTGAAACATTCATCTCTCTCCCCTTCACACTCTACTAGTTTGCTTAAGTAAGTGCACTCTCCGCTTAGGAATAATAGTGTGCTATAATAAAACCAACTAGAGGAAATCTCGCTTTGTCTCTTGCATGTTTTGGACTACTAACACTTGGACAACTAACTGGACGACTAACCGCTAACCATTATTATCATATTGTCCTTTGGGTATCGTGTCCAAGTAACCTTGTTGCAGGAATGGCAAACATCCGGAGAGGCCTCTACACCAAGTTCAGCAGCAACAGCTCAAGCCGTGGGAGGCGCACACCAAGTGAGCACTCAGAAGCTGAACACTCAGGAACTTCATATGGGCATGCTCCAAGTTACCACTCAGAAACAATGTCCATATCCGATGCTCCAACGGTGGCAAGTGTGCAAGATGAAGGATTCGAGAAATTCATGGAGAGAGAAGAAAACATGGTGTTCAATGACTTCGACGAGCAAAGCAAGTTCAACGCCATTCGAGACCGGGAGTTCATGATCGTACGCAAGTTCAACCACAATTTCCTCGAGCGAATCAGTGTCCTCGCCGATTTTGAGTACGCACTCAACATAGCCGGATGGTATGATTTCTACAACCTTAATTAATATGGTTCTAAATGGCTTACTATTGAATTCCTTTGCACGCTGAAAGTTCACACTCATGAATCAAATAAAATGGGCACCCTCTATGAATTTCATCTTTTTGGTGAAACCTATGAACGACCTTTAAAAGAAATTAGCACTTATCTAGGTTTTGAACGAAAGGCCGCTTTAGACATTGATAGGCTTAAAGGTTTCACACCACAAGGTTTCACACCAAGCAACTTGAGCAAGAGAAGGAGAAGAACAAGACCTTAACCAAGGATCTTACAAAGGTCAATGAGACAAGTGAATCATGCACCTCAATGACCAAGAAGTACCAAGAAACATGCAACTCCTTGCAAGAGGAGAACAAGACCTTAGTAAAGGCCATTAAAGATCTCAAGACAAGCTCTCGCTCATTGTTGAAGAAGCTTGAATCCTATCAAGCCCCAACAAGCAAGGGTTGTGGAAGGTGCCACAACATTGATGATGATATGATTGCCAAGCAAGATGCAATCATTGAGAAGTTAACCAACCAAATCAATGAGCTCAAGAAGAAAGCTCAAGTGGAGACCACAACAAAAATAGTTGGTGAGCCAAGAGCCTCTCATGACAAGAGAGGATTGCGTTATAATAAGAATGTACCCAAAAGAAGGCACAACAAAGGAATCAACTTTGTACGCGAGAACAAGGGAAAGCGAGTGGCACAAGCGAATACTATCAAGCCAAAGAATGCTTCTCAAGTCAACAAGAGCACCAAGAACTCTACCATATCCTTTGATGATTTTGATGCCTCTTATGTGCTAACCCGTAATGCTTATGGTAGAGTAGTTGCCAAGTTCATTGGGCCACATGATACGAGGTGGAAACCTTGTGTGTGGGTGCCCAAAGCTCTTATATCTAGTGTTAAAGGACCCAAACCAACTTGGGTGCCTAAAACACATGCTTGATTACCTTTGTAGGAATACTCCTCTGGTGGTGCAATATGGGTGCTTGGTTGTGGATGCTCAAACCATATGACCGGAGAGAGATCAATGTTCTCCACACTTGATCATAACAATCTACCGAGTGGAGGCATATTATTTGGAAATGACAACAAGGGAAAGGTAATTGGTCATGGACGGATTGATGTCACACATGACCTTTCAATTAGTAATGCTTATCTTGTGAATGGTCTAGGATACAACTTAATGT
This sequence comes from Eleusine coracana subsp. coracana, assembly GCA_032690845.1. Taxonomy (NCBI): domain Eukaryota; kingdom Viridiplantae; phylum Streptophyta; class Magnoliopsida; order Poales; family Poaceae; genus Eleusine; species Eleusine coracana. Next base: position 21,183,523 of record CM064418.1, on the reverse strand, counting down.
TTGTATCACAACTTTGTGAGATGGGTTATAGCTGTCTCTTTGACGATGATGGTGTGACCATCTTTAGGAAGAAAGATTTCTCAATAGCTTTCAAAGGGTATTTAGAGTACAAGATCTATCTTGTTGATTTCACCAACAAAAAAGGATCTAAGCTAAATACTTGTTTGGTCACTAAAACCAGCTTGGGTTGGCTATGGCACCACCGGCTAGCTCATGTTGGGATGAGAATTTTTTCCAAACTCCTTAAAGGTGGCCACGTCGTTGGACTAAAGGATGTTGCTTTTGAAAAGGACAAAATATGTAGCGCATGTCAAGCCGGAAAGAAAGTAGGAGCGGCACACCCATCCAAGACAATGATAACAATGACAAGACCATTGGAAATGCTCCACATCATCCTATTTGGACCAATCACCTACATAAGCATTGGGGGTGACAAATATGGCCTTGTAATTATTGATGATTATTCTCGTTTCACTTGGGTATTCTTTTTGAAGGACAAAAGTGAAACACAAGGTATCCTAAAGAAGTTCTTGAGGAGAGCCCAAAATGAGTATGAAGTGAAGATCAAGAAAATAAGGAGTGACAATGAAACCAAATTCAAGAACACACAAGTTGAAGAATATCTTGATGAAGAAGGCATCAAGCATGAATTCTCAGCTCCATACACTCCACAACAAAATGGTGTAGCCAAAAGAAAGAACCACACACTCATAGAGATGGCAAGAACAATGCTTGATGAGTACAAGACGTCGGACACTTTTTAGGCCAAAGCCATCAACACTGCATGCCATGCAACAAATAGGTTATATCTTCGCAAGATCTTGAAGAAAACACCATATGAGCTTCTCACCGGTAACCTTTCCAATATCTCATATTTTTGTGTTTTTGGGAGCAAATGTTTTATTCTTAACAAGAAACCAAAATCCTCTAAGTTTGTTCCTAAGACACATGAAGGTTTCCTACTTGGTTATGGCACTAATGTCTATGCATATCGTGTCTTTAACAAAGACACCGGAGTTGTTGAAATAACCCGGGATGTGCAATTTGATGAATCTAATGGATCTCAAGTAGAGCAAGTTAATCCAAGTGATGTAGGTGATGAAGCTTGTTGTGATGCAATAAGGAATATGGCAATAGGAGAGATAATACCACAAGACCCAAACTCAAGTCAAAATGAACCATCTTCTTCAATACAAGATGATTCATCTCCACAAGAGCCACATGATGAACAAGATCAAGGAAGAAGCCAAGATCATGGTCAAGGCAACGACCAAGATCAAGCTCAAGATGGTAGGGATAGAGACACTCAAGATGATATCAATCAAGAAGAAGAAGATGCATCTAGGCCAATTCATCCACGAGTACGACAAGCATTCAAAAAGATCACCCCATTGACAACATTCTTGGTGACATCCAAAAAGGGGTAACTACTAGATCCCGAATGGCTATGTTTTGCCATCATTACTCGTTTGTTTCATCCATGGAACCACTTAGGGTGGAACAAGCCCTTCAAGACTCGGATTGGGTGATGGCCATGCAAGAAAAGTTGAACAACTTTGAAAGAAACAAGGTGTGGTCATTAGTGGAAAGACCCAAGCCAAATGTTGTAGGCACAAAATGGGTCGTCTGCAATAAGCAAGATGAGTATGGTGTGGTGGTAAGAAACAAGGCAAGACTTGTTGCAAAAGGCTACTCACAAGTAGAAGGTTTGGACTTTGGTGAAACTTATGCACCCATAGCTAGGCTTGAGTCAATTCATATTTTACTTGCCTATGCTACTCACCATGGCTTTAAGCTTTTTCAAATGGATGTGAAAAGTGCATTTCTTAATGGCCCCATAAAAGAAGAGGTGTATGTACAACAACCTCCGGGGTTTGAAGACCCAAAGAAACCAAATCATGTGTACAAGCTTCACTAAGTTCTCTACGGCCTCAAGCAAGCTCCTCGAGCTTGGTATGAACACCTCAAGGGATACTTGATTGACAAGGGCTTCACAATTGGCAAGGCTGATCCTACTCTCTTCACAAGAAAAATTGATAATGATTTATTTGTATGCCAAATATATGTCGATGACATTATATTTGGTTCTACTAATCAATCTTTTTCTGATGAGTTTGCCAAGATTATGACTAGGAAATTTGAAATGTCCATGATGGGGGAGTTGAAGTTCTTTATAGGTTTTCAAGTCAAGTAACTTGAAAAAGGAACATTCATAAGTCAAACCAAGTACACTCAAGACATACTCAAGAAGTTTGACATGGAGAATGCAAAGCCGAACAAGACTTCCATGAAGACAAATGGACGCCTTGGACTAGATATAAACGGTAAGCCTGTGGATCAAAAGGTATATCGATCCATGATTGGCTCTTTGCTTTATCTTTGTGCATCTAGGCCCGATATCATGCTTAGTGTGTGCTTGTGTGCAAAATTTCAAAGTGCTCCTAAGGAAAGCCACTTGGTGGCTATAGAAAGAATCTTGAGATATTTGGTTCACACCCCAAACCTAGGATTGTGGTATCCCAAGGGTTCCAAGTTCAAGCTAGTTGGCTACTCCGATGCTGACTACACCGAATGTAAAGTGGATAGGAAAAGTACCTCCAGGACGTGCCAATTCTTGGGTAGGTCCCTTGTGTCATGGTCATCCAAGAAACAAAACTCCGTTGCCCTATCCATAGCCGAAGTGGAGTATGTTGTAGCCGGTAGTTGTTGTGCTCCACTACTCTGGATGCGACAAACTCTAAAGGACTTTGGATACACTATGACCAAAGTTCCACTCCTATGTGAGAATGAGAGTGCCATCATGGTTGCATATAACCCCATTGATCATAATAGGACTAAGCATATAGATATTCGGCACCACTTCTTGAGAGATCATTCAATAAATGGGGACATTGAGATTAGCTATGTTAGAACCAATAAACAATTAGCCAATATATTTACCAAACCCCTAGATGAGAAGCAGTTTTGTGAACTTAGGAGTGAATTGAATATTCTTGACTCTTCACACTTGGAGTAGAATCTTGTGCTTTGTTTGGTGTATTAACCATGAAAACTTGTTGAAAATAAAATCTCTTCAAAATTTCATATTGTCTTTGGTTTCAAACAAAATTTCTTTGATCAATAGATCATATTGTTGATAGTTGTGAATATAGTTTTAATTGTTGAATTGTAGCTATTCACAAGTTGAAACAAGCCTTATATTCCCTATGTAACTTGTCCAAAAGTTCAAACTTGAGAGAAATTTTCTGTCTGAAACAGAGAATGACGAAACTTCTGTCACTCAATGACGGAACTTCTGTCGAATCGCTAAAGTTCTATCAGAACTTCCGTGACCTTTCGATCTGGCTGTTTGCCCAAACTCGAGAGCGATGGAACTTCCGTCACCCAATGACGGAACTTCCGTCACTCCCAGGTTAAAGGACCCGAAGATCTTCTTCTTCCTTATCCAACTGGCCATTTCCTTCTTTCTTCTTCTCTCTCATCAACTAAAACCCTAGGAGGCGATTTGGAATTCTAACCGGCATTTCCCTTGGATTTGGCGGGGAATCAACTCCTCCCGCAGGGAAGTTCTGCAATCTTCCTCGTTTTCCTTCGGTTTTTTTGATCTAGGTATGAGACTTTGACCTAAAATCCATTTTTCAGTCAATGGTTCAAATGTCTTCATTTGGCTTGGATAGATTGACTCCTTAGGGGCTAGTCTACCCTCTATTAGAAGCTTTTGCCATGTTATGGTAGGATCTAGGAGTAGTTTTGATTTTGGTGCAAATTGCAAGTGACGGAAGTTCCGTCAGAACTTCCGTCATGACGGAACTTCCGTGAATAGTCACAGAACTTCTGTCGTGTGCAGTTTAGTGCACTAAAGTCCATTCTCTCTTAAATCATTGTCTAAACATGTGACTCACCTTGCTCCTTTCCTATGCCAGTGCCAGCTCAAGGACAAGGGTCAAGCAAGGGGGGACGGTTCAGTTTGAGGCAAGCGAGGATTCACCCTCTCCCTCCCCTTCAAGTGAGGAACTTGTGCCAGCTTCTAAGAGGATGAAAGCCGCTGCTATTTGGGACCATGGGGCTAGTGGTCAAGGATCGAGCGGGGATGCTCAAACTGTGCATGTGCAACCGGGAGGAACTCTTCCCCCACGAAGGTCTCTTGACAAAGGGAAGCAGCCAATGAAGGAAAAGAGGCTAACAAAGCACAAGACCACCTCAAGAACAACAAGAACCGACCCTCCAACAGTCATTGAGGGACTCAAGGGTGCTTCCTCGGTCTCTCTGGCTGTTGCTCACCGGCAGTGCCGGTCTACCCGATCAGCAGTGCCGATCCCCTCTCCATAGAGAACTATCCTCTCGGGCTCTCTGGCTGACTGATCTCGGCGGTGCCGGTCCTCGGGATCGGCAGTGCCGATCAAGGTTGCCAGAGACCATTTGTCTTCCCTGTGGCTACCTCACCGGTAGTGCTGATGCCCTGTTCAGCAGTGCTGGTACGGGCTGATTCCTTGTTTGTAGATCTATGACAGTGTGTCAGAAACCCTACTGGCAGTGCCGATTGCTTGATCGATAGTGCCAGTGCGGGGTGTCCAGATAGGCCAATGGCTCTTTTTGAGCCCTTTATATAAAAGGGACTCACCCCCCCCCCCTTCGTGGACAAGGCAAGAAAACCAAAAATCACATTGCACTTTTGAGCACCACTCTCCTCACTCTCCCTCTCGAACTCCAAGCGTCATTCCTTGAGCTAGGGTTTGAGTGAGCCATTGGTTTCTAGTGAAAAAAGCACTTGTCCACTCTTGAGCATTCGATTTAATGATCTTTGTGACTTGGGCTTTCTACTCTAGGAGCTTAGCTCCTAGACGGTTAGCGGTGCCCGTAGAGCTCCCAACTTGTGTGGTGACGCTTCGGGAAGTTTGTATTACCCTCCCGCAAGGGAATTGATAGTGGAGAACTCGAGCTTGATCTTTGCGGTCGCTTGAGTGAGAATAGGGTTGAAAGAGACCCGGTCCTTTGTGGACTTCTCAACTGAGACGTAGGGTTCTTTGTGAGCCTGAACTTCCGTAACAAATCATGTGTCTCCGTGTGCTCTTGTACTTACTTATTGTTCATTTAATCTTCACCTAGGGTTTGTACACATTCTTGATATATTTGCTAGCTCTTTTCAAATAGCTCTTGTTTTGTTATTCACTATTATCATTATTGTTTCTCTCTACTACTGATGTAACAATTTGTTCAAATTAGTAACTATGGAAATACTTAATCTTAGATTTTATACGCTTTCAGTTTGTTCATCGGCACTTCTGATCTAGCATCAGTAGTGTCCATCGGCACTGCCGATCCCCCTCACCGACACTGCCGATCAGACTGATAAAATTGTTTAAGTCCAAATTTTGCAGGATTTTTAGATTTGCCCATTCACCCCCCTCTAGGTAACTTTCAATTGGTATCAGAGCAGGATCTTCTTAAATGCTTGACCGCTTGAAGATAAAAGATGACAAAAGGAAAAGGAGTTCCACGAAATGACACAACCAGAGACAAAACCGAAGGTGCTAAAGATGACTCCGGAGTTAGCTACAATGCTTTACCATTTAACTACAATGAGCTAAAAAATGAGTATGTTGGTAACGGTTCCGAAAAGTTACCACACTTTGATGGAACATTCTATGACCATTGGAAATATAGAATGGAATTATATTTGGGCTCTATGGGAAGACCAATCTTGAAGATGGTGAAGCATGGGTTTGAATTGGAAAATGAAGAAAATCCAAGTTCCAATGATGAGATCAAGCTTACTCACAATGATCATGCCGCATCCGCCATTGTTTCCGCCCTATCACCAAAGTAGTATAAAAAGGTGATAGAAATCAAGAAAGCTCATGACATTTGGAAAAAGCTTGAGGTTATCTATGAAGGGACCGAGGGTGTTAGAGAAGCAAGAGAAGACATCCTAAGAGGCAAGTACAACTTGTTTATCAAGAAGGCCGGTGAAGGGCCACAAGAAGTGCATGATAGACTCATGGAAATTGTAAACAAGAGAAGAGCTCTGGGGATCAAGCATGACACCATTGAGGTCAACAAGACGTTGCTTCTTGCTTTGCAACCATGGAATCAAAGTGCTTGCAACTTTGCTAGAGAGAAAGAAAACTTCAAGAACTTTAGTACGGATGAAGTACTAGGAAGGTTGCTCACCTACAAAGAAAGAGATGAAGAAGCAACAAGAGTGAACAACTTGTTGGGACAAGGTGAAGAAGAAAAGAAAGAAATTGCGCTCAAAGCATCTCATGAGGCTAATGAAAAGAAAGACAAGAAGAAGAAAATGAAAGTAATTGATTCTAGTGATGAAGATAGTGATGATGAGATGGCTTTACTTGTGAGAAGATTCAAGTCATTTCTCAAGAAAGATGGCTACAAAAAGAAAACCTATGATAAAGGCAAAGTAAGAAGATCAAAGAGAACTTGTTATGAATGTGGTGATGAAGGACATTTCATTGCGGAATGTCCAAAGAAGAAAAGCAAGGAAGAGAGAAGAAAAGACAAGCACCATAAGAAGGACAAGAAATACAAGAAACATAGAAGAGGTGAAGCTCACATTGGGCAAGAATGGAATTCCGATGATTCATCCTCTTCATCATCTTCCTCCTCCGAATCCAACTCGGATGAGGGAGGCATTGCTACACTCGCCATCGGCGTCACTCCCACCAACACTTCTCTATTTGGAAGTTTGAGTGATGATGAAGATGACAACAGTCACAAGTGCTTCATGGCAAGAGGATCTAAGGTATCAAAATCTAAACATAAGCGTTCCTCATATTCTAGTAGTAGTGATGATGATGATGATGACATTGCTAATGCTTCACTTCCCAAAATGCTTGAATTTATGGAATTACTTGAAAAACAAAAGGAAGAAAATGATAGATAAGAGGAGCTTCTTGAAAAACAAGAAGACTTGCTTATTCTTGAAAAGAAAAGAAACCTTGAACTAGAGAAGCTCCTAGAACTTGAAAGGAAAAAAATGAAGAACTAACCATGTCTCTCACTAAATTTGAAAATACTTGTGAGAATGTCAATAATGCTAAAGATGAACTTCAAGAGAAGTATGAGGACTTGGAAAAGACTCATAAGACTTTTGAAGAACAATATAAAATTCTTTCAACCTTCACATCCTCTTCCACCAACAACTCTCATGCTTCCACTAGCAAAGGATGTGATAGGTGCTATAATATTGATGTTGATGCTTGTGCTACTTATGTGAAATTAATTGATGATTTGAACAAGCAAGTGAGGGTTCTTGAAAGCAAGATACAACATGAGAGGAATGTTGTTGACAATGAAAAAGCAAAGTATGCAAGAGGTGCATACTCATACACTAGAAAGCCCCATGTCATGGATGGCATTGGCTATGTTGAGGGTGCCAAGCACAATGCACGGGAGAGCAAGAATGGGAAAGCATTCCTTAAGTTCACCAAGGAAGGATCTTATCAAAAGAAGCAAGCCAGCAACATGAACACTAACCATACTTCTTTTGCTAATGATTCTCATGTTAATGTGCCTAACTCTACATTTGCACTCTTTCATGATTTTGATGCCTCATATGTGCTTATGAGAAATGTGCATGGTCGTGTGTATGCCAAATATGTTGGGCCACGCAACAAGAGACCAAAGGCTTGTGACTAATGTGAAAGGACCCAAGCAAATTTTGGTATCTAAAAACAAAGCTTAACTTGTTTTGTAGGACTATGTCTCCGAAGGGTCTAGTTGGGTGATTGATAGTGGATGCACCAATCATATGACCGGAGACAAAAAGATGTTCAAGTCATTTGAACCAAGTCACAACAACAATGAATACATCACTTTTGGTGACAATAGAACGGGACAAGTACTAGGTTATGGTAAAGTCCCTCTCACTCCTTCGTATTCTCTTTCCAAGGTTATGCTCGTTGATCATGTTGACTTTAATCTTTTGTCCATTTCGCAATTTTGTAAAATGGGCTATGATTGCTTGTTCAACGAATGTGGTGTGACCGTCTATAAGAGGAGTGATGGCTCGGTTTCTTTTAAGGGTGTGCTTAAAGGAAAGCTTTATGTTGTGGACTTCTCCACGGATGAAGCTAGACTTGGTACATGTTTATTAGCAAAGTCCAACATGGGGTGGTTGTGGCATAGAAGACTTGCACATGTTGGTATGAGAAATCTTCACAAACTCCAAAAGGGCGGCCACATCATAGGACTAACCGATGTTTGCTTTGAGAAAGATAGAATTTGTAGTGCATGTCAAGCGGGAAAACAAGTTGAAGCATCACACCTCACGAAGAATGTGATGACCACCACAAGACCATTGGAGATGTTGCACATGGACCTCTTCGGACCCGTCTCCTACATAAGCATTGGCAGTAACAAATATGGTCTTGTAATTGTTGATGATTTTTTTCGCTTCATGTGGATATTCTTTTTGCATGATAAAGGTGAAGTAAAAGATGTGCTCAAGGCATTCATGAGAAGAGCACAAAATGAATATGAAGTAAAGATCAAGAAGATAAGAAGTGACAACGGCACCAAGTTCAAGAACACTCAAGTTGAGGAGTGTAACACCCTACTTTTGTAAATGCCAACTATTAGCATTTAGGAGTTTAATTAAATAACCTAGGACAAATTATTTTTATAATAAATTAAATTAATTGTTGCATTTGCATAGCATGACATGTTCATATAGATTTTAATTACATCATGCATTTAGTTTATTTAGTAATCAATTACTAGGAATAATAGAATAGGAATTCGAAAGGAAAGGATTTAGAAAGAAAAGAAAAAAAGGGATTCTTTTCTGCTCTTGGGCCAACTGTTTTTCCCCTAGCCGAACTCACTTCCCCCACCTCCTTCTTTCGGCCCAGCCAGCCAGGCCGCCTCCCCCTCCTTCCCTTCTCTCCCTCTCCTGCAGCCCAACCAGCCCCGCGACCCAACTCCCGGCCGGCCCAGCGCGCACGCCGCGGCCCACTTCCCTCCCGCTCTCTCTCTCGTTGGCACACGGGCCCCGCCTATCATCCCCCTCCACCCGCCGGTCTCTCTCCCCACCGCCGGCCACCGAGCCCAACCCATCGATCTCCCTCCCCGGCCTCCCCAGCTCCCGAATACCGCCCTGCGCATGCCGCACCCTCCCGCTCCCCTTCTTTCCCCCACTCACCAGGCTTTAAACGCGCATTAGCGCGCGTACCGCGCTCAAACGGCCGCCACCAGCCATTAATGGCCATAGAGCTCGGCCGCTCGCCTCCGAGGCCCCATCGCGCCTATAAAACACCCGTCTAGCATCGCACGTTTCCGCCGCCTCTCCCCCACTCCTCCCTGCTCGATCGCGACCACCGGAGCCACCTTCCCACCGAACGTCGACCATCGTCGACGCCTCCCTCCACCGCCGACCGCCTCCCGGCCTCCCCTCTCTCTCCCGGAACCCTCGCGGCGAGGAATGGCCGACCGGAGCGCCGTTCCGACCGATCTTCAGCGAGCCCCGCCGTCGCATAGCCCCCACCGGCTGCCGCCCACATCCAGGACCCCCCGATGCCGTCCGTTTTAAAACCTAGGGCCCAGATTAGGACAAAGGGGTATTCCCCCTGGTCCACCATGGACCGTGGACCCTTCGGTCAACGCCAGTCCACAGAGCCGTGGACCTGGTCCACGGATTTTTAGTTTAAAATTTAATTCAGAAATTCCTGGATAATGTTAGCAGTTTTGCATTTTAGCCCCTGTACTTAGTTTAAATTAGATTTAAGCCCCTATTTCTATCTAGAACTGTAGAAATTTGTATAAGCCCAAATATATTTATAAAATTAATTTTTAGCACTTTAAATTTATAGAAACACCCCTATACATTATTAGAACTATTATTTTGACCTTGTAATTTTACAAAAACACCCTTGGACTGATTTTAATTATGTCTTAGTCCCTAGAATTATTTTAAATTATACTTTAATCCTTATTAATTGTATAAATATTATTTTAGCCCTAAAAATTTATAGAAACACCCCTATACATTATTAGAACTATTATTTTGACCTTGTAATTTTACAAAAACACCCCTGGACTGATTTTAATTATGTCTTAGTCCCTAGAATTATTTTAAATTATACTTTAATCCTTATTAATTGTATAAATATTATTTTAGCCCTAAAAATTTATAGAAACATCCCTGTACTTAATTTTAATTATAATTTGGCCCTGTCTTTTTACACTTAACCCCCTACACTTATTATTAATTATGTTTAAGTTCTAAAATTTTGCAAAAACAACCTTATACTTTTTAGTAATTATTTTTCAGTCCTAATAATTTACACTTTAGTCCCTATAATTTTATAAAATTACAAATAGGTCCTTAAAAGCCCCTGTTTTTACCCTTTTGCCCCTAAAACTTTGAACTAGCATAACATTTTACTCGTAACTCCAATTGAGGTGATTCTTGTGCCAAAATTCTCGTAGGAGCATAACCTTTGCATTCATTGCATCTACATATTGTTTTTCCTCTGTTGCATAATTGTGTATTAATTTTTGTATGTTTTGCTTGTGTCGGTATTTCGTTATGTAAAGGCGAACATACACAAGGACCGCCCTACGAGGACTTTCAAGAGCAGGAATTTGAAGGGTTAGAGCAGCCTTCCGCGCAGGACGAAGGCAAGTGTCCTTGATGCATACTGCACCTATTGAAGTGTTACTATAGAATTGCATGCTTGTGTCAATTTATTGGGAACCTATTGTTAGGGTTTTCCTAGTATTGTTTTACCCTGTTCCTTGTCGCCTCGAAACACTGGGTGAATTGTGGGTAGAAAATGCTTAGATGGCTTATGGGATGTGGGTTGATATTAATTTTGATTAATGAACAATGTCACGTGGGAAATGTTTGGTAATTTTTTTAGCAACATGGGTTAGGGATCTATGCAAGCCAGGTGGAAAGGATGTGGTGCCGTGGGCACATGGTTGAGGTGGTAGGCTTGTTATAGATCCTAGGAACCGGTTCTTGGAGTGACAATCCAGGAAAACAGTGCCATCACAAGACCGACATGGGTAAGGCTTGGCCTAGTAATTAGGTGTTCTCCCAGTGTCAGTGCAGCATTTGGTGGAGCGGGGAATGGAAGTCGAGAGGACTGTCCTTGTATCCGAAAGGCTCAAGAGGGGGCTCCTGGGGTGATGAGCTGCTTGTTGAAGGGCTATCACTTATGGACGGGAGTGGAACCTTAGTGGCTAGCATGTACTGGGAGACCCTTTGGAAAAGCCTCGTAGTGAAACCCTGCCACACACCAAAGGAAGTGTGTAATGTGGGTCGTGTCCACGGGCACCAAGGGAATCACGACTTGTGGGTAAAGTGGTACAAACTCTGCAGAGTATCAAACTATCATGATAGCCGTGCTCACGATCAAGAGCGGCCTGAGATCCTCACAAGATTAGTTGGGACTTGTTTGGTATGGTTGGAAAGGGGGGTTGGATTGAGACTTGGTTAGTATAGCATCTTGTGGAATCATGGTTGGGATGACCCCACGTAGTAAATAGGATGCTTAGGTTAATTAAAAGCTCATGCAACCCACTCTATAAAGCCTTTTCTTGACTATAGCCCTATGTCATCTGTTCCCCCACTTGCTGAGTACGACACGTACTCACCCTTGCTATACCACGTTGACATTCAGCCCAAGGAGAAGATTGGAGCCACTACGAAGATGAAGAAAGCGAGTACTAGGCGATGATCCACCAGTCAATGCCTGTGGAGTTCGGGACGTCTACGCTAACTATTTTCCGCTGCTTGAATGTACTTTTCTTCTAGACCCACGGGTCCTTTTGTAAAAAAGATATGATGTAATAATTAATGGATATGGATAATTATTCTGTTTACCATTGATGATGTACCGTATGTGTGTGTAACTTGATCCTGGGCACACGTACGGCTGCACCCGTTTTGCTTCTTAAAATGGGTGTTACAGAAGTGGTATCAGAGCCATATCGACTGCAGGATGTCAGCCTAGTTAGCCATGGACGCATTTAAGGACCCTATTTTGTCTTACATCCATACAAACTATTTTAACAAAATATTAATCCTTGTTGTTTTCTTATTTTGTTGCTTTTGTTAAATTTCAGATTTCTTTAACCACTGCTTATTCGTGCCTTGTGATTTTAAAATGTAGATGGCCTGCACCAAGCAAACCGCTCGTAAGGTTACGATTGGACGCCACTGTGGACTCCTTGCCACTAGGCGTGTTTGGAAGGAAGAAAGTGAAGAAGTAAATCAACCAGAACGCAAGAAGACCCAAGTGATGGACGAGAAGCTTCCAGAGGAATGACAGGAAGATCCCAAGTAACCTGAAGAAGAAGAAGAACCAGAAGAATATGAGCAAGAAGTGGACCCTGAGGAACCACAAGGGGAAGAAGACCCAGAAGAGCCTAAGGACCCTGAAGATCCTAAAGATGGTGATGACTCAGAGGAGGATGAAGACCTAGCCGTCCGTATGGCTGAGAAGTACCGCTCTCTTGGACTAGAGGGTGAGACCTTCTCCAAGACTCTACGGAAGCTACTTGAGAAGATTGGCATCACCAACAGGCCTCAGTACTTCATCAAGAAAGTGGATCATACTTTTCGTGAGGAATGGATAGCGGAGGTCAACATCTATGACGGCGACAACGTCATATCTACTCATCGTGGCCGCACCCCTAGAGCTACTCGTGGGGCCGCGGTGGACGACGCTGCTTGGAGGGCTCTCACTAGCCTCTACTACACTCACCGCCATGGAATAGCAAGACAAGTTTTGCCCACCTTCCCCGTCTGAAGCCAGGCACGGAGAAGTACTCCATCGCTCCTACAGAATGGTATATGAGCACCAGGGAGATGGACGAGACTCAGGGAGTCGCGGTGGACTTAAGCCGTGCTATGGAAGCACTACAGATGGAGAACCACACTCTTCAGAAGAGGCTGCGTGATACTGAGGATTACATAAAGCGCAACCAGCGAGTCAAGATGGGCGAGCAGAGTGACCTCTACTCATCGGGTATCCGCACTTGGACTGCAAACCCCCCGAAGCACACAAATTCCCTACCTTCGGTCTCCGACGAAGTCAACTCCCGTGCCTAGGAGATTCCCTTACCCATGAATAAAGATTGTAATAATCAAACACTTAGATCGATTTACTTTCATGGTGTGATGTAATGAACTCTGTGGCTTGGTTAAATAAGTGTGCTTGATGTGAGTTGTGGGATGCCTCGGCACCTTGTCCACAACCTCATCGTTTGGTTGCTCATTAAATAAACTATCTTTTACTTATCATTCCTTGACACATTTAGATGGGGATCTTTCTTTTTGTTATTACCACACCTCATCCCACACTAACTCCACCACCTATTCTATCAGATGGTTCGCACTAGAGGCCACGCTGGAGGTAGCAATTAGAACAACGAGGATGGCAATAATGCTTCAAACCTTGAGCAATTCTTGGCCATGCAGACTCAGCTCATGCAGACAATGATCCAAACTTTGGGCGCTATACAACAGAACCACAACAACCAGCAGAACCACAATGCACCCCCACCTCCACCCCAGAATAGATTGGGGGAGTTCCTAAGGACTAGGCCACCTACCTTTTCCCAATTCAAGGATTTGATGGAAGCGGATGATTGGCTCAAGGCAATTGAGAAGAAGTTGATGATCGCTCAATGCAATGATTGAGAGAAGGTTCTCTTTGCAGCTCATCAGCTGTATGGTGTAGCCGCAGACTGGTGGGAAGCGTATTGTAATGCTCATGCTGATGTGGAAAGCATCACTTGGATTGAGTTCAAGGATAATTTCCGCTCTCACTATGTCCCTACGGGCATTAAGTTGTTGAAAAAACAAGAATATCAAGACCTGAGACAGGGAAACATGTCAGTAAGTGAATACCTAAATAGGTTCATCCAGCTGTCCAGGTATGATCCTGAGGATGTGAACATCAATGGGAAGAAGCAATATATGTTTATGAGGGGATTGCAGAATGACATCTAGTTTCAGTTGATAAACAATGACTATGTAAACTTCCAAAAACTGGTGGACAAGGCCATTGTTGTGAACAAGTGCAATGAGATTGAGAGGGAAGGCAAGAGGAAGATGCCATTCCAAGGACAATCATCTGGTAGTAACACTCGCCCCCGTATGATGCCATCTCCCAACCCATACCACCGTGCTCCCAACACTGTCAGGCTACCTATGCAAGCTCCACGCCCCAACTTTCCAATGCAACGCTCCAACTACCAGGCACCTCGCCCTAACCAGCAGCAGGCACCTCGCCCCACCTATCAGCAAGCACCCCGTCCCACCGCCCCAACAGCTCCACAAAACCAGAACCGCCCTACCTCTGGAAACACTAATGGTGTGAAGCGCGGGTGTTATCACTGTGGACAAGAAGGTCACTTCATGGGACAGTGTCCTCAACGGAACAACGCACCAAGGCAAGCCCCAATCAACATGCTCCCAGGCAATCGAGGACAGTAGAATTATGCTCGAGGGCGTGTCAATCATGTCACTACTGAGGAAGCTGAGCAAGCTGCAGATGTGGTGCTCGGTATGTTCTTAGCTAACTCTCAACCTGCAACCATTTTGTTTGATTCAGGAGCATCACATTCATTCATAACATCCACATATATGGCAAAGCACAACCTATCGATTGCTCTTATGAAGCATACCATGCTAGTTAGCTCTCCTGGTGGAGAAATGAGAACCAATCAAATATGCCCAAAGGTTGCCCTTAAAATAAGGGGGGTAGACTTCTCAGCTAATCTCATAATCCTAGACTCCAAGGGGATAGATATAATACTTGGAATGGATTGGTTACGCAAGTATGATGGGGTAATACAGTGCGCCAAGCAGTCGGTACAGCTGACTAGTGCAGAGGGTACCATGGTTGAGTTCGTAGCAGCCAACTCTACTGCCAAGGAGGTCATACTAAACCAAACCACCGGCACACCCATAGAAGAGATACGAGTGGTTTGTGATTTCCCTGATGTCTTTCCTGAAGAACTTCCAGGTATGCACCAGACTGTGACATAGAGTTTGTTATCGACTTAATACCAGGAACTGCTCCTATATCTAAGAGGCCCTATAGGATTCCAGTTATTGAGTTGGTAGAACTAAAGAAGCAATTACATGAGATGCTAGAGAAAGGTTTCATTCGCCCTAGTTCGTCACCTTGGGGAGCTCCAGTACTCTTTGTCGAGAAGAAGGATAAGACTTGGAGGATGTGTGTGGACTATCGTTCTCTCAATGATGTGACCATCAAGAATAAGTATCCACTACCACGGATTGAAGACTTGTTCGATCAGATGAAAGGAGCTTGTGTATTCTCCAAGATTGATCTGTGATCCGGGTATCACCAATTGAAGATCAGACCATCAGACATACCCAAGACGTCTTTCCGAACAAGATATGGGTTATATGAGTATACGGTAATGTCATTTGGGTTGACCAATGCACCGGCCTACTTCATGTATCTTATGAACAAGGTGTTCATGGAATACTTGGATAAGTCTGTTGTGGTTTTCATTGATGATATCTTGGTGTTTTCAAAGAATGAAGAAGAGCATGAGGAACACCTGAGGCTAGTTCTAGAGAAGCTACGTGAACACCAGCTGTATGCCAAATTGAGTAAGTGTGAATTCTGGCTGAAGGAGGTAGCATTTCTCGGTCATGTGATCTCTGCTGGAGGAGTGTCAGTCGATCCAGGCAAGGTAAAGGACGTTCTAGACTAGAAACCACCATAGACAGTAAAGGAGATTAGAAGTTTTCTTGGATTAGCCGGATACTATCGGTGATTCATAAAGGACTTCTCCAAGATAGCAAAGCCAATGACGACATTGTTAGGGAAGGACAAGAGTTTCGAGTGGACTCCATGTTGTCAAGCCAGTTTTGAAGAATTGAAGAAGAGATTAACGTCAGCCCCTGTCTTAATCTTACCTGACATCAGTAAGAGTTTTGACATTTGTGACGTATCCAGGCAAGGACTAGGATGTGTGCTTATGCAGGAAGGTCATGTTGTGGCATATGCCTCTAGGCAATTACGGAAGAATGACGAGAAGTACCCAACACACGATTTGGAATTAGTGGCAGTGGTACATGCTCTAAAGATTTGGAGGCACTACGTTCTTGGTCATCGTTGTGAGATCTATACGGATCACAATAGTCTCAAGTACATATTCACTCAGACGGAGTTGAACCTAAGACAACGACGTTGTTTAGAGTTGATTGAGGACTATGATGTGGGTATTAACTATCATCCATGGAAGGCGAATGTTGTTGCAGATGCCCTGAGTAGAAAGACCTATTGCAGTTAGTTAATTGTGGAAAGGCTACCACCAGAGCTCTGCAAGGAGTTTGAGCGACTAAACCTTGGGTTTGTGAATGAGTTAGAGACCGTTGCAATGGAAGTGGAACCAGCTCTCGACGAAGAAATTCGCAAGGAACAGCTAGAAGATGAGAAGCTAAGAGAGATCAGAAAGCACATTAAGGAAGGAAAAGCTACCGACTTCACAGAAGATGAGAAGGGTACTATATGGATAGGTAAACAAATATGTGTGCCAGACAAGAAGCTCCTTCATGACATAATCCTACGGGAAGCACATGATTCAGCATATTCCATTCATCCAGGAAGTACTAAGATGTATCAAGACTTGAGACTCGTTATTGGTGGCATGGCATGAAGCGCGATGTCGCAGAGTATGTTGCGGTATGTGACACATGTCAACGTGTCAAGGCAGAACACCAACGACCCGCTGGATTGCTTCAACCTCTAAAGATTCCTGAGTGGAAATGGGAACAAGTCGGTATGGACTTCATAGTTGGATTACCCCGTACACATTCGGGATATGATTCTATATGGGTTATAGTTGATCGTTTAACCAAGGTGGCACACTTTATTCCCATCAAGACAACTTATAGTGGTGCGAAGCTGGCAGAACTATACATGTCAAGGATAGTGTGTTTACATGGAGTCCCTAAGAAGATAGTATCCGGTAGAGGCTCTCAGTTCACCTCGAGGTTTTGGGAGAAGGTACATGAATCTCTTGGCACCAAGTTGAACTTCAGCTCTGCATATCACCCTCAGACGGATGGATAGACCGAGAGGGCGAACCAGATACTAGAAGACATGTTAAGAGCTTGTGCGTTGAAATATGGAAAGAGTTAGGACAAGAGCTTACCCTACGCAGAATTTTCTTATAACAACAGTTATCAAGCAAGTATAGAGATGGCGCCTTTCGAGTTCCTATATGGAAGAAAGTGTAGGACACCTCTGTTCTGGAACGAGACAGGAGAGAACCAAGTCTTCGGACCTGAGATACTACAAGAAGCAGAAAGACAAGTTAAGATTGTACGCGAGAACCTAAAGGTTGCACAGTCAAGGCAGAAAAGCTACGCCGATCATAGGCGAAGAGACCTATCCTTCGAGATTGGAGATTTCGTGTATCTCAAGGTATCACCCATGAGGGGTGTTAGACGTTTCAAAGTCAAAGGGAAGTTAGCACCACGTTACATCGGCCCTTTCAAGATCCTCGATAGAAGAGGAGAAGTTGCATATTAGTTGGAGCTACCCTCGCATCTCTCGGATGTGCGTGACGTGTTCCATGTGTCCCAATTAAAGAAGTGCTTAAGAGTGCCTGAAGAACAACTCCCTGTTAATGAAATAGACCTTCAGAAAGACCTCACATATATGGAACAACCAGTCAAGATCTTAGAAGTCATTGAGAGAGTTACAAGAAACAAGGTGATCCGAATGTGCAAAGTGCTATGGAACCATCACACCGAAGAAGAAGCCACCTGGGAGCGTGAAGAAGAATTAAAAGCCGAGTTTCCCCATCTCTTCACCGATCTTTCCGAATCTCGAGGGCGAGATTCATTGTAAGGGGGGTAGGTTTGTAACACCCTACTTTTGTAAATGCCAACTATTAGCATTTAGGATTTTAATTAAATAACCTAGGACAAATTATTTTTATAATAAATTAAATTAATTGTTGCATTTGCATAGCATGACATGTTCATATAGATTTTAATTGCATCATGCATTTAGTTTATTTATTAATCAATTACTAGGAATAATAGAATAGGAATTTGAAAGGAAAGGATTTAGAAAGAAAAGAAAAAAGGGATTCTTTTCTGCTCTTGGGCCAGCTCTTTTTCACCTGGCCCAACTCACTTCCCCCACCTCCTTCTTTCGGCCCAGCCGGCCAGGCCGCCTCCCCTCCTTCCCTTCTCTCCCTCTCCCACAGCCCAACCAGCCCCGTGGCCCAACTCCCGGCCGGCCCAGCGCGCACGCCGCGGCCCACTTCCCTCCCGCTCTCTCTCTCTCGCTGGCATGCGGGCCCCGCCTGTCATCCCCTCCTCCCGCCGGTCTCTCTCCCTGCTGCCGGCCACCGAGCCCGACCCATCGATCTCCCTCCCCAGGCCTCCCCAACTCCCGAAAACCGCCCCGTGCATGCCGCACCCTCCCGCTCCCCTTCTTTCCCCCACTCACCACGCTTTAAACGCGCATTAGAGCGCGTACCGCGCTCAAACGGCCGCCACCGGCCATTAATGGCCATAGAGCTCGGCCGCTCACCTCCGAGGCCCCGTCGCGCCTATAAAACCCCCCTCCGGCACCGTACATTTCCGCCGCCTCTCCCCCACTCCTCCCCGCTCGATCACGACCACCGGAGCCACCTTCCCGCCGAACGTCGACCGCCGCCGACGCCTCCCTCCACCGCCGACCGCCTCCCGGCCTCCCCCGCACCCGCGCGACCTGTCGGTGAGCATCGCCTCCCTCCCCTCTCTCTCCCGGAACCCTCATGGCGAGGAATGGTCGACCGGAGCGCCGTTCCGGCCGATCTCTGGCGAGCCCCACCGCCGCATAGCCGCCGCCCACATCTAGGACCCCCAGATGCCGTCCGTTTCAAAACCTAGGGCCCAGATTAGAAGAACGAAGGGGTATTCCCCCTGGTCCACCATGGACCGTGGACCCTTCGGTCAATGCCAGTCCATAGAGCCGTGGACCTGGTCAACGGATTTTTAGTTTAAAATTTAATTTAGAAATTCCTGGATAATGTTAGCAGTTTTACATTTTAGCCCCTGTACTTAGTTTAAATTAGATTTAAGCCCCTATTTCTGTCCAGAACTGTAGAAATTTGTATTTAAGCCTAAATATTTTTATAAAATTAATTTTTAGCACTTTAAATTTATAGAAACACCCCTATACATTATTAGAACTATTATTTTGACCTTGTAATTTTACAAAAACACCCCTGGACAGATTTTAATTATGTCTTAGTCCCTAGAATTATTTTAAATTATACTTTAATCCTTATTAATTATATAAATATTATTTTAGCCCTAAAAATTTACAGAAACACCCCTATACATTATTAGAACTATTATTTTGACCTTGTAATTTTACAAAAACACCCCTGGACCAATTTTAATTATGTTTTAGACCCTAGAATTATTTTAAATTATACTTTAATCCTTATTAATTGTATAAATATTATTTTAGCACTAAAAATTTATAGAAACATCCCTGTACTTAATTTTAATTATAATTTGGCCCTGTCTTTTTACACTTAACCCCCTACACTTATTATTAATTATGTTTAAGTTCTAAAATTTTGCAAAAACAACCTTATACTTTTTAGTAATTATTTTTCAGTCCTAATAATTTACACTTTAGTCCCTATAATTTTATAAAATTACAAATAGGTCCTTAAAAGCCCCTGTTTTTACCCTTTTGCCCCTAAAACTTTGAACTAGCATAACTTTTTACTCGTAACTCCAATTTAGGTGATTCTTGTGCCAAAATTCTCGTAGGAGCATAACCTTTGCATTCATTGCATCTACATATTGTTTTTCCTCTGTTGCATACTTGTGTATTAATTTTTGTATGTTTTGCTTGTGTCGGTATTTCGTTATGTAAAGGCGAACATACACAAGGACCGCCCTACGAGGACTTTCAAGAGCAGGAATTTGAAGGGTTAGAGCAGCCTTCCGCGCAGGACGAAGGCAAGTGTCCGTGATGCATACTGCACCTATTGAAGTGTTACTATAGAATTGCATGCTTGTGTCAATTTATTGGGAACCTATTGTTAGGGTTTTCCTAGTATTGTTTTACCCTGTTCCTTGTCGCCTCGAAACACTGGGTGAATTGTGGGTAGAAAATGCTTAGATGGCTTATGGGATGTGGGTTGATATTAATTTTGATTAATGAACAATGTCACGTGGGAAATGTTTGGTAATTTTTTTAGCAACATGGGTTAGGGATCTATGCAAGCCAGGTGGAAAGGATGTGGTGCCGTGGGCACATGGTTGAGGTGGTAGGCTTGTTATAGATCCTAGGAACCGGTTCTTGGAGTGACAATCCAGGAAAACAGTGCCATCACAAGACCGACATGGGTAAGGCTTGGCCTAGTAATTAGGTGTTCTCCCAGTGTCAGTGCAGCATTTGGTGGAGCGGGGAATGGAAGTCGAGAGGACTGTCCTTGTATCCGAAAGGCTCAAGAGGGGGCTCCTGGGGTGATGAGCTGCTTGTTGAAGGGCTATCACTTATGGACGGGAGTGGAACCTTAGTGACTAGCATGTACTGGGAGACCCTTTGGAAAAGCCTCGTAGTGAAACCCTGCCACACACCAAAGGAAGTGTGTAATGTGGGTCGTGTCCACGGGCACCAAGGGAATCACGACTTGTGGGTAAAGTGGTACAAACTCTGCAGAGTATCAAACTATCATGATAGCCGTGCTCACGATCAAGAGCGGCCTGAGATCCTCACAAGATTAGTTGGGACTTGTTTGGTATGGTTGGAAAGGGGGGTTGGATTGAGACTTGGTTAGTATAGCATCTTGTGGAATCATGGTTGGGATGACCCCACGTAGTAAATAGGATGCTTAGGTTAATTAAAAGCTCATGCAACCCACTCTATAAAGCCTTTTCTTGACTATAGCCCTATGTCATCTGTTCCCCCACTTGCTGAGTACGACACGTACTCACCCTTGCTATACCACGTTGACATTCAGCCCAAGGAGAAGATTGGAGCCACTACGAAGATGAAGAAAGCGAGTACTAGGCGATGATCCACCAGTCAATGCCTGTGGAGTTCGGGACGTCTACGCTAACTATTTTCCGCTGCTTGAATGTACTTTTCTTCTAGACCCATGGGTCCTTTTGTAATAAAGATACAATGTAATAATTAAAGGATATAGATAATTATTCTGTTTACCATTGATGATGTACCGTATGTGTGTGTAACTTGATCCTAGGCACACGTATGGGTGTTACAAGGAGTATCTTGATGAAGAAGGCATCAAGCATGAATTTTTGGCACCCTACTCCCCTCAACAAAATAGGGCGGCCGAAAGAAAGAACTGTACACTCATTGAGATGGCAAGAATAATGCTTGATGAATACAAGACGTCTGACCATTTTTGGGCCAAAGCCGTCAACACCGCATGCCATGCCTCCAAACAGTTGTATCTCCACCGACTTTTGAAGAACATACCATATGAGCTACTAACCGGTAACAAGCCTAATATTTCCTACTTTCGTTTCTTTGGGAGCAAATGTTTTATGCTAAACAAGAAACCCAAGACTTCAAAGTTTGCTCCAAAAGTTGATGAAGGTTTCTTGCTTGGTTATGGGTCGGATGTTCATGCCTATCGTGTGTTCAACAAAACCACCGGTTGTGTTGAAATTTCACGTGATGTGACATTTGATGAATCTAATGGCTCGCAAGGGGAGCAAGTTGTTCATGATGTTGTAGATGATGAAGCTCCTAGAAATGCAATAAAAAGGGTGGCCATAGGTGATGTGAGACAACAAGAAAATTCAAGTGTTAAAAATCAACCCTCTTCCTCAAGTCAAGACCAACATCATGAAAATGAAGAAATTGATCATGCAAGTGGTCAAGATCAAAATGTTGGTGATCATGAACAAGACTCAAATGATGACCCTCAAAGACATGATCAACAGGTTGATAAAGATGGTGGTCAAGAAAGTACACATCCACCACACCCAAGAGTGCATCAAAATATACAACATGATCACCCCGTCGAGCAAATTCTTGGAGACATTGATAAGGGGGTAATCACTAGATCTCGAGTTAGTAATTTTTTTGAAGATTACTCTTTTGTCTCTTCTATGGAGTCATTTAGGGTAGAATAAGCACTTGAGGATTCGGATTGGGTGATGGCCATGCAAGAAGAACTAAACAACTTCACAAGAAATGAAGTGTGGACTTCGGAGGAAAAGCCAAAGAACAAGAATGTTGTGGGAACCAAATGGGTGTTTCGCAACAAACAAAATGAAGATGGTGTTGTGACAAGAAACTAGGCAACGCTCATGGCAAAGAGGTATTTACAAGTAGAAGGTTTGGATTTTGATGAAACCTATGCCCCTGTAGCAAAACTTGAATCTATCAGAATATTACTTGCTTTTGCCACTCACCATGATTTTAAATTGTACCAAATGGACGTGAAAAGTGCATTCCTCAATGGGCCAATCAAGGAAGAGGTGTATGTGGAACAACCACCGGGCTTTGAAGACCCAAAGTATCCTAATCATGTTTTCAAGCTCCAAAAGGCGCTCTATGGGCTTAAGCAAGCTCCAAGAGCATGGTACCAATGCCTTTGGGATTTTCGTGTCAAAAAGGGTTTTGTCATTGGCAAGGCCGATGCAACCCTCTTCACCAAACGTTTTGGCAATGTGTTGGCACTTCCCAAGTGCCCCTTTTATATGTGAATATCACCCCAATTAGAGTATAATTGATACTAATTTAGGCCATTTACCTATGATATTACCTATATATTTGTATATGCGTTGTTTTGAATCTTTATTGTAGAAACACGTAAAATTGGCTATTAAAGTGATGCTGGACAAGACAGGAGTCCAGAACTGACGAAAAGCACTGAAGAAGCCCAGTGTGCCAATCGGTGCCAGCCCATGAGCCAATTGGCGCAAGGATATTTTGGCCCATAGAAGTGACCGAGGCTCATTCTGATGGAAGTTTATCTGATGTTTATGGAAGTTTATCTGTGCAAGACACTTGAAGATATTTGCTTAGAAGATTTATGGAACTTCAAGATCTCGACGTGCAATACAAAACTTTATCTCGAAGGAAAAGGCCCACATGGCAGCTATGGAAGACAGAGGAACCGACTCAGAGTAGAAACCAGAGAGAACACGGCTTGCGCCGATCGGCGCAATCCTGCGCCGATCGGCGTAATCGACTTATTTGCTAGAAACCGAGTCCTTCACAAGTAGAACCCCTATATATACTTGTAACCCCTAGCCGCGATCAGTACCTGAGGAGGAGGCAACAGAGGGACAACAGATTCGTGAGTTAGAGCCAACGGGGCTTGCCCCGTTAGAATAGATCTCTAGTTGAGTTTCAAGAACCATTGGTGTAAGAGTTGATCCGTTAAGGTAGGCCATCTCGATGGTGATGAATCTTACTCTATGTATCTCAAGGATGATTGAATATGTTGATCATGGTTTTGGTGATTTGTCTATTTTGATTCTATAATCATGCATGTGCTTATTCTTATTGCTTAGATCTTGGCTAAGTAAGTTGATATTATCTTAATTATAGTGATTAGGATAGTATTCAGACATTGTATTGATTATGGTTGCTTGATGATGCCGGTAGTGTGGTTTAGCGGTGACAACACTAAACCTGCGCAAAAATTTGGATAGTTGAGTAGGGTAAGATACTCGCGTGATTGAGGGTTTCCTCTCGGCAGCGATAAATTGGGAGCCACTCAGAAAGCAAGGTGGTCTTATTCATTATAGGTTTTCATTGATCCATGTAATTATCCATTATGATGCTGTATAATTAGACTATCTCATTACGATCTCACTAGTAGATATCTGGCTACTCACCGAATAGTTTTAGCTTTGGCTTTAGCTTTGGCCTTGACTTGCACTCTATTTCAACTTCGCTGGTGAACCGATCGGCTCAACACCTATGCCGATCGGCTCAACAACTTAGATCCACAACAGCACCGATCGGCTAAACACATGCGCCGATCGGCTCAACAACTTAGATCCGCAACAGTGCTGATCGGCTCAACCCTGCGCCGATCGACGCAATGACAGAATTGCTGTCTGGCGCACCTTTGCGCTGGCCAGTCTCCCCTTCATACAACCTGAACTTGACAATAGCCTTGATTAGATCTTTTACTGTTAACTTTGTTTAATTATCCCTAAGGTCTCAGTGGTTCGATAATACCTTGGAATACTCTAAGGGAAAAAGTGCACAACTGTACACCGTCCTCTTGCGGTATATAAGTGGGTGCGTAGTAATGACCAACAAGCATGTTTTTCTGGCACCGTTGTCGGGGACCATAGCAGGTTTTTAAACATTGTTTGATGTATTAGTGTTTAGTCATTGTGCTTTACTTGTCTTTTTAGTACATATATGCTGTTAAGTGAAATTAACAAGTATGGACGGTCCTAAGTCAAACAAACCCTCTAATTACACCGATAATCCAGAAAAGCTCTTACGCAAGAAGAGAATAGCGGAAAAGAGGAGCAAGTCACTTGGAGATTTAGCTGGAGAACCAGTCAGTGCCAGCCCTCGAGTATTATTCACAATTGGAGATCCAGAAGCAGGAGCAATGGCAGACCAACCCTTGGTTAATAGTTTCAAGCCTCAATTGGATAAGGTTATCAAGACAGATTTCCAAGAAGCTCAAGATCATGCTCCATATCAACTAGAGAGGTACGTCGAATTAGTGGCACAACAACCGTTCACAGGTTCGGAAGATCCCAATCAGCATCTACAGTGCTTCCTTGAAGTCTGTAGTACATTCAAAGTAGCAGGATTGACCGGAGATCAAGCACGTGTGCGACTGTTCCCCTTCTCTCTAGTTGGACGCCCTAAGCAATGGTACAATAGCTTGGAAAACGCAGTAAAGACTACATGGGAAACCTTAGCAATTGCATTCTTAGCCAAATACTTCCCTCCTGGTAAGACTCAAGCTTTGAAGAATAAGATTTTTGGATTTACACAGAATATTGATGAGAGCACTGGAGAAGCTTGGGAAAGATACAATGAATATATGGATGCATGCACTCATCATGGTCTTACAGTTGGCGAAACTATTGAGAGATTATACGTGGGATTGAATACCCCCTCCCGTCAACGCTTAGATGCTTTAGCTGCGGGTTCATTCATGTCAAAGACTCCCACTCAAGCTAAGGAATTGATCAAATTGCTAGATGAAAATCAATCATGGGATAGTGAGAGAAGTTCAAGGAACCTACAACCTTTTAAAGGAGTAGCAAAGAGCGTGATTGAGAAGATTCATGAAGACTTGGTTATGGATCGCCTTGATGCTATTCAAAGAAGGTTGGACAATAATTCTCATATCCCTAAGGAAGAGTCACTCAGGCTAGCAGAATCACGCTCCTCTTGTGACGAGTGTGGAGAATTCGGCCATGTGCAGAAAGATTGCCCTGAAGAGATGAAGATTCTAGAATATGTAAAGAATAGTGGATGGAAACCCCAATATCAGCAACAAAGGAGTTCTTTCTCTCCTAGTTCATCCATGCAAAACTCTATCCCGCTTCGTCTCCAATTTCATGAGTTCCTTCAAGCTCAAGAAAAGATCAACAAGGACAATCAAGCTAAATTCAAGGAGGTTGATCGTGTTCTTGAAGGGATTAATGACAAGGTGATAGAAATTGGAGCTCCAATGAGCAGATTTTGAAGCATACCAAGATTTTGAAGCAATAAATGGGACAGTTATTACAGGCCATTCAAGGCAATAAAGGGGTTATTCCTGGTAATACAATGTCTGCAGAGCAGTGGAAGGCAATAGCTACACGGCCAGGAAAGCAAACAGAAGATCTAGAGCACTCTGCGGGAGCAAGAAAGACCCGCGCGATCGGCTCACCATTGGCGCCGATCGGCGCAATGGTACTGTTAGCACCGATCGGCTCACTCATTGCGCCGATCGGCACGAGGAAGAGATTGACATCTCTGGACTGAAAATGGGTATGGAAACAGAGGAGCATGGCCCTACCACGTTCTTGGATACTCAATTGCTGACAAAGACAGAGAGAGTGCGGCAACACGACGAGAAATTTGCAAGGTTCGTCGATGTTATGAAGAAGCTTTACATCAATGTCCCTTTTGTTGATGCTATTCAAGTACCTACCTATGCTAAGTACATTAAGGACATGATGCAAAACAAGAAGTCTCTAGCTTCTGAAGAGGTTGTGAAGGTCACTAAGGAACTTACGGCGGCGATCAATGATGTTGCACTTGAGAAGAAACCTGACCCTGGATCACCAAGCATCAAATGCATAATCGGAACAAGGATATTTGATAGGTGCTTGTGCGATCTTGGAGCAAGTGTAAGTGTTATGCCCCGTCATATATTCACAAGTCTCAATTTGCCTGAATTGGAGCCTACGGGTATGAGTTTGGAGTTAGCCGTCCAGTCTGTACGCTTCCCTGATGGAATTGCTGAGGATGTGCCTGTTCAAATTGGAAATCACATCGTCCCTGTTGATTTTATTATGCTTGATATGGATAAGAGGACAAGAACCCCGTTGATCTTAGGCAGACCCTTCTTGAGGACAGCAAAGGCAAGTATTGATGTTGGGAGTGGTGAGATAAGCTTCGATATAAGTGGAACTCCCTTCTCCTTCAAATTTTGCCAAAGGGGAGAAGAGTGTAGTGCTATTGATGAAGTGAAGAGGTACAAGACACCGAGGCAACGTGGCATCGAGAGTGATTGGAGGGGAGTCCGAGGTATAGGAGCTATTAAGATAAGTGAACCTTGTAGTGTCGCGGTATTACACCCCGCACTGCGACACTAAGGATTGATTGCTCGCGGGGAGGTCAAGCTCTTTGACCTCTAAATAACTAGAGCGCTCTTGTGAGGCAACCTAATTGTCGGAAGATTTAGAAATTGTTTAGTGCTTGCAAGAGGGCAACCCGTCTCATTTAGTTAATTAATGCTAGCCGGGAGGGCAACCCGGTGTTTTTAATTTGCTTTCTTGTAATAAAAACAATCTCCCGAATAAAAGAATTAGAAAAAGTGTGTGCTTAATTCTAGTGTGCTCCTGTGTTGTCTGTTTATTTGTGCAAAACTATATATATAAATATACATATATATATATATATATATATATATTATAAACTAACGATGCAGGAATAAAAGAAAAAGACCAAAAATAGGAAGGAACAGAGCTTGCGCCGTTCGGTGCACTCATGCGCCGATCGGCGCATTGATAACAAGTTAGGACAGAAGGCTGACGATGCCCGGAATGGAAGAGGAGCTGAAAGCCAACCAGCACATCAATTTTTAGATGAAGAACGACATCTAGCGAAGAAGCGAGGGGCCAGGAGCAAAAATGGACATCGCGCCGATCGGTGCTGTCACCAGATAGGCCCCGCTTCATGTGCCAATGCTACAGGAACATTGGAAAGAGTGGATATTAGGTGAAAGAAATGAACATGAGGCATTAGGATCAGAGCCAGACCAGAAGACGAGGTGCAAGGAACTTGTGCCGTTCGGCGCACTCCTGCGCCGATCGTCGCTGGTACCCATACTCTGCCCAAATTGGCGACATATTCGGCAGGCACTGATTCTTAGGAACAGGTATGATTTTTATACAGGTTTCCAGTGCAGAGGAGACATGAAATTGAATAAAAGCTGAAAAAGAGACGACGCACTGATCGGCGCTGGCCAGAGCCGATCGGCGCAGTCAATCAAGACAACGGGATTCCGTGCTGTTCCCCTACCAGCCGACATGGTGTACCAGGAAAATACAAAAAGGATGGAAACAATGGAAGGGAGGAGAATCAGGAACCAGAGCAGTCAGAGAATTCAAAATTTGAAATGTGTCGATCGGTGCAGTGACTGTGCCGATCGGCGCAGCCCCAAATTTTGGAAATTTTTGGCGGGTCCTTCTCATGGAAGTTTCCCACACTATAAAAGGGAGGCCAGGCGCCCCAGTTCGGCACACCATCCTGGTAATCTCTCCACCTTCACCACTACCCACGATCTCACACACGTTCCGCATTCCTCGCAGATAGATCGTCTCCGCTCCGGTGCTCGCAACGACATGTCGGTGGGTGGTGCATCCATCGGCTCGACAGCGACCACATATGAGATCCACGCCAGCCACTCCGTCTCCGGTGCGCCCCTTCTGACGGGGTGTGCTATGAGGAGCCAAACAGCGGGAAGCCGTGGGGTTCCCAGATCACCGCCATCACCGACATTCATGCCATGCACGGTGGACGAGGGCTTCACCCTCCTGAGCGCGGAGGAACAGCAGCACTACCTCGCGGTGAGGGGAAGGTTCGTCCCCAACTTCGACATGGACGAGACCTTCCTTACCACGATCGGCGTGTGGGAGGACATAAGGAGGATGCTAGACAACCTCGGCTAGGTGGACTTCAACCATCTCCCCATGGACTTCAACATCGACATCATCACTGAGGTTGCCTCTACAATGAGGATCGGCTCCGACGACTATGGCAATGAGGCCATCAACTTCGCGTCCACGACATTAGCTACATGGTGACCATGGAGGCGGTGGCTCAAGCCTTCGGCTTCGATGCCAACGTCGATGTGGGGCATCTTGGGATGTGGGGAGTTGGACTTCTTTTGGAGGCGGCTCTCGTTCGTCGAAGAGATGAAGCGCGGCAACATCCGTAACCCGACCATTCAAATCTTCCATCGGTCTTTGGCGGCGCGCACATGCGACAAGGTTGACTCCAGCAACGTCACCGATGCAGACTTGCGGTGGCTATTCAACGCCATTGTGAGCCCGTCTCACTGCAACCCTATGTCGGTGATGGTGCGGGGTTGGTTCGAGAAGAGGGACAAGAAGAGCAAGAAGTTGGCCTTTGGGGGCTATCTTCAACGCCTGCTAGCCCACGTCTGCGGCGACGATGGACCGGGAGGATGCGAAGACAAGTGGGAGCTTGCGACAGAGATCGGCGAGAATAAGACTTGTGGCAACATTGTCATGGGAAGTGTTCGCACCGGCTTCCATGTCGGCGGCACCAACATTAGGCTCCCGTGTGCGGAGCTAGGAGTTTTTCTCCCTCGCAAGCTAGAGGGAGGAAACTGGCTTGAGGAAGGTCTCCTGGAGGGGGGCCGAGTTCTCAAGGACTGCCGTGGGCGGATTCGACAACCGGCAACATCTGCAGCAGCCGGCGGTGAGTGGAACTCATGGGGGTCATGCCAAGAGCCTCAGCAGTACGAGACAGGGTGGAGCGACGCAGCGGTCGGTTCACAGCCCACTGCGCCGGTCGGCGCACCCTACTTTAGCACAGGCGTTGAGTATAGGTACCAAGGACGGGTACCTGTGGTCCCTCCGGTGCCCGGTGCAGTCTTCTTCATGCCCATGCAGGGGTACCTCGACAACAACATGCACTACATCGAGCACGTGGAGGATGCCGCGTCCCAATGGAGGAACAATCATGACACGATGGTGGAGGAGTTCGAGCGACTCAAGGCGCGGTGCTATGGCTTTGATCAGCCACCGTCTCCACCTCCGCTTGATTAGAGTGCCTAGAAGTGGGCATATGTATCGGTTTCCCGGTTTGCGTTTTCTTTATCTTTTGTAATCTTTTTCTTTATTTGCTTATGTATGTGTGAGCGGGTTGGGAAACCATGTATCGGGTGTGTTTATTTTCATGCATGTGTGTTAGTAGTAGTTTTATTTTCATGCAGGTGTGTTAGTAATAGTTTTATTTTCATGCATGTGTGTTAGTAGTAGTTTTATTTTAATGCAAGTGTGTGCGAAAATCATCACCATGTATTCGAGTTTTGATCTTAATATAATGGTGGCGGTTATACTCTTCTTGAAGAATTGAATTACCTATTCTTTCTTGAAAAGTGTTGATGAAGATCGAATAATGTTGAGCATTGAATAAAATTTTGAACTTACACTTAATTATTATTCAGCAAATATTTCTTATGTGGAGCAATTCTAAATACCCATGTGCTTCATTTGCATTGTCCAATTCGTGATGATAACTTAGTACCAATATTTTTATAAATAAATTTTCATGCTGTGAACTTTGGAATTTATTATTTCCAAGATCCTTACCTACCAATGCCATATTTTGAGCAATACGTATTGTTGGTTTTTCTTACGTCTACGAATAAATCCGCAAGCGCACGGAAGACCGATGTAGCACTTCACCCAGAGTATTCCGGGGTATCGAATCACGAGGAACGTGTGTGTCTATCGTTGGACTAAATCACCCAAGGACACAAAGATTGATTAAGATAGGCAGAGGACAGAGAGGATGTGCCAAGAGTCAGGTTCCTACGTTAACTAAGCTATGCTCTAGTTTGCTCGCGTTGGGCACGGACTTACCCCTGCATCCACAGGCGACTTCCGCCAAGAGCCTACGCACTAGCCTAGCGGGGAGGATTTCAGAGGACGGACAGAGCTGTCACCACCTGCCGCCTACCTCAATGAACCAGTAGACTAACGAATAATCAAAGGTAACCTCCTGCCTAGACACCACGTCTATGCGATCGATTACTACCTTAACCTTCTAGCAACGAATATTCAGGCTAAGGCACCCTAAGAACTTAGAGCGATGAACGAGCTCACAAGCTAGAACTATAACTTAATTAAAGTAAAAAGTAAACTGCAAGAGGGGAAATCTCGACACTTACTATGATTGGCAAATCTCGTCGAAGTACAAGCATGGAGAAGGCGAAGACAAGCCCAAGCCTCCTCCGAACTCTACTCCACTCTCTTCCTAATCTAAGCACTAGCTAAGTAGCACTTGGCCTTTGCAAGAGGAGCACTAAATCTTCAATCTTGAGTGTGTGTTGGAGTGAAGGTCCTCACCCTCTATTTATAGCCTCCTAACGTCGGTTTCAGAGGAGTAACCGCCACGGAATCCCCCCAAACCGCCATCAGGGAGTCCTGAGGAGCCAACACGTGGAAGCCCAGGCGGAGAGGGCGCCCGGCCAGGTCGCCCGACCTGACCAGGTCGGCTGACCTGGGGGTGGCCCCTCCTGACCTGTGCTTTCTCCATGTGGCTGTCCTATGGACCCTGACAACGGTTTGCGCGGTATTACAGGGAGTTACGTCGGTTAAGCGCTGAAGGTGGGCTCCTTAATCCGTGTGCTTGCTCCTGATTGGCCGGAAGTGTGCTTTCTCCTTGAATTTCCTTGAATTTTATTTAAACTCCATGGGTTGCTTCCTGCATACACAAAGTCACCAAAACTTGTGGAAATAATTAGCAATAAATTCCTACCACTAAGGTGGTGATCAAATTGTGTGATTCTTGCGGGTAAACGACGGTCATATTTTGCATTTAAGGACCGTCAACAAACTCCCCCACACTTAGCCTTTGCTTGTCCTCGAGTAAAGGACTAAAGACTAAGGACTAAGTGATAATTCAAACCTTGACAAATCAAATCTAGCATGCAAATTATTCCAGGCATTACCTTGTATCTCCATGAGCTTTTGAAATGTCTAGCATGCCTTCTTTGGATATTGATGAATGGAATGAATCTTGACTCCGAAAACTCAGCTCCTTCTGCTTATGTAACTTGGGTTTTTGAAAAGATTTTCACAATCAAAGAATAGTAGCCATACTCCTCAAATGATTCTCTCAGTCGCTCAAAGGTGTATTTTCCTCACCGAGGCATTGTGCCTTTCATATCCTATCTCTAAATATGGTATATGTGGAGCTCAAGAATAGTATTGAAATGGTGGCATACTTATAATTCATATCTTGCTAAGTCAAAATTCGGATCCAAAGAGAAAAACAAGTCATGATTCATAAGTCAAGTCTGTGCACATTTATTTGGTAGATGGAAGATGGATACTCCTTTGAATATTCCCTCATTGAAATGAGATCATGGGCTATCTTTCTTTCTTTTCTCTTCTCTTTTTTTTTTCTGGGAAACTAGATAGCCCATAACTCTTTTTGCAACAAAATACGGAGGGAAGTATGTAGAACTGGAGTATTTTATTTTCAAGGATGGTGGAGATGCTAACTTCCAGTGTGGAAGTTTTAGCATAGGGTTGGATGTGCACACAGACTTGATAAATGAAGCATAACAGGCATCTCAATTTGGGTCTCAAAATTTTGACAAGGCTCAATAAATTAATAAGTAGCACAAAAGAGCACAATCTTTAATAAGCAAAAATTGGCCTTGGTAGGATAAATTTTATCATTGAGGAGTTGGCTTTGAAATTTATCATTTTCAAAAGAAAATCCCAAGTTATAAGAATAAGAGTGAAGATTCATAAAGTCTATTCATATCACATAAATCAATAGTCCTAGGTAGCATGTTTTCCTAAAGATATAGTCATGGAAATTCAGGCAAACATTCTAGGAATAAGGGGCATGCAAGATGATAAATCAAAAAGAATGAATTATGGAGAGAATTCAGGTTTTTAGTATTTATTAATTTTTCCATATTCAAGGAGAAAATAAGCAGAGAGGCAGGGAGGAATGGGAAGTAAACGTGCAAACCAGAGTATGGACCAAGTGGGGGTCCGAGGGGAGCCAGGCCTGGGTCGGCCGACCTGGTCAGGTCGCCCGACCTGGGAGATGCTCCTCTGGTCCCCTGGTTCGTCGTGTCGCTTCGTGTCGCCCTGTGCAACGTATTTCTCAGGGTAGACCGTCCGTTTGCGCGTTCGTACTTCGCAAATCCTCCTCCACACTTGTTTCCTGACTTCTTTTTATTTGACACAAACAAAAAGGAAAAAGTGTGAAAGCAAAGGTGGACCCCACCGGCTTTATGGGCTCAGTGAGTTCCATTATTCAATTCTTTATCATAGGCGCATTTCATTTTAATGAAATAAACGAAGAAAATCTAAAAAGGGAAACTAAGCGCCTATTTTCCTAAACTATATGGGAGAGCCTATTCATTTGCCCTTATATAAGTCGGGCTCTCCCATGTGGCTACAAATGCGCTCCATCTTAGCGCATAAGCCACGGCGGAGGTGTTTCATACCCTCCTCGAGGCGTTGCCCACGATCCTCAAGTTGAGCACGATCAACCAACTCCTCCGCCAACTTGTTGGCCAGCCTCTTATTCTCCGCCCGTAGGAGGAGAACGTCCTGCGCAAGCTTGGCCTTGGAGGGACCTATCGCCTCGTCCCCGCTGTCCTGATAGTGGCCGCCCTCCGCTGTGATTGGCGGGGGGTCGAGGAAGCGGCTGATGGTCTTCCGCGGGGAGGAGTCGATGGATTCCTCCATCTCCCGCTTGTCCTCTGAAGTGAGCTTGGGGAAGAGCACTTTCCCCTTGCCCGGTCCGGTGCGCGGTCCGGTGCTGGTGAACCGTCCCTTCCGCTCTGGCGACGTGGGGATGTAGTCCATCCGGTACTTGTACCCGAATGGCAACCCATCCCTGCCCCGTAGCGTCTCCACGAGGTGTTCCCCAGGCAGGAGAGCAGAGGGATCCCCGTTGTGGAGACGATGGGTGGGTGTCGTCTTGCGGGGCACCAGAGCACCCGTCGTCAGCCTCTTGATGTCGGGGGTAGGACGCCGTACAGGCGACGTTCCCCGCGTCTTCATGGTGCGTGCCGGGGTCGGCGAAAGTGCCCGCTGCGATGTGCGGGTGGCGGAAGGGCTGCGCCGTTCAGCAAACCGTGTACGGCCTGTCCTTTCCTCTTCGCGGCGCAGGGGAGGCTCAATGCCGAGAGGCTCAACGATCTCGGCAAGGGTGAGATCGAGGTTGGTCGGGACAATTTGGTTAGCGGGGGTGATTTCCCCGCTAAGGGCAAGGGCGGAGCTGGTCAAGGAAGCCTGGGAAGTGCTCTTTTTGGCAGCCATGACGAAGTTGGGGGTTCTGGAAGAGGTTCACAGGAAGGTTTGGGATGAGAGAAAAGCATCGCTCCCCTCTGCTTAAAAGGAGAGTCCCCCGACGGTATATTCGCGATTCTCCGTGAGAATCTCCGATTAGGGCGAAGGGGGAAGTTGGAGGAATGCGTGAGAGAAAAACGAGAAGCGGCGGCGCCACCAGGGGGTCGCCCAACCTGGCCAGGTCGGCCGACCTGGTGGTGGGCCCCCTGGGGCTGCTGCTTCGTGGGCTGCCTAAGGGAGGTCCAAGGAGGGGGAAAAGTACGGCAATTTAATTTGATTCTAAGTTTAGGTGCCCGTAAAGGCTATGGGTATGCCCGGAAGTCAATTAAATTGACTACGTCCTCCTCAACTCCTATACTTTTAATAGAATCGTAAAAGAGTTTAAGTCGATGGCCGTTTACCTTAAACGCGTTCCCGTCCTTGTCCTGGAGTGTGACCGCTCCATGTGTCGCGACGTCGATGACGAGATATGGCCCAAGCCATTTGCTTCGCAGCTTCCCGTCGCCGAACAGCTTCACTCTTGAGTTGAAGAGTAGCACCTTGTCTCCAGGGTTGAACTCCTTTGGTTGTATCCTTTTGTCGTGCCATTTCTTGGTCTTTTCTTTATAGATCCTGGCACTGTGATACGCCTTTTCTCTCCATTCCTCCAGCTCAGAAATTTGCTTCATCCTGTGCCTTCCTGCTTCCTTGGAATCCATATTCCACTTCTTTATTGCCCAGTATGCCTTGAGTTCCAGTTCTACCGGCAGATGGCAAGTCTTGCCGTGGACTAGCTGGAATGGAGACATGCCTATGGGGGTCTTGTATGCAGTGCGATATGCCCATAGTGCATCTGGCAACTTATTCTTCCATCCCGATCCCATTTCCTCCACTGTTTTCTGCAGGATGTTCTTGATTTGCTTGTTCGAGGTCTCTGCTTGACCGCTGGTCTGGGGATGGTATGGAGTAGCAATGTTATGGTCGGAACCGAGTTCCCTCAGGAAGTGTCGGAATCCTTTGTCCGTGAAGTGTGAACCTCCATCACTAATCACCATCCTTGGTACCCCAAAGCGTGGGAAAATGATCTCATAGAACATCTTCCGTGCGCTCTTTGCATCTGCAGCTCTGCATGGCAATGCTTCAACCCACTTTGACACGTAGTCGACTGCCACCAGGATATACTCGCAATCATAGGACCTTGGGAAGGGTCCCATGAAGTCGATGCCCCAGACGTCGAAAAGTTCGACTTGCAGGTTGTATGTCAAGGGCATCGCGTTGCGAGATGAGATTCCTCCATGCTTCTGGCATCTCCTGCACCTCCTGATGTACTCCCTGGTGTCCTCATACATCGTCGGCCAATAGAAACCACTTTGCCAGATTTTTGCTTGCGTCCGGTACACGCCGTAGTGTCCTCCGTACGGAGCTGCATGGCACTTCTCAATTATCTGTGCACCCTCAATGGTGGGGATGCATCGCCGCAACAGACCATCAGCACAGACCCTGTAGAGGAATGGGTCGTCCCAAAGGTGTCGCCTACTTTCATAGGCCAGCTTCTTTTGGTTTTCCCCCGGCGGAACATACCCTGTAACCATGAAATTCACGATATCTGCATACCAGGGTGTGGAGTCCGCAACCTTTAACAGCATATCATCTCGTAGGAAGTCGTTGATTGGTAGTTCCTGCATGTTAGTGACTTGCATACGAGATAGATGATCTGCTACGGAATTCTCTACTCCTTTCTTATCTTTTATTTCAAGATCAAATTCTTGGAGTAAGAGGATCCATCTGATGAGCCTTGGTTTAGCATCTTTTTTAGCGAGCAGGTACTTTAGTGCAGCATGATCAGTGTAAACAATTACCTTTGCTCCAACTAAATAAGATCTAAACTTATCGATAGCAAAAACCACAGCCAGGAGCTCCTTTTCCGTGGTAGCGTAGTTGAGCTGTGCTCCTGTCAAGGTTTTGCTAGCGTAGGCTATTGCGTGATGCTTCTTGTCCTTAGTTTGGCCGAGAACGGCCCCTACGGCATAGTCACTAGCATCGCACATGATTTCAAAGGGCAGCTTCCAATCAGGGGGTTGGATGATGGGAGCTGAGATGAGTGCATTTTTCAAGAGATGAAAAGATTTCAAGCACTCATCATCAAAGTCAAAAGGCGCATCCTTAGCTAAGAGGTTGGTGAGGGGTCTAGCGATTTTTGAAAAGTCTTTGATGAATCGTCGATAGAACCCAGCATGCCCCAAAAAGCTACGAATACCCTTGACGTTGATCGGAGGTGGAAGTTGCTCGATAACTTCTATTTTCGCCTTATCCACCTCGATCCCTCTCTCGGACACTAAGTGCCCTAGCACTATGCCTTCTTGGACCATAAAGTGGCACTTTTCCCAATTAAGTACCAGGTCCTTTTCTTGGCATCGAGTCAAGACCCTGTCCAAGTTCTCGAGACTGTGATCGAAGGTCTTCCTATAGACTGAGAAGTCATCCATGAAGACTTCCATGATTTCCTCGATCATGTCCGAGAATATGGACATCATACACCGTTGGAAAGAGGCGGGTGCATTACACAACCCAAAAGACATCCTACGGTAGGCATACGTTCCATACGGGCACGTGAAGGTGGTCTTGCTCTGATCATCGGGATGGATAGGAATCTGATGATAACCAGAATACCCATCAAGGAAACAGAAGAAGGAATGGTTTACCAACCGTTCTAACATCTCATCGATGAAGGGTAGAGGGAAATGATCCTTCTTTGTTGCCTTGTTGAGTTTTCTGTAATCGATACACATCCTCCATCCCGTGACGGTACGTTGGGGAATAAGCTCGTTCTTATCGTTCTTAACGACCGTCATACCTCCCTTCTTCGGCACTACTTGTACCGGGCTCACCCACTCACTATGAGGTACGGGATATATGATCCCTGAATGCAGAAGTTTTAGAACTTCCTTCTTCACAACCTCACGCATAGCATTATTTAACCTCCTCTGAGGTTCCCTAGAAGGTGTACTCTCGGGGTCAAGAGGGATGCGATGGGTGCAGAGAGTGGGACTAATTCCCTTTAGGTCTTGGAGGGAGTACCCAAAGATAGAGCGATGTTTCTCTAAGACAGAGATCAGCTTCTTGGTTTCCTCCTCCGAAAGCTTATCACTAATGATGACAGGGGACTCCGTGTCACCATGTAGGAAAGTGTAGCGTAGGCCAGGGGTAAGGTTTTTGACTCGATGGGAGGTCGAGTCGGTGGTTCATCTTCAGGAAGCTCGAGAGTTTCCTGTAAATCATCCTCCTCTTCTGTAAAAAGATCGGTGTCTTGGTCAAGGAGGGTATCGGGAGGGTCGAATGGGGAAATCACTTTTACCTCTTCGGTTAGGTCTCTCTCATCAGGAAATTCAGCGATGGTGTTTCGCGAACGGGAGATTGGGATTGAGAGAGCCTTTCCTCAGATGTTGACACTGAGGTTACCGGATGAGGCTGTCGTAAAGAGTTTTTCTAGAGGAAGCCCGATGAGGACATCAAAGCTTGGGACCTCAAAGACATGAAAGTTCAGAAGGGCCTCAGCGTCTTTGTGTCGTATCGACACATTGTTTAGAATCCCGTAACCTTCTAGGATGGCTCCGGTAGGGCTTTTGAAGGTCTTTTGCGTAGGAAGCAGAGGTTCGTCTCCTAATACCTCAAAGGCAAAGGAGTCGGAAACGATGTTATTCCTACGATGGGATTATACCAGACATCCACAGCTCTGCCTCTAACCGTACAAGGAATGGTAGTAGAGGGTGAGATAATCCGAACAAGTTCGGAACATTGCTCATTTTCTCGGGACCACTCATCACTCATGATGGCTGTTAGTTCTTTCACTGAGTCCCTAAGGAATTGTTCTTTTATAGGTTCAGGGGAAGGAACTGGTGTTTGAGGCTTTCGTTGGATGGTATACATCGAGGTGTTACCGAAATCTTTGAAAAGATCATCCTCGATGATGAAAGGGAGTTCGGACGGCTGAATTTCTTCATCATCCGAATTTCCTGGTTCAGGAGGAGGCTCACTAGCTAAGTCTTGAGATGTGCAAGAAGCAGGGTCAGATTCGGCTAGCTGGGGAGTCTCCTGGCTCGGCGTAGCTTCTTTGCAAGGGGGTTTGGTGGGCTCATGGAAAGAGGTATTTTCTAGAATGCGTTCTAGGATGGTTCTTCCTTCTGAGACCGTTTTGTGTATGA
This sequence comes from Eleusine coracana subsp. coracana, assembly GCA_032690845.1. NCBI lineage: Eukaryota > Viridiplantae > Streptophyta > Magnoliopsida > Poales > Poaceae > Eleusine > Eleusine coracana. Next base: position 21,145,552 of record CM064418.1, on the reverse strand, counting down.
ATGAACCTCCGGCGGCTATGTCGAGATATTGGGCAGATTCCTTGTTGAGACCCATCCGAAAATGCTGTAGCAGCATGGGATCGGGTATAGACAAGTCAGGACCGGATTTCACTAAAAGCGAGAACCTAGCCCAAGCTGTGCCTAAGGATTCTTTCTCGGCCTGCTCAAAGTTGAAGACCTCTCTACGGAGAGAAACGATTCGTGACATTGGGAAGAACGCAAGACAAAATTTGTCCCAGAGCTCTTTCCAGTCACCATTCGTGCTTTCTGCCGTGTGAGTGTACCATTGCTTCGCCCTCTCTATAAGAGAAAAGGGAAACAATTTCCATTTGAGAGTCTCTTGTGTCATACCCCTGATTTGGATGCACGAGCACAATTGCTCAAATTCTCGTAGGTGATGGTGTGGATTTTCGTTTTCTACCCCCGAGAAAGGTTATGCCTGAGCCATGGCTATAAAGCCTGGGCGGAGTTCGAAGCCATCTGAAAGGATTGGTTTTGAAGATGAAGGTGGCTCGTAGAACTCGCCCCTTGGAGCAGAGAAGGATTGGATAGAAGGTTGCTCCATGGTAGGGATAAGGAAAGAAATAAAAGAAAGATAAAAAGGGATACGAGGGTGACTAGGGTCCGCAGATAAAACAACAAGCGTTCCCCGGCAACGGCGCCAGAAATGCTTGTTGGTTTTTCTTACGTCTACGAATATATCCGCAAGCGCACGGAAGACCGATGTAGCACTTCACCCAGAGTATTCCGGGGTATCGAATCACGAGGAACGTGTGTGTCTATCGTTGGACTAAATCACCCAAGGACACAAAGATTGATTAAGATAGGCAGAGGACAGAGAGGATGTGCCAAGAGTCAGGTTCCTACGTTAACTAAGCTATGCTCTAGTTTGCTCGCGTTGGGCACGGACTTACCCCTGCATCCACAGGCGACTTCCGCCAAGAGCCTACGCACTAGCCTAGCGGGGAGGATTTCAGAGGACGGACAGAGCTGTCACCACCTGCCGCCTACCTCAATGAACCAGTAGACTAACGAATAATCAAAGGTAACCTCCTGCCTAGACACCACGTCTATGCGATCGATTACTACCTTAACCTTCTAGCAACGAATATTCAGGCTAAGGCACCCTAAGAACTTAGAGCGATGAACGAGCTCACAAGCTAGAACTATAACTTAATTAAAGTAAAAAGTAAACTGCAAGAGGGGAAATCTCGACACTTACTATGATTGGCAAATCTCGTCGAAGTACAAGCATGGAGAAGGCGAAGACAAGCCCAAGCCTCCTCCGAACTCTACTCCACTCTCTTCCTAATCTAAGCACTAGCTAAGTAGCACTTGGCCTTTGCAAGAGGAGCACTAAATCTTCAATCTTGAGTGTGTGTTGGAGTGAAGGTCCTCACCCTCTATTTATAGCCTCCTAACGTCGGTTTCAGAGGAGTAACCGCCACGGAATCCCCCCAAACCGCCATCAGGGAGTCCTGAGGAGCCAACACGTGGAAGCCCAGGCGGAGAGGGCGCCCGGCCAGGTCGCCCGACCTGACCAGGTCGGCTGACCTGGGGGTGGCCCCTCCTGACCTGTGCTTTCTCCATGTGGCTGTCCTATGGACCCTGACAACGGTTTGCGCGGTATTACAGGGAGTTACGTCGGTTAAGCGCTGAAGGTGGGCTCCTTAATCCGTGTGCTTGCTCCTGATTGGCCGGAAGTGTGCTTTCTCCTTGAATTTCCTTGAATTTTATTTAAACTCCATGGGTTGCTTCCTGCATACACAAAGTCACCAAAACTTGTGGAAATAATTAGCAATAAATTCCTACCACTAAGGTGGTGATCAAATTGTGTGATTCTTGCGGGTAAACGACGATCATATTTTGCATTTAAGGACCGTCAACACGTATGAACCTTTGATATGAAGATAAACATTAAATTAATGGTTGAGTTCGGTTAGGATTTAATTCTTTTTGGTATGAACTTTACTAGGATGGCCAAATCCTTGTGTATCTTTTTAGTATTGAATTACTCATGCAAATCTCTAATTCCGCTGAGTATTCTATTTTAAAAACAAATTCTTGTTGAGTATCATTCCTTGACCACATCCTATGTTCCTGGCTATATTTGAACTTTGAATAAATTTTGAAGCAACAAAAGCTGATCGGCGCAGTCTGAGCTGATTGGCGCAGCAGAAAGCAAAATAAAAAAAGAGAAAAATGATGAAAAAAGAAGAAGAAGAGAAAAGCTCTGCTGTTTGCTAAGGGACTAGCAAAATTTTAAGTGTGTGTGTGTGTGGGGGGGGGTGGTATATGACATGCTTATTCTCGAAATTCATTCTAATATAGTCATGAATCATTCCAACCATGTGCAATCTGATAATGGGAGTTCCTTCTTCTTCCAAGGTCAAATTTTTGATGCACATGTCCACATATCCAAAGTGAGTCCTTTCTTAAATTTTCTTTGGCCATCTTGTTAAGTTTTTGTAATTCCAATAAAGAATAATTTCCTAGCTTTACAATATATTGTTGATTTATGTTTGCAATCCTTGAATTATCTCACCTAGCTACTCATATAAGCCTTACATTTAATTATTTGATCATTATGATGTAGTATATAGGTTGAGTGATTTGAAAGATGAGTTATTGCCTTGGATTATTTGGAAGATAGATTCTTTATGTTCACAACAATCTTTTAAGTGATTTACATGTGTGGAAAAGTTATAATTTGTGAGTTGGACATGATCTTTTGCTTTGGGGAGAAACTTTGAGCTTTATGCCCATATTTGAATTATTTTGCTGAATACCAATATGAAATACACTACAATAGAATAATGCTCAACATTTGCTGATTTAAGATATCTTTCATGATAAGAAGAGTATTGTCACAACCCCCATGGACCAAAGTTCCCGAGGTGCTGATTAAGCAGACACAAGATAATACAACAACCGACCAAGTTCAAATTACGTAAAAAGAGTGTTATTTATTATACATCAGAGTGAAGTACTTAAGTGCAGCGGAAATAATACAAAGTTCAGTTTTAAAAGCAGCGGAAGATAACGTGATTAAACATCTATAATTTACAACTCGACGATAATAGCAAGTGTGATAAATCTGAGCCCATACGGATTATCACCTAGCCTCACACAACAGCAGCAGCTACTTAGTCTCCCAATGGGCAAACCATCCCTCAGGGATAGACATATCCCAAGGAAGAACACCCATAGGTAGATCATAAGCATCAACGTTGTTACCTGAAATAAAGAAAACAACAACATGGCAAAGCCTGAGCTACTAAGCTCAACAAGTCTTACCCGATAAGTAATTAATTCTAGACATGCAAAGGCTCAGAGATGGATAAAAGTAAATTTAGTGAACCTTGTAATAACTAAATTACCCGATAAGTAATTTAGTGTAAGATAACTTGCATGTCAAAGTAATAAGTACAACAAGCAATCTGAAAATTTAATTAAGTAACAAAGAACTTCAGTTCACATTCACTAAAATTCAATATTCATCATCCCAACATTCCATTAATTATTATTAGTGAGGATCTTAAGCTACGATGTGACACAGTGAACAAGCGGTACTCATTACTGTGAGGCACAGCGATTGCAATCGTTTTACACTAGCTGGGAAAACTCAAAATACACGGCATACGCATCATTTAAGAACACGTATGACAACTTTTCGCAAAGTCATAATACATATCGATCCGAATCTAAAAGTCCCGAGTGGGCAGCCATTCCACGGTAACGTCGGGAATCTGTCCACTTCTACTGGCTCACATGACCAAGAATTTTAAGTTATCGTCCAAGCATGTATATGACAATGCTATATCAGTTTACTAGTTCCCATATACTAGCATGCATTCGGTACAGTTCAATGCTTGCTCAACAGGGCCGATAATGGACGGGTCCTAGGTCGACACAGACAGGGCTACAACCTTGCAAGCCATGTCCTCTGAAGGCACATGATCTTTGCCTTTTCACCTACGGGGCCTATCCATGTCTCAAATTTTAGTTGCTAACTCAAACGGACTGCCACCTTGCGAGACAAAAACCACCACAGGTACTTTGCCTTTGCCCTTTCCCATACAGACCCGTTTAGTCCAAATTTTATCATTCTTACTTCACATTATCACTACCATCATGTTACTAATATTTCAAGTACCATAATAGTGCCCATACTACAACTAAGAATAATAATTCCTCTATTAACTACCGGTACCTGTATGCCATGTCTAAAATAAAATAGGATATTTCCAGGAAATACAGGTGGGTTTTCATCCAACTTCTAAACTTAATGCACAAACAACCTATGCATATCTAGCAATTTAATTACTAGAATTAATCAAATTAAAACATGAGAATGTTCTGGGGCTTGCCTTGGGCTACAACCACGAAGTTAGTACTGAAGTTAGGATTTTCTTGTGCTGAGAAATCCGAGGATACCTTCTTAATATTTTCCCCTGGCACGTCAACGTTCCCTATCACAATACCGATATGTCAACGAGGTGAATGCATAGATAATGCAACAAAATGTGATACACATGAAGAATGAGCATAACAGTAAAAAATTGTTCCTCAACATTGTTCTCGAAGCCATATGCTTCAGAGCTAGCAAGTCTAAAAATAGGAAATTACACATAAAGTTTTTCCTATTGCCTTTATATATGGTTATTTAAACATTACATGAAATTAATTCATTTAGTAACATAAAAATATGCTACTGGACATGAGTGATCTACAGGTGATTGATATATGTATGATTAGCAAATTTGCCAGGTTTTATTAATATATAATAAGCCATTAATTAATAATACATTTAGCAAGATCTAAGAGTAAATAAATTCTAGTAAACTATGAACAATAGATAAATTGCTACAAAAATTCATGGTGATGCAATATAACAAGAATGGTTTTTGTGCACAAGCATAAACTCTAAATGTTTACAGAAATTATTATAATGCATTTCCAAGCATTTCAAAGACAAAATCATATTTAGTTTTACGTCCAGAAACTAGAGTCATCAATTTATCATACAAACTAAGCAAGTCAATGGAACACTAGAACAATTTAATTTACTATTTTATCCAATCTACAACTAAAGATATGAATTTATTAAGCTTTAAGCTAATTAATTAATACATCAAAACTTTTTATATAAAACATGCAAAGTAACATGTTAAATGCATAGTAATCATCACAAGGAATCCAACAAAATTTATTTGGCAATTTTTGGAGTTATAAATCTCCAGATATGGATTTTACAAGGTTAAAGCATTTTTCTGGATTTTTATTTAAACTTCGAAGTAATTACGAAAATGCCATCAGTTCATTTTTTAAACTGAACCGAGCATGCGCTCGCGTTTGCGCGGCGGCGCGGCTGCCGGAGCAGCTTTGGAGCTCGTCGCCGGGCTCTGGGATCACCGGAGTTGAACTGAACTCGAGCGTAGAGCATGACACGGTGAGCACAACTTCAAAATTCAATTTAAAATAGTTCCAAACTCCAAATTGACTTGGAAAAATTTGTACTGAAAGTTTGAAATGTGTAGATCACAATATGATAGGTGTCTAGTTTCAAAATCAACTAGTTTGAATTTGCCAAATATTTGAATATGAACAAAATTCAAACTTCTAGGAATTTAATTGGGTATTTCCTCTTTGAATAAAATTCTGAGAAAATTCCTAAAATTCTTTTATGGCAAACCCTATCACATAGATTTTTGGCAGCACCAGGTTGTATGTCAAATTTAAAAGTTGCTTCATAACTTAACCATACTTGGGTTTAAATTCAAGTTCAATTAAATTTGAAATGCAACCAAAATTGAATTATGACTTGATGAATCAGAACTAGGTGCAATTTATGTGATCAAAAGAATGTAGTGACACTGGGTTTCACAAGTATGTTCTTTGATTTTTCTCTCTTTTACTTTACTCGGGACGAGCAAAGGTTTAAGTGTGAGGGAACTGTTGGCACTTCCCAAGTGCCCCTTTTATATGTGAATATTACCCCAATTAGAGTATAATTGATACTAATTTAGGCCATTTACCTATGATATTACCTATATATTTGTATATGCGTTGTTTTGGAGCATTATTGCAAAAACAGGTAAAATTGGCTATTAAAGTGATGCTGGACAAAACAGGAGTCCAGAACCGACGAAAAGCACTAAAGAAGCCCAGTACGCCGATTGGCGCCAGCCCATGAACCGATCGGCGCAAGGATATTTTGGCCCACAGAAGTGACCGAGGCCCATTCCGATGGAAGTTTATCTGATGTTTATGAAAGTTTATCTGTGCAAGACACTTGAAGATATTTGCTTAGAAGATTTATGGAACTTCAAGATCTCAACGTGCGATACAAGACTTTATCTCGAAGGAAAAGGCCCACATGGCAGCTGTGGAAGACAGAGGAACCGACTCGGAGCAGAAACCAGAGAGAACACGGCTTGCGCCAATCGGTGCAATCCTGCGCTGATCGGCGCAACTGACTTATTTGGTAGAAATCGAGTCCTTCACGAGTAGAACCCGTATATATACTTGTAACCCCTAGCCACGATCAGTATCCGAGGAGGAGGCAACAGAGGGACAACAGATTCATGAGTAAGAGCCACCGGGGCTTGTCCCGTTAGAATAGATCTCTAGCTGAGTTTCAAGAACCATTGGTGTAAGAGTTGATCCGTCAAGGTAGGCCATCTCGACGGTGATGAATCTTACTCTATGTATCTCAAGGATGATTGAATATGTTGATGATGGTTTTGGTGATTTGTCTATCTTGATTCTATAATCATGCATGTGCTTATTCTTATTGCTTAGTTCTAGGCTAAGTAAGTTGATATTATCTTAATCGTGGTGATTAGGATAGTATTCAGACATTGTATTGATTATGGTTGCTTGATGATGCTGGTACTGTGGTTTAGTGGTGACAACACTAAACCTGCACATCACTATTGGATAGTTGAGTAGGGTAAGATACTCGTGTGATTAAGGGTTTCCTCTCGGCAGCGATAAATTGGGAGCCGCTCGGAAAGCAGGGTAGTCTTATTCATTATAGGTTTTCATTGATCCATGTAATTATCCATTATGATGCTATTTAATTAGACTATCTGGTTACAATCTCACTAATAGATATCTGGCTACTCACCAAATAGTTTTAGCTTTGGCTTTAGCTTTGGCCTTGACTTGCACTCTAGTTCAACTTCGCTGGTGAACCGATTGGCTGAACACCTGTGCCGATCGGCTCAACAACTTAGATCTGCAACAACACCCATCGGCTCAACAACTTAGATCCGCAACAGTGCCGATCGGCGCAATGATAGAATTGCTGTCTGGCACACCTTTGCGCTGGCCAATCTCCCCTTCATAGAACCTGAGCTTGACAGTAGCCTTAATTAGATCTTTTACTGTTAACTTTATTTAGTTATCCCTAAGGTCTCAGTGGTTCGATAATACCTTGGAATACTCTAAGGGAAAAAGTGCTACAACTGTACATCGTCCTCTTGCAATATATAAGTGGGTGCATAGTAACGACCAACACAATGATATCTTTGTGTGCCAAATATATGTCGATGACATTATATTTGGTTCTACTAACCAAAACTTTTGTGATGAGTTTAGCAAGATAATGACCAAAAGGTTTGAGATGTCCATGATGGGGGAGTTGACATACTTTCTAGGTTTCCAAGTGAAGCAACTCAAGGAGGGCACCTTCATATGTCAAGCCAAGTACACTCAAGACTTATTGAAGAAGTTTGACATGGACAAGGCCAAGCCCATCAAAACTCCCATGCCAACAAATGGACACATGGACCTCAACAAAAAGGATAAACCCGTTGATCAAAAGGTATATCGCTCCATGATTGGATCTTTGCTTTATCTTTGTGCATCTAGGCCCGACATCATGCTTAATGTGTGTATGTGTGCACATTTTCAAGCCGCTCCTATGGAGTGTCACATGGTGGCCGTTAAAAGAATTTTGAGATATTTAGTTCACACACCCAACCTAGGGCTTTGGTACCCCAAGGGTTCAAAGTTCAATCTATTACGCTATTCCGATGTGGATTATGCCGGGGATAAGGTAGATAGAAAGAGCACCTCCGGGACATGCTAATTTTTGGGTAAGTCCCTCGTGTCATGGTCATCCAAGAAACAAAATTCCGTTGCACTTTCCACTGCCGAAGCGGAGTATGTTGCAGCCGGTAGTTGTTGTGCACAACTACTTTGGATGAGACAAACTCTAAGAGATTACGGTTACAAGATGAACCGTGTTCCACTCCTATGTGACAATGAGAGTGCCATAAAGCTTGCTTATAACCCCGTTGAGCATTCACGCACAAAGCACATAGATATCTGCCACCATTTCTTGAGAGATCATTCAATTATGGGGGATATAGAAGTTAGTCATGTGCGAACCGAAGATCAATTAGCGGACATTTTTACCAAGCCCTTAGATGAGAAAATATTTTGCTATCTTAGAAGTGAGCTAAATATCCTTGACTCTAGCAATGTGGTATAGAGGATGTGCACATCTAAATGGTGATCATTTTATCTTTGCAAAAATCTTTGCTTTATGTCAAAAATTCTCTTGTTTTTGCTAATGGTGTTGCTTCTTGATCATTGGATCAAATCTTGTCAAAATATGGTCATTGTAATGGATTGTTGATTGTTGGCTGACCATATGATGTCAAGATTGCTCTTTGTCCATCAAAACTTGTTTTTGGAACTCTCACTTCTAGCTCTTCAGTTCTGGTTCTGTCTATTCTTCAGTGTATCGACACTGCCAGTCCCACCACCGGCACTGCCGATCAGGCTTCCAAAAGAGCCAGCCTTTGTCTGGGAACTTTTGTTCCTTGGGCTGCCCTCATCAACACTGCTGTTTCTCTCCACTGGCACTGCCGATGCGGGACTGAACCCTGTGCATTGACCCGCACCGGCACTGCCGGTTCTCATCACCGACACTGCCGATGCGGGCATTGAGCTTTGAACTTAACTCGGTCCCGTCACGGGACCGAGTCTAGTTCCTTCTCTCTCTAACCCTAACCCAAGTCTCCCCTCTCCAAATCCTTGCCAATCTTCGTGGAATCAAGCGGGAAGTGGATCAAAATGGCTCCTAAACCTTCTCTCATCCATCTCCTTTCGGATTCGAAGGACTTTTGAAGGTATTTTGGGAAAATCTCCATCTCTTGAATCTCGCAATGCCTCATGTTTTTGCGTAATTTCACTTGATAGAGATGTCCATCTAGGAGTAATTTAGTCACCCCTGAAATTTGATAGATTTTTAGTGGCTAAATATCAGTTTCTAGTGGACTTAGGGTTTCAATTCTCCTCGATCGGCACTACCGGTGGACCCCATCGGCACTGCTGGTGGCCCCCATCGGCACTGCCAGTCGGAAGATCCAGAAACCCTAATTGCCGTTGTAGCGTCGGTTTGAACTAATCGACACTGCCGATGTCAGTTATCGGCACTACCGGTTGGGTCAACCAAAGAGCAGTCTTCTCGGGTTGCCTTCTGATTGCCCCACCGGCACTGCCAATGACTCCCATCGGCGCTGCCGATCAGGGCAAACTAGATAGCAGTACAATACTATTTCGTTGCAATTTTTTAATAACTCCACCTCATTTATTCTTAACAGATGAGTGGTGGCAAACGTTAGAAGCATTCGGGCACTACCAGTGACTCGGACGCGGATTTTCACCCCAATGACTCCCCCGTTGCTCGTCGGGGTGGGGGAGGAAAGCGGGGTCAAGGCGGAGACCCCGGCCAAGCCACCTCCCGTGGTTTTGGCCTTGGGTCTGGCAAGGGGAAGGGCAAGGTTATTCCTCCATGTGATCCTACTCCTAGTGAGGAGGAAGAGTCAGAGGAGGAAGACAATGAGGATGAATAGGAGAATGAGGAGGATGAGGAGGGTGCTGAGGAGGACGATGAGGAGGGAATTGAGTCAGGGGATGAGGTTGTTCATGAGCCTATCCATGGACCAATGCGGTCCTCCATCACCTATCAGTTGTTAGCACCACAGGTGGATGATCCGTTCCGGATTCTAGTGGCTCCATCCAGGGATGAGATGAGAGAGTACCGTCTCAGAAACCCTTGGATCGAGCCTAAGCACCCGGGTGTCTCTGATGTTAGATTTTGGTACATGACTCAGGTTGCATGGTACAAGAACATTCTGAAGAAGACCACACACAGAGTTGCACCCATGAAGTGCATTGACTGGGATAGGATGGCAGCAGTAGATGATCCTACTTTTCAGCTGATCCGCTCAGAGTGTGACAGGAGGAACATGACAGCTATCATGGGTTTGCACCAGCACTGGAATGATGAGATCATTGCCCAGTGCTATGCTACCATGTGGATTGAGCTTGATGAGGAAAACCACATGGATTCCAAGATGCACTAGACCATAGAGGGCAACCGGTTCACTATCACTTATTTCAACTTTTCTCAGACTCTTGGCTTTGATGAGACTGACAGAGCCAAGCCCAAGGCGACTGTCTTTGATCCTCAGGAGGACAGTGAGTGTGAGTTCATGTATGATGCTCGTTATGCTGACCCCAACCATGGTGTTGAGTTTGGTTCCTATCATGGCATGAAGCCATATTTTCGAGTTCTCAACAACATGTTACGGGTGACTTTGACTCCTAAGGTGGGGGATCACACTCATATTCTCAGCTCCACCAAGACATTGATGTTTGCTATGAGAGAGGGAGCGGAGCCTTTCAGTGTGTTTGACTTCATTTGGATAGAGATTCTCTACAACTCCTACACTAGTAAGGCTTCTTTGATCTATGCTCCATACCTTATGAAGATGATTCTACGTGTGGTGGGCTGCCAGTTCATATGTGATCACAAGCATCCCTCAATCACACCGAAGAAGTTTCCTCTCATTGCATCACCTCCCCACGGCAGTACTCCTCCCGTAGCGGCAGATGTGCCTCAGTCTTCAGTAGTAGCTGCAGCAAGGGGAGAGGCAACCAGTCCTAGTACTGCCCCTCGTCCTCGTCGCCGGTCCTCGAAGCTCACCCGTGCCATCAAGTCCTTGTTTTGCATATGCTGGGACTCTGCAGTGGCCATCAGGGAGCAGCAACAGGCTCTGACTCAGGTTCAGTCAGACTTGAGGACCCTTGCCGCCACTTCCAGTGTTGAGCTTCCACCTCCAGTTCAGTTCACTCCTCTGCTAGACATGAGCTCCTATGATGATCCCAGGGGTATCTACACTCAGGCTACACAGGCTGTACAGGAGGCTCCGGATGAGGATGATGATGATGACGACGCCAATTCCATGGAGGAGTGAAGCTTCTGGCGGTTCTTTTCCCTCTTTTTGGTGTTGTGATGCCAAAGGGGGAGAAGCTTAGTTGGTGTCCAGTAGCTTGCTTTTCATTTTGTGAGAGTGATGGACAATTTGCTTGTGGTTTGTAAAATTGTTTGCTTGTGTTCCTGTAAACCTCTATTTGTGTTTTAATGATTAGGTTGCCTCTATTGTCTCTTGTGATGGTGTATTGTTGTTTCTCGCCTTCTAGATGCATTTGTGTGATAATTATTGTCATTTGCTTAGTTCATTATCTCTTATGCTCAACTATTGTAAATTGTCACATATGCACGGTGATAGGGGGAGCTCTCAAAGTTTTTTATATATGTGCATTGTTTTTTATCATTATATTTATATCATGCACACACTTAGGGGGAGCTTCACATGGTTTTAAATATCACAAAATGAAATTATTGCTTATTCTTATGAAATCTAGTTGTATTGTCATCAATCACCAAAAAGGGGGAGATTGAAAGTGCATCTAGGCCCCTAATTTTGTTTTGGTGATTGGCATCAATACAATTAAGAATGGACTAATGTTTTTAGTTGAGTATGTGTGTAGATGACTATCTCAACTGATGAATGTAATGCATTAAAACAAAAAGAGAAAAGAAGATGGTCAATTTGCCTCAAGTTGAAAGTCCATATTTCACTCAAGAAAGAAGGATCGATGATGTTTTTATTTCTAATCTTGAGTATAGGTAAACCTACTATTAAGAGGGGTATAATTTACAAATTTGGTAAAGTCAAATGCTCAAACTTCCCAAAAATACCAGTTCTGCCACGCTCTGTTTTTCCCTTTATCGGTAGTGCCGGTGGTCCTCACTGGCAGTGCCGATCATCCCTCATAGAGGCGCTGTGATGACCAGACTCTTCTCTGGCGTCTATCTTGCTAGCACCAGTAGTGCCAATGGGGCTCATCGGCAGTGCCGGTCCATTCTCCTAGAGAAGGGTGCTTCCTCGGTCTCTCTAGCTGTTGCTCAACGGCAGTGCCGATCTACCCGATCGGCAGTGCGGGTCCCCTCTCTACAGAGAACTATCCTCTCAGGCTCTCTGGCTGAATGAGATCGGGCGGTGCCGGTCCTTGGGATCGGTAGTGCTAGTCATGGTTGCCAGAGACCATTTGTCTTCCCCATGGCTGCCTCACCGGCAATGTCGATGCCGTGATCGACAGTGCCGGTGTGGGCCGATTCCTTGTTCGCAGATCTATGACAATGTGTCAGAAACCCTATCGGCAGTGCCGATGGCTCGATCGGCAGTGCCAGTGTGGGGTGCCAAACAGGCCAACGACTCTTTTTGAGCCCTTTGTATAAAAGGACTCACCCCCCTTCGTGGACAAGGCTGGAAAACCGAAAATCACTTTGCACTTTTGATCACCACTCTCCTCACTCTCCCTCTCCAAGTCCAAGCTTCATTCCTTGAGCTAGGGTTTGAGTGAGCCATTGGTTTCTAGTGAAAAGAGCACTCCTCCACTCTTGAGCATTCGATTTAATCATCTTTGTGACTTGTACTTGTTACCCTTGGAGCTTGGCTCCTAGACGGTTAGCGGTGCCCGTAGAGCTCCCAACTTGTGTGGTGATGCCTCGGGAAGTTTGTATTACCCTCCCACAAGGGAATTGATAGTGGATAACTCGAGCTTGATCTTTGTGGTCACTTGAGTGAGAATAGGGTTGAAAGATACCTGGTCCTTTGTGGACTTCTCATCGAAGACGTAGGGTTCTTTGTGAGCTCGAACTTCGGTAACAAATCTTGTGTCTCCGTGTGCTCTTGTACTTACTTGTTATTCATTTAATCTTCACCTAGGGTTTATACATGTTCTTGATATATTTGCTAGCTCTTTTCAAATAGCTCTTGTTTTGTTATTCACTATTATCATTATTGTTTCTCTCTACTACTGTTGTAACAATTTGTCCAAATTAGTAACTATGGAACCACTTAATCTTAGATTTTATACGCTTTCAGTTTGCTCATCGGCACTGCCGATCCAGCATTGGTAGTGTCCATCGGCACTGCCGATCCCCCTCACCGGCACTGTCGGTCAGACTGATAAAATTGTGTAAGTCCAAATTTTGCAGGATTTTTAGATTTGCCTATTCACCTCCCCTCTAGGCAACTTTCAATTATGAACCAAGCAAGCGCTGTTTTGGTTCTACAAATGATCTCCACAACTACTACTTCACACTCAACAAGATGCTTAGAGTGACCATTGCTCCTAAAGGAGGGTATGCTGCTGCTATAGTAGAGAGCTCCAGGAACATTCTTGCTAGGTTCAATCCCCAAGCAAGACCCTTCTGTGTCATGGACTTCATCACAAATGAAATCCATCTAGCTTCCATTGACACTAGAAGGAGCCTCCCCTATGCACCCTATCTTATGAGAATGATTGAGGCTGAGACCGGATTAGTCTTTGAGAAGGAATGTGAGCATCTTCCTCTAAGGCCAAGGGTGCAATCTGAGATTAGACCAATGTTTGCTCCTCCTCCAGGTGTTTCATCCTCTGAGAGAGCCGACATCCATAGGTTCTATGCGGAGCAAGCCATCGAGCAAGCAGCAGCAGGGGCCTCCTCCTCAGCCCAAGACAGACAGCACCGTCCTTCTTCCCCCGTTCTTGCCTTTCTTAAAGGCATCTTCGGTGCTTGTTGCTTCCATGCTAGGGAGAACTGGGAGAACAAGCGGCGCATCAAGAACCAAGTGAGGCGCTATAAGAGGGATCAACGGGGTCATGGCTATGACGTATCTCCTGATGGATCTGAGTGTGAGCCTGATGGTGAGCTGTCGGTCTTCGATGACCCTCTTGCAGGCTATGACTGGAATGATCTTTCAGCCAGTCCATCCACAGCTCCTCCACCTTGCGTCCACAAACCCTAGATCCCGAGCCTCCAATTCCATCCAGAAACTACACGCAACCGCTGTCCACTGTGCTAAAATAAGAGCGATGGCCCCAAAGCACACCCGTCAAAGCGCTAAGTCTCAATTCGAGAAGCAATCTTCTCTTGGAAAGGGCGAGGAAGAAGAAACAATCTTTGACATCCCTGCCGACATCAATAGATTGGTGATTGATGGCGTGCTGTAGGATCAACAGACCGGAGGATGGACGAGGCCATAGGTCAGAGATTTCCCCAACCTCCCATCGACCAAATCACGATTTTGTCCTCCTTTTTCTATCGTGGATTTGGGATCCCATGTTGCGACTTCTTTTGGGGACTGCTTTTCTTTTATGGCATCAACCTTGTCAATCTAAATCCAAATTCCATCTTACATATCACCATATTTATTCACCCGTGTGAAGTGTTCTTGGGTATCTATCCCTATTTCGATACCTTCAAGGAACTGTTTGTGTTGAAGTCAAACAACAGTAATGTCATAGGAGGTGCTGGATTTCAATTAAGGAATAAATCCAAGTATATTGATGTGCCACTTCCATCAACCAACAAGGGGTGGCACGCGGACTGATGAGGACATCACTCCTAAAGATACATGCAACACTCCTCCAATTCTGGACTTGCAAGGTCCAATGACTAGAGCTCGTGCACGACGACTAAATTTAGAGGTGAGCTCGTTCCTACGTTCTTTATCACATATCACTTTTGAGAATTGTTTGCTACCTAACGATTATATTATAATTAGAAACCATGGAGAGGACCAGGAGATGATGGGAGAAGGACTTGGAGACGTGGAGGACCAGCAAGGATGTGAAAGCCAAGGTGGAGGCCCAACCAAAACCGACTTTGAGTCTGTTTCGGGACTCAGGACCAGTCTGCACTAAAACGGGTGCCCAGGATGCATACGGACTCAGATTCGGATGTTCTACATATGCACGGAAAGATAAGAAGAAGACCTTTCCAATGCCACCGGTCTCATGTCAAAATTCATCCGGAGTCATCAGGAATCATCAAATCAAGAGAGGGTCCAGAATCTGTTTCGATGCTGCGTCGCCTATTTTTGGCCTTTGGGCTTTGTATCTAGTTGAGCCCGATTAGAAGCGCATCCAGAGGGTCTTGCACGACCCTAGGGTCTTCATATACAGCCGCCAGCACACCATTAAGGTTGGGTTTTGCTTAGATTATTCTGTTCATAACAGTTTCGCTGTCATCACAGTTTGTGAGACCCCAACTTCGTGAGATTCATAATACATCTGTAATTGTGTTGCATTCTTCTTTGTTCTAGCTTGTGTTCTTGATTCGTAGGTAGGGATTAGCCTTCTCGGCGAGGCCTATCATTTTAGGATGGTTGATAACCAGAGGAGACGTCGTGCTGCGATTGCGGGGTTTAGAACGTGTTGTTCTGAAGTCGGATCAATTTGTGTGTCGCCTCCGACCAAATCAACGTATCCAGAACCTTTTGGAAGATTGGAAACGCTTGTCCATATCAAGTGGTATTAGAGCTTCAGGTGCACCGTCAGTTTCGCACTACCATTAGTTAATTTCATTTTGTGTTCATCCTATCATCCACAGAAAAGCCCAAAATTTTTTCCCTCCGCCCATAACCACGTGTTTAGCTTCTGCATATTTCAATTTTAGAGTCCGTAGTGTTGAGTTTGTGCCCTAGTTCTTGTTTAGTCGCTGGTTTAGGTTGTGCTTTTATCATCAGTAGTGTTTCCCTTGCAACCCTAGCCGCCATCCCCTTCACCATCCTCTATTTTGTTGGCTTTTTGTGCTAGGGTTGATTGATCAACACACCTACCCTAGTCCCACCCTAATCCCACCCTAAACACACCGTCAAAACCCCGGACCAATCCCCACAAATTCCACTTTCCGCTGCCTCCACGCCGCCAAAAAAAAAATCCTACCCAATTCCAAACCCGACCCCAAACCCGACTCGGGTTTCAGGAAAACCGACTCCGACCCCCCTTCGGTAAAACGGGCATAACATTTCGCTCGGTTGTCCATTTTGGCTGAAATTTTGACAGGAGATTCTTGACTCAAAGTTGAGCATACCCACACTCAGCTACGCCCTGTGTGCCCTCGTCAAAAAATTCAAAAAAAAATCAGGAAGATAAAGAAAAAAATGATTTAAGTTGAAACCCGACGTTTTCTGCAACTTCAAGATTTTTTGTAGGTCACATCCTACCTCTGTTTGAGCTGAAATTTTCTGTGGATTCTCCCCCATTGTTGGTGAGTTGGTGAAAAATATCAAAAAAATAAAATAAAAAAAGAAATTTAGGATTTCTACTAGTGCTACATCTAGCTCCCTAAAATTTCAGGATTTGGCTGTTTTGCACTTGGCCCCCTGTTATCGCCTGTTGCGCCTTTGTCTCCTTGTTTCTACTTTGCTATCACTACTGTTCTAGGACATACCTAGACCAGCAACAGGGACAAGTTACTTGGGCACTTATTCAGCTTTACTATCTATTTTTGATTTGTGTGCCACTCACATATATATATATTTGGCCTTTCCTAGCTCTACATATTTCTTCTGGACAGCACATAGGTTATTTTGTGACCCTTGCAATCATGGAACACATCTCTCTGGTATCCTTTGCTTTGCTTTTCAGAACTTTGTAAGAGCTTTGTAAGGAGTTTCCTTTTGCTGTGTTGAGAGGCACCACTGCTTTGCTGTTTTGTAGGGATAACCTTCACTGTTTGTTTCCTGTTTTTGGGTTTGTGATGGCAGGGAGTGACGATGGAAAGATGGCTTCACCCTCACAATTTGCTGAGTGCCTGAGCCAAGAGCAGCTCCAGAAGGCTTTGCAGACTGCTCAGAGTGATTTGGCAGAGACGATCACCAGAGCCGTTACTGATGCGGTCAGCAAGCTTCACATTGGAGAAAGCATCGAGCGGTTGGAGAAGCGGGTCTCTAAGTTAACCTATCAGGTTGTCGTGTTGGAGACCGCTCCCAAAACCAATGATATAAACACCAATAACAACAACAACGACGTTGAAGACGTCTATGATAAAGACACGGTGTATAAGGCTGATGGCACCGTGGATAGGTCAGCTACAAGGACCGCACGATTACGATGTCGTTTGCAACATAATACTCAAGGTATGGGTGGTTTCCATAACTACAATCATCGTCCACATGGTAACTATGCTCCAGATGACCCGTATGCTAAAATTAAGTTTTCAATTCCTTCATTTTCGGGTCAGTGTGATTGTGATGTTTATCTTGATTGGGAGATGACTATAGAACAAAAATTTAATGCCCACCTTATTCCTGAACAACATAGAGTTAGACAAGCCACTAGTGAGTTTAAGGACTTTGCTATTGTTTAGTGGAGTGGTCTAGCTGCTGAAACAGATTTGCCTACTACTTGGGAAGAACTTAACGTAGCAATGCGTGATCATTTTGTTCCTCCTTCTTTTTATAGAGAGATTCGTAATAAACTGCAGCGTTTAGAACAAGGAGATAAAACTGTTCAGGAGTACTTTAGTGAGCTTCAGAAGGGTTTGATTCGTTGTGCTGTAGTGCAAAAAGTAGAGGATCAGATTTGTCGCTTTTATTCTGGTTTAAGAAAAGAAATTTAGGATATCCTTGATTATAAAGAATATTATACCCTCACCCAGTGTTTCCAGCATGCTATGCTTGCAGAGAAAGAATCACAGGGACTTTTCCAGACTTTGAAGGAGTACAGCAAGTCGAGGAACTCCTACCCCCCATGCTTGACGGGGACTTCGGGGCTGCCCAGGCCATCTTTCTGGCTGCCCCCACCAGCAGCTATCAAGGGAACCAGTGTTGTTTCTGCAGCCCCAAGATCAGCCCCTACACCTTCTACGCGCTCAGGTAAAACTTCTGTGTAGGTACCAGCTAGTAGTGCCTCCTCTGTTGCGTCGACGGGGCGCACTACAGGGATTCAGTGCCACCGCTGCCATGGACTTGGTCATGTGCAGAAAGATTGTCCAAGTAGGCGGGCATATGTGGTGACAGACGATGGCGATTACATGAGCACCTCCGATGTGGAGGATGAAGAGGAGAACGTTGCTGCCACCAGCAGTGACCTCATCCTTGGAGGCGGAGACACCACGGGATACATGAACATTATTGTTCAGTGTGTCCTTAGCATACAAGTTCATCAGCACGAGACGATGCAGCACCACAACTTGTTCCAGATTTTCTTCGTCATCAAGAACCGCCGAGCACGTGTCATCATTGATGGAGGGAGCTGCAATAACTTGGTGAGTTCTGATGTGGTAAACAAACTTGCTTTGACCACACACCCACATCCACATCCGTACTACATTCAGTGGTTAAACGACTTTGAAAAAGCTAAGGTAATACAAACTTACAGAGTTCCTTTTTCCATTGGTTCTTATGTGGATTCTGTTGGTTGTGATGTCGTACCCATGCAAGCATGTTCACTTTTATTGGGTAGACCTTGGGAATTTGATAATGATGTTGTACACCATGTAGAAGTAATAAGTACACTTTTATGCATAAAGGAACTAAAATTACTTTGTTACCAGTGACCCCTGCTGAAATTGTACAAGCTGATTTAGAAAGAGCTGCTAGTTTAAAAAATAAAGGTTCTGAAATTCAACCACCTATTAATTCTAATTCTACACCTAGTAATGTTAATGATTCTTCAAGTTCTAAGGGTGCTGGAATTAAATTACAAGGTCATTCATTTCTTGCAACAAAATCTGAGCTTGCTGAAATTTCTGATAATGATGATATTTGCTATGCTTTGATATGCAAACAAGCTTTGTTTTCGCTTGATGATATTGCTTCTACTGCTTTGCCTCCTGCTGTCACTAACCTTTTGCAGGAGTATGAGGATGTTTTTCCAGCTGAGATACCTTCGGGATTGCCACCTTTGAGAGGGATTGAGCATCAAATTGATTTGATTTTGGGTGCTATTTTGCCAAACCGTGCTGCTTATAGGACCAACCCTGAGGAGACTAAGGAGATACAACGACAAGTTCAAGACCTTTTGAATCGTGGGTATGTTCATCAATCACTTAGTCCTTGTGCTTTTCCTGTACTTTTGGTTCCTAAGAAAGATGGTACTTGGCATATGTGTGTAGATTGTAGAGCCATTAATAATATTACTATTAGGTATCGTCATCCTATTCCTAGACTAGACGACATGCTTGATGAGTTATGTGGTGCTATAATTTTCAGTAAAATTGATTTGCGTAGTGGCTGCTATCAAATTAGAATGAAACTTGGAGATGAATGGAAAACAACTTTCAAAACCAAATTCGGATTATATGAGAGGTTAGTAATGCCTTTCGGTTTAACTAATGCACCTAGTACTTTCACGCGCTTGATGAATGAGGTTTTAAGAGCTTTCATTGGCAAATTTGTGGTAGTTTACTTTGATGATATCTTAATTTATAGCAAATCCATGGATGAACATATGAATCATTTGCGTGCTGTTTTTGATGCTTTGCGAGATGCACATTTATTTGGTAGCCTTGAGAAGTGCACCTTTTGCATGGATCGAGTCTCTTTTCTTGGCTATGTTGTGACTCTCCAGGGAATTGTGGTGGATGAGGCAAAGATTGAAGCCATAAAGAGCTGAGCTGTACCAAAAACTATCACACAAGTGAGGAGTTTTCTTGGTCTTGCAGGTTTCTACCGCTGCTTTGTCAAAGATTTCAGCACCATTGGTGCACCTTTGCATGAGTTGACAAAGAAGGGTGTTGATTTCGATTAGGGTAAGGTACATCATGAGTCTTTTGATGCTATGAAGGATAAACTTACATATGCACCATTGTTGCAATTACCTAATTTTGATAAGATTTTTGAGCTTGAATGTGATGCTAGTGGTATAGGCATTGGTGGTGTTTTGATGCAAGATAGTAAACCTGTTGCATACTTTAGTGAGAAAATTACTGGGCCTATTTTGAATTACTCCACGTATGATAAGGAATTGTATGCACTTGTACGTTGTTTAGAGACATGGCGTCATTATTTGTTGCCCAAAGAATTTGTTATTCATTCTGATCATGAATCACTTAAGTATATTCGTTCTCAATGTAATCACTTAAGTTTATTAAGTCTTTTCCTTACATTATTAAACATAAGAAAGGGAAGGATAATGTGATCGCTGATGTTTTATCTAGGCGCTATACTTTATTGTCTCAACTTGATTGTAGAATTTTTGGACTTGAGGCAATTAAAGAACAATATGCTGCTGATGTTGATTTTAAGGATGTATTGCTACATTATAAAGAAGGTCGTGCATGGAACAAATTTGTATTGACTGATGAATTCTTGTTTAGAGCTAATCGCCTATGCATTCCACTTGGTTCTGTTCGTCTTTTGTTGTTACAGGAGGCGCATGGAGGTGGATTGATGGGTCATTTTGGTGCCAAGAAGACGTAGGATATTTTGGCCACACACTTCTTTTGGCCAAGGATGAGGAAAGATGTTGAGCGCTTTGTTGCTCGTTGCACTACATGTCAAAAAGCTAAGTCTCGCTTGAATCCACATGGTTTATACATGCCACTTTTTGTTCCTTCTATTTCTTGGGCGGATATTTCTATAGACATTGTTTTAGGACTGCCTAGGACTAAGAGGGGGAGTGATAGTATTTTTGTTGTTGTGGATAGATTTTCTAAGATGGCACACTTTATACAATGTCATAAGACTGATGATGCTAGTTATATTGCTGATCTCTTTTTCAAAGAAATTGTACATTTGCATGATATGCCTTCTACTATTGTTTCAGATCGTGATGCAAAATTCTTGAGTCACTTTTGGCACACGCTTTGAAATAAGTTGGGTACAAAGTTGCTATTTTCTACAACTTGTCATCCACAAAATGATGGGCAAACTGAGGCGGTGAACCACACTTTGGGTACTATGTTGAGAGCTATTTTGAAGAAAAATTTGAAGCAATGGGAAGAATGTTTGCCTCATGTTGAGTTTGCATATAATCGGGCAACACATTCTACTACCAAGGTAAGTCCTTTCAAGGTAGTGTATGGTTTTGATCCCCATACTCCACTTGATATACTTCCTCTACCTATTCATGAGAGAGTTCATGTTGATGCTAACGAGCATGCTGAATTTATTTTGCAAATGCATGAGACCACTAGACTTAGCATTGGAAAGATGAATGACAAGTATAAAATTGCTGGTAGTAAAGGTAGAAAAGAAGTAAAACTTGATGTAGGAGATTTAGTATGGTTACACTTGAGAAAGGATAAATTTCCAGATTTGAAAAAGTCTAAATTAATGCCTAGAGCTGATGGTCCTTTCAAAATAATTGAGAAGATTGATGATAATGCATACAAACTTGAGTTGCCTCCCGAGTTCGGGGTTAGTCCTACTTTTAACATTTCAGATTTGAAACCATACCTGGGAGAAGAGGATGAGCTTGAGTCGAGGACGACTCCACTTCAAGAGGGGGAGGATGATGAGGACATCACTCCTAAGGATACATGCAACACTCCTCCAATTCTGGACTTGCAAGGTCCAATGACTAGAGCTCGTGTACGACGACTAAATTTAGAGGTGAGCTCGTTCCTATGTTCTTCATCATATGTCACTTTTGAGAATGGTTTGCTACCTAATGATTATATTGTAATTAGGAACCATTGAGAGGACCAGGAGATGATGAGAGAAGGACTTGGAGATGTGGAGGACCAGCAAGGATGTAGAAGCCAAGGTGGAGGCCCAACCAAAACCGACTTCGAGTCTGTTTTGGGGCTCATGACCAGTCTGCACTAAAACGGATGCCCAGGACGCATACGGACTCGGATTTGGACGTTCTATGTATGCACGGAAAGATAAGAAGAAGACCTTTCTAATGCTGCCGGTCTCATGTCAAAATTCATCTGGAGTCATTAGAAATTGTCGAAAAAAGAGAGAATCCAGAATCTGTTTCGGTGCTGCGTCACCTATTTTTGGCCTTTGGGCTTTGTATCTAGTTGAGCCCAATTAGGGGCGCATCCAGAGGGTCTTGCACGACCCTAGGGCCTTCATATACAGCCACCACCGCACCATTAGGGTTGGGTTTTGCTTAGATTATTCTGTTCATAACAGTTTCGCCATCATCACGGTTTGTGAGACCCCAACTTTGTGAGATTCATAATACATCTGCAATTGTGTTGCATTCTTATTTGTTCTTGCTTGTGTTCTTGATTCACAAGCAGGAATTAGCCTTCTCGGTGAGGTCAATCGTTTTAGGACGGTTGATAACCAGAGGAGACATCATGCTGCAATTGCGGGGTTTAGAATATGCTGTTCTGAAGCCGGATCGATTTGTGTGTCGCCTCCGATCAAATCAACGTATCCAGAACCTTTTGGAAGATCAGGAAACCTTGTCCACATCATGGACTGGTTTTACCATGGAAACCACGCTCCATCTTTGTCAGAAACTACAGCTGATGCCCCCAAGCCACGACCTGAGTGGTCAGCAAAGGCTTATCCAAACAAGAAGTCTCAGGTTGGTGCTATATTAAAGCATGTTGCCTTTCTCAAGCCTAAAGGATATACCGGTGTACACATTGCCACAAGCTTCATATATCGCCGCGTGCAACCTATCAAGAAATGCCATGTTTCAGGATGGAAATTCCAATTAGGCTCAGACCCCACAATGGAAGTGCCAGAAATATTGTCAGACAGAGAGTTGACATTGCGTCTGGAGAACATATTTGCATCACTTCTTGGTTGGACTCCAGGGAGTGCAAAAACTAGACATCATTCCGAGACTGATAGGAGTTCAGTAAGTTATCCACCTCTTTGCTTGAAAAATTAACCTCTTTCATTATGTTCAGTAACGAATTATACATCACATATGTTGCAGAACCTTGATGTATATGTGTCCAATCCACCATTGCCACCGATGCCGCGAAAGAAATCTTCCACTCAACCATCATCCTCCAAGCGCCGCAAGGCGCACATTGAAGACTCTGATGAAGAAGAATCTCTAGCTGAAAGAATAGCTAGACTTCAAGGAGAAGGGAAGAAGAAGACTTTAGAGAAGACCTCCACCACTCGGCAGACCATGAATGCAAGCGAAAAAGAGCAAGCTCGTCCGAGTGAGTCAAGCCAAACCAACCCCGGCTGAGAGGCATCAGACACAATGGACATCCCAAGGCCAACTAGCCCCCCGTCGAAGGTGTCATGCTTAAAATTTAAGCGCCGTGCAAGGTAAACAAAACAATGTAGTTTGATGCGCAGCTTTTCAATAAACAATTGTGTAATCTCTATGATCTCGATAGGTCGACCGGGGGAACGTCATTTGAGGAAGTCCCGGCGCAAAGTTCAGTTCCTGAGAAAAATAAGGATACACCGTCTGTTAGGTCCCAGGCCACTCGGCAGAGAAACCGAGTGATTTAAAGAATGCACCCGAATCCACTCGGCCAGGAGCTTGCCAGGCTGAGTCACCTAATGTCCCAGACCTAAATCGTCCGAGATGGCAGCAGCTGCTAATACTCCTGCCTCCATCGAACCCGAAGAGCCATCACTGATATTTGAAACAATGCCAGAACCAACATATGAATATCCAATCGGTCCGGAGGAAAATGTCACGCCTACTCCCATTCACCGAGTGGTAAAAGAGGGTGCTCCGGAACAGCCCACGCCGACTAGGTTAGTGTATCATATTGGCCGATTCGCCATCACCAGATTTGATGAGTCAGCAGAACAAGCAGAGTTGAAAAATGTTGAAGAATATACTAAAAAAGCCTACCATTCGTTCCAGGTATTCCTCCCTTCTTGAAAAATAATGTCAATAATAGTAATCACCAAACCTGGTTGTGAAGTTTCAACCATATAACTCGCCATCATTGCAGGCTCTAAAAACTCATATGGCCAACGAGAATAAGCTTCTACAACTTGTCGAGAGGCATTGTGCCAAAGACGTAGATTTAGAAGATCAGCTTGCCAAAGAGAGACTAGAAGTCGGGCGCTTGTCAGTCGATCTAAAAGCCCGTTCATCTCAAGTTGATGAACTTCAGTTTGAGCTACAAGGTACGAGATCCACAAAGCCTATACCTCATATGCTATCTCTGGAATATGTATATCTGACCTCTTCCATACGGAGGTATCGCGAACGTTGGAGCTAAAGCAAATACAGAGGTATCACGAATATGTATATCTTGAAGTCTGCAAGGCCATATAAAAGAATTGGAGTTATCTGCCCAAGCTATTGAAGCTTTGAAAACTGAGAATCAGGGATTAAAAAGACGGCTCCACGACACGGAAGAAATCAAGAATAATTTTGAAAAGCTGAAAGACGACTTCAAGATAATGCAAGAATCCCTAACTTCTTGGAAGAAAAGGGCTGAAGGTAAAAATCTATATACCTATGCAAATGGAAATACAGCTGCAAACTAAAATGTTTATAACTAACAGATACTGAAGGAACAATAAAAAGCCAGAGGGAGAGAAACACAAAGCTGGAAACCGAACTATCCAAAGCCGAAAAGATCTTCAAAAAGGTTGTAGATGAGCTAAACCAATTCCAAAAAGCCTTCAAAGAAGTTGAAAAGCTTAAGGAAGAATACAAGGAAAAGGTTGCCACCCTTTAAGCTGAAAAATTAGATGCTGAGAAAAGCCTTCAAAGAAGTTAGCATAATACCTTTATATCCAAGTTTATATGTACCTAGGTATATGTAATTATTATACTTCTATAGGGTCAAAAAGGTCCTATGAGCTTTTGTAGAAGAAATTAATAGAGGTTGATGAAATACTTTGATGGTCTCTTGCAGCTCTTCAAAAAGATGCAGAGGTGGTCGCCCAATACGTGTACCCTAAAGAAAAACCACCTCGATGCCGAGATCTGATGACTAGGCTACAAGGGGCACCCGGCCGATTAAAAGAGCATGCGCGACATGTTGCAGAGCTAGCCGGCGCATAAGTTCTAGCAATAGCAAAATCTCACATCCCCAGCATAGAGCTAGATGTGGTTGCTGAAGGTTTCCACGAAGATCTCTCTGACGAGCAATGTGAAGCTCTTGTGGCTGAGGCGAAAAAAACAGCGCATGTATTAGACTACCAAATAGAGCTAGATCCCTTACCCGAAGTGTATGGAGTTGTAAAGCTTAAAATACTGTATTACATCTCTGTTGCTGTAATATAACTAAGGTTCGATAAACCGCTAAGGTCTAGATTCATTACCAGTATTGTAATGAATTCTTGGGTTGCGCTGCTTCGTATATGTGTTGTATGAACTCGTGTTAAACACTCACAACCAATACACAACTCATGTCAGCCCTCTAAACAACGCTTCTAATAACCAATATGAACCATGGAGACTAAGAACTCACTCGGTCAAGCATATGCAAATTGGGAGAATTGTCTTGGTCCCCAACAGACGGCAAGAACCCTGGGGACTAAGTAACCCGCTTGGTCGACATGCGCGAGTTGGGGTGATACCAAGTATTAGAATTTGAACCATGACTTAAACAATAACAACAATTATTCATAGAAATCATAAATTGCAAAACCAGATATCATGACCATAATGTATATATGTTCAGTAATGAAATAAAATAGAGTTACAGTACACTGTAAATACTAGGCATAAAAATGACGTAGCTGTGAAATGTTCCAGGAACTTTCAAGGTCCAACCCGTCCTCATTCATCAATCAATAGGCACCTGGCCAAGTGATTTCCTTTACAATAAAGGGTCCTTCCCATGGAGCTGACAACTTATGCTTACCGACCTTAGACTGAACTTGCTTCAAAACCAAGTCGCTGATGGAAAAACCTCGTGTTCGAACGTTTTTGTCGTGATAACATCGCAAGCTTTGCTGGTACTTTGCTGACCGAATTAAAGTGGCATCTCGCTGCTCCTCTAACAACAACAAGTCATCACACATATGGTCATTGGAGGTTTTTTCTTCATACGCTACCACACGTGGGGAGGCGAACAGAATCTCGGTTGGTAACATGGCTTCCGAGCCATAAACCAAAGAAAAAGGGGAGTGCCTGGTGGCACGACATACGTTGGTTCTAAGACCCCACAACACAGATGGCAATTCTCGAACCCACCGTCGAGCGTACTTTTCCAGCTGATCAAATATACGAGGCTTAATTCCAGAAAGTAGGAGGCTGTTTGCCCTCTCAACTTGGCCATTGCTCTATGGATGGGCGGCCGAGGCATAGCCAATATTAAAGCCGACTTGGCCCGTAAACTCTTTGAACTCCTCTGTTGTGAATTGAGTACTGTTGTCAGTGATGATCTTGTATGGGGCACCGAACCGAGTGACTATTTCGGTCATGAACTCGATGGCCTTTTTTGCCGAAATCTTACCGACTGGCTTTGCTTCAATCCATTTAGAGAACTTGTCCACTGCTACGAAAAGGTGAGTAAAACCCCCATGAGCCTTCATGAAGGGTCCAACAATATCTAAGCCCCATACTAGAAACGGCCAAGTTATTGGGATATTTTGAAGCTCTGTGGCGGGTACGTGCATTTGGCGTGCAAAGAACTGACAGCCTTCACACTTTCGGATGATTTCCTTGGCATCAGCACCCGCGGTTGGCCACTAAAACCCCTATCTCATTACTTTGGCCGCAATTGTTGATGGGCCTGCGTGATTCACACATATGCCAACATGGATATTTCCTAATATAACTCTGCCCTCATCTTGTGACAAGCATTTCATAAGTACCCCATGTGGGCTTTGCTTGTACAGGAGATGATCGACTATACAATATGATCGAGACTTGCGAATGATTCAGAGGGCTTCGTCTTTATCGTGCGGTAATGTGCCACGATCCAAATACTCAATGAAGGAAGTGCGCCAATCTACCTCAATGATAGCTACCTGCGGTGCTGCTCCCTCCTTTAGTGCAGACTGCTCCATAGTTTGCTGGGTTAGTACATATGGCTTATGCAGATCATCGAGGAATACTCCATCAGGTATTTTAGATCTATTAGACCCAAGTTTGGCTAGTTCATCCGCCTCTTCGTTATACTTGCACAGGACATGTTTATACTCGATGCCATCAAACTTGTCTTCGAGCTTTCGAACTTTAGTGCATTAGGCTGTCATGCTTTCGTGGGAACAACACCACTCCTTCGTTACTTGATTAATTACTAGTGCAGAGTCACCAGAAATGCTTATTCTTTGGACACCGAGTGAGATAGCTGTCCAAAGTCCATGTAATAGCTCCTCATACTCTACGGCGTTGTTAGATATGCGGAAGTGCATTCAAAGAACGTACCGCAACTTGGCTCCGTCAGGAGATGTCAATATGACCCCTGCTCCGGCACCTTCCAATTGTAAGGAACCGTCAAATGCCATTTTCCAATAGCTTAATTCTTGTGGGTTGGGCGGTAGCTCGCATTCTGTCCACTCGGCGACAAAGTCCAACAAAGCTTGACCTTTAATCAAGTTGCGTGACTTGAAGGTGATATCATATGATCCAAGCTTGACGGCCCATTTGGCAAATTTCCAAGTGGCCTCTCTGTTGTGTAGCAATTCGCCTAGGCCAAACGACGTGTGGACCTCAATTGGATGATCCTCAAAGTAATGCTTCAACTTCCAAGATGTCATTAGTAATGCATAAATTAACTTACTGAAGCTAGAAATATCGTACCTTGGATTCCGATAAGACCTCACTGACAAAATAAACTGGTCGTTGCACCTTTTGAGCCTTGCCATCTTCCGCCCGTTCCACCGCTAGCACAGTACTGACAACGTGTGTGGTTACAGAAATGTACAACTGCAAACGTTCCTTCGGTTCTGGGGGAGTTAAGACCAGAGGACCACTAATGTAAGCCTTGAAA
Organism: Eleusine coracana subsp. coracana; assembly: GCA_032690845.1. NCBI lineage: Eukaryota > Viridiplantae > Streptophyta > Magnoliopsida > Poales > Poaceae > Eleusine > Eleusine coracana. The sequence goes on along the minus strand of CM064418.1, from coordinate 21,117,621 downwards.
TCATCCAAGGCTTTCTGTGCGTCATCATTCCAGATGAATGATTCTTGCTTCTTGAGTAGCCGGAAAAAAGGTAGCCCTTGAACACCGAGTCGTGATACAAACCGACTGAGTGCTGCCATACAACCAGTGAGCTTTTGAATGTCCTTTTGTGAATGTATGGGGCCCATCCGCAATATGGCATTTAACTTTTCTGGATTAGCTTCAATCCCTCTATGTGATACTAGAAAGCCGAGTAATTTTCCTGATGGGAAGCCAAAGACACATTTTTCCGGATTCAGCTTCATATTGTATTTCCGGAGGTTGCCGAATGTTTCATCTAGGATATTAAGTCGGTGGAGAACCGAGTCATGACTACCATGTCATCTACGTAAGCTTCGACATTCCTTCCTATCTGGTTATCCAAGCATCACCGCATAGTCCACTGGTAGGTGGCGCCAGCGTTTTTCAGACCAAAGGACATTGTTGTGTAACAGAATGCTCTGAATAGTGTGATGAACAAGGTTTTAAGCTGGTCGGATTGGTTTAAGGGAATCTGATTGTACCCTGAATAGGCATCTAAGAAGCACAACAAAGCGCATCCAGATGTCGAATCAACCACTTGATCAATACGTGGGAGGGTGAACGGATCTTTTGGACAGGCTTGGTTAAGGCTGATGTAATCCACGCACATCCGCCACTCCTTATTCTTTTTTCGCACCAGGACTGGGTTGGCCAACCAGTCAGGGTGGAAGACTTCTTTAATAAAACCGGCTGCCAGCAGTCGGCCGATTTCTTTCCTAATCGCATCCTTTCGGTCCTGTGAGAATCGTCTAAGCCGTTGCCTTACCGGCCTGGCGTTTTTGCGAACGTGAAGTTTGTGCTCAGCCTTTTCCCTTGGAACACCTAGCATATCAGAAGGTTTCCATGCAAATATGTCTTTATTATTTCTAAGAAAAAGGATGAGCATGATTTCCTATTTTTCACCTAGATTGACCCCGATATTGGTGGTCTTGGATACATCACTATCATCTAGGTTAATCTTCTTGGATTCCACGGCGTCCGCCTGTACCGTGGCCTTCAGCGCCTTCTTGGGAGTAGGGTTAAGCATGGCCTCCTCAGTCGTTGCGATCGCTGCCTTCAACTCAGCCAACTCTGATGCCTCCACCATCTTCTCCGTCAACTCGCAACTGCCATTGTCGCAGTCGTATGATGTTTGCACATCTGAGTGAAGTGACATGACTCCGTTTGGTCCTACTAGCTTCATCATCATTTAGGGATAATGAGGTACGGCCATAAATTTGGCGATGGCTGGCCGTCCTATGATGGCGTGGTAAGTAGAATCGAGGTCGGCGACCTCGAAGGTAATGCGCTCCATCCTGTAGTTCTCCTGAGTGTCAAAAGTCACAGGCAGAGTGATTTTCCCCAGAGTGACTGTTTGCATGCCCGGGATCACACCATGAAACGGCGATCGACTTGGCTTGAGGTCGGTCAAAGGTATGCTGAGCTCCTTGAAGGTTTTCACAAAGAGGATGTCCAAACTCGGTTAACAGTCGGCGTCAGTACTAAGGGATATTTCCCGAGCCTAGGGATGTGATCCGGATGGTCGAACCGATCAAAAGTAATTGGGACCTCTGACCATCGTAGATATTGAGGTACCGCTGGTGAGACCGAGTGGACCTCTCTGTAGAGGATCTTCTGCCGTGGACCTGCCACAGATGTAGTTGACCTCGCGTTCAGGGTCTTGGAAGTCCTCCTTATCCTCGTCTTGGTTATCCTTATCCGAGTCCTTCCTGCTACCATTGGGGACCCAGGGGCGTTCCTTGCAGACCTTCAAGGCATGATGGGCAAAATTCTTCAACTTAAAGCATTCTCTGGCTTTGTGAGCTTCATCGTGGCGCAGGTAAGGGCCATCAAGCATTTTGTCGAAGTCGTCCTGAGTGACTGGTTTCCTCTTAGTGGGGCACTTGGTGTTGGCCACCATTCGGTCTTGCTTGCGCTTCCTGTCAGCGTCCTTGCTGTAATTGGGTGGGCCCGACTGGTTCCTTGGGGTCGCTTCCTTGTACTGGCGAACTTGGAAGAGAGCCGAATTGCCCGCAGTGTATTTGTCGGCCATGGTGAACAGTTCTTTTGCTGACAATTCACCGGCGGCGTCTAACCTCCCAATTTTCTTTATCAGATCGTCATCACGAAGGCAACCTTGGAAGGCAGCGATGACCTGAGCATCCGAGATATTAGGGATGGTATTTTTCACTCGGCAAAAGCGTTGGATGTACTCTCGAAGCGGCTCGTGGTCCCGCTGCTTGATCCGGCCGAGCTCCCAGTGGCTCCCTGGCCTGTCGAAGGTGGCTTGAAAGTGTGGAAATGAACTGCTGACAGAGATCCGCCCAGGAACTGATGGAATTGTCGGGCAGGTTGGTGAGCCAGGTTTGTGCCGCCGGGGCCAGGCAGACGTGCAAGTAGTTGGCCATAACAAAACAGTCACCGCCGATTGCTCGTATGGCTATTGAATAGACGTGAAGCTAGTCACATGGATCCGTCTTGCCGTCATACTTCTTGATGCCTACTGGCTTGAAGCCGACTGGCCAGCTGACGGTTCGATGCTCCCGAGTGAAGGCTCGAATGCCAGCCTCCTCGTCATAGTCATCGGTGACCGGGGTCCGTTCTCGCTCGCAGCCAGGTCCTCGGTGGGATCTATCCTCGTGGCGGCCCTCGTCCCGTCGATCATGGTAATGATTGTCTCTCGGTGGCTGCCATCTGTTTTCACGTTCGTAGTCGACATAACCGCGCCGGCGTCATTCATCTTTGTTCTCTCAGCGGGCCGCGTCGTTGCGCTCCTGGTATCTGCTGTCCAATCGGACCCGCGCATCACGTGGCGGTATGTGACTGCGTAGGTCGGCGCTCGAATGCCGATCATGGTACTCTGTAATGGGCTTGCGCCTTGGGGCAGTAGGCGGGGTTGCCTGCCGGTTGGAGCACTGCCGGTCTCTTCTCTCCTGGCTGGGTACCGAACTAGCGGCCCCAGACGTCGCCTTACTCGGTGTTGATTGTGCCGCATGCATCTCCAATACTGTCGCGGCCCTGATGTGTGCTTTTAACTGGTTGACCTGAGGTGTCAACTCCGGGGAGACTTGGAGCAAGGGCTCTATGGTGCGCAAGAGGGCCGCTACAGCCGTGATGTTGTGCTGTGGGGTTTTAAAGACGTCTTCACCATCAAGTTTTAAGGTGAGGTCTCCCATATATAGGTTTTGCACGACTCAGGGTCTCTGCTGAGCATCTGGTCTATGAAGCGGGGGAGTGGCGGCATCGGGATAATCCTCTTCAAGATCGGTTACATGTCCATCTGGTATGGCGCCACGTGCGGCAGCCACCACCGACGTTTCTCCGTCAGTCCCTCCTTGGTCTGCAGGTGCCACCATGAATACCTCGTGGTAATCCGAGGAACAACTTTCTGAATCGCTCGGCCCTTCGATCAAGTCCAGGATTGACTCGTTTTCAAGGCCGATTGTTGCAACAAATCTTGATTCATCAAAAAAAATTGGGATCTTCATCCGACTGATCCACGTGAGGAGTCGGGAGATCAACAGCAATGAGGTCCAAGTCGGCCAAGGTTGCCGATCGGGGCGTTGCGGGCGACGTTGAGTAGGAGCCTGAGAGGGTTTTCGCTTGGAATGTTGTTGCCGCGTTGTCGAGGCTGAGTGAGAACCGGCCGATCGGAACGATCTGATCGGCCATCGAACCTTTGCTGGTGCCTGAGTTTGAAGGCATGGTGGCCGCCAAATGGGCCACGTGATCTTGCTCGACGAGGTTCCCGTACTGATTGGCGATGAGGCTGACGGTACCAAAGCGGATCTTGTCTCCCGGGCGAAACTTGATGTCGACGAAAGCCATCAATTTCAGCGAAGCTGAACTCAATGCGTCCCCTTCCTGGCGCGCCAACTGTCAAGAGATATTCTTGATAGTAGTTCTAGATATGCGTATGAGTATGAAAGATCGATGGACACAGGACACAGGGTTTATACAGGTTCGGGCCTCCCGAAGGATAATAACCCTACGTCCTGTTTGGTGTTTCTGTATTGCTAGGGTTTGCACTGGAATTAGGGTTCCAATACGATTCTGTCTCTTACTCAAGGCCCCCTGCCCCCCTTATATATCCGAAGGGCAGGGGTTTACATGGTAGTCTTTTAGTCGATTACAACAGATTCTATCTATCCAACATATCTGCTAACCTAACTTGCTGCTTACTCAAACAAGTATCTAAGTAAATATCTTCTGGGCTGAATACACCATAGCCGAGCCCCTGACCCACTTGGCCAGTTAGCCGAGTGGTTAGGTATCCCAGGTATATATGTCCCACAAGTTCTATGCTGCACTTTCATTTCTTAACCAAGATTTTACTTTGTTTATTGTAGAAAAATAACTATGGTGAATCTAGCTAGCTGCTAAGACTTGAACATAAGTAAAGAGCAATACATCATAGCAATATGTAGCCATAGCATAAGTAAATTTCAGAATCATAACCACAACTTCTCTACTTAAGTATCATTGCTGCTGCTTGAACAAGAGGTACTCATAACCGCGAGGGACGATAATTCGAATCGATTTACATCCTACAGGAGAAAACCCAAGGACACGACATACGCATCATTTAAGAACACATATGGCCACTATTTCACGAGATTGCTATAAAGTCGATCCAGGGCCATCGATCTCGAGTACACATCCTCCCCGCGATACAGTACTTCGTATCCGAGGCTTAACCCGTGCACGCTCTAGCGGTCCTCAAACCCGTGCACCCACCGTGCGATTCACATCACCTCTAGATCAATGAGTATAGCCGTCCAATAATACGGCGCCCAAGTTACTAGGTTTACCAATTCCCATATAAAGGTATGTACTTGGTACTGTTCACTACTTGTCCGCGGAGTTGCAATGATAGGTGCTCCATTTTATCAAGTTCGTCATTCATGTCAACCATAGTTGAATCCATAACCTACCGTTTACTCCACTAGTTTAAGCATAGCATTTCCTAACGGAAAGGCTTACTAACATAAACTAACTATAGGTCATTTGCTGGAGTATGCAAGTGGGTTCCATCCAAGTCCTATACTTAATGCACAATACAATATTCCTAGCTTGTGACAAAGTAAAAAGGACTCGTAAAATAATTAGGTATGCACCGGGGTTTGCCTTGGGGCTGTTCGAAGTTAGTGGCTTCAACGGTGTTTAGCTCCACTTCAGGCTCCTCGGGGTTGCTTGCCTCGGTCTTGTGTCCGGTCTCATTTCCTAAATGATGTGATGCTATGCAAAGCAAGAATTCTGATGATTCATGTCACTTCTTGAAAAAAATAAAATTAATGGAATGATGCTCATACATGAGATGATGGTGCTTTGATATGCATTTTGAAACCATAGTTTAAATGAAGGGGACAAATTTCTAATTAGTAGAAATACTAAAGCTATCACTACAACCATAGCATATGTATACTTTAAATATGATCATGGCATCATTGAATACTTTATTGTCCTACATGATGAACGTGGGCACAAAATGCAGTGCTAGGGCATAAATTTCAGAAAAGACACTTTAAACCTATAAGCCAAAGTGATAATTATGCAATATTAAGGGCACTATTGAGATTAGCAAACCTGAATTAACTAAAATAGTTTTAGATGGAAATTAACTATATGGATTTTCCCAGTAACACCTAAAAGCATAATAGACATGTATGCAATTTCTTAGAATTAATTTCTATGCCATTAAATAATACAAATTCATATACTAAAAATGCAAGAAATGCACATAACCACGAAAATATGCATAAACTAATTGTGGACACTTGTCAGCTGGTCACATATGCACGAGGAGTGTGCGTGACAAAATTTGTGATTTAATCATTTCCAGAGAATGAATTATGATTTGTCTGGCTTAACAAGGGTGTGATTTGTTTTTAACCAATGTATAGAGGGCAACTCAAGGATTCTAACAACATTTATTTTGCTATTTTTGAATCTCTTTGCTAAACACACATGGACTTGAACATGTTTTTCTGGTAGAGTAAGATTTTTTGGAGTTGAACAAAATTGATTTCACATTTTTAGGCCTTTTATTTCTCGAGTTATTGAATTTCCAAGTTTAATCGAAGTTCACTCCTAATTACAAATCTGCCACTGTCCATTTTCAAATTCCCCCGCGCGCGCACACGGCGGCGCTGTGGCTCTGCTGGCTTGCCGGCGGCGATCAGCGGCGAGGCTCGGAACTCGGTGCTGCCCTACGCGATCAGTGACCCAAGGCGGTCACGTGGGTGGTGGTGGCCAGAGCGGGGGCTGTCGGAGCACTATCGGCGACGAGCGGCGGCGATGCTTGATGGCGGCAGACGGCGATAGGCACGCTCAGGGGCGGAATCGACAAAGGCGAGGGTCCAGGAGCATCACCTGGGTGCCACGGTGCTCGTCGACGTGATGGCTGGAGTTGGGGTGGCCGGGAGAGTGGTCGTTGTCGTGAGCCCCCTTCGCGCGGTGGCCGGCGGTGGCTCGGGTTCTTCAAATTCCGGCGACGACGCTGCACAAAGGAGGGAGAGGGTCAGAGGGGCGTGAGAAGATTCCATGGCGCGCTGATTTTGCGAAAGGAGGGAGGGAGGGAGCTTCCTGGTCGGGGCTGGACGCGGCGACGCCCAGGCGGGCCCTGAGCAGGGGAGCTCGCCGGGTTCCTTGCGGCAGAGGAGGAGGAAAGCGGAGGCAGCACTGCGCGGCCTTGCAGGAGCGCTTGGGGCGTGTGGGAGTGTTGGCGAGTAGAGAAGGAGGGGAATGGGGGGTGGGTGAGCCGCTGCTGGCCCTGTTGTTTTGGCCGTCGGAAGAGAGAGCCAAGAGAGGGAGAGAGAGAGAGGACAGCGAGCTGTCTGGCAGGGAGAGGCTCCTCCGGTGGAGCTTCAATGCCGGCTGGTGGCGCAGGTGCGATTTGGTGGAGCAGTAACCAGGATGGGGCTACAGCAATTGACGGTGGCTCGTACGGGCGCGTCGATGTCGACCGGAGACTGGCCGGAGAGAAAAGGAAGGAGGGTGGGACGGTTGACCCGGCTTGACTTGAATCATGGCTCGGGTTTGATCAATTTTGCCACGTTTCCTTGCTCCAAACTGGACACCAATTTTTGTGTGGGCTCAGGAAAACGTGTGCTCCAACTTTTCATTTGGGTGCACCATCTAAATTTGCTTTGATAAATTATGAAAATTCCAAACCCGAAATACACCTCTCTGACTTTGGGGGAATTTTTAAGGGTATTAAATGGTTACCAAAAATTCTAGAAAAATTATCAAAATTCTCTTTTAATGTGACCATTAAGAATATGCAAAAACATTGGGGTACTTTGATGGGTTTTGGATTTAATTAAATAGGTTTCCTCCTTTTTATTCTTTGGCATATGGTTTAATTATACTTTTGCTTAGCCCTTAATTGATGTTAGGTTTAGTTAACTTCATTTTGTGATATGGGATGTCACACCTCCGAGGCGAGCAAGTGTGTGCTGAGTAGTGCACAGCAGAAGTTTGGCAGCGGAGGCGCTAGGGTTTCAAGAGCACTCAACAAGTCGAGGTGAAAGTGAAAACAGAAGGGGTGAAAGGCTGGTTTATATAGCCGGTGGAGTGCGGGTTATGCAGCGATCTCTCACGTACGATCATGCACTCACGGATCCGATGGCCGACACGTGGTGTGTGAGTCGAATTTATGGCGGCGCGCCCGCTTGGGGAGTGTGCCGGGTAAGTCGCGTCAGGCGCATTTATAGCCGATAGGCGCATGGGATGCATTTATGGCAACATGTCTACGGAATATAAAAAGAATGTTGCAGGCAGTTCGAAGGCCGTTCGGGCCGAGGACAAAGTAACGTTGTGGTCAAGGTTGCCGTGCCTCGCTGTTGATTGATTTGCTAACCTTGTCGAATATAGCTCTGAGTGGCAATTTCAGGTAGCCGGAGTACAAGACGGCCTTCGGACAGGCCCAAAAAGGGGGGAGACTTGGGGTGGTCATTTCGCATGATCACGGTATCGGTCCTGCCGAAGGCGGATCTCACCCATGAGGGGCCTACTGTTGGGGAAAAGCCCACCCCTTAGTCTCCCCAAGGCGAGAAGATAGCCTAGCAACTAGAAGCAAGGCCCAGCATAGCTGGCGGCCCAGAGGACCTCCGGCCCAGTAGGCGTCCGAAGGTCGGTACGGCCGAAGGCCGTACGGTATGGCGGGCCCCAGGGGCATGTACCAGATGAAGATTGAAGTACTAGAATACCCTTAGGTCAAGTAGTAATATGTGTAATGTAAGATCCGGGGCAAATCTATAAACACACCCGAAGGGCAGGTGAGCATGGATCTATAAATAATCACCTACACCTCTGAGCGAGGGAGCATGGGCCTTTGCCACTAGAACCTTCTTGTACTATTCTGACCAGATAATACGAAGTTCATTAGCCGAAGGGTGTCCGTTTGTGCCCTTCGGCGCAAGTGCCATTGCTTGGTCTTGTTCACTCCCAGTATAGCTAGTCCGAGGGGCCTTCGGTCTGTCCAGCCCCCGGCTAGCCCATTACTGTTTGTTCGGGACTTGTAACCACAACATCTTGCATTTCCAATGATCATAGAATTGACCATCAAAGTAAGGGAGTCTTCCGGATCCTTGTCCAATGTGATCCTCTTTAAGCTCATCATAGTTAAACATGACATTGTTATAGAGTTTAGGTTGAGCCTCATTATCACCATCTCTACAACTTGAATCATCTCCATCTTGAAAACTGCTAGTACCGTCTTTGATTGGGAGAATGGTGGATGGTTGATCTCCCAGTTTTGACATCTTTGATCTTCAAGCGGTTAAGCTTTGTAGAAGATACCTACTCTGGTACCAATTGAAAGCGCCTAGGGGGGGGGGGGATAGGCAATTATCCCTGAAAATCACTTACTAATAAAAGTTAAATGCACAGTGTCAGGCTTGTCCGACGATTGTGAGGAAAGTCCAATGGACTTATCCAATGGCACGAGATAGAAAAGTACGAACTAGTGCAAGGCAAGCTAAATGCTAGTGATTACAAGCTAGAGGAAGGTGTAGAAATAAGGAGAACAACTAGCAAGCAACCTACACAAGTTAATTTGAGAAATATGTAGCAAACCCTAACTAGCAAGATATGAACAAGAGTAGGTAAATGAAGAGCAAGTAAACAATGAACAAGAGAGGCACAAGATTTGTTCACCAAAGTTTAGCTCCACAAAGAAGCCTACGTCTCCGTTGAGGGATCCACAAAGGACCGGGTCTCTTTCAACAGTAACCTCTCCAAGTGACCACAACGATCGAACTTGGCTTTCCACTAGCAATCTCCACAAAGGAGGGGTCAATACAAACTTCCCAAGGCGTCATCACACATGTTGGGGCCTCTACGGGCACCTCTAACCATCTAGGGGATGAATCCCCAAGAGTAACAAACACAAGAGTCATCGGTGGTGAGAATGAACCAAGAACAAAAGAGGATGGAAGCTTGGAGACTATGGAGCTCTTCAATCTTCTCTCAATCCCTTAACAAATCAAGATTGGAAGCAAGCGAGGAGAGTTGGGGAGAGCAAAGTGAGCTTGACAGTGTTTTTGAGTAGAATGAGTGACCAACCGGCCAAAGGACAAGATGGGGGTCTATTTATAGCACATGGAGAAAAAGAGCCGTTTGAAGAGGTATTTCTCAGATCTTCATCGGATAAGTCCGACGAATTAGGGTTGACGATGAAACTGGAGTCCGAGGGACTTGCCCGATGCCTCGGACAAGTCATGTCCATCGAACAAGTCCGATGGCCCTGGGTGGTAGAGAAACTGTACTCCGATGAAAAAGTCTGATGCGTCGGACTTTCCTCTGGTCATCGAACAAGTCCGATGGCCATCGGACAAGTCTGACGACCCAGAGTGGCAGAGCTACTGGAGTCCGATGGACTTGTCCGATGGGTCGAACACGTCTAACGATTTTGCCCTTGAAAAATTATTTGGCTAAGAAAATTGGATTTTTTCACTTGGTTCATCATCGCTTCACACTTTTGTGTCCCTCATAGTAGTACGGATTTTCCTATGCTCAAGATTTAAAATAAAAACTCCATGAACTTCATTTTTGAGCATACATGGAATTTCATCATTAAAGCACTTTGCCATCTTCTTTTCTTCTTTTTGTTTGTATACTTTAATCATCAAACTTTGGACCATTTTCTACAAATAGGATCATAAAAAGATTAGTCCAATCTTAATTGTATTGATGCCAATCACCAAATTAAAATTAGGGGCCTAGATGCACCTTCAAGATACGGCCGGCGAGCGACGATGAGAACTCGTGGGCTCTTGTGGTCCGGTGGGCCTTTTTTTTGTTTTTTGGATTTAGGGGTAGCGGCATGTGAAGTTGTCACCCGCCACTACTAATTTTTTACCAGCGGCTGTTGATTCCTTCATTAGCACATCCGCCGCAAAAGCTTCTTTTTTTAGTGGCATTTGTAGAGCGGCAGGGCAGGCCACCCACCGCTACAGTGGGTTTTGTCCTGCCGCTACTGTGCACTTTTGTTGTTGTGTATGGGTTTTTTTAGTTAAGGGTGTTTTTACAACTATATGGTGAGGATTTTCTAATTTCAAAAGTAATTTTACTGACTTGATATTCTTGGAGCTCATAGGTTCAGAAATACAAACACATAAAAGTCTAATCTCGTGATTGTAAAACTCTAGGTTTGTAGTATATATATGGGCATTCAGGCGGCCTGGCATGGCATGGGTCCGCGGCCCGGCAAGGTGGTCTACTAGACCGGCATGACACGGTGGCCCAACTGGGCCGTGCCAAAGCATCCCACTGGCTCAGGGGTCAGCCCACGACATGGCACAGAACCATTTTACCATGTCATGCCGGCCCAAATGGCCCGACAGCCCATGAGCATGATTTTGAGCCTGGCGCTAGACAAGACGACGGGAAGGAGAGGGAAGGTGGGTTGGCGGTTGTTGTCGCTACATCGGTCGTCAGGGTCTCTATGTCAAGGTCAGCCGATCGAGATCTGAAGAGGCGGTGGCACTTGGGTTTGGTCCTTCGGGGTGGGGAACTCGGGAGCGGGCGACCGACCGAGCACTACGGTTCAGGGGCGAGCCGGCAAGGCACTGAGGCGGAGAGGCAGAGGTTGCGGTGCTAGGGTTCGAGAGGGAAATTGGGGAGTAGGTGAGCTGGTGAGGTGGAGATAGGCGGCGATGCGACACTAGGGTCGAGGCCTCAGGGACGAGGACGAGGAACGGGGGTCAGGGTGCCGAGCGGCGCTTTTCTACCAGAGGGAGTGGACCATTGGGAGTGGGACATTGTGGCCTTTTCGTCCTGCTAATGCTACTGGGCTGCTACCGGGCCGCTGCCCTTTTAGGCCATGCCACCGGCGGTGCCCATTCTTGGGGGTCCGCCCAAGCATGGCACGGTGGACTAGGTCGTGCCAGCATGGGCCCGCTGATTGTCAGGCCATGCCATGCCCGTGCCGGACCAAAATGAACAAGCCTTGTGCTGGCCCATTTGGCACGGCCGAGATGCCTAGATATTACTCTATTACATATAGAAACCTACTTATGTGATTGAAAAAAATATAATTATCTAGCTAAATTCATTCCCTGTGTACATATTGTAGGGATATAATTCAATAATTGTAGTTATAAATTCTTTCATGAAAAAAAAACTGTATGTAAGCATAATTCTAGATGCCATGTGTGAGCATAAATTCTTTCATGAAAAAAGAACCGTATTGGTAATCTATAATATTGACTAACAATCTGTGGTTGAGACATAAAATGAGTCCATTAAAATCTGTGAAAAATGATGAATCATAAAAACATTGGCTCATAGCGTAAATACTGGATGTCCATTAATCATACTTAGTGTGTTGGAATGTAAAAAGTAGTGTTGTGAAATCGGATTAGGTGTTTGATTGTTCCTGTGGCAACAATCAGATTAAAGCGTAAGATTTTATTGGTGTATGCAAAAAAAAACTAATGATGGTAAATCATAAATTTTAGTTACACAATCAATGACATTTTTTTCCTAAAACATTTGTGACACAAGATCATCAAATCAGTAGATTTTGACTTTGAGAGCATAAATATTAATATGTGTAAATAGGTCATACATATTTGGTTAGTTTACAACATAAAAACTTGTACTTTGGAGTTGTAAAGCATCATGAAGGTTAATTTTTTTGAAGCATAACTAATAGTGCTACAAAATCATAAATTTGGAACATTAAGTCATAAATAAAATAATTCTAGTAATTTTGAAATCATAAAGTACCAACACATCTTATCATTATTGATCTTATAACCACGTGGTTAAAGCTTATAAACTAGTGGTTAAAGCTTATAAACTAGTGGTTGAATGCATAAAACCTAGAGATGTCTAACTTTTAATTTATTGTTATGCATGTCATGAAGATGATCATGTTTTAGCTATAAAACTAGTGACACCATAACTTAAACTTGACAGATGGTGGTGATAAAAATATTAGTTGAGAGCATAAACATTAATGTGGTACGTAGGTCTGACAAATTAGTTGATTTACAGCATAAAAACTAGTAATTTAGGCTCATAAATTATAGGATCGTTATGCATGAAGGTTGTCCTTCTTTAAGCACAAATATTAGTATCCATGAATCATAAAGTTTGAATATTGGTCATAAACAATACATTATTTTATCATAAATCTCAGCACTTGTAATCATAAAAGTTTAGTGATTTCTATCTAATCTTGTGATGTGAATACAAATAAAATTTCTTATTCAAGGCATCATCCTTACACTCTAGAACTACAACTACAATCTGTGCTAAATGACATCATGGTCCTTTGGAACAAAGAAGTCATTGTTATTCCAGCTTGTCATCCGGGAGCTCATAGCTCCGATGCCATTGTAGAATGTGATAGTCATCGGATTCTCGTCAGGGATCATGCAATGCTTGTACTGAACTGGCTTAAAGTGGGATAAAACAATTTAGAAGAAAATGTTAAAACATGCATGCACAGGGTTCTATACGATCTCTTTGTCACCAACCACATCCACATGGATTGTGTCAATATCAAGTTGTACAATCTCCCAATTAATATTAAATTAGATCATATAGCCATAGTATTATAGTAGTGTACCCTTGTATAATCTTCAAGACACAATTATTACACTCTGCAATTAAACATTATAGTATACCCTAAATGACATCAAGATCATTGTGGAACAAGGCAATTGAAGGACCGAGAAGGCGACCAGAGGGGGGGCGGGGTGAATGGGAGCCAATCAAAATTCTCTAAGAGAACTTGGCCTATATCCCAAAAACAACCCGAGCCAACCTCCAAACCGATCACCAAGACTACACACACCAACTCGTGGTGTACTAGCCCTAGGAATAATCAATTACAGCAAGGAAACACAGTGGAAACAAAAAGGGAAGAAGCAATGCTCAACAGTTCAGAACTGAACACCTATCGGCAGTGTCGATGCGGGCCATCGGCAATGCCGGTCATATCCTTCGGTAGTGCCGGTGCGGGATACAGGCTCTCTGGAACCTACAGACAGGACCAATTGGCAGTGCCGGTCCTGGTCATCGGCAATGCCGGTCGACTCCCGATAGAATAGAAAAACACTCGGGATCTTGAAAAACTTCTCCAAAAACTAATCAAACAAACTCCAAAAGATGCAATTTTTGGATCAGTGAATCCTCATCACATCACGACCTAAAACCTAGGAGATCATCTCAATTGGCTCAAGAAATCATCACGAATTTCAGAACTTGTGCCAAGAACATCAAAAAGGGAAAACTTGAGAAATCCTTCAAATCAAAGGTGCTAGAGCTATTGATTTGATCAAGGATCCATAGAGGATTGTTCTAGCTCATCCTAGCAACAAGTTTCTCAAGAAATCTGAGCCAAAAACTCATCCAAAAGTGAGATCGAAAATCACCACGAAAATTTCTCCGAAAATAAGAAAAAGGGAATTTCGGGATTCAAGTGAAGAGGAAAATCTTGAGCACGAAAATACTTCTCATATCATAGAAAGGTGCTTACAAGATCCATAGGTACAAGGCTAGGAAGCCATCCTCTTTCTCCCACTATTTGGAAGAGCAAGAGATGTCTCTCACACACCATTTCCTCTCATAGCACTTTGAATAGAGTCCTAACACAAGGCTAATGGGAAGAGAGGCACCTCTCCCACTAGCCACACCTCTCCTTATATAGGACTAGGGTCTATTATCCATATGACCACTCTACCCTTGACCTACATAACACACCCACCTACCATCGGAGGCATAACTATCTATCTTTTTCCTCATCGCCCGAATGCCATCGCACGCTTCACGTCTTTGCTTCATCTTAAAGCAAGCTCTGTGATGGTGCCACATGCACCACCAACCACCACCAACGGTTTTGAGGCCCAAACTGTGAAACCGCCTTGCATGCTTCTCAAAGCGTGACTTCTCGATGTCGACGCGTGTCACCTTGTCCCGCGATCCTAACTGCCGGCAAGTCTCTCCCAGTCCCTATCCATCGGGCCCCCTTGTCACTTGCACCGGCATCCCGTTTGCCTTGACTTGGTCAACACACCATCTTCATCACCATCACGGTTTTGAGGCTCAACCGCGAAACCGTTCGTGCTTCTTGCCTCTCCACATGTACGGTGTGGATCACCCTTGACTTCACCCGGCATCCCGATCGTCTGGCCCCAAGTCCCCTACTTGTGCCCGATCCTCTCGTCGTTGACCGCCAAGTCGACTCCAGTGACCTACACATCATGAGACAAGCAAACACATTTCCCATCTCCTGCAATACCACCAATATCTCCACCAACTCCGGTTAGTCATAACCATGATATGCAAGCCCATGCAATCCCTAGATTCCCGCATTTCAACTCAAACACCAAATCCGCTCAATTCAATTACTCATCACAAATATAGCAAACCATGGCACATATCCACATGGTTTCTCAATCTCCCCCTTGATGAGTACATTGACAACACCAAATGCAGAAAGATTAGAGATTGAAATGCGAAGCCGAATAAGCACATCGAAATGGCCAATCCCAAAGAAAAGGTGAAAACAAGCCATCTAGCAAGTAGGGATCACAAAACCAAGAGTTAGCAAAGAAAACGACTTGAGACGCAAAGAATGTGAAAAGCGCAAGAAAATGCTCAAGATCATGATATGCTCCTCCTCATGTTGTGGTAGGTCTCATGTAGTGCAAAATGGATTATAAGAGTTTCTTAGCATTATTTGTGCATGACCCCAAAATTTTTCTCCCCCTTTGGTAATGAACTCATCAAAGAGGCAAAAGAACAAGCAAACATGCAATGCATGAAAATGCAAACCTAAGGAGCTTCAACAATTATGCAAACAAGCATTTAACTTTGCTAACCATAACCATAGTGCCATGAAGTGTAAAGGCAATAGCTCCCAATTATGCAAAGATCAAAAATAGATAGCAAGGCATAAACACCATGAGCTATACAGGCTAAGCAGAAAGATTGACTAGCTTAGATAGAATCAAATTTTGCTTATCATGAGAAAATCTGCCACCACATGTGCAAGTACTCTCATCTAAGGCAAAACAAGCACCAAGTGAATCATAAGAATCTAGCCAGTTTCAATCTCAATAAGAGCAACAAGCATTTGGAGAAAATGTGCTCTACAAACGCTCACATATGCAACAGAGACTCAGTTGATCAAGTGATTATTGTTTATCCTCATGTGTCCTCTTATCCATGCGGAGGGTCGCACGACTGGGTACGACAAACAGCCCGAGGCTTCAAGTCATAATGTTTGGATTTAGCATTATTGAGTAATTCTTGATCAAAGCACTTAGTAGATTTTTCAAGATTATGCACAAGACAAAAGAGCATGCCTTTGCGCCAAAAGGAACACATGTTCCCACAATGTTACATCATGAGCTAAACATTTGCAAACACAAGGTGCCAAAGCCAAGGCATCCTCTAGACTAGCCTTAATGCAAGTTTCAACAAGGATAAAAGCAATTATACACATGGTGAGCAAGGTTTAGCAAGATTAGATCATAAGGTTCACAAGAAGCTCAGTTCACCTTTAAGATTAGCAAGTTTCTCACATGAGTTTATAACAGGCCATCTAGAAAATCTAAGCATGAGAGATTACCATCACATCCCCACAACTTAGCTCAAGCTCAATCATAGCAAGGAGAAATGCAAGAAAGCATAAGACTCAAAGCTCAACTACTAATGCATATATTACACATGAGATGCAAAGCGAAAATGATAAGTTACATATGTACAAGTGAACACCAACTGCCCTCAATTGATGCCATATGGATGACAAACACCAAGTTCCCCCCCCGAAGAAAAGCATGTCTCAAAGCACCAAGGGGCTTGGTGAGGATATCCGCTAGTTGGTTTTTGGTATCAATGTATATGAGCTCAACATCCCCCTTCTCAACATTGTCTCTCAGGAAGTGGAATCGCACATTGATGTGTTTGGCCTTACCACGTTGGACTGGGTTTTTGGCTAAGCATATGGCACTGGAGTTATCACACATGAGTGGAACACCCTTAAAAGTCAACCCATAGTCTCTCATGGTAGACACAATCCATAGGATTTGTGAGCAGCAGCTAGCAGCAGCTACATACTCAGCCTCTGTGGTGGATTGGGCAACACTCGACTGCTTACGAGAAGACCAACAAATCAAAGAAGTACCCAAGAAATGGCAAGTACCAGAAGTGCTCTTCCTATCAATTCTGCACCCAGCAAAGTCCACATCCGAATACCCAATGGGATCCAGAGATGAAGATGCAGAGTACCAAAGACCGAACTCAAGGGTGTATTTGAGATACCTGAAGATGTGCTTGACAGCCTTGCGATGAGTCACCCTTGGGGAAGCTTGAAAGCGAGCACAAAGACACATCGCAAAGTGTATGTCGGGTCTTGTCACTGTTAGGTACAAGAGGGAGCCAATCATGCTCCTGTACTCCCTTTGATCCACCGCTTCATAGTCTTCATCAGGGTCAAGAGCCGTTGTAGTGGACATTGGTGTAGACAATGGCTTAACATTGACCATGTCGAACTTCTTCAGGAGATCCTTCGTGTACTTGGCTTGATGTATGAAAGTGCCTTTCTTGCACTGCTTGATTTGAAGCCCAAGAAAGAAGGTGAGCTCTCCCATCATCGAAACTTGTACATATGGTTTGGGTATTTGTGGTGCTCAAAGCTAGGGGGTTGCCTCACATACACTTCTTCCTCTATGAAACCATTTAGGAAAGCACTCTTAACATCCATTTGTGTAACACCCTACTTTTTACAACTTCCAAAAATGCCAAGTTATACCATTAAGCAATTGGTTAATTAACCTAAGGCAAATTATTTTCTAATGATTAAATTAAATTATTGCATTTGCATAAGCATGTCATATCCATGTAGATTCTTGTGCATTTAGCATTTAGTTTAATTACTAAATATAACCAGGAATTAAAATTTAGAAAAAAATTAGAGAGGGAAAGAATTGAGAAAGAAAAGAGAAAGAGAGGAACCAGAATAGTGGGCCGAAACCCACCATCCTGGGCCCACCCGGAAACCCCTCTCCCCTGCCTTCTCCTTTCGGCCCAGCCGGCCCAGGCCGACTCCCCCTCCCCTTCCCTTATTCTCCCCCTCGCGCAGCCCAACTCCTCGGCCCACTCCTCTCCCCCTCTCTTCTCTCACCAACACGCGGGCCTCGCCTGTCATCCCCCTCCTCTTGCCCCTCTCTCTCCTCGCCGCCGGAACCCGCCGACGACCCCGGCCGATTCCCCTCCACCCCGCCTCTCGGGCTCCCCGAAACCGACGCCGCACCCTGGCAAGACCCCCTCCGCTTCACCTCCCCCACTCCCGCGCCTTAAACGCGCGCTACCACGCGTTACCGCGCTCGAACGGCCGTCGCCGGCCGTTACCCCGGCAAGCCCGAGCCCGTTCGCCTCCACTCCCTCTCTCTCCCCCTATAAAACCCCCCTCGGCACCGCACGTTCCCGCCGCTCCCCTTTCCGCTCCTTTCCTCCCGCTCGCAACCACCGGAGACATATCCCCGGCGAGCTTCGATCGCTGCCGCCTCCGAGCCCCGCTGCCGACCGCCTCCCGGCCTCCCCCCCCCCCCCCCCCCCCCCCCCCCGCCTGCGCATCACCTCGGTGAGGCTCCCCTTCCTCCCATCTCTCTTTCCATGCCCTCGCGACGAGGATTAGGTGGCCGGAGCGCCATTCCGACGAAGCTCCGACGAATTTTTGTATTTTTGTAGGGACCCCCCTCGACTTGTTTTCAATTATATTTTAATCCAGTCTTTTTGCATTTTAGTCCCTAGTGTTATTTTAAATTACACTTTAGTCCCTATTATTTGTATAAATATTATTTTAGCCCTAAAAATTTATAGAAACACCCCTATACATTATTAGAATTTTTATTTTAACCATATAGTTTTACAAAAACACCCCTAGACTTAATTTAATTATGTTTTAGTCCTTAATATTTTTAAAAATATTATGTTAGCCCTGAAAATTTATAGAAATACCCCTATACTTAATTTTAATTATATTTTGGCCCTGTCTTTTTACACTTAGCCCCCTACACTTAATATTAATTATGTTTAAGTCCTAAAATTTTGCAAAAACAACCTTATACTTTTAGTAATTATTTTTCAGTCCTAATAATTTACACTTTAGTCCCTGTAATTTTACAAAATTACAAATAGGTTCTTAAAAGCCCCTGTTTTTACCTTTTTGCCCCTAAAACTTCAAACTAGCATAACTTTTTCCTCGTAACTCCAAATTAGGTGATTCTTGCGCCAAAATTCTCGTAGGAGCATACCATTGCATTCATTGCATCTACATATTGTTTTTCCTCTGTTGCATAATTGTGTATTGATTTTTTGTATGTTTTGCTTGTGTCGGTATTCCGTTTACGTAAAGGCGAGCATACACAAGGACCGCCCTATGAGGACTTCCAGGAGCAGGAATTTGAAGGGTTAGAGCAGCCTCGTGCACAGGACAAAGGCAAGTGTCCTTGATGCGTCTTGCATCTATTGAAATGTTACTATAGAATTGCATGCTTATGTCAATTGATTGGGAACCTATTGTTAGGGTTTTCCTAGTACTGTTTTTACCCTGTCCCTTGTCGCCCTGAACCAATTGGTGAATTGTGGGTAGATAATGCTTAGATGGCTGATGGGATGTGGGTTAATATTAATCTTGATTAATGAACAATGTCACGTGGGAAATGATTGGTAAATCTTTTTAGCAACATGGCTTAGGGATCTATGCAAGCGATGTCCCACCAACCTATCTGGAGTTCACCCCACCTTCCACATCTCTCAACTCAAGCGATGTCTCAAGCCATCCATCGACAAAATTTTGGAAGAGTATGACCAACTCCAACCCGACCTCACGTACTCCAAACAACCCATAAAGATCCTCGACAAGAAGGAGCGCACAAATTGTAATAGAACCCTCAATTTCTACAAAGTTCAATGGAGTAACCACTCAGAGGATGAGTCTACATGGGAGCTAAGCGCCCATTACCCATAGTTCTGGTCGTCATACACGGGTATGTTTTGATCCTCGCACTTCCCTCTAGTTTGCCTGTTCATAATCTCAGGACGAGATTTCTTTAAGGAGGGAGGGCTGTGACACCCCCGGTGTCTCACCTTAACTTAGCAATTATGAAGATCACAAATCATGGAAAATATAGCATAAAATGATAGAGCCTATCTATTAATTTAATTTCAGGCAAATAAATACCCTGCAACCAAGTTATTGAAGCAACTTAAAAATTTCAGTACAACTTATGCTAAATAAAATTCATAATCATGATAATAATAATAAAAGAGAATTTTAGGAATTTATTGGGCATTTTATCTGTTTGGCAAAACCCTCAATTAATTAATTGGTTCCTAAGTAACTAATTAATGCATTTAATAAATTCTAAAAATATGTTTATAAAAATTTCAATTAAAATTCACCAAAGTGTTCTCAACCATTTAATAAGTCAGTCCACCAATTTTCACTAATTTAGGAAGTCCCTAGCTATTTTATTTTGATTTTATAAAAATTAGCTTTGATCGAGGGCCTATTTGTAAGAAATCAAAAACTCTAGGGGGTGCAGCGCGAAATCTCCTTCTTGTTCCCTCCCACTGGCGCAGAGCCTGCCGGCTCCCCTCTGCCGCCAGCGCACCGCTCGGACCCCCTTCACTCCCCTAGGAAACGCGCGCGTGCTACAGCGGTCTCCGCTCTGCCCTCTGCCACTTCTGCCCTCCACCGCGCGCCCGCCCAACGGCCTCCATTTTCCCTTCTCCTCTCTGCGCGCCACCACCGTGATCGGCAAAACTTCAACACCACTCCCACTCTCTCTTTCCCTCCACTTACTTCCTGACTCTCCGCTCCACCAAAATCACTCAGCAAGCTCACAAGTTCATTGCCTCGCCCCTCACCTTCTTCTTCTCTCCCTCAATTCCACTCTCTACGCTCCATTTCTCCCTGCCATTGCCAAACCTGAGCCGACCTCACGCAACCACTGCTCCTTTGCCTTCCAGCCCCAACTAAGAGTCGCAAAGCACTCGCGTACTCCCCCTTTACTCTCTTTCGGCCTGCCAGAGCGAATTCAAGGAAAACCAGGAGTGAACTCCCCGGAGACGTCCTCTACCGCTCACTGGAATTCGCTGCCGTCGGTGAGTCTCATCGTCCCGTTCCTTTTCACTCGTGAGCGCAAGTTTTCCCCGCGACCCCTGACTCAATCTTGTTCGATTCCGTGCACCAGGACGCCGGCATTTCCTTTTTCCCCCGGCCGCCGCCTTTTCTCCGGCCAACCGAAGCCGCCCCTACGACGAGCTCCTACTTCCAAACCCCCTCGCCCGATTTCGATGAGATGCCAACCGCCGCCTCGTTCCCGTGATGCTGTAGGCGAAGACGGCGACCGAATCCGTGCACTGAAGCTGAGACGCGACTCCGCCGAAGACCTCCACTCTGCCGCCTCTCATTGCCGACCCCCTTCCGGTGACCCTCCGTCCTTGCCAACCGCCAAAATGTGTTCCCCTCGATGTGTGCATCGCGTGTGTAGTCTCGCGGCGAGCCTCCATTGTGCGCAGTCGCTGGCGGTGAGGTTTGATCGTCCTCCGGCGAGCCCAGCGCCGCTGACCCCCCCTGCACACTAGCATCCTACTGGTAGCTGACGTGTAGCCTACGTGTTACTCACGTGTCGCCTACGTGGCTCCCCCTTTAAACCAGAAAATACCATAAATTGCCAGAAAATGCATAAATCTTCGGAAACTCATAGTAAATCGAATTTAAACCCAATGAAGCTCAAATAAAATTTGTTAGGTTCATTTTGAATCACTCTATTTTAGTAAATTGATAAATCATTGTCTCTGTACATGCAAATAAAATTATTGCATTAGGTCATAGAAGTTGATTGGAACCCACTTGCATGATACCCAAATGACCTACGCCACTGTCATTAGAACTTTGGTAGTATCAGTACTATGTCACTATGCTTAGTAATTGCTAGACCCGGTAGATATCATTACTAAGAAATGAACTTGACCACTGGAACGGGAACCTAAAAAGAAGTTAATTTTACTGTTACGAGGGAAGATGCATGTGTAGGTTAGCAGCAATACATGGGTGTTGACTGCGGTAGCCCTGCCATGTCGAACCTAGGACTCATCCGTGGTCGGCCCCTTGGTCAAGTATTGAACAGTACCGAATGCATGCTAGTCTATGGGCACTAGTAAACTGATGTAGCATTGGCGTGGCAATGAGGACGGTACCTAGTACAGTGGTCGTTGACCCTTCTGCTGTTGGAGTGGGCGGTTCAGACCACGAACTATTGTTGGCAGAACGGCATGCCCACTCGCTGAGACTGGACCCGGACCAAGTTGTTTTTCATCCTTGCGAAGAGTTGCCATATACGACCTTAATTGGTGTGTATGTGTCGTGTATCTCGGGTTTTCCCAGCTGGTGTAAATCAATTGCGATTGTTGTCCCTCGCAGTAATGAGTACCACTTGGTCATTGCGTCGTCACATAGTTGAACCTGGATTGGAAGTTAACTATGATGCTTATTGTGGGTGTTACTATTATTGCTCTTATGTTGCACTTATTTTATGTATTGCTTTATTATCTTATTGTTGCAACTAAAGTTACATTTCTGCTATACTCAATTAAATTGAAGAATAAAACTTGATAGAACTAATAGGTTGCTTAGTGCGAGTCTTTTCAAACAAGCCACCTATTAGAGCCGTTGTATGTCTAGGAGTCCGACGGGTAAGACTTGCTGAGTAATTAGTACTCAGGCTTTGTGCCACTGTTGTTTTCAGGTAGTGAAGAAGTAGAAGTGCCCGTAGATGTGCTGCCCTGGGACATGCAAGTCCCTGAGGGTTGGACTGCCCACTGGGAGTTCGACTTCCCGCCGCAGTGATGATGTGTGATGCTAGAGTGATGGTTCTTCGGGCATGAACCATTACTACGCTGTCTCAAAACAATTCAAGAACTTGTACTATTTCTGCTGCATTCTGATAACTATTTGATGTAATATTCAATTTAAATTCAAACCAATGTTGTATTATCAAGTGTCTGCGTTATCAGCACCGTTGGGACCCCGATCCTGCGGGAGGGGCGCCACAGCTGGTATCAGAGCCGTGGTCCATGATAATACAACAAATATATCGTATTTTTGAAAACCACGACGTTGTGAGTGAGGATACGTTAGTATTGCCCCTATAGATAATAGGGTGGTGACAAAGCTAACCGGGGTTATGATTGTTTACATTATTTCATCTAGGGCTTCTTTAAACGAAGGTATGTGCGTGCTTAACCGACACGCGTGATATCAGTGTCTGTGCTCGCAGGCGGATACGAGACACTGTTGGCTCGTGACTTATCACGGGGCGATCCTTTTTCCATGGATCGTTACTAGTAGAACTGTGCTTCTTTTTGTAGTTTCTTTTGAATTTGATGTATTGTTTCTGCAATGAATTTTCTGCAGGTACGCTAACGCTGTTAGTATAACATTTAGTATGACTTACGTGTTGAGTGCGGGTCGTCACCAAATATCCGTGCCGCTAAGTCTCGGCAAGTTAGGTGCTGTGTTGTGAGGTGCGATAGGTTAATAAAATGAAGGTTTTGCATCATGCATCCCATTATAACTAAACTAAAATTTGGTTCTCTCCTTGCTCACCAACCTGTGAATAAAAATTTTCTAAACCTAATAAGTATAAAATTCTGAATAAAACGGTTAACAAGAATCTGTCCTGTTTTTAGCTACCAACTTCAAAAATTCATAACTAAAGTTCTACTTTGGATTTTTAGGTGTTTAAATACAATCTGGAAAGCCCTAGAAGCGTATTTTCATCTTCAATAGGTTTCACCATCTTCCCAGTTTTCCCCTGTCCAGTAGAGCCAAAACATTAGGCCTATGTCAATCTGAAACCGAATTTGTTTTGAGGCCCATTGCCGTATTATTGACCCATGAGGCTGGAAAATGTTAACAAAAACTTTGTTTCTATATTTCATAGCACTATATATTGTTACTCATGGAACATTGTACTCACCATTAGGTTTATGTTCTAGATGGGTGACCACGGTTTTGAGGAGCTTTCGCACGACGGGTGGCGCTACACCACCGGGCTCCACCACCGTGGCTTTCCTACACTGTTGTGGGATCTCTTACGCTTGTTGGGCTACGATGAGCCTCCCTCTTACAAGGGCTATGAGATCCGTCGTCATGGCATGACTCTTGCTGAGGTGCACATCAGCATGCCCACACACCCGCGCAACCTCGACATGGCGGGTATGGAGAGTACGACGACTTGTGGGAGCCTCCGTGAGGGCTTGGAAAGAGTCGCCCACAGGGCTCTCACCCACTTCTACGGGTGCCACACAGCAGCGCTCTTTGGGACTCTGTTTGAGATGATTCCCATCTGGCACCAGGCCAACCCGGTCTGGCAGAGGCGTGTGAGGCGCATTGGTCGCGATGACTACCCGACGTACCACGCAGGGTACCGCCGTGTGTCCTATTATTCCGAGTACCTCCTCAACTTGGATGAGAAGGCTAGCAGCCACAGCAGTGTCATACTGGCTGAGGCAGAGCAGGTCTGGGTTCAGAGGAATGACCTGCAAACACAGGTCGACGCGCAGCAGAGAGAGATTCAGCGTCTGACCGCTGCTCTTGAGGCGAGTGAGACTCACGTTACTGAGGTGACTGAACAGCGCGACACCCTCGCACAGGAGGTTAACAGACGTGGCGTGATTATGCAGCAGCGCGCCAACCACAACGAGCACCTACAACATCAGTTGACGGCTGCACAACATGAGATGGAGCTTGTGGGAGAGGATTTGGAGACCCTGGCCCAGGAGAACCAGGGCCTACAGCAGCAGCTTGAGGCAGCCCTTGCATCACCGGCAGTACCGGAGGAGGAGGACCCGCAGGAGGATATGGACGAGGAGTCTGACATGGACTACGAGGCACCCACCCGAGGCAGGACCTAGGAGGATGAGGGTACGATAGCCTAGTCTCGGTAGTCAAGATCAGTGGGTAGGTGATGAGGAAATCCTCCACTATTACCCGCTACAGCGGTGACCGTGTGAGCCTCTGAATAATCCCACCTTGCTTAGCTTGGGAGGTGGAAGCCACCTTAAAAGGGAGAGCCACCCTTCCCCAATCAGACTAGCCTTTTAGGGAGATTGGGCCTTTCTCCGAGTGGGGGCGCCAGAGTTGCGGTGCTAAGACTGCGGATTCAGGTCGCGGACCTAGAATCGGGTCGGTGTGTCGGGCTTTCGGCAGGAGTTGCGGTGCTAAGATTGCGGGATTCAGGGAATCCGGATCGGTGTGTCGGGCTTCGTTCCACCCTACCTGGGCCAGATGTATCATTAATGATGAGGACATCCTCCACTATTACCCGCTACAGCGGCGATCGTGTGAGCCTCTGAATAATCCCACCTTGCTTAGCTTGGGAGGTGGAAGCCACCTTAAAAGGGAGAGCCACCCTTCCCCAATCAGACTAGTCTTTTAGGGAGATTGGGCCTTTCCCTGAGTGGGGGCGCTGGAGTTGCGGTGCTAAGACTGCGGATTCAGGTCACGGACCTAGAATCGGGTCGGTGTGTCGAGCTTTCGGCAGGAGTTGTGGTGCTAAGATTGCGGGATTCAGGGAATCCGAATCGGTGTATCGGGCTTCGTTCCACCCTACCTGAGCCGGATATATCATTTGGTATCAGAGCTAGACCCTTGTTAAGAAGGGGAGAATGATGAGGACATCCTCAACTATTACCCGCTATAGCGGCGACCGTGTGAGCCTCTGAATAATCCCACCTTGCTTAGCTTGGGAGGTGGAAGCCACCTTAAAAGGGAGAGCCACCCTTCCCTAATCAGACTAGTCTTTTAGGGAGATTGGGCCTTTCCTTGAGTGGGGGCGCCGGAATTGCGGTGCTAAGACTGCGGATTCAGGTCGCGGACCTAGAATCGGGTCGGTGTGTCGGGCTTTCGGCAGGAGTTGCGGTGCTAAGATTACGGGATTCAGGGAATCCGAATCGGTGTGTCGGGCTTCGTTCCACCCTACCTGGGCCGGATATATCAGTAGGTAACTTTTGTCGAACCATGCGAGGTTGTTGTATTTTAGGGGTTGATGCGTGAGATGTTTTTGTAATTCGAGGGCTACATATTCCAAGTCATGTATGGAAACTATGATGATTTGCGCTGTGCATTGGATGTACCATTAATAGCTATTGTTGTTACAACAAAGTTAATCGTACTCATTCACTCAATAAAGGTACTTTCTTTGTAGATGGCTCAAAACAATGAACGACCACCACAAGGTTGGGAAATTACCGATGGCCTGGAGCTCACAGGGATGGTTCACCTGTTCTGGAGAATTCTCCAGAGATTCAGATATTCCATTCCTCCCACCTATATTGGCAAGGAATTCCAGGAGCATGGAGTTCCCTCATGTATCATCCATGTGGCGGTTTCCGCCAATTACTCCGTCATCCCCGCATGGGAATCTTGGACCCTTAGTGTCACCCAGACCGATCTGCCTTCCACGAAGAATGTAGCTGCATTCAAGGCACTTACTCGGTTCTGTGAAGACCACAAGCATGATGTGGCTGGAACACCCATTGCCTTGCTACCCATTAATGATGTGATGGATTTCGAATGGATGAGGCGTGTGGATTTCATCTTTGATCCAAACCACCGCCATCACGATCCTATGCTGCCCATAATAGAGTATTATGGTCTGTCCACGTTCGCTTTGTGCACAAACTTGTGCCAGCGATTGGATGTGTTCCATTCTGCACTACGACTCTCTGAGATCGAAAAACAAGCTAAAGATGAAGAAATTGCAGAACTGAACCAGCAAATCCAAGCCAAGAATGAAGAGATGGAAGCGATTCTAGAAGAACATGACCAAGCCTTGCAGGATGCAGCGGATTTTGAGCATGACATGATTGAGGCTCAAGATGACCTGAACGCATTCAAGGCTGCCCATCTCCCTGTGGAAGGAAATTGGGATGAGATCTACATGGAGTATGGAGAAAAAGGGGGTGTGGAGATGGCACCTGTTGGTAATGACGACGTGGAAATGATGGATCTGGAGGACCCCGAAGAACCTCCAGTACCTGAAGAACCTTTGGAACCGGAAGAACCAGAAGATTAGGCCAGGAGTAGATGCTTTACTACCCCTATGTGCGGTCATGAAAAATATGTACCCCTAGTCCAATGTAGGAGTGTGAACCTTGAAGTACGTGTCCGCAATACCGTAGCTAGGCGTTGGCACGTATGTGTAGGAAATTGTTTGAGGATGTCCTTTAACAACTTTGTAGACTAAATTGAATCAATGAAGTTGGTTGTCGTGTCTGAATTGTCATCGTGCCTTTTGCAAATTATATTCTTACGCAAGTGACTTTATGGAATAATCTGAGAAATGACTAATGTGCAACCGCATAATTTGCAGCATGGTGCATACTCAGAATCAAGAGGATCCTGAGAGCTCTCACCAGGGGGCCAATGTTGAGCCATCTCTAGCTGAGGTTCTGGCCGCTGCACTCAACAGGCAGCAAAATGACTCAGAACTGCTCCATCGGTTGGTCGATATCACGTCCCACTTGGCTGGACATGGAGACAACCACCACAACCACAACAACCGCAACAATCAGCAACGTCAGAGCACTTACTCAGATTTTCTGGGTACTCACCCACCAACCTTTGTGCGTGCCAGAGAGCCGCTAGACGCTGACCATTGGTTGCGTCAGACCGAGACTATGTTCGGTCTACTGGAGTGCACTGAACACTAGAAGGTGTTGTTCGCTGCCCAACAACTCCAGGGCTCTGGCAGTGCCTGGTGGGCCAATTATGAAGCTTCTCTGCCCGATAGACGTCGCACTGAGTGGAATGAGTTCAAGGCTGCTTTCCGAGCTCATTTCATTCCCGCGGGTCTCATGCAAAGGAAGTTTCAGGAGTTCATGGATCTAAAGCAAGGAGAGAGGAATGTCCTCTAGTATTCTGAGGCTTTCAATCACCTGGCCCAGTATGCTAATGAGTATGTCAATACGGAGGAGAAGAAAAGATACGCGTTCTTACGTGGGATGAATGCCACGCTTAAGGAGCGTCTGACTTGGCAGACGACGGGCACATACAACGACCTGGTCAATGCTGCTATTGTCCAGGAAGGTGCTATGCGCCAAGTTGAAGAGGAAGACTGCAAGAGGAAGGCCCCTGATATTGCCCCTGCTGCCCCACAAGCGAAGCATCATCTGATTTACACTTCCCCCACCGGACAGCGTTTCCGGGCATCACTGTGGCAGCAGTACCAGCGACCGTAAGGTCAGAATTACTCAAGGCCGCCGCAGTAGCAGAACTTCCCACCTCGTGCACCGTACCCACAGCAGAACAACCAGTACCGCGCACCGTATCCACAGCAATGAGGCTAGAATGTTCGCGCTCCACAACCTGCTGACCGTGGAAGTAGCTACCCCTGCTACGATTGTGGTCGCACTAGCCACTTTGCAAAGAACTGCACTGCACCAACGCACAACAACAACAACAACAACAACCAGCATCAGAATCAGAACAAGGCTATGAATGCGCCGTCTCGTGGTGCCCAAGTGAACTACACCAATGCTGAAGACATCCCTCAGGGCGAACCCATGCTGACCGGTACGCTCTCACTCTATCGCCAGCCTGTCCGTACCCTTTTTGATTCTGGTGCTACGCATTATTTCATTAGCCAAGCATGTGTGCAAAAATTAAATCTGCAACCACAAACTGTAGAAAGATACTACAAAATTCGTTGCCCCTCTGGACAAATCAATGCCAATGAACTAGTATGCAAAGCTCCCTTAGAAATAAACAAGAAAATCTACCCCACGGATTTTATCATGCTTACCCACTAGGAAATTGATCTGATTTTGGGTATGTTCTGGATGAAAACCCATAGAGATGGCTAGACATCGAGCCCCGAATCATTCATCTCAACTCCCATTTACATTGGAAGGACACACTCTCTCCAAAAAACCGATTCGTCAAAAGTTTTGGTTGTCTATCACTTGGAAGGGCAATCACTTGAAAACATTCCCGTTGTTTGTGAGTATCCGGACGTATTCCCCGAAGATATCTCTGGCCTACCACCTAACCACGAAGTGGAATTTAAGATAGAGCTACAGCTAGGGACTTCTCCGATATCTCGTCGACCCTACAAGATGGCCCCGAATGAGTTGGCCGAATTGAAAAAGCAATTGAATCAGTTATTGGAAAAGGGATTCATTCACCCAAGCACCTCACCTTGGGGCTGTCCAACTATTTTTGTTAAAATGAAGGATAAGTCTCTGTGTCTCGTTGTTGATTAGCGACCCCTCAACGAGGTTACCATCAAGAACAAATACCCGTTACCACGAATTGATATCCTTTTTGATCAATTAGTTGGTGCTAAGGTATTTTCAAAAATTGATCTCCGTTCAGGTTATCATCAAATAAAGATCCGAGCGGAAGACATTCCGAAGACTGCCTTCTCTACTAGATACGGACTATTCGAGTACCTAGTAATGTCATTCGGATTAACCAATGCCCCTGCTCATTTCATGTATCTCATGAATTCAGTATTCATGCCAGAGTTGGACAAATTTGTGGTAGTATTCATTGACGACAGCCTCGTCTATTCTAAGTCCAAAGAAGAGCATGCACAACAGCTCCACATTGTTCTTCAACGTCTCCGAGATCACAAATTGTATGCCAAATTCAGCAAGTGTGAATTTTGGTTGGACCGTGTACCATTCCTTGGTCACATAGTCTCTGTAGAAGGAATCTCGGTAGATCCTAGCAAAGTTCAAGATGTGCTAGATTGGAAGCCACCAAGGATAGTTCACCAAGTACGCAGTTTCCTCGGGCTAGCCGGATATTATCGTAGGTTCATTCCAAATTTTTCTCGGCTGACCAAACTCATCACGGAACTGCTGAAAAAGGAGAAAAGTTTGATTGGAACAACAAGTGTGGGGAGGCATTCCAAGCACTGAAGAAATTATTGACAACTGCCCCAGTACTGGATCAACCTGACATCACCAAGCCATTCGACGTATATTGCGATGCGTCTGGCACATGGCTGGGATGTGTACTAATGCAAGAAGGCCGTGTCATTGCATATGCGTCACGACAGCTATGGAAGCATGAAGAGAACTATCCAACCCATGATTTGGAGCTAGCTGCAGTTGTACTTGCACATTTATACAGACCATAAGAGCTTGAAATATATATTCACCCAAACTGATCTAAACATGAGACAGCGTTGGTGGCTAGAACTAATTAAGGATTATAACCTGGAGATTCATTATCATCCAGGCGAGGCTAATGTACTCGCCAATGCGTTAAGTAGAAAGGTCCACTACAACAACTAACTGGAAGCTCATGACCGAATTGACCACGAAACTAATTCGGAACCCAGCCTTCACATTTTACCTGTTGTAGTGGTTCGCAACCTAAGTGTGCATTCTACCATCCGTGAAGAAATCATTGCCGCACAGAAAAATGATGTTGGTATGAATCATATCAGATAAAACACTAAGGATGGTAAAGCCAAATGCTTCACCCAAGACTCGAATGGTACTCTGTGGTTCAATAACCGTTTAGTAGTACCAAAGGACTTTGAACTTCGACGCAAGATCTTGGATGAAGCACACCACTCCAAATATTCTATCCATCCAGGTAGTAACAAAATGTACCAAGACTTGAAGAAGAATTTTTGGCGGACAAGGATGAAACGAGAAATTGCTCGGTATGTCGAGGAATGCGATACGTGTTAGAGGGTTAAGGCTGATCATTTGAAACAGGCCGGATTACTTCAACCATTGAGTATTCCTGCTCGAAAGCATGATTCAATTTGGGTCATTGTGGATAGACTCACCAAATCTGCCCACTTCCTGCCAGTCAATAATAGACATAATATACGACAATATGTAGAGCTATACATAGCCAGAATTCTATGTCTCTATGGGGTGCCCAAGACCATTGTTACAGATCGTGGCTCGTAGTTTGTTGCTCATTTTTGGGAACAATTGCATGCATCTTTGGGTACCAAGCTGATCCGGAGTTCTGCTTACCATGCCACCACAGATGGACAAACTAAGCGTGTCAACCAAATTTTGGAAGATATGCTTAGAGCATGTGTTTTAACTCATGGTGGTAATTGGGATATGTATTTGCCTTATGCAGAATTCTCATACAACAACAGTTATCAGGAGAGCCTAAAAATGTCGCCATTTGAAGCACTCTATGGTCACAGTTGTAGAACACCGCTAAACTGGTCTGAATCTGGAGAAAGAGTAACCTTTGGTCCTGACATTGTCAAGGATGCTGAAGAAAAAGTACATACCATCCAAGCCAATCTTAAAGCCGCTAAATGTCATCAAGAGAAGTATGCAAACAAATGACATAGACCACTGTACTTCAACAAGGGCAATTACGTCAATCTCAAGGTGTCGCCCATGAAGGGTATCCAATGGTTTGGAGTCAAGGGAAAGTTAGCACCCCGTTATATCGGACCATTCCAAATTTTGGAACGATGTGGAAACGTGGCCTATAAGTTGGAGTTACCCACCAACCTATCTGGAGTTCACCCCACCTTTCATGTCTCTCAACTCAAGCGATGTCTCAAGCCATCCATCGACAAAATTTTGGAAGAGTATGACCAACTCCAACCCGACCTCACGGACTCCGAACAACCCATAATGATCCTCGACAAGAAGGAACGCACAAATTGTAATAGAACCCTCAATTTCTACAAAGTTCAATGGAGTAACCACTCAGAGGATGAGTCTACTTGGGAGCTAAGCGCCCATTACCTGAAGTTCTGGTCGTCATACACGGGTATGTTTTGATCCTCGCACTTCTCTCTTGTTTGCCTGTTCATAATCTCGGGACGAGATTTCTTTAAGGAGGGAGGGCTGTGACACCCCCGGTGTCTCACCTTAACTTAGCAATTATGAAGATCACAAATCATGGAAAATATAGCATAAAATGATAGAGCCTATCTATTAATTTAATTTCAGGCAAATAAATACCCTGCAACCAAGTTATTGAAGCAACTTAAAAATTTCAATACAACTTACGCTAAATAAAATTCATAATCATGATAATAATAATAAAAGAGAATTTTAGGAATTTATTGGGCATTTTATCTGTTTGGCAAAACCCTCAATTAATTAATTGGTTCTTAAGTAACTAATTAATGCATTTAATAAATTCTAAAAATATGTTTATAAAAATTTCAATTAAAATTCACCAAAGTGTTCTCAACCATTTAATAAGTCAGTCCATCAATTTTCACTAATTTAGGAAGTCCCTAGCTATTTTATTTTGATTTTATAAAAATCAGCTTTGACTGAGGGCCTGTTTGTAAGAAATCAAAAACTCAAGGGGGTGCAGCGCGAAATCTCCTTCTTCTTCCCTCTCACAGGCGTAGATCCTGCCGGCTCCCCTCTATCGCCGACGCACCACTCGGACCCCCTTCACTCCCCTTGGAAACGCGCGCGCGCTACAACGGTCTCCGCTCTGCCCTCTGCCACTTCTGCCCTCCACCGCGCGCCCGCCCAACAGCCTCCACTTTCCCTTCTTCTCTCTGCACACCACCGCCGTGACCGGCAAAACATCAATGCCGCTCCCACTTTTTCTTTCCCTCCACTTACTTCCTGACTCTCCTCTCCACCAAAATCACTCGGCAAGCTCACAAGTTCATTGCCTCGCCCCTCACCTTCTTCTTCTCTCCCTCAATTCCACTCTCTACGCTCCGTTTCTCCCCGCCATTGCCGAACCTGAGCCGACCTCGTGCAACCACTGCTCCTTTGCCTTGCAGCCCAAACCGAGAGTCACAAAGTACTCGCGTACTCCCCCTTTACTCTGTTTCATCCTGCCTAGCCAAGAGCGTGCGCAACCAGAGCGAATTGGGGGAAAACCAGGAGTGAACTCCCCGGAGACGTCCTCTGCCGCTCACCGGAATTCGCTGCCGTCGGTGAGTCTCATCGTCCCGTTCCTTTTCACTCGTGAGCGCAAGTTTTCCCCGCGACCCCTGACTCAATCTCGTTCAATTCCGTGCACCAGGACGCCGGCATTTCCTTTTTCCCCCGGCCGCCGCCTCTGCTCCGGCCAACCGAAGCCGCTCCCACGACAAGCTCCTACCTCCGAACCCCCTCGCCCGATTTCGACGAGATGCCGACTGCCGCCTCGTTCCCGTGATGCTGTAGGCGAAGACGGCGACCGAATCCGTGCACCGAAGCTGAGACGCAACTCCTTCTGGTGAGCCTCCATCCTTGCCAACCGCCAAAACGGGTTCGCCTCGACGTGTGCGTCGCGTGTGTAGTCTCGTGGTGAGCCTCCATCGCGCGCAGCCGCCGGTGGTGAGGTTTGACCGTCCTCCGGCGAGCCCGGCGCCGCTGACCCCCCTACACACTGGCATCCTACTGACAGCTAACGTGTAGCCTACATGTCGCTCACGTGTCGCCTACGTGGCTCCCCGTTTAAACCAGAAAATACCAGAAATTGCCAAAAAATGCATAAATCTTTGGAAACTCATAGTAAATCGAATTTAAACCCAATGAAGCTCAAATAAAATTTGTTAGGTTCATTTTGATTCGCTCTATTTTAATAAATTGATAAATCATTGTCTTTGTACATGCATATTTATGAATTTAATAAATTGTGAAACCACTAATCAATTCACCAGAAATTCTAGGAATGAAATTAAATCCTGATTTTTGGCATGCTTAGTGTGTGACTAATTACCTACCACCACAATTGATGGTTCAGTAAAATATGAATTATTTTTAGTTCTGGAATTTATTTAGTGTGGTTACTTAAATTAATTCTAGTAATTATTTTATAAATAATTGGCCACTGCCACTTGGCACAAAAATCATTCACACCAATCTCTGTGCCCAGTAAATCACACAAGTCCAGAAACCTAAGTTCACTTAATTAAATTAAACTAATTGCTCATACCACTATTCTACTTTAAATAAATGCTAGTAATTAGAGTAATTATATCCAGAGGCTGTAAATTGGTAAAAATACAATTCATCGATGTCCCTGTTTATGCTAAATCACTTAAGATCAGAAACAATTGGTTACTATTGTAATTGCTTAATTATTTTGAAGGACTATAACAACCCTAAATAAATGATTAACACACATAAAATGATGAAACTCTAATTTGTTTCCTTGAAGCATATGGCTTCGAGAACATAATAATAATGTTAATCAATATAAAAGACATTTTGCATCAAATCATTGCATTCTATGGTATTTTGATAATACCGACAATTCAATTCTATCATATAGGCAACAACAAACTGGAGCAGGAAGAAGATCTTCAGAAGGACCTTGATCCCCAAGAGCAAGACGTTGTAGTTGCTAGCACTAACATCGATCCAGGCAAGCCCCGGTTTTCATTCACCATTTTATAAAGTTGTTAGTTTTCAATATCACTAGTGTCTGTGATTATTGCATTAGGTCATAGGAGTTGATTGGAACCCACTTGCATGATACCCAAATGACCTACGCCACTGTCATTAGAACTTTGGTAGTATCGGTACTGTGTCGCTATGCTTAGTAATTGCTAGACCCGGTAGATATCATTACTAAGAAATGAACTTGACCACTAGAACGGGAACCTAAAAAGAAGTTTATTTTACTATTATGACCGGGCAGGGAAGATGCATGTGTAGGTTTGTAGCAATACATGGGTGTTGACTGCGGTAGCCCTGCTTTGTCGAACCTAGGACCCGTCTATGGTCGGCCCCTTGGTCAAGTTTTGAATAGTACTGAATGCATGCTAGTCTATGGGCACTAGTAACCTGATATAGCATTGGCGCGGCAATGAGGACGGTACCTAGTACAGTGGTCGTTGACCCTTCTGCTGCTGGAGCGGGCGGTTCAGACCATGAACTATTGTTGGCAGAACGGCATGCCCACTCGCTGAGACTGGACCCGGACCAAGTTGTTTTTCATCCTTGCAAAAAGTTGCCATATACGACCTTAATTTGGTGTGTATGTGTCGTGTATCTCGGGTTTTCCCAGCTGGTGTAAATCAATTACGATTGTTGTCCCTCGCAGTAATGAGTACCACTTGGTCATTGCGTCGTCACATAGTTGAACCTGGATTGGAAGTTAACTATGATGCTTATTGTGGGTGTTACTATTATTTCTCTTATGTTGCACTTACTTTATGTGTTGCTTTATTATCTTATTGTTGCAACTAAAGTTACATTTCTGCTATACTCAATTAAATTGAAGAATAAAACTTGATAGAACTAATAGGTTGCTTAGTGCGAGTCTTTTCAAACAAGCCACCTATTAGAGCCGTTGCATGTCTAGGAGTCTGACGGGGAAGACTTGCTGAGTAATTAGTACATAGGCTTTGTGCCACTGTTGTTTTCAGGTAATGAAGAACTAGAATTGCTTGTAGATGTGCTACCCTGGGACATGCAAGTCCCTGACGGTTGGACTGCCCACTGGGAGTCTGACTTCCCGCCGCAGTGATGATGTGTGATGCTAGAGTGATGGTTCTTCGGGCATGAACCATTACTACGCTGTATCGTCGAGCTCGTAGATTTATCGTATATGCTTCCGCTCTTTCAAAACAATGCATTTAATTAGTTAAGGGTTTTGCCAAACAGATAAAATGCCCAATAAATTCCTAAAATTCTCTTTTATTATTAATTATCATGATTAATAATTTTATTTAGCATAAGTTGTATTGAAATTTATTTGCCTGAAATATTATTAATTATCATGATTAATAGAAAAATGCTTCAATAACTTGGTTGCAGGGTATTTATTTGCCTGAAATTAAATTAATAGATAGGCTCTATCATTTTATGCTATATTTTCCATGATTTGTGATCTTCATAATTGCTAAGTTAAGGTGAGACACCTGGGGTGTCACAGATGTGGTGCCGTGGGCACATGGTGGGTGGTGGTAGGCTTGTTGTAGATCCTAGGAACCGGTTCTTGGAGTGACAACCCAGGAAAACAGTGCCATCACAAGACTGACATGGGTAAGGCATGGCCTAGTAATTAGGTGTTCTCCCAGCACCGGTGCAGCATTTTGGTGGAGCGGGGAATGGAAGTCGAGAGGACTGTCCTTGTATCCGAAAAGC
Organism: Eleusine coracana subsp. coracana; assembly: GCA_032690845.1. Lineage (NCBI taxonomy): Eukaryota > Viridiplantae > Streptophyta > Magnoliopsida > Poales > Poaceae > Eleusine > Eleusine coracana. Next base: position 21,081,990 of record CM064418.1, on the reverse strand, counting down.
TCAAGAGGGGGCTCTTGGGGTGATGAGCTGCTTGTTGAAGGGCTATCACATATGGACGGGAGTGGAACCTTAGTGGCTAGCATGTAGTGGGAGACCCTTTGGAAAAGCCTCGTAGTGAAACCCTGCCCCACACCAAAGAAAGTGTGTAATGTGGGTCGCGTCCAGGGGCACCAAAGGAATCACAAGTTGTGGGTAAAGTGGTACAAACTCTGTAGAGTATAAAACTATCATGATAGCCGTGCTCACGGTCAAGAGCGGCCTGGAACCGTCACAAGATTAGTTGGGTATGGATGGGTTTGGTTGGAAAGGTGGGATGGGTTGGAACTTGGTTAGTATAGCACCTTGTTGAATCATGGTTGGGATGACCCCACATAGTAAATAGGATGCTTAGGTTAATTAAAAGCTCATGCAAACCACTCTATAAAGCCTTTTCTTGACTATAGCCCCATGTCATCCTTTCCCCCACTTGCTGAGTACAACACGTACTCACCCTTGCTATACCACGTTGATGTTCAGCCCAAGGAGAAGATTGGAGCCACTATGAAGATGAAGGAAGCGAGTACTAGGCGATGATCCACCAGTCGATGCCTGTGGAGATTGGGACGTCTACGCTAGTTAATTTCCGCTGCTTGAATGTACTTTTCTTCTAGACCCATGGGTCCTTGTGTAATAAAGATACAACATAATAATTAATGGATATGGATATTTATTCTGTTTACCATTGATGATGTACCGTATGTGTGTGTAACTTGATCCTGGGCACACGTATGGCTGCACACATTTTGCTTCTTAAAATGGGTGTTACAATTTAATAGAGTCTAATGCCCTTGGAGGCAGCAAATGCAAGTAAGATCCTAATGGCTTCTATGCGAGCAACAGGAGCAAAGGTTTCACCATAATCTAAACCCTCCACTTGGCTAAAACCTTGAGCAACTAGCCTAGCCTTGTTTCTCACAACCTCACCATCCTCCCCATGTTTGTTTTTGAACACCCACTTGGTTCCTATTTTATTGATATTTTTGGGAGGCTCTACAAGGGTCCAGACTTTGTTTCTCTCAAAGTTTTGCATCTCCTCATGCATGGCATTAACCCAATGTTCATCAGATAGTGCGTGTCCAACATCTTAGGGTTCAAAGGTTGCAACAAAGAGAGAATTGGTAAAGCAAGCATGATGTGCTGACCTTGACCTTGTTGTTCTCTCATAGAGATTACCGATCATCTGTTGGGGTGGATGTTGACGCTGAATATGGTGAGGAGCCTCTCTCCTAGAGTGTACCTCCCCCTCAACCACAGCTGGAGCTTGCTCAACAGCCACTGAAATCGATGTAGAAGCTTCTGGACCCTCTACTGGAGTAGTGGTAGCAGCAAGAACATGCTCAGATGAGAGATGAAGTGAATCATCATCATCAAAGCCCTATAGGTCCTCTTCTACAAAGATGCTCTCCTTCATCTCCTTGTCACCTACAGACTCAATCACATTCCTTGCACAAGAGTTTGATTGCCACGGAAGACCTTGACTCACCAAAGCCCTATAGGTCCTCTTCTATCGGAAGACCTTGACTCAAACTTATCAAGATTGCCACGCTTGAGAATAAAGCACTTGCAATCAAAGGCACGCAAATGAGAAACCAAGGGCTTTCTCCCAAAATGCAGCTCATAAGAAGTCACATAGCAAGCAGTGCTAATGGCCTCAGCCCAGAACTGCCTCGGAGTCCTATGCTCATCGAGCATCATCCGGGCCATCTCCACTAAGGTTCTGTTCTTTCTTTCAACCACACCATTCTGCTAGGGAACACGAGGTGCTAAAAACTGATGCTCAATACCATGCTCAAGACATAAAGCATCAAAGGAGGAGTTCTTGAACTTGGTGCCATTATCACTGCGAATCGCTCGTAATGCACCAGGGAGTTCCTCGAACAACCTCAAAGCTAAGCTCCAAAAGTGATGAAACACTTCATCCTTGCTCTCAAGAAAGTAGCCCCAAGAGTAGCGAGAATAGTCGTCAATAATCACAAGAACATACCACTTCCCACCCATTGAATGAACCCGAGAAGGACCAATAGTGTCGATATGAAGCAACTCTCCAGGGCGTTCAGTCATCACCAAATTAATTGGCGGATGAGAAGCGGTAATCATTTTCCTATGACGACACGGAGCACAAACCAAATCCTTGTCAAATTTGAGCTTAGGCAATCCTCGGATCAAACCTAGGCCACTCAAGCGACATAGCAAGTCAAAGCTCATGTGACCCAGTCTCCTATGCCATTTCTAGAGCTCAGAAGAAGATTGAGTAAACAAGCACTTGTGAGAACCAGGAGAACCAGCAAAATCAGCCTAAACAACTCGAATCAAGAACACAAGAAGAATTCGACTTAAAGCACACTTCCAAACCAACATCAAGAAGCTTAGAGACAGAGAGGAGATTGTACTTAAGATACTTAACCAAACCTACATCCTTGAGAGTGAATTTTTCATTTACCTTTACCCCGCCTCTTGCCTTCACTCTCCCTCTCTTGTCATCTCCAAAGGTCATATACTCCAGCCACTTCAGGGGAGTGAGGCTGGAGAACCACTTTGCATCTCCGGTCATGTGGTGCGAACACCCGGAGTCCATCAGCCATTTGTTCTCCAAGCCTCCACCTGCTGCCTACAAAGAACAAGAAGAAAAAGTCGATGGCTCAGTGCTGGGGTTAGTCAAAAGAGATTTGGGAATCCAGCACCTAACCATACGACCGGTAGTAGTCATTACAGTTCTTTGCACATTGTCATTTGAACGCATAGGACGAGAACCACGATGGGGAAAATGTGGCCTGTCAATGCGTCTCGACTCAAATCTTGGGTTATGAGGATAGAAATCATCAATGTGAAAGCCAAATCCACGCGAATGATGCTCACCATGATGGGGAAAACATGGGGTGCCAAAGCGCTGCTATGCAAAGCCTCTGTTTCGTGAATCAAAGACATATGAGGAATGACCCTGTCCACGATAGGCAAGAGAAAAAGAGCGAGGCTGAAAGTCAACAAAATCATCATAAAAAGCATTCCTACTCAACTCAGCATGCTTCCTCTCAATCCTCTTATGCCTATAACAGAATTCATCCAAGTGGCCCTTGCGACCACAAAACATGCAAATGTAGACACCCTTAGGATTAGGCTTGGTTTGCATTGCAGGTTTGGGTTTTGGCTTCTCTGTTTGCTTTGGGTTGAAGGAGGGTTTGGGATTGGGTGGATAGTATGTGTCAGTGGGTTTGATGGTGTTTTCCTCATCCTTGTAGCTAGAGCTAGGTACAAACTTACCCACATTCTCACTCTCCTTGTCACACCTCTCAAATCCCAAGCCCAAGTTATAAGTTGACCTAGAAGCACTCTCCTTCACTGTTGCCAAATCACTCTCAATCTTTTCCTCACTCACTAGGGTTCTCTGGAGCCTAGAAACAAGATAGTCATTTTCCTGAACTAGGACTTTGTTTTCCTCCCTAGTGATTACTAGCTTGTCCTTGAGGGTGACACATACTTCACATGGATATGGAAGAACATTCGAGCGAGTCTCATGAATCAACTTGGACTCAAGCTCTTTGACTTTGAGGGAGTGAGCTTCCAACTCATCTGTGAGCTTGGGGCACTTCTGACATGCACCCAAAAGAGTTGGTCTAGCTTTGAACTCATCATGCTCCTTGAGGGCACTCTCAAGCTGACTGGCAACTTGAGCATGCACACTCTCCCTCTGTGCAAGATCACTCATCACAACTTGACAAGACTCACACTCTACAATCATATCATCCTTAGCAAGCTTAGACCTAAGCGAAGCAATTTCAAAATTAGCACTCTCCAACTTAGACTTAAGCTCTCTGCTCTCATGAACAGCACTATGAAGCTTATCATCTTGCAAAAGCAGGACATCACGCAAATGATCAAGTTCAGAAGAGAGCTCATCAAGAGTGGAAGGTACCTCGCTTGTGTTGGAGTCGGATCCAGAGTCGGTGTTGTGGTCGTTCTTTGCCATGAAGCAAAGCCCAGTGAAGTCATCCTTCCTCTTGACTCATGGGTTTTCAACCTCCTCCTTCGAGCTTGTAAGGCCTTCGCTTGATGTCAGGTCGACATAGCTCAAGGTGGCAACACAGGCGCGTGCAATGGCCTTGGCGAACTTCTTGGAGTTCTTCTTCTGCTTGAAGTCTTCAGTGTTGTTGTCACGGTACCCGGCCTTCTTTTTCTTCTTAGGACAGTTAGCGATGAAGTGTCCTGGGTCACCGCACTCGAAGCAGGTTCTAGAACCACCTCCTCTTCTCTCCTTCCGGTTGTTGTAGAACTTCCTGAACTTCCTTGTGAGCAAGGAAAGCTCCTCATCAGGTATGCACTCTATCTGTTCATCGGAAGCTGCAACAAGGGAAGACAAAGCAAACTGCAAGGAAGATTTGTCAAGTGAGGGGTTAGTTCCATAAGAAGCATCACTGTGACTAACCTTCTGAGAGCTAGAAAGCAAAGCCATGCTAGAAGCTGGAATAGCAAGATTAGGACGAGATTTCCTATACAGTTCATGAGATTTAACCCCCCCAAACATTTTCATCAAGTGAGTACAGCATTTGCTGAGCTCTATCATTGTCATTGTACACAAGGGTACCACCAGCCCGCAAGTTGCACACAATTGCCTCAAACCTACGAAAAGTGTCATCTAGTGACTCGCCCGGTTTTTGAGCAAAGGTTTGGTACTATCTATTGTGGGAATCCTTACGCATAGACTTGACCTGGTTGGTACCCTCATGGTAAGTGCAGAGTTTAACCCAAATAGCATGAGCAGTGTCAAGGTGTGCAACCCTATCATGTTCACTCCTACCAAGTGCAGAGAGCAGAATATTGACAGCTTTGGAGTTGTTCTCATACCTGACTAACTCACCTGTAGAAGCAGTGTCCAGGTCTTGTGGTATAGCATACTCTTGATCAACAATCTCCCAAATTGCATGTCCTTGACTCAGTAGATACGCCTTGGTCCGTGACTTCCAGTAGGGGAAGTCCTCTCCATCAAACATCCACATCTTGACAGCACGCTTCTCCATGTCGCCTTCGGATCACAAATCCAGTGAAGGTCAACTAGTGATCAAACCAGCTCTGATACCAATTGAAGGACCGAGAAGGTGACCAGAGGGGAGGGGGGGGGGGGCAAATGGGAGCCAATCAAAATTCTCCAAGAGAACTTGGCCTATATCCCAAAAACAACCCGAGCCAACCTCCGAACCGATCATCAAGACTACACACACCAACTCATGGTGTACTAGCCCTAGGAATAATCAACCATAGCAAGGAAACATAGCGGAAACAAAAAGGGAAGAAGCAATGCTCAATAGTTCAGAACTGAACACCCATCGGCAGTGCCGTTCCCTGCCATTGACAGTGCTGGTTGGTATTGGTAGTACCGGTCACACCTATCGGCAGTGCCGGTGCGGGCCATCGGCAGTGCCGGTCATATCCTTCGGTAGTGCCGGTGCGGGATACAGGCTCTCTGGAGCCTACATATAGGACCAATTGGCAGTGCCGGTCCTGGTCATCAGCAATGCCGGTCGACCCCCGACAGAATAGAAAAACACTCAGGATCTTGACAAAACTTCTCCAAAAACTAATCATACAAACTGCAAACGATGCGATTTTTGGACCAATGAATCCTCATCACATCACGACCTAAAACCTAGGAGATCATCTCAATTGGCTCTAGAAATCATCACGAATTTCAGATCTTGTGCCAAGAATACCAATCAAAGGTGCTAGAGCTATTGATTCGATCAAGGATCCATAAAGGATTGTTCTAGCTCATCCTAGCAACAAGTTTCTTAAGAAATCCGGGCCAAAAACTCGTCCAAAAGTGAGATCAAAAATCACCACGAAAATTGCTCCAAAAATAAGAAAAAGGGAATTTCAGGATTCAAGTGAAGAGGGAAATCTTGAGCACGAAAATACTTCTCATATCATAGAAAGGTGCTTACAAGATCGATAGGTACAAGGCTAGGAAGCCACCCTCTTCCTCCCACTATTTCGAAGAGCAAAAGATGTCTCTCACACACCCTTTCCTCTCATCTAAAACATGAAGTCCTCTCCTAGCACTTTGAATAGAGTCCTAACACAAGGCTAATGAGAAGAGAGGCACCTCTCCTTATATAGGCCTAGGGTCTATTGTCCACATGACCACTCTACCCTTGATCTACATAACACACCCACCTACCACCGGGGGCATAACCATCCATCTTTTTTCTCATTGCCCGAATGCCGTCGGATGCTTCACGTCTTTGCTTCATCTCGAAGCAAGCTCCATGATGGTGCCATGTGCACCACCAACCACCGCCACCGGTTTTGAGGCCCAAACCGGGAAACCGCCTTGCACACTTCTCAAAGTGCGACTTCTCGATGTCGACACATGTCACCTTGTCCCGTGATCCTAACCGCCGGCAAGTCTCTCCCAGTCCTTGTCCATCGGGCCCCCTTGTCACTTGCACTGGCATCTCGTTCGCCTTGACAAGGTCAACACGCCGTCTTCATCACCACCACGGTTTTGAGGCTCAACCGTAAAACCATCCGTGCTTCTTGCCTCTCCACGTATACGGTGTGGATCACCCTTGACTTCACCCAGCATCCCGATCATCTGGCCCTAAGTCCCCTACTTGTGCCCGATCCTCTCACCGTTGACTGCCAAGTCGACTCCAGTGATCTACACATCATGAGACAAGCAAACACATTTCCCATCTCCTCCAATACCACCAATATCTCCACCAACTCCGATTAGTCATAACCATGATATGCAAGCCCATGCAATCCCTGGATTCCTGCATTTCAACTTAAACACCAAATCCGCTCAAGTCAATTACTCATCACAAATATAGCAAACCATGGCACATATCCACATGGTTTCTCAGCAATCAAGAGCAAAAACCATAGGGAATTCCACCTCGCCATCTAGGAACTCATATGCATCATGAGGTCACCACCGTGGTAGGATATGATCACCATTGGATTGTGCTCGAATCACTCAAAGCAGGTACTCATCCAGGTCTCCATGCGGGACTAAAATAGAGAAAGGGAAAAAAGATTTCAAAACAAGATACTAGTCGATAGAGTTGAATCCTGATCTCGTACCTATGCCCTGTGTGCCCTCGTCAAAAACTTCAAAAAAAATGGGAAGATAAAGAAAAAAATTCATCTAAGTTGAAACCCGACGTTTTCTGAAACTTCAAGAATTTCTGTAGGCCACATCCTAGCTATGTTTGAGCTGAAATGTTATGTGAGTTCTCTCCTATTTCCACGGAGTTGATGAAAAATATCAAAAAAATAAAATAAAAAAAGAAATTTGGGATTTCTACTAGTGCTCCATCTAGCCCCCAGGAATATCTGGGTTTGGCTGTTTGACACTTAGCCCCCTATTATCGGTTGTGTGCCTTTGTCTCCTTTTTTCTGCTTTGCTATCACTACTATTCCAGAACATACTTGGACGAGCAATTAGGGACAAGTTACTTGGGCACTTATTCATCTTTACTCTCTATTTTTGATTTGTGTGCCACTCACATATATATATTTGGCCTTGCTAGCTCTACATATTTTTTCTAGACAGCATAGGTTATTTTGTGATCCTTGCAATCGTGGAACACACCTCCCTGGTATCTTTTGCTTTTGCTTTTCAGAACTTTGTAAGAGCTTTGTAAGGAGCTTCGTTTTGCCTGTGTTGAGAGGCACCACTGCTTAGTACCTTTGTAGAGATAATATTCACTGTTTGTTTCTTGTTTTGGTGTTTCTGATGGCAGGAAGCAAAGGCAAAGGAGAGGTGTATTCACCCTCAAAATTTGATGAGTGCGTAAGCCAAGAGTAGCTATATAAAGCTGTGCAGGCTGCTCAGAGTGATTTGGCACAGACAATCACCAGAGCCGTTACTGAAACGGTCAACAAGCTTCACATTGGAGAAAGCATTGAGCGGTTGGATAAGAGAGTATCTAAGTTAACCGATCAGGTTGTTGAATTGGAGACCGCTCACAAGAACATCAACACAAACACAAACACCAACAACAATAACGTTGAAGACGACCATGATGAAGACACGGTGTATAAGGCTGATGGCACCATGGATAGGTCAGCTACAAGGACTGCAAGATTACGACGTCGTTTGCAAAGTAACACTCAAGGTATGGGTGGTTTCCACAACCAAAACTGTCGGCCACAAGGTAACCATGCTCTATATGACCCGTATGCTAAAATTAAGTTTTCAATTCCTTCGTTTTTGGGTCAGTATGATGGTGATGCTTATCTTGATTGGGAGATGACTGTGGAACAAAAATTTAATGCCCACCTTGTTCCTGAACAACATAGAGTTAGACAAGCCACTAGTGAGTTTAAGGACTTTGTTATTATTTGGTGGAGTGGTCTAGCTGCTGAAACTGATTTGCCTACTACTTGGGAAGAACTTAAGGTAGCAATGTGTGATCGCTTTGTTCCTCCTTCTTTTTATAAAGAGATTCATAATAAACTACAGCGTTTAGATCAAGGAGATAAAACTGTTCAATAGTACTTTAGTGAGCTTCAGAAGGGTTTGATTCGTTGTGCTGTAGTTGAAAATGTAGAGGATCACATTTGCCGCTTTTATTCTGGTTTGAGAAAAGAAATTTAGGACATCCTTGATTATAAAGAATATTATACCCTCAACCAGTGTTTCCAGTATGCTATGCTTGTAGAGAAAGAATCACAGGAACTTTTACAAGCTTTTGAGGAGTACAGCAAGTCTAGGAACTTCTACCCACCACGACTGATGGAGACTTCAGGGCTGCCCAAGCCATCTTTCTGGCCGCCCCCACCAGTAGCTGCCAAGGGAATCAATTTTGTTTCTACAGCACCAAGATCAGCCCCTGCACCTTCTACGCGCTCAGGTAAAACCTCTATGCAGGTACTAGCTACTAGTGCCTCCTCTGCTGCTTCGACGGGATGCACTACAGGGATTTAGTGCCACCGCTGCCATGAACTTGGTCATATGCAAAAAGATTACCCAACTAGGCGGGCATATGTGGCAATAGACGATGACAGTTACATGAGCACATCCGATGTGGAGGATGGGGAGGAGTTATGCGATAGACTTGGTCATGTTGCAGTGGTGACCTCATCCTTGGAGGCGGAGACACCATGGGCTACATGAATATTATTGTGCATCGTGTGCTTAGTACACAAATCCAGCAGCCCAAGCAATGCAGCGACATAACTTGTTCCAGATTTTCTTTGTTATCAAGAACCGCCGAGCACGTGTCATCATTGATAGAGGAAGCTGCAACACTTTGGTGAGTTCTGATGTGGTCAAGAAGCTTGATTTGATGAAATGCCCACATCCACATCCATACTACATTTAGTGGTTAACTGACTCTGGAAAGGCTAAGGTAACAAACTTGTAGAGTACCTTTTTCCGTTGGTTATTATGTGGATTCTATTGATTATGATGTTGTACCCATGCAAGCATGTTCACCTTTATTGGGTAGACCTTGGGAATTTGATAATGATGTTGTACAACATGGTAAAAGTAATAAGTACACTTTTATGCATAAAGGAACTAAGATTACTTTGTTACCAATGACGCCTGCTGAAATTGTACAAGCTGATTTAGAAAGAGCTGCTAGTTTGAAAAATAAAGGCTCTGAAATTCAGCAACCTATTAATCCTGATTCTATACCTAGTAATGTTAATGATTCTTCAAGTTCTAAGGGTGCTGGAATTAAATTACAAGGCCATTCATGTCTTGCAACAAAATCTGAGTTTGCTAAAATTTCTGCTGATAATATTTGCTATACTTTGATATGCAAACAAGCTTTGTTTTCGCTTGATGATATTGCTTCTAATGCTTTGCCTCCTGCTATCACTAACCTTTTGCAGGAGTATGAGGATGTTTTCCTAGCTGAGATATCCCCGGGATTGCCACCTTTGAGAGGGATTGAGCATCAAATTGATTTGATTCCGGGTGCTACTTTGCCAAATCGTGCTGCTTATAGGACCAACCCTAAGGAGACTAAGGAGATACAACGACAAGTCCAAGACCTTTTGGATCATGGGTATGTTCATCAATCACTTAGTCCTTGTGTTGTTCCTGTACTTTTGATTCCTAAGAAAGATGGTTCTTGGCGTATGTATGTAGATTGTAGGGCAGTTAATAAATTTACTATTAGGTATCATCATCCTATTCCTAGGTTAGACGACATGCTTGATGAGTTATATGGTGGTATAATTTTTACTAAAATTGATTTTCATAGTGGCTACCATCAAATTAGAATGAAACTTGGAGATGAATGGAAAATAACTTTCAAAACCAAATTCAGGTTGTACGAGTGGTTGGTAATGCCTTTTGGTTTAACTAATACACCTAGTACTTTCATGTGTTTGATGAATGAGGTTTTAAGAGCTTTCATTGGCAAATTTATGGTAGTTTACTTTGATGATATCTTGGTTTATAGCAAATCCTTGGATGATCATATGATTCATTTGCGTGCTGTTTTTGATGCTTTGCGAGCTGCACGTTTATTTGGTAACCTTGAGAAGTGCACCTTTTGCACGGATCGAGTCTCTTTTCTTGGCTATGTTGTGACTCCATAGGGAATTGAGGTGGATGGCGAAGATTGAAGCCATAAAGAGCCGGCCTGTACCAAAAACTATCACACAAGTGAGGAGTTTTCTTGGTCTTACAGGTTTCTACCGCCGCTTTTTCAAAGATTTCAGCACCATTGCTGCACCATTGCATGAGTTGACAAAGAAGGGCGTTGATTTCCATTGTGGTAAGGTACATCATGAGTATTTTGATGCTTTGAAGGACAAACTTACACATGCACCATTGCTGCAATTGCCCAATTTTGATAAGACTTTTGAGCTTTAATGTGATGCTAGTGGTATAGGCATTGATGGTGTTTTGATGTAAGATGTTAAGCCTGTTGCATACTTTAGTGAGAAAATTACTGGGTCTGTTTTGAATTATTCCATGTATAATAAGGAAATTATATGCACTTGTATATTCTTTAGAGACATGGCGTCATTATTTGTTACCCAGAGAATTTGTTATTTATTCTGATCATGAATCACTTAAGTATATTCATTCTTAATGCAATTTAAACCATAAACATACTAAATGGGTTGAGTTTATTGAGTCTTTTCCTTATATTATTAAACATAAGAAAGAGAAGGATAATGTGATTGATGATGCTTTATCTAGGCGATATACTTTGTTGTCTCAACTTGATTATAGAAATTTTGGACTTGAGGCAATTAAAGAACAATATGTTGCTGATGTTGATTTTAAAGATGTATTACTGCACTGTAAAGAAGGTCGTCCTTAGAACAAATTTGTGTTGCATGATGGTTTCTTGTTTAGAGCTAACCGCCTATGCATTCCAGTTGGTTCCGTTCGTCTTTTGTTTTTGCAGGAGGCACATGGAGGTGGATTGATGGGTCATTTTGGTGCTAAGAAGACGGAGTATATTTTGGCCACACACTTCTTTTGGCAAAGGATGAGGAAAGATATTGTGTGTTTTGTTGCTCGCTGCACTACATGTCACAAAGCTAAGTCTCGCTTGAATCCACATGGTTTATACATGCCACTTCCGGTTTCTTCTATTCCTTGGGCGAATATTTTTGTGGACTTTGTTTTAGGACTGCCTAGGACTAAGAGGGGGAGTGATAGCATTTTTATTGTTGTGGATCATTTTTCTAAGATGGCACACTTTATACCATGTCATAAAACTGATGATGCTAGTTATATTACTGATCTCTTTTTCAAAGAAATTGTACGTTTGTAGGTATGCCTTCTACTATTGTTTCAGATCATGATGCAAAATTCTTGAGTCACTTTTGGTGCACGCTTTGGAATAGGTTGGGCATAAAGTTGCTATTTTCTACAACTTGTCATCCACAAACTGATGGACAAACTGAAGTTGTGAACCGTACTTTGGGCACTATGTTGAGAGCTATTTTGAAGAAAAATTTGAAGCAATTGGAAGAATGTTTGCCTCATGTTGAGTTTGCTTATAATCGGGCAACACATTCTACTACCAAGGTAAGTCCCTTCAAGGTAGTGTATGGTTTTGATCCCTGTACTCTACTTGGTATACTTCCTTTACCTATTAATGAGAGAGTTCATGTTGATGCTAAGGAGCGTGCTGAATTTATTTTGCAAATGCATGAGACCACTAGACTTAGCATTGAAAAGATGAATGAAAAGTATAAAATTGCTGGTAGTAAAGGTAGAAAGGAAGTAAAGCTTGATGTAGGATATTTAATATGGTTATACTTGAGGAAGGATAGATTTAAAGAATTGAGAAAGTCTAAATTAATGCCTAGAGCTAATGGTTCTTTCAAAATAATTGAGAAGTTTAATGATAATGCATACAAACTTGAGTTGCCTCCCAAGTTTTGTGTTAGTCCTACTTTTAACATTTCATATTTGAAACCATACTTGGGAGAAGAGGATGAGCTTGAGTCGGGGTCAACTCCACTTCAACAGGGGGAGGATGATGAGGACATCATTCCTATGGATACACACAACATTCCTCCAATTCTGGACTTGCAAGGTCCAATGACTAGAGCTCGTGCACGATGACTACATTTAGAGGTGAGCTCATTCCTATGTTCTTCGCTATATGTTAGTTTTGACAATGGTTTGCTACCTAATGATTATTTTATGATTAGGAACCATGGAGAGGACCAGGACATGATGCAAGACGGACTTGGGAATGTGGAGAATCAGCAAGGGCTTGGAAGCCAAGGTGGAGGCCCAATCAAAACCGAATTTGAGTCTATTTCGGGGTCCAAGACCAGTCTATACTAAAACAGACGCTTAGGACCATACGGACTCGGATTTGGACGTTCTACATATGGACGGAATGATAAGGAGAAGACCTTTCCAATGCCGCTGGCCTCATGTCAAAATTCATCTAGAGTCATTGGAAATCATCGAAATAAGAGAGGATCCAGAATCTGTGTCGGTGCTACGTTGCCTATTATTGGCCTTTGGGCTTTGTATCCAGTTGAGCCTAATTAGAGGCGCATCCAGAGGTTATTGCACAACTCTAGATTCTTCATATACAGCCACCACCGCACCATTAGGGTTTGTGTTTAGTTTAGATTATTCTTTTCATAACAGTTTTGTCATCACATCGGTTTGTGAGACCGCAACTTTGTGAGGTTAATCATACATCTGCAATTATGTTCCATTCTTCGTTGTTCTTGCTTGTGTTCTTGATTCATAGGTGGGGATTAACCATCTCGGTGAGGTCAATTATCCTTGAACGGTTGATAACCAGAGGAGACGTTGTGCTGCGATTGCGGGGTTCTGAACGTGTTGTTTAGAAGCCAGATCGGTTTGTGTTTCGCCTCCGCCCAAATAAAGATTTTACCAGAACCTTTTGGAAGATCAGGAACCCTTGTTTATGTCAGTGGGCGTATGCCAGAGTTTTTAATGGCATGAAAGTTTCCACCTAAATGTTTCCACCTAAATTAATAGGAGTAACTGGCAAAGTGCCCGTGCGTTGCTACATGTTAAAAACACAAAATACTCCTTATGATTTAATGTAAATAATTTACACATTATTATTGTTGATATTTTTTTACATGAAAGATCATATTTATATTATTATTAATACTTCTTAGTGTATAATTTTATATGTCATAAGTAACAACTTTTTTATCATTTTTTACTATATTCTTCTTATAAATATTTTTTTTACCTCTAATGTTAATGATTTTTACATGTAGTATTGTTTGATTGCTATGTTACAAAATTAAGTGAAATAACATTAAAAAATACTCAAATATGAGAAGTACCGATATGAAGCCCAATTCGCCATGCAAAGAGGGATTCTCACAAGGTCATGATGCCTGCAAAACACCACTAGACCTTCATGCAGTCCAACAAGCATGACCAAGTTCGTGACCCAATGCCTAAAGATTTGTAGAACCTTTATCCGATAGAAAAAATCAAATCACGTAGATAGAAACAACACTACATTGCGACATGATTTTTGACTTGAAAACTTGGTCTAATGAGTAAATTTTAAACATGAAAGTTGTAGATATTATCCAGACCTTTTTGGAACATATGCGAATCATATTATTTGGACTATGTAGATAAGAGATGTGAGCCTTGCATAGAGACATGCGCAGAGGAGTCTGAATCAGAACAAATATTTTTGCATCATAAATTTGAAAACCAAAACGGCGGAATATTGACTTCCATTGAATATCAAAATTGTAGAACTTCCATTGAATGGCTACGATATAGAGTCCGAGTTGCTTCATTTGAACTTTGAATTAGTGATTTATGATTTTTTGAATTTAGTGTTTCATATGGATGGTACGAAACCGATTTGGACTCAATCTCTATCTTTGTGGGTGTACCGCAGATTTTTTAATGGCAAATTAATAGTAGTAGAGATAAGAGATTTTCTTTAGATAATGGAATAAATAAAGCATCCAGCCTTGGCTTCGCTAGGGGCTACCGCCGGCCAATAGTCCGTTATTACAATTTGTAGCACGCACGTTTGCCATAATCACTGGAACATTGTTTAGAACTTCGAGAAAATAAGTTTTGCCTGAAACTTTCTTTCCTTGATATACCGAATGTGACACCACACCAAACAGAACTTAATGATTCTTTTTACACATCAAGGCGAGCAAGCAACAGATCTATATGCGACTATGTGATTGCGAGCATGGCAGATGAAGATGGCAAGTTCGTGATTCAACGTCCACCAAATTGCCCGCTGAAAAGTACTAACGTTTTCAGCTAAGTAGCACACCAAAATGAACTTTTTTATATTTATAATGCCTGAAGGCTCCGATAATCTTACTCGTATTTCAATTAGCCTAAAAAATTGGATAGGCTTTTGAGATAAAAAAAAAATACCTAATAAGCTTTGTCACAGATTAGTAGGCCGTTTTCTACATATAAATCATTTTAATCATATCTTCTAATTTTTTTAATGTTGTGTGATTGATGGAAAACATGTTAACAATAAGCGAAATAAAAGGTTTGTGGTTATCTGAATCATATGATGAAACAAAAATCATGTGATCAACTGAACATGTCATTTCTTCTATCATGCTAGTGTAGAAGCTGGAACTTGTGCCCTTCTCTTGGTGCTGGCCAAGATAGAAAGCACTGTAGAAAGCAGGAAAAGTGGACCAACATTCACTTACACTATGTAAAAAAGTGATAAAAACAACACCTTAATTAGTGACGCTTCTAAAACTAAGCGTCACTAATCACATAATAGTGACGAGTAGAAACTAGACGTGTCACTAGTCACTAATGAATTCATAATAGCGACGCTTCTACTCTTGACATGTCACTAATAACGGGGACTTGTAATTAGTGACACTTTTCTGATGCGTCACCTATTTGCTGAGACTTGGACTCAAAAATTTTATTCAACCACGTTCATGGCTCTCTCGCGTCAGCACCACCCCCTCCCCTGCTTCATCACCGCTTCAACAAGAAAAGATCTCGGCGCTCGCTCCCACTCCCCATCATCCATGCACGGGCTACATCACCTTGCTCTCCCTCCCTGAGTCGTCGCTCTTGGGCTCCCTCCCCTGCGCGCTGCTTCGCCTCGACACCCTCGCTTCCCTCTCACTCCCCGGCAACAACCTTGTGGGCCCTGTGCTCCCCAACCTCTTCATCACACTACAGCGCCTGTGCTCCCTCGACCTCTCCTCCAATCGCCTCGCCGCCCCTGTCCCCGATGAGCTCTTCACGCAATGCCGCTCCATCAGTGCCCTCCTCATCGGCCCTAGGGTTAGGGTTAGGGTTTGGTATAGGCTGTGCTAGCAGGCACAGTGGATGACAGATAGTTCGTTGTTAGCCCAGCTCTCTCTTTCTCTCTCGATGGAACACACACACACAAACACACACACACACACAAATACACAACACACACACACACACACAAAATAGGCACTACTCGAGGAAGAAGAAGAACAAGACACAAGAGAGTTTCAGCACTGCACACAGCACCAATACACGGGCACTTGATTATTCTTTTTCACTATTCACCTGGTTCCAAACACACACTTATTATAGGACTAACTAGCACATGCACTACCGTGTGTGGCACTCACCCACCTCCGTGCTCTCTGGGTGCACAATCCGGCCTGACGCTAGCTCCTCTAACCGACTGCATGCATGTAGCATTTCTCCACTAGTTCTTGCATGCCTTTCCTGATCTATTACCCGCGCACACACTAATCTTCCGGCACCACTGATCACGCGCTGTTGGCGGCCGATAAAACACAAAATCGGCCACCAACAGTCGGGAAATGCAAGGTAAAGACCAAAGTTTAATGAATTATTTATTTAAACTAATAAAATTCTATGAGTTTTGGTGAAATTTGTGTTTGCAGGCATAAAAGAACAAAAATGTGTAAACAGATGAAGAAACACCCCATTGGCCGTTCACAACTGTGAAACAGTCATTTTCACCGGCCGACAGGGTCACTTTTAGGCTGAAATCAGAAACCAGTCGACAGGGTCATAAACGGCTAAAATCAGCCACACGGCTGGTTAACCAGGGTCGTTTTTCAGGCTGATCATACGACCCGGCCGGTTTTCCAAAAACACTTCACCATGATGGTGTTTTGTCCTCCCGGATTAAGAATGATAAAATAAGACTAAGGAAGAGAAGGCCAAATGAGAGGCCTAACCGGGAAATGTCAAGGGGCGACCCGGCCTCCCATTCCTCCCAACATGGCATGCCGCTCGGCCTCGGGTTGCCACCCGAGGTTGCCAGCCCATGAAGCCCAATAGGCCTACCGGTCCCAAAATGGAGAAGTCGGCCAAACCGACCAAATAACTGCCATCAAGACAAGATCTGAGCTGACCAAAACATGTCGGTCGGGAACCGACATGATCCTATGGCCACCCGACATGCCTGGCCGCCAAGCGCGGCCCACCACTCGGCACACCGACTTTGGCCAACCAACCCTCCTTCACATACAAATACTCCCCGGACCTTCGCCACCTATAAATAGATGGGGAATTCGGCAGAAGAAGGACATCAAAGCAAGAAATACATCAAGGAATTCATTTCCTACTACTTGTGCTACTTAGTAGAGTAGGTTAGTTAGTCGGTAGTTAGAGTCTAGTCGAGAGCATTGCTTGGGAGTTCGGAATTGTCTTAGAGTCTTGGTATGAGCTCTACTATATCTTTTCTCTTTATGTATGACTTATCCTTTATCAATATAAATCTCTTTTTTTATATCTTGGCAAGTATTTATCTTAATTTAATCATTTTCTTTAAGTTACAATTACCAAGAAGAAACTTTGTTGTGTAGTTCACAGGTTTCCCGGCTAGGATTTAATTAAGTTTAGTTCTTTCCGAACTTAGACTTGGTTATTTCTCGGCTATTCTTCCGCTAGGCCAATGAAAGAATATCTAGTGAAGCCGTAGGCACGGTGCCTAAGTTAACGCTGGCTAGATTTGAATTCGTCACCATGGGCTGTGTGGTAGGCGACAGGTGGTGACAGTCCTGTCCGTCCCTTTTAGTAATCCACCATGTTCGGGCCGTCTTAGTAAGGGTTGTCTAGCGATAGCGTACCCACTAGTACAAAGGTTAGTTACCAGCCCATATTAGTGGAACGTTTTCGTGTCCCAGAGTGAGCTAACAGGTGAAAGACTTGAGGTTGTACCAAGAAATTGGTGTCAGCACTCGACTCGAGTAACTAGGATTTTGACGCTTGATTTAGATATATTTTAGAAAGATATATTTTTAGGAATTTTATACTTAGACTCACTGTCCTCCCGACTAGCTTAACCAATCTCATTATTTATTTATTCTAGTGTGGATTTCTCCTATGTTGCTAACCCTATATTATTATTGAACATCCTTACCCCCGTCTTTGGTCAGTGGGTAAAACTATTATAGTTATTTCTTTGTTAAGCCATGATAATCTTATGCCTAGCTTGCTTGAGGAAAATAAATACGATACCTTGGAATACTTATGGGTGAAATGCGACAATGGTGTTCCATGCGCTTGCAGATTAATTCATTTTATTCTTAAAGCATAACAAATGCCAACAATCATTTATGGTGACGTACCAAGAATAGTGATATTCTTGATACGATGTTAAGAAATATCAACAAGCATTTCTGGCGCCGTTGCTGGGGAAGCAATAGGCTTAGAAATCAGAAATTTGACATTGATATTTTCATCAGGAAGTTACCGCTTTCCTTTGCGGGCTTACCCTTGTTCTATTTGTTTGTGGTGTAAACAGGATGCTTTATGACTGGTTTCAACCTATCAAACAACTACCACAATGATCCGAAGGATTTGTTGAGGAGAGTGCGTCAACGACTAACGCCTCCAGGGCCTAGACTTTCTCTTGAAACACCTCTGATCATACAAGCTCAACAGCAAGATCCGTCTACGTCCGCTCAACCAACCATGGCCGAGAAGACAATCCGTAACTACTCTGCCCCATCTGCAGAAAACATCAGCACCGGTTCGAACCCGAACATGGGGAATGGAAGCTATGAGCTAAAGACGGCCTTAATCAACATGGTTATGGCTAGTCCTTTCTATGGCAAGGCATCAGAAGACGCAAACGATCACCTCCAACAGTTCTTGGCGGTGTGCAACACTTTCACCATGAGGGATGTGACCCCTGAATCCATCTGCCTTCGCCTTTTCCCATTCTCACTCTTGAAAAGGCCAAGCAGTGGTTCTACAGCAATCAGGAAGAACACACCACATGGGACAAGTGCTCCAATGCCTTACTTGCCAAGCTCTTTCTGCTAGGCAAAACCAACGCCCTGCGGAACAAAATTTCAAGCTTTCAACAGCTAACCAATGAAAGCATCTCTGAGGCATGGGAATGCTTCCAAGAATACACTTTGGCATGCCCACATCATGGAATGCAAGATGTGGTTGCTGATCCAAAACTTTTACCACGGGCTCAACTGCATCGCTCGTGAGCACCTGGATGCAACCGCTGGAGGCTCTTTCTTCTCCCTAATGGTCAAAGAAGCTCAAACACTCATAGAAAAGATGGTCGCCAACTACAGTGGCTATGCTGAGAGACAAAGTCAGCCGCAACCCAAGATGAGGGGAGTCCACCAAGTTGATAGTATTGACATGCTAGCAATCAAGATGGATCAACTGTTGAAGAAGATGGATTCACCATAGACTGCCCAGTCCTTAGATTGACTTGCAAAGTCTATGGCAATGTTGGACATATGGGATGCCGCTGCCCAGAGACCCAGGAAGAAGAAGTGAACTACCTCAACCACAATAATAACAACAACCAGTTTAGGCCCCGCACAAACAACTTCGGATGGGAATCCAAGCCAAACCTCTCCTTTGACAAGAACACGGGTAACATTGGAAACTTTACACTTAATGAACCTCCTTTTCGTAATCTTGTTGTAGGAAAATCTAAAATCAACAAAAGTATTAGTAGGAAATTTATTGCTACTGATAAAGTCCTATAAAGCATAGAATCTCATATGAAAGCCTTCAATACCTCCCTGCAAAACCAGCTTAGTCATAACAAAATGTTAGAAACACAAATTGCTCAACTGGCCACCTCTATTGATAAGCCTAACTCTGGCAAACTCCCTGGTCCACTGGAAGCTAGCCCTAAGAAAAATGTTAATGTTGTCACAACTAGAGGTGGAAAATCCACACATGATCCGCCGAATCCTAACAATGCAGGGTAGACTAGGGAAACTGATGAAGAGTCAGAAGGGGAGGAGGAAATTGAAGTAGGGGAGCCGAAGGCGCCTCCCAAGAAGGAACCACATGAGTTCTATGATACTCTGGTGCTGCCATATCCCTCTCGCCAGAGGAAGCCAATAGTGGATGAACAATTCGTCAAATTTGTGGAGGTAATAAAGAAATTATATGTCAACATATCTCTACTTGATGCTATGCAGGTTCCTACCTACTCCAAGTACCTAAAGGACTCAACAAAAGACGCCCAATACCATCCACTGAGATTGTCAAATTAACGGAGGAATGCAGCATTGCCATCTTAAACTCCCTCCCAGAAAAGAAGCAAGATCCGGGATGTCCAACCATCCCATGTTCTATTTGGATGCAACACTTCAACAACGCCCTCTGTGATCTAGGGGCAAGTGTGAGCATCATGCCGAAGGTGGTATATGGCAAACTTGATGTCAATTCATTATCCCCTACAGCATTGTGCTTGCAGCTCGCCGACCAATCAGTCTGCTACCCGGCGGGTATCGCGGAGGACGTACCCGTGAAGATAAGGAACTGTCTCGTTCTTGTTGACTTTGTGGTGCTGGATATGGAGGCCGATGTAAAGACACCTCTTATACTAGGAAGGCCATTCCTCGGCACCCCAAATGCCAACATTGATGTTGCGGCCAGTGAAATCCACCATAACATTAATGGGAATGAAGAAAAGTTTGCCTTCATGCCCTGAACGGAACAATACAATTAGGTATGCATGTTTTATGGCAAAAATCCTAACACGGTGCAGAAAATCGAGGTGTACCCAATCCCACCAAAAATGGGTGCACCTGTGGTAAAAGTGAAAAGCACACCACCGCTGCTCAAGAAGTAGAACGAGCAGCACAAAATGAAGAAAAAGGTTCCCGCTAAGACAAAGAAGATCAAACAAGTATGGCGGAACCAAGAAGTTGCACTGATCATGGAAGATTCTCCATCCATGAAGGGCACCATGAAAAACTGAATGCGGAGAACGTCTTGTTCGAGACCAAAAATCTGAACCCTTGTCGGGTGGTAAACCGATATTTATCCCCCTTTCCTTTGTACATTTCATCAAATTAGTTTGATTTTATTTTCCTTAATCACTAAATTTGGCTAAAAAATAAAATAATAAAAAAAATTTGGTGATGACTCGGCCAAATTTGTTGACCTGGAAGATCAAATTTCATCAAAAAGACCATCCGGGTAATAATCTGAGGGCCCTAACCCAGGTAGTCAGTTTTTAGCACCCGGGAGGTCATATTTCATCAAAAACAACCATGTGGGTGATGATCTGAGGCTCTAACCTGTCTAGTCAGATTTCAGCACCCGGGAGGTCATATTTCACGAAAAATGACCATCCGGCTGGGTAATTTTTAAGTTGCCTAGAATCTGTCAAATTTTAGCACCCAGAAGGTCATATTTGGTGAGAAATGATCACCCGACTAGGTAAGTTTGAACCACCTAACCTGAAATAACCTAGTCTAGTTTTAGCACCCTGGAGGTCATAAATGGTGAAAAATGACCACCCGACTGGGTGATTTTGGTGCCGCCCAGCCATGTTTGCCGCCCGGCCATGGAATTCTTCATATTCCTTGGACTTTTACCGCATAGATCATGGCCATGAGTGGTGAAGGTGTGGCCAGCTTTCCCTTTATGCAAAATACTCACCAAAAGTCCCCACCATGAGTAAAACCAAGTGATGGATAGCCACACATGTCACCTCACTCTTTCATCACCCACACTCACTTGCCATCCTACTCCCCTAGGCATCATGAGTGGCATGATATTCATTGCAAGCATACAACTTTGGCCATCCCATCATTCTATCCTTGCACCCTACACTCTCAATACATGTCTGGATAAAGTAAGCAAGGGAATCACGTGGCGCATTGACCTGGCCATCTCCCATCACCACCAAAGCAATAATGGAGCAAGTGGAGGAAAAAGCCCTACCAGCCAGCATGGGTTGCCACCCAGCATGTGCCACCGCCCGACCTACAATTTCGGCCCCATGGCTCCCCCTCGAGCCTATAAATAACAGCTGCCCTCTCACTTATTTCTCCACCACCATTTCTTTAGACAAGACTTCATTTCTCTCTCACAACACTCTCCATTTAGGAATAAAAGTGTGCTACAGTAAAGCCAACTAGAGGAAATTTTGCTTTGTCTCTTGCACATTTTGGACTACTAATCGGACGACTAACCACTAACCATTATTATCATATTGTCCTTCGTATTTTGTGTCCAAGTAACCCTATTGTAGGAATGACAAACATCTGGAGAGGCCTCTACACCAAGTTCAGCAGCAGCTCAAGCCATGGGAGGCGCACACCAAGTGAGCACTCAGAAGCTGAACACTCAGGAGCTTCAATTGGAAACAATGACCATATCTGGGGCTCCAACGGTGGCAAGTATACAAGATGAAGAATTCGAGAAATTCATGGAGAGTGAAGACAAAATGGTATTCAATGACTTCGACGAGCAAAGCATGTTCACCGCCATTCGAGATCGAGAGTTCACAACCATGCGCAAGTTCGACCACAACTTCCTCGAGCGAATCGGCGTCCTCACCGATTTTGAGTACGCACTCAACACGACAGGATGGTATGATTTCTACCACCTTAATGATTATGGCTCTAAATGGATTACTATCGAATTCCTTTGCACACTGAAAGTTCATGCCCATGAATCAAACAAAATAGGCACCCTCTATGAATTTCGTCTTTTTGGTGAAACCTATGAATGACCTTTAAAAGAAATTAGCACTTAACTTGGTTTTGATCATAAGGTTGCTTTAGACATTGATAGACTTAAAGGTTTCACACCACAAGGACTCTGGGCTAAGATAGGAAATCCCGTTACGGGGTAAGAATGCACTAGTGGCATTCATAACCCCTCGCTCCATATAATTCACCGTTTTATCAATCACTACATAACCCCTCGGGGTGATGTACGTTTGGTGCATAGTTTGGATAAAGCCTATCTCCATGCTGTAATCAAAACGATTAAAATGAACCCCACATTTTTCCTCATCAACCATTGGCTCACTTTAGCATTCAGACAACAGGGACCCATCACTTTTACCCCTTTTATCACTAGAATTGCTAGAAAGGTTGGTGAGATTCAACGAGCTAGAATAGATCGTCTCCCTAAGACCCCTTTGTTAGGAGAAGATCATTTCTTGCAAGCGCACTTGTTGAGAGAGGAAAATAATTGGTACTTCATGCTTTATCCGGGAAATGACATAGTGATTGAATTGCCTAACCCTCAGCTCACTATTATTGGTAAAAGAAACATTTTGTACAAACTGCAAGCTTCCGTGCAACATGCACGACATAGTGTTGTAGGGGTTAGGCCAAGAACAAAAACCAGAGCACAACTTCGTCGGGAAGAGAAACAGTACGAAACAACAATGAACACATCTCAAATGGGTGAATCGAGAGGTCCCCAATACAATTGGGAACAGCCAAAATTCCCCGGTTTTGCGAGTTCATCAAACTACACCTCTTCCTCCCATGACAACTATGAGCCCTACGGGATGGGGAGTTACCACCAACCTCATGGAGGCATAGACACTTCTCATTCTTCCCGATTCACATCATACAAGTTTTCGGAGTTGCAAGAAGACATGCAATACTTGGATGCCAATGCTTATGAAACCAATGTGCGAACTCAAGAAATACAAGCAGCCATAAGAATAGAACAAGAATGGCAGCAGCAAACGTCAGAACAACTTCAGACAAACATCTTCATGACGGACCAACTGTTCGGACACTTCAACATCGAGTATCAACCGCCACAGTAAAAGCCATCTAAGCTTAAGTCTCACAAAGACCTAAGCTTGGGTAGGTATGTTGGTGGTTTCTAGCTGCCCATTTCATCTACCAAAAAGGGATGTTTTACATCTTAATTTGGTGGTTTGGACTAGATAACCCCATATTTGCATATATTCATAGTTGTTCTGTTTTGGATGTAATCACAAGAAACAGGTGTAAAACAAGGCAATTATGGATGAAGGACTAAAGAGCAACGAAGATGGGCCGGATGTGGAGACCATGTTGATCGGTGCGGGCCAGCGCCGATCGGCGCAGGAAGGAAAAGATGATGAAAACACGACCCGGTATGGAAAAAAGGAAGGCCTAGCCCAGAATGAGTCAGAGTCGGTGGAAGTTGACCTAATCTCATCGGTTATAATAGGAGGATAATAATCAAGAGCCAGAGGACAAGAGAGAGACGGCAATCGTAAGAACCAGTTATTAGAACTAGGGTTCCAGGATATTAGCGGTGGAAGGTCGGTCAACACCGACGAGATCCACTAGAAGGGACGTCGTGTTGATCGGCGTGGCGCTTGCGCCAATCGGCTCGTGCGCGTTCGAGCGTTATTCCTCATCCCTCTGCTATGTCTAGATGAAGGATGAGTGAGTAATCTCATAATCTCTTCTCTGGTGCAAGGATCTGGTCATTTAACTCTCATGCTTATTGATACTCTCTCGATGAATTTAATCTATGTGATGAACTTGATTGCATATCTATTTATCTCTTTCATTAGTGTATCGGCCAATACACTTTTGCCCATCACATAGTGCAAGAAACCAGTCGGGAGCTAGTAACCTCTATAGTGATAGCCGGGGTGAAAGAAACCATCATGTCTTGTAGAATATTAGAATCATCACTCGAGTTGATAAGAATAAGGTTGCATGCTAGTGAATCAATCCTAAGGAGAGAATCCTTCATTATCCTATTACCTCTTCAATAACATTCACCCTTCACTCTCTCACGATCATCATTCACACCAACCAACACATTGCAATTTGTTAGTAATCCTTTAATAGTTATAGTTACGCTCGTTCCTTATGGATTCGATAACCTTGAAATACTCTGAGGGAAAAAGAGCTACAACTGTACACCGTCCTCTTGCGGTATATAAGTGGATGTGTAACTACGACCAGCAAGCTACCTTTTTCTAGCGCCGTTGCTAGGGAACAAGCCAGTTCTTTTACTATTTATACTTTACTAACGTCTAATCCTCTCTTTTCTAGTTGTTTTTGTTTTTGTGTTTTATGTGAATTTTCAGGATGAGTACGATAGGACCTTCTCCGAGGCTCAGGGAGCTTTCTCTACCATCTCCAGACGTGCTAGTGCCTCAATCCTCAGATGGGAAGGCCACGGCCTCCTCGTATGTGTTGAGCCCCATTATCATTAGCATGGCTGAAGTAAACAAGTTCTTTAGAGTGAAGGAGGAGAACCCGTATACTCACTTACGAGATTTGGAGGCACTTTGCCAAACATTCCATCATGAAGGAGTGCCTTAGGATCTTTACAGGTGGCTGCTTTTCCCATTCTCTTTGGGAGGAAAAGCCAAAGAGTGGCACAAAGCAGCATCTCGAGAAGCAAAAGGTAAGTGGAGTGAGTTAGTTGGAAATTTTTGTCTCCACTATTTTCCTTTGCCGAAGGTGCAGAAGTTGAGAAGAGAGGTGGTGAATTTCCTACAAAAAGATGAAGAATCCCTCGGGAAAGCCTGGACGCATTTTCAAACATTGTTGAAACAAGGACCTGACCTCAACATTGATGAGAATATGTGTGCTCAAACTTTCTACATGGCCATAAACAGGGCATCGAGGATGCATTTGGATGGATCGGTCGGAGGAAGTTTTCTGAGATTGACAGCCGAGGCAGGGATTGAATTGTTAGGTAAAATTGCCGAGAATGAAGCTTTGCACAAGCATTGGGAAGAATATCTAAAATCAAGTTGGCTATACCCAGAAGTTATGCAGAAGGAAGAGTCACCGGTTGAACAGATCTTGGTGTCCGAGAGCAGAGCAATGATTACTTCAGAGCATGAATTTAAAGAAATAGAGCCCGTCAAACTCGCCTCTATGGATCTGATGTGTGCGCCGATCGGTGCAGTCGCGACGACAAGAGAACCGATCACCGTGATGACTCCGTTGAGTTGCAAGGAATATACCAAGATAGAAGCTGCGATTCTGGACAACCACCTGAAGGAATTTGGAGGCAATTTTGCTAAACCAAAGGGGGATAGAACATTGGCGAATGCTAAACCACTTGATGAATTTGATCCGATGGACTGGATTCCAATTGATTTTTCGCGCGAGTTGCTCAATATAAGAAGAACCTTTAGCCCGCAAGACGCTTCCGAAGCCAGAATTGAGTATAATTTCCCAAGTAATCGCCTCAAGTCGGAAATTTTTGATCAAGAGATTATTGGGAGAGTTTTAGGGAAGCTTTACAAGGATGATATAGAGCTTGATGGAACAGAGGTGAAACAAGCGAAGAGAACCGTACATACCATGTGAGATATCAGAGAAGAAATTTCTGAAAGCCTTGTGTGACTTTGGTTCCCGTGTCAACTTGATGACTTATGATGCATTCATGAGCATGCCTTATGAAACTCAATAGCGGCTGATAGGGACCGAACTTGAGCTCATCATGGCAAATGGAGGGAAGAACAAGCCACTAGGAGTGATCAAGAATGTCGAAATTGAGATCAGCTCGAAAACAATACCGGTAGATTTCTTCATTCTAGACAATAAAGAAACTGGTGTTGAAGATATGATTCTGGAAAGGCCATTCTTAAGATTAGTACAAGCTGTCCTGGATGCTGGGAAAGGTCAAATTATGCTACTCCTGGGAGAGGAAGAAGTGCAATTTCAATTTAAAGATCCATCTCATCATGACCCTTCTTACAGTCAGGAATTCTACCCAGAGGAGGATGAGAAGATAGGGATGGATATGGGAGAGCCACTGGACCACATCCTGCGTGGAACTGACAAGCATACTGCCAGCGCCGATCGGCACGACACCAGGGCCGATCAGCTCAACCAGGAAAGTGGCACCGATCGGCACGACACCTGCACCAATCGGCTACACCAGGGAAACCTCTCGGGGAGCTGGATACAGATGAAGCGCCATAAGTGGAACAGAAGGAACTTCCGAAGAAGCTATGCTATGAATATCTAGGGAAAAATAGAACATATCTAGTTATTGTGAACAATGCCCTAACGAAAGAAGAAATAGAGAAGCTGCTTGTTGTGCTCAAAAGGTATAAGAAAGCCATTGGTTACACATTGGATGACATCAACGGAATCAGCCCCACATTTTGCACCCATAAGATTAACTTGGAGGAGAATGCTAAACCAATGGTTGAAGGAATGCGAAGGTTGAAGGAATCAATGAAGCTAGTGGTTAAAAAGGAGATTTTGAAGCTGCTTAATGCAGGTATGATCTACCCTATTGCTGATAGTGAATGGGTTACTCCAGTACATTGTGTGCCCAAGAAAGGAGGGTTGAGAGTAGTGCCTAATGAGAACAATGAGTTGATTCCTCAAAGGACTGTAACTAGATGGAGAATGTGCATAGATTACAGAAGTTTGAACAAGGTGATGAAGAAAGATCACTATCCTCTTCCATTCATTGACGAGATACTTGAAAGATTAGCAAAGAATTCATACTTTTGTTATTTGGATGGATATAGTGGTTTCTTTCAAATACTGGTAAGACCAGAGGATCAGCAGAAAACTACTTTCACCTGCCCTTTTGGGACATATGCATATAGAAGGATGCCATTTGGTCTTTGCAAGGCGCCTGCCACATTTCAAAGATGCATGAATGCAAGGTTCGCCGAATTCATAGAAGATATTTGTCACATCCCAAAATTTCAAATTTTGGTTTGTGACCCAATCCAACTAAATTTCAACATTTTTATAATAGATTAAAATTTAGTTATAAATTAATTAGAGACTTATAATTTATTTTAGGCAAAAGGGCTATTTTGTAAATTAAATAAATTAATTTAGGTTTTGTATGTTGCATTCATGCTGAATTAGATGCACTAGGTTTTTATTGTGTGCAAAATGGATTTTAAAAGTCAAATTTGTTTTTGGTTTGGAAAGAAAATAGGATAAGAAATAGGAAAGGAAAGAAATAGAAAAGAGAAAGAGAGAAAAACTGAACCTGGCCCGAAATCTAACCAGCCAGCCCACCCCGCACCTCCTCTCCTTCCACCTTCCCTGCCTGCCTCGGCCATGGGCCAGATCCCTTCTCGCAACCCAGTCCCCCCTCTCTCTCGACCTTGGGCCAAATCCCGGCCAACTCCCCTCCTCCCTCTCTTTTTCCAGCCTTGGGCCTGTTGCTCTTGTGGGCCCACTCCCTTTCCCCTCTCCCTCTTGGCCAGCCTGGCCCAGCGCACCCCAGCTCAGCACCCACTTGGCCCAGCCGCACCCGGCCCAGCTCGCCCGCTCGACGCAGCCGGGCCGTGCGCCTCCCTCCCAAAACCCTAGCCGCGCCGCCGCCGTCCTTGGCGTGCATGCCCGGCCATCCTAGGGGCTCGCACCCCTATAAAAGGAGGGCCCCGCTTCCCTGCGCACCCCTCCCCCTCTGCTGCCTTGCGCCGCCACGAGCCCCCATGTACGCCGACCACCGCGCCACTGCCTCCCCGCCATGGGAGCTTGGCGAGCTCCACACTGGTGAGCAACAACACCATCGCGAGCCCCACTGGCTCCTTGCTATGGACTCCGATGCCGAGTCGCCCCCGCCCGTCAGCCTCACGGCGGGAATCAATTGTCCTTCTCTGTATGTTTGAGCAAATGTTACAATCCCATGGTCTCAATGCTTGTAATAGTCTCTTGTTGATATCCAAGTCGGGCATTCTAGCTCCAAGTGCTCTTCTTTTATTCACAATTCTCATGAGTCTATCATGAACTTCTTTTGGGCCTTCTCCCGGACCCATGACGAACAAGTTGAACTCATTTTGCAATTCTTCAAGCCTTGCATCTTTCACGGAATCAATACCCTCATAGATAACCTCAAGATTTCTCCAAATTTGGTTGGTATTCTTGATTCCGGCTACTTTGTCATATTTGGTGGCACTAAGTGTGGAAACAATTGCACTAGCCGCCACGGCATTGCGATGGATGTTGAGTTGATCCTTTCGAGTTGGATTATCTCTATTTTCCCACAAGAAACCATTCTCGGTTATGCTTGCAACATGCAGACTCATAGATTCCTAGTACATCATCATCTTGCATTTCCAATGGTCATAAAATTTTCGATCAAAGTATGAAAGCCTACCGGACCCTTGCCGAATGCGATCCTCTTTGAGATCTTCATAATCAAACATGACATTGTTGTAGGTTCTTGGTTGACCATCATGTCTTCCAACTACATCATTGATGAGGACATCACTCCTAAGGATACATGCAACACTCCTCCAATTCTGGACTTGCAAGGTCCAACGACTAGAGCTCGTGCACGACCACTAAATTTAGAGGTGAGCTCGTTCCTACGTTCTTTATTATATGTCACTTTTGAGAATGGTTTGCTACCTAATGATTATATTGTAATTAGGAACCATGGAGAGGATCAGGAGATGATGGGAGAAGGACTTGGAGACGTGGAGGACCAGCAAGGACGTGGAAGTCAAGGTGGAGGCCCAACCAAAATCGACTTCGAGTCCGTTTTGGGGCTCAGGACCAGTCTACACTAAAACGGATGCCCATGACGCATACGGACTCGGATTTGGACGTTATACATATGCACGGAAAGATAAGAAGAAGACCTTTCCAATGACGCTGGTCTCATATCAAAATTCATCCAGAGTCATCAGGAATCGTCGAAACAAGAGAGGGTCCAGAATCTGTTTCGGTGCTGCGTCGCCTATTTTTGGCCTTTGGGCTTTGTATCTAGTTGATCCCAATTAGGGGTGCATCTAGAGGGTCTTGCACGACCCTAGGGTCTTCATATACAGCCGCCACCACACCATTAGGGTTTGGGTTTTGCTTAGATTATTCTGTTCATAACAGTTTCGCCGTCATCACGGTTTGTGAGACCCCAACTTCATGAGATTCATAATACATCTGCAATTATGTTGCCTTCTTCTTTGTTCTTGCTTGTGTTATTGATTCGCAGGCAAGGATTATCCTTCTCGGCTAGGTCAATCGTTTTAGGACAGTTGATAACCAGAGGAGACGTCGTGCTATGATTGCGAGGTTTAGAACGTGCTGTTCTGAAGCCGGATCGATTGGCGTGTCGTCTCCGACCAAATCAACGTATCCAGAACCTTTCGGAAGATCAGGAAACCTTGTTCACATCAAGTGGTAATCAGAGCTTCAGGTGCACCGTCAGGTTCGCACTACCCTTAGTTAATTTCGTTTTGTGTTCATCCTATCATCCATAGAAAAGCCAAAAAAAAAATTTCCCCTCCGCCCATAACCACGTGTTTAGCCTTTGCATATTTCAATTTCAGAGTCCGTAGTGTTGAGTTTGTGCCCTAGTTTTTGTTTAGTCACTGTTTTAGTTTGTGTTTTTGTCATCAGTAGTGTTTCCCTTGCAACCCTAGCCGCCATCCCCTTCACCATCATCTGTTCTATCGGCTTTGTGTGCTAGGGTTGATTGATTGATACACCCACCCCAATCCCATCCTCAAACACCTCAGACCAATCCCCAAATATTCCACTTTCCGCTGCATCCAAGCCGCCAAAAAAAATCTTACGCGATTCCAAACTCGACCCCTAACCCGACTCGGGTTTCTGGAAAACCGACTCCGACCCCCCTTCGGTAAAACAGGCATAACTTTTCGCTCGGTTGTCCATTTTGGCTGAAATTTTTACAGGAGATTCTTGACTCAAAATTGAGCATACCCACACTAGCCTGTGCCCTGTGTGCCCTCGTCAAAAACTTCAAGAAAAATGGGGAAAATAAAGAAAAAATTGGTTTAAGTTTAAACCCGATGTTTTGTACAACTTCAATATTTTCTGTAGGCCACATCCTACCTCTGTTTGAGCTGAACTTTTTTGTGGATTCTCCTCCATTGTTAGTGAGTTGGAGAAAAATATCAAAAAAATAAAATAAAATAAAAGAAATTTAGGATTTCTACTAGTGCTACATCTAGCCCCCTGAAATTTCTGGATTTGGCTGTTTTGCACTTAGCCCCCTGTTATCGCCTGTTGTGCCTTTGTCTCCTTGTTTCTACTTTGCTATCACTACTATTCTAGGAGATACTTAGACCAGCAACTAGAGACAAGTTACTTGGGCACTTATTCAGCTTTACTATCTATTTTTGATTTGTGTACCACTCACATATATATATTTGGCCTTCCTAGCTCTACATAATTCTTCTGGACAGCACACAGGTTATTTTGTGACCCTTGCAATCATGGAACACATCTCTCTGGTATCCTTTGCTTTGCTTTTCAGAACTTTGTAAGAGCTTTGTAAGGAGTCTCCTTTTGTTGTGTTGAGAGGCACCACTGCTTAGCTATTTTGTAGGGATAACCTTCACTGTTTGTTTCCTGTTTTGGTGTTTGTGATGGCAGGAAGTGACGACGGAGAGATGGCTTCACCCTCACAATTTGCTGAGTGCGTGAGCCAAGAGCAGCTCCAGAAGGCTTTGCAGGCTGCTCAGAGACGATCACCAGAGCCGTTACTAATACGGTCAGCAAGCTTCAGATTAGAGAAAGCATCGAGCGGTTAGAGAAACGGGTCTCTAAGTTAACCGATCAGGTTGTCGTGTTGGAGACCGCTCCTAAAACCAACAATACGAACACCAATAATAACAACTACGACGTTGAAGACGTCCATGATGAAGATATGGTGTATAAGGCTGATGGCACCGTGGATAGGTCAGCTACAAGGACCGCACGATTACGACGTCATTTGCAACATAATACTGAAGGTATGGGTGGTTTCCATAACTACAATCATCGTCCACACGGTAACTATGCTACAGATGACCCGTATGCTAAAATTAAGTTTTCAATTCCTTCATTTTCGGGTCAGTATGAAGGTGATGTTTATCTTGATTGGGAGATGACTGTAGAACAAAAATTTATTGCCCACCTTGTTCCTAAACAACATAGAGTTAGACAAGCTACTAGTGAGTTTAAGGACTTTGCTATTGTTTGGTGGAGTGGTCTAGCTGCTGAAACTGATTTGCCAACTACTTGGAAAGAACTTAAGGTAGCAATGCGTGATCATTTTGTTCCCCCTTATTTTTATAGAGTGATTCATAATAAACAGCAGCATTTAGAACAAGGAGATAAAACTGTTCAGGAGTACTTTAGTGAGCTTCAGAAGGGTTTGATTCGTTGTGCTGTAGTTGAAAAAGTAGAGGATCAGATTTGTCGCTTTTATTCTGGTTTAAGAAAAGAAATTCAGAACATCCTTGATTATAAAGAATATTATACCCTCACCCTATGTTTCCAGTATGCTATGCTTGCAGAGAAAGAATCACAGAGACTTTTCCAGGCTTTTGAGGAGTACAGCAAGTCAAGGAACTCCTACCCCCCACGCTCGACGGGGACTTCGGGGCTGCCCAGGCCATCTTTCCGGACGCCCCCACCAGCAGCTACCAAGGGAACCAGTGTTGTTTATGCAGCCCCAAGATCATTCCCTGCACCTTCTACGCGCTCAACTAAACCTTCTGTGCAGGTACCAGCTAGTAGTGCCTCCTCGGTTGCTTCAACAGGGCGCACTACAGGGATTCAGTGCCACCGCTGCCATGGACTTGGTCATGTGCAGAAAGATTGTCCAAGTTGGCGGGCCTATGTGGCGACAGACGATGGTGGTTACATGAGCACCTTCGATGTGGAGGATGAGGAGGAGGACGTCGCTGCCACCAGCAGTGACCTCGTCCTTAGAGGTGGAGACACCACGGGATACATGAACATTATTGTTTAATGTGTCCTTAGCACACAAGTTCATCAGCCCGAGACGATGCAGCACCACAACTTGTTCCAGATTTTCTTCGTCATCAAGAACCGCCGAGCACGTGTCATCATTGATGGAGGGAGCTGCAATAACTTGGTGAGTTCTGATATGGTCAACAAGCTTGCTTTGACCACACGTCCACATCCACATCCGTACTACATTCAGTGGTTAAACGACACTAGCAAAGCTAAGGTAATACAAACTTGCAGAGTTCCTTTTTCCATTGGTTCTTATGTGGATTCTGTTGATTGTGATGTTGTACCCAAGCAAGCATGTTCACTTTTATTAGGTAGACCTTGGGAATTTGATAATGATGCTGTACACCATGGTACAAGTAATAAGTACACTTTTATGCATAAAGGAACTAAAATTACTTTGTTACCAATGACCCCTGCTGAAATTGTACAAGCTGATTTAGAAAGAGCTGCTAGTTTGAAAATTAAAGGTCCTGAAATTCAACAACCTGTTAATTCTAATTCTACACCTAGTAATGTTAATGATTCTTCAAGTTCTAAGGGTGCTGGAATTAAATTACAAGGTCGTTCATGTCTTGCAACAAAATCTGAGCTTGCCAAAATTTCTGATAATGATGATATTTGCTATGCTTTGATATGCAAAGAAGCTTTGTTTTCGCTTGATGATGTTGCTTCTAGTGTTGTGTCTCCTACTGTCACTAACCTTTTGCAGGAGTATGAGGATGTTTTTCCAGCTGAGATACCCCCGGGATTGCCACCTTTGAGAGGGATTGAGCATCAAATTGATTTGATTCCGGGTGCTACTTTGCCAAACCGTGCTGCTTATAGGATCAACCCTAAGGAGAATAAGGAGATACAACGACAAGTTCAAGACCTTTTGGATCGTGGGTATGTTCATCAATCACTTAGTCCTTGTGCTGTTCCTGTACTTTTAATTCCTAAGAAAGATAGTACTTGGCATATGTGTGTAGATTGTAGAGCCATTAATAATATTACTATTAGGTATCATCATCCTATTCCTAGGCTAGACCACATGCCTGATGAGTTATGTGGTGCTATAATTTTCACTAAAATTGATTTGCGTCGTGGCTACCATCAAATTAGAATGAAACTTGGAGACGAATGGAAAATAGCTTTCAAAACCAAATTTGGATTATATGAGTGGTTAGTAATGCCTTTTGGTTTAACTAATGCACCTAGTACTTTCATGCGCTTGATGAATGAGGTTTTAAGAGCTTTCATTGGCAAATTTGTGGTAGTTTACTTTGATTATATCTTGATTTATAGAAAATCCATAGATGAACATATGAATCATTTGCGTGCTATTTTTGATGCTTTACGAGATGCACGTTTATTTGGTAACCTTGAGAAGTGCATCTTTTGCACAGATCGAGTCTCTTTTCTTGGCTATGTTGTGACTCCATAGGGAATTGTGGTGGATGGGGCGAAGATTGAAGCCATAAAGAGCTGGCCTGTACCAAAAACTATCACACAGGTGAGGAGTTTTCTTGGTCTTGCAGGTTTCTACCGCCGCTTTGTCAAAGATTTCAGCACCATTGCTGCACCTTTGCATCAGTTGACAAAGAAGGGCATTGATTTTCATTGGGGTAAGGTACATTATGAGTCTTTTGATGCTTTGAAGGATAAACTTACACATGCACCATTGCTGCAATTACCTAATTTTGATAAGATTTTTGAGCTTGAATGTGATGCTAGTGGTATAGGCATTGGTGGTGTTTTGATGCAAGATAGTAAACCTGTTGCATACTTTAGTGAGAAAATTACTGGGCATGTTTTGACTTACTCCACGTATGATAAGGAATTGTATGCACTTGTACGTTGTTTAGAGACGTGGCGTCATTATTTGTTGCCCAAAGAATTTGTTATTCATTCTGATCATGAATCACTTAAGTATATTCGTTCTCAATGTAATTTGAACCGTAGACATGCTAAATGGATTGAGTTTATTGAGTCTTTTCCTTATATAATTAAACATAAGAAGGGAAGGATAATGTGATCGCTGATGCTTTATCTAGGCGCTATACTTTATTGTCTCAACTGGATTGTAGAATTTTTGGACTTGAGGCAATTAAAGAACAATATGCTGCTGATGTTGATTTTAAGGATGTATTGCTGCATTGTAAAGAAGGTCGTGCATGGAATAAATTTGTGTTGAATGATGGATTCTTGTTTAGAGCTAACCGCCTATGCATTCCAGTTGGTTCCGTTCGTCTTTTGTTGTTACAGGAGGCGCATGGAGGTGGATTGATGGGTCATTTTGGTGCCAAGAAGACGGAGGATATTTTGGCCACACACTTCTTTTGGCCAAGGATGAGGAAAGATGTTGAGCGCTTTGTTGCTCGCTGCACTACATGTCAAAAAGCTAAGTCTCGCTTGAATCCACATGGTTTATACATGCCACTTCCTGTTCCTTCTATTCCTTGGGCGGATATTTCTATGGACTTTGTTTTACGACTGCCTAGGACTAAGAGGGGGAGTGATAGTATTTTTGTTGTTGTGGATAGATTTTCTAAAATGGTACACTTTATACCATGTCATAAGACTGATGATGCTAGTTATATTGCTGATGTCTTTTTTAAAGACATTGTACGTTTGCATGGTATGCCTTCTACTATTGTTTCAGATCGTGATGCAAAATTCTTGAGTCACTTTTGGCGCACGCTTTGGAATAAGTTGGGTACAAAGTTATTGTTTCTATAACTTGTCACCCACAAACTGATGGACAAACTAAGGTGGTGAACCGCACTTTGGGTACTATGTTGAGAGCTATTTTGAAGAAAAATTTGAAGCAATGGGAAGAATGTTTACCTCATGTTGAGTTTGCATATAATCGGGCAACACATTCTACAACCAAGGTAAGTCCTTTCAAGGTAGTGTATAGTTTTGATCCCCGTACTCCACTTGATATACTTCCTCTACCTATTCATGAGAGAGTTCATGTTGATGCTAAGGAACATGCTGAATTAATTTTGAAAATGCATGAGACCACTAGACTTAGCATTGAAAAGATGAATGACAAGTATAAAATTGCTCGTAGTAAAGGTAGAAAAGAAGTAAAACTTGATGTAGGAGATTTAGTATGGTTACACATGAGAAAAGATAGATTTCCAGATTTGAGAAAGTCTAAATTAATGCCTAGAGCTGATGGTCCTTTCAAAATAATTGAGAAGATTAATGATAATGCATACAAACTTGAGTTGCCTCCCGAGTTCGGGGTTAGTCCTACTTTTAACATTTCAGATTTGAAACCATACTTGGGAGAAGAGAATGAGCTTGAGTCGAGGATGACTCCACTTCAAGAGGGGGAGGATGATGAGGACATCACTCCTAAGGATACATGCAACACTCCTCCGATTCTGGACTTGCAAGGTCCAATGACTAGAGCTCGTGCACAACGACTAAATTTAGAGGTGAGCTCGTTCCTACGTTTTTCATTATATGTCACTTTTGAGAATGGTTTGCTACCTAATGATTATATTATAATTAGGAACAATGGAGAGGACCAGGAGATGATGGGAGAAGGACTTGGAGACGTGGAGGACTAGCAAGGACGTGGAAGCCAAGGTGGAGGCCCAACCAAAATCGACTTCGAGTCCATTTTGGGGCTTAGGACTAGTCTGCACTAAAATAGATGGCCAGGACGCATACGGACTCGAATTTGGACGTTCTACATATGCACGGAAAGATAAGAAGAATACCTTTCCAATGCCGCCGGTATCATATCAAAATTCATCAGGAGTCATCGGGAATCGTCGAAACAAGAGAGGATCCAGAATCTGTTTTGGTGCTGCGTCGCCTGTTTTTGGCCTTTGGGCTTTGTATCTAGTTGAGCCCAATTAAGGGTGCATCCAGAGGGTCTTGCACGACCCTAGGGTCTTCATATACAGCCGCCACCGCACCATTAGGGTTTGGGTTTTGCTTAGATTATTCTGTTCATAACAGTTTCGCCGTCATCACGGTTTGTGAGACCCCAACTTCGTGAGATTCATAATACATCTGCAATTGTGTTGCCTTCTTCTTTGTTCTTGCTTGTGTTCTTGATTCGCAGGCAGGGATTAGCCTTCTCAGTGAGGTCAATCATTTTAGTACAGTTGATAACCAGAGGAGACGTCGTGCTATGATTGCGGGGTTTAGAACGTGTTGTTCTAAAGCCGGATCGATTTGTGTGTCGCCTCCGATCAAATCAACGTGTCTAGAACCTTTCGGAAGATCAGGAACCCTTGTCCACATCAATCATCTCAATCATGAGTACTGCTAGCACCATCTTTGATTGGGAGAGCGTTAGTTGGTTCTTCTCCCGAATTTGACATCTTTAATCTTTATGTGGTTAAGCTTTTTAGAAGATCCTTGCTCTAATACCAATTGAAAGTGCCTAGAGGGGGGGGGGGGGGTGAATAGGCAATTATACCTGAAAACCACTTAATAATAAAAGTTAAATGCGCAGTGTCGGACTTGTCCGATGGCACGTGATTGAAAAATAGATCGGCTGATTAAAACTTCAAACTAGTGCAAGGCATGCTAGGAGCTAGTAATTATAAGCTAAAGGAAGCTGTAGAAATAAGGAGAACAACTAGCAAGCAACCTACACAAGTTAATTAGAGGAATAAGAAGCAAACCCTAACTAGCAAGTTCTAAGCAAGAACAAGTAAATGACAAGAAAGTAAGAGGAGACAAGAAAGACACAAGATTTGTTCACAGAAGTTCAGCTCCACAAAGAAGCCTATGTCTCCATTAAGGGATCCACAAAGGACCGGGTTTCTTTCAACCCTAACCTCTCAAGTGACCACAAAGATCGAACTTGGCTTTCCACTAGCAATCTCCACGAAGGAGGGGTCAATACAAACTTCCCAAGGCATCACCACACAAGTTGGGAGCTCTACGGGCACCTCTAACCGTCTAGGGGATGAATCCCCAAGAGTAACAAACGCAAGAGTGGTCAGCAGTGAGGATGAACCAAGAGCTCAAGAGAGTGGAAGCTTGGAGTCGATGGAGCTCTTCAATCTTCTCTCAATCCCTTCACAAATCAAGATTGGAAGCAAGGGAGGAGAGTTGGGGAGAACAAAGTGAGCTTAAGAGTGTTTTTTAGTGGAATTAGTGACTCTTCTGCCGAGGGATGAAGTGGAGGTCTAATTATAGCCCAAGGAGAAAAAGAGCTATTTGGATGGGCATTTCTCAGATCTCCATCGGACTTGTCCGATGGTCATCGGACATGTCCGATGAAACAAGGTGGCGAAGCTACTGGAGTCCGATGGACTTGCCCGATGCCTCGGACAAGTCAACCATCGGACAAGTCCAATGGTCATTGGACAAGTCCGGTGGCTGGGGTTTTGGCGCAGTTACTAGAGTCCAATAACCGTCGGACATGTCCGACGACCCAGGGTGGCAAAGGTTCTGCAGTCCGATGGACTTCTCCGATGGGTCGGACAAGTCCGATGAATTTGCCCTAGAAAAGTTTATTTGGCTATGAAATTTGGGTTTTGCACTTAGTTCATCATCACTTCACACTTTTGTGTCCCTCTTGATAGTACGACTTTTCCTATACTCAAAAATTAAAGAAAAACTTCTTAAACTTCATTTTTGAGCATATTTTTGAATTTCATCGTTGAAGCACTTTTTCAATCTTCTTTTCTCCCCTTTTTGTTCCAGTGTACATTGTCATTGATATTTGAACTATTTTCTACACACATGCTTATCAAAAGGTTAGTCCATTCTTAATTGCATTGGCACCAATCACCAAAATCAAATTAGGGGCCTAGATGCACCTTCAAGGTTGCTACCTCCGGTGCTAGGAGTGGCTCCTCCACCACCATTATTTGGCACCACTGCAAGGGCATGGGACATGTCATGAAGGATTGCCCTAATCGTCGTGCTTTCATCGCTACTGCTGATGGGTATGAAAGTTGTAGTGATGTTGAAGATGAATTTGCTCATATGCCTAACCTTGTTGTAGATTCGACGAAGGAGGAACAGGAGACTACCGCCATTGATTCCATTGCTGCCACCGTGGGTTTTCCTAGCCTCATTGTACAGCGTGTGTGGACTACTCAGGTGGGACAAGAGGATGAACAGCAATGCAACAATTTATTCTATATGTACCTCATTGTCGCGGACCGCCGTGTTCTTACCATCAGTGATACTGGGAGCTGTAACAACTTGGTAAGTTCTGATTTGGTAAGAAAACTTGGCTTGACCACGCATGCACTACTTCAGCCCTACCACATAAAGTGGTTCAGCAATAGTGGTATGGCACAGGTGACTCGGTCAGCACGCATACACTTTTTAGTCGGTTTTTATCATGACTATGCTGATTTTCATGTTGTACCTATACAAGCATGTTCGCTTTTATTAGGCCGTCCATGGGAATATGATAAGGATGCTACCTACCATGGTAAAACTAATACATATACTTTCATGCATAAGGATAGAAATTTTACTTTGCGTCTGTTATTGCCTGCTGATATTATAAATCATTTTAAACTGCTTGCTGAAAATACTGAGAAAAAACAAGATAACAAATAACTTTGTGATGTTAAACATAAGCCTATTCAGTTAAAGGGAGGTGCTCTTCTTGCTATGACATCTACTGTTGCTGAACTTTGTGATAATCATGATGCACCTTGCTATACTGTGCTTTGTCGTGATATATCTTCTATCAATGATCATGTATCTTGTACTTTGCATTCTGCTAGTACTAACCTTTTGCAGGACATTGATGATGAGATGGAGTCGAGGGAGACTCCAATTCAAGAGGGGGAGGATGATGAGGACATCATCATATTGGATACGCGCATATCATGGCCTTCCCCAAGTTACAAGTCATCACCAACTCGGTCACCGCGTTCGTCTTGGATTCAGCCGATACCCCTTCACGGTTTTGATGATATCTCCCACATCCGACGTCCAAACAAGGCGTGCTTTGATGTGTTGGAAAGGGGATGATGATG
Organism: Eleusine coracana subsp. coracana; assembly: GCA_032690845.1. NCBI lineage: Eukaryota > Viridiplantae > Streptophyta > Magnoliopsida > Poales > Poaceae > Eleusine > Eleusine coracana. Next base: position 21,042,607 of record CM064418.1, on the reverse strand, counting down.
CCGTCGTTTTGTTTCTGGTCCTAGCTCCAGAAGGGTCGTGAGTCATGCTGTGTGACCATGACAAGGTGCTGCGCCACCTATTTCGGGCCAACTTGGCCATGTATCGTGTCGGGTCTTAAGCCCATGTTGTGGGCGCCCCCACTGGTCTCCCCCTACCCTAGGATGCCCCTAGTTCCTACATAAACTTAGTAGCCGCCATTTTTTAGTTTGGGGTTTTGTTTAGTTCAGTTTTCTTGAGAGAAACTTGATCGAATTATTGTATCTGTGGCGACAAGTCCTTTTACAGTAATCCAGGGTCCATGTTCTTGTTCTACACCACTGTGGCAATTAGTCCTTTTGTGTTCTAAGCTTGGACCTTTCCTTGTGATTCGCTTCATCCATATTTGCAATTTCAGATTGCATGTTTATCCTTTCTTGCTTGTGTTCTCAATTTTGCTTGCAGGAACAATCAAGTTGTGCTTGGTGTAACGGTTGCGTGGTTGGATCGTGTCTGATTCAAGTCATTTTGTCGACACCGAGTTCCCAAATTTGAGTTTATCCCCCTACCTCTCGGAAGATCGGGCCATATCTACATTACTTTCCGAATGTGGTGGAATACTAAATGGACGGACAGCGCTGTCACCACCTGCGGCCTACCACAAAACCCATGGGGACGAATGCCAATCCAGCTAGTGTTAACTTAGGCACCACACCTACGCCTTCACTAGATATTCCTCTGTTGGCCTAGTGGAAGAATAGCCAGGAAATAACCAAGTCTAAGTTATATTCGAGAACTAAACTTAATTAAATCCTAGCCGGGAATCTAGTAAACTATGCTTCAAAGTTCTTTCCCCATAATTGTAACTTGAGGAAATTGACTAAGTAAAGATAAATACTTGACAAGATAAATAAGGAAAAGTTAATTATATTTAATAAAAGATAAGTCTCACAAATGGAGAAAAGATACAAGAGAGCCCATATCAAGACTCCGAGATGATTTCCGAAATCCTGAGCTAAGCTCTCGACTAGACTCTAACTCCCATCTAACTAACCTACTCTACTAGTAAGAAAAGTAGTGGGAAATGGACTTCAATGTGCTTCACTTGCATGATTCTTTATTTCTGCTGAATTCCTCCTCTATTTATAGGTGGCGAAGGATTGGAGGGTACTTGTAGGTGAAGGAGAGTCGGTGGGCAAAATTTCCCCCGCCGGGCGACGGGGCATGCTGGGCGGCCGATGGATGGAGTCGGTTCCCGGCCGACTTGTCTTTGGTTGGCTCAGATCTTGTCTTGATGATGGTTCCTGGGTTGGTTTGTGCCGGCTTTCTCGTTTTGTGGTCGGTAGGCCTCATGGGCTAGCAATCCTGGGTGGCCAACCCAGGCCGGGTGGCAGGCCAAGCGGGGCAGCAGGAGGCCGGGCAGTGGCCTGGGCCATGTGCTGACCCCTTCCGGGTCGCCTCATGACTTCTCCTGGTTAGGCCACTCGTGCAACATTTTTCCTTAGCCATATTCCATTACTTTTGGTCCGAGAGGAGAAAACAGCTTCATGGTGGAGTGGTTTGCAGAATCGGCCGGGTCGAATGATGACTCTATTTTGACTAGCCGGGTGGCTGATTTCAGCCTTATATGACCTTGTCGGCTGAGTTCTAATTTCAAACGACACCACCCTTCCTGGGCCCTGATTTCAGCCTCATACGACCCTGTCGGCCGGCTGTTTTATGGCACGATCGGCCGACAGGGCGTTTGTTCATGTTTTTACTTAATTTTGGCCCTTTTGAACTTTCAAACACATATTTCACCAAAACTTGTGGAACTTTATTAGTTTAAACAAATATTCATAAAACTTTGGTCTTTACCTTGCATTTCCCGACCGGTTGGTGGCCGATATTGGGTTTTAAGGGCCACCAACACCTCTCCAAGCTTAAACCTTTGCTTGTCCCTAGCAAATTAAAACTTGGAAGTGATGGATTAGGAGTTTCTTCAATATTAGAGCCCTGCAAGGATCAAGTGCACAAACACATACTCCTACAACATGGCGGTAATAGTAAACCAACACAAGTTGATCACTAAGTCTTTCTCATTGTAAGTGGGGCTCGTAGGCATTTTATGATCTTGTCATGCGTGGTTGGAACTCAGAACAACTAGTTTAGATTTTGTCACTCAACCTCCTACATGATCATGAGTCCAAAATTTTTGTAATGCTGCATAAGATTGAAAATTTTCCCTCTTGGTGCAATCTTTCACTATTACTCTCATCTCTCAAAAAGTGTATTTCCTCACCAAGTGCTCATCAAACTCTATGAAATTTGGCTTTATATGTGGAGCTTGGTAGGATGGCACATCTAGTATGCATATTTCGTTAAGTTAAGAGATGGTCCTAGTGAAATGACTTTGCACTTTCTCATTCCAACCATTTGGAAATAATGTCCCGGGGAGAGGGAGAGAATGGACTCACGCGAAGGAGTGGACTAGCACAATAGCAAAAGCCATTATCAAAGATTAGATTTTTGTGCTAGAGTGAAAGGATGGTCCTCTATTTTGCTCAAAGGATTTAATGAACCTTGACATTTGCACATCTATGAGAGCTGATAATTTTTCTCATTTGTTTCTTTCATTCTTTCTTTCTTCTTTTCTTTTTTCTTTTTCAGCTCTCATAGTGTAGGGAAGCTAGTTCAATGGTTCAAATATTTTTTTGCAAACTTTTTCTGAGCATTTATTTTGGGAAATACCAAAATCTTTCTTGTAGGATCAAGGTTTTCGCAAAGGAGAGATTTTTGGCTAATATGCTTGGTGAAGTGGATGCTTGAATCCAATGTGGAAACCGCATAACCAAGCATGATTTTTTGAGAACTCAAAGATTACATGAAGGAAAATGATTGGCTTTGAAAGTGCAAGTCCCTCATAAGGATCAAATCCTAACCAAACTCAACGCATACATGGATGGCATAAAAGTGGGTTCACAATTAATATCTAGCCTTGGTAGGAATTTTTCTATCATAGGAAAGACATACACCAAGTAGGGGGGGGGGGGTTTATTGCAGCATGGTTTTGAAAGAAATCATTGGACTCTAATCATGAGGAGATCATAGACTCATCCAAAACATGCTATATCATGAATTTCAACAACTAGACATGGTGTTTATTAGCCATTTTGCACCCACTAAAACATAGAAATACTAGCTTATCATCATGCCGGTCTACCATTACCCACCAAAATGAAGAGTAGAGGTTGTATGCTTGAGACTCATAGGGAGCTAACGGAGTAACTATTCATCATTTCCATAGGCAAGGTAGAGACTAAGTTCTCAAATTTTATTGGAAACGGGAAATATTTTTGTTCTTTTTGGTTATGCAAATTTTTATGGTTTTACTTGAAAGCAAAAAAATTTCTTGGGTGCTTGTATTTCTTGGGTTCGTTCGTTGGTTTCATAAGCATTGGCAACCAAGTATTGCATGTCTTCTTCCAACTCCGAAAAGTTATATGATGTGAATCGGGCAGAACGTGAAGTTCCTATGTCATCCGGCCGTGTTGAGCGCATACTCGAAATCAGCAAGGACACTGATTTGCTCGAGGAAGTTGTGGTCGAACTTGCGCACGGATGTGAACTCCCGGTCCCGAATGGCGGTGAGTTTGCTTCGTTCTTCATAGTCATTGAACACCATATTGTCCTCACTCTCCATGAACTTGTCAAACTCTTCATCTTGCATGCTTTGCACCGTTGAAGCTTTGAATATGGACATTGTGTGTGAGAGATAACTCAGGGTATACCCATGTGAAGCTCCTGAGTCCTTGGCTTCTGAGCGCTCACTTGGCATGCGCCTCCCACGGCTCGAGCTGCCGCTGCTGCTGTACTTGGTGTAGAGGCCTCTCCAAATATTTTCCATGCCTACAAAAGGGTTACTTGGACACAATACCCGAAGGGCAAAATGATGATATTGGTTAGTGGTTAGTCGTTCGGTTAGTAGTCCAAGTGTTAGTTGTTCAAACGTGCAAGGGTGACAACAAATTCTCTCTAGTTGGTTTTATTGCAGCACACTTTTATTGCTAAGTGCAAAGTGCACTTTCTAGAGAGGGCTTGTGAAGTGAGAAGAGGAGTGCAAAGGGAGAGAGTTTGTGAGGGAGAGAAGATGTTTTCAGCTGAAAGTTTTGGGTGGAGAAGCAAGGGAGAGTGAGGCTGGTATTTATAGGCTCAAGGGGAGCCATGGGGAAAAATTTCCATGCCGGGCGGCGGGACACGTCGGGCAGCAGCCCATGCCGGCCGGCAGGGAAATTTCCTCCATTTGCTCAATTATTGCCTTGGTGGTGATGGGAGAGGGCTAGATTCAAGTGTCATGTGATCCACTTGCTCGCTTTGTCCAGAACTTTGCTAAGAGTGTAGGGAGCAAGGATAAAGTGATGGGATGGCAAAAATTGTATGCTTGCAATGATTGAGCTGCCACTCATGAGGCCTAGGTGAGTTGGGTGGCAGGTGAGTGTGGGTGGTGAAAGGTGTGAGGTGACATGTGTGGCTCTCATTCATTTACTTTCACTCATGGTGAGGCTTTAATGAGCATTTTTCTTCAATGGAATGCTGGCCACACCTCCACCACTCATGGCCATCATCTCTGCATTAAAAGTGCCAAGAATCCGAGAAAAAGTTGTGCCTGGTGGCATGGCTTGCCGGGCGGCAGAACTGACCTAGCCAGGTGGTCGTTTTCATGAAAAATGACCCCCAGGGTGCTAAAACTGGACTGGGTTATTTTAGGTTAGGTGGCTTAAGATTAGCTAGCCGGGTGATCATATTTTTCCAAATGTGACCTCCCGGGTGCTAGAATTTGATAAAATCTGACCTCCCAAAATTTACCCAGCCAGGTGGTCATTTTCATGGAATATGACTTCCCGGTTTGCTGAAATTTGACTAGCCGGATTGGATGATCAGACCATCACCCGGAGGGTCATTTTTGCTGAAATTTGACCTCCCGGGTGCTAAAATTTGACTGGTCGGGTTGGATTACGGGTACTTGAATATTACCCAGCCGGGTGGTTAATTTCATGAAATACAACCACCAGGGTGCTAAATACTGACTGGCTGGGTTGCAGCCTCAGATTGTCACTCGGGTGGTCGTTTTTGATGAAATTTAACCTCCTGGCCAGTAAATTTGGCCGAGCCATCACCAATTTTTTTAAGGAAAAGATAGTGATTAGAGAAAATAAAACTAATTTAATGAGAGGTAAGGAAAAGAAGGGGGATAAATATCGGTTTACCTCCCGAGGAGGGTCCAGATTTTACGTCTCGAACAAGATGTTCTCCGCGTTTAATTCTTCATGGTGCTTGTCGTGGATGGAGAATTTTTCCACGATTGGTGCAACTTCTTTCTTCCGTCATACTTGTTTGATTTCTTTGGCTTGGCGGCGACCTTTCTCTTCATTTCCTATGGCTCGTTCTTCTTCTTGAGCAGCGGTGGTGCGCTCTCAACTTTTACCACTGGTGCACCTGATTTTAGTGCAATTGGGTATACTTCTATTTTCTTCACCATGTTAGGATTTTTTCCATAAAAGATGCGTACCTGATTGCATTGTTCCGTTCAGGGCTTGAAGCCAAACTTTTTGTCATGCCCATTATTGTTCAGGTGGATTTCTCCAGCCCCAACATCAATGTTGGCATTTGCTGTGCTAAGGAATGGCCTTCCTAGTATAAGGGGTGTCTTTGCATCGGCCTCCTTGTCTAGCACAACAAAATCGTCGGGGATGAGACAATTTCTTATATTCACGTGTATGTCCTCCGTGATGCCCGCTGGGTAGCGGACTGATTAGAGGGCGAGCTATAAGCACATTGCCGTAGAGGATAATGAATTGACATCGAGTTTGTCATACACTACCTTTGGTATGACGCTCACGCTTGACCCCATGTTACAAAGGGCGTTGTTGAATTGTTGCATCCCGATGGAACAAGGGATGGTTGGGCATCCATCTCGCTTCTTCTTTGGGAGGGAGTTCAAGATAGCGGCGCTGCATTCCTCCATCAATTTGACAATCTCCATGGATGGCATTGGGCGTTTGTTGTTGAGGATGTCTTTTAGGTACTTGGAGTATGTAGGAACCTACATAGCATGAAGTAGTGGTATGTTGACATATAGTTTTTTTATTACCTCCACAAACTTCCCGAAGTGTTCATCCATTATTGGATTCCTCTATCGAGGGGCAATTGGCAACACCGGGGTATCATAGAACTCGTGCATTGCTTTCTTGAGGGGTGCTTTTGCCTCCTCAACCTCAATTTCTTCCTCCGCTTCTGACTCTTCATCGGGCGCTCCGTCCTTCCCTGCATTGTTAGGATTTGGCGGATCCTGTATAGATTTTTTGCCTCTAGTTGTGATCGTATTAACATTTTTCTTGGGGCTAGCTTCCGGCTGATCGGGGAGCTTGCCCGAGTTAGGCTTAACAATAGAGGCGGCCAGCTGAGCAATTTGTGTCTCTAGCATTTTGTAATGGCTAAGCTAGTTTTGCAGAGAGGTATTAAATGCTTCTATACAAGAATCTATGCTTTCTAGGACTTTATCAGTAGCAATAAATTTCCTACTAATACTTTCATTAATTTTAGATTGTCTTAGAAAAAGATCACGAAAGGAAGGCTGATTACGAGTAAAGTTGCCAGAGTTACCCATGTTCTTGTGAATGGAGAGGATTGGCTTGGACTCCCATCCAAAGTTGTTCGTGCGGGGCCTAAGCCCGTTGTTGTTGCTACTATTGTTGTTGAGGTAGTTCACTTCTTCTTGTTGAGTCTCCGGACAATGGCTTCCTATGTGTCTAAGGTTCCCGCAGAATTCGAATGTCATGCGAGAGTCGAGGGATTGGACAGTCTGAGGTGAATTCATTTTCTTCAAAAGTTGATCCATCTTGATTGCTAGCACGTCAATACCATCAACTTGGTGGACTCCCCTCATCTTGGGTTGCGGCTGATTTTGCCTCTAATCATAGCCACTATAGTTAGCGACCATCTTTCCTATGAGAGTTTGAGCTTCTTTGACCTTCAGGGAGAAAAGGGAACCTCCAGCGTCTGCATCTAGGTGCTCACGAGCGGGACGGTTGAGCCCATGGTAGATGCTTTGGATTAGCAACCAATCTTGCATTCCATGATGTGGTCATGCCAGATTATACTCTTGGAAACGCTGCCATGCCTCAGGGATGCTTTCATCGGTTAGCTGTTGGAAACTTGAAATCTTATTCTGCAGGGCGTTGGTTTTGCCTAGCGGGAAGAACTTGGCAAGGAAGGCATTGGAGCACTTGTCCCATGTGGTGAGCTCTTCTTGATTGTTTAGAATCACTGCTTTGCCTTCCCCAAGAGTGAAAAAGGGAAAAGGCGAAGGCAAATGGCCTCAAGGGTCACATCCCTCATGGTGAAAGTGCTGCACACCGCCAAAAACTATTGGAGGTGGGTGTTTGCATCTTCCGATGCCTTGCCACAGAAAGGACTAGCCAGAACCATGTTGATTAGGGCCATTTTCAACTCATAACCTTCGTTCCCCATGTTTCAATTCGGACCGGTGCGGATGTTGTCGACAAACGGGGCGGAGTAGTCACGAATCATCCTCTCAGCCATGATCGGTTGAGCGGACGTGGAAAGAGCTTGCTGTTGAGCTAGTGGGATCGGAGGTGCCTCAAGAGCAATACTAGGTCATGGAGGGGTGAGTCGTTGACGCACTCTCCTTGAAAAAGCCTCTGGATCGTTGTGGTAGTTGTCTGGTAGGTCAAAACTAGTCATAAAGCATCCTGTTTACACCACAAATAAACAGAATAAGGGTAGGCCCACTAAGGAATGTGGTAACTTCTTGATAGAAATATAAGTGTTAAATTTCTGATATCTTAGCCTATTGCTACTCGGCAACGGCGCCAGAAATGCTTGTTGGCACTCTTAACGTCGCACTAAAATATTATCTGGTAACAACGCTCTAAGTGTTAATTGATGTTTGTTATGCTTTAAGAGAAGAGTGAACCAATCCGCAAGTGCACGGAACATCTATTGTAGCATTTCACACGAGAGTATTCCAAGGTATCGTATTTGTTTTCCTTAGGGAAGCTGGCGTAAGAGTATCTTTGTTTAACAAAGATATGACTAAAAGAGTTATACCAACTGACCAAATACGGGGTAAAGATATTCAATGATAAACAAGGGAGCAGTGATACAGGAGAAATCCACACTAAGACACATAAAAGAGATCGATTAAGCTAGCCGGGAGGACAGCGAGTCTAAGTCTAGAATTCCTATGATAAATTTTCCTAAATCTAGTCAAGTGTCGATAATTTCTAGTTACTCGGGTTGAGCGCTTACACCAAATCCATGGTAAAGCCTCGAGTCTTTCACCAATAAGCTTACTTCGGGGCACGACAACGATCCACTAATAGCGTCGGTACCTAACCTCATGCACTAGAGGGCACGTTACCGCTAGAAACTCCCTGCTTGAGACTTCCCGAACATGGTGGAATACTAAACTGACGGACAGGGCTGTCACCACCTGCCGCCTACCACACAGCCCGCAGGGACGAATGCAAATACAGCTAGTGTTAACTTAGGCACCGCGCTTACTAGTAGAGTAAGTCTATGTTCTATTCGAGAACTAAACTTAATTAAATCCTAGTCGGGAATCTAGTAAACTATGCTTCAAAGTTCTTTCCCGATAATTGTAACTTGAGTAAACGGACTAAGTAAAGATAAATAGTCTCACAAAAGGAGAAAAGATACAAGAGAGCTCATACCAAGACACCGAGACGATTTCCGAAATCCCGAGCTAAGCTCTCGACTAGACTCCAACTCCCGACAAACTAACCTACTCTACTAGTAAGAGAAGTAGTGGGAAACGGATTTCAATGTGCTTCACTTGCTTGATTCTTTATTTTTGCCGAATTTCTCCTCTATTTATAGGTGGCAAAGAATTGGCAGGTACTTATAGGTGAAGGAGAGCCGATGGGCAAAATTTCCCCCGCCGGGCGACGGGCCACGACGGGCGGTAGGCAAGGCCGGGCGGCCATTGGATGGAGTCGGTTCCCAACTGACTTGTCTTTGGTTGGCTCAGATCTTGTCTTGATGACGGTTCCTGGGTCAGTTTGCGTCAGCTTTCTTGTTTTGGGGTCGGTTGGCCTCATGGGCCTCATGGGCCGGCAACCCTGGGTGGCCAACCCAGGCCGAGCGGCGGCCTGGGCCGGGTGCCGACCCCTTCCGGGTCGCCTCATGACTTTTTCCGGTTAGGCCACTCGTGGAACCTTTTTCCTTAGCCATATTCCATTACTTTTGGTCCGAGAGGAGAAAACAGCTTCATGGTGGAGTGTTTTGTAGAATCGGCCGAGTCGGATGATGAGTCTATTTTGACTAGCCGGGTGGCTGATTTCAGCCTAATATGACCTTGTCGGTTGGGTTCTGATATCAGCCATCACGAACCTTCCCGGGCCCTGATCTCAGCCTCATACGACCCTGTCGGCTGGCTGTTTTATGGCAGGATCGGCCGACGGGGCGTTTCTTCATGTTTTTACATTATTTTGGCCCTTTTGAACCTACAAACACATGTTTCACCAAAACTTGTGGAACTTTATTAGTTCAAATAAATATTCATGAAACTTTGGTCTTTACCTTGCATTTCCCGACCGGTTGGTGGCCGATATTGGGTTTTAAGGGCCACCAACACCAACTTCGTGACCACCAGCACCCACGACGGCTCCCACACCAGCGACAGCGGGATCCACGGTCTCGGCATGCACCAGAATGGCAGTCCGGTCACATCCATCCGCCGCGGTGCCCGTCACCGTGATGCCCACTGAGGCGCCGCTTCTAGCGCCCTCGACCTCCGCCATGGGCGCGACCACCCTAGAAGTCACCTCGGCCGTGGCGGCCGCCGCGGCCTCACGCGCCTGCGGCTCCTCTGCAGTGGCAGCCGTGGCGGCTCGCGCCCGTGCCTCCTCCGCGGCGCCCACCTTGAGCTGCTTCGTGATTGATAGCTTAGGCCGACGAGGATCTTAGCCCTAGGCCCGTTGCTTCTCGGCTGGCGCATCACCGCTCACCAGCTCATCTTGCAGATGCTTTTCCGCAGCCACCACGAGAGACGTGGCCTTAGCCATGATGTCGATGGGCGGCGTATCGACGCACACCGCCTTGACCTTCTGCTCCAGCTCCACCTGCTGGACCATCCCCTCGACAGGGGATCTCACCGGTGAGGCTTGCCCCCCGGTGCCAGTCTCATCCGGCGCTGATGAACGGAGACCCTCCACCGAGCCCGACCGAGTCAGCATCGCCTCCTTGACCAGGTGAGGGCCCGTAGAGGTCCCCATCTGGAAGGCGGTGGTGAGACCAAGGACGATCCTGCCCCAAGGGTCGGGCACGCAAACGACATGTAGCCTAGCCCGGCAAGCTGAAGTCGCCATGAGGTCTTCATCGTCATCGTCATCCTCGCCATCACCGACGTCATCCTCCTTGCCATCCTTAAAATCTACAAGCCTGCTGATGGCCTCTGCACTGTCAGAAACATCATCATCCTTGTCTCCGTCCTCCTCCTCCATCGACATGGTTGACAAAGTATGCGGGTTCTCCCCTCGCAGCTCCCTCTGCTCTCTCAATGCCTACCGGTGATGCGACCTCTCCTCCTTCACCTGCCTCGCTAGGATGCCGGCATCTTTCTTCTTCCGCACCTCCCTCTTGGAGCTCCGCTGCTCCAAATTCCGGAAACTATTTGCGGTTCATAGAGCTTGGTCCTCCGCCAGCTGGAGGCACGGAGTCTTGATCAGACGTGTCCACTGGGGCTAAAGACACGAAACCAGAGGTGAGATCCATTGCTGCAAAAAACATGGAAAAGAAAGCAGAGGAAGATGAAGCGCCTTTCCACATCGACAGCCTCTGGGTTTGGACGTATCGTTGGCCCGCTGGGAATAGGCTAGGTCCGAGCGAAGGATCCCAGTGCCGCCTTCACCCGTTTCGTGACCTTGTCGTCAGGAAGCAGCTCCTCACCCATCACATTATCTGGCATGACACAGTCACCGACCAGAATCATGGGGGACCGTCGGGCGGACAACAGCAAGAACTACCGTTTGTGGAACCACCTGATGACCCCGGCGCCATCAAGACCGCATAGCATGAGATGAGCGATCGCGTCGAGGGCATCCTTGAGCCATTTCTTCCCATCCTTGCTCATCCCCTAGTGCCATCTTTCCCGAGCCTTGGCGATGTCCCGACCGGTGAAATCGGAAAATGGATGGATTTGGTCCTTGCGCAGATAGAACCACCTCTTATGCCATCCTCCGAGATTGGTCAGGGTGGGCATCTAGATGTACTCTGTCGTACACTCCCGATCTGGCGCTGGATGCAACAAGCATGGAAGAAGTAGCACCACAGATCAAAGTTGGGCGCTATCCCTAGAAATCCCTCACACAGGGCTCAATGGCCGAGATGTGCTGGATCCAGTTGGGGTTCAAATGCTGCAGCTCCGCATTGTAGTGGAAGAGTAGCGCGTGAAGGAAATCGTTCGCTGCCCTCCCAAGCCCGAGCTTGTGAAACCGGACGAATGACACCATGTAGCCCTGAGGGGGCTCCGGTCACATCTCGTTGCCCGATACCACCCACTCTACCGCTTCGGTGAGGGGAGCTAGAAGCCCGGCCTGGACGAGGCCCTCCAACTCCTTCTTCATCACCGTGGAACGGGTTAACACCCACATGGCGATGGTGAAGCTAAAAGGACCGAGTGACCGAGAGGGGGGGGGGGGTTGAATCGGGAACTTGCACTATATACCAAATTCGCCAATTCCTAAAACCGACCACTCAAAACAACTCCTAAACAATTATAGTGGTGATCACACTAGCAAGATAATGAACCTATGAAAGGAACAACAACCTAAGCATACTAGTAGATCACATAAGGCAATACAAGTCCTATGCAAGCTAGTGATCAAGTATGAAGGCGAAGCACAACTAGCAAGAAAAGAAGCCTATTCATGCAAGTCTACAAGGTAGTCAACTAGAATAAGGTAAGCACACAAGCATGAATAGCACGGTACGTACATGTGGAAAGTAAAGCATCATAGTAAGAAGTAGAGTAAGAGATGGCTCATAATTTTTTTCCCAAGGTCTCAGAAGGATGACGCCTTCCCGTACTCCTCGTTGTACCATTCCCACCGGAGTCCCGGTCCCTCCCGCGACCAATATGGAGTTCTCGCCCACCAGCCCGCAATCACTCCCAGTGTGAAGACAAGGTGCACATCACCGTTGCCATCACGGCACAAGCTCGCCTCCCTCGAGAACTTGCCTGACTCCCTGAGCCGACACAGGCGCTCACTAGCGATGCTGCTTTCAACAGCGGCCTCAAACCGTGTACAAACATGTGACAGCCTTCACAACCAATCACGATAGGCTCGATCACCGACACCTAACCGGTCTAGGTCTCACCATAGACCAAGAGTAACAATCTAGATCACACCCTCAAGGACACCCTAGCCTTAGTTGTGCAAGATGCTCAAGTTACTCTCCACTAGCACTCTCAAGATATGCAATATCTCCTCCTAGTCCTCTCCTCTCTTCCTCTTGGACCTTACCCAATGCTCTCAGGTATTCCACTAGCCAAGAGGTGGCACAAAGACCCCAACAACAAAGTTATATAGGCTCCCAACCTCCAACTAGTTGTTGCTCCAAGAGATCACCTTTCTAGACGCACTGACCAACCTATCCGGTCTCTGACTGACCGAACCGTCTAGTCACTCCTGTAACAGCTCACCGAGCCATTGGCTTCACTGTGCGTAGGCGAACTCCACGTACTGACCGGACCGTCCGGTCTGTTCAACCATCAGGCAAGTCCAACACATCGGACTTCCTTGTCAGACTCTAGAGAATTGGCTTCCACTTTGTCCCGTGCTTCACCCATACAGATCGGACCATCTGATCTATAGACCAGACCATCCGGACTCTATGGTCCCTCGCACAGAAAAATTTCTCGCTGGTCTTCTCCTTTTGACTGTCCTCTCCTCTATCGACCGTACAGTCCGGTCACTCCTTGACCGACTGTCCGGTCTCTCTGTCCAGAAGTTGAAACTCCTCGTCCTCGCTTGACTTTGTTTCCCAGCTTCTCCGAACAGCTCCTTGGCTTCTCCACTGTCAACTAGTGCCTGTGATTTCACCGAGCAACCTCGCACATCACTGACTAGACATGACCTAAGAGAATGACCTAGACCCCCTTGATAGTCCTGTTTTTCCTATGGATTCAAAGACCTAACAAGTACACAAGTGTTCCCAACACTTGCTCCATAGCTTGTCCTTATATTTGATCCATCTTCATCAACCCTTGGACTCCGTCAAGCTCACAAGCCTCCATGCTTGTGGTCATTGTCATCAATTTCCAAGGCTGTCGTCAATAATCATCATATAGTAGAAAGGTTTCCTACATGGACAACACACATGTAGACATTAGTCACATTTCATGTTTGTCATTCATCACAAAAACATCATAGGTTAGGGTGACATCAATGGTCATGAACCTTACAATCTCCCCCTTTTTGGTGATGGATGACAACCACTACTTATGATGATCCAAAATGACTAGCAAGAAAGAACCAAAGAAAAAGAAAGGATTGGAAGGCATACCTTGGTCCTTACCTTAGAAGTAGTCTCCTCCATTAAAATGTGCTAGGTGTTGAGAGAGAACTACCCACTTACTTAGCGCACTTGGATGTGAATCTTGATTTGAATTTTGCGTCTGTCTTGGCGTTGTGGTTGATGATCTTGTTGAAGTAAACATGCACCAAGGACGTGAATGTTCATGTCGATGTAGATGTACAATGTCGACGTAGACATGCACCATTGTTGTCCTTCTCCATGTTGGTGTAGATGTTTATCTTGATACGATCTTCATGTGTTCTTCAAGTGAACATGCACCATTTGCTTCGAGTTCTCCTCTTTGTCACCTCGTAGCTTTCTTGCATCTAGCTTCATGTTTTTCTCCTCTTCTCATCTTCATTTGATCTTCATGTTCTTCTCTCCCTTTTTGTGTTCTCAACTTAAAAGCTTGGCTTTTGGATATTCATGTTCCTTCTCCCCCTTTGTCACCTATCAACAAAAACCACACCAAAATGTAATGGAACCAAGAGGCAAAAGATATTTGGCAAGAGTTAGGATAACTCCCCCTTTCATGGTGCTCCTCCTTTGTCGCAATGGTGTTCCACCGTAGCTCCACCCTACACTTATGACTCAACAAAATATTTTCTCAAATGTGCAAGGGTTAGTCATTTGAGACATGGGAATGTATGAGCCACTTGTTAATGGGCATGAAGCACAATTATCACTATTTTATCATCTAGAGAGTCATGTACTCACATTGTAAATGAGCAACTCCCCCTAGATACATGCTTGCGAGCATGTATGGTATCACAATGCCAAGATGCATGAATGCAAAGAAAGCAAATACAACAAGTATACAATGCATGATGCGATGTAAAAGAAAAGACATAGAACTACTACAAACCAAAGTGTCAACAACGAGTTGTTCCCTTCTCAAGCTTGCTCACAATGGATCATTCTTCAAAGCCTTGGGTACACCATGAACCACCTTCCCATGCTTAACCCATGTCCATTGGTACCTTAAGAAGGTCCGAAGTCAACCTAAAAAAGAAGAGAAATAAGCACAAAACAAAGACACAAACAACAAAACAAACAAACAATATACATATTTACAAAGGACAAGCTCAAGGGTTACTCATGTGAAGTTTGAGAGGTCCAGAACATCGAGTTCTCCCCTTAGCTTGTTGTACGTCTTTATTGGTATTTCTTAACATCGCATCAAGAATATAACTATCCCTGGTACAATGCCAGAAATAATTGTTGGCATTTGTTATGCTTTAAGAGTATTCCAAGGTATCATATTTATTACCACAGGGAAGCTAGGCGTAAGATTATCGCATCAAAGATATGACAAAAGAATAATTCAAACCAACCAAAAATGGGAGTAAGGATAATCAACGATAGAGTAGGGTAGTAACACAGGAGAAATCTATAATAAGATAAATAAAGTGAATGGTTAAGCTAGCCAAGAGGACAACGAGTCTCAGTCTAAGATTCCACAAATATATCTTTCTAATATATCTAAGTCAAGCGTCAAATCCTAGTTACTCAGGACGAGTGCTTACACCAAGTTCTTGGTACAACCTCGAGTCTTTCACCTGTTAGCTTACTTCGGGGCATGAAAATGTTCCACTAATATGGGCCGGTAACTAGCCTCTGTACTAGTGGGTATGCTATCGCTAGACAACCCTGACTAAGACGGCCAGAACATGGTGGATTACTAAAGGGATGGACAGGGCTGTCACCACCTGTCGCCTACCACACAGCCCATGGGGACGAATGCAAATCCAGCTAGCATTAACATAGGCACCGCACCTTAGGTATTCTTCCGTTGATCAAGCGGAAGAATAGCCAGGAAATAACCATGTCTATGTCCCAGAAAGAACTAGACTTAATTAAATCCTAGCCGGAAAACCCGTGAACTACGCAACAAAGTTTCTTCCCGATAATTGCAACTTGAAGAAATGACTAAGTTAAGATAAATACTTGACAAGATATGAAGGGGAAGATAATTATATTGACAAGGGATAAGTCTTGCAATGAAGAAAAGATACAAGAGAGCTCATATCATGACTCCGAGACGACTAGACTCTAACTCCCGACTAACTACCCTATTCTACATTATGGCACAAGTAGTGGGAAATGGACTCCTTGATGTGTTGCTTGATGACTTTCTCCCGAATTCTCCACTATTTATAGGTGGCGATGGGCCGAGGGGTATTTGTAGGTGAAGAAGAGACGGTAGGAAAAAGTCGGTCCATTGGGCGGAGGGCAAGGCCGGGCGGCCACGTGTGTCGGGCGGCGGCCTTGGCCGGGCAGCCCTCGGATCATGTCAGTTCTCGACTAACTCCTCTCAGATGGCTTAGATTTGATCCCGAAGTCAATTGTTTGGTCGGTTCCTGACTTCTTCATTTTGGGGCTGGCAACCCCAGGGTGGCAAGCCAGGCCGGGCGGCATGCTAGGCTGGGCAGCGGCCTTGGCCGGGTGCCAACCCCGTCTGGGTCGCCTCATGACTTCTCCCGGTTAGGCCACTTGTTGGCCTCTTTTCCTTAGCCATATTTTTTCACTTTTGGTCCGGGAGGAGAAAAAGTCCTCATGGTAAAGTGCTTTTGCAAAACTGGCCAGGTCGGATGATCAACCTGAAAAATGACCTCGGTTAACCAGCGGGGTGGCTGATTTCAGCCGTTTATGACCCTATGGGCTGGTTTCTTATTTTAGCCTGAAAGAGACCCCGGTTAACCAGCCCGGTGGCTGATTTCAACTATTTATGACCCTGTCGGCTTGTTCCTAATTTCAGCCTGAAAATGATCCTATCGGCTGGTCAAAACGGCTGTTTCACAGTCGTGATCGGTCGATGAGGTGTTTCTTCATGTTTTTACACATTTTGGCTCTCTTATGCCTGCAAACACAAATTTTACCAAAACTCATGGAACTTTATTAGTTTAAACAAATATTTATTAAACTTTGGTCTTTACCTTGCATTTCCCGATCGGTTGGTGGCTGATTTTGGGTTTTATCTACCGCCAACACCTCCCCAAGCTTAAACCTTTGCTCGTCCTGAGCAAATTAAACATAGGAGTGATGGATCTGGAGTTGCTTCAATATTAGAGCCCTGTGAGGATCAAATGCACAAACACATACTCCAACACAATATGGGTAAGTGTAAACCAGGACCACTTGGTCACTAAGTCATTCTCATTGTACAACAGGTCTTATTGGCATTTTATAACCTTGTTATGAGCGGTTGAAGTCTAGAACGGCTAGCTTAGACTTTGTCATACAATCTCCTACTTGAACATTGGTTCACAGTTTTTATAATGCTGCATAAGGTTGGAAAAATCTTCCCTCTTGTTGAAATCTCCCACTATGACTCTCATCTCTCAAAAAGTGTGTTTCCCTACCAAGTGCTCATCCTACATTCTAAAAGCTTGACTTGTATGTAGAGCTTGGTAGTAGGGCACATCTAGCATGCATATATTGTTAAGTTACGAGATGGTCCTAGTGAAAAGACTTTGCACTTCCTCATTCCAATTATTTAAAAATAATGTCTAGGGGGGAGGGAGAGAATGGACTCACGTGAAGGAGTGGGCTAGCACAATTGCAAAAGTCTCGGGTACAAATTTGTCCCAAAAGACTGGATTTTTGTGCTAGAGTGTAAAGATGGTTCTTTATTTTGCTCAAAGATATTTTTGAACATTGAAACTTTGTGATATTGTACATCCATGAGAGCTGATAAAATTTTCTTTCTTTCTTTCTTTTCTTTGTTTCTTTCTTTCAACTCTCATGGTGTAGGGAAGCTAAATTAATGGTTCAAATATTTTTTTTGCACACTTTTTCTGAGCACATATTAAGGAGAACCCAAATCTTTCTTCTAGGATCAAAGTTTCGCAAAAGGAAAGATTTTTGGTTGGCATGCTTGGTGAAGTGGATGCTTGAATCCGAAGTGGAAACCGCATAACCAAGCATGATTAGTTGAGAACTCAAAGATAACATGAAAGAAAATGATTGGCTTTGAAAGTGCATGTCCCTCATAAGGATCAAATCGTAACTAAACTCAATCCACACATGGGCTGGCATGAAACTGGGTTTGTAATTAATATTTGGCCATGGTACGAATTCTTCTATCATATGGAAAATGTGCACCAAGTAGGGGGGGTTATTGCAGCATGGTTTTGAAAGAAATCAATGGATTATAATCATGAGGAAATCAAAGACTCATAAAAAACGTGCCATATCATAAACTCCAGCAACTAGACTTGGTGTTTTAGTAGCCATTTTGCACCCACTAGAACATAGAGGGACTAGCATTATCATTATGCCAATCTACCACCACCCACAAAAATGAGGAGTAGAGGTTGTATATTGGAGGCTCAAAACAAGCTAATAGAGCAACTATTCATCATTTCCATAGGCAAGGTAGAGACTAAGTTCTCAAATTTTATTTATAAAGGGAAATATTTTTGTTCTTTTTGGCTATGCAAATTTTTATGGTTTTCTTTGACAACTGAAATCTTTTTGGGTTTTCTTAAATTTCCTAAAATGAAACAACTCAACTAGAGGAAGAGGGAAAGAAGATAGAACAAGTGGTGCACCTTGGTTTGGGCACCTCCCCAAGCTTAGGTTTTTGCAAGACTTAAGCATAGATGGTGTTCACTGTGGCAGTTGATACTCGATGTTGAAATGGCCGAGCAGTTAATCCATCATGGAGATGTTTGTCTTTCCTGCAAAAGGGTTACTTGGACACAATACCCGAAGGACAATATGATAATAATGGTTAGTGGTTAGTCGTCCGGTTAGTAGTCCAAGTGTTAGTAGTTACAAACATGCAAGAGACAAGGCAAAATTTCCTCTAGTTGGTTTTATTGCAGCACGCTTTTATTCCTAAGTGGCGAGTGCACTTACTAAGCAAACCAGTGGAGTGAGAAAGGGAGTGCAAAGAGGGAGAGAGTTGTAAGGGAGAGATGAAGTTTCAACTGAAGGAATGGTAGGGAGAAATAAGTGAGAGGGAACCCGGTATTTATAGGCTCGAGGGGGAGCCATGGGGAAAATTTTTCATGCCGGGCGGCGGGACTGAAAGTGCCTAGAGGGGGGGGGAGGTGAATAGGCAATTATCCTTGAAAATCACTTAATAATAAAAGTTAAATGCGCAGTGTCAGACTTGTCTGACGATTGTGAGGAAAGTCTAATGGACTTGTCCGATGGCACAAGATAGAAAAGTAGATCGGCCGATGAAAACTATGAACTAGTGTAAGGCAAGCTAAATGCTAGTGATTACAAGCAAGAGGAAGGTGTAGAAATAAGGAGAACAACTAGCAAGAAACCTACACATGTTAATTTGAGAAATAAGTAGCAAACCCTAACTAGCACGATATGAGCAAGAACAAGTAAATGAAGAGCAAGTAAATAAAGGATAATAGAGGCACGAGATTTGTTCACCAAAGTTCAGCTCCACAAAGAATCCTACGTCTTCGTTGAGGGATCCATAAAGGACCGAGTCTCTTTCAACCCTAACCTCTCCAGGTAACCACAAAGATTAAACTTTGCTTTCCACTAACAATCTCCACAAAGGAGGGGTCAATACAAACTTTCCGAGGCGTCACCACACAAGTTGGGAGCTCTACGGGCACCTCTAACCGTCTAGGGCATGAATCCCCAAGAGTAACAAACACAAAAGTCATCGGCGGTGAGGATGAACAAAGAGCTCAAGAGAATGGAAGCTTGGAGACAATGGAGCTCTTCAATCTTCTCTCCATACCTTCACAAATCAGGATTGGAAGCAAGGGAGGAGAGTTGGGGAGAGCAAAGTGAGCTTGAGAGTGTTTTTGAATGGAATGAGTGACCAACCGGCCAAAGGGCGAGATGGGGGTCTATTTATAGCACATGGAGAAAAAGAGCCAATTGAAGGGGTATTTCTCACATCTGCAGCGGCCAAGTCCGATGGTCATCGAACAAGTTCGGTGATTTAGGGTTGGCGAAGAAACTGGAGTCCGATGGACTTTCCCGATGCCTTGGACAAGTCCTATGGCACTAGGGTGGCATGGGTACTAAACTCCGATGAAATGGTCCGATGCGTTGGACTTTCCTCTAGTCATCGGACAAGTCCGACGACCCAGAGTGCCGAAGGTACTGGAGTCCGATGGTCTTGTCCAATGGGTCGGACAAGTCCGATGATTTTACCCTAGAAAAAATATGTGGCTGAGGATAAAGGATTTTTTCACTTGGTTCATCATCGCTTCACACTTTTGTGTCCCTCTTAATAGTACGACTTTTCCTATACTCAAGATTTAAAATAAAAACTCCATGAACTTCATTCATGAGCATATTTTGAATTTCATCATTGAAGCACTATTGCCATCTTCTTTTATCCCTTTTTGTTTGTGTACCTTTAATCATCAAACTTTGGACCATTTTCTACACACATGGTCATAAAGGATTAGTCCATTCTTAATTGTATTGATGCCAATCACCAAAATAAAATTAGGGGCCTAGATGCACCTTCAATCTCCCCCTTTTTGGTGATTGATGACAATACAACTAAAATTTCATAGAAATATACAAAGAAGTTTAGTTTGTGATGATTCGATGAGTAGCTCCCCCTGAATGTGTGCATGGGAAGAAATAGACAAAGATGACAAGTGCACATTTTATAGAAAAGTGTGAGAGCTCCCCCTAACACTATGCATACATGTTAATTTGCAACAACTTATCAATAGAACTAAAGCTAAATGCAAATGGCACGTAGATTCCTAGAAATGCAACAAGAGGAGAAATAATTAACAAAGCACCATTACATTAAGCAAATAGAGTTGACAAACGACAACTAAATATCCAACCACAAGCATAAGAAGTTTTACAAACCAAAATAGTGCCACAAATCCAAATTGTCCATCTCCATCACACTCACAGCTCACAAACTAAAACGATAAGTAAGAAGGAGTAAAGATAACTACTTCTCCCCCTTTGGCATCAAAACACCAAAAAGGAGAAAAGAAAAAGACTATGGAAGGACAATCTTCTACTCATCATCGTAATCCTCATCATCATCCTCTTCATCTTCATCCTCATCCTCATCATCTTCAATGACCGGAGCCTTTCCCTTGCGCTCACGAAGAGCGTATGCAGCTGGATCCTCTTCTTCCTTATTGTCATCCTCATCATCATTAAAGCGGACATGCTATCCACTAGAGGCGACTTCGGTGCTAAACTGCGGAGGAGGAGGATAGTAGCCAAAGTAGTTCATCTCCTCTGTAGTGAAAGTTTTGGTCGGATCAGCATAAGTAGGAGGAGGGGGTGCTACTGTGGGGGGGTAGAGGAGGAGAGTCAATACCAAAGTGATCAAAGAGAGCGAGCTGATTCTTCTCAATGGCATCCATCCTCTGATTTATGTTTCTGCACATGCCAAGGAGAGACTTGAACATCTTCATAATCCCACTTCTCTTCCCATGAGGAGATGGAGGTGCACATGAGGATCTGGTGGCCCTAGGAGCAGCCTTAGGTACCTGAGGAGATGCAGTAGAAGAGGGTGGCTGAGCTGCACCAAAGTACTGACCGAATGTGGTGTCGAGAGTCTAGTTTGAAGGAATCTAAGGTTTGAGGCTCAGATGCTTTGCATCCTTGTTGAAAGTCAATCCTGAGACCTTCTCCATCATATACATGATGTGAGGAGCATATCCACAGCCATGCTTAGGAGAGACTGAGATGTCCCACATCTCCTGATAGACATAATCAAAGGCATCAAACTTGCGATCTCCTTGAATCCAATGCAGGATATCCCTCTGATAAGCGGGAATACGGTCAGAGTTACCTCCCCTTGGAGCTAAGGTACTCCGGCAGATCCGAAACAGGACTGAGAAGAATGGTTTGAGACCATTTGAGTTAGGGGGGGGGGGGAAGCAGGTATCTGGGTCCATATAAATATACCTCATACCCTCAGCATCCATGTAGTTTCCCTGGTGAATCTTGTGCTTCTCCTTGTGAGAGTGCTTGAGTCCAATTGTGGTGGCAAACTGATTCACAAAGCAGGTGTACTTTGTGCTATTTGTCATCCAAATCATTGATTTCTCCTCATTAAAGTACACTGTGGAGTAGAACTGAGCTATGATCTCCCTGTTCCAAGAGTAGTTGAAGGTAAGGAAGGTCTTGAGCCCATGATGCTCAAGGTCTACAAGCACTTGGTTGAGCAGTGGGTGCTTTCGTGCCTTCATGTGATCCCAATCCAGTCACTTTATGTCGACAACTACATTCTTCATGCGGAGGTAGGTGAAGCGGTACTAATCCGCATGAAAGTGTGCATGGAAGCGGAAATCAGAAGTTTCTTTCTCACCCTCATAGAAGTTGATCAACCTTGCCTCAGAGCAGGTCTGAGTGGAGGCATGAAGATAATCCACAATCTAGCAGTCAGAGTTCTCCACTTTAGCTGGAGGATGCATGACCCTGATGAGGTCCTCAGGTTCTTCAGGGTCCTCCCTTGGTGCTGGTTCCCTCAGGGTGGTGCGGTGGATGCGCTTAGCAGTGGCTTTCCTTCTCTTCGAAGCTTGGCTTTTGGGCTTGATCATCACTTGCCTTGGTCCTCTTCTCTCTGAATGGAGAAGCTTCCACATCAGACATGCTGAAGAGAATGTTGCAAGCAACAAGTTAGGAGGGAGTCAAAAGAAGGGAAAAGGGGACGAGGGGAATCAGTGAGGGACTTAGGCTTTTGAGAAAACTGCAAGTCGTCGGACATGTCGATGATCATCGGACATGTCCGATGCGTCAGACTTGTCTGATGCCCATCGGATTTTTTCGATGACTCGCGGTTTTGCCAAAAACCTAGATCCTTCACAAATGCACCTACCACAAGCACCCAAACTTCATCTACTCCACTAACAACTAACTAGAAGCTATCTCCATGGATCAAAAGTGTAAGGGAAAAAGATTGTGACACTACCATTACCCTATAACCCTAACCCTAGGGGAGACAAAGGGGATTAGGGTGAAACCTTGCAAAACGATGGGGGATCGGACTACTCTGATGGAGGAGGGCCTCTTGACCTTCAAACTTGCTCCAACGGATGGTTGAAGTTGAAAATCGCCTTGGAGACGCCTTTGGGAGTGTTTTTGAAGGGAGAGAACATGAGGGAGGTGAATGGAGAAGTGTCGACCGAAGGGGTAAGTCAGGTTGGGTTAAAGGGTCAAGACTGGAGGCGTCGGACTTGTCCAATGGATGTTGGACTTGTCCGACATTATCGGACTTGTCTGACATTATCAGACTTGTCCAATGGGAGCAGGCGCCTAGGACAGACAACTAGGACATGGGAAGATTTGGAGCTTTTGAGATTAGATGTTGATGGACACAAAGAGTTCTTGGCAAGATATGGTCAGCCAATCAAACAACCATTCAAAACTATGACCATATTTTGACAAGATTGATCAATAGATCAAGAATCAATCAACAAGCAAAAACAAACATGTTTTGACATAAAACCAAGGCTATTACGATAATAGAACAATCATCATTCAGATGTGCACATTCTCTACATCACATTGGTTGAGTCAAGAATATTTAGTTCACTCATAAGATATCAAAACCTTTCCTCATCTAATGGCTTGGTGAATATATCGGCTAGTTTATCTTCGGCTCACACATGACCATGACACTAGGGATCTACTATATGCTTCGTGACCATTAATGATTGGATCCCCAAGGTATGGATGTTTTAGTGATAGATGATAACTATGAAATCGTGGGCTAATATCTACATGAGTGTTGTCTATGTAGGAATCATCTCTAAACTCTATTACAAATCATATGGATGATGGTTGCCTTGGCAATTGATGACAATGACCACAAGCATGGAGGCTTGTGAACTTGATGGAGTACAAGGGTTGATGAAGATAGATCAAAGCTGATGTAGACGAGGCCTGATCATCCGAGAGGTAGAGGGTGAATTCAATTGTGGAGACTCGACGTCGACGAGCCAGCTTGAATCAGACATGATCCAACCCCGCAACCGTTAGACCAAGCACAACTTGATTGTTCCTGCAAGCAAAATCGAGAACACAAGCAAGAAAGGATAAACACGCAATCTGAAATTGCAACTATGGATGAAGCGTATCACAAGAAAAGGTTCAAGTTCTGAGCACAAAAGGACTAATCACCACAGTGGTGTAGAACAAGAACAGGGGCCCTGGATTACTGTAAAAGGACTTGTCGCCACAGTTACAATAATTCGATCAAGTTTTTCTCTAGAAAACTAAACTAAATAAAACCTAAGACTAAAAGATGGCGGCTACTGAGGTTATGTAGAAATCAGGGGCGTCCTAGGGTTAGGGGTGACTAGGGGGGTGCCCACAACATGGGCTTAAGGCCCGACATGATACATGGCCAAGTTGGCCCAAAATAGGTGGCGCAGCACCTTGTCATGGTCACGCAGCATGACTCAGGACCCTTCTGGCGCTAGGACCATAAAAAATGATGGTGTTGTCGTCCCCTTTCCAACGCATCAAATAACGCCTCGTTTGGACATCGAATGTGGGAGATATCATCAAAACCGTGAAGAGGTGTCGGCTAAATCCAAGACGAACACGGCGACCGAGCTGGTGACGACTTGTAACTTGGGGAAGGTCACGGTATGTGCGTATCCAGCATGATGATGTCCTCATCAAAAGCGAAGAACAAGCTATGGTGCAAGTGTTTGGAACACTTGTCTAGTTGTTAGGGCTTTGAGTCCATAGGAAAAACTCGACTATCAAGGGGGTCTAGGTCATTCTCTTAGTTCGTGTCTTGTTAGTGATGTGCAAGGTTGCTCGGTGAAATCACAGGCACTAGGTGATAGTGGAGAAGCCAAGGAGCTGTTTGGAGAAGCCGACAAACAAAGTCAAGCGAGGATGACAAGTTTTGGCTTCTGGACATAGAAACCGGACAGAGGGTTCAGTGGTGACCAAACTGTACGGTCACTATGTGGTTTTTTCCGGAGGCTACAACGGGCAGCGAGGAAACTATCAATGTCTGGGAGCTGTAGAGACCGGACGGTCCGGTCTGTGTGGCTCCACATAGGGCAGCGAGGAAGCAGCGGCGAAATATTTCTGGACTGAAGAGAGAAATGGACCGGACGGTCCGGTCAGCAAAGGTTTTCAGCAGGGTCAGAGTGTTCTGTACACTGTGCTGTAGTGACTGGACTGTTCAGTCAGGCTGTAACCATACTGTCCGGTCAGAAGGCCCAGGAAGCTAATTTCGTGAAGCAACGGCTAGTTTGAGGTTGGGAGCCTATATAACTTCGTTGCTGGGGTCTTGGAGACCTCTCTTGGCCAGTGGAATACCTGAGAGCATTTGGTAAGGTCCAAGAGGAAAAGAGGAGAGCACTAGGAGGAGATATTGCATATCTTGAGAGTGCTAGTGGGGAGTAACTTGAGCATCTTGCACATCTAAGACTAGGGTGTCCTTGAGGGTGTGATCTAGTTTGTTACACTAGGTCTATGGTGAGACCTAGACCGGTTAGGTGTCGGTGATCGAGCCTATCATGATCGGTTGTGAAGGCCGTCACACGTTTGTACACGGTTTGAGCCCGCCGGTGAATGGGGCATCGCTAGTGAGCGCCCATGTCGGCTCGGGGAGTCCGGCAAGTTCTCGAGGGAGGCGAGCTTGTGCTTTATACAGCGGGGACGCATACCGTGTCTTCACACTAGGAGTGATTGT
Source organism: Eleusine coracana subsp. coracana (assembly GCA_032690845.1). Lineage (NCBI taxonomy): Eukaryota > Viridiplantae > Streptophyta > Magnoliopsida > Poales > Poaceae > Eleusine > Eleusine coracana. The sequence goes on along the minus strand of CM064418.1, from coordinate 21,017,393 downwards.
AGGCTCGTGGGCGAGAACTCTACTTTGTGGTGGGAGGGACCGGGACTCCGGCGGGAGTGGTCCAACGAGGATTAGGGGAAGACACCATTCTTTTCAGACCTTGGGAAAAAAAATCATGAGCATTCCTTGACCCTCTCTTCACTATTCCGCAATTGTGTGCTCTAGTGACTAGGGTGAATTGTGGCTTGCATAGGCTAGTGTGTTTAGCTTCCGCACTTTATCTTATCATGAACACTAGCATGTGTAGGGTCTTGGCCTACTAGAATTGTTTAGGTTGCTTCTATTGTTAGACTCAAGTAGTGGAAATTGAAGTAATTGGATTCATGAGCAGATTACCGATTCACCCCCCCCCCCCCTCCCCTCTCAGTACGCCTTCGGTTCTTACAAGTGGTATCAGAGCCAAGTGCTCATTGTTGAGACTTCACTGCCTTGAGTAAAGATGACGGGACAGGCAGGGAATGTTCCCATATTCATTGGGGGAGGACTATGCTTATTGGAAGTCTCGCATGCAGGCCTATCTACAGTCTCTTGATCCAGAGATATGGATGGTCACTCACAAGTCCAATGCGGATGTGAACCTACTTGAGCCTGATTTTATTAAGTGCAATGCTAAGGCCAAGAATGCTTCGTTTTATTGCATCTCTAAGGATGTTTTTGCTTAGTTGGATGCTAGTTCCATAGCACATGATATCTGGACTGAGATTTAGGGGCTCCATGAGGGCACCAGTGATGTCAAAGAGGAAAGATACCATGTGTTGAAGATCAAGTAAGATAACTTCACTAGATTGCCACATGAGAGAGCTAACACTGTTTATTCTCATTTTCGTGTACTTGTGAAGGAGATCAATGCACTTGGGGATGATTTCAGGATGAAGCCCATTGAGGTGATAAGAAGATTCTTGAGGCTATTCAAGGACCCCAAGTATGAATCCATCATCACCTTCATCTTGCAAGGTGACCTCAAGACCAAGACCATGAAGGATGTACTTGGCAAGATCACCACCTTCGAGAGCTACCAATTGGGGATGGATGATCCTCAACCATCCAACCTTGCTCTACTGGCTGACAAGCAAGAATCTAGCAAGAGCAAGAAGAACAAGAAGAAGGTAATCATTGTGGAAGATGATCAAGAAGATGATAATGAATATGACTTGACCGAGGACTTGGATCTTCTCATGAAAAAGATGAAGACCTTCAAGAACAAGTTTGCTTCCAAATCATGGGGCAAGTGCTTCAATTATGGCTCAAAGAATCACTTTGTCCGAGAGTGCCCAAAGCCCAAGAAAGAAGCACTCAAGTCACAAGATTCAAGTGAAGAAGAAGAAGAAGACCCCAAGGCCAAGCACAAGAAGAAGAGGCACTTCAACAAAGACAAGAGCAAGGACAAAGGCAAAGCTCAAGACTACAAGAAGAAGTCCTCTCGCAAGGCCCTTATTGGAGAGGGGACAAGTGATAACTCAAGTGATGAGTCCTCTTCCCCAAGTGATGAAGAAGTGGTCGGCCTAGCAATGATCAAGACCACACTTCCACGAGCTCTTCCTCCACTGATGAGGACATCACTCCTAAGGATACATGCAACACTCCTCCAATTCTGGACTTGCAAGGTCCAATGACTAGAGCTCCTGCACGACGACTAAATTTAGAGGTGAGCTCGATCCTACATTCTTCATTATATGTCACTTTTGAGAATGGTTTGCTACCTAATGATTATATTGTAATTAGGAACCATGGAGGGGACCAGGAGATGATGGGAGAAGGACTTGGAGACGTGGAGGACCAGCAAGGACGTGGAAGCCAAGGTGGAGGCCCAACCAAAACCGACTTCGAGTATGTTTTGGGGCTCAGGACCAGTCTGCACTAAAACGGAGGCCCAAGATGCATACTGACTCGATTTGGAGGTTCTACATATGCATGGAAAGATAAGAAGAAGACCTTTCCAATACCACCGGTCTCATATCAAAATTCATCCGGAGTCATCGGAAATCGTCGAAACAAGAGAGGGTCCAGAATCTGTTTCGGTGCTGCATCGCCTATTTTTGGCCTTTGGCTTTGTATCTAGTTGAGCCCAATTAGGGGCGCGTCCAGAGGGTCTTTCACAACCCTAAGGTCTTCATATACAGCCACCGCCGCACCATTAGGGTTTGGATTTTGCTTAGATTATTCTGTTCATAACAGTTTTGCCGTCATCACGGTTTGTGAGACCCCAACTTCGTGAGATTCATAATACATCTGCAATTGTGTTGCCTTCTTTGTTCTTGCTTGTGTTCTTGATTCGTAGGTAGGGATTAGCCTTCTCGGTGAGGCCAATTATTTTAGGACGGTTGATAACCAGAGGAGACGTCGTGCTGCAATTGCGGGGTTTAGAACGTGCTGTTTTGAAGCCGGATCGATTTGTGTGTTGCCTCCGACCAAATCAACGTATCGAGAACCTTTCGGAAGATCAAAAACCCTTGTCCACATCAAGTGGTATTAGAGCTTCAGGTGCACCACCAGGTTCACACTACCCTTAGTTAATTTCATTTTGTATTCATCCTATCATCCACAGAAAATCCCAAAAAAATTTTCCCTCCGCCCACAACCACGTGTTTAGCCTTTGCATATTTTAATTTTAGAGTCCGTAGTGTTGAGTTTGTGCCCTAGTTCTTGTTTAGTCGCTGGTTTAGTTTGTGTTTTTGTCATCAGTAGTGTTTCCCTTGCAACCCTAGCCGTCATCCCCTTCACCATTCTCTGGTTTGTTGGCTTTTTGTGCTAGGGTTGATTGATCGACACACCTAGCCTAGTCCCACCCTAATCCCACCCTAAACACACCGTCAACACCCCGGACCAATCCCCACAAATTCCACTTTCCGCTGCCTCCACGCCGCCAAAAATAAAATCCTACCCGATTCCAAACCCGACCCCAAACCCAACTCGGGTTTCTGGAAAACCGACTCCGACCCCCCCCCCCCCCCCGTTCGGTAAAATGGACATAACTTTTCGCTCGGTTGTCCGTTTTGGCTAAAATTTTTATAGGAGATTCGTGACTCAAATTTGGACTTACCCACACTTGGCTATGACCTGTGTGCCCTCGTCAAAGCATTCAAAAAAAATCAGGAAGATAAAGAATAAATTGATTTAAATTTAAACCCGACATTTTCTGCAACTTCAAGATTTTTTGTAGGCCACATCCTACCTCTATTTGAGCTGAAATTTTCTGTGGATTCTCCTCCATTGTTAGTGAGTTGGAGAAAAATATCAAACAAAAGAGATAAAAAAAAGAAATTTGGGATTTCTACTAGTGCTACATCTAGCCCCCTGAAATTTATGGATTTGGCTGTTTTGCACTTAGCCCCCTATTATCACCTATTGTGCCTTTGTCTCCTTATTTCTACTTTGCTATCACTACTGTTCTAGGACATACTTAGACCAGCAACTAGGGACAAGTTACTTGAGCACTTATTCAGCTTTACTATCTATTTTTGATTTGCGTGCCACTCACATATATATATTTGGCCTTCCTAGCTCTACATATTTCTTCTGGATAGCACACAGGTTATTTTGTGACCCTTGCAATCATGGAACACATCTCTCTGGTATCCTTTGCTTTCCTTCTTAGAACTTTGTAAGAGCTTTGTAAGGAGTCTCCTTTTGCTATGTTGAGAGGCACCACTGCTTAGCTATTTTGTTGGGATAACCTTCACTGTTTGTTTCCTGTTTTGGTGTTTGTGATGGCAGGAAGTGACGACAGAGAGATGGCTTCACCCTCATAATTTGCTGAGAGTGTGAGCCAAGAGCAGCTCCAGAAGGCTTTGCAGGCTACTCAGAGTGATTTGGCAGAGAAGATCACCAGAGCCATTACTGATGCGGTCAGTAAGCTTCACATTGGAGAAAGCATCGAGCGGATGGAGAAGCGGGTCTCTAAGTTAACCAATTAGGCTGTTGCATTGGAGACCGCTCCCAAAACCAACGATACAAACACCAATAACAATAGCAACGACGTTGAAGATGTCCATGATGAAGACGCGGTGTATAAGGCTGATGGCACCGTGGATAGGTCAGCTACAAGGACCGCACGATTACAACATCATTTGCAGCATAATACTCAAGGTATGGGTGGTTTACATAACTACAATTGTTGTCCACACGGTAACTATGCTCTAGATAACCCGTATGCTAAAATTAAGTTTTCAATTCCTTCATTTTCGGGTTAGTATGATGGTGATGTTTATCTTGATTGGGAGATGATTGTAGAACAAAAACTTAATGCCCACCTTGTTCCTGAACAACATAGAGTTAGACAAGCTACTAGTGAGTTTAAGGATTTTGCTATTGTTTGGTGGAGTGGTCTAGCTGCTGAAACTGATTTGCCTACTACTTGGGAAGAACTTAAGGTAGCAATGCGTGATCGTTTTGTTCCTCCTTCTTTTTATAGAGAGATTCGTAGTAAACTGCAGCGTTTAGAACAAGGAGATAAAACTGTTCAGGAGTACTTTAGTCAGCTTTAGAATGGTTTGATTCGTTGTGCCGTAGTTGAAAAAGTAGAGGATCAGATTTGTCGCTTTTATTCTGGTTCAAGAAAAGAAATTCAGGACCTCCTTGATTATAAAGAATATTATACCCTCAGCCAGTGTTTCCAGTATGCTATGCTTGTAGAGAAAGAATCACAGGGACTTTTCCAAGCTTTTGAGGAGTACAACAAGTCAAGGAACTTCTGTGCAGGTACCAGCTAGTAGTGCCTCCTCTGTTGCTTCGATGGAGCGCACTATAGGGATTCAGTGGCACCGCTGCCATGGACTTGGTCATGTGCAGAAAGATTGTCCAAGTAGGCGGGCATATGTGGTGACAGATGATGGCGGTTACATGAGCACCTCCGATGTGGAGGGTGAGGAGAAGGACGTCGCTGCCACCAGCAGTGACCTCGTCCTTGGAGGCGGAGACACCACAGGATACCTGAACATTATTGTTCAACGTGTCCTTAGCACACAAGTTCATTAGCCCGAGACGATGCAGCGCCACAACTTGTTCCAGATTTTCTTTGTCATCAAGAACCGCCGAGCACGTGTCATCATTGATGGAGGGAGCTGCAATAACTTGGTGAGTTCTGATGTGATCAACAAGCTTGCTTTGACCAAATGTTCACATCCACATCCGTACTACATTTAGTGGTTAAACGACTCTGGCAAAGCTAAGGTAATAAAAACTTGCAGAGTTCCTTTTTCCATTGGTTCTTATGTGGATTCTGTTGATTGTGATGTCGTACCCATGCAAGCATGTTCATTTTTATTGGGTAGACCTTGGGAATTTGATAATGATGCTGTACACCATGGTAGAAGTAATAAGTACACTTTTATGCATAAAGAAACTAAAATTACTTTGTTACCAATGACCCCTGCTGAAATTGTACAAGCTAATTTAGAAAGACCTGCTAGTTTGAAAAATAAAGATCCTGAAATTCAACAACCTGTTAATTCTAATTCTACACCTAGTAATGTTAATGATTCTTCAAGTTCTAAGGGTGCTAGAATTAAATTACAAGGTCGTTCATGTCTTGCAACAAAATCTGAGCTTGCTGAAATTTCTGATAATGATGATATTTGCTATGCTTTGATATGCAAAGAAGCTTTGTTTTTGCTTGATGATATTGCTTCTAGTGCTTTGTCTCCTACTGTCACTAACCTTTTGCAGGAGTATGAGGATGTTTTTCCAGCTAAGATACCCCCGGGATTGCCACCTTTGAGAGGGATTGAGCATCAAATTGATTTGATTCATGGTGCTACTTTGCCAAACCGTGCTGCTTATAGGACCAACCCTGAGGAGACTAAGGAGATACACCAACAAGTTCGAGACCTTTTGGATCGTGGGTATGTTCGTCAATCACTTAGTCCTTGTATTGTTCCTGTACTTTTGGTTCCTGAGAAAGATGGTACTTGACGTATGTGTGTAGATTGTAGAGCCATTAATAATATTACTATTAGGTATCGTCATCCTATTCCTAGGCTAGATGACATGCTTGATGAGTTATGTGGTGCTATAATTTTCACTAAAATTGATTTGCGTAGTGGCTACCATCAAATTAGAATGAAACTTGGAGACGAATGGAAAACAGCTTTCAAAACCAAATTTGGATTATATGAGTGGTTAGTAATGCCTTTTGGTTTAACTAATGCACTTAGTACTTTCATGCGCTTGATGAATGAGGTTTTAAGAGCTTTCATTGGCAAATTTGTGGTAGTTTACTTTGATGATATCTTGATTTATAGCAAATCCATAGATGAACATATGAATCATTTGTGTGCTGTTTTTGATGCTTTATGAGATGCACGTTTATTTGGTAACCTTGAGAAGTGCACCTTTTGCACGGATCGAGTCTGTTTTCTTGGCTATGTTGTGACTCCATAGGGAATTGAGGTGGATGAGGCGAAGATTGAAGCCATAAAGAGCTGGCCGGTACCAAAAACTATCACACAGGTGAGGAGTTTTCTTGGTCTTGCAGGTTTTTACCACCGCTTTGTCAAAGATTTTAGCACCATTGCTGCACCTTTGCATGAGTTGACAAAGAAGGGCGTTGATTTCCATTAGGGTAAGGTACATCATGAGTTTTTTGATGCTTTGAAGGATAAACTTACACATGCACCATTGCTGCAATTACCTAATTTTGATAAGATTTTTGAGCTTGAATGTGATGCTAGTGGTATAGGCATTGGTGGTGTTTTGATACAAGATAGTAAACCTGTTGCATACTTTAGTGAGAAAATTACTGGGCCTCTTTTGAATTACTCCACGTATGATAAGGAATTGTATGCACTTGTACGTTGTTTAGAGACGTGGCGTCATTATTTGTTGCCCAAAGAATTTGTTATTCATTCTGATCATGAATCACTTAAGTATATTCGTTCTCAATGTAATTTGAACCGTAGACATGCTAAATGGATTGAGTTTATTGAGTCTTTTCCTTACATTATTAAACATAAGAAAGGGAAGGATAATGTGATCGCTGATGCTTTATCTAGGCGCTATACTTTATTGTCTCAACTTGATTGTAGAATTTTTGGACTTGAGGCAATTAAAGAACAATATGCTCTGATGTTGATTTTAAAGATGTATTGCTGCATTGTAAAGAAGGTCGTGCATGGAACAAATTTCTATTGACTGATGGCTTCTTGTTTAGAGCTAGCCGCCTATGCATTCTAGTTGGTTCCGTTCGTCTTTTGTTATTACAGGAGGCGCATGGAGGTGGATTGATGGGTCATTTTGGTGCAAAGAAGACGGAGGATATTTTGGCCACACACTTCTTTTGGCCAAGGATGAGGAAGGATGTTGAGCGCTTTGTTGCTCGCTGCACTACATGTCAAAAAGCTAAGTCTCGCTTAAATCCACATGGTTAATACATGCCACTTCCTATTCCTTCTATTCCTTGGGCGGATATTTCTATGGACTTTGTTTTAGGACTGCCTAGGACTAAGAGGGGGAGTGATAGTATTTTTGTTGCTGTGGATAGATTTTCTAAGATGGCACACTTTATACCATGTCATAAGACTGATGATGCTAGTTATATTGTTGATCTCTTTTTAAAAGAAATTGTACGTTTGCATGGTATGCCTTCTACTATTATCTCAGATCATGATGCAAAATTCTTGAGTCACTTTTGGCGCACGCTTTGGAATAAGTTGGGTACAAAGTTGTTGTTTTCTACAACTTGTCACCCACAAACTGATGAACAAACTGAGATGGTGAATCGCACTTTGGGTACTATGTTGAGAGCTATTTTGAAGAAAAATTTGAAGCAATGGGAAGAATGTTTACCTCATGTTGAGTTTGCATATAATTGGGCAACGCATTCTACTACCAAGGTAAGTCCTTTTAAGGTAGTGTATGGTTTTGATCCCCATACTCCACTTGATAGACTTCCTTTACCTATTCATGAGAGAGTTCATGTTGATGCTAAGGAGCGCGCTGAATTTACTTTGAAAATGCATGAGACCACTAGACTTAGCATTGAAAAGATGAATGAAAAGTATAAAATTGTTGGTAGTAAAGGTAGAAAAGAAGTAAAACTTGATGTAGGAGATTTAGTATGGTTACACTTGAGAAAGGATAGATTTCCATATTTGAGAAAGTCTAAATTAATGCCTAGAGCTGATGGTCCTTTCAAAATAATTGAGAAGATTAATGATAATGCATACAAACTTGAGTTGCCTCCCAAGTTCGGGGTTAGTCCTACTTTTAACATTTAAGATTTGAAATCATACATGGGAGAAGAGAATGAGCTTTAGTTGCGGACGACTCCACTTCAAGAGGGGGAGGATGATGAGGACATCACTCCTAAGGATACATGCAACACTCCTCCAATCCTGGACTTGCAAGGTCCAATGACTAGAGCTCGTGCATGACGACTAAATTTAGAGGTGCGCTCGTTCCTACATTCTTCATTATATATCACTTTTGAGAATGGTTTGCTACCTAATGATTATATTGTAATTAGGAACCGTGGAGAGGACCAGGAGATGATGGGAGAAGGACTTCGAGTCTGTTTCGGGGCTGAGGACCAGTATGCACTAAAACGGAGGCCCAGGACGCATACGGACTCAGATTTGGACGTTCTACATATGCATGGAAAGATAAGAAGAAGACCTTTTCAATACCGCCGGTCTCATATCAAAATTCGTCCGGAGTCATCGGGAATCATCAAAACAAGAGAGGGTCCAGAATCTGTTTCAGTGCTGCATCGCCTGTTTTTGGCCTTTGGGCTTTGTATCTAGTTGAGCCCAATTAGGGGCGCATCCAGAGGGTCTTGCACGATTCTAGGGTCTTCATATACAGCCACCACCGCACCATTAGGATTCGGATTTTGGTTGGATTATTCTATTCATAACAGTTTCGCCGTCATCACGGTTTGTGAGACCCCAACTTCGTGAGATTCATAATACATCTGCAATTGTGTTGCCTTCTTCTTTGTTCTTGCTTGTGTTCTTGATTCGTAGGCAAGGATTAGCCTTCTCGGCGAGGTCAATTGTTTTAGGATGGTTGATAACCAGAGGAGACGTCGTGCTACGATTGCCGGGTTTAAAACGTGCTGTTCTGAAGCCGGATCGATTTGTGTGTCGCCTCCGACCAAATCAACGTATCCAGAACCTTTCGGAAGATTGGGAACCCTTGTCCACATCAACCACCTCCCACGTGCCTCATGGCCGCGAGCCAACATGGGGAGAGTGAGGATGAGAGCAACGATGGTGAGGAGCACACGTGTGCCGAGTTGTGGAGTATGCTCGAGCAAGCCTGCGACATCGCCATCAAGAAATACAACATGTTGGATGTGATAAAAAAAGAGTGCAAGTTGGCTAAGGACTGTGTTGGTGAGCTTGAGAGTGAGGTCAAGGACCTTGTCACATCTCATGAGGCCCTAAACAAGAGCTATGACAAACTCAAGGGTGATCATCTAGAGCTTCATGAGAAGTAGAAGGCCCTAGAGATTGCTTATGAGGCCATCAATGTTGAGAACCTTGCCTCTCCCCCCTCTAGTTCATCTAAGAGTGATGCTTCTACTATGTGTTATGAACTAACCACCTCGGTCGAGGTTTCTTCTCTTGAGCCATTTGTTTTGGAGGAATATCACAAGCTCAAGGAAGAGAGGAAGATGGTTATGGACGGCTTTGAGAGTCTCACACGTGGTAGAACCATCCACAAGGAGATTCTTGGGAGGAACCTTGTGAACAATGTCTCCCACTGGGGACTTGGCTCATATCCCGCCGTCATCGATATCATATGGATGAGTGATTCCATCCCCGCATGGATGAAACCCCTTCTCGTTGACCACTACTATTGAGAGAGGTGTTGCAAGGATGGCCACGCCACAAAAGATTGTCCCATGGTGAGAAGTTCCATTATCTTGCCTAATGCTAACTTGTTCCATGAGAACACACATTTCAAGCTTTTTAGGAACAAGGATGTCAAGGTGAAAGCTAAGGCCTTGGGACCACCAAACAAGAATAGGAAGGTCAAGAGCATATGGGTGCCTAAGTGCATTGTTGATCTTGAGAGATCAGCTACGTACAAGTGGGTGCCCAAGAACAAGACCTAGATGGTGGTGGTGGTGGACCGAGCACTTTCATGAAGATCATGTAAAGTCCACCACAAGTGACATGGACCTCAACAACCTATCTACTCATGAGGAAGGTAACGGTGTTTGTTCTTGGTAGTTGTAGTGTGTTTTTTCTTTCTCTTGCATTGCATGGTAATTAGGACTCCTTTGTGACTAGTATACTTTGCATCCATGCATGCATGTGTAAATAACTAAAAGAAAAACATATAAAAATTAGTCAATGTCTAACCCATCCAAGATAGCTATAAGCAAGGGGGAGTGCTTGTGATGGTGGTTTGACTTCTCTCAAGGCAAGGGTATGGCTTATAGTGAGTAAGCTTGGGAGGGTTTCAAACTTGACATTGGTAGGTTTCCTTTGTGTCTTGTTTTTAATATTGCATGTATTCAAATGGCATGTTTACTTTCATTGCATATGTAAAATGCTTGTTTCATGCATCATATAGGAAACACAAAGGAGGTTTGTCCCACTTGGAGATATTTGTGCCTCATGCTCCATATGAGATTACATCTCCATAAGTGTGACCAAAGGAAAGAATTGTGCTTCATGCCCATTGAGAAAGCTGTTATGAACTACAAGGTCAAATCTACTCGTGCGGTTCATGGACTAAGGCTCATACATGCCCATTTGGTTCTTATTTGCCTTGGTTCTTATTTGCTCGATTCTTCATTTGGCATTTGCAAAAATTCTAAGGCCACAGAGTGCCACTATTTGAAAAAAAGTGCTTGAGAGTTCCCTCTATATTCCAAGTGCAGTGTTTGTTTGTGTGTTTAGCAAGGACACATGGAAAATGGAGAAATTCCTTGTTTCAGCGAAAAATCCTATAGTGACCATACAGTTCGATCACTGGACAGTACAGTTCGGTCAGTGCCATGTGCATAGTGTCACAAGTCAGTTTGGTCATAGAGACTGGACAGAACAGTCCTAGAGACCGAACCATCAGGTCTGCGTGGGTCGCCAGCAGACTCGAGACCTGACCGGACAGTCCGGTCTAGAGATCGTACCGTCTAGTCATTATGTTTGACCGTGTGAAGCATCTCTAGATCATGACCGATGATTCTCCCTTGACTGAATCTTGGCGGTCCATTCGAGTTTTGACCTAGGTCAACATCGGGTCAATCGGTTTGTCTTCATCCTTGTTCTTTCCGTCAAGGCCGAGAACTTGTCCCGAGCACGCCATCTCCTCACCTCCGTCGCCGCCCATGCACCTCATCACCGTCGCCGACCCGCTCAGCACCTTGTGCTACCACTCTCACCTGTGCAGCCACGCCCGCGACTGTGCACCGCGCTCACTGTCACCCCTGCGCGCACCCATGACCCCAGCACCGCTGACACGAGAGCCGCCGCCACCGACTTCCCCCTCGCCGCCGCACCACCAGCAGCTCCGCCGCCGAGCACACCACACCTGAGCTGCCTGCAGCCTGCCGCTCTCCCGTGCACGCCCACCCCTAGAGCAGCAACCCCTCCTCTCTGTCGATTGCCAGGGAAGGGTTCCCCCTCGTCTCCCTCCACCCCCATAGCCAGCAAAGCTCAAAAATTCCATCTTTGAGGTGATCGGCTAGGAGTTCTTCGGCAGTTGATTTCAACACTTCCTCAGGGTATCATGACATTCAATCCTTTCATCATTGATGCCCTAATTTTGAGCAATTTGGTTAATTGATGTAATTAGTATTAATTCCCATCATTAGTTCCATTAACTGATTAGTTATCTCAACCTAGATGCATTTAATAAATTATGGGATACTTGCTCTACAGATCCTCATACAAGACTAAGTTGGTAGCCGACCGGGTACTTCATCAACAAGGAAGCCGACCTACTCGACTTGGAGCACAAGGCATGCAGAGATAGACTTTCTATGTAAATCCTAAAAGGTTATGACTAGGACTCTTCATGTACCCCCTACCGACCGGATATATAAGGCGGCAGGGTACCCCCCATCGAGGGAGAGCAGTAGCGACAGAGCAATACAACAACACAAGATCAATACAATACACAGAACACAGGTGTAGGATCGAAGGACCCCGGCTAGAGGGGGGGTGAATAGCCAAATTAAAAATTTAAAAGCTAACTATCCAACTAATTGCGGAATTTAAAGACAATTGGATAAAAGCAAGAAATTGACAACTAAACCTAGGTTTGAGCTAAAGTAGGTTAACAATCCTAGGTGACATACATCAATCAATTTCTAGTATGTACACAATATATGAAAATACAAGTCAAGAGACAAAGGATATTTTCCCGTGGTCTCGGTGATTTGCCGATCACCCCTAATCCACGTTGAGGTGGATCCAAGCGTATGATGTGCTACTCTCCTCAAGTATCCACTTCTCCACCACCAAGAAGTGCTCACAAAGAACAACTTGAGATATAACACAATCAATACCTTGAACCTCTCTAAACCTCGATTCCACTAGGGTTGCTCTTCACTACTCCGGCGAGGCGAGCACCGCACCTCTCACAAGAGTCCGGGCCTCCTTCACACACTTCTTGAAGGGCTCACGGATTTGACTCCTCCAAGCCGTCTAGGAGGCGGCAACCTCCAAGAGTAACAAGTCGATGATGCTTGCTTGAGGATCCCAAGTGCCACAATGCTCAAAACACTCTAGATTAGGGCACTCACACTCACACACTTGCAATCTTTCCACTAAAGCTTTGTGTGAGATGGGAATGAGCTCCAAAGGGTGTACAATGCTTTTCTAATGGCCAAGAGCTCTACTATGCACGGGATGGAGGAGGTATAAATAGCCCATTCTTTGAAAACTAGCCGTTACAGCTTTCTGTGCGCTGGACGGTCTGACCGTGACTCCACACGGTCGGACCGTCGTACAACCCAACGGCTAGTTTGACTTTCAAACTTGCTCTGACACGAGCCTGACGGTCAGACCGTGGATCCGCACGGTCAGACCGTTGGGACACTTTCAACTTTCACCCGAGAACAAATTCTCTGTTGACACCAGACAAGTGATGGCGGTCAGACCGTGGCTTGGGACGGTCAGACCGTCGGGCCACCAACCGAGAACAAAGTCTCTGCTGACACCAGACAAGTGCTGACGGTCAGACCGTGGCTTGGGACGGTCAGATCGTCGGGCCATTACCCGAGCAACCAGAGAGGCCACTCCTCTGGCCGTCTCTGAAGTGCACGGCGGTCAGACCGCGGGTCCTAGCGGTCTGACCGCCAGGAGTGACCTGCCAGCCCCCCTTCTTTTACTCTTTGCTTTCCTGAAAGATATGGGCACACTCAACTCACATAGAACCACTCACAAAGATAGGAATTGAGCATTTGTGGCAACCATGGATACTCAAGGTCATCTCATCGACCCCTCTTGATAGTATGGCATTTAACCTATAATCCGATCACTCAACTCTAATCTCCTTGTGACCGGCAAAACAGAAAAACCCTATCAAGATACCTTTGCCTTGAGCCATCCATATGTATATCACTTCGTCCATCATTCCATTCCTTATTATGACTACAACCACAATTATCTCAACAACGTAGTTAGTCAAAAATAAGGGTCGTCATTAATTACCAAAACACTAAAGCGGGCCTAGATGCTTCAACGGGACGTAGGGTTTTTACTCTCATTGAGAGGGCCCGAACCTGTATAACTCGGCGTCTCGTGTTACCATCATAGTTCTTAGTCTCGATGTAGCCCTATACATTTTACTGCCGATCTCAAGCTTCGACGGTTGGCGTGCCAGGTAGGGGACAAGGCTCGCCGGGATTCTCCGTCGACTACGATGGCCGAAATTCCCATCATCCAGTACTCGCCGGACTTCAAGATCTCATTTGGATTGCTTGACTTCACAGTCGGTGACAACGGAGCCCTAGGTCTGGAGAACCACAGATCCAACTCTGCCATAGCCATTTCCATGGCGCGATCACCGAGTTCATCCGGCATAATCCCCACATTGGTTTCACTCAGATCTGAGGAAGAAGATCCTTTCTTCGGGAATGATTCAAAATCGGATCGGTCTTTTGATGAGGACTCGGTCGGATCCGCTTACCCATACCCCCATACTATCAACATGGTGGATATAGCAGATCCCACGGATGGAGACCAAGATGGTGACCAAGACAGTGAACAAGAAGGTAACCCCGTTGATGGCCACCCGAATCAACTAGCCAAAGGAGGTCAACAAGAGGGGGACCCACCCAGTTGATGACTTATCGGTCGGTCATCACCGTCGACCAAGAGGGTTGCGCGGTTCATGCAACGCACGCCGATTGGATCTCGGTCCAGAACTCCAAGTGGATGGCGTCAAGGTCTACCACACTCCTCAGAATAATATCACAGGGGCCAAAACTTTGCTTGGCACTCTAATGGCCGATGCGAGTTATCAGACCCCTGTGATGCAGAAGGCGGTGGCTATGCTTAAGGCTGTCGCGGCTCAAGATGCCGCAAAATCTTAGTCGGTCACAAGCTCTAGTCACGCATCTTCACGAGGGTGGCATAGGCGTGAAGATCTGAGAAATTCTCTCAGCCTCCGTGATAGACGAGATACCATCAACTCTCACTATGACGAACGCACTCGGGATAACCGACGCTATGAGGAAGAACGCCGTGATTGGAGAACGGACGACCGATAGAACGACCGATGGGACAACCGATGAGAGGACCGTCAAGATCCTCCTCCAAGGCACAACCGCGACGACCGTCGTCGACGTGACTATCGGGATCAGTGTGATAATGATGATAATGACCATCGGCGTCATCATCATGATGATGATGTTGGTCCGCGACACGACCGCCGTGCAACTCCGTCCCCAGACTGGCATAGGCGGTCGATGACGCCGACCGATGATGAGATCGATGGCATCAAAGTTTACATCCAGAGGCTTCACATTGCTCGATGGCCAAAAGGATTCAAGCCGGTCCCCATCGAAAAATACGATGGTCAGACCAATCCCCGAGAGTGCCTGCAGCTCTACAGCACGGAGATTCGGTCGGCTAGAGGTGATTCTTATGTAATGGCTAATTACCTTCCGGTCTGCCGTGATCCAGCCGTTCGGATAGGGCTCACATCTCTTCCAGAGGAGTCAATCACGTCTTGGGGAGACCTCAACAGGAAGCTCATAGAAAGTTTCCAAGCTACCTACAATCGACCGGGCAACCACTTTGACCTCACTCAGATCAAGTAGAAGACCGATGAACCTCTTCGTGAGTACATCAAGCGATTTTGCGCTAAGAAGACTGAGATCCCCAATGTCCCGGACCAACAAATCATTGCCGTCTTCCAAGGAAGGATCCATAGTGATGATTTGGTTCGTGAGATCGATCGAAGGAATCATGACCTGAAGCTGACCGCTCAAGAGGGCTTCGAGATCACTGACAAGTTCACGTCTGGTGAGTCGGCATTGGATGACATACAGGGAAAAAAGGCAAGGAGATGCGGTCGGACAAGCCCGAGTCCTCCAAGAAAGACAAGAAGAGGAAGCCTGATAACATGGTTCACACGATGGACCAACTTCAGAAGAACCCTCGAACAAACCAACCGTCTACAGACGAGCTACTGAGTGGCCCATGCCTTTGGCACCTGAAGGGAAACCACAAAGCAAAAGATTGCTATTGACTGAAGGGTTTTGCAACAGCTGCGCTCAAGGTGGCTAAAGATCCCCCGAGGCGCAATAGCAAAGACAAGACCAATGATGATGGCGACAAGAACGACTCAGGAGAGTTCCACGAGCCCCACAAGAAAGTCAACTTCATCTTTAGTGGCCCGGATGCCTACGTGTCCAAGCGCAAGAAGAAGCTGGAACTTCGGGAGATCAACTCGGTGGAACCGGCTGCGCCTCAATTTATGAGGTGGTCTGAGATGCCAATCACCTTTGATCGAGATCAACTTGGTGGAACCGGCTGCGCCTCAATTCATGAGGTGGTCTGAGATGCCAATCACCTTCGATCGGTTGGATCATCCCAAGCATGTCCCGAAGCCGGGTCAATACCCGTTGGTGCTTGCTGCTACGATGAAGGAGGTAAAGTTCAACAAAGTACTCATTGATGGAGGAAGCAGTATGGACTTAATCTTCACCAAGACTCTCAAAGAGCTCGGTCTGTCAATCAATGAACTTCGACCGAGTTCTTCACCTTTCCATGGGATTATACATGGCAAGACTTTAGTTCCTATTGGACAGATCAGTCTGCCGGTCACCTTCGGGACCCGTGAGTACTTCAGGACCGAGCGCATTCTCTTCCAGGTGGCGGATTTTGACTCAGCATATCATGCTATCATCGGTCGGTCGATGATGGCTAAATTCATGGCTGTCCCGCATTATCTATATCTCACCCTCAAGAGGCTAGGCCCGAACGGAATAATCTCCCTCCACTCTGATCTTCGGAATTCTTTCGATTGCGATGTATAGAGTTGTGAGATGGCCAATAAATAGTTGATGCTATCCGACCAGAAGGAGATCCAGCAGGCAGTCGACATGAAGGAGCAGACCGGAACGACGGTTCCAGCAAAGAAGCCTACCAAAGAGAAGATTCAGACCGATGATATCCAAACCAAGGAAATCATGCTCGATCCTGAGGACCCTGATAAGGTAACTTATGCTGGGGCCAACCTCGACGAGAAATAGGAACTCGCGCTCACTCTTTTCCTCCAAGAAAATAGGGACATCTTTGCATGGAAACCATCTGACATGATGGGAGTTACTAGGGAAAAGATTGAGCATGAGTTAAGGGTACCCCCTAGGGCTACCCCCGTTCAGTAGAGTCTTAGAAGATTCTCAGAAGACCGCAAGGACGCCATGAAGAAGAAGATAGTTAGACTATTAGATGCTAAGTTTATAAAGGAGGTGTATCATCCCGACTGGTTAGCAAATCCAGTCCTTGTACCCAAGAAGAATAAAGAATGGAGGATGTGTGTTGATTATACCGATCTCAACAAGGTATGTCCTAAAGACCCCTTCGCTCTTCATCGTATTGATCAGATTGTAGACTCGACGACTGGGTGTGAGCTCTTGAGCTTTCTAGATGCCTATTCAGGCTATCACCAGATCCCACTGAAAGTCGAAGATCAAATTAAAACTTCTTTTATAACACCCTTTAGCACCTATTGCTATATCATAATACCTTTCGGTCTGAAGAACACTGGCGCGACTTACCAACGGGGTATTCAACGCTGCCTTGCTACTCAGATCGGACGAAATGCAGAAGTGTATGTTGATGACATCGTTGTCAAGACTCAGAACGTTGAGGAACTTATTTCTGACCTGGCAGAAACCTTTGACAATCTGAGGCACTATTCAATGAAGCTAAATAACCAGTTGAAAAAGCAGTAAAGGAGCACTCAAACAGACGCCGAGATCCACCGCGGACCCGGCGGCCACCCCCCTCGCCGCTGCTACAACGGCGGCAACCTCTACCCCGGTGCCTGTTCCTGCCTCCTCCTTGTCCTCCCTTCCTGACACTAGGCCACGCCGACCGATGGGCCGCTCCAAGGATCAACGATGGAGCGACACCAGCCCAACCTCGTCCTCGTCTAACGGATCGAGGGCGGGTTTGTGCGCTCGACGCTCATACCGAGATGTGGTTGCAGCCTCGGTGAACTCGGCTGTGCCGTCCCAGCCGCCTTTGCCGGTGGTGGAAAAACCGCCGCCATGAATAGTCCTTCGGTCGACTGTTCATATCCCCACACGGGAGGTGCGAACCCATGATGCAGACGGTTGGACTCCCGTGGAATCTCGGCAGGCGCGCAAGCAAAGAGCCGCGCTTGCGAAGCGTCCACACAGGCCAGTCCTGGTGGATTTGAGGGGCCGGTGCTTCAATTGCTTCTCCAAGTCCCATCGTGCTGCGCACTGCAAGTCCCATCCATGCTGTTTCAAGTGCCGCAACCTCGGCCATCGCTCCTTGGTCTGCCCTTGGCGGTGGTAGGGCAGTAACCCCGGCAACAGCGAGCCAACGACGGAGCAGAGGCACGTCTCCGTGTGGAGGTGGATCACTCCTCCGGTAGAGGCAAGTTCGGTCGCGTCTTCTCCAACAATGGCGACTCAGGATGATGCTGTCATGGCGAGCGAGGCTTCCGATGTGCCCCACGCGGTGGAAAATGGCATTGTTCCACCGGATTTTGACCGCCGCGATCGCCGTCGTCGTAGGCCTCGACAACGTCGGCGGCGTGGCCATCCTGATGGTGCTGCTGCGCCGGGCTTTGAGGAGGGCAACGGTGGGGGTATCTCTCCGGTGCCTCGGACGTTGGATGACGGTGCCCCTCCGGCCCAAGGACCTCCGTGCATCATCGACTGGTGCAGTCATCTGGTTCATGCAGAGGCCAATCTCCGGCGTGCAGTGTTCGTTACAGTGATCGGAGATAGCTCGAGCCTAGCCTTCAACGACCACAAGACCTTGGTGGCAAGCACTCTGGGCCTGAGCCAAAACCAGTTTGATTCCGTCATTCTAATGTGGAGCACACATACATTCTGTTTGTGGAAGATGACGCTACAATCTCAAGAATTGTCAATGACGGGCCATTCCCATGCTCTGGTGATCTGCGACTCCATTGTCGTCGCTGGACACGCCAGGCATACGCTGAAGGAGCAGTCCTGCCCTCGCTGGTGAACGTCGAGCTTCGCGGCGTGCCGGCACATGCCTGGGAAATGTCATCGGCAGAGAGTTTGCTGAATCCTTATGGTTGGCCACAGCTTTTGCATCCTGAAACAAGAAATCAGGAGGATTATTCGGTATTTCGTCTTACAGCTTGGTGTTTCAAACCAAGCGAGATCCCTCGTGCTCGGGATCTCCACATCGTCGAGCCATCCGTCGACGAGATCCTAGCACCGCCCGGGAAACCCATGCTGAAGTATCCAGTTTCAATCTCAGTCCAAGAGGTGCTATCTCCGGCGAGCGCCAGAGCAGGTCATTCGTCGGCTGATATCACTGATGAAGATAATCAACAAAGACAGCGCCGGCGTGCCTCCTCGCCATCTCCAGGCGGGGCGGTGACGACGGCAGCTCCGGTGCCGGCAGCAACATCGTCGACCAGGGATAGGCTGGGACCGGACGTCTCCGGAGTACGCCAAGTGGCGCATTCTGTTGAGGCGGATGGATCCTTTTCCCAGGCGGCGCTCCTCGAACCCCTACACATTGAAGGCCCGACGGTCACAATTCCTGCTACCGAACCCGATGAGCCACAACGGAGTCCGAGTCAAAGCAATGAAGAGCACGCGCCCCGGTTTGATTCAAATTCACACTCTCCCGTGGGCCTTTCTCATGAGTTGGGTCAGGCGAGAGAAAATACTGAAGCTGCTGCCCCGGCTGTTTCTGGGCGTGACAACCTGCCGTCAATGTGCTCGCCAACTCTGGTTAGATTTGAAATGTCAACTTTGCATAGTGGGCCAGAGCTGGATGACGTGGTCGGGTCTCTCACAAACGATCCCACCACCACACAGCTGCCACCAACTCGAGTTGAGCAGACACCTGAGGCTGTGAGAAACAACGCAGAAGATTCACAGACGAATTTTGGTCTTGACATGACGGCCGCATAACAACGCAGCTGGTAGTGAAAACTTTCAAGAAACCACGTTGCCTGCAGCAGACACGTCAGGAGCTGAAGCGGTAAACCACCAAAGTGCTACCTTGCCGCCAGCGGAAACATCGCCGGTTAACTGGAGACCGGCGGAGGAGGTGCTCCCGGCTGAATTGTCAGCCGACCCGGTCGTCAACACAGCCCTGCCCAATAAAGAACTTTCTAAGGTGTACGCACGCCGGCAGCGGCGTAGGGGGGAGCTGATGAAACCTGTGATCCCGTCATCACCACCAAGGACACCGCCCCGGTCACAACCAGCTACAGATTTTATTGATCAAGTAACCAAAGCCCTGCCGACGGCCCTCCCTGTTCCAGCTCCCAGAAACTGTCGCGGGCAGGTCAGGGTGATGACTGAGCCACCACGGCTTAGTCGTCGGATCGCGAAGCTGCCACCTGAATGCCACAATGAAGCTGCAGCAACGGTGTGCAGAAAATTGGGTTTTGCTAATGAGAATAGCAAGATTTCAGCTACTGCATCTGATAAGTATCAGAATTTTTTTCATAAGCCGTTGAGCAAATATCACATAAAGGTGCTAGCCTCCGTGCTAGGGAAGGAAGTACCGGATGAGCTGCCTTTGCAGGGGTCAGACACCATCACGGTTGCCTAATGTCTGCATCCTTGGTCATGTCTGTCTTCACTTCCCAATGGATTCAATCAATTTTCTCATATGGAATGCACGGGGCCTCAATGACCGTGCGTGGCGCGATTCAGTTCAGAAGGTCGTAGACGCTTGTAAACCGGCATTGGTCTGTATCCAAGAAACAAAATTAGCAGTAATTTCAGACAGAGATGTAATTTCATGTTTGGGTCGCAAATTCCAGGATTTCGTCTATCTAGCGGCACAGGGTACACGAGGTGGGATCCTTGTGGCCTGGCACCGTGGTGCTCTATCTTTGGAACAACACAGGGTTCATCGACACTCCGTGTCGGTCAGGTTTAAAATTCAGGATGAATCGGAGTGGTGGTTTACTGGTGTATATGGGCCACATCAAGACGCTGAAAAGGTTGGTTTCCTCGATGAGCTCCGGGAGGTCAGGAGCTTTTGTACTGGCCCGTGGGTTCTTGGGGGAGACTTCAATATGATCTACTCAGCCGAGGATAAGAATAACGAGAATCTGAATCGTGCAATGATGGGGCGTTTCCGACGGTTTGTGTATGACTATGAACTGAAAGAGATTCCGTTGCTTGGCAGAAGGTACACATGGTCGAATGAACGAGAAGCTCCTACCTTGGTTAAACTTGATCGGGTTCTGTGCATGGCTGATTGGGAAGGCATGTTCCCAGATTGTATTTTGCAGAGTCAAGCGTCACAGATTTCAGATCATTGTCCCTTGCTCTTGGTTCTCACAGAAGGAGGTCAAGGGAAGCGCAGATTTCATTTTGAGAGTTTTTAGACCAAACTTCCAGTTTTTCATGATGTGGTAGCAAACTCTTGGGGCCAACACATCGATTCCTCCTACCCCATGGAACGGATTTCGCTCAAACTCAAAAGACTCACGAAAGCGCTGCAGTCTTGGAGTCAGAAGCAAGTTGGTCATATAAAGACACAACTCGGTTTGGCTAGGGAAATATTACATCACTTGGAAATGGTACAAGATAACCGTGCGCTGACTCCAGAAGAAAATTGGCTGCGCTGTGAATCAAAGCGACTTTGTCTGGTACTTTCTTCTCTAGAGCGCACAGTGGCCCAGCTGCGGTCTCGAATCCGATTTCTCAAAGATGGAGATGCAAACACAGCGCTCTTTCACAGCCAGGCACGTTTTCAGAAAAGGAAAAATTATATCTCCAAGATAATTCAAGACGAGGAAGTGGTCACATCCCAGGAAGGAAAACAAGCGGTGTTCTATGATTATTTTGAAGACCTTCTTGGTACTGCAGTGGATAGAACCAACACTTTGAATCTCAATTTTTTCACCGTGAAGGGATTGATCTCAGTGCCTTGGATGCGCCAATCACAAAGGAGGAGATATGGCATACCATCCAGTCTTTGCCGGCAGATAGGGCCCCGGGGCCAGACAGGTATACCGGCAGGTTTTACAAGGCGTGTTGGCCTCTCATCAAATCAGACTTCATGGCAGCGATACTAACATTACAGCAGGGAGATACTAGGAAGCTGTGGCTGCTAAATTCAGCTTACCTAACACTAATACCGAAGAAAGAAGAATCATTGCTCCCCAAAGATTTCAGGCCCATTAGTCTTGTACACAGCTTTGCCAAGCTTGTGACGAAAGTGATGGCCAATCGTCTAGCTCCATGGTTGAAGATCTTAGTGTCTGCCAATCAAAGTGCTTTTGTGCAAGGAAGATGCATACACGACAATTACATGCTAGTCCAACACACCATCAAGCTGCTGCACAAAAGAAAGGTACCAAGTGTTTTTCTGAAACTTGATATTTCAAATGCATTTGACTCGGTTTCTTGGTCATTTCTGCTGGAAGTCTTGACACATTTGGGGTTTGGGCCTTCATGGAGAGCTCTAGTCACTAACCTCCTCTCTACAGCTTCCACAAAAATCATTGTTAATGGGGAACCAGGAGAAGCAATAAGGCATTAGCGAGGCCTTAGCCAAGGCAATCCTTTCTCGCTGATGCTTTTCATATTGGTGATGGATGTCCTCAACAGTCTCTTTACCAAAGCAGGAGAGGTTGGGCTGCTTCAACCGCTAACAAGAGGGAATGTCGGTCAACGAATTTCCTTATATGCAGATGATGTGGCACTCTTTATCCGGCCAGTGGAAGAGGAGATGAACCTAACCACACAAATCTTGGATGTGTTTGGGGAAGCAACAGGGCTACATACAAACTTTCAAAAAAGTTGTGCAATTCCTATCAGCTGTGCAGATTCGGAAATTGGAATAATATCAATAACTCTATCTTGCAGAGCAGGTGAGTTTCCATGTACCTACCTGGGTTTACCAATTTCAGACAAGAAACTTAGAAAATCAGACCTCCTTCCATGGATAGAAAAGATCGGTGACAAGCTTCCAAGTTGGAAGGCAAATCTCATGAACATGGCCGAGCGAGCAACATGGGTCAAGTTTGTACTCTCAGCTTTACCGGTCCATGTTTTAATTGCCATCAATGTCCCAAAATGGTTTATAAAGGCAATAAACAAAATCAGAAGGGGATATCTTTGGAAGGGAAGAAAGGAAGTCAATGGAGGTTGCTACCTCGTGGCTTGGGATAAAGTGCAAAGACCACTAGACCTTGGCGAGCTAGGTGTCCCTAATCTTTAGGTCATGGGGTGGGCCTTACAAATTCGTTGGTTGTGGCTCAAGAAAACGGATACAAGTAAACCGTGGCTCGGCCTGAATATACCCGTGCATTCTAATGCGGTCGGCCTCTTCCAAGTTGCCATTCAAACCATCGTTGGCAATGGGGCTTCTACTCTTTTTTGGAAAGACCGATGGCTCAATGGAAGCTTGATCTTGGACATTGCTCCCTTGGTTGTAGCCGCTGTTCCCATTAACACAAAAAACACTCGGTTGGTTGCAGATGCAATGATGGACCTGAGATGGACCCAAGACATACAAGGTGGCGTCTCGATGATCGGGTTGTATGAACTATTCCAATTGGCGGATATTATTTTAGAGGTGGCCATAACCCAGAATGAAGATACTCATGTTTGGCGTCTAGATGCCTCAGGGCAGTACACGGCCAAGTCGGCGTACCAAGCATTCTTCAGTGGCGCCATCACCTTTTAGCCATGGCGCAAGATTTGGAAAACTTGGGCACCTGCTAAATGTAAATCCTTCCTTTGGTTGGCAGTACGCAATAGATGTTGGACGGCCGACCATCTAGCCACAAGAAATATGCCCCATCCTGAGTACTGCTTGCTATGTGATCAAGAAGCAACATGTCCCGTCACAAGATGCAATATCCTTTGCGGACTGGTGGAGGAGAAGTGTGAAGAGAGTACAGAAGGAACAACACAACGGTTTCAACTCTCTAGTCATGCTGGGTGCGTGGATGATTTGGAAACATAGAAATGAGTGTGTCTTAGAGGGTGCTACTCCGTCCATGTCATCGCTGCTTCGGACGTTCGAGGATGAGCACCATCTATGGTGTCTAGCAAGAGCTCGGAAGCTCAATTCTTTGAGCGCTGGACAAGGTCACGGATTAGGAGGATAGTCTTTGTTGTTTGGTCAAGTTCTTATTTAAGTGTTCCTATAGATCACAACTTCATGTAATCACAGCCCCTCACAGCTTGGTTCGGAGTGAGGCGGTGATGTTTGTAAGGGACCGGTTTTTCTCTTCTTCTTAATACAAAGATGCGCAGCTCTCTTGCGTATTCAAGAAAAAAAATGAAGCTAAAACCTAACAAGTGTGTTTTTGGGGATCCTTCGAGAAGACTACTCGGTTACATCATTTCGAAACGAGGTATAGAGGCTAACCCGGATAAAATCAAGGCGATCCTCGGTATTGGGCCACCTAATTCTCAAAGGAACGTACAGAAGCTGACCGGATGCATGGCGTCCTTGAGTCGCTTTATTTCCCGACTAGGGGTTAGAGGGTTACCACTTTTCTGACTGCTTAAAAAGCAGGAAGACTTTGTTTGGTCCGAAGAGACGCAGTCAGCATTGGACGAGTTGAAGGTTTACCTCAGCAGCATTCCAGTACTGGTGCCTCCAGAGCCAGGAGAAAAACTTCAACTTTACATATCGGCCACAACTCAGGTTGTGAGTACTATTTTAACAGTCGACTGAGATGAAGAGGGACATATACAAAAAGTACAACACCCGGTCTATTTTGCGAGTGAGGTCCTTGGAGCCTCTAAGGCAAAATATCAACAGATCTTGAAGTTGTTGTATGCATTGTTGATCACCTCGAGGAAGTTGAAACATTATTTTCAAGCTCATCCAATCAAAGTCCAGACTTCTTTCGTACTCGACACAGTGCTGCACAATCGAGAAGCCGAAGGAAAAATCGCCTAGTGGGCAGTTGAACTTGGTCAATATACCATCACGTTTGCGCCTCGGTCAGCTATAAAGGGACAAGCGTTAGCTGATTTCATTGCTGAGTGGACAGAGATTCAAAACCCACCTACCGCACAAGATATCGAGTACTAGAAAATGTACTTTGGTGGTTCTCTTCAATTACAAGGAGCTGGTGCAGGAGTCGTGTTTATCTCACCTACTGGAGACAAGCTTCGATATGTCCTTTAAGTGATGTTTCGCACGTCCAATAATGTTGTGGAGTATGAAGCCCTTCTAAACGGTCTGCGCATTGCCGCATCACTCGGCATCAAGCGCCTTGACGTCTTTGGTGACTCGGCTTTAGTAATTAATCAGGTCACTAAGGATTGGAACTGTGTCGATGATAACATGAGTGCTTATTGCCAAGAAGTAAGGAAGCTCAAAGACAAATTCGATGGATTGAAGTTCACGCATGTTCTTCGAGACAATAACCAAGCGGCCGATGAATTGGCCAAGATGGGATCATCCTGGTCTACGGTCCCGCCAGGTGTTTTCTTACACACTCTAGATTCCCCCATAATTTCTCCTCGATCGGACCTATTAATGAGTGTTGTTACTGATTTGGTGATGACAACATGGAGACCGATTGGCGCGACCCGCTTATCCAATATTTGGACAAGGGAATGCTGCCTTTGGATCCTAATGAGCAACGGAGGTTGGAGACCCGATGCCGAGGATATTTGTTGGTGGGATACCAACTCTATAAAAGAGGAGGTTCAAACATCTTGATGAAATGCATCTCGATACCAGAAGGCCAGAAGTTGGTAGAAGAAATTTATTCCGGAATATACGACAATCATGCAGATTCCAAAACTTTGGTCGGCAAAGCTTTTCGGCAAGGGTTTTATTGGCCAATGGCGGTTGAAGATGCACACCAGGTTGTTCGGACATGTGACAGATGATACCTTTGATTTGGCCCTTTGCTGTCTGAGGGCTCGATATTGTCGGTCCTTTCAAGAAAGTGCCAGGCGGGTTCACTTATCTGTTTGTTGCTATTGATAAATTCACCAAGTGGATTGAAGCAAAGCCGATCGGCAAGATTACATCGAAGAAGGCAATCGAGTTTGTCAAGGATATGTTCACTCGGTTTGGGGTTCCTCATGATATCATCACCGATAATGGCACTCAATTCACATCAGTGGAGTTTTGTGACTTTGCCAATGAGATGGGAATAAAAATCCACTTTGCATCAGTGGCTCATCCTCAAAGCAATGGGCAGGTCGAACGGGCCAATGGTATGATTCTTTAATGAATGAAGCCATGGATATTCAATAGACTTAAGACTTATGCCGGTAGGTGGGTCAAAGAGTTGCCTTCAGTTCTTTGGGGGCTTCGTACAAACACCAGTCAGGCAACTAGTCAGTCACCTTTCTCATTGGTCTATGGCTCAGAGGCTATGCTACCGACCGAGGTCAGCCTTGTTTCGGCACGGGTTCAGGTATACGATGAACAACTTTCTAAGGAGAACCGAGAGATTGATTTGATTGCAGTAGAGGAGTTGCGTGATCACGCTCTATTTCGGTCGGCACTTTACCAACAAGGCTTACATCAATATTATGATAAAAACATACGTAATCATCACTTCCAAGTTGGAGATTTAGTACTTCGCCGAGTGCAGTCAACGAAGAACCAGCATAAGCTTTCCCCAAAATGGGAAGGACCATATGTGGTAAAGGAAGTCACTCTCCCGGGGGCTTACCGACTAATGTATGAAGACGGCGATGATGTACCAAATTCCTGGAACATAAATCAACTACGTGATTTCTATACTTAATTATTCTTTCGTATACTTATACATTATTTATGAATGAAACTTCGGTCTTTTTGATGAAAGATTTTTTGATGATTTTCATTCTATATTATCTCGATTCCTTAATTTATTTTATTAAATAATTGAGCCAAGGGGCTAGTCATAGTGTCCCACCACAGTCTAACCTCATTTTGGTTTTGGACTATTTTCCGACGAATTTCTTTTCTTTGAATACGGTCTTCATTTTCTTGGTCTAATGTCTATACATTATGGTTATACACATCATACTGCACATTAGACTACCACTACACTAAACCCAGAGCCAAAGTGCAAGAGGTCATGTGTCGATTGGTCGACTCTGCTTGTTACATTGTTATGAGTCACAACCTAATATGTTAAGGTAGACCGATACAATTTGAGTTTCTCGATGACAGAAATGTACTTATGATATTTTTATCAATCTTTTAAAGATGATAATCATGGAACTAGTTTACATACAGGTAACATTGTTTCATTACATAGATATTACTAATGATCTGTAACATTACACGATTTACTCCTTTGAAGGAGAGGAAGAATCAGCTCGTAGCTTAACCTCAGGAGTTGCTGGAGGTGTAGGCACGGTCAGATTGATTTCTATATTGTCGACCAAAGCTCGGGAAGTATCCAGCATGGAATCCAAGAGCAGCTGGCATTGGTCGTCAGTCAAGTCTAGGTTGAAGCCCTCCTTGATCCTGTGCAATGGCAGAGCAGGAAACCAAGATTGGCAAATCACCAGAACCTGACTCCCGGCCTCGGTCACCACTCATCGAGTGTTATGAGCAATAGCTTCCGATGCATGCTCCAGCAAGTACTCCAAGGAATGGCTAGACTACTCCACTCAGTCGACATGAACATAGTCCATTGCCTTTCGAGCAGAGTAAGATAGAGCTGCGAGTGATGATTTTTGGTCAGTATGATCAAAAGAGGATTCAAGCAAATGTGAGAAATAATGAAGGGCTTACTGGAAAGTTTACATTTGAAGGATTTGGAGGTGCTTTTAGCTTCCTCTATATTGGCGTCAGCTTCCTTCAGCTCCTTCTACTGCCGAGTGATCTCGGCCTTTTGGTGCTCGACCAACTTGGAGAGGTTTTCCTTCTCAGTATTTAAGGCCTTGACAAACCTTTGTTGATTGGAAGTCAACTTCTCCAGGTCGGAAACCTTGTGGTCATGAGCCAAAGACAAATATTTGAACCTTTAGCGCTAGAGTGATTGGTTGGTTATTTAAATAAGATGGTGAGTGATCTTACCAGCTAAGTCTGCACGGCCTTGGTCATCTCTCTTTGGTCGGTCTACAGCTTTTCAATCTCCTTCTGTGCTTTGGCGAGCTCCTGACCGGTGACTAGCAAAACACCAGCAATATGTCAGTCTTGAACTTAAAGACATGAAGACCAAAGAGTTTTAGGGCATACCAAAAGTTTTGGCTTCAAGGTATTCCACCCTAGCATGTTTCCTTTCTACAAGAGCATACATTCTCTGTATACAAAAAGGGGGTTAAGCTTAAGGATAAGATTGAGGCAACGCTAAAGCAGAGTATTGAAATACTTTGCTAGCTTCTCGATGTTGATGCATAACTTCCACGTCCTCCACTTCGGGCCGGCCGAGTATACCTGCAGACAATGTCGCCTTACCTTTGTCAAGAGGCGAAGGGACGACGGTTGGAGCATGTTGGGATGCAGGCACCAGAATGGAGGCAGGTGTTGTCTTGTCAGATGGCTTATCCACCTCAGTCCGCATGTTTGATGACTTGCCGACCGGTTTGGGCAGATCAGTCTGACGAGGTGGAGGTCCTTATCGAGTGGCTTCGGACTCTTGGGCACTCTGAGAATCACTCGTCCGACTATTGTCAAAATAAAGATGGAGGAGATTAGAGTGTGTAATAGATGGCCATAAGAAGCAAGGAGTAAAAGGTTAAAGAACTAACCTGGGAGCCTTCTTAAGCTTAATTCAGCACAATCTCTTCTTTGAAGAAGTCGACTGAGAATCAGTCTCCTTCCTCTTTTGGGCAGATTTTTCTACTTTGTCGGTCTGATGCACCACCCCAGCATCACTCTGCGTTTGGCTTGGGGGCTCCGACTGGCTTGAAGGTCGATCGGGGGGGGGGGGGGGGAGTAGGGGTGGGTTGACCGGCATTAGTAGATGGCATCTTTTCATCATCACTCTGATCCCCAATATATTGTAGTCGGCGCCCAACAGTCGGCTTCACTCGTCGACTAGGGGGGAGGCAGGGTGACTACAGGATCAACATGAGCGCCTACAGAAGCGCTTGAGGACGAACAGATGGCGAAACAGATTGAAGTGGGGGAGAATGCCCAGAAATGCTTCACACATGTGCACGAAGATGGTAATGGGAAGGATGGAGTTGGGATTGAGGTTGACAAGCTCAATCCCATAAAAGAAAAGGAGCTCGCGCAAGAAGCTGCAGCAAGGGACTCCAAAACCATGCTCAAAGAACGAGCAGAACACAACTATCTGTTTATGAATGGGGATGGGGCAAGATTCACGAGGTACCTTCCAGTCGATCCGCACTTGCTCTGGAAGGATGCCGTTGATCACAATCTGGCTCATATCGACTTGAGAGAGGTTGCTCTTCGAGAACTCCCGAAGCTGCTCCGGAATGTCGATCTCCAACAAGGACGCGGCGGCGATGGCAGAAGTTGCAGGAATCGAGGTGGAAACCTTCTTGCGACCCATGGTGATGGTTGTTTTGGGAGCGGTGGATCAAATGCTGAACCCTAGCAAAAGCTTGGGAGCTATGTACGGTGAGATCTGCGGCGGCCGGAAGCAAAGGCGCTAACCCTAGCTGGAAAGCTGAGGAGTCGCTAAGAGCAGAGGAGGCGCGACGAAGACGAAGAGTTCGTGCACAAATATGGCATGGACTAGAGTCAACCTGATGCTACCCTTTTATACACCCGCTTTTTTACCTAAGGGTCCCATGGGCCGGGATGGGCCGTATAGTGATGACAATTTTTGCTTAAGCAAAGATTAATTAAGGGCCTTAAAACATGATTAGGGTCCAAAACCTTGAGAAGTAAAACTCGGGGGCTTCTTTGATGAGAAGTATTTCAAAAATGTTTAAACGAATCTATATGATTTAATGATCATATGGCAAAGGACTTGATGGTCATACGGATTAAGTTCAAAGGTATGGCATTGATTGAAGTCAATAGCCAAATTGCCAAAATTGGACTTATGAATAGATCGAGTGGCTAATTATTAGGGAAAGGCTATATTATGATTGATGTCATTTAGCCTAGTACCATTATATGATTGATGTCATATTGGTTCACATGAATTGAATATGATTGATATCATAAAATTCAGACTGACCAGTCACTCGGACATAGTGTATATCACTCGGCCTTTGTAATAATCGGTCGGCAAGGTTGAGGCCTTGCAAGTTGTCTTACTGGTTTGATGACCAGAAGTCTGTTAAACTCAGGCTTGATGGTTTGAGTAAAATACATACAAAATAATAAGAGCTAATATAATTAGACTCTTGCATTATTTGTTCATCTCCAAATTATACAAGAGTCGGGGGCTACACCTGATCAGGTGCACCTAATCGGTGCACCAGATCTATTAGGAACTTCGATAAAGAGGTCTTCCTATTTTATGATCGACATTGAAGATCACTCTGAGAATCAAAGCTCAAAATCAGGAAGCACTCGAGTGCTGCTATGGGGTACTTGCTCTACAGGTATCCTCATACAAGACTAAGTCGGTAGCCGACCGGGTACTTCATCAACAAGGAAGCCGACCAACTCGGCTTGGAGCGCAAGGCATGTAGAGATAGCCTTTCTATGTAAATCCTAAAGGGTTATGACTAGGACTCTTCATGTACCCCCCTGCTGACCGGATATATAAGGCAGCAGGGTCCCCCCCCCCTATCAAGGGAGAGCAGTAGCGACAGAGCAACAGAACAACACAATATCAATACAATACATAGAACACAGGACGCAGGGTTTTTACTCTCATCGAGAGGGTTCGAACCTGTATAGCTCGGCGTCTCATGTTACAATCATAGTTCTTAGTCTCGATGTAGCCCTATACATTTTACTGTCGATCTCAAGCTTCGACATAAATTGATTATCATTTAATTGCATGTCTAGGGTTTGTCTCCTCTTTAGTCTATAGTTAGATTTATTGCCTATTATTTGACTGCACACTAGATGTTCTGCACCAGCCACATATATTGAATGATCACTATTGTTACCTTGCATATTTGACTAGTGATCATGTCCTTCATTCAATGCTAGGATTTCTATTGTGCATTCTTTCTTAGCGGTGCTTTGCTTATAGATGTATTAGGGTCCATGCTCATCATATCTATACCTACGTGCGTGTAGTGACAGCAGCTTGTAGCAGCAGTGATGGCAGGATCAGGATAGGACAAGGGAAAGGGAAAGATGCCTAAGAAGCCCAAGAGCAAGAAGAGACAGAGGCTTGACCCAAAGTCTGAGAGAGCTAGGAGAGTTGCTAGGCACCTAGATGCCATGGAGCAGTCACGGAGGACACCAGGGACACGACTGATCCTAGAGCAGCCAGCTGAGGCATAGGGTCTCAGGAGGAGTACCAGACAGAGGACTGCACCTCTGGCTATCGGAGTTGTACCACCACCGTGGCCGCAATGTACTCCGGCTTCTCATCAGGAGAGGTCATCGAGAACTACGGAGCAGGGATCCTCCAGACATCATCAGGAGGAGTCAGAGGAGAAGACCTGAGTGTCAGGATATGAGGAGTCAGAGTTTGAGGAGGAGCTTGAGGTGGCTGAGCAGACTGTTCCCCAGAGAACAGCTCATTGGGTAGGAGACCTGAGGTGCACCTGTGCAGTGTGCACGAGGAGGCTATAGAGTCTTGCACAGGCAGTCGGAGAGCCAGATATACTTAATGTTCCTGCACATGACCTTAAGGCGCTTTGCTTGGTGCCTTTTGAGCAGTGGGTTCCTGTCCCTAGAGACCCCGCTGCTGGAGACAGGTATTGGAGAGGGTCTGAGACGCTAGCTTAGCCTGAAGGGCAGGGGCAGACTCTTTGTGCCGCAGCAATACACGACATATGAGGCCATGAGGAGGGCCACCAGCACAGACATGGAGCAATACTTCACGTACTTGCCAGGGCTAGCAGAGCTAGTTACTGCTCCACACAGGTTCAGAGAGGATGTGGTGCTAGAGTTCTACGCCACACTGTGGGTTGCCAGGGATCGCTCAGAGTTCTGGTTTTTGTTCGGAGGGCAGCCACAGCGTGTCATGAGGCAGGATTTGATAGCTAACCTAGGACTCCTGGATTCAGACTTCCAGCTTTACAGGAGTGCCTATGGTACACTTGCACCACCTAGAAAACCTCAGGGAGGGAAGCTACCTTCAGACGACATGGTGTCAATTGCTTTCCCACCCCCTCACACACCAGGCTTTGAGAGAGGCCCTGCAAGACTCATTGCAGAGGCCAAGGTGGTGAGAGTGATAGTCACCAGGACTATCATCCCTAGGTCTGGCTACAAATAGGAGTTCACACTTCTACACCAGTGGTTGTAGCAGCGATAGTGAGGAGACAACACTTCGACTTGGCAGATCTTCTTATTGGAGAGATGGAGGAGCTAATCTCACAAAGGGTTGGAGGACGTCACTTGCTCTGTGGTCCATACATCTGTTATCTCTTGAGGAGGATGGGCCTAGTGACGGGGGAGCAGTACGAGGCGTTCCTTGAGGTGACCACTAGCTCTACACCTCGAGTCCCCAAGGGATCACAGTCAGCCTCAAGCCAGTAGACAGGAGAGGAGGAGCAGGAGTCACCGCCAGTACCGCACGAGGAAGCAACTTAGACAGATATGGTGGTTCTTGAGTTAGCCAATACAGGAGCAGCTCCCCAGTTGACAGGTTCACAGTCTAAGCACGTTGTCACTGTGATAGCACTAGCAGGACGGTTGGGAGAGTTCATTCAGAGTGTGTCAGATGACAGACATCAGATGATGGATGCAATCAGAAGCCAGGCGGAGATTAAGAGGCAGCAGATTGCACTTCTTACAACCCTGATAACTCAGATGACGGAGTTGACCTAGAGGCAGGCTTGTCAGTAGCGAGGACCTTTAGTGTTCTGTCAGTACCAGCAGCTGTAGACTCAGCCAGGACCCTTCACTGCCTTGATGACAGCTCAGTCCAGCGGACTGTCACTTTCAGGGGTCATACTGACAGGGGGAGAAGGACAGACTTTCTCTTCAGCTCAACTCTCCCCCGTGGCAGCTTTCTCAGTTTTTGTGATGTTCGTATCACCTTCTCACTCGTCGACCTCGCAGATGGCAGGACCCTCCACTACTCAGCATTTACCTATCAGGAGTCTGTTCTTAGAGATTGTTCACACTACTCGTACAGACTCCCAGACAGCTTCAGAGATAGCTTCAGCTACAACTCCACCTCTTACTACCACAGCTACCACTCTTACTCCTCAGGCAGCAGAGGATCTTGTTCGTGGAGATTTTTCTCAGCAAGACGTGGCAGATCTCATTCTTCTCCATACTACAGCTCAGGAGACTACCACAGCCACACCAGCAGCATAGTACAGAGGGTCTGAGTCGCTAGTGGACCTTGACTTCTTCGAGGAGTTGGATGCTCAGGCGGCACAGGCTCTGGGAGCACAGTAGGATCCACCACAGGAGCAGCCCAGAGCAGAGCCTTCAGAGGACGTGTTGATGTTCATCTTTTCCACTTTTTGGTGCTTGTTGCCAAAGGGCGAGACAACCCTAGGTCTAGGGGGAGTGGGAGTGTGATCCTATGCGATCGAGAGTAGCTTGTATCTAGGGGTAGTATATGAGGTTTTTGGGAGTTAGATACTTTTTTTTATGGATCTTATTTTTTTGTGACACCCAGGTGTCTCACTTCTACTTAACAAACATGAAGAGCACAAATCATGAATAATATAGCATGAAATGATAGAGCCAATTATTTAAATTAATTCTAGGCAATTCAAAAACCCTGCAACCAAGATATTGAAGCAACCTAAAAATTATAATATAGCATATGCCAAATAAATTCACAATCATATTGGTAATAATAAAATAGAATTTTATGAATTTAATGAGTATTTTACCAAATGTAGAAATACCCCAATTAATTAATTAAAACATGGAAACCTTACAAAATGGGGAAATAATTATAAAATAATTATAAATATTCTGGACATTTGGGTCCCACCAGAGCACCAGGAATATCCCAAAGGACTTATGTGCAAAATTCCATAATTTTAGGAGCCTCCTAGCTATTTTATTTTGAATTGCTTGGACCCAGGGACCAAATTGCAATGATCTTACAAGATCAGGGGTTCAGAGCAAAATTGTTTTCTTCTTCAGAGCGCAGAGCTCTTTTCCTCGACGCGCAGACACTTCTCCCTTGCCGCACGCCACCGTCTCGCCTCGGAACTCCCCGTGCTACAGCGTCATTGACCCTCCCCTCTACCGTCCAGTCCCATCCGCCTATCCCCGTTTCCCCGTTTGTAAGCTTCATGACCATTGATGATTGGATCCCCGTTGTATGGATGTTTTGGTGATAGATGACAACTATGAAATTGTGGGCCAACATCTACACGAGTGTTGTCTTTGTAGGAAACATCTCTTAACTCTATTGCAAATCATATGGATGATGGTGTCCTTGGCGATTCATGATAATGTCCACAAGCATGGAGGCTTGTAAAATTGATGGAGTCCAAGGGTTGATGGAGATGGATCAAAGCGGAGAACAAGCTATGCCAAACCGGGGTGACTATCCGCTACCCCATGTTGTTGGAGGACAACTACGGCGTGCGGGCGACCAAGATGAAGATCTTCATGGGCGCCCATGGCGTGTGGGTAGCCGTGGAGAAGAATGAAGGGATCGACGAGAAGATGGACCAAATGGCTCTCACCGCCATTGTCCAAGCCGGGAGGCCATGGTGATGGCCATCTCCAAGAAGGATACGATGAAGGAGGCGTGGGATGTTGGAATAATACATTTTATTCTAATTCCAGAATTTAGTTATAGGCAAATTTCATAGATATTAAAATGCGAGATGCTAACTAATACATGCAACAGGCAGAGCAATACAATAATAACCAAGAGAGCCATTAGAATTGACGTTGGGTTTGTTGGCGCTTAAGATAGCACAAATAGTAGATGAAGCAAACCGTCGATGTAGACGTCGGAGTTCGTCGATGAGGCAACGCAGATCATCATAGATCAGCCTTGAGTGGTCGTGCAAATGCACTTCCCTGAAACCTTATTGCCACCCCTCATGCAGGCTTCACGATGGGAAAGGTTTAGAGATTCCGCTCACTCTCTCCCTTGGTGCAAGTTAAGGAAAAGAGCCGGCGAGATTGTAGCAGCTCAACACCATAGCAGAGCTCTCCAAAAGAATGAAGAAGAAGAAGTGGAAGCGAATTTTCTGGTTTTTGGAAACCTGGACGTCTCCAAGGGCCTAATATAGGCACGGTCACCCTCAAAGAGCCATTTGCTCTCTAATTGCACCCACTAATTAGCAGTTAATAGCATAGCTGGCCTATTAACTCTAACTATGGCAATTAATTGTGTATTAATCCTCTTGATTAGTACATAACGGTTCAGATTTGTTGAAGGATACGAGTGGCAAAAGGTCACTTAGGCTCATAGCCACGCCATGCCACAATCGCGCGTCGTAAGTCACAAGCCACGCGGGGCAACACGTGAAAAAGCACATATATGCACGTGCATGCATGCGTGTGTGTGTACTCATAGCAATGCTCTTTGTTTCTCTCCTAATGCTTTCTTTATTCGGCCATAAGCAGGAGTTTTGCTATTTAAGTTGGTGTGGACCAACATAGACTAGCAAGGTGAGACTAAAACCAATAGCCACTTATTGCTTTGGAATTTCTCTTGAATGGGCCACATAAAATAGGCCAAAGGAGATGCGCGTCGGTGAAGAGCGTGCCAAGAAGGCCCGAGTACAAACTCTCAAGAGAGAGCTTGCTAGTATGTACATGGGTGAATCAGAGAAGGTTAACGGTTTTGCTTTGAAGGTGACCACCAGCCTGAATGAGATACACTCTCTTGGCACTAAAGCGTAGGAGGTGACCGTCGTTGAGAAGCTGCTATACTCTGTCCCCGACAAGTTCCAACCCCTTATGAGCACCATCGAGCAATGGAGTGATGTGACGGCGATGTCAGTGGCCGAGACCATTGGGCGCTTGTGGGCATTCAAGGAGTCCTCAAAGAGGCGACATTGTGACAAGGATGGGGAGCTGTAGCTGCTGGTTGCGCATGCCGAGCCAGGGCTCACACGTGCTGAGTGGGAGGCCATGGTCGTCGAAGACACAATAGTAAAAAAGGCCTATAGCAGCGGTTGGAAAGGCACTGTAGCGGCAGGCAGGCCACCCCACCGCTACAAACACTTATTTGTAGCTGCATTTGCGTAGTGGCGGGGTGGCCTGCCCGCCGCTACAGGGCCTTTCCAACCACCACTACAGGCCTTTTATAGCAGCGGTTGAAGATGTCAACTGTCGCTATTGCATGAGCATAGTAGTGATAGTTGACATCTTCAGTCGCCGCTAGTTTTCTCTAGAAGTAGTGACGATTGACATCTTCAACCGCCGCTAAATGTTATTTCCAAAAAAATAAAATTTAGTATATATATACGAAAATCATAGCACAGAAAACTACAACATGTCGTCACAGAAATTTACAACACATCATTACAGAATATATACAACATCTCAAAATGTTCATGCATTACAAAATGTCTTATATGAACTCTAATGCATAGTCATCATCTTTCTTCGACACATTAGGCTCATATGGTGCTCTTGAACTATCCCACTCACAAAGGGGCCTATGGTTTGTTGCTAGTTCACTGTTTGAATCAAAACACTTTCCTTCTGGAGTAATTAACTCTCTCAAAAGAAAATGACAAAGAGAAGCTACAACTAGATACATGTTATTTGTACTCAAGTGAAAGTGTTCTTTTGGAATCATACCCTTTCTGATCTCGTCGTTCTTCTTTATCTTTGTAGCCCATTGTGCCTTTTCTCTTATGCCTCTCTGTGTCACATGAGTAGAGTATGTCAATATAAGATCTTAAAAATCTATTGTAGAATAAAGTAAAATGGACATAAATAAAATCAACTTACCTTTAAATCGGACTCCTCAACGATATGGTCAAGGTAAGTTGCCGAGCTAGACGCGAACACACATGTGTAGTAGCCATAATGCACACTTTCTTTTACTTGCTTATTGCACTATGTAGTAGAGAACATAAGTTAGTTACACTTTATACGATGGATAGTACGATAAAGACATGTATGCGATGCATATAAGACTTACCCAAAACTTACGACGGAAGTACATCTTCTTTTTTGCCTTGGATCACATTTCCCTCCTGCTTTGACATATTTCTCGTAAGCACTAAACGATCGACAAAAGCATATCATTAGATGATATTAACATTATGAAATCATATACACATTTGTTACCTATCTATGAGTTTCACAATGTCGTTGTACATCTTCTTGTCATAGTCTAGATTGTCCAGCACCAGATTGTACCCATTTTGGGGAATTATCATAAAACAGATCCAATGATCGCTACAAGAATGTTGACAATAAGTTACTTACGATTGGATTTAACTTTAACATATGATAGATGATGAAGGCAGTAGTGGTCCAACTTACTTGAAGTTGTAGGGAGACAAAATGCATTCTCTGTCTTGCCACTTTATGTAGCACTTGCATAACTAATTTATAACTTGAGTCCTTGCTTCATTTCTCAGGACCGCCTGCATTGCAGATATCTCCTCCGATGTCTTATCCGGTTAGTTTTCCGGATTTACCGTTGGGTTTATCGTGCTTTGGTTTATGTGGTTCGGGTTGACATAGGCCACCTTCCAATCTTTTCTATCGACCCTCTTTCTTTGGAAAAGAAGAGTTCATGCTACAAAAAAAAAGACATAAGAGAATATATTGAATTGTGCTTGAAATATGAAGTAGATTGAACAGGAAACTTACATGCACCACAAGGTGATGATGGTGAGGTCCATCTTGCCTAGGCGAAACATTTCATGGACATCATCCCGAAATAGGCCCATGGTTTGTTCATCGCCTTCTTCATTGAACACCTCATTTGGAATCCTACAAGTGATTGTGGTGACCCTTCCTTCGACGCCATCATGTACCAGTCATGAAACTTCCGCATCTCCCATGGGAGGTTCTTGTACATGTTCTTTGATATAAGGGGTTTACCGAATATGAATTTTTGGTAATCCACATCATCCGCAGAATTATTGAAAATTTGATCATCATACGGCAATATATCTCGAGGATCTTGTTCTTGTAGGACGAGCTTACTGGTGCTTCCTAGATGTTTTTTGAATCTAGCCAAGTACTTATCAACATCATTTTTTGCTTTTGGGTCCTTTGGCTCCTTGTCAAAACCGGTAATCGTCTTTGGGATTACCGGATCCTTGATGACGACTGGCGCAGATTGTACTAGGAGTACCGGAGCCTGAACTTCAACCATCACAGCAGTTGTTGACAGAGGCTCGACTTTAATTGCCGTAGACTGGACTTGAATTGGTGAAGCCTTGATGACAACAGGCAAAGGCTCGAGTGGAATAGTCTATGGATGAGGCTCATTGTCACTATAGATTATAGGACTGTGAGTCGAGTCGACTTCTGCATCAGGAGATTGGGGCTTGTTTCCCGAGGTTGCCACAGACACAGGAGATGGTTGTCCACTTGTAATGATTGGCTGGTCGCATGAAAGGACCCATGCCTAGACAACAGGGGTGGAGGAACTCGTTTGGAGAGTTCAACATCATGATGTTTTCAAATAATGAAAGAGCTAAGCGCATCTTGGAGAGTTTCTATACCCGCCTCAGGTATCGGGCATTCGATCTCATTGTCCTCATAGCTAGGTACTATTTTTGACATGGTGACACACACGTAACATGGGGGATATCCCTGTTATGGAGCATCTCTCCTAGAAATGCCATGCCAGATGCAACCTTCATCGTATTCCCCTTGTAACCAAATGGCACATGCAAGTCGCAAGGAGTATCATCAGTGCTATCCTCTGCTTCTAGTTGCATGGAGACTGATGGTTGACCGGAGACTGATGGTTGCATGGAAATGGATGGCTTCGTGGATGTGAAAGAACCACATAAGAAGGCATCCATCACAGCATGCAGGTTGGGGTCCAAATGACCCCTTTCTTTGTCGATAGCGAACATAAGAAGATGCCTCCTCCAGAGAAACCTTCTTTACATGTTGCCGATGACGACACTCCTCATACCCGACCACCATGTTCTTTGGTCCCAATAGCCTTTGCTAGCTCATCCTTGTGATACTCAGGTGTAAACAGACTCCATCTACGTTGCGATGG
Organism: Eleusine coracana subsp. coracana; assembly: GCA_032690845.1. Taxonomy (NCBI): domain Eukaryota; kingdom Viridiplantae; phylum Streptophyta; class Magnoliopsida; order Poales; family Poaceae; genus Eleusine; species Eleusine coracana. Next base: position 20,978,654 of record CM064418.1, on the reverse strand, counting down.
CACCTTTCAAGGCTTGCACGACTTCAATTGTCGTGGGATCTTTCACAATAATCTCTCCTTCATCGGTTAACTCGGAGCAACCATATACCCAATTCCTAGTACGCTCATTGGTGTTTGGCAAAGGATCAGGTTTTCCTTCTGCGCGGAGCTTGGCTTCCCTCTCTCTCCAAATCAAAATCTTCTTTTTGTATCCACCCGGACCTAACCGCGGCTTGTACTTGTTCCTCTTGTTCAGCTCAACCATCTTTTCACTAATCTCCTTCGAAGCACTGCTCATCTTCTGCTCAACAAACTCATCCCATTCCTGCTGACTGATATTTCCATGCTTGTCGAATGGGGTTCGATTTTTCTTGACATATTGGCAGTTGAGCTTGGACTTGTAATCTCGAAAGATGTGATTGAGAGTGGACATCATGGCGTTCTTTGCTCTCTCGAGATCTGCTAGCTAGAACCGTATGATTGTCGTGATGTCGGCCCACATATCATCTTTTTTGCCATCTAGGACTTGGCGCCAATCTTGCCACGTGATTTTGCAATGGTCCCTCACCACTTTGCCGTAACGGTTCCCCATTTGGCGTTGACACCAGCGGGTTCAATTGGTTCTCTATCTTTGGTGTCTAGTGCAGTAACCTCGTAGATGCCCTCTGTCTTGTTCGCAGAGCTGACTGCGCTTGCGTTTGTGTGTGGACACTTGGGCAGGCACCTCTTCCACTTGCTGCTCGAGGGCCTTATCCATCACAGCCTCTGCTGCAAATAGCCGATGGGTACTTTATCGAGGGCCCTAGGGTATAAGTAGTGGATTTTAGTTGATATAATCTATGTACCAAATAAGAAAACTATCTTTGATGAGATAACTTCTCTTCAGTCATGTAATCAAGGTTCGAGTTCCCCAATCGATGTTCCATAGGTGATGGAGGATGCAGATCCTCTTGTTCTTCTCAGTGTTCGCTTGATCCTTCATCATCTGAAGGCGACCTTGCTTGTGAGGGCGCCTTGAGGATATCTTCCTCTTGAGAGAGCATATTGTCCATCATGACAAGTGGACTTTGACACCTTATATTAGATATGATGACTAGTTTAGAAAACAAGGAGTATAAACCTTTCATCATTGAGCATAGAGACAAGGAAAAGAATAGAATATAATAGAAAAATCAAAATTTGCTCTCAGTGTGGGTTGCAGAATCAACGGCCTTCCAACACTCTAAGCTCCTTGACTTGTACAACAACATATATCCGATATCCTAGGATATGGTCTATGTCGTCGAACTAGTCTCACTTATTCCGCTTTCATCATCGAGCATGGGTGATTGCCTACGTAGAGTAGATAAGTAGTATAGAGAGACATGGAGAAGAATAGAAAAGTTAAAATTTGCTCTTAGTGCGGGTTGCTGAATCAACGACATTCCATCACTCTAAGATCCTTGACTTGTACAATAACATATATCCGATATCCTAGGATATGGGCTATGTTGCCGGACTAGTCTCACTTCGCTCGCTTTCATCATAGAGCAAGGGTCGATTGCCTATATAGAATAGATAAGTAGTATAGAGAGGCAAGGAGAAGAATAGAATAGGAACATCACATATATATCATAAGCAGATATATCATAGGCCACAAGTATATGGCATATATATGGCCACAAGTAAATAATACTATGAATATTTCAGAAATGGCAGCAAATAAGCAACAATAGGACAAATTATTAATAAATGGTAGCAAATAAGAATGGCATTATAGGCACAAACTATACAATAAGCAACTATAGTTAACATACGACTATCATAAGAACAACCACAATGACATATGAGCATCAAAGTAACTAGAGGAAAATAAGTATGTGGCAGTGACAATATAGGGCATGATATACATGGGAATAACATGTAAAATCAAAGGAGCAAGCATATGGCAGAAAAATAATTATATGGACATATAAACCACTATATGGCAGCAAAATAATCATATGGCAAGCAAGCAACCACTAGGGAGTATAAGCGCAATCACAACTATGGCAGTCACAACTATGGCAACAAGAAAGCAACCATCAACAAGCAAATGAACATACGACTATCATAAGAGCAATCACAATGACATATGAGCATCAAAGTAACTAGAGGAAAATAATTATGTGGCAGTGACAATATAGGGCATGATATACATGGGAATAGCATGTAAAATCAGAGGAGCAAGCATATGACAGAAAAATAACTATATGGACATATAAACCACTATATGGCAGCAAAATAATCATATGGCAAGCAAGCAACCAGCAGGGAGTATAAGCACAATCAAAACTATGGCAGTGACAACTATGGCAGCAAGCAAACAACCAGCAGCAAGCAAGTGAACATACAACTATCATAAGAGCAATCACAACGACATATGAGCATCAAAGTAACTAGAGAAAAATAAGTATGTGGCAGTGACAATATGGGGCATGATATACATGGGAATAGCATGTAAAATCAGAGGAGCAAGCATATGGCAGAAAAATAATTATATGGCAGCAAGCAAACAACTATGGCAACAAGCAACTATTGCAATAAGCAAGCAATCAAAATAATCGTAAGAGTGAACTTGATGCTGAGAGTGAACAAGCAACTATGGTAGCAAACAAGCAACTATGGCGGCAAGCAACTATGGCCCGATACTAGTGCACTTGGTGCTGAGAGTGAACACTATGCTTGATGTCTCACTAGAGTATCATTACCAAAGTTAGTACTGACGGAAAGGCTAAAAGAACAGTGATCACCATAGCACACAGGTAACATATTGTTTGCACAGATATATATCTACCTTGGATTTTGAACAACAACTACCTATACAACGCAATGGTTTGTAAACATGAATGAGCAGGGCATATGCAATAAAATAGTAAAATCAGTGAGTAGGACATTTCTTATATCATGGCTAAAATGAAGGGAGTATAAGCACTATTTCTCATCTCATGGAGCATCATTGATTAGAGGGGCAGAAGGAGGGGGAGAGGGCGAGGGAGAGGGGAACGGGTGCACCTAGCCGGAGCTCGGGGAGGTGGCGCTCAGGAACGGTACAGAGGAGGAGGGGAGCCCGCGCTCGGGAGGAGTCTAGGAGGAGGGGAACACGTGCTTGCTCGGGGAGGCATCGGGGAGAGCACGCAGCGCACCTAGCCGGAGCTTGTCGAACGAGCGGGGGGAGGATGAGGCCAGCGCGACGGCACTCAGGAAGGGGCCCACGCGGCAGTTGAGAATGCCGAGGACAAGGAGGGCACGATGACAGCGGGAGAGGGAGAGTAGGGGCCCCGTGCATTGGCCATCGATGAGGAGAGGAGGAGGCCTGCATTTGGGGAGGGGAGGCCGTGACGGCAGTGGTAGCGGTCGGAGAGGGGGGCCCACGAGTGCGTTGTCAAGCGAGGAGCCCACGTGGTGGTTTGTGAGTGGGGAGCCCACACGGCGAGCTCGAGGAGGGGGGGGGGGGGAGGGTGGCGGCCGTCGAGGTGCTCGGGGATGGAGGAGGGGGCTGGTGCTTGGAGAGGCCATCGATGGGAGGCGGAGTCGACAGGCGTGGTCGGGGAGGAGGTGCCCGAACCTGTGCAGCAGTTGTCGAGGCCGAGAAAGAGGAGGGGGGGCTGCATGGTGGCCGATGATGAGGGGAGGCGGCGGACGGACGACGGAGGAGGCGGGGGTGCATTCGAGAGATCAGGAGGCGGCGACACTCGGGACTTGGGCAGTCTGACGGTGTCGTCTTCTCCACCTCGGTAGGGTTTGGGCCCCGCTGTGCCCATGCTTATACAAGGCTGTTCTCTTTAGCGGCAGCTCAAGAAGACAATCGCCGCTAAAAATGACTAGTGACGGTTCGTCTTGTGAACCGCCGCTAAAGAGCAACACCTGGGCCCCACAAATCATGGACCCGGTCCACCTATTTTTGCATTTTTTAAAAGAATCCCTGAGTTCATTATTAATTATATTTTAGTCCAATCTTTTTACACTTAGGCCCCTATACTTATGAAAATTATGCTCAAGACCAGCAGTAAATATATAGGGCTACATCGAGACCAAGAACTACGATGGTTACACAAGACGCCGAATTATACAGGTTCGGGCCCTCTCAATGAGAGTAAAAACCCTACGTCCTGTGTTCTGCATTGTATTGATTGTCACGAGATGTTGTGTCTAGATTGCCTCTAGCTATGTCTAATTGCCTCCCTCTATGTCTAGTTGCCTCTCTCTATGGGGGGTACCCTGCCGCCTTATATATCTAGTCGACAGGGGGGTACAAGCAGAGTCCTAGTCGTACTCTACAAGGATTCTATATTGCAAGTCTAATCTTTCTTGTCTTGCATTCCAAGCCGAGTCGGTCGGCTTCCTTGTGGATGAAGTACCCAGTCAGCCACCGACTTAGCGTTGTACGAGGATACCCGTAAAGCAAGTATCCCACAGCAGCCCCCAAGTGCTTTCTGATTTTGAGCTTTAATTCTTCGAATGATATAAAGATCATAAATTAGGAAGACCTCGTCATCGAAGTTTCCGATTGATCTGGTGCACCGGACAGGTGCACCTGATCACGTGTAGCCCCCGACTCTTGTATAATTTGGAGACTAACAAATAATGCTAGAGTCCAATTGTATTAGCTCTTATTAATATTCAAACCATCAAGTTTGAATCTTTCAGACCTCTGGTTATCAAACCCTTGGGCCCTATTGCTAAGTGACCACTTTGCCGACCGATCATCAAACCGGCCGAGTGGTACATATCATTTCTGAGTGATAGGTCGGTCGGAATTTTATGACTCTAGTCATATTCAGTATTAAGCACCTTCTCTGCTCTCATGACTCCTCTGTTTTTCCGGCTAGGGTTAGCTTTCTCGCTTCCGGCCGCCACATATCCTACCACGTTTAGCCCCTGAGCTTTGGCGAAGTTTTTCGAACTCCTTCACCGCGTCCAATCCTGTTCGCGATGGGTCGCAAGAGGACTTCCATTTCAATCCCAGCTTCTTCCGCTGCCGTCGCCGCCGCATCGTCCTCGTCGGAGGTCGACATCCCGGAGCAACTTCGGGAGTTCTCAAAGAGCAGCCTTTCACAGGCTGATATGAACAAGATGGTGGTGGATGGCGTCCTTCCAGAGCAGGCTCGGATCAACTGGAAGGTACCTCGCAAATCCTGCCCCATCCCCATTCACCAGCAGATCGTAGTGTTTCGCTCATTCTTTGAGCATGGTTTTGGAGTTCCCTACTGCAGTTTTTTATGCGGGCTCCTTTTTTCTATGGGATTGAGCTTGTCAACCTCAATCCCAACTCCATTCTTCATATTTCCATCTTCGTACATTTGTGCGAAGCTTTTCTTGGCATTCTCCCACATTTCGATCTCTTCTGCCATCTGTTTGTCCTCCGATCGCTGCCTACCAAGGAAAACCAAGTGGCCATAGGCCACGTCAACGTCCAGTTACGCAAGGAGGCCTACATCAATGTCCCATTGAAGACCGGAAACAAGAATTGGAAGGATGAGTTGTTCTATTGTGACAACCCTCCCCCTGTTCTTGCCGACTTCACTGGTGCAAAGGCTATTCCCCAAGTGCATTGGACAGAGAGGCCCGATCCGACCGATCCTCAAGTGGTCGCTCTGCTCAAGAAAATTGCCGATCTGAAGGCTGAAGGCGTCAATGACATCATAGTTGCCAAAAGCTTTATCATCCGACGAGTTCAGCCCCAGAAGCTTCAATGTCACCCGACATGGCACTATGTTAATGAGGATGAGACCAGCGAGGTGACGGATCCACCGAATGGAGAACTCCGCCGAAGACACTTGTTGAAGATGTTTGAAGGGGAAATCCTTCAGGACCATTCTTTGGTCAAAAAGGCGTATAACAAGGGCACAATGCGATCCCGAGTAAGCCTCAGCCTGCCTTTAGCTAGCCCTTGTTATCCTATCTTGATGTTGTACTCAATGTTTTGATCTTTATGTAGGTGCTGGATACTTATGTATCTCATCCCCCGCTCCCTCAGACCGATACTGAGGGACCTGATTATGTCAAGAAGACACCGCTGACCAACACTGGGGGTTCAAGTTCCTTCGCAGGCGCTCGACCAGTCAGCGTCACTCTCATCGTTACTCTGGCCTCCCCTGACAAGCTCTAGAAGCGGACTATCGCGTGCCGATGTCAATATGTGGGGGACCAGGATGACGATGAAGAAATAACTGCTGTAGATGCTGGTCAACCTGCTCCTGCAACCTCCAACCGACCTTCAGACCGATCGGAGCCCCCGAGCCTAACTCAGAGGTCAACGGAAGAGGTAATGCAGAATGGCAAGGTTGACCAGCCCTCTCAAAAGAGGAAGGATACTAATTTTCAGTCGACTTCTTCAAAGAAGAGGCTATGCCGGATCAAGCTCAAGAAGGCTCCCAGGTTTAATCTTAAAACCCTATACTACTTGTCTCTTACTGCTGATCTTAACATTTCCTGATCTCTTTCTTCTATATTTTTTTTATTGGCAGTTGGACAATTGATTCTCAGAATGCTCAGGGATCTGAGGATACTCGGTCTGAGCTCCCACCTCGTCCGACTGGCATGTCCCATTCGGTTGGCAAGTCTTCGAACACGCCGACTGAAGTGGATAAACCGTTTGAAAAGACGGTTCCTGCCTCCACTCCCGAGCCTCTGTTTCAGACGACTCCAACTAATATCTCTTTACCTCTTGAGTAAGGTAAAAGGACTCTTCCTGTAGATATGCTTGGTCGGCCTGAGGTGGAGGATGCGGAGATTTTGCACCAACACCGAGAGTCCAGCAAGGTAACTAAACATTATGCTTTTACCTTGTTTCGCTCTCATCTTTTAGCTCATTTATCTTCTGCATATCAGAAAGTGTATGCTCTTGTAGAGCGAAAGCAGGCTAGAGTGGAATATCTTGAAGCTGAAACTTTCGGTATGTCCTTGGTCGCCTAATCTTCTTGTCTTTATGTTTTAGACTAACTTCTTATTTGTCTTTCTAGTTACCGGTCAGCAGCTCTCCAAGGCCCTAGATGAAAACAAGAAGCTGTTGGCCGACCGGCAAGAGATAAACAAGGTCTTAGACCAAGTTCGTGCAGATTTGGCTGGTAAGTTTTCCTACCATCCATATTTAGGCAATCTGCTGACCACTCTAACGCTAAAAGTTTTATTTTTAGCTCGCGATAAAAAAATCACCGATCTGGAGAAGTTGTCTTCCAACCAGCAGAGGTTTGTTGACGCCTCGAAGGTTGAGAAGGAAAGCCTCTCCAAATTGGTTGAAGACCAGAAGACTGAGATCACTCGGCTGCAGGAGGAGCTGAAGGGGACTGAAGCGAAGATAGAGGAGGCTAAGACTGTCTCCAAATCTTTCAAATGTAAACTTGCCAGTAAGCCTTCGACTTCTTCCTTCTGCTTGATTCTTCTGTTGATCATACTGACCAATAATTATTATTTGCAGCTCTATCTTATGCTGCTCAGCAAGCAATGAAGTACGTTCATGCTAACCGAGTAGAGCAGACCGGTCACTCTCTGGACTACTTGTTGGAGCATGCATCGGAAGCCATTGCTCATAACACTCGGCAAGTGGTGACCGAAGCCAGGAGTCAAGTGCTGGCGATTTGCCAATCCTCATCTCCTGCTCTACCATTGGACAAGATCAAAGAGGGCTTTAACCCTGACCTGATCGACGACCAATGTCAGCTGCTCCTGGATTCCATGCTAGAGACTTCCCAGGCCTTGGTCGAAAATATAGAAATCAATCCGACCGTGCCGACTCCCCCAGCAACTCCAGAGGTCGAACTTCGGGCTGACTCTTCCTCTCCTTCAAAGGAGATATAATCCTATAATAGTGTAAAACATTAGTAGTGTTTTTGTAATGATACTTGTGTATAAACTAATCTTATGCTTTTATAGCTTTAGAAGTTTGACAAAGATATCATTGACATGTTTCTATCAAGAGTAAAGATTGCATTGGTCTGCCATAACATATTAGGATGTAACCCGTAACCGCATAACAAATAGAATCAACCAATCAACACATGACCTCTCACACATTTGGCTCTGGGTTTAGTGTAGTGGTAGTCTGATGTGCAGCACAAAGTATTTAACCATGATGTATAAGCGTAAGACCAAAATAATAAACACCAAAACTCAAGATCTAAAGATCTCATGATAATAATTCGGTCAAAAAATAGGCCAAAACCAAAATATGGATAGACCGAGATGGGACATTATTGCTAGCCCCCTAGCTCGATTGTTTAATAGTATAAATTAAGGAATCGAGACAGATATAGAATGAAAATCATCAGAAAATCTTTCATTAAAAAAGATCAAAGTTTCATTCATAAATAATGCATATATACACAAAATAATAGCTAAGTATAGAAACGACGTAGCTGATTTATGTTTCAGGAGTTTGGAATATCATCGCAGTCTTCATACATCAGTCGGTAAGCCCCCGGGCGAGTGACTTCCTTCACTACGTACGGTCCTTCCCACTTCGGAGAGAACTTATGCTGATTCTTTGTCGATTGCACTCGGCAAAGCACTAGGTCTCCAACTTGAAAGTGGCGATTGCAGACGTTCTTATCATAATAATGACGCAAGCCTTGTTGGTAGAGTGCCGATCGAAACAGAGCGCGATCACGCAACTCCTCTGCCACAATCAAATGAATCTCTCGATTCTCCTCAGAAAGCTTTTCATCATACGCTTGAACTCGTGTCGAGACAAGACTGACCTCAGTTGGCAACATAGCTTCTGAGCCATAGACCAATGAAAAAGGTGATTGTCCAGTAGCCCGACTGGTGTTTGTCCGAAGCCCCCAAAGGAATGAAGGCAACTCTTGGACCCATCGACCGGCATAAGGTTTGAGTCTTGCAAATATCCGCGGCTTTAATCCTTGAAGAATCATACCATTGGCCCGCTCGACCTGCCTATTGCTTTTTGGATGAGCCACTGATGCAAAGTGGATCTCTATTCTCGTCTCATCGGCAAAGTCCCGGAACTCCACTGAAGTGAATTGAGTGCCATTATCGGTAATGATATCATGAGGAACTCCAAACCGAGTGAATATATCTTTGACAAACTCGATTGTCTTCTTGGATGTAATCTTGCCGATCGGCTTCGCTTCAATCCACTTGGTGAATTTGTCGATAGCAACAAACAAATGAGTGAACCCGCCTGGCGCTTTCTTGAAAGGACCGACAATATCAAGCCCCCAAACAACAAAAGGCCAAGTCAATGGTATCATGTGAAGTTGTTGTGAAGGCACATGTGTTTGTTGAGCAAAGAATTGACAACCCTCACACTTCCGAACAACTTGGTGTGCATCTTCGACCGCCGTGGGCCAATAAAACCCTTGCTGGAAAGCTTTGCTGACCAAAGTCGTAGAAGCTGCATGATTGCCACATATTCCCGAATGAATCTCTTCTACCAACTTCTGGCCTTCAGGAATTGAGATGCATCACATCAAAATGTTGGAACCACCCCTTTTGTAAAGTTGGTCCCCCACCAACAAGTATCCTCGAGATCGGATGTCCAATCTTTGCTGCTCATCAGGATCCGAGGGCAGCTTTCCCTTATCTGAATACTGAATGAGTGGGTTGCGCCAGTCGGCCTTGGAGACATCATCGTCAACAAGATCAGCAACAATACTCATCAACATGTCCGACCGGGGAGAAATTATTTGGGAATCCAGAACATGTAGGAAAACACCCGGCAGTACTACAGACCGAGATGATCCTATCTTGGCTAACTCATCAGCTGCCTGGTTATTATCTCGGAGAACATGTGTGAAGTTCAATCCATCAAACTTGTCTTCGAGTTTTCGCACTTCTTGGCAATAAGCACTCATGTTGTCATCTACACAATTCCAATCCTTGGTGACCTGATTAATGACCAAGGCCGAATCTCCAAATATGTCGATGCGCTTAATGCCGAGTGACACAGCAATGCGCAGACCGTATAGGAGAGCTTCATATTCCGCAGCATTATTAGACGCGCAAAACATGATTTGAAGGACGTATCGAAGCCTTTCTCCAGTAGGCGAGATAAATACCACTCCCGCACCTGCCCCTTGTAATTGAAGGGAACCATCAAAGTACATTTTCTAGTACTCGATATCTTGGGCAACAGGAGGATTTTGAATCTCTGTCCACTCGGCAAAGAATTCAGCTAACGCTTGTCCGTTTATAGCCGACCGAGGCGCGAACGTAATAGTATACTGACCAAGTTCGACTGCCTACTTGGCTATTTTTCCTTCAGCTTCTCGGTTAGGTAACACCGTCCCGAGTGCAAAAGATGTTTGAACTTCAATTGGATGAGCTTGCAAATAGTGCTTCAACTTCCTTGAGGTGATCAATAATGCATATAACAACTTCAAGATCTGCTGGTACCTTGTCTTAGAGGTGCTGAGAACCTTGCTCACAAAGTAGACCAGATGCTGTACTTTTTGCACATGTCCCTCTTCTTCTCGGTCGACTGTCAAAACAGTACTCACAACCTGGGTTGTGGCCGAGATGTAAAGATGAAGTTTTTCTCCTGGCTCCGGAGGCACCAACACTGGAATACTGCTGAGATGAATCTTTAATTCATCTAGTGCCGACTACGCCTCCTCAGTCCAAACAAAGTCGTCCTGCTTTTTAAGCAATCGGAAGAGTGGTAACCCCCTAACCACCAATCAGGAATTAAAGCGACTCAAGGATGCCATGCATCCGGTCAGCTTCTGAATGTCCCTTTGAGAATTAGGTGGCCTCATATCAAGGATTGCCTTGATTTTATCTGGGTTAGCCTCTATACCTCATTTCGAAACGATGTAACCGAGTAACTTTCCCGATGGAACCCCAAAAACACACTTTTTAGGATTCAGCTTCATTGAATAATGTCTCAGATTGTCAAAGGTTTCTGCCAGGTCATAGAGGAGTTCTTCGACTTTCCGAGTCTTGACAACGATGTCGTCAACATACGCTTCAGTGTTCCGACTGATCTGAGTGGCAAGGCAGCGTTGAATACCTCGTTGGTAAGACACGCCAGCATTTTTCAAACCGAACGACATAGTGATGTAGCAATAGGCGCTGAAGGGTGTTATAAAGGAAGTCTTGATCTAATCTTCGACTCTCAGTGGGATCTGGTGATAGCCTGAATAGGCATCCAGAAAGCTTAAAAGCTTACACCCGGCTGTCGAATCTACAATCTGATCAATACGAGGAAGGGCGACGGGGTCTTTTGGGCAGACCTTGTTGAGATCGGTATAATCAACACACATCCTCCACTCTTTATTCTTTTTAGGTACAAGGACTAGATTTGCTAACCAGTCGGGATGATACACCTCCTTTATAAACTTAGCTTCTAACAATCTAACTATCTCCTTCTTCATAGCGTCCTTACGATCTTGCGCAAATCTTCTAAGCCTTTGGCGAATAGGGGTAGCCCCTAGAGGTACCCTTAACACTTGCTCAATCTTTTCCCTAGGAACTCCCGGCATGTCAGATGGTTTCCATGAAAAGATATCCCTATTTTCCTGGAGGAAAAGAGTGAGCGCGAGTTCCTATTTTTCATCAAGGATGACCCCAGAATAAGTCACCTTATTGTGGTCCTTAGGATCGAGCGAAATCTCCTTGTTTGGATGTCATCGATCTGGATCTTGTCCTTGGTAGGTTTCTTTGTCGGAACCTCTGTTCCAGCCTGCTCCTCTATACCGACTGCCTTCTTGATCGCCTTTTGGTCTGATAGCATCAACTGTTTGCTAGCCATCTCACAACTCTGCACATCGCAATCAAAAGAATTCCAAAGATCAGAGTGGTGGGAGATTATTCTGTTCGGGCCTGGCATCTTGAGGGTGAGATACGAATAGTGCGGAATAGCCATAAACCTGGCCGTCGCCGGTCGACCGATGATAGCATGGTATGCTGACTCGAAGTCTGCCACCTGGAAGAGGATACGCTCTATCTTAAAATTATCACGGGTGCCAAAGGTGAGTGGCAGAGTGATTTGTCCAATTGGGACTGAAGTCTTGCCAGGCACAATCCCATGGAAGGGTGAAGAACTCGGTTGGAGGTCATTGATTGACAGACCGAGCTCTTGAAGGGTCCTAGTGAGGATTAGGTCCAAACTGCTTCCTCCATCGATGAGTACTCTGTTGAACTTCACCTCCTTCATAGTCGCAGCAAGCACCAATGGGTAGCAACTTGGTTTTGGTAGATGTTTTGGATGGTTCGACCGATCAAAGGTGGTTGGCATCTCAGACCACCTCATGTACTGAGGCATAGCTGGCTCCACTGAGTTAATCTGTCGAAGCTCTAACTTTTGCTTGCGCTTGGACGTATAGGCATCTGAGCCTCCGAAGATGAAGTTTACTTCTTTGCGAGGCTCCTGGAACTCTCCTGAATCATCCTTGTAATCATCATCCTTAGGCTTGTCTTTGTTGCCGTTGTTGCGCCTCGGGGGATCTTTGGCCACCGTGAGCGCAACTGTTGCAAAATCCTTCAGATAATAGCAATCCTTTGCTTTGTGGTTTCCCTTGGGGTGCCAAGGGCAAATGCCACTCAGCAACTCATCAGTAGATGGCTGGTTCGTCCAAGGATTCTTCTGAAACCGATCCACTGTTCACAGCATTGTCAGGTTTTCTCTTCTTGTCCTTCTTGGAGGACTCAGGCTTGTCCAACCGCTTCTCCTTGCCCTTTCCTCGGATATCATCAAGTGCACACTCTCCTGATGCATACTTATCGGTAATCTCGAAGCACTCTTGAGCAGTGAGCTTGAGATCATGGTTCCTCCGACCGATTTCCCGGACCAGATCGTCACTGCGAATTCCACCCAGGAAGGCAGTAATGATTTGCTGACCGGGGACGTTGGGGATCTCAGTCTTCTTAGCGTAAAATGGCTTGATGTAGTCGTGAAGAGGCTCGTCTCCTTTCTGCTTGATCCGTCGGTTGTCCCGTCGGTCTTCTCGTCGATCGTCCCATCGGTCTTCCCGTTGGGTATCCATCCTTTGTTCACGCCGTTCTTCCTCATAGCGTCGGTTGTCCCGAGCACGCTCCTCGTGGTGAGAGTTGATGGTGTCTCGTCCATCACGGAGGCTGAGAGAATTTCTCAGGTCATCGTGCCTTCGCTGACCCTGAGGAGATACATGGCTGGAACATGCGACCGACTGAGACTTTGCAGCATCTTGTGCTGCTACGGCCTTGAGCATAGCCACCGCCTTCTGCATAGCAGGAGTTTGATAGTGGGCATCAACCATTAAAGTGTCAAGCAATGTTTTGGCCCCGGTGATGTTGTTCTGTGGGGTGTGGTAGACCTTAACACCATCCACTTCAAGGTCAGGGCCGAGATCCAGTCAGCGTGTGTTACGCGATCCGCACGACCCTCTTGGTCGACGGCGGTGACCGACTGATAATTCATCAGCTGGCAGGTTATCATCCTGTCGGCCTCCTTCGATTGGCTGGTTTTGGAGACCACCGGCTGGATTCCCTTCTTCTTCGGCATCTTGATCCTCATCCTGGTTTCTAGCAGCAGGATCTACTATATCCACCATGTTGACTGTATGGGGATACGAATAGGTCGATCCGACCATGTCCTCATCAAAACACCGATCTGACGTCGAGTCATATCCGAAGGAAGAGTCTTCCTTCTCGGATCCGAGTGGGATCAATGCAGGGATAATGTCAGACGGACTCGATGATCGCGCCATGGGACTGGCTACGGTCGAGTCTGATTTGTAGTCGTTCAGACCTAGGAATCCACTGTCGCCGATCGTGAAGTCGAGCGATCCAAAAGAGATCTTGAAGTCCGGCGAGTATTGGATGATGGCAAGTTCAACCATCATAGTCGACGGAGAATCCCGGCGAGCCTCGTCCCCTACCTAGCGCGCCAACTGTCGATGCTCAAGACCGGTAGTAAATATATAGGTCTACATCGAGACCAAGAACTACGATGGTTACACAAGACGCCGAATTATACAGGTTCGGGCCCTCTCAATGAGAGTAAAAACCCTACGTCCTATGTTCTGTATTGTATTGATTGTCACGAGATGTTGTGTCTAGATTGCCTCTAGCTATGTCTAATTGCCTCCCTCTATGTCTAGTTGCCTCTCTCTATGGGGGGTACCCTGCCGCCTTATATATCCGGTCGGCAGGGGGGTACAAGCAGAGTCCTAGTCCTACTCTACAACGATTCTATATAGCATGTCTAATCTTTCTTGTCATGCACTCCAAGTCGAGTCGGTCGGCTTCCTTGTGGATGAAGTACCCCGTCGGCCACCGACTTAGCCTTGTATGAGGATACCCGTAAAGCAAGTATCCCACAAGCAACACCTGGCCCCATGAATCATGGACCCGGTCCACCTATTTTTGGACTTTTTAAAAGAATCCCTGAGTTCATTATTAATTATATTTTAGTCCAATCTTTTTACACTTAGGCCCCTAAACTTAAGAAAATTATGTTTAGGTCCTAAACTTTTGTAGAATCAACTCTATACTTTTATTGATTACACTTTAGTCTTAATATTTTTACACTTTAATTCTAGCCTTGAACCATGGACCCAGTCCATATTTTTTTTGGGTTTATCTTAATTCAATTTTGAACCCAATGTTTTTATAAATAATATATTAGCCCTGGAATTTTATAAAAGAACCTATGAGTTCATTATTAAATATATTTTAGTCCTATTTTTTACACTTAGGCCGTAAACTTTAGTAGAAACAACCCTATACTTTTTATTAATTACATTATAGTCCTAATATTTTTACACTTAATTCTGGCCATGGACCCGGTCCACCTATTTTTTGATTTATCTTATTTCAATTTTGAACCCAATTTTTTTATAAACAATATATTAGCCCTATAAATTTATAAAAGAACCCCTGAGGTCATTATTAATTATATTTTAGTCCTGTCATTTTACACTTAGGCCCCCGTTCTTAAAAAATAATATGATTAGGTTCTAAACATTTGCAGAAACAGACCTATACTTTTTATTAATTACACTTTAGTCCTAATATTTTTACACTTTAAATGATGCCATTTTAGAAAATTACAATTAGGTCTCTAATACTTCAAACTTGCCATTTTTCTTGCACTCTTTGTATTTGAATAAGCATAAGTTACATAGAACATAATACAATATTATTCTAATGAATGATACTTTAAAAATAAAATCACATGATGCTTGAATTAGACTTGAACGACTTTGCCTTGGCAGTGATCGGTACGTATGTCGAGCATTGCAATAGCAAAGGATAGTATTGCTTCTAAGACTTCAAATTTTTTTTGGATCAATGAAAAACGGCACCTTGTCATATTGATTGTAGTCATCTCAATCCTCCACATTCTTCACTACAAGGATTCTTTATTTCCCTGAAACAACAATGTATTTCTTCTTGTCCTTGGATCAAGTACATAAAACACCTGTTCCACGGTCTTGGCAAGTATCCATGGCTCATCGTGGTGAGCAACATTGTTAAGATCAACAAGTGTGAAACCATATTCATCCACCTCGATGCCATTAGGGTGCTTCACCCATTTGCATTTAAATATGTGAACCTGTAACTTTGCATTGTGGTCTAGCTTCCATATTTCCTCAATGTACCCGTAATACGAGGTTGTCTGGTCCTCTTCGTCAATGGCTTCTACTCGAACACTGTTGTTTTGACACTTTCTCTACTTATCCTTCTGTTGGGTGTAGAAGGTAAAACCATTTGATGAGGACATCACTCCTAAGGATATATGCAACACTCCTCCAATTTTAGACTTGCAAGGTCCAATAACTGGAGCTCGTGCACGACGACTAAATTTAGAGGTGAGCTCGTTCCTTCATTCTTTATTATATGTCACTTTTGAGAATGGTTTGCTATCTAATGATTATATTATAATTAGGAACCATGGAGAGGACCAGGAGATGATGGGAGAAGGACTTGGAGACGTGGAGGACCAACAAGGACGTGGAAGCCAAGGTGGAGGCCCAACCAAAACCGACTTCAAGTCTGTTTCAGGGCTCAGGACTAGTCTGCACTAAAACGGATGCCCAAGACACATACGGACTCGGATTTGGACGTTCTACATATGCACGGAAAGATAAGAAGAAGACCTTTCCAATGCCGTCGGTCTCATATCAAAATTCGTCCGGAATCATCGGGAATCGTTGAAACAAGAGAGAGAGTCCAGAATCTGTTTCGGTGCTGTGTCGCCTGTTTTTGGCCTTTGGGCTTTGTATCTAGTTGATCCCAAGTAGGGGTGCATCCAGAGGGTCTTGCACGATCCTAGGGTCTTCATATACAGCCGCCATCGCACCATTAGGGTTTGGGTTTTGCTTAGATTATTCTGTTCATAACAGTTTCGCCGTCATCACGGTTTGTGAGACCCCAACTTCGTGAGATTCATAATACATCTGAAATTGTGTTGCTTTCTTCTTTGTTCTTACTTGTGTTCTTGATTCGCAGGCAAGGATTAGCCTTCTCGGCGAGGTCAATCGTTTTAGGACGGTTGATAACCAGAGGAGACGTCGTGCTACGATTGTGGGGTTTAGAACGTGCTGTTCTAAAGCCGGATCGATTTGTGTGTCGTCTCCGACCAAATCAACGTATCCAGAACCTTTCGGAAGATTGGGAACCCTTGTCCACATCACCATTGATGTCGTATGCCTGAAAGGTAACGATGGTTATTCTCGGGTGATTTTCTAACTTTCTCAGCATTTTCTTTTACACGGACTCGCCACTTGGAAGGTCTAGGGAGCTAAACCATGATGTGAAAGAGCACTTGTGCTCATCTATGATCCATTTATCCATCGCATCCTTGTTGTTCTGCCAGATCTCTAACAAATGTTTCTCAAAGTATGGTCTCACAATTTGCGTCAATTGCAATACGCTGAAATGTGCTTGGTCCACTTGTTTGAAGTCACGATCGATGAATGATGTACGTCCTTTGGTACCTTCTCTAGATAATCTACCCTCATGAAGAGACACGGGGAGGCCAATTGATCTGATACCATCATTCATGTAATCTGAGCAACATTCAATGATCTCCTCAATTGTGTAGCCCTCGATCATAGAACCCTCTAGATGAGAACAAGTACGTATATAGTGGTTCAATACATACATGAACATCTCAAACGGAAACATCTGAAGTAGGTAGATGGGGCCCAACACTGAGATCTGGTCAACAATATGATTCATGAAGTGTTGCATCGTATCGGAAAGGATGGAGGGAAGATCATCTCAAGTATCCACATTGTTTCCTTCATGTGGGTCTGTAGGTCATTTAACTCATCTTCAATTATCACCTTCTTCTATACTGTGTTAAAGAAGTAGCAAACGCAAGTTACAACCAATTTTAGCCATGGCGATTTAATAACTCTGATAGGAATTGGGAGAAACACCAAAAGCATTATGTGGTAATTGTGAGTGTTGTACCCACTTATCTTTAACTCTTCCATGTTTACAAGATTCTTGATTTTCGATGAGAAACCTGTCGGTGCTTTAATCCCACTAAGGCACTTACAGAATGTTGTTTTCTCCTCAATCATAAGTGTGTAGGCTACCGGGGGGAGAAAGTTCTTTCCATTTGCTCTTTCTTGCGGATGGAGCTCTGGTCTTATTCCCATCACTACAAGATCTCTATGTGCACTGAGTCCATCCTTTGTCTTACTAGGTTGGTCGAGTATAAGTCCGCCATTACTGTCAAATACACCTTTCCCAATATGCATCCAGTTGAAGGCATGATTCACTTCCAATTCTTTCCAATAATTGAAATATACAAAGAAAATGGATTTCTCCTTAAACGGTGTGAAACCTTTTTCCTTTTTGACTCTCTTCACTGGCTTTCCAAAAGCAACACTGATGTTTTTAATAAGGTCAAACACGACCCTGCCAGTCCAATGTTGAGGTTCTATGTTGTTCTCAACTTTGCCATCAAAGTATCTAGCCATCACGTGATACCTATGTTTTCCTAGTATGAATCGGCGGTTTTGCGTATACACTAGCTTTTGGGATGCTGGAAGGTACACATGGGATGTATCATCAACGCATACAAAACATGCTACCTTTTTATGACCTGCCCCGATAGCACCCTTAGTGCCGAGGAATCACTTACCGTGCAAAAAATAATTGCTCTAAGCGTGAAATACGCTATTAGACACTCATCCAATACAGACCCCCTCCAACCACAGTTTCTATTGGTCTTCGAACAATAGTACTAAGAACACATCTATGTTGTTACCAGGTTCTTTGGGCCCAGATATAAGAGTGGCTAGTAGTAGATACTTATGCTTATGGCATAACCATCGTGGAATATTGTACATTGCTAGTATCATTAGCCAAGTGCCATGCGGATTCCTCATTTGACCGAATGGGTTCATCCTGTCTGTACTCAATGCAAACCACAAGTTCCTTTTTTCATTAGGGAAGTCTTAATGAGCCTCATCAAACTTTTTCCACTGTGTTCGATCTACGGGATGCTTGAGCTTACCATCACCCTCGTGTGCATGCCATGTCATCATTGCCGCATCCCTAGGGTTGGCGAACAAGCGTCTGATGCGATCGACCATGGGTAAGTACAACATGACTATGGCAGGAACCTTACTATCATCATTGTCATCGACGATAGAACTTCTTTTCTTCTTTCTCCCCTTAGTTGTATTCTTCACGCCACCATCAGCGTCGCAATCATTATTCCTCTTTTAACGACTGCGTTTGCACCTTGGGCATCTCATAGTGTCCTGATGCTCCTTTCGATACAATATGCAATGATTTGGACACGCGTGAATTTTTTGCATGCCCAACAAAAGTGGGGAAATCAGCTTCTTAGCAAGGTATGTTGTCCTTGGCAACAAATTGAGCGTCGACAGTGCATTGGAAATAAGTTCCAACAAATCTGTGAAACTAGTGTCCGACCAACCATGCATGGCCTTCACCTTCATCAGCACAAGTACAGTACGCAACACGGTGAACTCTTTACCACATCCTTTAGATCCATCATATAATGGATCCTTTGATGCCTTCTCTATTCTATGAAAATTATCAAGCCCTTTAGCTGTACTGGCACTGATCAACACCTACGGCTCACAACTCCTCAACATCAAAATCAGCTTCACCAAGTGATTCCATGGAATCTACACAAGGTGAATTGATAGCCTCGACTTCAACTTCAATATGCTCATCAAATTCCATATCGACCACACTGTTCTCACCATGTTTTGTCCATCTCGTGTACCCCTCAACAAAACCCCTCCACGCCAAGTATGACTTGATTACTTCTATATGATTCAACACTTCTGATGCTTACAATCAAAACATGGATAATATACATCAGTGATCCATTCACGTCGAGCATGTTGTGCAGCCACTTTGATGAATTTGGAGACTTCACGTAGGACCCGGTCTTCGTGCCTCATACATCCAAGATCTATCCATCGTGAACGACCTTGAATGTGAACCAAAAAATTGTTCAAATTAATTAATTAATTAGATGTAATAAAAATATTAAACATTTATTAAATATATATATATATATATATTGAAAAATAAATTACATAAAGCGAGAAATATTATGCAACCTAAAATGAAACAAATATCAAATTATTCTATACAATATTTAATTTTTATTGAAAAATAATAAAAATGAATATCCCTCTTACCCTAACACTTTCTCTCTCTTCTAGTAACCAAACTAGATCTAGATTTCCATTGACATGAAAGAGGCTAGATATAGTAATATTTCTATGTAGTGATGGAAATAGATGATGTATGCCATCATAAAGTTCAACTACAACCCAATAGAACCATAAAAATACAATGAATTTAGCGGAAATTTGATGAAAACCTAACAAACTTGAAATGCAAAATTCAATTTGATTCAATATAATAGCACAAAAAAATGTATGGAATGAGTTCCCCTTACCTCAGGGAGCAAATTTCTACAAAAAAAAGAACTCAAACCTTCCCCCTTTGATATTTGTGATTTGCCTAAATTTTCAGGCCACCACTGTTCGAGTGAAATAGGGGAGCTTTTCGAGCGTGCTTATATAGGTCGGGCATTTCATAGCGGCGGTTGGCATTGTCAACCGCCGCTATAATTCCCATAGTAGTAGTTGCTGACATTGTGAACCGCCGCTACAGGTGTGTCTTTAGCGGTGGCTTAAGTCATGGCAGGCTGCCTAGGCCCTGTTGCGGCGGCCCACTTTGGGCCGCGCCACTGCGGCCTTTAGGCTGCCGCCGCTACAGGCCCATTTTATGGAGAAGAATGAAGGGATCGATGGGAGGATGGACCAAATGGCTCTCGATGCCATTGTCCAAGCTGTGTCGGAGGCCATGTTGATGGCCATCTCCGAGAAGGAGATGATGAAGGAGGCGTGGGATGTTGGAATAATATGTGTTATTCTAATTCCATATTTTAGTTTTAGGCAAATTTCATAGACATTAAAACGTGAGATGCTAAGTAACACATGTAGTGGGCAAAACAACACAATAATAACCAGGAGAGCCATTAGACTCACATTGGGTTTGTCAGCGCTTAAGATAGCGCTAATAGTAGACAATGCAAACCGTCGATGTAGACATCAAAGTTCGACGATAATGCAGCGTAGATTGTCGCAGATCAGCCTCGAGTGGTCACGGAGATGCGCTGCCTAGAAACCTTATTACCGCCCACGCGCAAGCTTCACGATGGGAAAGGATCGGAGAATCCACTTACTCTCTCCCTCGGTGCGCGCCAAGGAAAAGAACCAGCAAGATTGGAGCAGCACAACACCACAACACAGATCTCCAAAAAAATGAAGTGGAAGCGAATTTTCTGGTTTTTGGAAACCTAGACATCTCCAAGGGCGTAATATAGGCACGGGCGCCCTCAAGGAGCCGTTTCCTTTCTAATTGCGCCCACTAATTAGTAGTTAATAGCATAGTTGGTCTATTAACTCTAATTATGGCAATTAACCGTATATTAATCCTCTTGATTAAGACATAACAGTTCAGATTTGATGAAGGATATTGTTAGTGTTTAGATCACCGGCTAGTACAATTTGTTCACAGGGGGCGCGTTTCAGGTACGGCGATGGCTAAGCAAGAGGACTCAAGGGGGTTATACTGGTTTGGGGAGATCCCTTACATCTAGTTCATAGTCCTGCTCGTGTTACTTGCCGCGGAAGAATTATACAATGGTGGTGAGAGAGAAGGGAGCTCTAAGTCTCTGGTGAGAGCGATGCAAATGTGTGTTTGAGTCGATGATCATGTGTTATGCCTATCCCTAAAGAGGGGTGCGGGCCTCCCCTTTTATACTTCAAGGGGATGGGCCCGTTTATAGAGAGGGAGAGAGAGAGAGAATGGGGTTCTACACGTGTAGAGCTAGTGGAGGTGTGTGTGAGAAGGCGCAGTTCCTGGTCGGTGGCGTGGTTTTCGGTCCTTGTGGGCCCATCATCCTGGCCTTGTGTCGGGGGCGAGGGGGCACTGTGCTCTGGCATGCCACTATTTCCCATCGTTGGGTCGAGCTCCCCTTGTCACTTTAGATGGCGTGTTCTGCCATATATGGAGAGGTGCATCATGGACGCTATCATCTTATCCGAGTAGTGATCAATCTGGCTGTCCATCACTTGTTAATGTGTTGCCATGGTTGGGGGTGTCATCAGGGGGTATCATCAGAGACCGCCCTGTCACGCCTGCTCTCATGAGCAGGCACTGGTGATGATGAGGGCGGTAGATGTACTGAAGGATTTGACCTCCCGATACTGTGTGGGCATTGCGAGTATGGAATTTAAGGCCGGGTGGTTGGCAGTTGTTGACCATCTACTCGCTCGACCCCTTCTCGGATCGGTCAGGGTCCCCTCATCCCGTTTCATTTGGGCTCTATTCCCACTGACGGGAGTTGGTCGAGGTAGAATTCTGTCTGGTGATCACGAGGGGCCCATACCGTCGTCATCACTATAATGGCAGTGGCGTGCCCGTGCTTGCCCCGTAGTGGATAGGCTTGGGTGAACGGCTGAGTCATCCGCTTGGAAATATGAGCCACACTCATGTTCAATTGGGTGGGGCGACTTGTCCTCGACTGCCACTAAGGGGTCGAGCGGAGTGTAACGAGTCTTCGACCCCCGCTGAGGGGTCGAGCGAGGTGCAACTGGCCCCTGACCAATCGGGGGTTGAGCGAGTCTGGGTGAATCTTTGACCTCTGCTGAGGGTTTGAGTGAGGCGCAACAGGCCCCTGACCACTCAGGGGTCGAGCGAGTCGGGGCAGTGGCACGATCATCATGGCTAAGGCATTACTGTCATACAAACGACTTCGGTGGGGCCCCATTTGAACGATGCCTTGGCAGTGATCCGGTGGGTCCCTTGGGCAAGACGTGTGCGGGTTCTTAGGGGGTGCCACATGGCACCCCGATCTTTACCCTCGATTGTAGCCCCCGAGCGAGTCGGAGAGTCGTTCGGGGGATTTGATGCTGGTGTGAGGGAAAGGTGCGAGGTTGTCTATGGATTTCCTAGCTCACATGAGAGGCGTGCACGCGAGTGCACCCGACGGGTGTAGCCCTCGAGCCAGGGGCGAGTTTTGGTGAAACTCGTGCCATGGCTTGATACAACTGGAGATGGTTAGTTCGTCACTCAGAAGGGGTGTGCGTGAGCGCACCTGCCAGGTGTAGCCTCCGAGCCAGAGAAGGAGTCTGTACGGACTCATTCTTTGCCTTTATTTGTCGGATGCTGTCACGCGGGCGTTGTGGCATCCGTGATCCTCGGGCCCTATGTACTAGGCCGAGCAGGCGGCGCAGAGCGCCGCAGAGGGGGTTACGTCCGTAGCGTCCTCGCAATGAGGCTTGTCTTATTTATCTAAAAAGGCGAGACATGGTGCTGCCGCAATGGCAGGCTCGTTGTCCTCTCTCGCGTGTGATGCGTAAGAGCATCTTTCCATCAAGCCTGGTGCCGGCACACTGTGCATTAGGGGGAATCTGAGGCCGCGACCCAGGGCGGCTTGACTATTTAAAGATGCCTCGGGGTAGCGTTTTCCTCACCAAAACTTGCCTCAAAGCTTTCCAAACTCTTTGACTCGGTGTGGTGGGCAGTACGCCTTAAAATTGCATCGTGTGGCGGATCCCGTATGGGGCACTCCGATGCCGGCACGTCGACCGAGAGAGTGCGCCCAGTGGGAGATGAAAGTGAGAGCAAAAGTGAAGGCGATGTTCTGGAGTCACGCAACTTTGCAGGTTGTCATGATGAGGCAGAGAATGGTCCAACGTCTTGCGTGGATGATGCCGTCACGCCTATTGCTTGTGATGGTGACCGCCAGCCAAAGGACATAGGCCTTATAACCTTCACCTCTTGCCGATACTTGGTGAAAAGTAAGGGGCCCTCTTATGGGAGGCCTGGATGGTTTCTCAGCTTTGCCTTAGAGAACATCAGTAAGGATTAGGGCAGAGGCGCCGCACCGGCCCTCTTCTTCCTAAGGGGATTTTAGTCCCCATGATTAGCAGCATTTGCATCACCTGGGTGCAAATAATCTGCTTGTTTCATTGGTCAGGGAATTCCGCGCTCTCGAATGAGGGCATCTTTCCCGTGACGTCGAAGCATTACAAATGCTTCACCCCGTATGTTCCCGCCGAGGGGCTGGTAGCGACTCTTGTTGTAGTGTGTTTCATAAGGTCAATTTTATTTTTATCTTTTTCTACCTCGCTCATCATAGCAATTGTAAGAAATTTGTGTGTAAATCACCCTCTTGCTACACATATCAATAAAGAGATTCGTTTGTACGAACCTGTCATGGGGTCTCTATTGGCGAAGTCGGTCCTCGAGTCGCTGCTCGGCGCAGTCTAACTAGTCGAGTGACTGTTTCGATTTGGTCGTGTTCCCCATCGTGCCTTGTTCATAATGCAGAGGGTAGATCCTGGCCACGCTTTGGCCTCGATGGTTGAAGCGCGGTCCTCGTGAGCTACTATCCGGTTCGTTCGAGTAAGACCCCCAGTTCCCCATCGGTGGGTCCCAGAGAACCAGCTAGTGGTTGGCCTCATTAATTCGTTTTTCCTAACTCGACTGGTTACCTCAACTGTTTGATGGGTCTCAGTGGCTACTTGCCTCTCCTCGGAGAGATACCAACAGATGAGTCGAAACGGGACTCAAACATGACTCTACAATGCCCTCGACCTTTGGGGGTAAGGGTGTTGGCCGCTGGGTGTGCCCATCGCTCGTGCCCCTCAATCTTATTTTGCCCACTGGGTGGCTGTCGAACCCTTCTACGGGACCAGACTCAGAACCCCTATGCCATCGGGCCGTCGAGGCATTTTTTAGCCTCTTATCCACTCTTTCCTATGCCCGTCGATCCCAGTCGGGTCGAGCGAGTCGTGGTCTGTCATGCCGTAGCTTAGGTCTATGTTGGTAGAGCTCGGGGGGGGGGGGGGGAGGGGGGGAGGGTTGGGCGGGGTGGTGTTGCTCGAGCCATGGCTGTAAGACATGGTTTGTTAGCATACATGCGCTACCCGCGGCTTCGATCGTCCCACTCGCTATCTACACGGAGCATGTGGGGTGTCGGACGGATTCCACGGGCCCGTCTCTCTTAAATCTAGGGGAAGGAAAGGGGGGCATAGGTAGAGTCGGCATGTTTACCTCGTGCATGCGGCGACGTGGTGGTCTTGGCTGAGCCGTCAAGTCGCTTCATTTTTGCTGAAATGGAGATGGTGGGCGCGTGCATCCCGTCCGAATAACGAGGGTAGTGGGGATACCGAGTTAAGGCATCAGGGAGTGGAACTGAATCCGGAGAGCCAGGGAAATAGAGAGAGAGTGGGGTTGGATGTGGCAAGAACCACGCCATGGGAGGCGCGGTGGGAAGTTAACTCCCTTACCTTGTGCAGGTCTCGGCTGGGCCCGGCGGTCAAATCAGATCATAACTCTCGGGGCGCGCCACCTATTTAAGTCTGACATAAGCCATCTTCCTTCCTACTCTTTTTTGTTCCCCCATATTCTCTCGCTGGTTGCGGTGCCCGACAGCCGTCGTCTTGCTTCTCCGCCACGCTTGATTCTGTAAGGTTCATGACCATTGATGTCACCCCAAGGTATGATGTTTTGGTGATGAATGACAAACATGAAATATGACTACTGTCTACATGAGTGTCGTCCATGTACGAAACCTTTCTACTCTATGATGATTGTTGACAGCGGCCTTGGCAATGATGACAATGACCGCAAGCATGGAGGCTTGTGAGCTTGATGGGGTCCAAGGGCTGATGTTGATGGATCAAAGCTAAGGACAAGCTATGGAGCAAGTGTTGGGAATACTTGTCTAGTTGTTAGGTCTTTGAGTCCATAGAAAACACCGGACTATCAAGGGGGTCTAGGTTATTCTCTTAGGTCATGTCTAGTCGGTGATGTGCGAGGTTGCTCGGTGAAAACACAGGCACTATTTGATAGTGGAGAAGCCAAGGAGCTGTTTGAAGCAACCAGGAAATGAAGTAAATCGAGGACAAGGAGTTTCAGCTTCTGGATAGAGAGACCGGACAGTCGGTCAAGGAATGACCGGACTGTACGGTCAGCAGAGGAGAGGATAGTCCAGAGGAGAAGACCAATGAGAAATCTGTCTGTGCGAGGGACCATAGGGACCGGACGGTCCGGTCTATATGGGTGAAGCACGGGACAGAGAGGAAGCCAATTCTCTAGAGTCTGACACGGAAGTCCGATGCGTCGGACTTGTCTGATGGTTGGACAGTCTGGACAGTCCAGTGTACTGACCATACGGTCTGGTCAGTACGTGGAGTTCGCCTGCGCAAGGTGAAGCCAACGGCTCGGGGAGCCGTTACGTGAGTGACTGGACGGTCTGGTTGTCACGCCCGATTTTAAGGACAAAACTAAGTGCTTATCATATGTGTGTCCAGGAACAAGTTTCACACATATTTACAGTAAAGTGAATAACAATATATCCAATGTCATTATTAAAGCATACTATTATTACATAAATATTTGTCTTCAAACACTAAAATGACAATCTCGATAACTAGTAGCGGAAAACACCATAACACCACAGGCAATCGACTAGAGGCAACGCTTGCCTAGTAGTAATCTTCATCATTATAGTCCATGTCTCCATCTTCTGAGCAGCAGTTTATAGTACAACAACAAAGAGAAATAGCAAGGGTGAGCACATGTCGTACTCAACAAGTGAGGAAAATATGAGATGCAAGCTTAATAGAAGAAAGGCTAACACAATGGTTCATTTGCATAAATGAACACTATACCTAAGACCATTTGAATAGCACTCCTAGTTACTAGGTGAAAAGTTCTCCCAAGTTAACTCTTCAATCCAACACTACAAGTTACACCGCCTGTAGTGAATCATGGGTTAAACCACCCATAAGAAACCACACTATAGGTTACACCGCCTATAGCAAACCATGGGTTAAACCGCCCATAAGACATCACACTACAGGTTACACCGCCTATAGCAAACCAAGGATTACACCGCCCAAACCAAACTTGGCTACCCACCAAGTTCACCCATAAACCACCCTCCTAAATGTGTGAGGATCCAGGCCGCTCATGACCGGGAGCATGGCTGTTATAACTGTTTGACACTCTACAGAGGTTGCACAACTTTACTCACATGTTGGTGATTTCATCACTATGAAGTGACTAGGGAGTCTCCATGTTGCCCAGATCACACTACCGTACGTGTGAGGCCCAGAGATCACCACAAGGTCTTTCAAAGAGCTTCCCAGCTTGCAAACAATCCACGCTAAGATTTCACCAGTGTGGAATTAAGCCATTCCTACAGAAGCCCCCTCTGGCACCGTGGCTAGGAGTAAATCGTCCATCGCCTGAGTCCAAGAGTAAACCGTCTCGTCCTCATCCCTCGACTGCCCGCAAAACTGGGAAGACATCTTGTTACTCAACCAAGCCTACCCATATAAGACTTGTGCTTTGTGCTGTTCTCCTGGGTGGGCGCTCCACAAACTACTCTTGTGATCCCAAGCAGGTCCACCACAATCCCATAGTACTATATCGAGTACACGTACATACCTACACCATCCTTGCATCCTCCTGCTTGGGTCACCTAGGTTCCACGTTGCTAAAAAAGATCACCCATCCCTAATGATCATTATGTTAAAGTGAACCATTAGTCAAGATTAACAATAGACACTTTCATCCCCGACAGAGCAACTAAGCATGACGTACCCTCACTAGTAAGCTACACCAGAACCCAGGCAACAAGGAATAATATGGAATAGGATGATGACACATAGGATTTAGTATTCAGAAGCATGCATAGAAAATAGAGAGAATGTAAAACATAGGGTCAAAATGTATCAAGGACACTTGCCTGGTTCCCTTTGCTGCTGCTCAAAGTCTTCAAGATGTAGATCCCGGAACTTCTCTAATAGCGGTTCGTCTACTCAACATCACACTGGAAACACAAGCATACAAACACACTAAGAAATAACACACCACCCAGTAACAAACAACAAAGAAAATAATACTATGAAAAAGTACGTGTTGCTACGATCGCTTGAGCTCAAGAATCACCTCAATCGGAGTTACGAGCAAAAAGTTATGAAGGTTTAAAGGTTTACAGTTGATATAGTAAAACCTGCAAAATATTATAAAACAATACGAATAAATTATATTAAACACTACGATTGCTCTGGTGAACGAATTTCTTAAATCGGAGCTACGGTTGAAAAGTTACGAAGATTTGAAGTTTTAGGAGCTAAAACATTAAAAATAGACAAGTTAAAGGGCCTAAAAGTAATTTTAGAAAAATATAAGGTCTAAACTATAAAATATACATATAAAATATAATTTATGAAAACTTTAGGACCAAAATGTAATTTATAAAATGTATAGGGACTAAATTGTAAAATATCAGGGTGAAACTATATTTTGTAAAAAATTTAGGGACTAAAAAGTAATTTTGTAAAAGTTCAGCGGCTTAACTTTAAAATTTATAAGGCCAAAATATAATTTTGGAAAAGTTCCGGTGATTCGGTGACGACGGGGAGAAGCTCCGGGCGGAGAGGCTTGCCGTGGAGGGGCCGGTCGAGGGGCGACGCGGCCTCGCGATGGACGGCAGCAAGTCGGCGAGGCTCGAGGAGCCCGTGCGGTGCGTTGGTGGGGAGCTTGCCGAGCTCCCATGGCCGGGCGGTGACGGCGCAGGCGCTAGGCGGGGCGGGGTCGCCGTAGTGGCAGGGGATGCCGAAGGTGGCGCGGCACACGAGGCCTGCCCTATTTATGGGCGTGTGCCCTAGGATGGCCGGGGAAGGGCATGCACGCCTAGGGTGGCGGCGCTAGGGTTTCGGCCGACCGGGCCGAGCGGGTGGCTGGCGGGTTGCGCACGGGTGCTAGGCTGGTGGTTGAGGTGGGCCGAGGGGAAGGGGGGTAGAAGTGAGCCGTGCAGGGCTTTCTGGCCCAAGACGAGAGGGGGAGAGGAGGAGGGGGAAGGAGCTGGGCTGCGGGAGGGGGATTTCGGCCCAAGCCGAAAGAGAGGGGGAGTGGAGGGGAAGAGGGGGAGGTGGGCTACGGGGAGAGGATTTTGGCCCACTGCCAAGGAGGTTTTTCTTTCTCTTTTTTTTCCTTTTTCCTCCAATTTCTAATTCTATTTTCTACACTAACCTAAACTAAAATTTGAAATGGATTTTCAATTTTTTTTTCAGACAACAAAACCCTAATGCACTAACCAGCATGAATACAACAATCAATAATAAAATAATAATAATAAATAATACTGATAATATAACCTATGTAAATTTAATTACTTTTAGAAATTAGTTCTTTTGCCTAAAATATATAATGATGTTTAATTTAATTTAAACCAAAATTTTAATCTATTATGAAAAGTTTTAAAATTTAGTGAAATTTAGGTCACATACCAAAATTTGAAATTTTGGGGTGTGACACCGGTCAGGCAAAGACCGGACAGTCCGGTCAGTGCGTCCAGAAAGGTGATCTCGTGGGGCAACGGCTAGTTGGAGGTTGGGAGCCTGTATAACTTTGTTGTTGGGGTCTTCATGACACCACTTGGCCAGTGGAATACTTGAGAGCATTTGGTAAGACCCAAGTGGAAGAGAGGAGAGCACTAGGAGGAGATATTGCATATCTTGAGAGTGCTAGTGGAGAGTAACTTTAGCATCTTGCACATCTAAGGCTAGGGTGTTCTTGAGGGTGTGACACCCAGGTATCTCACTTCAATTTTAAGTAGCATGTTAAGCATAAATTTTTGAGCTCAAGTGAAGCATGAAATAATAGAGCCATTGAAATTTAGAGTTTCCTTAAGTTAAATAAAAATCCCAGCAAATAGAAATGTGAAGTAATTTAAAAACTTATTACATAACACAGGGCAAATAATTACATCAGAAATATGAGAATAATAAAATAGAATTTTAGACAAGAATTGGAAATTTTTCCACATCTAGAAAAGCTCCAATTAATTAATTAAAGCCTAGGATCAATTTAAGCTTAAATTTTAAACCTAAGAAATTATTTCACTTTTTGGCCAAATAAGTTCCCATTAAATTCTACAAGTCATCAGGAGCCCAATTATAAAATTTTAGCCTAATTAAACCCCTGAAGCTATTTAATTTGGTTTAAAAATAGAATCGGGGACCTTTTTGTAAACAATTCGAAAAGTGGAGGACCCCTGGACAAAATTGCCGTCATCTTCCTCCTGGCTCCCGCTCACGCACGCCCGCTGATTCCCTCGCCCGCCGCGTTCGCTCTAACTGCCACGGGACTCGGCACCGCACTCCCGTGCTTCCTCTTTCATCGATGTCGTGACGCCACAGCTGTCCAGCCACTAGCAGCTGCTGCCTCGCGTTGCCTTTCCCCCAATGCGAGGTTGCCATGGCTGCTGCCGCTCCCTTGATTCCCGGCGCCCGACAGCTCCCGTCACCCCGACAGGCTTCAAAACCGCGCGCGTGATCGCCTAGTCGCATCACGACTGCCCGCTCGGCCACCCGCATGCTACTAGCCACCACAGCTCCGCGTTCCTTTCACTCTGCTCGAAGCCGCCGCATCCACTTTTCCGCTTGTCGACGCGCCACCGGTTCTCTGACACCTCAAAACTCCCCGACGCACTTCCGCTGCTGCTTTGCCACAACCACACGCTCACGTCACATCGCCGGCCTCACTCCACTACCCTCTGGCTGCTAGCACGGCGCTCCCCGCCTTTGCGACAAGCGCTTTTGCTCTACCCAATGCTGATGCGACCCTGCTACTGCGCAAGCCGATCTCTCCGCACCCGACCATTTCTGTCGCCCCGACAGCCCCTAAACCGATGCGCGAACTCCTCCTGAACCCGTGCCACCCCTCCTCTGCTCTCTCGGCCTATAAAATCCTCTCCCCTCAGCCATTTCCCCATCCCCTGGTCACCCGCCATTGCTGGCTCCTACTCGAACTTGAGCCCCCAGCTACCCGTGCCTCTCCAGTCGAAGCAATCCTTCAAGCTCACGCGCGGTACTCCACTCCTCCTTCCCGAGCAAGCCTCAAGCCCAATGACACTCTGAGCAGCACCAATTTCGGATTTTTGGTTCGGTTGTCACCACCATCCCGAATTCATGATTCTATCAAATACTTTGACTCTGGTGAGCCTCGCCCCCTGTTTCTCTTCTCGTTCGTGCGCGACCCTCCGCTGAGCGTGTTCAATCTTTCCCCTTTGATTTATTGCGAAAGGACGTCGACATTGCTTTTTGTCCATCGCAGCTGCCCTGTTCCCAGCTGACCGACACCGCCTCACCGACGAGCCCCACCCTCTCGCACTGCCCGATGGATACCGACAAGATGCCGGCAATTGCTGCGCCCCTGTGATGCTGTAGGAGCCTGCTGAGTTCGATTTGGTGCTCCCTTGAAAAAATGCGACATCATCGGACTACAGTCCTCCACCGCAGCTCATCATGGGCCTATCTCTGGTGAGTTCCCAACCTCGGGAACCACACCAACCTCCCCGCCTCGCCACGCACACCATTTCCCCTCTTCCGTGACGAGCTTCCAGCCACCGTAGCACCCTAAGGCGAGCCTCCGGCCGCGCGCCACCGCGCTCCGGCGAAGCTGCCTGGCAGCTAAGCTGGCGCCTACTGGCAGCCTGCATGCCCCTCACGTGGCACCGACATGGCAGCTCGCATGGCACCCACGTGTCCTTAAATAAGCCAAAAAAACTAGAGAAATTAACAAAAATTGCTGGGTACTTCTAAAATCCATAGTAAATTCATTTCAAATCCAATCGACCTCAAACCAAGTTTGTTAGTTTCAAAGACATGTGCCCATTTTATAAAAATGATAACAAATTGTCTCTTTCTTTGTATTTTTATTAATTAAATAACTTATGCAAATATCAATTAATTCTTTATTAATTCAATAAATACAAATTAATTGTAATTTTTTACATGCACTATTATTTCATAGTAATACACCACCTTGATTTTTGGTTAAGTTAATTTTGCAATATTTTATACTGTATAATTATTTAATGCTTTAACTTGAATAAATGCTAGTAATTAAAATATTAATATCCAGAAGCTATAACTTGGTACAAATAAAGTTCATACATGGCTCTGTTCATGATAAATCACTAAAGTCCAGAATCACTTGTTTACTATTGTAGTTGCATTAATTGTTCATAGAACTAAGCTAACCCTTTTTAAATAGTCAACACACATAAAATGTTGAAGCTATAAATTGCTTCTTTGAAGCATATGGCTTCAAGAACTTATTAATTAGATCGTTAGCTCCAAAAGACTAATACATTATGCATCCATCATATCATTGCATGTATCGGTGTTGTGATAATACCGTTAACACCTTTGTTCATCAATAGGTAACGACACTCAGGAGCAGAAGCTGGACGTTCAGCAGGACCAAGAGCCCGGAGAGCAGGAGTCTTCTATAGTTGCTAACACTAGTGTTGATCCAGGCATGCCCCGGTTTGCATTTGCCTCTTTATAAGTTTTGCTAGTTTATAATACTACTAGTGTCTATGTTTAATGTTGCATTAGGTCAAAGGAGTTGATTGAAACCCACCTTGCATGTACCCCAATGACCTATGCTACTGATTTTAGATCCTTGGTAGGTTCAGTATTGTACTTCTATGCTTAGTAAATAATAGTCTCGGTAGATATTATTAGTAAGGAATGACTTGATCACTAAATCTGAACATAATAAAAGAACTATATTATGATGTTATGGCCGGGCAGGGATTATGCATGTATAGGTTTGCAGCAACACATGGGTGTTGACTGTAGTAGCCCTGCCTTGCCCACCCTAGGACCCGTCTGTGGTCGGCCCTTTGATCAAGTTTTGAACAGTACCGAATGCATGCTAGTTTATGGGCACTAGTAAACTGATGTAGCATTAAATACTGGCATTCGAACACGACTCTGGTGCGTTGGTTGTTTGACCCTTCTGCTGCTAGAGTGGGCGGTCCATACCGTGAAGTACTGCTGGTAGAACGGCATCCCACTCGACATCACTGGATCCGGGGCAAGGTGTAAGTGTTTCTTGTGAAAGGTTGCCATATACGACCTTAATTGATGCGTATACATCGTGTATTTCAAGTTTTCCTAGCTGGTGTAAATCAATTGCAGTTGTTGTCCCTCACAGCAATGAGTACCGCTTGGTCACCATGCCAATCACGTAGTTGCACATGATACTATGGAAATGGATTATGTTGGTTATTGTTGACTACTATCATTACTGCTCATATGTTGTACTTACTTTATGTACTGCTTTATTACCTTATGATATTTCACTAAAGTTACATTTCTGCTATACCCAATTAAAATGAGAAAATAAAACTTGATAGAACTAATAGGTTGCTTAGTGGGAGTCCCTTCAAACAAGCCACCTATTAGAGCCATTGCATGTCTAGGTTTTTGACGGTAAGTCTTGCTGAGTAATTAGTACTCAGGCTTTGTGCCTTTGTGGTTTTCAGGTACTGAAGAGATAGAATTGCGTGTAGATGTGTTGCCTTGGGACATGAAGGTCCCTGAGGCTGGGACTGCCCACTGGGAGTCTGACCTGCCGCCGCAGTGACTGTTGTGTGCTGCTAGAGTGATGGTTCCTCGGGCATGAATCATCACTATGTTGTATCATCGAGCTTATAGTTTCTTATCATATTTGCTTCCGCTATTTTCAAAACATCATGAACTTGTATTTCCATTGCACTTTGAGGTAATAATTAAACTTAAATTTGGACCATTGTTGTATTATCATATGTCTGCATTATCAGCACCTTCGGGACCTCGATCCTTAGGGAAGGGGCGCCTCAGAGTGTGTGATCTAGATCATTACTCTTGGTCTATGGCGAGACCTAGACCGGTTAGGTGTCGGTGATCGATCCTATCGTGATTGGTTGTGAAGACTGTCACACGTTTGTACATGGTTTGAGCCTGCTGTTGAAAGGGGATCACTAGTGACCACCCATGTCGGCTCGGGGAGTCTGACAAGTTCTCGAGGGAGGCGAGCTTGTGCCATGATGGCAGCGGTGATGCGCTTTGTGTCTTCACTCCGGGAGTGATTACAGGCTCGTGGGCGAGAACTCCACATCGGTGGCGGGAGGGACCGGGACTCCGGTGGGAGTGGTCCAACGAGGAGTAGGGGATGGCGCCATCCTTCCGAGACCTCAGGAACTAAATCATGAGCCATCTCTTACTCTACTCCTTACTATGATACTTTACTTTCCGCATTTACATACCGTGCTATTCATGCTTGTGTGCTTATCTTATTCTAGTTGACTACCTTGTAGACTTGCATGAATAGGCTTCTTTACATGCTAGTAGTGCTTAGCCTTCGTACTTGATCACTAGATTGCATAGGAGTTGTATTGGCTTGTGTGATCCACTATTATGCTTAGGTTATTGTTCCTTTTATAGGTTCATTATATTGCAAGTGTGATCACCACTAGAATTGTGTAGGAGTTATTTTAAATAGTCAGTTTTAGGAATTGGCGGATTTGGAACATAGTGCGAGTTCCCGATTCACCTCCCCCCCTCTCAGTCACTCGGTCCTTTCAAGTGGTATCAGAGCCAAGTGCTCATTATAAGGATTAACCGCCTTGAGTAGTGACCGTATTGAGTTGGGATGTCATCCCATTCGTGGCTGGGTTATGGCTCATGGAAGGATTGCTTTAAAAGCTACCTAAATGCCATGATCCTGGATGAGTTGATGGATACTCTTGTGTACTTTGCTACCTTCACCGATAATCATGTGTATTATGATTGTGATGATTGTGTGGATGTGGATATGAAAGTTGCCTGGGGGGGGGGGGGGGGTGAATAGGCAAATCTAAAAATCCTGCAAAATTGGACTTAAAAATTTTTATCAGTCTTACTGGCAGTGCCTGTGAGGGGGATCGGCAGTGCCAATGGCCACTGCTAATGATGGATCAGCAGTGCTGATGAGCAAACTGAGAGCGTATAGAATCTAAGTTTAAGTGGTTCCGCAATTACTAAGTAGACAAGTTGTTACATTAGTAGTAGAGAGAAGCAATAATGATAAAATGGAATAGTAAACAAGAGCTATATGAATAGAACTAGCAAATATATCAAATATGAGTGTAAACCCTAGGTGAAGATTAAATGAACAACAAGTATGTAAAGGAGCACACAGAGACACAAGATTTGTTACCGAAGTTCCGGCTTACAAACAACCCTAAGTCTCCGTTGAGAAGTCCACAAAGGACCGGGTCTCTTTCAACCCTTTTCTCACTCAAGCGATCACAAAGATCAAGCTCAAGTTTTCCACTATCAATTCCCTTGCGGGAGGGTAATACAAACTTCCTGAGGGGTCACCACACAAGTTGGGATCTCTACGGGCACCGCTAACCATCTAGGAGCAAAGCTCCAAGAGTAACAAGCACAAATCACAAAGATGGTTAAATCGAATGCTTAAGAGTGGAATGATGCTCTTTTCACTAGGAAATAATGGCTCACTCAAACCCTAGCTCAAGGAATGAAGCTTGTACTTGGAGAGGGAGAGTGAGGAGAGTGGAGCTCAAAAGTGCAAAGTGATTTTTGGGTTCCTAAAAGTATCCACGAAAGGGGGGTCCGTTTTATACAAAGGGCTCAAAAAGAGCCGTTGGCCTGTCTGGACATCCCGCAGCACCAGCACTGCCGATCGAGCCATGGCACTATCGGTAGGGTTTCTGACACACTATCATAGATCTGCAGACAAGGAATCGGCCCGCACCGGCACTGCCAAGAACGGCATCGGCACTGCCGGTGAGGCAGCCACAGCGAAGACAAATGGTCTCTGGCGACTTTGAATGGCACTGCCGATCCCGAGGACCGGCACTGCTGATCTCAGTTAGCCAGAGAGCCCAAGAGGATAGTTCTCTGTGGAGAGGGGACCGGCACTGCCGATCGGGTGGACCGGCACTGCCGGTGAGCTACAGCCAGAGAGATAGAGGAAACACCCTTCTCTGGGAGAATAGACCAACACTGCCGATGAGCCCCATCAGCACTGCTGGTGCTGACAAGACAAACGCAGAGAAGGCCTGGACATCACAACACCTTTGTGAGGGATGACCGGTACCGCAGGTGAGAACCACCGGCACTACCGATAAAAGGAAGAATAGAGGGCGATAGAACTGGTATTTTTGGAAAGATTGAGCATTTGACTTTACCAAATTTGTAAATTATACCCCTCTTGATAGTACCGTTTACCTATACTCAAGATTAGAAATAAAAGCATCTTTGATCCTTCTTTTCTTGAGTGAAAATTGGACTTGCAATTGGAGGCAAATTGACCATCTTCTTTTCTCTTTTTGTTTCAACGCATCACATTCATCAATAGAGATAGTCATCTACACATAGACTCAATGAAAACATTAGTCCTTCTTAATTGTATTGACGCCAATCACCAAAACAAAATTAGGGGCCTAGATGCATTTTCAATCTCCCCCTTTTTGGTGATTGATGACAATACAACTAGATTTCATAAGAATAAGCAATAATTTCATTTTGTGATATTTAAAACCATGTGGAGCTCCGCCTAAGTGTGTGCATGATATAAATGATAATGATCAACAACAATGCACATATATAAAATAAACTTTGAGAGCTCTCCCTATCACCGTGCATATGTGACAATTTACAATAGTTGAGCACAAGAGATAATGAATTAAGAAAATGACAATGATTATCACACAAATGCATCTAGAAGGTGAGAAACAACAATACATCATCACAAGAGACAATAGAAGCATCCTAATCATTAAAACACAAATAGAGGTTTACAGGAACACAAGCAAATAGTTTTACAAACCACAAGCAAATTGTCCATCACTCTCACAAAATGAAAAACAAACTACTAGACGCCAACTAAGCTTCTCCCCCTGTGGCATCACAACACCAAAAAGAGGGAAAAGAACCACTGGAAGCTTCACTCCTCCACGGAATCGGCGTCGTCATCATCATCATCCTCATCCTGAGCCGCCTAGACAGACTGTGTAGCCTGAGTGTAGATACCCAGGGATCATCATAGGAGCTCATGTCTGGCAGAGGTGTGAGCTAAACTAGAGGAGGAAGCTCAACACTGGAAGTGGCGGTGAGGGTTCTCAAGTCTTACTGAACCTTAGTCAGAGCCTGCTGCTGCTCCCTGATGGCCACTGTAGAGTATCAGCATATGCAAAACATGGGCTTGATGGCACGGGTGAGCTTCAAGGACCGGCGCTGAGGACGAGGGGTAGCACTAGGACCAGCTGCCTCTCCTCTTGCTGCAGCTACTACTAAAAACTGAGGCACATCTGCCGCTGCTGGAGGAGTACTGCCGTCGGGAGGTGATGCAATGAGAGGAAACTTCTTCGGCGTGATTGAGGGATGCTTGTGATCACATATGAACTGGCAGCCCACCACACGCAGAATCATCTTCATAAGGTATGGAGCATAGATCAAAGAAGCCTTACTAGGGTAGGAGTTATAGAGAATCGTCTGTCCAGAGAATCTCTGTCCAAATGAAGTCAAACACACTGAAAGGCTCCGCTCCCTCTCTCATAGCAAACATCAATGTCTTGGTGGAGCCGAGAATATGAGTGTGATCCCCCACCTTAGGAGTCAAAGTCACCCGTAGCATGTTGTTGAGAACTCGAAAATATGGCTTCATGCCATGATAGGAACCAAACTCAACACCATGCTTGGGGTCAGCATAACGAGCATCATACATGAACTCCCACTCATTGTCCTCCTGAGGATCAAAGACAGTCGCCTTGGGCTTGGCTCTGTCAGTCTCATCAAAGCCAAGAATATGAGAAAAGTAGAAATAAGTGATAGTAAACCGATTGCCCTCTATGGTCTAGTGCAGCTTGGAATCCATATGGTTTTCCTCATCAAGCTCAATCCACATGGTAGCATAGAACTGAGCAATGATCTTATCATTCTAGTGCTGGTGCAAACCCATGACACCTGTCATGTTCCTTCTGTCACATTCTGAGAGGATCAGCTGAAAAGTAGGATCATCTGCTGTTGCCATCCTATCCCAGTCAATGCACTTCATGGGTGCAACTTTGTGTGTGGTCTTCTACAGAATGTTCTTGTACCATGCAACCTGCGTCATGTCCCAAAATCTAACATCGGAGACACTCGGGTGCTTGGGCTCGGTCCAAGGGTTTCTGAGATGGTACTCTCTCATCTTATCCCTAGATGGAGCCACTGGAATCTGGAACTGATCATCCACCTGTGGTGATAACAACTGATAGGTGATGGAGGAGCGCATTGGTCCATGGATGGGCTCATGAACAACCTCATGCTCTGACTCAATACCCTCCTCATCGTCCTCCTCAACACCCTCCTCATCCTCCTCATTCTCCTGTTCATCCTCATTGTCTTCCTCCTCTGACTCTTCCTCCTCAATAGGAGTAGGATCACGTGGAGGAATAACCTTGCCCTTGCCCTAGCCACACCCAAGGCCAACACCACGGGAGGTGGCTTGGCTGGGGTCTCCGCCTCGACCCCGCTTTCCTCCCCCACCCCGATGAGCAACGGGAGAGTCATTGGGGTCGAAATCTGTGTCCGAGTCACTAGGAGTGCCTAGATGCTTTTGACATTTGCCACCACCCATCTATCAAGAATAAATGAGGTGGAGTTATTAAAAGAACCCAACAAAAAAATACTGTACTGTATCTTGTTTGCCCTGATTGGTAGTGCCGATGGGAGTCATCGGCAGTGCCGGTGGGGCAATCAGAAGGCAGCCGGAGGAGACTGCTCTCTCGTTGACCCAACCGGCAGTGCCAATAACTGATTCGGTAGTGCCGATTAGTTCAAACCAACGCTGCAACGGCAATTAGGGTTTCTGGATCTCCCGACCGGTAGTGCCGATGGGGGCCACCGGCAGTGCCGATCGAGTTGAATTGAAACCCTAAGTCCACTAGAAACTGATATTTAACCACAAAAAATCTATCAAATTTCAGGGGTGACTAAATTACTCCTAGATGGACATCTCTATCGAGTGAAATTATGCAAAAACATGAGGCATTGCGAGATTCAAGAGATGGAGATTTTCCCAAAATACCTTCAAAAGTCCTTCGAATCTGAAAGGAGATGGACGGGAGAAGGTTTAGGAGCCGTTTTGATCCACTTCCCGCTTGATTCCATGAAGATTGGCAAGGATTTGGAGAGGGGAGACTTGGGTTAGAGTTAGAGAGAGAAGGAGGTGTGGTTGAGTTTTGAGAGAAGCAACTGGACTCGGTCCCGTGAGGGGACCGAGTTAAGTTTAAGGCTCAATGCCCGCATCGACAATGCCGGTGATGAGAACCGGCAGTGCCGGTGCGGTTCATCGCACCGGGTCCAGTCCTGCATCGGCAGTGCCGATGGAGAGCAACGACAGCGCTGATGAGGGCAGCCCGAGGAACAAAAGTTCCCAGACATAGGCTGGCTCTGTTGGAAGCCTGATCGGCAGTGCCGATACACTAAAGAACAGATAGAACCAGAACTGGAGAGCTAGAAGTGAGAGTTCCAAAAACAAGTTATGCTGGACAAAGTGCAATCTTGACATCATATGGTCAGCCAACAATCAACAATACATTACAATGACCATATTTTGACAAGATTTGATCCAATGATCAAGAAGCAACACCAATAGCAAAAAACAAGAGAATTTTTGACATAAAGCAAAGATTTTTGCAAAGATAAAACAATCATCATTTAGATGTGCACATCCTCTATACCACATTGCTAGAGTCAAGGATATTTAGCTCACTTCTAAGATAGCAAAATCTTTTCTCAGCTAAGGGCTTGGTGAAAATGCCGCTAGTTGATCTTCAGTTCGCACATGACTAACTTCTATATCCCCCTTAATTGAATGATCTCTCAAGAAATGGTGGTGGATATCTATGTGCTTTGTGCGTGAATGCTCAATGGGGTTATAAGAAAGCTTTATGGCACTCTCATTGTCACATAGGAGTGGAACACGGTTCAACATGTATCCATAATCCCTTAGAGTTTGTCTCATCCAAAGTAGTTGTGCACAAGAACTACCGGCTGCAACATACTCCGCTTTGGCGGTGGAAAGTGCAACGGAATTTTGTTTCTTGGATGACCATGACACTAGGGATCTACCCAAAAATTGGCATGTCGCGGAGGTGCTCTTTCTATCTACCTTGTCCCCGACATAATCCGCATCGGAATAGGCTAATAGGTTGAACTTTGAACCCTCGGGGTACCAAAGACCTAGGTTGGGTGTGTGAACCAAATACCTCAAGATTCTTTTAACGGCCACCATGTGACACTCCATAGAAGCGGCTTGAAAACGTGCACACATACACACACTAAGCCTGATTTCGGGCCTAGATGCACAAAGATAAAGCAAAGAGCCTATCATGGAGCGGTATACCTTTTGATCAATGGGCTTGTCCTTTTTGTTGAGGTTGATGTGTCCATTTGTTGGCATGGGAGTTTTGATGGGCTTGGCCTTGTCCATGTCAAACTTCTTCAATAAATCATGACTGTACATGGCTTAGCATATGAAGGTGCCTTCCTTGAGATGCTTTACTTGGAAGCCTAGAAAGTATGTCAACTCTCCCATCATGGACATCTCAAACCTCTTGGTCATTATCTTGCTAAACTCATCACAAAAGTTTTGGTTAGTGGAACCAAATATAATGTCGTCGACATATATTTGGCACACAAAGATATCATTGCCAAAATGCTTGGTGAAGAGAGTTGCATCGGCTGCCAATGACAAAACCCTTTTTAATAAGAAAATCCCTAAGGCATTCATACCATTCTCTTGGGGCTTGCTTAAGCCCATAGAGCGCCTTATGGAGCTTGAAAACGTGATTAGGATACTTCGGGTCTTCAAGGCCCGGTGGTTGATCCACATACACCTCTTCCTTGAGGAATGCACTTTTCACATCCATTTGGTACAACTTAAAATCATGGTGAGTAGCAAAAGAAAGCAATATTCTAATAGATTCAAGCCTTGCTACGGGGGCATAGGTTTCATCAAAATCCAAACCTTCCACTTGTGAATACCCCTTTTCTACTAGCCTTCCCTTGTTTCTTGTCAAAAAGCGTCTTCGTTTTGTTTGTTGCGAAACACCCATTTGGTGCCCACAACATTCTTGTTCTTTGGCCTTTCCTCCAATGTCCACACTTCATTTCTTGTGAAGTTGTTTAATTCTTCTTGCATGGCCATCACCCAATCTGAATCCTCAAGTGCTTGTTCTACCCTAAATGGCTCCATAGAAGAGACAAAAGAGAAATGTTCACAAAAATTACTAACTCGATATCTAGTGATTACCCCCTTATCAATGACTCCAAGAATTTGCTCGACAGGGTGATCACGTTGTATGTATTGATGCACTCTTGAGTGTGGTGGATGTGAACTTTCTTGACTACCATCTTTATCAACCTCTTGATCATTTATTTGAGGGTCATCATTTGAGTCATGTTCATGATCACCAACATTTTGATCTTGATCACTTGCATGATCAATTTCTTCATTTTCATGATGTTGGTCTTGACTTGAGGGAAAGGGTTGATTTTCAACACTTGAATTTTCTTGTGGTCTCATATCACCTATGGCCATCCTTTTTATTCCATTTCTAGGAGATTCATCATCTACAACATCATTAACAACTTGCTCGCCTTGAGAGCCATTAGATTCATCAAATGTCACGTCACATGAAATTTCAACACGATAGGTGGTTTTGTTGAACACATGATAGGCATGAACATTCGATCCATAACCAAGCAAGAAACCTTCATCAACTTTTGGAGCAAACTTTGAAGTCTTGGATTTCTTGTTTAGCATAAAACATTTGCTCCCAAAAACACAAAAATATGAAATATTAGGCTTGTTACCGGTTAGTAGCTCATAAGGTGTTTTCTTCAAGAGTTGGTGGAGATACAACCGGTTGGAGGCATGGCATGCGGTGTTGACGGCTTCGACCCAAAAATGATCGGACGTCTTGTATTCATCAAGCATTGTTCTTGCCATCTCAATGAGTGTTCAGTTCTTTCTTTCGGCCACCCCATTTTGTTGAGGGGTGCAGGGTGCCGAAAATTCATGTTTAATGCCTTCTTCATCAAGGTACTCCTCAACTTGAGTGTTCTTGAATTTGGTTCAGTTGTCACTTCTTATCTTCTTGATCTTGACTTCATATTCATTTTGTGCTCTTTTCATGAAGGTCTTGAGCATATCTTTTACTTCACCTTTATCATGCAAAAAGAATACCCATGTGAAGCGAGAAAAATCATCAACAATTACAAGACCATATTTGTTACCGCCAATGCTTATGTAGGAGACGGGTCCAAAGAGGTCCATATGCAACATCTCCAATGGTCTTGTGGTGGTCATCACATTTTTTGCAGGGTGAGATGCTCCAACTTGTTTTCCCGCTTGACATGCACTACAAATTCTATCTTTCTCAAAGTAAACAACGGTTAGTCCTATGATGTGGCCACCCTTTTGGAGTTTGTCGAGATTTCTCATACCAACATGGGCAAGCCTTCTATGCCACAACCACCCCATGTTGCACTTTGCTAATAAACATGTACCAAGTCTAGCTTCATCCATGGAGAAATCCACAACATAAAGCTTTCCTTTAAGCACACCTTCAAAAGCAACCGAGCCATCACTCCTCTTATAGATGGTCACGCCACATTCGTTGAACAAGCAATCAAAGCCTATTTTATAGAATTGCAAAATGGACAAAAGATTGAAGTCAACATGATCAACAAGCACAACCTTGGAAAGAGATTACGAAGGAGTGAGAGGGACTTTACCATAACCTAGTACTTGTCCCGTTCCATTGTCACCCAATGTGATGTATTCATTGTTGTTGTGGTTCAAATGACTTGAACATCCTTTTGTCTCCGGTCATATGATTGGTGCATCCACTATCAATCACCCAACTAGACCCTCCGGAGATATAGTCCTACAAAACAATTTAAGCTTTGTTTTTAGGTACCCAAACTTGCTTGGGTCCTTTCACATTACTCACAAGTACTTTGGGCACCCACACACAAGCCTTTGGTCTCTTGTTACGTGGCCCAACATATTTGGCATCCACACGACCATGCACATTTCTCATAAGCACATATGAAGCATCAAATCATGAAAGAGTGCACAACTAGCATTAGGAACATTAGCATGAGAATCATTAAGAAAAGAAGAAGAATTAGTATTCATGCTCTTGGTTTGCTTCCTTTGGTAAGAACCTTCCTTAGTGAACTTAAGGAATTCTTTCCCATTCTTGTTCTCCCTAGCATTATGTTTGGCACCCTCAACATAACCAATGCCATCCATAACATAAGGCATTCTAGTATATGAGTATGCACCTCTTGCATATTTTTCCTTTTGATTATCCACAACATTTTGATCATGTTGTATTTTGCTTTCAAGAGCTCCCACTTGCTTGTTCAAGACATTAATCATTTTTACATTAGTAGCACAAGCATAAACATTAATGTTATAGCACCTATCACATCCTTTGCTAGTGCAAGCATGAGAGTTATTGGTGGAAGAGGATGTGAAGGTTGAAAAAATCCTATATTGCTCTTTAAGAGACTTATGAGCCTTTTCCAAGTCCTCGTACTTCTCTTGAAGTTCATCTTTAGCACTATTGACATTCTCACAAGTGTTTTCAAATTTAGTGAGAGACATGGTTAGTTCTTCATTTTTCTTCCTTTCAAGTTCTAGGAGATTCTCTAGTTCAAGGTTTCTTTTCTTTTCTAGAATAAGCAAGTCTTCTTGTTTTTCAAGAAGCTCCTCTTGTCAATCATTTTCTTCCTTTTGTTTTTCAAGTAATTCCATAAATTCAAGCATTTTAGGAAGTAAAGCACTAGCAATGTCATCATCATCACTGCTACTAGAATATGAGGAACGCTTATGTTTAGATTTTGATACCTTAGATCCACTTGCCATGAAGCACTTGTGAGTGTTGTCATCTTCATTATCACTCAAACTCCCAAATAGGGAAGTGTTGGTGGGAGTGATGCCGATGGCGAGTGTAGCAATGCCTCCCTCATCCGAGTCGGATTCGGAGGAGGAAGATGATGAAGAGGATGAATCATCAGAATTCCATTCTTGCCCAATGTGAGCTTCACCTCTTCTATGTTTCTTGTATTTCTTGTCCTTCTTGTGGTGCTTGTCTTTTCTTCTATCTTCCTTGCTTTTCTTCTTTGGACATTCTGCAATGAAATGTCCTTCAGCACCACATTGATAACAAGTTCTCTTTGATCTTCTTACTTTGCCTTTATCATGGGTTTTCTTCTTGTAGCCATCTTTCTTGAGAAATGACTTGAATCTTCTCACAAGTAAAGCCATCTCATCATCACTATCTTCATCACTA
Source organism: Eleusine coracana subsp. coracana (assembly GCA_032690845.1). Taxonomy (NCBI): domain Eukaryota; kingdom Viridiplantae; phylum Streptophyta; class Magnoliopsida; order Poales; family Poaceae; genus Eleusine; species Eleusine coracana. The sequence continues at coordinate 20,934,976 of CM064418.1, read as the reverse complement.
GAATCAATTACTTTCTTTTTCTTCTTCTTGTCTTTCTTTTCATTAGCCTCATGAGATGCTTTGAGCGCAATTTCTTTCTTTTCCTCCTCACCTTGTCCTAACAAGTTGTTCACTCTTGTTGCTTCTTCATCAATCTCTTTGTAGGTGAGCAACCTTCCTAGTACTTCATCCATACTAAAGTTCTTGAAGTTTTCTTTCTCTCTAACAAAATTCCAAGCACTTTGATTCCATGGTTGCAAGGCAAGAAGCAACCTCTTGTTGACCTCAATGGTGACAAGCTTAATCCCTAGAGCTCATCTCTTGTTTACAATTTCCATGAGTCTATCATGCACTTCTTGTGGCCCTTCACCGGCCTTCTTGATAAACAAGTTGTACTTGCCTCTTAGGATGTCTTCTCTTGCTTCTCTAACACCCTCGGTCCCTTCATAGATAACCTCTAGCTTTTTCCAAATGTCATGAGCTTTCTTGATTCCTATCACCTTTTCATACTCCTTTGGTGATAGGGCGGAAATAATGGCAGATGCATCATGATCATTGTGAGTACGCTTGATCTCATCATTGGAAGTTGGATTTTCTTCATCTTCCAACTCAAACCCTTGCTTCACCATCTTCAAGATTGGTCTTCCCATAGAGCCCAAATATAGTTTCAATCTATATTTCCAATGATCATATAATGTTCCACCAAAGTGTGGTAGCTTTCCAAAACCTTTACCAACATACTCATTTTTGAGCTTATTGTAGTTAAATGGTAAAGGTAAAGCATTGTAGCTAACTCCGGAGTCATCTTTAGTACCTTCGGTTTTGACTCCGGTTGTGTCACTTGGTGGAACTCCTTTTCCTTTCGTCATCTTTAATCTTCAAGCAGTCAAGCCTTCAAGAAGATCCTACTCTGATACCAATTGAAAGTTGCCTAGAGGGGGGGGGGTGAATAGGCAAATCTAAAAATTCTACAAAACTGGACTTAAACAATTTTATCAGTCTTACCGGCAGTGCAGGTGAGGGAGATCGGCAGTGCCGATGGCCACTGCCTATGCTGGATCAACAGTGCCGATGAGCAAACTGAGAGCATATAGAATCTAAGTTTAAGTGATTCCGCAGTTACTAAGTAGACAAGTTGTTACAAAAGTAGTAGAGAGAAGCAATAATGACAAAACAGAATAGTAAACAAGAGCTATATGAATAGAACTAGCAAATATATCAAATACGAGTGTAAACCCTAGGTGAAGATTAAATGAACAACAAGTAAGTAAAAGAGCACATGGAGACACAAGAGTTGTTACCGAAGTCCAGGCTCACAAAGAACCCTACGTCTCCGTTGAGAAGTCAACAAAGGACCGAGTCTCTTTCAACCCTTCTCTCACTCAAGTGACCACAAAGATCAAGCTCAAGTTTTCCACTATCAATTCCCTTGCAGGAGGGTAAGACAAACTTCCCGAGGGGTCACCACACAAGTTGGGATCTCTATGGGCACCGCTAACTGTCTAGGAGCAAAGCTCCAAGAGTAACAAGCACAAATCACAAAGATGGTTAAATCGAATGCTTAAGAGTGGAATGATGCTCTTTTCACTAGGAAAAAATGGCTCACTCAAACCCTAGCTCAAGGAATGAAGCTTGGACTTTGAGAGGGAGAGTGAGGAGAGTGGAGCTTAAAAGTGCAAAGTGAATTTTGGGTTCCTAGAAGTATCCACGAAAGGGGGGGGGGGTTCCCTTTTATCCAAAGGGCTCAAAAAGAGCCGTTGGCCTGCCTGGACACCTCGCACCAGCACTACCGATCGAGCCATCGGCACTATCGGTAGGGTTTCTGACACAGTGTCATAGATCTCCAGACAAGAAATTGGCCTGCAGCGGCACTGTCGATCAGGGCATCGGCACTGCCGGTGAGGCAGCCACAGAGAAGACAAATGGTCTCTGGTGACTTTGACCAGCACTACCGATCCCGAGGACTGGCACTGCCGATCTCAGTCAGCCAGAGAGCCCGAGAGGATAGTTCTCTGTGGAGAGGGGACCAGCACTGCCCATCGGGTGGACCGGCACTGCCGGTGAGCTACAACCAGAAAGACAGAGGAAACATCCTTCTCTGGGAGAATAGACCGGCATTGCCGATGAGCCCCATTGGCACTGCCGGTGCTGGCAAGACAAACGCCAGAAAAGGCCTGGACATCACAACACCTCTGTGAGGGATGACCGGTACTACCGGTGAGAACCACCAGCACTTCCGATAAATGGAAAAACAGAGGGCGACAGAACTGGTATTTTTGGAAAGATTGAGCATTTGACTTTACCAAATTTTTAAATTATACCCCTCTTGATAGTAAGGTTTACCTATACTCAAGATTAGAAATAAAAACATCATTGATCCTTCTTTTCTTGTGTGAAAATTGGAATTTCAATTGGAGGCAAATTGACCATATTCTTTTCTCTTTTTGTTTTAATGCATTACATTCATCAAAAGAGATAGTCATCTACACACATACTCAATGAAAACATTAGTCCATTCTTAATTGTATTGAAACTAATTACCAAAACAAAATTAGGGGCCTAGATGCACTTTCAGCCTAGTACTAGTGAGTGCCTAGATACTTCTAGGTTGACTTGATAGGTTTCTCTACTAGTGTGCCTAATGTGATGATTGATAATGATGTGTCTCTTGATCTTGCTTGCCACTAGCATGTCTAGGATTGATGATGGTTGTGAGTCTCTTGTTGATCATGCTAGTAGTTCTCTTCTTGAGGAGTTCTATGCATTTTGTGCTAATGACAATGAGGATTTACCTGACTCTCTTATTCGCTTGCGAGGTATGGTGGATTGAATTGTGGCAACTTCTTTCGAGCTTCCCAAGATTGTGATAGTCGAGAAAGATCCTCTCCTTGCTCCTAAGTAGCAAGCTCTTCTACGTCACCCTTGACCTTTTCACGGAGAAGAGTCTCTGCATCGAGGATATGATCAAGCTACTCACCGCTAATATGATCGGGAGGAAGACATCCAAGGCAAACAATAAAGCATCTCCAATCAAAGGGAAACAAGTAGCTTCAAGCTCAAACTTCTTTGACCCCTCCACAAGATTGGATTGCAACAGCTTCTACAACCCCTTCGGAGTGAGACCTTCACCAAGATCATCATCAAGCGCTTCATCAAGCTCTACCTCAAGTACCATTCCAAGTTCTACTCCAAGCACTTTGGGTGGACCAAGCATTGGCGTGGGGTTAGCACCAACAACATTGCTCGCTCGATCATTTGAGATGATCAATCTTGCGGCTTTAGCTCCGGTGCCTCCACCTCCTCCATAATAAGATCGACTATGGCACATCTATTGAGCTCGACAACAGGTATTTTTCTTTGAATTTGATGAAATTTTGAGGAACTCTAATGCTGATCTTTGTGAGACTTTCTTAAGGATTTATGATCTTGTGTGCAAGATAAACTCCTTCAGAGGTCTTCGGAAGATAACTTCAATTGAAGTAATTGACAAGCTCCTCCAACTAATCACAGCTACTGAGAGAGGCTTTCTACTTGAGGAGGTTGTCAACCAAAGGCATGAGCTCTCAATCGAGAGGGCAATAGAGATGGTACTCGTGCTCCACTCACAAGTGGGACATGTGCTTGAGCACGTCACCGGCCTCTATGATCCTCCCCATTACTACATCGACCTCGATGAGATACACGTGGGGGATGATCATGGACATTGGAGGTATCGTGCTCCTCACTATCTCATCTGGAGGAGACTTTAGGAAGGGATTACAAGAGTCCCTATTTATGAGGATGGTCTTATTATTCGACAAAATGAGGTTGGTGCTAGTCAATCAACTGATGCTTTGGATACTAACCCTTCTTCCTCTAGTGCATGTCTTATGGCTACCACCTGGGTCAACTATAAGAGTGAAGGTACTCATTGGATTCTTGATAGTGGGTGCACTCAACACATGACCAGGAAGTCAACCATGTTCACCATCATTGATGAAGATGAAGACATTGAGAACGTGACTTTTGGGGATAACTCAAAGGGGAAAGTTAGAGGATCAGGCAAGGTGGCCATTACTGAGGACCTCCATCTCTCAAAGGTCCTTCTTGTGGAAACCCTCAATTTCAACCTTCTATCCATAGGTCAACTCTGTGACATGGGTTTCAAGTGCATATTTGATGAGGATGGTGCAATGATAGAGAATTCAAAGAGATGGCTAGTATTTCATGGAGTGAGGCATGGGAACTTGTATGTCACGGACTTCAAATCAAGCAACATGCCACCAAGTACTTGTCTCTTCACTAAGGCAACTAAGGGTTGGTTGTGGCATAGAAGACAGACACATATTGGAATGAATCAACTCAGAAAAGTGGTCAAGAGGAATCTAGTTGAAGGAATCAAGGATGTCACCTTTGAGAAGGACATATTGTGTAGTGCTTGTCAAGCTGGGAAGCAAGTTGCATCTTCACATCCCACCAAGTCATTCATGTCTACTTCTCTTCCCCTGGAGCTATTGCACATGGACTTGTTTGGTCCAACACATTACAATAGTCTAGGAGGGAAACTATATTGCTTGGTGATTGTGGATGACATCACGAGATACACTTGGACCTTTCTCGTGGACAAGTCTCAAGCAAGTGATATCTTCAGAAAGTTTGCAAGAAGAGCAAAGAATGAATTCAAGGCCAGCTTTGTGAAGATATGGAGTGACAATGGGACTGAGTTCAAAGACAAAATAGTAGAGGAGTACTTGGACAAGAAGGGGATCAAGCATGAATTCTCCGCTACAAATACTCCTAAGCAGAATGGAGTAGTGGAGAGGAAGAACAAGACGCTCATTACTCTAGCCCGTGCGATGCTAGATGAGTATGGGACTCATGAGAGGTTTTGGGCAGAGGCAATCAACATAGCTTGCTATACCTCCAATCGTGTATATCTCCACCGGTTGTTGAAGAAGAATCCATATGAGCTATTGGTGGGACGGAAACCCAATGTTTCCTATTTCTGAGTTTTTGGCTGCAAATGCTACATTCTCAAGTAGAGGAGAAAGCGAGAGAAGTTTGAGAGCAGAACTGATGAAGGCATTCTTGTTGGGTATTCAGGGACTTCTAAAGCATATCGTGTGTGACACCCAGGTGTCTCACATAAATTCACTAGCATGATTGAGCATGAATGTGAAAGTCAAGTAGAACATAAAATAATAAAGCCACTTGAAAAATTGGAAATTTTCTTAAGTTGAGTCAAAACCTACAAGAAAAAATGTAAAGCAAATAAAACTTTTCTATATAACATATGCCAAGAAATCACCACTATTATGAAAATATAAAAATATAATTTTAGAGCAAATATTGGAATTTTACCCTTTTAGAACTAACACCATTAATTAATTAAAGCCTAGAAACCATTAACCATAATAATTTATTTTCAAAATAAAATTAAACACCTCTAATAAGTGGACCCCACCAGAGCCTTGGAATTATCTCCAAGGACCTATGTCTAAAATCCCAATTGATTTGGACTTAAGAAGGTATTTTAAACCATTAAAACTAGAACCAGGGGCTTCTTTACAAAGAATTAAATAAGTGGGGACCTTTCTGCACATTGGCGTTGTCTTCTTCCTCTCACTGTCAGCGCCGCGCCAGCGTGCGTGCCGCCTTTCCCGTTGATTCCTAGCTGCCCTGCTGCCCCCCTGCACCGTGCACTGCTCCGCTACCTCCCCCTTTTGCTTTCTGAACCGCTGCCCTGCTTCCCCCGCCACTATGACCGCATTAGCGCGTGCACAGTAACTTTTCCCCGTTGCCGCCTGCCCTCTGCTTCGCCGCAGCAATGCCTCTGCGTGCCCGACTGTTCCCCCACCGTCCGACAGCCCAAAACAATGAGCAAAACCACACGCGCATCTGCCCCCAGTTTTCGACAAAAGTCTCTAGCGCAATCGCCTATAAAAAATGACTTCCCTCTGCTGTTTTCTTCCCCACCCTGCACCTCCATTAATGGAGCCGAAGTTGAACTCGTTTCCTGGCCACCTCTACACTCCCCCGCCGAGCTAGAGCACCAACCGCTTCGCACAACCCCCTACCCACTCCCCATGATCTTTGCTCGGCCAGTCAGCAAGTAATTCGAGTCAATTGGAGGAAAACCAAGGATGGCTCACGGAGTTCGACCAATGCCACGACCAAATTCTTCGAGTCCAGCGAGTCTCTTGGCCTGATTCTTGCTCTCGCAGGTTTGAACCATCTCTGCGTTACCCCCTAACCCATCTTGCATCGCATTTGATCAATCTCTTGCACGCAATTGTACTTCCTCCGATCATCTCCCTCTCTGCCAGCAGAACCGAGCCACCTCCACGGTGAACCTTATGTTCCCACCAACGTCCACAACGACATCCTCGATTCCGAGCCTCTGCACGTCATCGTGAAGCTATGGGCGAAGACGAAGCTCGAATTGCTGCCTCCTAGCTTAATCGTGACGCCGCCGGAGTTCTGCTTTCCACCTCCTCTTGACGCCGGCCATCTCTAGTGAGTTTCCGACCCCACGAACTCCTCCTTCATGCTCGCCTTGATGCGCACATCGTTTTTCCACTCCCGCGGCGAGATCTCATCGCCCACAGCCGCTAGCGGCGAGCCCTCCGGCGATCTCCAGCCGCACACCACCGCGCCCCATCGTGCCTACTGGCAGCCTCGCTGGCGCCTACGTGGCTGCTATGTGGCCTAACGTGGCTGGTGACATGGCTCTACGTGTCACTGAATAAACCGAAAAAAATCCGAGAAAAATCCCAGAAAAAGTTGTTAACTTTGGAAATTCATAGTAAATCGAATATAAACCCAATAAGGCCCAAATAAATTTTTTTGGGTTACACATGAAGTACTTTATTTTAATAAAATCATAAACTAGTGCCTCTATAATTATATTTTTGCTGATTTATATTACTATCCATACATTGATTAAATCACCAGAAATTCTAGGAACATAATTAAATCATGATTTTTGGCATGCACTGCTATTTCATTATAATCTGTCAACCTGAGTTTTGGTTAAGTAAAATATGCATTATATTATGCCTTAATATTTATTTAGTACTTTATAGTATATAAATGCTAGTAAATAAAATAATAATGTCCAGAAGCTAAAACTTGGTAGTAATAAACTTTATACATGTATCTGTTCACAATAATTAACTCATATCCAGAAACACATTTTTTACTTTACTAAATCAATTATGTTCTCTAAAACTATAATAACACTACTCAAATGGTTAATACACATAAATTAATAAAACCCTAATCTGCTTCAATGAAGCATGTGTCCACCAGAACCTGCTAATAATATTAATTATCACATTAACCTCTTTGCATTACATTCATCATATCATTGCATGAAATGGTGTACGACAATACCGTTAACCATTGTTCATAAATAGGTAACGACTCTCAGGAGTAGGAGCCGGGTTTCCAGCAGGACCAGGAGCCCGAGGAGTAGCCTCCTATTGTTGCTAACACTTGCGTTGATCCATGCAAGCCCCGGTTTGTATTAGCCTTTTTAAAGTTTTGCTAGTTTACATCACTACTAGTGTCTATGTTTAATTGTTGCATTAGGTCATAGGAGTTGATTGAAACCCACTTTGCATGTTACCCAAATGACCTATTCTACTGTTATTTAGAACCCTGGTAGGATCGGTACTGAACTGCTATGCTTAGTAATTAATAGTTTCAGTAGAAATTATTACTATGGAATAGATTTGATCACTAAATTTGAACTTATAAAAGAAGTTTACTTTTGATGTATGGCTGGGCAAGGATTATGCATGTATAGGTTTGCAGCCACACATGGGTGTGGACTGTGGTAGCCCTTGCCCACCCAAGGACGCGTCCGTGGTTGGCCCCTTGATCAAGTCTTGAACAGTACCGAATGCATGCTAGTTTATGGGCACTAGTAAACCGACGTAGCATTAAATACTTGCATTGGCACATGGCTATGGTGCATTGGTCTTATGACCCCTCGGCTACTGGAGTGGGTGGTCCATACCGCGAAGTACTGCTAGCAGGACGGCATGCCCACTCGACATCACTGGATCCGGGTGAAGGTGTAGGTGTTTCTTGCAAAAGGTTGCCGTATACGACCTTAGTTGGTGCGTATGCGTCGTGTTATTCGGGTTTTCCCAGCTGGTGTAAATCGATTGCAATTGTTGTCACTCGCAGTATTGAGTACTGCTTGGTCACCACACCAATCACGTAGTTGCACCTGATACTTGGAGATTGATTATGAAGGTTATTGTTTATTATTATTATTATTATTATTATTATTATTATTATTATTATTATTATTATTACTATTACTATTCTCATGTTATACTTACTTTATGTACTGTTTTATTACCTTATGATGTTTCACTAAAGTTACATTTCTGCTCTACCCAATTAAATTGAGAAAATAAAACTTGATAGAACTAATAGGTTGCTTAGTGCGAGTCCTTTCAAAGAAGCCACCTATTAGAGCCATTGCATGTCTAGGTTTTTGACTGGTAAGTCTTGCTGAGTAATTAGTACTCAAGCTTTGTGCCTCTGTGGTTTTCAGGTACTGAGAAATAGAATTGCCTGTAGATGTGTTGTCTTGGGACGTGCAAGTCCCTGAGGGTTGGACTGCCCAGTGGAAGTCTGACCTGCCGCCGCAGTGACTGTTGTGTGCTGCTAGAGTGATGGTTCCTCGGGCATGAATCATCACTATGCTGTATTGTCGAGCTTGTAGTTCATATCGCTATTTTGCTTCCACTATTTTCAAAACATCATGAACTTGTATTTCCACTGCACTTTGATGTAATAATTAAACTTAAATTTGGATCACTGTTGTATTATCAAATGTCTATGTTATCAGCACCTTCGGGACATCCTCCGGGAAGGGGCGCCTCATCGAGTGTACAACTCAGCCACAAGATGTGTAGAAGAATCTTATGATGTGCAATTTGATGAGACAAATGGTTCTCAGAAGGGAGATGAGTTTCATGAAGTGAACATAGGAGATGAGCCTATGAGGAAAGCTTTGAAAAACATGCCCATGGGCGAGGTTTTACCCCACGAGGCCAATGATGGAAACATTGATGAGCCCTCAACTCCACCACCTCAACCAACCTCTTCTTTCGAAGTACAATAACCAAACCAAGACACCATTGCCTCTCCCACTAACTCCTCCCAAGATTCATTGAGAGTGCAGCCATCTACCCATGAGGGAACTCAAGAGATAAGTGATCCCCAATCCTCTCCAAATACTACACATCGAGTCACCTCTCCAAGCTCCTCACAAAATATTCCCATATCCTCACCAAGCTCTAGCTCCAAAACAACAAAGCATATGAGTGACTCTTCCACCTCACTAAGAATTCAAGATACTCATATCTCAAAAGAGCGAGCAATCCATGATGCACAAGAGACTTCACCTAGAGCTCCTCCCACTCAAGAAAAATGTCATCATAGACCGAAGGCCATCAATAAGGATCATTCATACGACTTGATCATTGGGAGTCCATCTCAAGGAGTAAAGACAAGGAGAAATCAATATAAGACCAACTATGTGAGTGAATAAAATGATGATGAGGCCAATGTTGCACTTGAGAACTTCTCTTTTGTCTCTATGATTGAGCTCACTACCATTGATGAAGCTATGGATGATCACAAATGGGTTATATCCATGCAAGAAGAGTTGAACAACTTCAGCAGGTGCAAGGTATGGAAATTGGTTAAGAGGCCCAAGAATCATAATGTGGTTGGCACCAAGTGGGTCTTCAAGAACAAGCAAGATGAGAAAGGAGCAATTGTCAAGAACAAGGCTCACCTAGTGGCTAAGGGATACTCTCAAGTCGCAGGAATTGACTTTGAAGAAACCTTTTCTCCCGTGGTCCGTCTTGAAGCTATTCGGACCTTACTTGCCTATGCATCACACAATGGCTTCAAGCTTTTTCAAATGGATGTCAAAAGTGCCTTCTTGAATGGAGAGATCAATGAGAAAGTCTATGTGGAACAACCTCTGGGGTTTGAGAACCCAAAACATCCAAGACATGTATACAAATTGAAGAAAGCTCTCTATGGCCTCAAGCAAGCACCAAGAGCATGGTATGAACACTTGAGGAACTTTCTTCTCAAGAATGGTTTCAACATTGGAAACATTGATAGCACATTATTCACAAGACATGTTGGAAAGGATCTCTTTGTGTGCCAAATCTATGTGGATGATACTATGGGTCTACCAATGAGAAGTTCAATGAAGAGTTTCGAGAAATGATGACATGGAAATTCCAAATATCAATGATTGGATATTTGCATGTGTTCCTTGGTTTTCAAGTCAAATAATTAAGAGAAGGAAACTTCATCTATCAAGAAAAATATACCAAGGATCTTCTCAAGAGATTCAACATGGAGAATTGCAAGCCATTGCAAACACCGATGGCAACAAGCAAACCCTTAGATGATGATGTGAAAGGGAAACCGGTGAACCCCAAGCTCTATAGATCCATGATTGGTTCTTTACTTTATCTCACCGCTTCGAGACCGGACATCATGTTTAGTGTGTGCTTGTGTGCACGCTACCAAGCAAATGCAAAAGAGTCACACTTGAAGGCCGTAAATAGGATAATGAGATACCTCAAGTACACACCTACATGGGCTTATGGTATCCTAGAGGAACAAGCTTTGAGTTACTTGGGTATATGGATTCAGACTTCATGGGTTGCAAAGTGAATAGGAAGAGTACATCGGGAGGTTGCCCGGCCAAGGCCGCCGCCTGGCCTAGGCCACCGACCGGCCTAGCATGCCGCCTGGCCTAGGATGCCGCCCGGCCTGGCTTGCTGCCTAGCCTAGGTTGCCACCTGGGGGTTGCCAGCCCAGTAGGCCCAAGAGGCCAACTGGCCCTAAAATGAAGAAGTCAGGAACCGACCAAACAAATGACTTCGGGATCAAATCTAAGCCGTCCGAGAGGAGTCGGTCACGAACCATCATGATCCGACAGTCGCCCGGCCTAGGCCGCTGCCCGGCACATGTGGCTGCCCGGCCTTGCCTGCCGTCCGGCACACATGGCCGCTCGGCCTTGCTGTGCCGCCCCTTCCTGGAGGATCGAGGTTTCGACGGTGCTGATAGCACAGACACTTGATAATACAACATTGGTCCAAATTTAAGTTGAATATTATATTAATTTGATAATTTAGAGTGTAGTGGAATTAATACAAGTTCATAAATGTTTTGAGACAGCGGAAGCAAATACGTATAGGAACAACGCTCGATGGTACAGCCTGGTGGTGATCCATGCCCGAAGGACCATCACCCTAGCAACAAGCAACATCATTGCGGTGGTGAGTTGGACTCCCAGTGGGCGGTCCAACCCTCAGGGACTTGCATGTCCCAGGGCATCACATCTACAGGCAATTCTATTTCTTCATTACCTGAAAAACACAATGGCACAAAGCCTGAGTACTAATTACTCAGCAAGACTTACCCGTCGGACACCTACACATGCAGAGGCTCTAATAGGTGGCTTGTTTAAAAGGACTCGCACTAAGCAACCTATTAGTTCTATCAAGTTTTAATTGTCAATTTAAATGGGTTGAGCCGAAATGTAACTTTAGATGCATCAATGATAACAAAACAATATATAAAATTAATACGACATAAGAACAATAATAATAATAATGATCGTCAACATCAATAAACAACATGATCCGTTCCATAATATTAGGTGCAACTACGCGATTGGCGCGATGACCAAGTGGTACTCATTACTGCAAGGGACATCAATTGCAATCGATTTACACCAGCTAGGAAAAATTGAGATGCATCACACATACACACCAATTAAGGTCGTATATGGCAACCTTTCGCAAGAAAATTACCTACAGCTCAGCCCGGGTGTGGTGACGTCGAGTGGGCATGCCGTTCTGCCAACAGTACTTCATGGTCTGAACCGCCTGCTCCAGTAGCAGGAGGGTCAATGACCAACGCATCTTAACTGTCCTTAATGCAAGTGACCTTTAATGGTACATCGGTTTACTAGTGCCCATAAGCTAGCATGCATTCGGTACTATTCAATACTTGATCAAGGGGCCGACCACGGACGGGTCCTAGGTTTGACAAGACAGGGCTACCACAGTCAACACCCATGTGTTGCTGCCAACCTACACATGCATTATCCCTGCCCGGTCATAACATAAAATAAACTTCTTTTAATAATTCCCGTTTCAGTGGTCAAGTTCATTCCTTAGTAATAATAATACCTTCTTAACTAGACTAGCAATTACTAAGCATAGCGTAACAGTACCGACTCTACCCAGTTCTAAGACAATAGAATAGGTCATTTGGATATCATGCAAGGTGGGTTTCAATCAACTCCTATGACCTAATGCAACAATAAGTATAGACACTAGTAAGATAAACTAGCAAAGTTTTGTAAAAAGGCGAATGAAAACCGGGGCTTGTCTGGGTCGATAATAGTGCTAGCAACGACAACTTCCTGCACTTGAGGGTCAACGTCCTTCTAAAAATCCTCTTCTTGCTCCTAGTTGTTGTTGCCTATATGATAGAATTGTATTAACGACATTAGCGAAATACCATTGAATGCAATAACATGATGCATGCAAGCACATAGTGTTTTAATGTCAATTAAAATTATTATTAAGTTCTGGAACCCATATGCTTCAGAGAAGCTGGGTTGTTAATTAAGATTTTAGGTATATATATTCTTTAGGCAATTAAGCGAGGTAAATAAGTGATATGAGCAATTAAATTAATTAGTATAGTGAAAATATGTTTCTAGACATGGGTGATTTACTGTGGACAGAGGTATATATGAGTGATTTTTGTGCCAGGTGGCAAAGGCAAATTATTTAAAGAATAATTACTAGGATTAATCTAAGCAAACACACTAAATAATTTCCAGGGACTAAAATACTTCATATTTTGCCAAACCAAAATTTGTGGTGGTAGGATTTAATTCCATTCCTAGAATTTCTGGTGAATTATTTGGTGTCTGGACAATTAAAGGAATCAATAAAAATACATGTACCGAGGCAGCTATGTATCATTTTACTAAATTGAGCACTGAAAGATGATTCCAACAAAATTTAGTTGGGCCTTATTGGGTTTAAAATAGATTACTATGAGTTTTCAAAGTTTCAAGCCTTTTCTGGGAATTTCTGGGTATTTTTTGGTTAAAGGAGTGCCACGTCGGAGCCAGGTGGGTGACACATAGGCACCACATAGGTGACATGCAGGCTGCGAGTGGGATTGCCAGTAGGCTCGTCAGAGCGGGGTGGCACGTGGCCAGAGGGCTCGCTGCCGGTGGCTACGCGCGAGGAAAACTTGTCGCGGCTGCAGGGAGAATGGAGCGCGCATCACGGCGAAAGGAGAGGAGGGGTCCGACGGGGTCGGGTTCTCACCGAGAGGTGGTTGTTGGTGAGAGGCGGTAGAAGAGGAAGGTTCGGCGATGTTGGGGGAACGGCTCGGAGCACCAATCCGTTGGGGCTGGCTCCTACAGCTTCATGGGGACGAGATGGTCGTCGGCATCGTGGTGGTTGGTGTCGGGAAGGACCGGATGTTGGAGCTCGTCGTGGAGGTGGCGTCGGTTGGGCGGAGCCGAGGCAGCGGCCGGGGAAAAGTGGAATGCCAACGTCCTGGCGCACGAAATCAAAGGGGAAGAGAGTCGAGGGTTACGTTGAGGTTTTGTGCTTGCGATCGAAAAGGAATGGGACGAGAAAGCTCACCGAGTGCTGTGAATTCCGGCCAATGGCAGAGGACGTCGCCGGGGATGTAACTTCTGGTTTTCCTTCAATTCACTCTATTTGTGCACGAATTCGGCTAGGCAGGGTCAGAGCAAGGTAGAGGGGGAGTACACGAGTAGTTGGAGCTCTCAGCTGGAATTCGTGGGCAAGGAAACAGGGAACTCAAGCTTGAGCTTGCGCTCGGTTCAGCAATGGTAGACAGAGGGGAAGAGGAGAGAAAAATGGGAAGAGCACAGAGCAGAGAGGGCAGTTGGAGAGTGTTGGCGAGGCTCTGGGTGCGCTTTCAAGTTGTGCAGAGGAGGCGAGGTGTTTGGAGACCGAGAGCAAGAAGAGGGGGCGGAATTGAAGTCGCCAACCGGTCATGTCGATGGCGTGCAGAGAGAAAAGGGGGAAGAGGAAGCCGTTGGGCGAGCTCGCGGCTGAGAGGACAGCGCGGGGCAGAGAGGAGGGTCAACGGGACTGTAGCACACGCGGTCTCGAGGCAAGAGCAGGCGCTGGCGTCGACAGAGGGGAGCTGGCGCCGGGGAGGAGCTCTGCGCCAGTGAGAGGAAGAAGAAAAAAGATTTTGCACTGCAGCCCTCCAAGATTTGAATTCTTTGCAACTAGGTCCTTGGTCAAAGATAATTCCAATTAAAATAGCTAGGGACCTCCATGATTTGGGATTTTGCACATAGGTCGTTTGTAAAAATTCTGGTGCCCTAGTAGTACCCATTCGGTTAGAATTTATATAATTATTCTAGAATTAATTCCCCATTGTGAAAGGTTTCTAAGTTTTAATTAATTAATTGGGGTATTTCCACAATTGGTAAAATGCTCATTAAATTCATAAAATTATATCTTAAGATTACTAATATGATTATGAATTTAGTTGGCATAAGTTGTATTGAAATTTTTAAGTTGCTTCATAGTTTGATTGTAGGGTTTTTAATTACCTGGAATTAATTTAAATAATTGAAGTGAGGCTTCATCATTTCATACTATATGATTCATGATTTGTGCTCTTCATGCTTGTTAAATAGAAGTGAGACACCTGGGGTGTCACAGCCCTCCCTCCTTAAAGAAATCTTGTCTCGAGATTTGAACAAGGCAACTAGAGGGAAGTACGGTGGTCAAAACATACCTGCGTATGACGACCAAAATTTTGGGTAATGCGTACTCAGGAATTCTTCAGATTCCCAAGTGGATTTGTCTTCTGAGTGATTACTCCATTGAACTTTATAGAATTTGAGTGTTCTTTTATGGGTTGTGCGCTCTTTCTCATCAAGGATCTTTATCGGTTGTTCAGAGTATGTGAGGTCTGGTTGAAGTTGGTCATTCTCTTCCAAGATTTTGTCAAGGGGTGGTTTGAGACACCGCTTCAACTGAGAGACATGGAAGGTATTATGAACTCTAGATAGATTAGCGGGTAACTCCAGCTTGTAGGCTACCTTTCCACATCGTTCCAAAATTTGGAATGGCCCAATATAACGAGGAGCTAACTTTCCTTTGACTCCAAACCATTGGATACCCTTCGTAGGTAACACTCGAAGATAGACGTAGTTACCTTTATTGAAATACAATGGTCTACGTCGTCTTTTTACGTACTTCTCTTGACGGCACTTGGCAGCTTTAAGATTTGCCTTAATGGTACGAACTTTTTCTTCTGCATCCTTGACAAGATCAGGACCAAAGGTTACTCTTTCTCCAGATTCAGACCAGTTTAACGGTATTCTACAACTGCGACCATAGAGTGCTTCAAATGGTGATATTTTCAAACTCTCCTGCTAACTGTTGTTATACGAGAATTCAGCGTAGGGTAGATACTCATCCCAGTTACCACCATGTGTTAAAACACATGACCTAAGCATATATTCCAAATTTTGGTTGACACGCTCTGTCTGTCCATCGGTGGCAGGATGGTAAGCAGAACTACGAATTAGGCCTGTACCCAAAGATGCATGCAGTAGTTCCCAGAAATGAGCGACAAACTGCAAACCATAATCTGAGATGATGGTCTTGGGTACTCCATGACGACACAAAATTCTTGCAATGTATAGCTCTACGTATTGTCGTATGCTGTATCTATTGTTGACCGGCAAGAAGTGAGCAGATTTGGTGAGTCGGTCCACAATGACCCAAATAGAAACAAAGTTATGCGAAGTGAGAGGTAGGCCAACAATAAAGTCCATGCTGATGTCCTCCCATTTCCAAGCGGGAATACTCGGTGGTTGAAGCAATCCGGCTTGTTTCAAATGGTCAGTCTTAACTCTCTGACAAGTATCACATTCTACAACATATCGAACCACTTCTCGCTTCATTCTTGTCCACCAAAAATTCTTCTTCAGATCTTGGTACATTTTATTACTACCCGGATGGATGGAGTACTTGGAGTGATGTGCTTCATCCAAGATTTTCCGTCTAGGTTCAAAGTCTTTTGGTAGTACCAAACTGTTATTGAACCATAGGGTACCGTCCGAGTCTTGAGTGAAGCATTTTGCTTTACCCTTCTTAATGTTTTGACGGATATGATTCATACCAATGTCATTTTTCTGTGCAGCAATGATTTCTTCACAAATAGTAGAATGTATACTAAGGTTGCTAATCACTATGGCAGGCAAAACATGAAGGCTCGGTTCTGAAGCAGTGACGTGGTTGTCGTTGTTCTGATATTTCAGTACTAGGTGATGGCAGTGTAGCTTCCTACTCAACGCATTGGCGACCACATTGGCCTTGCCCGGATGATAATGAATCTCTAGGTTATAATCCTTAATCAGCTCTAGCCACCGATGTTGTCTCATGTTCAGATCAGTCTGGGTAAAGATATATTTTAAGCTCTTATGGTCCGTGTAGACATGCACTAAGTTTCCGAACAAGTAATGCCTCCATATTTTTAGTGCAAGTACAATTGCAGCTAGTTCCAAATCATGAGTTGGATAGTGCTCTTCATGCTTTCGTAGTTGTCGAGATGCATAGGCAATGACACGACCTTCCTGCATGAGCACACATCCAAGTCCTGTCACAGATGCGTCACAATACACGTCGAACGGCTTGGTGGTGTCTGGTTGAGCCAGTACTAGGGCAGTGGTCAATAATTTCTTCAATGCTTGAAATGCTTCTTCACAACTGCTGTTCCAACTGAATTTCTTATCCTTTTTCAACAACTCCATGATGGGTTTGGTTAGCCGAGAAAAATTTGGAATGAACCTATGATAATATCTAGCCAGCCCGAGGAAACTGCGTAGTTGATGAACCATCTTTGGTGATTTCCAATCTAACATGTCTTGAACTTTGCCAGGATCCACCGAGATACCTTCCGCAGAGACTATGTGACCAAGAAATGGCACACGGTCCAACCAAAATTCACACTTGCTGAATTTTGCATACAACTTGTGATCTCGGAGGCGTTGAAGAACAATGCGAAGATGTTCAGCATGCTCTTCCTAGGACTTAGAATAGATGATGATGTCATTAATGAATACTACCACAAATTTGTCCAACTCGGGCATTCATACCGAATTCATGAGGTACATGAAATGGGCAGGGGCATTTGTCAATCCAAATGACATTACTAGATACTCAAACAATCCATATCTAGTAGAGAAGGCGGTCTTCGGAATGTCTTCGGCTCTGATCTTGATTTGATGATAGCTCGAATGGAGGTCAATCTTTGAAAAGACCTTAGCACCAACCAATTGGTCGAAGAGGATATCTATACGGGGTAATGGGTATTTGTTCTTGATGGTAACTTCGTTAAGAGACCGATAGTCAATGACAAGGCGCAAGGACTTGTCCTTCTTCTTCACAAAAATAGCAGGGCAGCCCTAGGGTGAAGTGCTTGGGCGAATGAATCCCTTTTCCAATAACTCATTGAATTGCTTTTTCAACTCAGCCAGCTCATTCGGGGCCATTTTATACGGGCGACGAGATGTCGGAGAACTCCCTGGCTGTAGCTCTATCTTAAATTCCACGTCACGGTCAGGTGGTAGACCAGAGATGTCCTTGGAAAACACGTCCGGATACTCATGAATGACGGGAATACTCTCAAGTGACTGCCCTTTCAAGTGATGGACAACCAAGGCTTTCGATGAATTGGCATTTAGAGAAAGTGTGTCCTTCCCATGCAAGGGAGAGTTGATGTGAATTATGCGTGGCTCAATGTCTAGCATGGCTCTATGGGTTTTCATCCAGATCATACCGATTATCAGGTCGATCTCTTGGTCCTTGAGCATGACAAAATCAGTGGGGTAGATGTTTCGATTAATTTCTAGTGGAGCCTTACACACTACCTCGTTAGCAAAAATTTGTCCGGCAGGAGAGCGGATGGTGTAGCATCTATTTATAACAGTGGTGTGGAGTTTATGTTTTTGCACACAAGCTTTGCTAATGAAGTTATGCGTAGCACCAGAATCAAAAAGTGCAAGGACAGGCTAGTGATAGAGCGAGAGTGTACCGGTTAGCACGGGTTCACCCTGAGGAATATCTTTAGCATTGGTGTAGTTCACTTGGGCACCATGAGACGGTGCATTCACATTTCTGCTCTGGTTCTAACACTGGTTGTTGTTGTGGTTGTTGTTGTTGCGCCTTAGTGCAGTGCAGTTCTTGGCAAAGTGGCCGATACGACCGCAGTTGTAGCACGGATAACTGCTTCCACGATCAACAGGCTATGGGGCACGAGCAGTCTAATTTCCTTGCTGCTGGTATGGTGCACGGTACTGAGTGTTCTGCTATTGGTACAGTGCACGGGGTGAAAAGTTCTGCTGCTGGGGTGGCCTCGAGTAGTTCTGACCATATCGTTGCTGATACTGCTGCTGCGGAGATGCCCGGAAATGCTGTCCGGTAGGTGAAGTGTAAATCAGGCGGTGCTTCGCCTATGGGGCAGCAGAGGCACTAGCAGGGGCCTTTCTTTTGCGATCTTCTTCTTCAACTTGGCGCATAGCGCCTTCCTGGACAATAGCCGCATTGACCAAGTCGTTGTATGTGCCAGTTGTTTGCCAAATCAGATGCTCCTTAAGGGTGGCATTCATACCACGCAGAAATGCATATCTCTTTTTATCCTCAGTTGACATACTCAGTAGCATACTGAGCCAGATGATTAAAAGCTTCAGAATATTGGAGGACATTCCTCCCTCCTTGTTTCAGATCCATAAATTCCTGGAATTTCCTCAGCATTAGGCTGGCTGGGATGAAATGAGCACGAAATGCAGTCATGAACTCATTCCATTCAACGCGGCATCCAGCGGGCAGAGAAGCTTCATAGTTTGCTCACTAGGCGCTAGCAGAGCCCTGGAGTTGTTTTGCAGCGAATAGCACCTTTTAGTGCTCGGTGCATTCCAGCAGACCGAACTTTGACTCGGTCTGGCGCAGCCAATGATCGGCATCCAGAGGTTCTCTAGCGTTCTCGAAGGGTGGCGGATGAGTACCTAGAAAATCTGAGTAGGTGCTCTGTCGAGGCTGATTGTCGTTGTTACAGTGGCCTTCCTGTCCAGCTAGATGGGACGTGATATCCACTAGCCGACAAAGAATCTTAGAGTCATTTTGCTGCCGGTTGAGTGCAGCAGCCAATACCTCAGCTAGTGAAGGCTCAGCATTAGCTCCTTGCTAAGAGCTTTCAGGATCATCCTGATTTCGAGTACGCACCATGCTGCAATTTATATGGTTGCACATTAGTTATTCCATAAAATAATCCATAAAAACACATGTACAAGAATATAAATTTGCAAGAGGCACGGATAAATTTCATAAGTAACAACCATCCTCACTAATTCAATTCAGACTACAAGATTGTTAAAAGGACATCGTCACACGACTTCTTACACATATGTGCCAACGCCTAGCTACGGTATTGCGGACACATAATGCAAGATTCACACTCCTACATCGAACTAGGAATACTTATATTACACGACCATACATCGGGGTGTAGCGATCCATCTACTCCTGGTCTATGTCTTCCGGCTCTTCTGGTTCCTCCAGATCCATCATTTCTACCTCATTAATATCGACCGGCGCCATCTATGCATCCTCTTGTTCTCCATACTCTATGATGATCTCGTCCCAATTTCCTTCAATAGGAAGGTGGGCAGCCTTAAATGCGTCCAAGTCATCTTGAGCCTCAATCATGTCATGCTCAAGATCTGCTGCATCCAGCAAGGCTTGGTCACGTTCTTCTATAATTGCATCCATCTCTTCATTCTTTTCTTGACTTTGTTGGTTCAATTCTGCAATTTCCTCATCCTTAGCTTGTTTTTTGACTTTAGAAAGTCGAAGTGCAGCATGAAACACATCTAGACGCCAGCACAAGTTTGTGCATAAGGCAAAAGTGGATAAGCCATAATACTCTATTATGGGCAGCATAGGATCATGATGGCGATGGTTTGAATCAAAGATGAAATCCACACGCCTAATCCATTCGAAGTCTGTCACATCATTAATGGCCAACAATGCGACGGGTGTTCCAGCAACATCATGCTTGTGGTCTTCACAGAACCGAGCAAGTGCCTTGAATGCAGCTACATTCCAGGTGGAAGGCAGATCTATCCCGATGACGCTAATGGTCCAAGATTCCTATGCGGGAATGACCGAGTAATTGGCGGGAACTGCCACATGGATGACACATGAGGGGACTCCATGCTCCTGAAATTTCTTGCCAACATAGGTGGGAGGAATGGAATATCCGAATCTCTAGAGAACTCTCCAAAATAGGTGAACCATCCCTGTGAACTCCAGGCCATCGGTGATCTCCCAACCTGGTGGCGGTTGATTGGTGTTTTCAGCCATCTACAAGGAAAGTACTTCGATTAAGTCAAAGAGTACGATCAAGCTGGAATTCTTATGAAACTCTGTTGCAACAACAGTAGCAGAAAGGGTACAACCAATACATAACATAAGTCAACATAGTCTTAAGTACATGAATTCGGGATATGTGACCATCGAGTTACAAAAGCATCTCACACAGTGATCCCCAAAAATACCACAACCTCGCGTGGTCGACAAAAGCTACCTACCCAACTTGTCCTGCCTACACGATCTAGTCCGGTCTATCATGATCCCCTAAGTCCTGTCTCTGGCTGGAGACTCGTAGTCCACGTTAGACTCCTCGTCCATGTCCTCGTCCGGATCCTCCTCCTCGGGTGGTGCCGGTGGCGCCAAGACTGCCTCTAGCTACTGCTGTAGGCCCTGGTTCTCATGAGCCAGGGTCTCTAGATCCTCTCCCATGAGCTCCATCTTGTGTTGTGCAGCCGTCAACTGATGCTGCTGGTGCTTGTTGTGATTGGCGCACTGCTGCATAATCACGCCATGTCTGTCAACCTCCTGCGCGAGGGTGTCATGCTGTCCAGTGACCACAGCAACGCCAGTCTCACTCACCTCAAGAGCAGCGGTCAGCCGCTGAATCTCCCTCTGCTGTGCCTCAACCTGTGTCTGTAGATCATTCCTCTGCCCCCAGGCTTGCTTAGCGTTAGCCAGTAGAATCCTGCTGTGGCTGCTAGCCTCCTCATCCAAGTTGAGGAGGTACTCGGAGTAGTGAGACACACGGTGGTACCCCGCGTGATACTCTGGGTAGTCGTCACGGGCGATGTGCCTCACGCGCCTCTGCCAGACAGGGTTGGCCTAGTGCCAGATGGGAATCATCTCAAACAGAGTCCCAGAGAGCGCTGATGTGTGGCGCCCATAGAAGTGAGTGAGGGCCCTGTGGGCGACTCTCTCCAAGCCCTCACGGAGACTCCCACAAGTCGCCGTGCTCTCCATCCCCGCCATGTCGAGGTTGCGCGGGTGAGTGGGCACGCTGATGTGCACCTCAGCAAGAGTCACCCCATGGCGGCGGATCTCGCGGCCCTTGTAGAAGGGTGGCTCGTGGTAGCCCAACAAGTGTAGCAGATCCCACAAAATTGTAGGAAAGCCACATTGGTGGAGCCCGGTGGTGTAGCGCCACCCATCGCGCGAGAGCTCCTCAAAACTGTGGTCACCCATCTAGAACAAAAACCCAGTGGTGAGTACAGTGTTCCATGGGCAAAATGCATATCACTAACAACTGTCATGGTACTGGTAATGATAGCAAAACTACATTACAACAATTTGATTGAGTGAAACTTTCCCTACAGTAAAGATGCATTTCATATAAAGTGCTATGAAATACAGAAACCAAGTTTTTAGTTCACATTTTGCAGCCTCAAGGGGCAATAACACGGCGATGGGTTTTTAAAACGGATTCTGTCTTAACTGTACCACAGTCAGAAAAGTGAGTATTTTGAACAGAAAACAAGGTCTTAAAAATTGGGGGTTGTAACCAGGTTATACCTCACTTTCATAGCTTTCCTGATTATATTTATATTCTCAAAAATTCCAACTAAATCTGGACTTATGAATTTTACAAGTTCAGGTTGGCAGATTCTATTTCAGGACGACAGAGGCTGAGTGTTTTGGCTCTACTGGACAGAGGGAAAACAACAAGATTATGACACCTATTGGAGATGAAAATAGACTTCCAGGGCTTTCCAGATTGGGTTTAAACTATTGCAAATTCGAAGTACAACTTTAGTTATGAAATTTTTAAGTTCAGAGTCATGCTGAAAACAGTGAGTTGACAGATTATACTTGTTCTCTGCTTCTGAGGTTGTTACTGTTATGATCGAATTTTAATTTAAATTCTAGGTGACAGGGGATGTTTAGACCTTTCCGAAAAGTATTTATATGTCTTATTTGGTTGAGTAAATTAATAGTTATGAATATTTTTATTCAGAGGTTGGTGAGCAAGAGGAGAACAAGTTTTAGTTTAGTTATAATGGGATGCATGATGCAAAACTTTCGTTTTATTAACCTATCGGTCCTCACAACACAATGCCTATCTTTGCCGATACTTAGCGGCACGGATACTTGGTGACGACCCGCACTCAACACGTAAGTCAATCTAAATGTTATACTAACGGTGCTAGTGTACCTGTAGAAAATCCATTCCAGAAACAATACATAAAATTCAAAAGAAACTACGAAAAGAAGCACATTTCTACTAGTAACGATCCATGGAAAAGGATCGCCCCGTGACAAGTCACGAGCCAACAGTGTCTCGTATCCGCCTGCGAGTAAAGACACCGATATCACGTGTGTCGGTTAAGCACGCACGTACCTTCGTTTGAAGAAGCTGTAGATGCAAGTAATATAAACAATCATAACCTAGGTTAGCTTTGTCACCACCCTATTATCCACATGGGCAATACTAAAGTATCCTCACTCGCAAATGTCGTAGTCTTTGAAAATACGATTTAAATGTTCTATTGTCATGGACCACGGCTCTGATACCAACTATGGTGCCTCTTCCCGAAGGATCGAGGTCCCAACGGTGCTGATAGCGCAGACACTTGATATACAACATTGGTCCAAATTTAAGTTGAATATTACATTAATACGATGATTCAGAGTGCAACGGAATTAATACAAGTTCATAAATTTTTTGAGATAGCGGAAGCAAATACGTAAAGGAACTACGCTCGACGGTACAGCCTGGTGGTGATCCATGCCCGAAGGACCATCACCCTAGCAACAAGCAACATCACTACGGCGGCGAGTCGGACTCCCAGTGGGCGGTCCAACCCTCTGGGAGTTGCATGTCCCAAGGCATCACATCTATAGGCAATTCTATTTCTTTATTACCTGAAAAACACAATGGCATAAAGCCTGAGTACTAATTACTCAGCAAGACTTACCCGTCGGACACCTGCACATGTAGAGGCTCTAATAGGTGGCTTGTTTAAAAGGACTCGCACTAAGCAACCTATTAGTTCTATCAAGTTTTAATTGTCAATTTAAATGGGTTGAGTCGAAATGTAACTTTAGTTGCATCAAGGATAATAAAACAATATATAAAATTAATACGACATAAGAACAACAATAATAATAATAATGATCGTCAACTTTAATAAGCAACATGATCCATTCCATAATATTAGGTGCAACTACGCAATTGGCGCAGTGACCAAGTGGTACTCATTACTGCGAGGGACAGCAATTCCAATTGATTTACACCAACTGGGAAAAACCGAGATGCACGACACATACGCACCAATTAAGGTCGTATGTGGCAACCTTTCGCAAGAAAAATACCTACACCTCAGCCCGGGTGTGGTGACGTCGAGTGGGCATGCCGTTCTGCCAACAGTACTTCATGGTCTGAACTGCCCACTCCAGCAGCAGGAGGGTCAATGACCAACGAACCTTAACCGTCCTCAATGCAAGTGACCTTTAATGCTACATCGGTTTACTAGTGCCCATAAGCTAGCATGCATTCGGTACTGTTCAATACTTGATCAAGGGGCCGACCATGGACGGGTCCTAGGTTCGACAAGACAGGGCTACCACAGTCAACACCCATGTGTTGCTGCCAACCTACACATGCATTATCCCTGCCCGGTCATAACATAAAATAAACTTCTTTTAATAATTCCCGTTCCAGTGATCAAGTTCATTCCTTAGTAATAATAATACCTTCTTAACGAGATTAGCAATTACTAAGCATAGCGTAACAGTGCCGACTCTACCAAGTTCTAAGACAATAGCATAGGTCATTTGGATATCATGCAAGGTGGGTTTCAATCAACTCCTATGACCTAATGCAACAATAATATAGACATAGAAATATAAACTAGCAAAGTTTAGTGGAGACGTGGAGGACCAGCAAGGACGTGGAAGCCAAGGTGGAGGCCCAACCAAAACTGACTTTGGGTCTGTTTTGGGGCTCTGGACTAGTCTGCATTAAAACGGATGCCCAGGACGCATACGGACTCGGATTTGGAAGTTCTACATATGTACGGAAAGATAAGAAGAGGACCTTTCCAATGCCGCCGGTATCATATCAAAATTCATCCGGAATCATCAGGAATATTCGAAACAAGAGAGGGTCCAGAATCTATTTCGGTGCTGCATCGCCTATTTTTGGCCTTTGGGCTTTGTATCTAGTTGAGCCCAATTAGGGGCGCGTCTAGAGGGTCTTGCATGACCCTAGGGTCTTCATATATAGCCACTGCCGCACCATTAGGCTTCAGGTTTTGCTTAGATTATTCTGTTCATAACAGTTTCGCCGTCATCATGGTTTGTGAGACCCCAACTTTGAGAGATTCATAATACATCTGCAATTGTGTTGCATTCTTCTTTGTTCTTGCTTGTGTTCTTGATTCACAGGCAGGGATTAGCCTTCTCAGCGAGGTCAATCATTTTAGGATGGTTGATAACCAGAGGAGAGGTCGTGCTATGATTGCAGGGTTTAGAACATGTTGTTCTGAAGCCGGATCGATTTGTGTGTCGTCTCCGACCAAATCAACGTATCTAGAACCTTTGGAAGATCGGGAACCCTTGTCCACATCAAGTGGTAATTAGAGCTTCAGGTGCACCGTCAGGTTTGCACTACCCTTAGTTAATTTTGTTTTGTGTTCATCCTATCGTCCACAGAAAAGCCCAAAAAAATTTTCCCTCCGCCCATAACCACGTGTTTAGCCTTTGCATATTTCAATTTCAGAGTTCGTAGTGTTGAGTTTGCGCCCTACTTCTTGTTTAGTCGCTGGTTTAGTTTGTGTTTTTGTCGCTAGTAGTGTTTTCCTTGCAACCCTAGCCGCCATCCCCTTCACCATCCTCTGCTTTGTTGGTTTTTTGTGCTAGGGTGGATTGATCGACACACCTAGACTAGTCCCACCATAATCCCACCCTAAACACACCGTTAACAACCCGGACCAATCCCCACAAATTCCACTTTCCGCTGCCTCCACGCCGCCAAAAAAAAATCCTACCCGATTCCAAACCCGACCTAAAACGCGACTCGGGTTTCTGGAGTGTGTGAGCCAAGAGCATCTCCAGAAGGCTTTGCTGGCTGCTTAGAGTGATCTGGCAGAGACGATCACCAGAACCGTTACTGATGCGGTCAACAAGCTTCATATTGGAGAAAGCATCGAGCGGTTGGAGAAGCGGGTCTCTAAGTTAACCGATCAGGTTGTCGCGTTGGAGACCGCTCCCAAGACCAATGATACAAACACCAATAACAACAACAACGACATTGAAGACGTCCATGATGAAGACACGGTGTATAAGGTTGATGGCACCGTGGATAGGCCAGCTACAAGGACCGCACGATTACGACATCGTTTGCAACATAATACTCAAGGTATGGGTGGTTTCCATAACTACAATCATCATCCACACGGTAACTATGCTCCAGATGACCCGTATGCTAAAATTAAGTTTTCAATTCATTCGTTTTCGGGTCAGTATGATTGTGATGTTTATCTTGATTGGGAGATGACTGTAGAACAAAAATTTAATGCCCATCTTATTCCTGAACAACATAGAGTTAGACAAGCTACTAGTGAGTTTAAGGACTTTGCTATTGTTTGGTGGAGTGGTCTAGCTGCTGAAACTGATTTGCCTACTACTTGGGAAGAACTTAAGGTAGCAATGCGTGATCATTTTGTTCCTCCTTCTTTTTATAGAGAGATTCATAATAAACTGCATCGTTTAGAACAAGGAGATAAAACTATTCAAGAGTACTTTAGTGAGCTTCAGAAAGGATTGATTCATTGTTCTATAGTTGAAAAAGTAGAGGATCAGATTTGTTGCTTTTATTCTGGTTTAAGAAAAGAAATTCAGGACATCCTTGATTATAAAGAATATTATACCCTCACCCAGTGTTTCCAGTATGCTATGCTTGCAGAGAAAGAATCATATAGACTTTTCAAGGCTTTTGAGGAGTACAGCAAGTCGAGGAACTCCTACCCCCCACGCTCAACGGGGACTTCGGGGCTGCCCAGGGCATCTTTCCGGCCGCCCCACCAGCATCTACCAAGGGAACCAGTGTTGTTTCTGCAGCCCCAAGATCAACCCCTGCACCTTCTACGCGCTCAGGTAAAACTTCTATGCAGGTACCAGCTTGTAGTGCCTGCTCTGTTGCTTCGACGGGGTGCACTACAGGGATTCAGTGCCACCGCTGCCATAGACTTGGTCATGTGCAGAAAGATTGTCCAAGTAGGCGGGCATATGTGGCGACAGACGATGGCGGTTACATGAGCACCTCCGATGTGAAGGATGAGGAGGAGGACGTCGCTGCCACCAGCAGTGACCTCGTCCTTGGAGGTGGAGACACCACGGGATACATGAACATTATTGTTCAACGTGTCCTTAGCACACAAGTTCATCAGCCCGAGACGATGCAGCGCTACAACTTGTTCCAGATTTTCTTCGTCATCAAGAACCACCGAGCACGTGTCATCATTGATGGAGGGAGCTGCAATAACTTGGTGAGTTCTGATGTGGTCAACAAGCTTGCTTTGACCACATGTCCACATCCACATCCGTACTACATTCAGTGGTTAAACGACTCTGGCAAAGCTAAGGTAATACAAACTAGTAGAGTTCCTTTTTCCATTGGTTCGTCTGTGGATTCTGTTGATTGTGATGTCGTACCCAGGCAAGCATGTTCACTTTTATTGGGTAGACCTTGGGAATTTGATAATGATGTTGTACACCATGATAGAAGTAATAAGTAGACTTTTATGCATAAAGGAACTAAAATTACTTTGTTACCAATGACCCCTGCTGAAATTGTATAAGATGATTTAGAAAGAGCTGCTAGTTTGAAAAATAAAGGTCCTGAAATTCAACAACCTATTAATTCTAATTCTACACCTAGTAATGTTAATGATTCTTCAAGTTCTAAGGGTGCTGGAATTAAATTACAAGGTCGTTCATGTCTTGCAACAAAATCTGAGCTTGCTGAAATTTCTGATAATGATGATATTTGCTATGCCTTGATATGCAAAGAAGATTTGTTTTCGCTTGATGATATTGCTTCTAGTGCTTTGCCTCCTGCTGTCACTAACCTTTTGCAGGAGTATGAGGATGTTTTTCCAGCTGAGATACCCTCGAGATTGCCACCTTTGAGAGGGATTGAGCATCAAATTGATTTGATTTCGAGTGCTATTTTGCCAAACCGTGTTGCTTATAGGACCAACCCTGAGGAGACTAAGGAGATACAACGACAAGTTCAAGACCTTTTGGATCGTGGGTATGTTCGTCAATCACTTAGTCCTTGTGTTGTTCCTGTACTTTTGGTTCCTAAGAAAGATGGTACTTGGCGTATGTGTGTAGATTGTAGAGCCATTAATAATATTAGTATTAGGTATCGTCATCCTATTCCTAGGCTAGACGACATGCTTGATGAGTTATGTGGTGCTATAATTTTCACTAAAATTGATTTGCGTAGTGGCTACCATCAAATTAGAATGAAACTTGGAGATGAATGGAAAATAGCTTTCAAAACCAAATTTGGATTATATGAGTGGTTAGTAATGCCTTTTGGTTTAACTAATGCACCTAATACTTTCATGCGCTTGATGAATGAAGTTTTAAGAGCTTTCATTGGCAAATTTGTGGTAGTTTACTTTGATGATATCTTGATTTATAGTACATCCATAGATGAACATATGAATCATTTGCGTGCTGTTTTTGATGCTTTACGAGATGCATGTTTATTTGGTAACCTTGAGAAGTGCACCTTTTGCACGGATCGAGTCTCTTTTCTTGGCTATGTTGTGACTCCACAGGGAATTGAGGTGGATGAGGCGAAGATTGAAGCCATAAAGAGCTGGCCTGTACCAAAAACTATCACATAGGTCAGGAGTTTTCTTGGTCTTGCAGGTTTCTACCGCTGCTTTGTCAAAGATTTCAGCACCATTGTTGAACCTTTGCATGAGTTGACAAAGAAGGGCGTTGATTTCCATTGGGGTAAGGTACATCATGAGTCTTTTGATGCTTTGAAGGATAAATTTACACATGCACCATTGCTGCAATTATCTAATTTTGATAAGATTTTTGAGCTTGAATGTGATGCTAGTGGTGTTTTGATAAGATTTTGATAAGATTTCCATTGGTGGTGTTTTGATGCAAGGTAGTAAACTTGTTGCATACTTTAGTGAGAAAATATTGGGCCTATTTTGAATTACTCCACGTATGATAAGGAATTGAATGCACTTGTACGTTGTTTAGAGACGTGGCGTCATTATTTGTTGCCCAAAAAATTTGTTATTCATTCTGATCATGAATCACTTAAGTATATTCGTTTCTCAATGTAATTGGAACCGTAGACATGCTAAATGGATTGAGTTTATTGAGTCTTTTCCTTACATTATTAAACATAAGAAAGAGAAGGATAATGTGATCGTTGATGCTTGATCTAGGAACTATACTTTATTGTCTCAACTTGATTGTAGAATTTTTGGACTTGAGGCAATTAAAGAACAATATACTATTGATGTTGATTTTAAGGATGTATTGCTGCATTGTAAAGAAGGTCGTGCATGGAACAAATTTGTGTTGACTGATGACTTCTTGTTTAGAGCTAACCGCCTATGCATTCTAGTTGGTTCCGTTCGTCTTTTGTTGTTACAGGAGGCGCATGGAGGTGGATTGATGGGTCATTTTGGTGCCAAGAAGACGGAGGATATTTTGGCCACACACTTATTTTGGCCAAGAATGAGGAAAGATATTGACCGCTTTGTTGCTCGCTGCACTACATGTCAAAAAGCTAAATCTCGCTTGAATCTACATGGTTTATACATGCCACTTCCTGTTCCTTCTATTCCTTGGGCGGATATTTCTATGGACTTTGTTTTAGGATTGCCTAGGACTAAGAGGGGGAGTGATAGTATTTTTGTTGTTGTGGATAGATTTTCTAAGATGACACACTTTATACCATGTCATAACACTGATGATGCTAGTTATATTGCTGATCTCTTTTTCAAAGAAATTGTACGTTTGCATGGTATGCCTTCTACTATTGTTTCAGATCGTGATGTAAAATTCTTGAGTCACTTTTGGCGCAGGCTTTGGAATAAGTTGGGTATAAAATTGTTGTTTTCTACAACTTGTCACCCACAAACTGATGGACAAACTGAGGTGGTGAATCGCACTTTGGGTACTATGTTGAGAGCTATTTTGAAGAAAAATTTGAAGCAATGGGAAGAATGTTTGCCTCAAGTTGAGTTTGCATATAATCGGGCAACATATTCTACTACCAAGGTAAGTCCTTTCAAGGTAGTGTATGGTTTTGATCCCCGTACTCCACTTGATATACTTCCTCTACCTAATCATGAGAGAGTTCATGTTGATGCTAAGCAGCGTGCTGAATTTATTTTGAAAATGCATGAGACCACTAGACTTAGCATTGAAAAGATGAATGACAAGTATAAATTGTTGGTAGTAATGGTAGAAAAGAAGTAAAACTTGATGTAGGAGATTTAGTATGGTTACACTTGAGAAAGGATAGATTTCCAGATTTGAGAAAGTCTAAATTAATGCCTAGAGTTGATGGTCCTTTCAAAATAATTGAGAAGATTAATGATAATGCATACAAACTTGAGTTGCCTCCCGAGTTCGGGGTAGTCCTACTTTTAACATTTCAGATTTGAAACCATACTTGGGAGAAGAGAATGAGCTTGAGTCGAGGACGACTCCACTTCAAGAGGGGGAGGATGAAGAGGACACCACTCCTAAGGATACATGCAACACTTCTCCAATTCTAGACTTGCAAGGTCCAATGACTAGAGCTCGTGCACGACGACTAAATTTAGAGGTGAGCTTGTTCCTACGTTGTTCATTATATGTCACTTTTGAGAATGGTTTGCTACCTAATGATTATATTGTAATTAGGAACCATGGAGAGTACCAGGAGATGATGGGAGAAGGACTTGGAGACGTGGAGGACCAGCAAGGACGTGGAAGCCAAGGTGGAGGCCCAACCAAAACCGACTTCGGGTCTGTTTTGGGGCTCAGGACCAGTCTGCACTAAAACTGATGCCCAGGACGCATACAGACTCGGATTTGGACGTTCTACATAGGCACAGAAAGATAAGAAGAGGACCTTTCCAATGCCGCCAGTCTCATATCAAAATTCATCCGGAGTCATCGGCAGTCATCGAAATAAAAGAGGGTTCAGAATCTGTTTCGGTGTTGCGTCGCCTATTTTTGGCCTTTGGGCTTTGTATCTAGTTGAGCCCATTAGGGGCGCATCCTAAGGGTTTTGCACGACCCCAGGGTCTTCATATACAGCCTCTGCCGCATCATTAGGGTTCGGGTTTTGTTTAGATTATTTTGTTCATAACAGTTTCGCCGTCATCACGGTTTGTGAGACCCCAACTTTGTGAGATTCATAATACATCTGCAATTGTGTTGCATTCTTCTTTGTTCTTGCTTGTGTTCTTGATTCGCAGGCTAGGATTAGTCTTTTCGGCGAGATCAATCGTTTTAAGATGGTTGATAAACAGAAGAGACATCATGCTGTGATTGCGGGGTTTAGAACATGCTGTTCTGAAGCCGGATCGATTTGTGTGTTGCTTCCAACCAATTCAACGTATCCAGAATCTTTCGAAAGATCAGGAACCCTTGTCCACATCAGGAATGGGATGAGAAGGCTCACCGAGTGCTACAAATTCTGACCAATGGCACAGGACATCACCGGGGAAGTAACTTCTGGTTTTCCTTCAATTCACTCTATTTGTGCACAAATTTGGCTAGGCAGGGTCACAGGAAGGTAGAGGGGGAGTATGCGAGTGGGTTGGAGCTCTCAGCTCGACTTGGAGGGCATGGAAACAGGGAACTTAAGCTTGAGCTTGCGCTCGGTTCAGCAATGGCAGACAGAGGGGAAGAGGAGAGAAAAATGGGAAGAGCAGAGAGTACAGAGGGCGATTGGAGAGTGTTGGCGAGGCTCTGGGTGCGCATTCAAGTTGT
Source organism: Eleusine coracana subsp. coracana (assembly GCA_032690845.1). Taxonomy (NCBI): domain Eukaryota; kingdom Viridiplantae; phylum Streptophyta; class Magnoliopsida; order Poales; family Poaceae; genus Eleusine; species Eleusine coracana. The sequence goes on along the minus strand of CM064418.1, from coordinate 20,903,528 downwards.
GCAGAGGAGGCAAGGTGGTTGGAGATCGAGATCAAGAAGAGGGAGCGGAATTGAAGTCGTCGGCCGGTCACGTCGATGGCGTGCAGAGAGAAAAGGGGGAGGAGGAAGCTGTTGGGTAAGCTCGCGGCTGAGAGGATAGCGCGGGGCAGAGAGGAGGGTCAACGGGACTGTAGCGTGCGCGGTCCCGAGGCAAGAGTAGGTGTTGGCGTCGGCAGAGGGGAGCTGGCACCGGGGAGGAGCTCTGCGCCAGTCAGAGGAAGAAGAAAAGAGATTTTGCACTGCAGCCCTCCAAGATTTGGATTCTTTGCAACTAGGTCCTTGGTCAAAGATAATTCCAATTAATATAGCTAGGGACCTCCAATTGATTTGGGATTTTGCACATAGGTACTTTGTAAAAATTCGGGTGCCCTGGTGGGACCCATTTGGATAGAATTTCTTTAATTATTCTAGAATTAATTTCCCATTGTGAAAGGTTTCTATGTTTTAATTAATTAATTGGGGTATTTCCACAATTGGTAAAATACTTATTAAATTCATAAAATTATATCTTAATATTACTAATATGATTATGAATTTAGTTGGCATTAGTTGCATTGAAATGTTTTAAGTTGCTAGTTTGATTGTAGGGTTTTTAATTATCTGGAATTAATTTAAATAATTGAAGTGAGGCTTCATTATTTTATGCTATATGATTCATGATTTGTGCTCTTCATGCTTGTTAAATAGAAGTGAGACACCTGGGGTGTCACACTTGCCCGCCGCCTTGTGGACCGACTTTTGCCTACCGACTCTTCTTCACCTACAAATACCCCCGGTCCGTCGCCACCTATAAATAGTGGAGAATTCGGGAGAAAATCATCAATCAATACATCAAGGAGTCCATTTCCCACTACTTGTCCCACAATGTAGAATAGGGTAGTTAGTCGGGAGTTAGAGTCTAGTCGAGAGCATCGCTCCGAATTCTGGAATCATCTCGGAGTCTTGGTATGAGCTCTCTTATATATTTTCTCCTTTGTAAGTCTTATCCTTTATCAATATAATTATCTTCCCCTTTATATCTTGTGAATTATTCATTTCTTCAAGTTGCAATTATCGGGAAGAAACTTTGTTGAATAGTTCACGGGTTTCCCGGATAGGATTTAATTAAGTTCAGTTCTTTCTAGGACATAAACTTGGTTATTTCCCGGCTATTCTTCCGCTCGATCAACGGAAGAATATCTAGTGAAGGCGTATGTGTTGGTATTTGTTAATGTTGCATCAAGAATATGATTATTCTTGGAATGGTGCCAGAAATAATTGTTGGCGTTTGTTATGCTTTAAGAATAAAATGAATTAATCCGCAAGTGCACGGAACACCATTATAGCATTTCACCCGGGAGTATTCCAAGGTGTTGTATTTATTTTCCTCAGGGAACCTAGGCGTAAGATTAACTTGGTTTAACAAAGATATAACTGCAAGAGTTTATACCAACTGACAATAATGAGGGTAAGGATGTTCAATAATAAGATGGGGTTAGCAACATAGGAGAAGTCCACACTAGAATATATAAATAAAGAGATTGGTTAAGCTAGCCGGGAGGACAGCGAGTCTAAGTCTAAAATTCCTAAAAATATATCTTTCCAAAATATATCTAAATCAAGCGTCAAACTCCTAATTACTCGGGTCAAGTGCTTAGACCAATTTTTTCGTACAACCTCAAGTCTTTTCACCTGTTAGCTCACTTCAGGGCACGAAAACATTCCACTAATATGGGCCGGTAACTAGCCTCTCTACTAGTGGGTATGCTATCACTAGACAACCCTGACTAAGACAGCCCGAATGTGGTGGATTACTAAAAGGGACGGACAGGGCTGTCACAACCTGTCGCCTACTACACAGCCCGTGGGGTCGAATGCAAATCCATCTAGCGTTAACTTAGGCACCACGCCTACGCCTTCACTAGATATTCTTCCGTTGGCCTAGCGGAAGAATAGCCGGGAAATAACCAAGTCTAAGTTCGGAAATAACTAAACTTACTTAAATCCTAGCTGGGAAACCCGTGAACTACGCAATAAAGTTTCTTCCCGAATATTGTAACTTAAGGAAAATGACTAAACTAAGATAAATACTTGACAAGATATAAACAAAAATATATTTATATTGATAAAGGATAAGTCTTACATAAAGAGAAAAGATACAAGAGGGCTCATACCAAGACTCCAAGACAATTCTGGAATCCCGAGCGATGCTCTCGACTAACTAACGTACTCTACTAAGTAGCACAAGTAGTGGGAAATGAACTCCTTGATGTGTTTCTTGCTTTGATATGCTTCTTGTGCCAAATTCCCCCTCTATTTATAGGTGGCATAGGTCCAGGGGGTATTTGTAGGTTAAGGAGGGTTGGTTGGCCAAAGTCAGCGCACCGGGCGTGCAGCGTCGGGCGGCATGCACCGTGTTGATGGTCCTTAAGTGCTAAATCCGACCATCAAATCCTTGCATAAATAACATAAAAGGAATAAACAAAATTGTGATAGCAGTTTATTATTAACCATTTCCATGAGTTTTGGTGAGACATGTGTTTGCAGGTATAAAAGAGCCAGAATATGCAAAAAACATGAAGAAACGCCCTGTCGGCCGATACTGCCGTAAAACAGCCGGCCGACAGGGTCGTATGAGGCTGAAATCAGGGCCTGGCAGGGTTGTGATAACTGAAATCAGAACTCAGCCGATAGGGTCATATCAGGCTGAAATTAGCCACCCAGCTGGTTAAAACAGAGTCTCATCAGGCTGAACCATCTGACCCAGCCAACCCTGAAAAAAACTCCACCATAAGGCCGTTTTCCATCCCCGAACTAGGGAGGGTAAAAAGTGGAGAAGTAAAGGAGGCACCCAAGTGGCACAACTTGGGCAAGAGAAGACATGACCTGGAGGGGGTCGGCACCAAAAATGGGCCGTCGCCTGGCCTAGGCCGCCGCCCGGCTGGGAACTTCCTCCCGAGGTGTCCAGCCCACTCGGCCCATCATGCCAACCGACGCCAAGTGGATAAGGCGGCTGAAAACTGACTCAACAACCGTTATTCGGACCAAATCTGAGACGTCCAAAGGAAGTCTATCGAAAACCGACCTCATTCAACGGTCACCCCGCCTGGGTTGCCGCCCGGCACGGCAAGCCGGTGCGGCCCGCCGCCCGGCGGCGAAACTTTTGCCCACCGACCCTCCTTCACCTACAAATACCCGCCAGCACTTCACCACCTATAAATAGAGGGGGTATTTGGTAGAAAAGAAGGACACAAGAAGAAGATATTAGAGCTCCACTCAAAGGCTTTAGCACTGCCAAAGTGCTTTGAAAATAGGGAGAGAGTGAGGGAGATTTAGGAGGAGGTCCGGACTTGTTGGCGCCTTCTCCACACTTGTACCTCGGCCGATGCTTTTCTTTCTTAGTAAGTATTCGTGATCTTCCATTGGTATTTAATAACCTTTTTAAGTAAGTTCTTTCATTAGTTTCTTATGAGATCATCGTTCTATTTAGTTAGAGTATCATAGTCTTCTATCAGTGTGATGTCGAGACTTTGATAGTAATTAATAGCGTAGGCGTGGTGTCTAGGCTAGAGGTTACCTTTGTTTGACGCGTGCCCCATGGTTTGTAGATGTAGTCGGTAGGTGGTGACAGCCCTATCCGGCCTTAGTAATCCTCCATGTTCGGGTACATCATAGAGCTGTTGGCCGGAGTCGACTGTGGATGCAGGGGTAAGCCGGTGCCCGAAGTAAGCAGTTTTAGACTGAACCTATCTTATTATAGGATCCTTGACCATTAGAATCCTCTCTACCCTCTGCCTAGCTTATTCTTGTTGTTCTTGGATGAATTAAGATAGAAGACGAGACACACACGTTCACTGTGAATTTGATACCTTGGAATAATCTTAGGTGAAGTGCTATAGCGATATTCGTGCGCTTGCGGATTTATCTGTGATCGTAAGAAATACCAACAAGAATTTTGGCGTCGTTGTCAGGGATAGTAATATTTCTGGTGCGACGTTAAGAAGTGTCAACACACCATCGGGCGGTCGTGGGATCGTGTCGTTTCCCGATCGACTCCTTTTGGTTGGCTCAGATCTTGTCTTGATGGTGGTAGTTCGGTCGTTTTGCGCCAATTTCTTTGTGTTGGTGTCGGTTGGCGTATTGGGCCCCATGGGTTGGCAACCCCGGGTAGCCACCAAGGCCGAGTGGTAGGCCAGGCCGGCAGGCGGCCAGGGCTGGGTGCCGACCCCCTCCGGGTCGTCCATTGACTTCTCCCGGTTAAGCTTCTTTTTTGCCTTCTCTTCCTTAATCTGGGAGGAGGAAACACCATCATGGTGAAGTGTTTTTGGAAAACTGGCCAAGTTGGATGATCAGACCAAAAACAGCTCCGTTTAACCAGCTGGGTGGCTAATTTCAGCCAGTTACGACCCTGTCGGCTGGTTTCTGCCAGAAAACGACCCTGTCGGCTGGTGAAAATGACTGTTTCAGTCGTGATCGACTGACGGGGTGCTTCTTTATGTTTTTGCACATTTTGGGTCTCTTATGCCTGCAAACATATATTTCACCAAAAATCGTGGAACTTTATCAGTTTAAACAAATATTTCTTGAACTTTGGTCTTTACCTTGCATTTCCTGACAGGTTGGTGGCTGATTTTGGGTTTTATCGGCCGCCAACAGTAGGCGTTGTGCCTAAGTTTATGCTAGCTGGATTTGCATTCATCCCCATGGGCTGTGTGTTAGTCAGTTGGTGGTGACAGCCCTGTCCGTCCCTTTAGTAATCCACCACGTTCGGGCTGTCTTAGTCAGGGTTGTCTAGCGATAGCGTACCCACTAGTACAGAGGCTAGTTACCGGCTCATATTAGTGGCATATTTTCATGCCCTGAAGTGATCTAATAGGTGAAATGTGACATCCCATGTCACAAAATAGAACTTAACCAAACCCAATGTAATTAAGGGATAATTAAAAATATAAATAGTCAAGGTGCCAAAGAATAAAGAAAGAAAATTAAGTAATTAAATCAAGAATATCCAAATAAGGGCCCTTCTCAAACATCACAAAATCCCATGGGAGGACCCCAATGTTTTTTCATATTCCGAATGGCCACATTAAATGAGAATTTTGATAATTTTTGTAGAATTTTTGGTAACCATTTAATACCCTTAAAAATTCCCCTAAAGCCAGAGAAGAGTAATTTTGTTCTGGAATTTTAAAAATTAATTGAAGCCGATTCAGCTGATTCACCCAAAAGAAAAGTTGGAGAACATGTTTTTCTGGAAGAGCACAAAAATCTGTGTCAAAGTTGGAGCAAGGGAACTTGGTGAATTTTGCCGAAACCCGAGTCAGGTCCAAGTCAAGCCGGGTCAACCCCCCCCCCCCCCCCTTCTCTCTCTTTTTTCCTCTGGCCAGTCTCCGATCGACACCGACGCCACCGTATGAGCCACCGTCAATTTCTGTAGGCCCATCACGGCCATTGCTCTGCCAAATCATGCCTGTGCCACCGGATGGCATTGAAACCCCGCCGGAGAGCCACTCCCCTGCCGACAGCTCGCCGTCGCTCTCTCTCTCTCTCCCGGCCCTCTCTCCCGCCGACCAATTAAAGGGGGCCAGCAGTGCTCGCCAACCCATTCCTCTCCTTCTCTGCTCACATTCAGCTCATGCACGCTCCCTCGCTCTCCTGCAAGGCCGTGCAGCACAACGCTCGCTTTCCTCCTCCTCTGCTGCAAGGAAACCGGCGGCCTCCCCTGCTCAGTGCCGCCTGAGCACCCCCGCGCTCCGCTCCGATCAGGCAGCCCCCCCTCCCTCTTTCTTTCACAAATCAGCACACCAAGGAACATTCTCGTAGCCTACTGATTCCCTCCATCACTAGTGCAGAGACGTCGCCGGAATTTGGAGAACCCGAGCCGCCGCCGGCCACCGCGCGGAGGGGGCTCACGGCGACGACGACTTTCCCGGCCACCCCAACTCCAGCAATCGCTTCGACTACCACCACGACACCCAGGTGATGCTCCCAGATCCTCTCCCTTGCCGAGTTCACCTCTAAATGCGCCTACCACCATCGGCCGCCGTCGAGCATCGCCGCCGCTCGTCGCCGGCAGTGCTCCGGCAAGCCCGACTCCGGCCACCACCACCCACGTGATCGTCTTGGGTCACTAATCACGTAGAGCAGCTCCGAGTCTCGAGTCCCGCCACCGATCGCCGCAGGCGAGCCGGTAGAGCCGTAGCGCCGCCGCGCGCGCGGGGGAAATTTGAATTGGCCAGTGGCAATTTTGTAAATAGGACTGAACTTTGATTAAACTTGGAAATTCAATAACTCGAGAAATAAAAGTCCTAAAAATGTGAAACCAATTTTTTTAAACTCCTAAAATCCTCCTCTGCCAGAAAAACAGGTTGAGGTCCAAAGTTGCTCAGTAAATTAATTTATTTAATTCCCTAAAGTTACAACCCTAAATTGCTTAATAAATTCATAAGTAAATAAATATAAATGGTAAATTCATGAAACTTTCTCAGTGGTCATTTCATGGCATCCTTAAACTTTATGCAAAAGCACATTTTTATGTTTAGGCATAATTTTAGTATTATTGCATAAATCTTCACTTTCAATAATTGAATTTATGTACATTATTGACTAGGAATTTAATTATGAAAGTTGGTATTCCTGTCCCTTATGCACTTTTACACTCATGTAAAATTCCATGAAAAATTTGAAGCAACTTAAGTATGCTTTTGCTGTCGAAATTAATCAATTGTTAGCTAAAGTAAGATTTTTCCATATAAATCTTGCTTTTTGTGTGCATTTAAGAAGGGTAGGCATAAATTCACTTCTGGAATATTTATGAAGAATAATTACATTAACTTTACAGTAGAAATCATTATCTACATATATCTACTCATGGTTCCTAATTAACTATATGAGCCTAGAACTAGTTATGCAATTAAATTGCCATAGTATGTATAGTGCTAGTTTTGCATATGGCCACTTTAGCTAAGTTGCTCAAAATGAACTTTCTGGAAATTAGACCCGAATACTGCATTGTCATATCATCATCGGCATGTGATGTCATATAATCATCACCTACGTCATGCTCATGTTAAAGTAGACATACCCTAAGTTGTGATGATTAAAAGTTACATTCTTGTAATTAGATGTTTGTCCCCTTCAAAATTTAGTAGCTACCATGTCATACTTAGATGTGCACACATTCATGAATAAATGATTAGTCATTAATTTTATTTGCTGAGGAAGTGCCATGAATTGTCATGCCCTCCATTTCATCTTTAGTTAAGGAACTCCATGAAACCTTGTGTATTTCTTCGCATTGATGCATGTCCATTCCATATAGGGATCGAGACCATGGAGATCACACTGGATCAGCAAGGACCTGAAGTGAACTTTGGTGAAGACACTAACTACGATCACTCCCAAGGCAAGCCCCGATGCATAACCCATTAAATTTTTCAGTCCTTTTACTTTATCACAAGTTAGGAATATTGTAATGTGCATTAAGTGTAGGGCTTGGATGAAACCCACTTGCACACTCCAGCAATGACCTATGATTAGAATGTTAGTAAGCTTTTCCGTTAGCAATGCTATTCTTAAACTAGTGGAGTCAACGGTAGGTTCTAGATTCAACTATGGTTACTTGGTTAATGGACTTGATAAAATGGAGCACCTATCGTTGCAACTCCGCGTACAAGTATTGAACAGTACCAAGTACATACCATTAATATGGGGATTGGTAAACCTAGTAACTTGGGCGCCATATTGTTGGAGGACCATACTCATCGATCCAGAGGTGATGTGAACGGCACGGTGGTTGCACGGGTTTGAGGACCGCTGGAGAGTGCATGGGTTAAGCCTCGGATACGAAGTACTGTATCGCGGGGAGGACGTGTACTCGGGATCGATGGCCCCGGATCGACTTTATAGCAATCTTGTGAACGGTGGCCATACGTGTTCTTAAGTGATGCGTATGTCATGTATTTGGGTTTTCCCTGCAGGATGTAAATCAATTCGAATTGCCGTCCCTCGTGGTTATGAGTACCTCTTGTTTGAGCAGCGGCAATGATATGTTAAGTAGTAAAGTTGTGGTTAGGTTTCTGAAATTTACTCATGCTATGGACACATATTGTTATGATGTATTGCTCTTTATTTCTACTCGTGTCTTAGCATCTAGCTAGATTCACCGTAGTGGTTATTCTGAAATCAGCAAAGTAAAATCTTGATTTAAGAAATTGTAAATGCTGCATAGAACTATTAGGAGCTTCTTATGCAATTATCAAATAAACCCAGTCAGCCCACTGCATACAAGGAGTCAGTTTTAGTAAACCTTTTGACGGGTATGTCTTGTGGAGTATGTTAGATACTCAGGCTTTGTAATGATGCTGTTTTTCAGGTTTTCCTTAGGCCACATATTGTGATTGTTGTAACAAGGTCGTGTGGGAAGGTGAGGAGCCTCAGAACTGGACCATTGAATGGGTCCCTAGCTCCAATAACTGTGATGAGTGAGCCATCACCATAGGGTTGGCATGGTTCACGTAGGACTTGATGTCGTGTTTTGTCGTCGTATCGCTTCCGCTAATTTGTGTAACATGTACTAAGGACATATGTATTGTATCAGATCTGAACTTGTTTATATTCTACCTCTGAAGTTGTAATATTATGCACCCAAGTGATGTAATATTGTAAATAATGAATGTTCATGTGTGAATGCTATGTATGGTTACTTCGTTAACCATCTCCCGAGGCGATCCTGTACGACATACTCTACTTTTCGGAGTAGGGTTGTCACATGAAATACTCAAGGTTGTACCAAGAAATTGGTGTAAGCACTCATCCCAATTAACTAGGATTTGACGCTTGACTTAGATATATCAGAAAGATATATTTTAGGAATCTTAGACTTAGACTCGCTATCCTCCCTTCTAGCTTAACCTTTCACTTTATTTATCGTAGTGTGGATTTCTCCTTTGTTACTACCCCACTCTATCGTTGATTATCCTTACTCGCATTTTTGGTTGGTTTGAATTATTCTTTAGTCATATCTTTGTTACGCCGATATAATCTTATGCCTAGCTTCCCTATGGAAATAAATACGATATCTTGGAATACTCCCGGGTGAAATGCTACAATGGTGTTCCATGCGCTTGTGGATTAATTCACTTTACACTTAAAGCATAACAAACAACAACAATTATTTTTGGCATCATATAGGGATAGTTATATTCTTGATGCGACATTAAGAAATACCAAGAAGCAATTCTGCCACCGTTGCCGGGGAAGCAATGGCTAAGATTTCAAGACTAACATAGATTGTCTATTGAGCTAATTCACCGCTAGCCTTAGTGGGATCACCCCTATTTTGTTTTAGTATGGAACAAACAGGACACAATTTCCTTGACCTTGGAGCAAGTTTTCATAGAAGAAGAGCCCGTGGTGTTGCGATACTTCTCAACGAATCATCATGTACCACTATAGCTCAGTTTTCAAAGAGGTAAGCCCCAAAATCTGGCCCTTAACCATCTATTTGGATAGTTTGGGTATTGATGGAATTGATTCGTCACCATCTGATGTTATGTTCTTATCTTATTCTATATTGGGTTATGCGTTCCTTGTTTGGTTGTGTGCCCTATGTATGTATGTGATCTAGAATATAAAAGTGGTAATCTCTATCATGGTACAATGTAAAATAAGGAGAATGCATGTGTTTTCCTTCAACAATTGATCAAATTAGATATGTTGTCTAGGTTGATTGATGGAATTGATAGAGATATGCCTATTGTAGACGAATAGGTTTGTGGTAACAATTGTAGAAATCAATGGACCAAGTGATGCCAAAAGAGAATGAAAAAGGAAACTCTAAAAGGTCACAACCATAGAGCGCAAAAACAAGTTTCCGGTATTGCAAAAGGAGGCTGTCTCATTTAGGACGTAAAATCTGACCTCTTGTCGGACGGTAACCAATATTTATCCCCCCTTTTCTCATTTAAATACCACTAAATTAGGCTGTTTTTATTCCCTTCTTCAACCATTAAATTTGGCTATAAAAGAAAAGAGATAAAAAATCAAAATAAAATAATTTTTTTTTGGTGATGACTCGGCCAAGAGGTCAATTTTGGGTCAAAATGACCACCCGGCTATGTATCCAGGGCTCTAACCCAGCCAGCAAAATTTTAGTGAAAAATGACCATCCGGCTAAGCAATTCTTAGTGCACCAACGAGGTCATTTTTCATGAAAAACGACCACCCGACTACGTCATCTTAGTGCAGCCCGGCCAGGTCTGCCGCACGGCAATACTTTTTCTCGGATTCTTGGCACGTTTACTGTAGGAACGATGGCCGTGAGTGGAGGAGCTGTGCCTAGCTTTTCCTTTATGAAAAATGCTCACCTATGACCCCACCATGAGTAAAAGTAGATGGAGGAGAGCCACACAAGTCACCTCATTCACCACTCACAAGTCAAATCTGAGCACCCGGGAGGTCATATCTCATGATAAACGACCATCCAGGTGATGATCTGAGGCTCTAACCTGGCTAGTCAGTTTTCAGCACCCGGGAGGTCATATTTCATGAAAAATGACCACCCAGCTGGGTAATTTTAAGTTGCCCAGAACCTAACCCGGCCAGTCAAATTTGAGCACTCGGGAGGTCAGTTTTGGTCAGAAATGATCACCCGACTAGGAAAACTTTGAGCCACCTAGCCTCAAATAACCCAGTCAGATTTTAGCACCCGGAAGGTCATATTTCATTAAGAATGACCACCCAGCTGGGTGATTTTAGTGCCGCCCGGCCAGGCCTGCCGCCCTGCAAGCCATGGTGCCCGGCCATAGTTTTTCCTGAATTTCATGCCACTCTAATGCAGAGATGATGGCCATGAGGGGAGGAAGTGTACCCAACCTTCCCTTTAGGAAAAATGCTCACAATAAATCCTCCACCATGAGTAAAAGTGAATGAAAGAGGGCCACACACGTCACCTCACTCTTTCACCACCCACACTCACCTGTCATCCCACTCCCTAGGCCTCATGAGTGGCAAGATACTCATTGCAAACATACGACATTGGCGATCCCATTGTTGATGGTCCTTAAATGCTAAATCTGACCATCAAACCCTTGCATAAATAACATAAAAGAAATAACTAACATGGTGGTAGGAGCTTCTTACTAACAATTTCCACAAGTGTTGGTGAATATTTGCATGCAGGTGATTTATTAACAAATTCAAGGAAATATCAGAGTTACAAGAGGAGAAATAATAAAAGCCCATAAATATGAAGTAAAAATTTATCAAATAATATATTAGACCTCACCATGTTGAAGCTCTTGTCGAGCCGATCGAAACGCATATATAACTTACCTAAATCGGACTTCTAATATGAGATTTATGAAGCATAGAAGATCATGTGTTTAGGCTGAACTGATGCTGATGTCAACATGACGTCAGTGCACGCGGGAGAGGAAGAGAATGACGGTTCAGGTTGCTTGGCTGAGTGGGGAAGGCCATTACTTGGCCCCTAAGGATGAGGGATAGTCTACAGAATATTCCCTTATTCTTAAAAAAGGTTCTCCGCTCCCCCAAGTCACCTCCCACTATAAATACAGCCCCTCTCTCTCTCTTATTTTACACAACACAAGAAGAAGAGATTAGAGCTCCACTCAAAAGGCTTTAGCACTGCCAAAGTGCTTAGAAAATAGGGAGAGAGTGAGGGAGAGTTAGGAGGATGTCCGGGTTTGTCGGCACCATCTCCATGCTTGTACCTTGACGGATGCTTTCCTTTCTTAGTAAGTATTCGAAATCTTTCTTTGGTATTTAAGTTTCTTATATAAGTAAGTTCTTTATTTTAATTGTTGGCTTGCTCATCGCTCTATTTATTTAGAGTGCCTTTGTCTTATAGAATTCAAGATAAAGGTAGTAATCAATAATGTAGACGTGATGTCTATGTTAGAGGTTACCTTGGTTTGCTTTGTATCCCACGGGTTGTTGAGGTAGTCGGTAGGTGGTGATAGCCCTATCCGTCCATTGTAATGCTCCACATTCGGATACATCATAGGCTCTTGGCCGGAGGCACTTGGCAGACCAGAGGTAAGCCGGCGCCCAACATAAACAATTAGAGATTGGACATACCTTATTCTAAGATCCTTGACAATAGGAATCCTCTCTATCCTACGCCTACCACATTCTTGTTGTCCTTAGACGAATCTATTTAGAAGATAATTACACAAACATTCCCTGTGAATTCGATATCCTGGAATACTCCAAGATGAAGTGCAACATCAGTATCCGTGCACTTGTGGATTTATCTGTGATCGTAAGAAATACCAACAAGCATTTCTGGCACCGTTGCTGAGGAACTTTGCTCCTACCTGATGATTAGAGGCATGACACAGGAGACATTAAAGTGGAAATTGTTTCCATTTTCTTTCAAAGAGAAGGCGGAACAATGGTACACTCATACCGTCGAGAGTGCAAATGGTGACTGGGAAGAACTTCGAGATAAATTTTGTCTTGTGTTCTTTCCGTTATCTCAAATTGCATCCCTTTGAAGAGAAATTCTCTGCTTTCAGCAGATTGAGAGGGAAAATATAGGTGCAGCTTGGTCTAGATTTTCGTTGTTAATTCACTCAGGTCCAAACTTGTCTATGCCCGACCATGTGTTGCTACAACACTTTTGCCTGGGTCTTAGCAAGGAATCTGCCCTTTTCACAAGACCATGATGGAAGGAAGAGAAATCTTAGATCGTATCCTTGAAAATTCTTCCTATTTCACCGGTTGCAATGAGCCCCTCCACGAGGAAGCTAAGGCGAGCAATGAGGACTCTTTAACGGTTGAGTCAAATCCTATACTTTGCACACCCCATGATTCGAGCCATAAGCCCTCACCTGAACCACGAGCATCGGAGGAAGAAGAAATTCAGCCTTTCGAGTTCCCTTTTGATTTCGAGGTAGATCTCTTTGAAGATTATGGAAATACCTTGAATTATTTTTATGAAAAGAAACCATCGGTTCCTATTTCTCCTCCTGATCCTCTTAAGGAGCCATTTCTCCTAGACACCGTGAAGGAGTTAACTTCAATCATGAGCAATGAATGGTTAAGAGAGGTTGAGCTATCCTCTAAAGTGATTCGAATAAGCTCCCCGTCTTCAATTATTCAATGTGTCATTAGAGGAACCACGATGGATGTTCTTTACAATCCCACTGTCGGTGCCAACATCATCTCAGATTCTTGTGCATTCACAATTTTAGGTGATGAACCATTGGCACCAATCCATAATCCTTCAAGTTACCTTGAGGGCCAATTGTTGAAGGATATGGGATTTTGCAAAACGTGTCCACAAGGCATGAAAATGTTGAGGCCCTCTTAGATTTCCATGTTTTTGAAGTCCATGAATTTGATATCGTGATTGGTCATCCTATTGAGAAATTGCTCTTAGATGGACGAACACTAGGGAGCCTAGACATAAAACTTGGGGAGAACACCTTTTCTGTCCCAATCTCTCGAGCAAAGAACACTCTAGCAGAACCTCTCCCCAATGATGAGCCCACAGAAGAGGTGATGGCCATTTTTCCCTTTGACTCCCCTAAATCCCTCCTTGAACATGATGCCAAGCAATTTATCGAATAGAGGGATGATATGCAGGAGACCTTTGAACTACCCAAAGATGAGCCACCATCACGACCTCCAATTGAGCTTAAACCTTTGCCCTCAGGTCTACGTTATGCTTTCTTAAATGGTGATACAGAAGCCCCTGTCATCATAAGTCACAAGCTATCAGAGGAAGAAACCAGTAGACTTATTGCCATTCTAGAAAAGCATCGATGTATCCTAGGTTACTCACTCGAAGATCTCAAGGGGATTAGTCCTTCTCTTTGCACCCATCGCATCCCCATTGACCCTGGTAGCACACATTGTAGGGAGCCTCAAAGGAGGCTAAACAATGCGATGAGAGAGGTTGTCAAGAAGGAGGCATTGAAGCTCTTACATGCCGGGATAATTTGTCATGTCCCTCATAGTGAGTGGGTTATCCCTGTCCAAGCAGTGCCTAAGAAGGGAGGTATGACGGTCGTTAGAAACGATAGAAATGAGTTGATCCCTCAGTGCACCGTCACGGGATGGAGGATGTGCATCGACTATTGGAGGCTCAACAAGGCAACATAAAAGGATCATTTTCCGCTGCCCTTCATTGATGAAATGTTGGAGCGTCTTGCCAAACATTCCTTCTTTTTGCTTCCTTGATGGGTACTCTGGTTACCATCAAATTCCCATCCATCCTGATGATCAAAGTAAGACCACCTTCACGTGCCCTTATGGAACCTATGCCTATCGTAGAATGTCTTTCCGGTTGTGTAATGCCCCCGCTTCATTCCAAAGGTGCATAATGTCTATATTCTCTGACATGATTGAAGAGATCATGGAAGTCTTTATGGATGACTTCTCTGTCTATGGGAAAACTTTCGATCATTGTCTTGAGAATTTAGATAAGGTCTTGCAAATATGCCTTGAAAAGGACTTGGTACTTAATTGGGAGAAATGCCACTTTATGGTCCGAGAAGGCATTGTTTTAGGACACCATGTGTCTGAAAGGGGGATAGGGGTGGATAGAGCCAAGATTGAAGTTGTAGAAAAGCTTCCACCTCTAATCAATGTTAAGGGGATCCGTAGTTTTCTGGGACAAGCGGGGTTCTATCGGTGTTTTATTAAGGACTTTTCTCAAATTACCAGACCCCTCACTAGTCTTTTGGGCAAGGATACTCCCTTTAATTTTGATGATAAGTGCCTAAATTCTTTCAAGATCCTTAAGAAGGCACTCATCTCGGCTCCAATCATACAACCACCTGACTGGATGCTACCTTTTGAAATAATGTGTGACGCTAGTGACTATGCTGCTGGAGCCGTCCTTGGACAAACCAAAGATAAGAAGCATCATGCAATAGCCTATGCTAGCAAAACCCTCTCAGGACCTCAACTTAACTATGCCATAACTGAAAAAGAGCTTCTTGCCATTGTTTTTGCAATTGATAAGTTTAGATCTTACTTAGTGGGAGCAAAGGTTATTGTTTATACCAATCATGCTGCATTGAAGTATTTACTCACTAAGAAATTGGGGTATCTCTTTATCTATCTTTTTATTCCACACCTCTTTTCCTACATGACCTTATCATATCCTTGCACTTTACCTATATCTTCCACCCATTTTTGCTTACGGTATCTTGACCTACATCAGATGGTGAGAGGTGGGAACCGCAACATGAACAACAACCATGAGGAACAGGAGCAGCCACCCCCGTAGATCTCCATGGAACAACACATGGCCATGTAGACACAACTCCTCCAGAACATGCACCGAACCCTGGTGCAGTCACCGCGCAAACAATGTCACAGGAGCTGCTCCCAGCCTAGAGACAAACTTGGAGATTTCCAACGGACCAAGCCCCCAACTTTCTCTCACTCTGTGGAGCCCATGGATGCAGATGACTGGCTAAAGACTATTGACAAGAAGCTGCAAGTCACTCAATGCAACAATAGGGAGAAGGTGTTGTTTGCCGCACATCAGCTTGTTGGACCTGCTGCAGATTGGTGGGATGCTTATGTTGCAGCCCATGAGGAGCCTAGTAGTATCAACTGGCATGAGTTCCAGAACAGCTTTAGGTCTCACCACGTGCCTCAGGGGGTAATAAGGCTGAAGAAGGAGTTCCAGGATCTGAAGCAGGGATCCATGACCGTGAGTGAGTATGTTGCTCGTTTCACCCAACTGTATAGGTATGCCCCAGGAGAAGTGGACACGGATGAGAAGAAGTGTGAGTGTTTTCTTGATGGGTTGAATGATGGTCTCGCCTATTCACTTGAGGCTTGTAACTATGCGAACTTTCAAGAGATGGTGCATAAAGGTCAACAAAGAGGCAGCAACACTAGGCCTAGCCTTAGATCATCTTCTGGTGGATCCGTATTCTATTCTGGACAACAGAGTGGACAACACAGAACTCAACCTGTAGGTCAGGGTTTCGTTACCCCTCAACGTCAGTTTCAACATCCTAACTCTCAGACGCCTCCCCTGTCAGCTCACACTCAGCAGAGGACCAATGGTAATCAGACCCCAACAACCAATAGGAAGTGCTACAGGTGTGGAGAAAAGGGTCACTTTGCTAACCAATGTCCCAATCCGCAGACGTGCCAACCTCCAACCCAAGATATTGCCCCAACACCCAACCGCAATGGAAACTCTGCCTCGACAGCAGCCAGGCAGAACTATGCTAGAGGTCGAGTCAACCAGGTTGCTCTTGAAGATGCTCAGGAATCTCCAGACGTTGTTCTTGGTATGTTGCTCGTAAACTCAAACCCCGCTGTTTCATCGTTTTAGGTCTCACTGGAGCATCACATTCATTCATATCATCCAAATATGTGGCCAAGCACTACATTCCCATCACCTTGCTCCAGAATAAGATGATAGTTAGTTCACCTGGAGAGGAATTGAAAGCAGAACATGGATGTTATAAATTAAGTGTTAGCATAAGGGGGGCAGACTTTATTACGAGTTTCATCGTTTTGGATTCTAAGGGTATAGATGTGATACTCGGAATGGATTGGTTAACCAAGCATAAGGGAATCATAGATTGTGCTAGAAAGGCTGTCAAGTTGACACATCCTAATGGAGCAGAAGTGGAATATGTGGCAAAAACATTACCACACGACAAGGAAAGGTTAGACAAGGATGCACTCAACAAAGTGAGAGCCCAGTTTCCTTCTTTCTTTTTGATCCTGTCCGAATCTCGGGACGAGATTCCTTTTAGGGGGGGGGGGTAGGTTTGTAACACCCTGATTTTTCAAAATTTAGAATATTTTAAAATTTTCTATAATAAATTAATTTATTAATATTTTTGTAGCAAATAATTTATTTTCTAAACAAAGAATTTAAATATAAGTTATATTAAAACTTTGATTTGTTACATTCTTGTTGATTAGTTGCACTTAGGATTTTATTATGTGTGAAACCTATTTTGAAAAATTGATTGGGAGTCGATTTTTGCTTTAGCTAGGAAATAGGGAGAGAGAATAGAAAGGAAAAACTGAGAAAATCTCTCCTGGCCTTTGGGCCGAATTCTCCCTGGCCCAGCAGCTCTCCTCTCCCCTCACTTCCCCCTCTCCTTTCCACTGGGCCGAATTTCCTCCCGCGGCCCAGCTGCTTCCCCCTCGTCTCTTCTCCCCCCTTCTCCCTTTTCCCCGCCTAGGCCAAAACCCCTACGGCCCAGCTCGCCCCCGCTCCCCCTCCCGGCCTGCTAGGTCTGCCCGCACGCAAGGCCGACCTGGCCTAGCACCCTTCCACAGCGCAGTGCGAGGCCGCGGCCCACCCCGCCACCCAGCCCAGTGCGCCCCGCCAGCCCGCCCCGCGTGAAACCCTAGCCCCACCGCCGCCGATGACTCGGCATCCGTGCCACGGCCAACCTAGGGGTCTGTACCCCTATAAAAGAGGGACCCCATAGGTGCACGCCGCCTTCGCCTCTCCCCGTCGCACCGCCCTTGCTCCTCGCAGCCGCCTCGGCTCTGTGTCATCGCCGTCAGAAGCCCGCGCCGATCGTCACCGTCACCCGCCTAGCTCCGGTCGCCTTCGCGCGTCACGAGCCTTTTGGTGAGCTCCCCTCCATGCGCCACCCTCCCCTCTACCCTCCTCGCAGCCTCCCGCGTGCGAGAGAGCCTCCCCGGCGAGCTCCGAGAGCCGGTAATGGCCGCCGCCGTTAGTGGTCCGTGGTGGACCCATGGACCTCGAGTCAACACCGGCTCACGAAGGCCGTGGACCCGGTCTATGATTTTTAGGGTTTATTTTTACTAATTAAATTCCCTATAATTGTTAGTTTTATGTTTAGGCCCCTAGTTTTTGTTTAAATTATATTTTGAACCTAATTTTATTGCAGAATATATATTTAATTATATTTAGGCCCCTGATCTTATTGATAATTATTTTTAACACTGATTTTTTTTGTAGAAAAGCCCCTAAACTTTTTCTAAATAATATTTTAGCCCCTGAATTTTACAAAAAACAACCCTGTACTTTCTATTAATTTTATTTTAGCCCAAAATATTTGTAAGTAATAATTAGGCTAGGCATTTTACACCTAGGGCCCTGAACCTATAAACAATTACATTATTGGCCCTGTAAATTTTACAGGTAAGCCTCTGAACTTTTCCAAAATTACTTTTTGGTCCCTAAATTTTATACAAAATATATTTTCACCCTCATATTCACCCTCATATAAACAAAGTGAATACGGGTACCTAAAAACAAAGATTAATTTGTTTTTGTAGGACTATGTCTCCGGAGAGTCATGTTGGGTGATTGATAGTGGATGCACCAATCATATGACCGGAGACAAAAAGATGTTCAAGTCATTTGAGCCAAGTCACAACAACAATGAGTATATCACATTTGGTGACAATGGAACGGGACAAGTACTAGGTTATGGTAAAGTTCCTCTCACTCCCTCGTATTCACTTTCTAATGTTATGCTCGTTGATCATGTTGACTTCAATCTATTGTCCATTTTGCATTTTTGTAAAATGGGCTATGATTGCTTGTTCAACGAATGTGGTGTGATCGTCTATAAGAGAAGTGATGGCTCGGTTGCTTTTAAGGGTGTGCTTAAAGGAAAGCTTTATGTTGTGGATTTCTCCACAGATGAAGCTAGACTTTGTACATGCTTATTAGCGAAATCCAACATGGGGTGGTTGTGGCATAGAATTCTTGCCCATGTTGGTATGAGAAATCTTCACAAACTCCAATAGGGTGGCCACATCATAGGACTAACTGATGTTTGCTTTGAGAAAGATAGAATTTGTAGTGCATGTCAAGCGAGAAAACAAGTTGGAGCATCACATCCCACCATGAATGTGATGACAACTAAAAGACCATTGGAGACGTTGCACATGGATCTTTTTGGCCCCGTCTCCTATATAAGCATTGGTGGTAACAAATATGGTCTTGTAATTGTTGATGATTTTTCTCGCTTCACGTGGGTATTCTTTTTACATGATAAAAGTAAAGTGAAAGATGTGCTCAAGACATTCATGAAAAGAGCACAAAATAAATATGAAGTGAAGATCAAGAAGATAAGAAGTGATAATGGCACCGAGTTCAAGAACACTCAAGTTGAGGAGTATCTTGATGAAGAAGGGATCAAGCATGGATTTTCGGCACCCTACTCCCCTCAACAAAATGGGGTGGCCGAAAGGAAGAACCGTGCACTCATTAAGATGGCAACAACAATGTTTGATGAATACAAGACGTCCGACCTTTTTTGGATCGAAGTCATCAACACCGCATGCCATGCCTCCAACCGGTTGTATCTCCACCGAGTCTTGAAGAAAACACCATATGAGCTACTAACCAGTAACAAGCCTAATATCTCGTACTTTCGTGTTTTTGGGAGCAAGTGTTTTATGCTAAACAAGAAACCCAAGACTTCAAAGTTTGCTCCAAAAGTTGATGAAGGTTTCTTGCTTGGTTATGGGTCAAATGTCCATGCCTATTGTGTGTTCAACAAAACCACAGGTTTTGTTGAAATTTCACATGATGTGACATTTGATGAATCTAATAGCTCTAAAGAGGAGCAAGATGCTATTGATGATGTGGATAATGAAGCTCCTAGAAATGCAATAAAAATAATGGCCATTGGTGATGTGAAACCATAAGAAACGTAAGTATTGAGAATCAACCCTCTCCCTCAAGACAAGACCAACGTGATGATAATGAAGAAGTTGATCATGCAAGTGGTAAAGATCAAGATGTTGGGGATCATGAACAAGCATCAAGTGATGATTCTCAAAGACATGATCAAGAGGTTGATAAAGATGGTGGCCAAGAAAGTTCACATCCACCACACCCAAGAGTGCATCAAAGTGTCCAAAGTGATCACCCCGTCGAGCAAATACTTGGAGATATTGATAAGGGGGTAATCACTAGATCTCGAGTTAGTAATTTTTGTGAACATTACTCTTTTGTCTCTTCTATGGAGCCATTTAGAGTAGAACAAGCACTTGAGAATTCGGATTGGGTGATGGCCATGTAAGAAGAATTGAACAACTTCACAAGACATGAAGTGTGGACATTGGAGGAAAGACCAAAGAACAAGAATGTTGTGGGCACCAAATGGGTGTTCTGCAACAAACAAAATGAAGACGGTGTTGTGACAAGAAACAAGGCTAGGCTCGTGGCAAAGGGGTATTCACAAGTAGAAGGTTTGGATTCTGAATTTATTAGAATATTACTCGCCTTTGCTACTCACCATGATTTTAAGTTGTATCAAATAGACGTGAAAAGTGCATTTCTCAATGGACCAATCAAGAAAGAGGTGTATGTGGAGCAACCACCGGGCTTTCAAGACCCAAAGTATCCTAACAATGTTTTAAAGCTCCATAAGGCGCTCTATGGGCTTAAACAAGCTCCAAGGGCATGGTATGAATGCCTTAGGGATTTTCTTGTTAAAAAGGGTATTGTCATTGGCAAGGCCGATGCAACCCTCTTCACTAAGCATTTTGGTAATGATATATTTGTGTGCCAAATATATGTCGATGACATAATATTTGGTTCTACTAACCAAAACTTATGTGATTAATTTAGCAAGATAATGACAAGGAGGTTTGAGATGTCCATGACGGGAGAATTGATATTCTTTCTAGGCTTCCAAGTGAAGCAACTCAAGGAGGGCGCCTTCATATGTCAAGCCAAGTACACACAAGACCTATTGAAGAAGTTTGACATTGATAAGGCCAAGCCCATCAAAACTCCTATACCAACAAATGGCCACCTCGACCTCAACAAAAAGGATAAGCCCGTTGATCAAAAGGTATACCGCTCCATGATAGGCTCTTTGCTTTATCTTTGTGCATCTAGGCCCGATATCATGCTTAGTGTGTGTATGTGTGCACGTTTTCAAGCCGCTCCTATGGAGTGTCACATGATGGCCGTTAAGAGAATATTGAGATATTTGGTTCACACACCCAACCAAGGGCCTTAGTACCCCAAGGGTTCAAAGTTCAACCTACTAGGCTATTCTGATGCGGATTATGCCGGGAATAAGGTAGATAGGAAGAGAACCTCTGGGACATGCCAATTCTTGTGTTGGTGTAAGGACCGAAGGCGTACCGAGAGGGGGGGGGGTGAATCGGTAAACCGCTCACGAATCCAATTACTTCAATTTCCACCACTTGAGTCTAACAATAGAAGCGACCTAAACAATTCTAGTAGGCCAAGACCCTACACATGCCAGTGTTCATGATATGATAAAGTGCGGAAGCTAAACACACTAGCCTATGCAAGCCATAATTCACCCTAGTCACTAGAGCACACAATTACGAAATAGTAAAGAGAGGGACAAGGAATGCTCATGATTTATTTCCTCGAGGTCTCGGAAGGATTGCGCCTTCCCTAATCCTTGTTGGACCACTCCGCCGGAGTACCGGGCCCTCCGTCCACCAAGTGGAGTTCTCGCCCACAAGCCCGCAATCACACCTAGAGTGAAGACATGGTGTGCATCACCAATGCACAAAGCACAAGCTCACCTCCCTCGAGAACTTGCCGGACTCGCCGAGCCGACACGGGTGCTCACTAGCGATGCCTCTTTCACCGGCGGGCTCAAACCGTGTAGAAACGTGTGACGACCTTCACAACCGATCACGATAGGCTCGATCACTGACACCTAACTATTCTAGGTCTCGCCATACATCAAGAGTAACAATCTAGATCACACCATCAAGGACACCCTAGCCTTAGATATGCAAGATTCTCAAGTTACTCTCCTAGTGCTCTCCTCTTTTCCTCTTGGACCTTACCAAATGCTCTCAGGTATTCCACAGGCCAAGAGAGGTCTCCAAGACCCCAGCAACAAAGTTATATAGACTCCCAACCTCAAACTAGCCGTTGCTTCATGAAATCAGCTTCCTGGGAGTCACTGTCCGGTCACTGCAACAAAGTGTACAGAACACTCTGACCCTGCTGAAAACCTATACTGACCAGACCGTCCGGTCCGTTTCTCTCGCCAGTCTAGAAACATTTTAGCGCTGCTTCCTCGTTGCCCTGTGTGGAGCCACAAAGACCGCACCGTCTGGTCTCTACAGCTCCCAGACACAGACAGTTTCCTCGCTGACTGCTATAGCCTCCAGACAAAACCGCATAGTGACTGTACAGTCCGGTCACCACTGACCCTCTGTCCGGTCTCTATGTCCAGAAGCCAAAACTTGTCGTTCTCGCTTGACTTCGTTTCTTGGCTTCATCGACTAGACATGACCTAAGAGAATGACTTAGACCCCCATGATAGTCCAGTTTTCCGAACACTTGCATCATAGCTTGTTCTCCGCTATGATCCATTTTCATCAACCCTTGGACTCTATCAAGTTCACAAGCCTCCATGCCTATGGTCATTGTCATCAATTGCCAAGGCAACCATCATCCATATGATTTGTAATACAGTTTAGAGATGATTCCTACATAGACAACACTCATATAGATATTAGCCCACAATTTCATAGTTGTCATGTATCACCAAAACATCCATACCTTGGGTATCCAATCACTAATGGTAATGAAGCTTACAATCTCCCCCTTTTTGGTGATTGATGACAACCACTACTTAATCAAAAACTTGATCATTAAACAACCGAGCTAAAAGAGCTACACAAAGATCGAGAGGAACCATACTACATATGAGAGAAACGCATATGGTCCTGCTCAATTGAAAATGATCTAGAGAACTTAAGGAAAAGACAGAAAAGCATACTCTAGATGAAATATGCATGCATGTCATGGCAATACATAAGAATTAAGAACAAGCATTCATCATCATGGTATCATAATAGGCATACAAAATAATTAATGAATACAATGCACTACATATGAGAATAAACCAAGTGAGATTAAAATGCGTCGAACACAAGTGAAAGAAACCATGACTCATCAAAATCCATGAACAACGAATAACTCCAACAAAAAATGTGGCTCCCCTTCCCGGAGGATCGAGGTCCCGAAGATGCTGATAACGCTGACACTTGATAATACAACATTGGTCCAAATTTAAGTTGAATATTACATCATTACGGTGATCAAAGTGCAGTGGAATAATACAAGTTCATAATATTTTGAAAACAGCAGAAGCAATAACGATAAGAAACTACAAGCTTGACGATACAACATAGTGATGATTCATGCCCGAAGAACCATCACCCTAGCAGCACACAACATCACTGCGGCGGCAAGTCGGACTCCCAGTGGGCAGTCCAACCTCCAGGGACTTTCATGTCCCAAGGCATCACATCTACAGGCAATTCTATTTATTTATTACCTGAAAAACAACAATGGCACAAAGCCTGAGTACTAATGACTCAGCAAGACTTACCTGTCGAACACCTAGACATGCAATGGCTATAATAGGTGGTTTGTTTGAAAGCACTCGCACTAAGCAATCTATTAGTTCTACCAAGTTTTATTTTGCCGAGTTAATAGGGTAGGGAAGAAATATAACTTTAGTGGAGCAACAAAGTAATGAAATCAATACATGAATTAAATACAGTATAAGAGCAGCAGTGATAATAATCAACAATAACCAACATAAACCAATTTTCATGTATCATGTGCAACTACGTAATTGGCGCGATGACCAAGTGGTACTCATTACCACGAGGGATAGCAATTGCAACTGATTTACACCAGCTGGAAAAACCCGAGATACATGACACATACGCACCAATTAAGGTCGTATATGGCAACTTTTCACAAGAAAAGCACTTACACCTCAGATCCGGTGTGGTGACGTCGAGTGGGCATGCCGTTCTGCCAATAGTACTTCGTGGTATGAACCGCCCACTCTAGCAGCAGGTTGGTCAATGACCAATGCACCTTAATCATCCTTAATGCGAGTGACCTTTAATGCTACATCGATTTACTAGTGGCCATAAACTAGCATGCATTCGGTACTGTTCAATACTTGATCAAGGGGCCGATGACGGACGGGTCCTAGGTTTGACAAGGCAGGGCTACCGCAGCCAACACCCATGTGTTGCTACAAACCTACACATGCATCATCCCTACCCGGTCATAACATCAAAAGTAAACTTCTTTTATTAAGTTCCGTTCCCGTGGTCAAGTCTTTCCTTAGTAATAATATCTACCGAGACTAATAATTACTAAGCATAGCAACACAGTACCGATACTACCAAAGTTCTAATGACAGTAGCATTGGTCATTTGGGTATCATGCAAAGTGGGTTTCAATCAACTCCTATACCTAAAGCAACAATCATCATAGACACTAGTTGTCGAGAGATATTCTCGATAGTAGATCTAGGTATGCGTATGAGTATGAAAGATCGATGGACACACAAGACGCAAGGTTTAGACAAGTTTGGGCCTCCCGGAGGATAACAACCCTACGTCTTGTGTTCTGTGATGTATTATTCGGGATCTCCATGAAAGAGCCCCTACCCCTCCTTATATATCCGGGGGGCAGGGTTACACGGTAAGTGTCTTAGTCGGTTACAACATGATCTCTGACTAAGACTCTATCTCTAACTTTCTATCTCTAGTATTGACTTGTCGTGTACTCCAAGTAACAATCCGAGTAGTTATCTTCATGGGTCTTTATCTTTATTGGACCCTGGCCCACTCGACAATATATCCGAGTGGCAAGGTATCCCTGGTATATACATACCACAGTAGCCCCCAAGCACTTCCCGTATTGAATTGTCGTCTTGGTTTGCCTTGACATCTTATGAAATTCGGAAGTTCTTTTCCTATTAATCCTTATTCATAAATCCCTAAAAAAGATATAGCCTATGCATATAGCCCCCAACTCAGAAGGTTGTTAAGGCTACACCATAGCAACTTTTGAGTTACTGAAAAATATCCAATTAATGTTAAGGCTACACCAAAGCAACTTTTGAGTTACTGAAAAATATCCAATTAATCTTGTCCTTCCATAGAAAAGGGCATAATGAGGTCTGAATCTTCCAATTTTGTCTTAACAAGCTCCATATTTAGCTGAATTCTCTTACTCGTCGAGTGATACATCACCAAATTAATATCTACATCCCTAATGCTGAAGTGCCCTTAATCTAAATGGTTAACGACAAATTTCAATTGCCATAGCCCCCAAGATTGGTGATGTATCAATAGTAACAATATAACACGGAGACACAACCCCCAAGATTGGTGCCGAGATAATCGGAGTGATTTATCATGGAATTTCGAAAGGAGCAATTTCAGAGGCCGAAACTACAGTAACCCAAGTGATTTATCACGAAATCTCGAAAGGTACAATTTCCAAGGCTGAAACTGCAGTAATCTGAGTGATTTATCACAAAATCTTGAAAGGTATAATTTCCAAGGCTGAAACTGCAGTAATCCGAGTGATTTATCACAAAATCTCGAAAGGTACAATTTCCAAGGCTGAAACTGCAACAATCCGAGTAATTTATCGCGGGATCTCGAAAGGTACAATTTCCAAGGTTGAAACCGCAACAATCCGATTAATAAAACTGGACTTAATAGATTACGAGAAGCCTCGGCCCAGTAGGTCATCTAGCCCTTATAAAAAGGGCCTCCAAATAGCCGCATTCCTTCATCTTCATTTTGCCGCCGCCGTCTTCTTGCGCACATACACCCTAGATCACAGGATTCCATTTCCACCCCAAAGCTCCACGCAACTGCTTCCCAGCGCACTCAAACAAGAGCGATGGCCCCGAAGTGCACCCGCCAAAGCTCTAAGGCACAATCCCAGAAGCAATCTTCCCCTGAGAAGGTGAAAGTTGCCTAGAGAGGGGGGGGCAAATAGGCAATCTAAAAATAATCCTGAAAAAGCACTAAAGGATAATCAAATAACCAGGAGTGACGGAACTTCTGTCGGGGTCGACGGAACTTCCGTCGCCATGGAAGTTCTATCAAGTGACATACAAAACTTCTCACTACCTTTCCTCTAAGCAATGAACAACGTGGATAACAAAGACAAGGAAACACTAGCTTGGTAGAAGTGAAGTTAATATAATGTAAGCCCAAAATTCTTGAATGAAGACTAGCTACACAATTAACAAATGATACAAGCACAATAATATGAAGGAAATAATCAAGCACAAATATAAGAGCGGGAAAGTAAAGAGAGACACAAGAATTAACCTGAGGTTCGGCAACCACACTAAGTAGTTCCTACATCCTCGTTGAGGAGCCACACAAAGTGGCCGGGTCTCTCTCAACCCTTTTCCCCGCCAAGCAATCACAAAGATCATGCTTGGATTTCTTTCTCCACTTGATTCTTTTCCTCCGGAGGTGAATCACACCTTCACAAATGTCCCCGACTCACCACACAAAGTTGGGAGTTCAAGGGCAACGCCTAGCCGTCTAGGAGACCAAGTCTCCAAGAGTAACAAGCAAATCAAATCTTGATGGGGAGGGAAAGATGTGCTCAAGCTTTTGAGTGGATGAATTCAATCATTTTGTGTTTAGATCTCTCTCACTTGGATTGGAATCTCAAGAACAAGCCTAGGAGTGAGAGGGGAGAGCTCTAGCTGAAGAGTGAATGAAATGGCAAAGAATCCAACCCTTCCCACGGGGGAAGGGGTACTCTATTTATAGTGAGAGCTCAAAAACTAGCCTTTATAGTATTTTCTGGGTCTGACAAAACTTCCGTGGTTACCCACGGAACTTCTGTCAATTCAAATTTAGCCGTTGTAAAGCACTGGAAGTGAGCATAAGATGTTGTGATGGAACTTCCGTCAAAAGGTGACGGAACTTCCGTCACTCTCGGTTTGACAAGAAAAAAGAGGCTCATAGAACTTCCGTGAGATCCATGGAGGTTCTTGGAGACGGAACTTCCGTCGTGGGGTGACGGAACTTCCGTCACTCTCGATTCGACAGGAAAGAGGCTCACAGAATTTCCGTGAGAGCCATGGAGGTTCTTGGAGACGGAACTTCTGTCGTGGGGTGACGGAACTTCCGTCACTCTCAGGTGTGCAGAAGGTAGAAACCCGACGCTGATGGAACTTCCATCACCGTCGGGTTAACATCAAAGCCAGACCAGACGCTGACGGAACTTCCGTGAGAGGACTCACGGAACTTCCGTCACTCTCTCTCTTGCTAAGTAAAACGCTGATTCTTAGGCTTTGTTGGCTAGGTTTTCAAACGAATTGATTTAGAGCTTGAGCATAATGTTTCCCTTACTAGCAAGATAAGTTTTACCCCTCTTAATAGTTCAGCATACCTATGACTCAAAACAAATAGCATAAAAGCTAAACTTGAACCACCATGAGCTATTTTCTTTTCACTTTAATTGAGGGATAGACTTTCTCACATTAGTGGGTAATTAACTTTTCTCTTGATGATCTGCACATTTTCTTCATAAGCATGTTAGTACAATTTTAATCTTTTGTTATTAATCATCGAAACCCACTAGGGGACCTAGATGCATCTTCAGAAGGGCGAGGAAGAAGAGCCAATTTTCGACATCCCCGCCGCCATCAAGGAGTTCCTCGTACCAGCCATGAATTCAAAGAAAATCAACAGACTGGTGATTGATGGCGTGTTGCAGGATCAACAGACCGGAGGATGGATTGAAGCCATAGGAATGAAATTTCCCCAACCTCCCGTCGACCAAATCTCGGTTTCTCCTCCTTTTTCTATCGTGGATTTGGGATCCCTTGTTGCGACTTCTTTCGCGGTCTTTTGTTCTTCTATGGCATCAACCTTGTCAATCTAAATCCAAATTCCATCTTACATATTGCTATCTTTATCCACCTGTGTGAGGTGTTCTTGGGGATTCATCCCCATTTTGATACCTTCAAAGAACTGTTTGTTTTGAAATCAAACAGCAATAATGTTATAGGAGGGGCCGGATTCCAACTAAGAAATAAATCCAAATATGTTGAAGTACCACGTCCATCAACAAACAAAGGTTGGCACGTGAACTGCTTTTACCATGGAAACCATGCTCCACCTTTGTCAGAGACTACGGCCGAAGCCCCAAAGCCACGACCCGAGTGGTCAGCAAAGGCCCATCCAAACAAGAAGTCTGAAGTTGATGCCATATTAGAGCACATTGCCTATCTCATGTCCCAAGGTTATACTGGCGTACACGTTGCCGCAAGCTTCATATATCGCCGCGTGCAGCCTATTAAGAAACATCATGTTCCTGGATGGAAGTTCCAACTAGGTTCAGACCCCACCATGGAAGTGCCAGAAACATTGTAAGAAAGGAAATTAACATTGCGGCTGGAAAACATATTTTCTTCACTCCTTGGTTGGACTCCAGGTAGTGCGAAATGTGGACATCATTCCAAGACTGGCAGGAGTTCAGTAAGTTATCCACTTTTGTGCTTAAAAAGTTAATACTTCATGCATTATGTTCAGCAATGAATAATACGTAACATATATTGCAGAACCTTGATGTATACGTGTCCAACCCCCCACTGCCGCCGATGCCACAAAAGAAATCTCCCACTCAACCATCAGCTCCCAAGCGCCGCAGGGCGCATATTGAAGATTCTGATGAAGAAGAATCACTGGCTGAAAGAGTAGCTAGACTTCAAGAAGAGGCAAAGAAGAAAACTCTAGAGAAAACGTCTACCACTCGGTGGCCCATGGATGATAAAGGACAAAATCGTCCGAGTGAAGCTAGCAAGGCAGGCACCCATGAGACGGCGCCATACATGATAGGCGCCCCAAGGCCAACCAGCCCCCCACCAAGAGTGTCAGGCATTAAATTCAAACACCGCTCAAGGTAAACAAATCAATATAACTTAAAGCTTAACTATCCATTTGAATTAAATATGTAATTTTTGTCTAATAGGTAGGTCGTCCGGGTGGTCGTCTTTTGAAGAAGTTCCAGCACAAAGTCCAATTCCCGAAAAAGACCAGGAGACACCAAAGGCCGGGTCATCCAAAGATGATGCCCCAGACCACTAGGCAAGGAAACCGAGTGATTTAAAGAGTGCACCTGAATCTACTCAGCCAAAAGATAACCAAGCTAAATCACCCAATATTCCGGACCTAAATAAATTTGAGATGGCAACGGGTGCTGATACTACTGCCTCCACCGAGCCCAAAGAGCCAACACTGGTTTTTGAATCTATGCCAGAACCAACATATGAATACCAATCGGGCCGGAGGAAAATGTCACACCGACTCCTATTCAACGAGTGGTAAGAGAAGGTGTCTCAGACCAGCCAACGCCGACTAGATCAGTATATCATATTGGCCGATTTGCCATCACCAGATTTGATGAGTGGGCAGAGCAAGCGGAATTGAAAGATTTTGAAGAACATACTGAAAAAGCCTATCATTCCTTCCAGGTATTCCTTCCTTCTTGTCAATAATAATCACCGTTCCTGGCTGTGAAGTTTCAAACATATAATTTGCCATCATTGCAGGCTCTGAAAACCCATATGGCCAACAAGAGTAAGCTTCTGCAACTTGTCGAAAGGCATTGTGCTAAAAGCCATCGATTTAGAAGATCAGCTTGCCAAAGAGAGACTGGATGTAGGGCGCTTATCAGTTGCGCTAAAAGCCCGTTCATCTCATGTTGATGAACTTCAATTCGAGCTACAAGGTATGAGACCAATATAGCCGATACCTCACATGTTATCTGTGTGACATGAACATTAAACCTCGTCCATACAGAGGCATCGCGGTCACTGGAATTGAAACATAAACAAGATGATCAGGCGACCGCTCAAATTGCAAGTCTTGAAGGCCGTATAAAAGAACTAGAGTCATCTATGAAAGCTCTTGAAACTTTGAAGTCCGAGAATCAAGGATTAAAGAAGCACATCCAGGACTCGGCAGAGATCAAGAAGAATTTTGAAAAGCTAAAAGACGACCTCAAGACAATGCAAGAAAAACAAAATTCATGGAAGAAAAGGGCTAAAGGTAAAAATGAATATACTTATACATACTGGAATATATATATGTACTAAAATGTTCGTTACTGACAGGCGTTGAGGAAACAATAAAAAGCCAGAAAGAAAGAAACATAAAGCTGTAAACTGAAGTAATCAAAGCTAAAAAGATCTTCAAAAAGGCTGTGGATGAGATAAACCAATTCCAAAAAGCCTTCAAAGAAATTGAAAAGCAAAAAGAAGAGTATAAGGAAAAAGTCGCCACCCTTGAGGCTGAGAAGGAAGAAGCCGAGAAACGCCTAAGAGGTAAGTCTTTATTCAACTAATACCTTGATATTGAAGTTCATTATGCTGGACATATATGATTATTGTACTCCTGTAGGATCAAAGAGGTCCTATGAGCTATTGCAGAAGAAATTTATAGAGGGTGATGAAAACCTTCGATGGTCTCTTGTAGCTCTTTAGAAGAATGCAGAGGTGGTCACCCAATACATATATCCTAAAGAAAAACCACCTCGATGTCGAGACCTGATGACGAGGCTACAAGGGGCACCCGGCCGACTGAAAGAACATGCTTGACATGTTGCAAAGCTAGCCGGCGCACAAGTCCTGGCAATTGCAAAGTCCCACATCCCCAGCATAGAGTTAGATGTGGTAGCCGAGGGTTTCCATGAAGATTTCTCTGATGAACAGTGTGAAGCTCTCGTGGCTGAGGCGCAAAAAACAGCTCATATATTAGCCGACCAGATAGAGCTAGATCCCTTACCTAAATTGTAAGGAATTGTAAAGCTTAAAATACTATGTTGTAATGAATTCTTGGTTCGCGCTGCTTCGTATATGTATTATATGAACTCGTGTTAAACACTCACAACCAATACACAACTCAAGTCAGCCCTCTATACAATGCCCCCAATAACCGATATGAACCATGGAGACTAAGAACTCACTTGGTCAAGCATATGCGAATTAGGAGAATTGCCTTGGTCCCTAACAGACGGCAAGAACCCTGGGGACTAAGTAACCCGCTTGGTCGACATGTGCGAGTTAGGGTGATACCAAGTATCAGAATTTGAGTCATGATGTAAACAATAACAACAATTATTCAAAGAAATCATAAATTGTGAAATCAAATATCATGACTACTATGCATATATATTTAGTAATAGAAATACAATAAACTATAATTACTAAGTATAAAAACGAAGTAGCTGTGAAACATTCCAAGAACTTTGAAGGTCTGATCCGTCCTCATTCATCAATCGATAGGCGCTTGGCCGAGTGATTTCCTTTATAATAAAAGGTCCTTCCCATGGAGGCGACAGATTGTGCTTGCCGACCTTAGACTGAACTTGCTTCGAAACCAGGTCACCGACGGAAAAACCCCGTGTTCGAATATTTTTATCGTGATAACATCGCAAACTTTGCTGGTACTTTGCCGACCGAATTACAGTGGCATCTCGCTGTTCCTCCAACAATAACAAGTCATCACACCTATGGTCGTTCGAGGTTTTTTCTTCATACGCTGCCACACGAGGGGAGGCAAAAAGAATCTCGGTTGGTAACATGGCTTCCGAGCCATAAACCAGAGAAAAAGGGGAATGCCCAGTGGCATGACATACGCTGGTTCTAAGTCCCCACAACATAGATGGTAATTCTCAAACCCATTGTCGAGCGTACTTTTCCAACCGATCAAATATACGAGGCTTAATTCTAGAAAGCAGGCGGCCGAGGCATAACTAATCTTAAAACGGGCTCGGCCCGTGAACTCTTTAAACTCCTCTGCTGTGAATTGAGTACTGTTGTTAGTGATTATCTTGTGTGGGGCACCGAACCGAGTGACTATTTCAGTCATAAACTCGATGGCCTTCTTTGCCGAGATCTTACCGACTGGCTTTGCTTCGATCCATTTAGAAAACTTGTCCACTGCTAAGAAAAGGTGAGTAAAACCCCCTTCAGCTTTCATGAATGGTCCGACAATGTCTAAACCCCATACTGAAAACGGCCAAGTTATTGGTATATTTTGAAGCTCTGTAGCAGGTACGTGCATCTGGCCGCAAATTTCGGACAATTTCCTTGGCATCAACACCGGCGGTCGGCCAATAAAACCCTTGCCTCATTGCTTTGGCCGCAATTGTGGATGGGCCTGCATGATTCCCACAAGTGCCAGCGTGGATGTTTAATAATATAGCTATGCCTTCATCTTGAGACAAGCATTTCATCAGTACTCCATGTGGGCTTTGCTTGTACATGTGATGGTCAACTATATGATATGAACGCAACTTGCAAATAATCCGGAGGGCTTCGTCTTTGTCGGTCGGTAGTGTATCACGATCTAGATACTCAATGAAGGGAGTGCGCCAATCTACCTCAATGAAAGCTACATGCGATGCTACCCCCGCCTTTAGTGTCGACTGCCCCATAGTTTGTTGGGTTAGTACAGATGGCTTATGCAGATCATCAAGGAATACTCCATCGGGTATTTTAGATCTACTAGACCCAAGTTTGGCCAGCTCGTCCACCTCTTTGTTATACTTGTGCAGGACGTGTTTATACTCAATGCCATCAAACTTGTCTTCGAGCTTCCGAACTTCGGTGCAGTAGGCTATCATGCTTTCGTGGGAACAACACCACTCCTTTGTTACTTGATTTATAACTAGCGCCGAGTCACCAGAGACGCTTATCCTTTGGACGCCAAGTGATATAGCTGTTCAAAGTCCGTGTAGCAGTGCCTCATACTCTGCAACGTTGTTAGAGGCACGTAAGTGCATTCGAAGAACTTACCGCAACTTGGCTCCATTAGGAGATACCAGTATGACTCCTGCTCTGGCACCTTCCAGTTGTAAGGAGCCATCAAACGCCATCTTCCAATAGCATAATTCTTGTGAGTCGGGAGGTAACTCACATTCTATCCACTCGGCGATGAAGTCCGACAAAGCTTGACCTTTGATCGAGTCGCGTGACTTAAAGGTGATATCATATGATCTGAGCTCGACGGCCCATTTGTCGATTTTCCCAGTGGCCTCTCTGTTGTGCAGCAATTCACCTAGGCCGAACGACGTGTGGACCTCAATTGGATGATCCTCAAAGTAATGCTTCAACTTCCTAGATGTCATCAATAATGCATAAATTAATTTCTAAAGCTGGAAGTATCGTACCTTGGATTCCGATAAGACTTCACTGGCAAAATATATTGGTTGTTGCACCTTTTGAGCCTTGCCATCTTCCGCCCGATCCATCGCCAGCACAATACTGACAACGTGTTTGGTTGAGGAAATGTACAGCTGCAAAGGTTCCTTTGGCTCTGGCGGAGTTAAGACTAGAGGACCACTAATATAAGCCTTAAAATCATCCAAGGCTTTCTGTGCGTCGTCATTTCAGGTGAATGATTCTTGCTTCTTGAGTAATCAAAAAAAGGGTAACCCTCGGATGCCGAGTCGCGATATAAACCGACTGAGCGCAGCCATACAACCAGTGAGCTTTTGAATGTCTTTCTGCGAGTGTGGAGGTCCCATTCATAATATGGCATTTACCTTTTCTGGATTAGCTTCAATCCCTCTGTGTGATACCAAAAAACCAAGTAATTTTCCTGATGGGACCCCAAAGACGCATTTTTCTGAATTTATCTTTATGTTGTATTTCCGAAGGTTGTCGAATGTTTCATCTAGGTCGGATATTAAGTTGGTGGAGAGCCGAGTCTTGACTACCACATCATCAACGTAAGCCTCAACATTCCTTCCTATCTAGTTGTCCAAACATCGCTGCACAGTCCGTTGGTAGGTGGCGCCAGCGTTTTTCAGGCCAAAGGGCATTGTTGTGTAACAGAAGGCTCCGAACAGTGTGATGAACGAGGCTTTGAGCTGGTCGGATTGGTTTAAGGGAATCTGATGGTACCCTGAATAGGCATCTAAGAAGCACAATAGAGCGCATCCAGCCATCAAATCGACCACTTGATCAATACGTGGGAGAGTGAACGGATCTTTCGGACAAGCTTGGTTAAGGCCGGTGTAATCCACACACATCCACCACTCCTTATTCTTCTTCCGCACCAAAACTGGGTTAGCCAACCAGTCGGGGTGGAAAACTTCTTTGATAAAACCGACTGCCAGCAGTCGGCTGATTTCTTTCCTAATTGCATCCTTTCGGTCTTGCGAGAATCGTCTAAGCCGTTGCCTTACTAGCTTGGCATTTTCGCGAATTTGAAGTTTGTGCTCAGCCTTTTCCCTTGGAACACATGGCATGTCAGAAGGTTTCCATGCAAATATATCATTATTATTTCTAAGAAAAAGGATGAACGCGCTTTTCTATTTATCTCCTAAATTGACCCCAATATTAGTGGTCTTGGATACATCATTGTCATCTAGGCAAATCTTCTTGGCCTCCACGGCGTCCACTTGTATTGCAGTCTTCATCGTTTTGATTGGAGCAGGGTCAAGCATGGCCTCCTCCGCTGTTGCAATCGCTTCCTTCAGCTCGGCCAGCTCCGATGCTGCTACTATCTTTTGAGTCAACTCACAACTGTCGTTGTCACAGTCATATGAGGTCCGCACATCCGAGTGGATTGATATGACGCCGTTTGGTCCTGGCAGCTTCATCATCATATAAGGATAATGAGGTACCACCATGAATTTAGTGATGGCTAGCTGCCCTATAATGGCGTGATACGTAGAGTCGAGGTCAGCGACCTTGAAGGTAATTCGCTCCGTCCTGTAGTTTTCCCAGGTGCCGAAAGTCATGGGCAGAGTGATTTGTCCTAGAGGGACTGTTTGCATGCCCGGGATCACACCATGAAACGGCGACCAACTCGGCTTGAGGCCCGTCAAGGGTATGCCAAGCTCCTTGAAGGTTTTCACAAAAAGGATGTCTAGACTGCTACCACCATCTACCAGTACCCGATTTAGCCGGACTCGGTTAACAGTCAGCGTTAGCACTAAGGGATATTTCCCAGGCCTAGGGATGTGATCCGGATGGTCGGACGGATCAAAAGTAATTGGAACCTCTGACCATCACAGATATTGAGGTACCGCTGGTGAGACTGAGTGGACCTCTCTATAGAGGATCTTCTACTGGCGCTTCGAGTCGGCCGTAGACCGGCCACAGATGTAATTGACCTCGCGTTTGGGGTCTTGGAAGTTCTCCTTGTCCACGTCTTGGTTATCCTTATCTGAATCCTTTTTGCCACCCTTGAGGATCCAGGGGCGTTCTTTGCAGACCTTCAAAGCGTGATGGACGAAATTTTTTAGCTTGAAACATTTCCTGGCTTTGTGAGCTCCATCATGTAGTAGGCAAGGGCCATCAAGCATCTTATCGAAGTCATCCTCAGTGACTGATTTCCTCCTGGTCAGGCGCTCAGTGTTGGCCACCATTCGGTCTTGCTTGCGCTTCCTATCGCCGTCCTTGCTGTAATCGGATGGACCCGACTGGTTCCTTGGGGTCGCCTCCTTGTACTGGCGAACTTGAAATAGTGCCGAATTGCCAATAGCATATTTGTCGGCCATAGTGAATAATTCTTTGGCTGACAGTCTACCGATGGCATCCAACCTTCCAATCTTCTTTATTAGGTCGTCGTCGCGGAGTCCTCCCTGGAAGGCAGCGAGAACATGAGCATCCGAGATGTTAGGGATGGTATTTTTCACTCAGCAGAAGTGTTGGATGTACTCTCGAAGTGGCTCCCGGTCTCACTGCTTGATCCGGCCGAGGTCCCAGTGATTCCCTGGTCTGTTGAAGGTGGCTTGAAAATTGGCTACGAACTACCGACAGAGATCTACCCAGGAGGTGATAGAGTTGTCGGGCAGATTAGTGAGCCAAGTTCTTGCTGCTGGGGCTAAGCACACATGCAAGTAGTTGGCCATGACAAAGCTATCGCCGCCGAGAGCTCGTATGGCTGTCGAATAGATGTGAAGCTAGTTGCGTGGGACCGTCTTGCTGTCATACCTCTCAATGCCGACTGGCTTGAAGCTGACCGGCCAGCTGACGGTTCGAAGTTCCCGAGTGAAGGCTCGGATGCCAGCCTCCTCATCATAATCGTCGGCGGCCGGAGTACGTTATCGTTCGCCGCCGGCTTCTCGGTAATATCTATCATCGCGGTGGCCCTCGTCCCGTCGATCGCGGTAATGATCTTCTATATGTGGCTGCCGTCTATTGTCACGCTCATAGTCGACGTAACCGCGCCAACGCCGTTCATCTTCATACTCTCGGCGGGCCGCATCGTCACGTTCCCGGTATCTGTTGTCCAATCGGACCCGCACATCACGTGGTGGTATGCTATTGCGTAGGTCGGCGCTTGGATGTCGATCATGGTACTCTGCAATGGGCCTGCGCCTGGGGAGAGTAGGCGGGGTTGCCTCCCGGTTGGAGCGTTGTCGGTCTCTTCTATCCTCCCTGGCACCGAACTAGCGGCTCCAGAGACTGATTTAGTCGGCGTTGATCGTGCCGCATGCATCCCCAGTACAGCCATGGCCCTGATGTGCGCTTTCAATTGTTTGACCTGAGGTGTCAACTCTGGGGAGACTTGGAGCAGGGGCTCTATTGTTTGCAGGAGGGTTGCCGCAGCCATGATGTTGTGTTGTGGGGTCTTGAAGACGTCTTCACCATCAAGTTTTAAGGTGAGGTCTCCCATATCTAAGTTTTGCACGACTCAGGGTCTCTGCTCAGCATCCGGTCTTCGTAGTGGAGGAGTGGCGGCGTCTGGATCACCGTCTTCAAGGTTGGTTTCATGTCCGTCTACACGCGGCACGGCACCGCGCGCGGCAGCATCCGCCGATATTTCACCATCTGCTTGCCCCTGAGCAGCAGGTGCTACCATGAATACCTTGTGGAAATCAGAGGAACAACTCTCTGAATCACTTGGCTCTTCAATCAAGTCCAGGAGTGACTCACTTTCAAGGCCGATTGCTGCAACGAATCTTGATTCGTCAAAAAATTTGGGATCTTCGTCCGACTAGTCCATGTGATGAGCCAGGAGATCAACCGTAGTGTAACCCGAATCGACCAAGGTTGCCAATCGGGGTGTTGCGGACAATGTTGAATTGCCGCCCGAGAGGGTTTCCGCCTAGAAAGTTGTCGCCGCGTTGTTGAGGCCAAGTGAGAATCGGCCGACCGGATTGCTCTGGTCGGCCGTGGCAGCGTCCGAGTGGGCCGCGCACTCACGCTTGACAAGGTTCCCGTGCTGATCGACGACGAGGCTGACAGTGCCAAAGCAGATCTTGTCTCCCGGGCAAAACCTGATGTCGATGAAAGCCATCAATTTCGATGAAGCTACACTCAACGCTGACCCTTCCTGGCGCACCAACTATCGAGAGATATTCTCGATAGTAGATCTAGGTATGCGTATAAGTATGAAAGATCGATGGACACATAAGACGCAAGGTTTAGACAGGTTCAGGCCTCCCGGAGGATAACAATCCTATGTCCTGTGTTCTGTAATGTATTATACGGGATCTCCATGAAAGAGCCCCTGCCCCTCCTTATATATCCGGGGGGCAGGGTTACCCGGTAAGTGTCTTAGTCGGTTACAACATGATCTTTGACTAAGACTCCATCTCTAACTTTCTATCTCTAGTATTGACTTGTCGTGTACTCCAAGTAACAATCCGAGTAGTTATCTTCATGGGTTTTTATCTTTATTGGACCCTGACTCACTCGGCAATATATCCGAGTGGCGAGGTATCCCTGGTATATAAATACCACACTAGTAATATTATAAACTAGCAAAACTCTATAAAAAGGCGAGTGCAAATCAGGGCTTGCCTGGATCCGCGCAAGTGTTAGCAACTACAGTCTCCTGCTCTTGAGATTCAATATCCGTCTGAAAATCCTCTTCTTGCGCCTGGTTGTCGTTACCTATATGATGAAAAACGTGTTAACGGTATTGTCGGAACACCATTTAATGCAATGATATGCATGCGAAGCACATTAGTGTTGTGGGATATATATACCAGGGATACCTCACCACTCAGATATATTGCCGAGTGGGCTGGGGTCCAATAAAGATAAAGCCCATGATGATAACTATTTAGATTAATACTTGAAGTAGACGACAAGTCAATACTAGAGATAGAAAGTTAGAGATAGAATCCTAGTCGAAAATCATGTTGTAACCAACTAGGACACTTGACATGTAACCCTGCCCCCCGGATATATAAGGAGGGGCAGGGGCTCTCTCATAGACAACCAGATCATACCGCATAATACACCACAGAATATAGGACGTAGGGTTGTTATCCTCCGAGAGGCCTGAAACTGTCTAAACCTTGCGTCTTGTGTGTCCATCGACTCTCGGTCTCGCGCATGCCTTTACCGATACACAAGGATCATGGGTAGCCTGGTAGGGGCAACGCGATGATCGGCTTGTCGAGTTCGATGGCCAAGTTTTTAAGAAAATACAGATCTCCATTGTCAATGATTGAGCAGGGGCAATAGCTTCATCCGGAGAGGCGGCGTGTTCTTTTGCTCGCACAGAAAAGGTCCCCATGTGGCACAAACCAGGTCGGCGTTGGCGTCAACGACGTACTCAAGATTGCATGTCGAAGCCGCAGCACATGGTCGACGACAAAGCTAGCAGCAGATCTGTCCGATTGATGTGATATCAAATTGGGGAAGTTTTTTCTAATCGGTTGCTGAAGCAAACTCGTTGAGTTCGGGATGTAAAGTGCTAGCGTATTTGGAAATCAACTCCATCCTAGTCGTTCAGGCTCTGGAAGTAAGGGAAGTTTTTTTTTCCCTTTCTTTATTGTTTCCTTATTATTCTATACGCTAATCAATTTGATTAGTTGAATCTCCTCATCACTGGCAACGACGGGTCCTTCACTGGTTTCGAATGCCTGTGGTCCTGTTCCTGTACGGGTCGAATAACAGCGAAGCATCTCTTTTTTATTCTTCTTTCCTTATTTTGTATCGTGTGCTTTTAGCTAATCAATATAATTAGTGGATTAGTCATTACATCCCGCTTTGGCTAAACAAACATACGCGGCGGGAGATTCTTTTTTCCTTCCTTTTCTTTCCGCATTATTCTATTCCTTATATGATAACCTATTTGATACTAATCACACGATTGACTTTCCTACATGCACGAGAGTTGCACGGAGGTCATGTTGGAATCTATAAGCCTGACTCGGGAGACTTGGGCCACTTTATCTCCGCTTCGTGCTCAATCGCGTGCCAACGGCAGCCGGTTGGCGTCAGGTACAATACAATGGCACTCGACAAGTCGACGACGGTTTCGACTCCACTGACCACATGGACAGTCGGCGACGAATACCAGAAGTTTTGTACACAATTAAGTATAGTTACAAAGCAAGCCCGAACAGGCTTGTGGCTCTCCGTACACTTCCAACGACAAGGGAAATTTCTTTCTTTCTTATTTTACCTCATATATTATATGCTAACCGATAGTAGTAGCAGAATACTACTCAGGCTTGGCTTGTTTTGTATATGCGTGCGTTGCATGGAGGTCGGCTTGGCTAAATTGATCAAGCAGCTAAAAGACTTAGGCCGGTTCTATGCAACCCTAACGACAACTAGACCACTCGGCGGCACGATGACTCGGCGGATTGCGATTTGGTGATTCAGCCAACCACTCAGCAAGGCAACTCAGTCACCAAGCACTCAGCAAGGCTACTCGATGAGTCCGACATGCACATGGAGGCAAAATCCTAGTCAATGTCACTGCATATCGGGAAGTTTTCTTCCCTGTTTAGTTTTTCCCAATTTAATTATCCTTTATATGTTAATCAATCTATATCAATTAGTAAGTTGGATACTTATTATGTGACATATTTTTTTTTGGCATGTGTGTACGAGTTATATGCCATTTTATTAACTAATCAATCTCGATGAGCAACACCGCAAATCCAGTCATCCACTTAGACGGGTCGGCAACTTGGCGACGCTCGTCCACGCGGCCATTGCTAATGATGTCATGGATAATTTCTCACCCATTGCATTGCGCATAGAGTCGGCGAAAGAATTATTGTTGAAGATCATGAACTGGACGAGTTTGTAGCAGATTCAGAAACGAACGATCCCATCGAGTTCTGGATATACACGTACTCGGACTTTGCTTTAAGTCGTGCATTACCATACATGTTCAGGAAAGTTTCTTTCCTTCTTTTTTCGTTCTGCATTATTATTTTATACTAACCAATTTGCATGGTTAGTCTAGCTGTCTGAATACTAGTCACGTAATGCGTTCTTGCGTGGACGTGAGCAGTACATGCAGATTAGAACAGAGGTTATTACTGGAGTCCGACCTCATCATCATTATGGTGTTTGACTTCGTGGCATGAAGACGCTCGCGTTTCAGCGACAACCTGACAATTCTTCCATTTGATGACTCGGCTATTCTCTTAGCCAGATGACGTTGCCTTATGATTTAGAGATTTGCCAGCCACTCGGTGACTCGATTAATCACTCGGCAAGGCACATCGACGATTTGATGAGTCAGATAATGAATCACTCGGCGACTTGGTCATCGGCCCCCATTGGCGTGTCGAGGATTTCTATAGATATTGTCAGTCATTGCAGAGCTAAGTTACTTTAGTTATTATTATTATTTTATTTATATTTGCTGGAGTTGAAGGCCGTAGGTTCTTCATCTTATGGTGATAGTTTTGAGTTTCTTTTGGATACATATTTTTGCCTTGATAATATTGGTCAATATTTTTCTCGATTGATTTTGACTCATACATGTTTGGCCGAATGAGTTTTAGCAGTATATAATTGGTATTAGGAGGAGTTTAGATGTTTTGCTTAGTTGCCTGTCTGACTCTCATTATCCAAATTGGTTAGTCTAGCTCTATGGCTCATGTCGTTTGTCAAAATCATCATGCATATTGTTCTTCTAATGAACCTTGTTTATTTTTTATGTCTGTTGGTCGAATGATCAGTACTCTAAGCAAACATAAGCCTTAGACGAATAAGAAAAATCCAATAGACTTAGATATTAAAGACGTTGTTCATTAATGCTTTATATTAATTTTATATATAACTACATTATTTGTGTTCTTGTATTACAGTTATCTCATTGATATCACTCAGTCATGGAGCGCCGAGTCATTGGATCACTCGGCCACGGAGCGCCAAGTCATTGGATCACTCGGCCATGATCAACTACTCATGGTTTCTGAAATTTTGATCCCTCGGACCTTTTGAGCTGTTATGTCAAGGGCTCGTCTTTAGTTCGATGGATATTAAATAGCTAAGTATTTTTATAATTTTAGTTTTATTCATCTAATTAAAGGCCATAGGTTCTTTAACTTTGGGATGATTTCTTTCTGCATAATCTTGATGTATTAGACTCTCGGTATTACCTTAACTCGTATATGCTTCATAGAGTGACTTCTTAGCCTCCATAGTTCACATCGTTTGTTAAGGACTGAGGCAGCTTTTTACCTTGACTCACATGTTCATCCGAGTGAGTTCTTAGTCTCCATGCTTCATGTTGAACGTTAAGTAAGTCATTTAGTAGTATTGATACCTGATATTTACTGGTTATGAGAGTTAAACTCGAGTTCATACAGTACTTAATCACCCAATACAACCCAAGCATCTATTGCATTTCTGGCAATGGATCAATATTGTTATTTTATATATGTATCACATATTGAATACATTATTTGATTTATCAGTATACGACCTATTGAATACATTATTGATTTTATTAATATATTATCTTTTGAGTACATTATTTGTTTTATATATGTATTACTTATTGAATACATTATTTATTTCATTAATGTATTATTTATTGAGTACATTATTTTCATGAATGATAGTAGCTATACCAACTGGATCTACTTTATTGACATCATTCGGTTTTATTATCCCAAGTTATAGGATCATACAACATTATTATTAGACCACTCAGCCTTCTTGTCTCGGGTCGTTATATCATTCAACTGTATTATTGGATCACTCGAACATTATTGATTACTTATAATTTTACTCAATATTGGAGAGCCCTGCAAGAATTAATATTTTTCACTCGGAATCACGAACGGGGGCTGCTATACTTGTTGTATTTAATCAAGTATTGCTTGAATATTTTCTATGGCTCTTATACTTGTTATATTGGATCAAGTATCACCCGGATATTTTAATGACTGCTATGCTTGATATATCTGATCAAGCATCACTCGAATTCAATGTCAACAATATTATTGTTATGTTCTCGAAGACATATGTTTTAGAGAAGTGAAGTTGATATTAAGAAATTATGTGTAAATTATTCTTTATGCAATTAATTAGGGTAAAATGGTGATATGAGCAATTAAATTAATTAGTACAGTAAATATACGTTTCTGAACATGTGTGATTTACTGTAGACAGAGGCATATATGAGTGATTTTTATGCCAAGTGGCAAGGGCAAAATATTTATAAATTATTTGCTAGGATTAGTCTAAGCAAACTCACTAATAAATTCTAGAGCCTAACATAATCCATATTCTACCAAGCCAAAACTTATGGTGGTAGATAATTATGTTTTTACTAAGCATGCCAAAAATTAGGATTTAATTTTATCCTAGAATTTCTGATGAATTATTTAGTATTTTAGCAATTAAGTGAATTAATAAAAATACATGTACAGAAACTTTGGTTTATGATATTATTAAAATAAAGTACTTCAAGATGATCCTAACAAAATTTATTTGGGCCTCAATGGGTTTATATTCGATTTACTATGAGTTTTCAATGTTCTAAGCATTTTTTGACATTTTCCTTGTATTTTCAGGTTTAAGTGCTGCCACGCATGCGACACGTCGGCTACACGTAGAGACCACATCAGCGCCACATCAGATGACACGTGGGTGACAGTAAGCTGCCAATGGGCTTGCCGGAGCAGGGCGGCGCTCGGCCGGGAGCTCGCTGCAGGGCTCTGCATGGGGCGAAAGCTCGTTGCGGAGGTTGAGGACAGGCGCGCGTATCAAGGCGGAGGGGTTGGTGGGGTTTGTGAGGTCGAAGGCTCCCCGAGAGACGGTCGACGGCGAGAGGCGGTGGATGGTCTTCAGTTCGGCGATAGTTTCCCGAGAGTAGAGAGCACCAAAGTGATCTCTGCTTGCTCCTACAACTTCAAAGATGGATGGACAAGACCGGCGTCGAGGGAGCCTTGCTCAAAAGACAGCAGAACCTGATGCTCGTCGTGCGGCGCAGTCCAGCAGAGACACCGGCGGTCACAGAACCTGGAAAATCGACTAGCGTGAGGGCCAAAACCAAATGTGGTGATGCTCCAAGGATGCACAATCAAGGTAGGAAGATTCGTATACATGGAATTGAACTGAAACTGAATAAAGAAATCAAATTTTAGATGAGTAAGAGTAGTGGTCGATGGTTGAGTTCAGGAAAAAGTGGTCCGATTCAGTTGATTGATTGAGGAACTCTTTGATTTGGCCACCACGGAACACACTAGGGAACTCAAGTGCAACAGTCTGAGAGTTTATTTGGCTCGGGAGGTGTTGGCTGTGTG
The DNA here is from genome assembly GCA_032690845.1 of Eleusine coracana subsp. coracana. Taxonomy (NCBI): domain Eukaryota; kingdom Viridiplantae; phylum Streptophyta; class Magnoliopsida; order Poales; family Poaceae; genus Eleusine; species Eleusine coracana. The sequence continues at coordinate 20,860,213 of CM064418.1, read as the reverse complement.
GTGCATGAAGCTTCAGTGACCATTAGCCATGGCAAGGCAAAACTGAATGAGAGAGAGAATTGAGTGAGGGAGGACGGGATTTTTGAGGGAGACCATAGGAGAGTAAAGGAGAAAGGCCGGGTCGACGGTTTTGATGGTGTTTGGCGACTAGGGGACAGTGGGGCGCGGGGAGGTAGGCATGCCTTTGGATGCGGCCATGGCAGGTGGCAAAATTTAAAGCAGAAGGGGAGAAACGGTGTAAGGACCGAAGACGTACCGAGAGGGGGGGGGTGAATCAGTAAGCCGCTCACGACTCCAAATACTTCAATTTGTCTACTTAAGTCTAACAAGATAAGGGAACCCAAATAAGTCTAGTAGGCCAAGACCTTACACATGCTAGTGTTTATGATAAGATAAAATGCGGAAGCCAATCACACTAGTCTATGCAAGCCACAAGTCACCCTACTCACTAGAGCACACAAATGCGGAATACTAAAGAGAGGGTCAAGGAATGCTCATGATTATTTTCCCGAGGTCTCGGAAGGATGGCGCCTTCCCCTAATCCTCGTTGGACCACTCCCACTGGAGTCCTGGTCCCTCCCGTCACCAAGTGGAGTTCTCGCCCACGAGACCGCAATCACTCCTCGAGCGAAGACACGGTGTGCGTCACCGCAGCACAAAGCACAAGCTCACCTCCCTCAAGAACATGCCAGACTCCCCGAGCCAGCATGGGCGCTCACTAGCTATGCCTCTTCCAACGGCGGGCTCAAATTGCGTACAAACGTGTGACGGCCTTCACAACCGATCATGATAGGCTCGATCACCGACACCTAACCGGTCTAGGTCTCACCATAGACCAAGAGTAACAATCTAGATCACACCCTCAAGGACACCCTAGCCTTAGATGAGCAAGATGCTCAAGCTACTCTTCTCTAGCACTCTCAAGATATGCAATATCTCCTCCTAGTGCTCTCCTCTCTTCCTCTTGGACCTTACCAAATGCTCTCAGGTATTCCACTGGTCAAGAGTGGTCTCCAAGACCCCAACAACGAAGTTATATAGGCTCCCAACCTCGAACTAGCCTTTGCTCCATGAAATTGGCTTCCTGGGCAGATTGATCGGACAGTTCGGTCACTGCCTGACTGGACAGTCCGGTCAGTGCAACTCGATGCACAATTGGCTCTGCCCCTGTTGAAACTCCAACTGACCAGATAGTCCGGTCACTAGACCGGACCGTCCGGTCCACTTTCTCTCTCCATTCCAGGAGCCTCCGTGAAATGCACCTCTTCTGCCTCCCTGCACTCCTACTGACCAGACTATCCGGTCAGCAGACTAGACCGGCCGGTCTGTATGAAGTCTATTACTGACAGAGTCCTGCTCCTCATGCTAAGTCCTGGAAATCTCCCTATAGTGACCGTACAGTCCGGTCTCCACTGACCCCTCTGTTCGGTCTCTATGTTCAGAAGCTAAAACTCATCGTCCTCGCTTGACATGGTTTCCCGGATTCTCCGCACAGGTCCTTGGCTTCTCCACTGTCACCTAGTGCATGTGATTTCATCGAGCAACCTTGCATATCACCGACTAGACATGACCTAAGAGAATGACCTAGACCCCCTTGGTAGTCCGGTTTTTCCTATGGACTCAAAGCCCTAACAACTACTCATGTGTTCCAAACACTTGCACCATAGCTTATTCTCCGCTTTGATACATCTCCATCAACCCTTGGACTCCATCAAGTTCACAAGCCTCCATGCTTGCGGTCATTGTCATCAATTGCCAAGGACACCATCATCCATATGATTTGCAATAGAGTTAAGAGATGTTTCCTACAAAGACAACACTCGTGTAGGTGTTAGCCCACAATTTCATAATTGTCATCTATCACCAAAACATCCATACCACAGGGATCCAATCATCAATGGTTATGAAGCTTACAATCTCCCCTTTTTGGTGATTGATGACAACCACTACTTAATTAAAAGAACTTTAATGAATAACCGGACTAAGCAAGCTACACAATGATCGAGAGGAACCATAACAACATATGAGAGAAACGCATAAGGTCCTACCCAATCAAACAACATCTAAAGATATGAGGAGAAGAGTGAAGAGCATACTCTAGATGAAACACGCATGCATGTCATGGCAATATATTGAATGAAAGCATAAGGACATGCAATGCAAGGCATAAATAATGAGATGCAACAAGTTAGCATGGCAATGCATAAGAATTAAAAACAAGCATTCATCATCATGATATCATACACAGACATATAAGATAATAAATAAATACAAGCACTACAAATGAATAGGAAATAAACCAAGTGAGATCAAAATAAGTCAAACACAGGCGAATGAAATCCATGACTCATCATAATCCACGAACAACGAATAACTCCTCAAAATAAGAACCAAATGGTCTATCTCCCAAAACCTCGTAGCTCCCCCTAGATACAAGCTACTCTCGATCGTAACAAGATCACACTCCCACTCCCCCTAGACCTAATGTCTTCTCCCCCTTTGGTAACAAGCACCAAAAAGCCAAAAAGGCGGGAAATGATGAACATCTAAGCGCTCGTGATCGAAGAAAGTGGTGCAGCGATGTCCTCTGTGGGCTCTACTCCTTGCTGCTCCTGAGGTGGATCCTACTGTGCTCCCTAAGCCTATGCCGTCTGAGCATCTAGCAGCTCAAAGAACCCAAGGTCTACAGGTAACTCAAACCCGCTATCCTGTGCTGCTATAGTGACTGTGGCAGTCTCCTGTGCTGAAGTCTGGAGTAGTATGAGGCCTGCCACATCCTGCTGAGAGAAATCTCAACGGACAAGATCCTCTACTGCCTGAGTAGTAAGAATGGAAACTGTGGTAGTAAGAGGTGGAGCTGAAGTTGTAGCTGTCTCTGGGGCGGTCTGGGTGTCTGCACGGGAAGTGTGCACAATGTCTGAGCACAGACTCCTGACCAGTACGTGCTGTAAGCTGGAGTGTCCTGCCATCTGTGAGCTCGATGAGTGTGATGGAGAGACAAACAACGCTAACACAGAGAAGGCTGACACGGGAGAGAGCTATGCTGAAGAGAATGTTTGTCCTCCTCCCCCTGTCTGTAAGACCCCTAAGAGTGACAATCCGCTGGACTGTGCTATCATCAGTGCAGTGAAGGATCCTGGCTGAGTCTGCAGCTACTGAAACTGAGGAAACACTGAAGGTCCTGGCTGCTGACTGGCCTACCTTTGAGTAAGCTCCGTCATCTGAGTCACTAGAGCAGAGACAAGGGCCATCTGCTAACGTTGAAGCTCTGCCTGTCCTCTGATCAGCTCCATCATCTGACATCTATCCTCTGACACACTCTGCATAGACTCTCCCAACCGTCCTGTTAGTGTTGTCATCATGATAGTGTCCTCAGACTGCGAACCTATCGGCTGGGAAGGCGCTCCTGTGCTGGCTGACTCAGGAACCACCGTCTCTGGCTAAGTTGCCTGCTCATGTAGTACTGGTGACTCCTGCTCCTCCTCTCCTGTGTGTTAGCTGGAGGTAGACTGGGATCCCCTAGGGACTCTAGGTGAGTAGCTGGTGGTCCCCTCAGGGAAAGAGTCATACTGCTCCTCCGTCACTAGGCCCATCCTCTTCAAGAGATAATAGATATAGGGCCCGTAGACCAAGTGACGTCCTCCAACCCTCTCAGAAATGACCTCCTCCATCTCTCCAATGAGAAGGTTCGCCAAGTCGAAGGTCTACCTCCTCAAGATGGCTTCTACAACCCACTGGTGTAAAAGCGTGAACTCCTCTCTGTAGCCAGACCTAGGAATGATAGTCCTGGTGACTATCGCTCTCACCACCTTGGCCTCTATTGTGAGTCTAGCAGGGCCTCTCTCAAAACCTGGAGTGTGGAGAGGTGGGAAAGCAATCAACACGAGGTCATCTGAAGGTAGCTTCCCTCCTTGAGGTCTGCGAGGTGGCTCCAGTGTACCATAGGCATTCCTGTAAAGCTGAAAGTCTGAAGCAAGGAGTCCTAGGTTGGTGATCAGATCCTACCTGGTGACTCGCTGTGGCTGCCCTCTGAACAAGAACCAGAACTCTGAGCGGTCTCTGGCAACCCACAGCGTCACGTAGAAGTCGAGGACCACGTCCTCCCTGAACCTGAGTGGAGCAATGACTAGCTCAGCTAGTCCTGGCAGGTACGAAAAGTACTGCTCCATGTCTGTGCATGTGACCCTCCTCATGGCCTGGTAGGTGGTGTACTGCTATGGTACAAGCACCCTGTCTTTGGTCCTCAAAGCTACACAACGTCTCAGGCCCTCTCCTATCCACCTCTGGAGCACCGTCCAGTACCTCTCTCTGCAGCGGGGGTCTCGGGGAACTAGCACCCACTACTCAAAGAACATGAACCGAAGTACCTTAAGGTCCTTTGTAGGAACCTTGAGAATGTCTGGCTCTCCGGCTTCCTGTACCAGTCTCTGCAGCCTTCTCGTGCACACCTCACAGGTGCACCTCGGGTCTCCTACCTGGTGAGCTGTCCTCTGGGAAACAGTCTGCTGTGCCTCCTCCTCTGACTCCTCGGCCTCCTCAACAAGCTCCTCAGACTTTGACTCTGAGGTCTCCTCCTCTGCAGTCCCCTCCTCCTCAGACTCCTCCTGCTGCCTAGAGGATCCCTGATCCGCAGTTCTCAACGATCTCCCCTGACAAGAAACCGAAGTACACTGCGGCCACGGCGGTGGCACAACTCCTACTGCTAGAGGTGCAGTCCTCTGCCTGGTGCTCCTCCTCAAGCCCTGGTCCTCAGCTGGCTGGCTGATCCTCAAACGGGAGCCAGGTGTCCTGCGTGACTGCTCCATGGCGTCCAAGTGTTGAGCCAACCTCCGTGCTCTCTCTAACTCTGGGTCCAGTCTCGGTCTCTTCTTCGTCTTGGGCTTCTCAGGCATCTTCCCCTTGCCCTTGTCCTGTCCTGACCCTGCCATCTCTGTCTGCTGCTGCTGTCACTGCACACACATAGGTGTAGATGGGATAAGCATAGAGTCCTAATACATCTACAAGCAAAGCACCGCTAGGAAAGAATGCGTAATAGAAATCCTAGCACTGAATGAAGGACATGATCACTAGACAATTATTCAAAGTAACAACAGTGATTATCGACTATACGTGGCTGGTGCAAGTCATCTAGTGTATAGTCAAAAAATAGGCAATTAATCTAACTATAGACTAAACAGGAGGTAAACCCTAGAATTGCAATTAATAGATATGCAGGAAATTAATTGCAACCTAGGTTGAGCCAATTAATTAATTAATGCAACTAAAGATTGGAATTTATCTAATTGCATCAACTAACTAAGATTGCTCGAAATTAGGGCATGATCGATGAAAGGAAGGATAGGTACGATACCCTGAGGATGTGTCAACACCGAGAACCGAAGACCATGCAAGCAATCACAGGAAAAAGGTCAAAGCTTGGAACTTTTATGACAATGGAGGAGAAGGGGCAAGCTTTGCGCTAGGTCGGTGGAGCTCGGCTCTGGGGTAGTGTGCACGCACGCAGGGACGTCGGTGGCGGCGCTGGAGGTGGCTCATGGTGGCGGCGATCCAGGTCGTTGGCGGCGGCGTGGGGCGAGCTGCGGTGTGGGGCGAGCGGCGGCACGGCTCTGGTGTGCGGGCACATGTGGGAGCAGGTGCTGGCGGCGCGGTGGGTCACCGACAGAGGCGATGACGATGAAGAGAGGACGGCATCGACGAGAGCGAGGAAGGCGGAGGCACGGTCTCGGCGTCAGGGTCGAACGAGGAAGGAACCAAAAACTCCTCTGCCAATTTTGACCTAGGTCAAATTGACAATAGACGGCCGAGATTCGTCAATCAACGGTCACAGATCGGGAAGCACTTCACGTGATCAACTAAACTGACCGGACTGTCCGGTTAGGTCAGGGTCTGCTGGCCACTGTAGACCGGACTGTCCGGTCTCTAGGACCATTCTGTCCGGTCTCTACGACCAGACTCCCCTAGTTCCAGTGCCACTGACCGGACTGTACAGTCTAAAGACCGGATCGTACGGTCACTTCCAGAATTTGCTGAGTCAAGGGCTTTCTCCAAATTCCAAGTGCCCTCGCTAAACATACAAAAGAACACCATACTTGGAGTACAAAGGGAACTCTCAAACACTCATTTTCAAATAGTGGCACACTATGGCCTCATAGTTTTCGTAAAAGCCAAATGAAAGATCGAGCAAATAAGAACCAAGGCAAATAAGAACCAAAGGGTATGTATGAGCCTTAGTCCATGAACCACGCGAGTAGATTTAACCTCGGAGTTCATAAGAGCTTGCTCAATGGGCATGAAGTACAATCCTTTCCTTTGGTCACACCTACGGAGATGTAAACTCATATAGAGTATGAGGCACAAATATCTCCAAATATAACAAGCCTCCTTTGTGTTTCCTATATGATGCATGCAACAAGCAATTTACATATGCAATGAAAGTAAACATGCCACGTGAATGCAAGCAATATTAAGTACAAGACACAAAGGAAACCTAACAATGTCAAGTTTGATCCTCTCCCAAGCTTACTCACTATAAGCCATGCCCTTTCCTTGAGAGAAATCAAACAACCATCTCAAGCACTCCACCTTGCTTATAGCTATCTTGGATGGGTTAGACATTGACTAATTTATATGTGTTTTTCTTTTAGTTATTTACACATGCATAGATGCAAAGCATACTAGTCACAAAGGAGTCCTAATTACCATGCAATGCACGAGAAAGAAAACACACTACAACTACCAAGAACTAACACGGTTACCTCTCTCATGAGTAGATAGGTCATTGAGGTCCATGTCACTTGTGGTGGACTTCACATGATCTTCATGAAAGTACTCGGTCCACCACCACCACCATCTAGGTCTTGTTCTTGGGCACCCACTTGTACGTAGCCGATCTCTCAAGATCAACAATGCACTTAGGCACCCATATGCTCTTGACTTTCCTCTTCTTGTTTGGTGGTCCCAAAGCCTTAGCTTTCACCTTGCCATCCTTATTCCTAAAAAGCTTGAAATGTGTGTTCTCATGGAAGAAGTTAGCATTAGGCAAAACAATGGAATTTCTCACCATGGGACAATCCTCGGTGGTGTGGCCATCCTTGCAACACCTCTCACAATAGTAGTCATCGGCGAGAAGGGGTTTGATCCATACGGTGATGGAATCACTCGTCCCTATGATGTTGATGGCGGCGGGATTTGAGCCAAGTCCACGGTGGGAGACATTGTTCACAAGGTTCCTCCGAAGGATCTCCTTGTGGATGGCTATACCTCGGGTGAGCCTCTCAAAGCCGTCCATCACCATCTTCCTCTCTTCATTGAGCTTGTGATATTCCTTCAAAACAAGTGGCTCACGAGAAGAAACCTCAACCGAGGTGGTTAGTTCATCACACATAGTAGAAGCAGCATTCTTAGATGAACTAGAGGAGGAAGAGGCAAGGTTCTCAACATTGATGGTATCATAAGTGATCTCAAGGGCCTTGTACTTCTCATGAAGCTCTACATGATCACCCTTGAGTTTGTTATAACTCTTGTTTAGGGCATCATGAGATGTGACAAGGTCCTTGAGCTCACTCTCAAGCTCACCAACACGGTCCTTAGCCAACTTACACTCTTTTATTACCACCTCCAATATCTTGGACTTCTTGATGGCGATGTCACGGGCTTTCTCAAGCATGCTCCACAACTCGGCACACGTGTGCTCCTCATCATCGTTATTATTGCTGCTCTCATCCTCACTCTCCCCAAGTTGGCTCGTGGCCATGAGGCACGTGGAAGGTGGAGGAAGAGCTTGTGGAGGTGTAGTCTTGATCATGGCTAGACCGGCCACTTCTTCATCACTTGAGGAAGAGGACTCATCACTTGAATTGTCGCTTGTCCACTCTCCAACAAGTGCCTTGCGAGATAACTTCTTCTTGTAGTCTTGAGCTTTGCCTTTGCCTTTGCTCTTTTCTTTGTTGAAGTATCTCTTCTTCTTGTGCTTGGCCTTGGGATCTTCTTCTTCTTCTTCACTTGAATCTTGTGACTTGAATGCTTCTTTCTTGGGGTTTGGGCACTCTGAGATAAAGTGATTCTTTGAGCCACAATTGAAGCACTTGCCTCTTGACTTGGAAGAAAACCTGTTCTCGAAGTTCTTCATCTTCCTCATGAGAAGAGCTAAGTCTTTGGTCAAGTCACCCTCATCATCATCTTCTTCAACATCATCCTTAATGATCACCTTCTTCTTGTTCTTCTTGCTCTTGCTAGATTCTTGCTTGTCATCCGGTAGAGCAAGATTGGAGGGTTGAGGATCATCCAACCCCAATTGATAGCTCTCGAAGGCGGTGATCTTGCCAACCACTTCCTTCATGGTATTGGTCTTGAGGTCACCTTGCAAGATGAAGGTGATGATGGACTCATACTTAGGGTCTTTGAATAGCCTCAAGAATCTGCTTATCACCTCGACGGGCTTCATCTTGAAATCATCCCCAAGTGCATTGATCTCCTCCACAAGTACATGAAAATGAGAATAAACAGTGTTAGATCTCTCATGTGGCAATCTAGTGAAGTGATCATACTTGTTCTTCAGCATATAGTATCTTTCCTCTTTGACATCACTGGTGCCCTCATAGAGCCCCTGAATCTTAGTCTAGATACCATGTGTTGTAGTACTAGCCTCTAGCTAAGCAAAAACATCCTTAGAAATGCAAGCAAACAAAGCATTCTTGGCCTTAGCATTACACTTAATGTAGTCAGGCTCAAGTAGGTTCACGTTCGCATCGGACTCATGAGTGACCGACCATATCTCTGGATCAAGGGACTGAAGGTAGGCTTGCATCCGAGCCTTCCAGTAAGCATAGTCCTCACCATTGAATATGGGAACACTCCCCACCAGTCCTGGCATCCTTACTCAAGGCGGTGAAGCCTCAAAGATAAGCACTTGGCTCTGATACAACTTGTAAGGACCGAAGGCGTACCGAGAGGAGGGGGGTGAATCGGTAAGCCGCTCACGACTCCAAATACTTCAATTTCGCTACTTAAGTCTAACAAGATAAGGGAACCCAAACAAGTCTAGTAGGCCAAGACCCTACACATGTTAGTGTTCATGATAAGATAAAATACGGAAGCCAATCACACTAGCCTATGCAAGCCACAAGTCACCCTACTCACTAGAGCACACAAATGCGGAATAGTAAAGAGAGGGTCAAGGAATGCTCATGTTTTTTTTCTGAGGTCACAGAAGGATGGAACCTTCCCCTAATCCTTGTTGGACCACTCCTGCTGGAGTCCCAGTCCCTCCTGTCACCAAGTGGAGTTCTCGCCCATGAGACCGCAATCACTCCTCGAGTGAAGACACGGTGTGCATCACCACTGCACAAAGCACAAGCTCGCCTCCCTCAAGAACTTGCCGGACTCCCCGAGCCGACACGGGCGCTCACTAGCGATGCCCCTTCCAATGGTAGGCTCAAACCGTGTACAAACGTGTGACGGCCTTCACAACCGATCATGATAGGCTCGATCACCGACACCTAACCGGTCTAGGTCTCACCATAGACCAAGAGTAACAATCTAGATCACACTCTCAAGGACACCCTAGCCTTATATGTGCAAGATGCTCAAGCTACTCTTCTCTAGCACTCTCAAGATATGCAATATCTCCTCCTACTGCTCTCCTCTCTTCCTCTTGGATCTTACCAAATGCCCTCAGGTATTTCACTGGCCAAGAGTGGTCTCCAAGACCCCAGCAATGAAGTTACATAGGCTCCTAACCTCAAACTAACCGTTGCTCCATGAAATCAGCTTCCTGGGCACACTGACCAGACAGTCCGGTCAGTGCCTGACCGGATAGTCCGGTCAGTGCAACTCGATGCACAACTGGCTTTGCCCCTGCTGAAACTCCAACTGACCGGATAGTTCGGTCACTAGACCGGACCATCCGGCCCACTTTCTCTCTCCATTCCAGGAGCCTCTGCGAAATGCACCTCTTCTACCTCCCTGCACTCCTACTGACCGGATTGTCCGGTCAGCAGACCGGACCATCCGGTCTGTATGAAGCCTCCTGCTGATTAAAGTCCTGCTCCTCATGCTAAGTCCTAGAAAACTCTCCATAGTGACCATACAGCCAGGTCTCCACTGACCCCTCTGTCCGGTCTCTATGTCCAGAAGCTGAAACTCATCGTTCTCGCTTGACTTGGTTTCCCGGCTTCTTCGAACAGCTCATTGGCTTCTCCACTGTCACCTAGTGCCTGTATTTTCACCGAGCAACCTTGCACATCACCGACTAGACATGATCTAAGAGAATGACCTAGACCCCCTTGATAGTTTGGTTTTTCCTATGGACTCAAAGCCCTAACAACTACTCAAGTATTCCAAACACTTGCACCATAGCTCAGGGGCGGAGCTATGTTGTTAGCTCTGAGTGCGGCTACACCCAGAGAAATTCAAGACTCAGTTATCAATTTCAGAATTTCACCATGTTAATTTGATCATTAGACAAAATTCTTTATATGCCGCACCCCCCTCCATTCTCCTCTAGCTCCGCCACTGCCGGCTTCTCTAGCCGACTGCATGCATGCAGCACTTCTCCACTAGTTCCTGCATGCCATTCATGATCCATTACCCACGCACGCACTAATCTTCCAGCACCGCTGATCATGCACGCACTCCGTGCATCACCAACAGGCAACAAACTCAAAGTGATCAGCACCAGAACATGCTACATGCTGGAGTCAGGCCACAACTCCACACCGGCTTGCACTCGCCTGGAGTTCCTGCATGTCCATCACACTTGCCGACTCACTAATCCATGAACTCAACAACTGATCTGGACACACACTATCTGACTCAATACACTAACACGACTAATCAACTCACACATACACCAAACAAATGAACAACAAGATTAGACCCAACATTCATCAAGCCTAACCTCCTGTGTGTGGCCGTGGGTTAGGGTGTGTCGTCACTGTGATTCCGTGAGCATGGTGGTGAAGTGGTAATGGAGGAGATCTATTGGGGAAGAAGGGCACCTCACGGATGGTTCGTCCTACCAAATCATTTGTTGCTTGCTACTGCTGGCTGCTGCTGCTGCTGCTGCTGCCGCTTTTCCTTTCACTTTCCTTCACTGGTAGTCTGGTGGCAGGTTTTTTTCCCAGGAATTATTCAGTCTGATAGGTAGATTAAAGTGGTATTTGCATCGAGCTGGATAGCGTAGGTCATAGTCTAACACATTTCCTTGGATTAGATACTGTCAGGCAAAACAACCAAGTTTGTTGTATTTGTGCAAGTAAGAATGTTTGGTAAAACTGAAAGCTGGTGTCAAGGATGTACAGCTAGCAAAAATTTTGCTTTGTAAAGCATTGTAGCTTGTAGGTGCCTGGTTTCACATTCCATGTCTAATTTAAGTTACTACTAGTATATAGAGTATACGTTCTATAATAAAGTACTTCGGTAATTAACAGCAGCTAATTGCTTTCCAGTGAAATCAATTTTCCAAGGAGTCAAGTGACGCCAGTGCAATTACTGTTTTGGCTTATACTTTGCCAATTGCAAGTACTAGTGACCTGCATCTTTGCTTTCCAAAATGTTATACACTGACTGTAGTTCACGAGTTCAGGACTGTGCGGTTTGACGTACAGTTTAGTATTGAGACTAATAAAAGTCCATGTGGAGTCTAACTAGTAATTTGTAATGAACTGTCAAGCAGGGATATGAACATGTGATCTAGGTTTGCGCAGCAATTTCTGGATTCAAGAAGACGGTTAAACAAACAGTGGAAATGCAGATGCATCTTTGCTTGGTCTTACAGGGGCAAGTTTAGCACAATAGCAGTAGTTACACATTTTAGGATTTGGTTTGCTTAGTATATTTGTATTGTATCATATTGCTACATGCATTTAAAGCTTCAAAGGAAATACAAGACTTATTAAATTTTTATTATTCGAGACATCAAAATGAATTATGGTTATATACTGTGGTTTGGTAAATTCGTCAAATCATAAAATAGATTACTGGTTGGTTTATATCTTGTTTCGTTGGGCTCATGGATTATGGTTATGGTATATTTTGTCATGTGGTCTCATGATGCATGATTGTTTGTTTTAGGTCTAGTAATCCATTGTGGTCAGAATATTATTTTGGCATGGGTACTTTGTAGAGTCATTTAGTGGTCAAAATTATCTTTTGCCCTGATTTGGAGTATGTTGTGCTGTGCTTTTAACATTGTTTTGATATTTTGGCTAAATTTACGTAGGAGTAAAATAGGCCACTCATTTAGGCTGAAAATTTTAAGTGTTGGATTTCAGTCTTGAATTTGTTTGTATTCACATGCAAATATCTATAGGATTAAACACTTCAGGTCTCTAGAATATAAATTTGTTTATATTCTAATTTGGGTTGAAATGGAACATCCTGATTATTTCGCTCTGGGCTTTTCGTGCTCTACCACACCCTGCTGCTACTAGTCGAGATGGATAGCGTTTTGAGCCAAGCTCTACTTATTCCTTGATCATGATTAATCCTATGATTGCAAAACTGCACCCAACCAAGAGCATACTTCTTATATCTGCATTATTTCTTGTCACTTTATGTTTGCTTAGTTAAAGCCCACTTGTGTGACAACTAGCGTTCTTATCGCCTATATAAGATATGTTCATTAGATCCTTGATTGGCCGCAATTGTTATCCCACTACCTTGATAGACCTAGGAAGTTATCAATAGTTTTGCTAACGATGACACCACCCTTGTTAGTATACACTTAGTACTCTGTGATCCATATCACCATACACTTACACCACAAAGTTTTACAAAATGGGTGAAAATATGTTTGGTGGTATGCGTGTGAAGGGATGGGTGTTAAACCATTGTGTTATGGTGAAACTAGATGGGATAGACTTGGTCGTGGGAAAGACTCCTTAGTACTAGTGCCGAGTACTTGGCCGTGGGCTAGACTATTTAGTATAGGTTTTTTGATGTGGGTCCACATAGGGACCCGTCAGCAAGACCTCAACTTGATGATATTTTTAGTTAGACCATAGAACTTGTATGGCAGGACTAAAGCGGAACCTGGGTTACGCAGCAAGAAGTGTCACCCGGTGATTTAGGAACAGACTCATGGGTTGATTTTGGTGCAAGTGGTGATAAGTCCAGGACATGGCAAGAATATATGGTGATATGACTGTGTGTCATAGTTATGATGATATGACTAAGTGTCATAAATGCGTAACCCCTAAGATCCGTGGTTGGCTTGTGGGCATGCCTGGGTGAAGCGGGAGCGTTATGTGTCTCTTTGTGCAAGAGCGCATAGCCTATGGGTACGGCGTACTAAGCTTTGCAGAGTTATCAATAAATCATTCGGATGCCCGTTGTCACTGGTCATGGCACTCCAAATCACTGGGCTCTTGAGACTAGCAAATTCTTGATGTGTGAGTGGGTGTAGTACAGTCATTATGACTATGTGTCAAAAGGCTCAATTAAAATATGGAAACTGTCGGTATCGATTGTAATCTCCCCAAGGTCCAACCAACTAAAAGTTATAAAACTGTTTTCCTCACTCGAAATCCTCTTCGGTTCTGTAGTAAGCCCCTGCATCTGTGCTTTCCCGCAAACTCTGACCCTTACCCTATTCCTTGACCACTCTCCCAAATGCATGAATATACCCCTTGTTAGAGGTAGGACTTGCGGAGTACCTTATCTACCCACCCTTTCCTCATTTCATTTAAATTAGCAGGAGATGGAGAATTCGTTGAAGTCAATGAGTAAATCACGTCCTATGCTCGAGTTTGCCTGTGGAGTTGTCAAAGCCTTATTCATGTTCTCTTTGGTCTAGATTAGCTTACTCAATCCCTTTTGCTTGTAACTTAGAACTTGTATGTATGTATCGTTCCTATGTGGACTAAATAAAGGTCGTAAATTGACTATGTATCATTCATACATGTGTACCAACTACTGATCCATGGATTGGTACAGTAATCACGGGTCACCCCCGGGAAGGGGGCGTCGCAATTACCTACTTCTATCTAGATAAAAAGGGCATGAACAATAAGCTTGGAGAGGGGGATAGAATAACACACAAGGGAAGCAAAACTGTGAAGATGTGGTTTGAGCTATTCAAGGAGCTAGATATGGAGGAAAATGATAATAACTTGATGGGAGAGATCAACGGGATTAACCTTCTAAGAGATCTCTAGAATTAGCATAATCAAATGGGGAGGCTATGGAAGAGGATACAACACAAGAACCAAAGAGGGATCAATAGGAGATAAAAGAGGAAACAACAATGAGTACCCTTCTCGAAACATGGAAGTACTTTGGTCAGCAAAATCATAAGACACAAGAGGAAACTTCAACCTTGAAAAAAGAAAGGATGGAGGAGCCTAAAGACCTATAGAAAACGAAAAAATGGGGACCAATCAAAGCCACAAAAAGGAGCTCCAGGAACATTAACGATGGCAGGGTGGTCATGGAGAAAGCAACAGGTCTGAAGAAGAAGTATGATCCAGAATGGCAAAAAGGTAAAAACAAAAATCCCTTCTCTGTGCTTTATAATACTGAAATCTCTGAAATGGCAGAAGTAATAGATGTTGACTTAGGTTTGGATGAGAAAATTGATACCGTAGCTTAGGATGAAATTCAGAAATTAGACAATAGTAGAAAGGTAGAGTTTCAGAGAACCTGTAATAACTGGATTTGCCAAAGTAAGAGAATAGAGGTAGATAACAGAGATGGTTATGTCAGAACATCTCCAGATAAGAGTAGGAGCAATAGTAGAACCTTTTCCATAGCCAGTAGTCAGAGCAACAGATCACAGGTGCATGATCTGCATGCTAAGGACCAAACTCTGAGAACTTTCAGGAGGAAAGTGGAACAGAGTTAGAAATAGATAATGAGATAGAGTTAGGTAGAGTTAAGGTAGGAGGAAAAATTATAAAAATAAGTGTAAAAAATGATAGTCCTCACATGGAATATTAGAGGCATAGGTAGACCAGGAAGATCTCTAGCTTTATCTAATATAATTAGAAAGCACAGGCCAGACTTTATTGGTCTGCAGGAGACCAAGAAACAGTTTGTGAGTAACAATTTTCTAAGAGCATCTACAGGTTTAGGGCACTTTAGTTGACATCAATTACCAGCAGTAGGAACAGCTGGAGGTATACTTGTAGGAGTCAATTCTGATTTATTTACTATGACTGTAGGATGTACTCTTACCTATTGTACCGGAGTCATAATTCATGATAAGAAAACTAGTTTTGACTGGCAGCTGATTATAGTCTATGGCTCTCCTGATGAGGAAGGAAAGCAAGCCTTTTTAGATGAACTAGAGCTGATTATGAATAGATGGCAAGGTCCTATGTTAATAGGTGGAGACTTTAATCTTACTAGATTTTGTAATGATAAAAGTACTCATAGGATTAATCACAGATGCGAACGGTTCCTTGGCCTAGTGGTTGAGGGGGCTTAGTAGCACCCCAAGGTCCCGGGTTCGACTCCCAGTGGGAACAAATTTATGGGTTGGGGTAAAAAAATCCCCTCGCTTGTCACCACGCCAAAGCACAGGTCTAAGGCTCGGCCCAGGTCTTGGTCGTCTCACACGGGCCATGGTGCCACTGTGTAAGGGTGAGGCAAGGGTTCGGGGGTTTTCTCGACTAGCGTGAGAAGGTGTTCTCCTTAAAGAAAATGCCTGAGGGCTGTCTTACCCCCTACAGGTCGATTTTTTCTTTAGGATTAATCATAGATGGCCTGACAATTTTAACATGTGGATTAATATGTGGGCTCCTCTAGAGATTAACCCAGCCAATAGGATGTTTACTTGGGCCAATAATCAACCGAGTAACCTAATCTTTGTTTGATTAGATAGAATTTTTGCTTCAATTTATTGGGATGTGGCCTTCCCACTAACAAAAGTGTCCGCTTTAGAAAGAGATAATAGTGATCATACCGCTTTAATTATTAATACTGGTAACAATTATTTCTATGGTAAGAAGTGCTTTAGATTCGAAAAGTGGTGGCTAGAAAATAGTTCTTTTGGAGAGTTAGTTAAGACAAACTTGGAATACACCTTGTAGATAAACCAAGGCCATTGACTTTTGGCAATTTCAAGTTAGAACCTTTAGAAGACAGATTAGAGGTTTGGCAACAAACTTAGTAGCTGACCTAAATAGGACAAATAAAATTTTAGCAGATGAATTTAACATTCTTGACCTAGAGGCTGAGAGTAGAGATTTATCCAGAGAAGAGAAACAATGGCATAGGGATCTGGCGGAACAAATTAATAAAATATGGGTCTTGGAGGAAATTAAAATTAGACAGAGAGCCAGAGAGAGATATTTTAGAGGGAGATAGGAATACGGCCTACTTCCAGGCTGTAGCTAACCAAAGGAATAGGAAGAAGAGAGTTTGAAGGACCGAGAAGGCGACCAGAGGGGGGGGGGGTGAATGGGAGCAATTCAAAATTTCTCTGAGAGAACTTGGCCTATATCCCAAACACCCAAGCCAACCTCCAAACTAATCACCAGGACTACCCACACCAACTCGTGGTGTACTAGTCTTAGGAGTGATCAACTACGGCAAAGAAACACAGCGGAAACAATAGGAAATAGTAGAGACTCGAGATAGTCAAAAACCTCACAAACTGCACCTTACTGAACCACCACCGGCAGTGCCGGTCAGGACCATCGGCAGTGCAGATCTGGCCCATCGACAGTGCCGGTGCGGGGTTCTGAGACCCACCGGCAGTGCCAGTCCTGGTCATCGGCAGTGCCGATCGACCCCGACAGAAAAGCAGAAACTTTCGGGAATTTGGCAAATCTTCTCCAAAACCTAACTAAACGAACTCCAAATGATGTGGTTTTGGACCAGTGAATTCTCATCACATCACGACCCTAATCCTAAAAAATCATCTCAATTGGCTCAAGGAATCATCACAAATTTCAGATCTTGTGCCCAGAACACCAAAAAGGGGAAACTTGAGAAATCCTTCAAATCGAAGGTGATAGAGCTATTGATTCAGTCAAGGATCCATAGAGGATTGTTCTAGCTCATCCTAGCAACAAGTTTCTCAAGAAATCTGAGCCAAAAACTCATCCAAAAAAGAGATCGAAAATCACCACGAAAATAGCTCCGAAAATAAGAAAAAGGGATTTTTGGGATTCAAGTGAAGAGGGCAATCTTGAGCATGAAAATACTTCTCATATCATAGAAGGGTGCTTACAAGATCCATAGGTACAAGTCTTGGAAGCCACCCTCTTCCTCCCACTATTTGGAAGAGCAAGAGATGTCTCTCACACACCCTTTCCTCTCCTCTAAAACATGAAGTCCTCTCCTAGCACTTTGAGGCACCTCTCCCACTAGCCACACGTCTCCTTATATAGGTCTAGGGTCTATTGTCCACTTGACCACTCTACCCTTGACCTACATGACACACACACTTACCACTAGGGGCATAACCATCCAACTTTTTCCTCATCGCCCGAATGCCATCAGACGCTTCACGTCTTTGCTTCATCTCGAAGCAAGCTCCGTGATGGTGCCACGTGCACCACCAACCATTGCCACCAGTTTTGAGGCCCAAACTGGGAAATCGCCTTGCATGCTTCTCAATGTGTGACTTCTTGATGTCGATGCGTATCACCTTGTCCCGCGATCCTGACCACCGGCAAGTCTCTCCCAGTCCCTGTCTACCAGGCCCCCTTATCACTTGCACCGGCGTCCCGTTCACCTTGACTTGGTTACCATGCCGTCTTCATCATCACCACGGTTTTGAGGTTCAACCATGAAACCGTCCGTGTTTCTTGCCTCTCCATGTGTACGGTGTGGATCACCCTTGACTTCACCCGGCATCCCGATCGTCTGGCCCCAAGTCCCTTACTTGTGCCCGATCCTCTCGCCGTTGACCACCAAGTCGACTCCAATGACCTACACATCATGAGACAAGCAAACACATTTCCCATCTCCTGTAATATCACCAATATCTCCACCAACTTTGGTTAGTCATAACCATGATATGCAAACCCATGCAATCCCTGGATTCCCGTATTTCAACTCAAACATCAAATCCGCTCAAGTCAATTACTCATCACAAATATAGGACCACGGCAGATATCCACATGGTTTCTCAATCTCCCCCTTGATGAGTACATTGACAACACCAAATGCACAAATATTAGAGATTGAAATGCGAAGCTGAATAAGCACATCCAAATGGCCAAACCCAAAGAAAAGGTGAAAACAAGCCATCTAGCAAGTAGGGATCACAAAACCAAGAGTTGGCAAAGAGAGCAACTTGAGACGCAAAGAATGTGAAAAGCGCGAGAAAATACTCAAGATCATGAACTGCTCCCCCTCAAGTTGTGGTAGATGTCATGTAGTGCAAAATGGATCATATAAGTTTCTTAGCATTATTTGTGCATGACCCTAAAATTTTCTCCCTCTTTGGCAATGAACTCATCAACGAGGCAAAAGAACAAGCAAACATGCAATGCATGAAAATGCAAACCTAAGGAGCTTCAACAATTTTGCAAACAAGCATTTAACTTTGCTAACCATAACCATAGTGCCATGAAGTGTAAAAGCAATAACTCCCAATCATGCAAAGATCAAAAATAGATAGCAAGGCATAAACACCATGAGCTATACAAGCTAAGCAGAAAGATTGACTAGCTTAGATAGAATCAAAGTTGCTTATCATGAGCAAAACTACCACCATATGTGTAAGTACTCCCATCCAAGGCAAAACAAGCACCAAGTGAATCAAAAGGATACTAGCCAGTCTCAATCTCAACTAGGGCAACAAGCATTCACAGAAAATGAGCTCTACAAATGCTCACATATGAAACAGAGACTCAGTTGATGAAGTGATTATTGTTTATCCTCATGTGTCCTCTTATCCATGCGGAGGGTTGCACAACTAGGTACGGCAAACACCCTGAGGCTTCAAGTCACAATGTTTGGATTTAGTATTTTAGAATTATTCTTGATCAAATCACTTAGCAGATTATTCAAGCTTATGCACAAGACAAAAGAGCATGCCTTTGCGGCAAAAGGAACACACATTCCCATAATGTTTCATCATGAGCTAAACATTTGCAAAGCCTTCCATTTCACAAACACAAGGTACCAAAGCCAAGACATCCTCTAGACTAGCCTCAATGCAAGTTCCCACAAGGATGAAAGCAATTATACACATGGTGAGCAAGTTTTAGCAAGATTAGATCATAAGGTTCACAAGATGCTCAGTTTACCTTTAAGATTAGCATGTTGCTCACATGAGTCTATAACAGGCCATCTAGAAAATCTAAGCATGAGAAATTACCATCACATTCATACAACTTAGATCAAGCTCAATCATAGCAAAGAGAAATGCAAGAAAGCATAAGAATCAAAGATCATCTACCAATGCATATATTACATATGAGATCCAATGCAAAAATGGTAAGATACATATATACAAGTGAACACCAACTCCCTCTCAAATGATGCCATAAGGATGACACACACCAAGTTCCACCCGAAGAAAAGCATGTCTAGAAGCATCTAGGGGCTTGGTGAGGATATCAGCTAGTTGGTTTTTGGTATCAATGTATTTGAGCTCAACATCCCCCTTCTCAACATTGTCTCTCAGAAAGTGGAATCTCATATTGATGTGTTTGACCTTACCATGTTGGATTGGGTTTTTGGCTAAGCATATGGCACTGGAGTTATCACACATGAGTGGAACACCCTTAAAAGTTAACCCATAGTCTCTCATGGTAGATATAATCCATAGGATTTGTGAGCAGCAGCTAGCAGCAGCAACATACTCAGCCTCTATGGTGGATTGGGCAACACTCGACTGCTTACGAGAAGACCAACAGATCAAAGAAGTACCCAAGAAATGGCAAATACCAGAAGTGCTCTTCCTATCAATTCTACACCCAGCAAAGTCCGCATCCGAATACCCAATGAGATCAAGAGATGAAGATGCAGAGTACCAAAGATCGAACTCTAGGGTGTATCTGAGATACCTGAAGATGCGCTTGACAGCCTTGCGATGAGTCACCCTTGGGGAAGCTTGAAAATGAGCACAAAGACACACCGCAAAGTGTATGTCGGGTCTTGTCCCTGTCAGGTACAAGAGGGACCCAATCATGCTCCTGTACTCCCTTTGATCCACCGCTTTATAGTCTTCATCAGGGTCAAGAGCCGTTGTAGTGGACATTGGTGTAGACAACGACTTCACATTGACCATGTCGAACTTCTTCAGGAGATCCTTAGTGTACTTGGCTTGATGTATGAAAGTGCCTTGCTTGCATTGCTTGATTTGAAGTCCAAGAAAGAATGTGAGCTCTCCCATCATCGACATCTGAAATTCCTTTTCATAGCTTCCTAAAATCTGGACAGAAGAGCATGAGAGGAACCACCAAAGATGATATTATCCACGTAAATCTGAACCATTAGAAGGTCATTGCCATACTTTAGAGTGAACAAGGTTTTATAAACACACCCCATGACATACCTACGCTCTAGCAAGAAGGTCTTAAGCCTAGCATACCATGCCCTAGGTGCTTGCTTTACCCCGTACAAAGCCTTCTGAAGCTTGTACACACGGTTTGGGTATTTGTGGTGCTCAAAGCCAGGGGGTTGCCTCACATACACTTCTTCCTCTATGAAACCATTTAGGAAAGCACTCTTGACATCCATTTAATAAAGTCTAATGCCCTTGGAGGCAGTAAATGCAAGAAAGATCCTAATGGCTTCTATGCGAGCAACAGGAGCAAAGGTTTCACCATAATCTAAGCCCTCTACTTGGCTAAAACCTTGAGCAACTAGCCTAGCCTTGTTTCTCACAACCTCACCATCCTCCCCATGTTTGTTTTTGAGCACCCACTTGGTTCCTATGACATTGACATTTTTGGGAGGCTATACAAGGGTCCAGACTTTGTTTCTCTCAAAGTTTTCCAACTCCTCATGCATGGCATTAACCCAATGTTCATCAGATAGTGCGTGTCCAACATCCTGGGGTTCAAAGGTTGCAACAAAGAGAGAATTGGTAAAGCAAGCAAGATGTACAGACCTTGACCTTGTTGTCTTCTCATAGAGATTACCGATCATCTGTTGAGGTGGATGTTGACGCTGAATGTGGTGAGGAGCCTCTCTCTCAAAGTGTACCTCCCCCTCAACCACAGCTGGAGCTCACTCGACAGCTGCTGAAGTCGATGTAGAAGCTTCTGGACCCTCTGCTGGAGTAGTGGTAGTAGCAGGAACAAGCTCAGATGAGAGATAAAATGAATCATCATCATCATCATCAAAGCCCTATAGGTCTTCTTCTACAAAGATGTTCTCCTTCATCTTCTTGTCACCTGTAGACTCAATCACATTCCTTGCACAAGAGTTTGATTCATCAAAGGTTACATCACATGATTCTACGATGGTGTTAGTCTCCAAATTCAAAACTCTGTAGGAATGACCATGAAGAGAGTAACCAAGAAAGATGCCATTAGAAGATCTCGACTCAAACTTATCAAGATTGCCACGCTTGAGAATAAAGCACTTGCAGCCAAAAGCACATAAATGAGAAACTGAGGGCTTTCTCCCAAAATGCAGCTCATAACAAGTCACATTAAGAATTGAGCGCAAGAAAATCCGATTGGAAACATAGCAAGCAGTGCTAATGGCCTCAGCCTAGAACCGCCTCGGAGTCCTATGCTCATCGAGCATCGTCCGGGCCATCTCCACCAGGGTTCTGTTCTTTCTTTCGACCACTCCATTCTGCTGGGGAACACGAGGTGCTAAAAACTAATGCTCAATACCATGCTACGACAGAAAGCATCAAAGGAGGAGTTCTTGAACTCGGTGCCATTATCACCACGGATTGCTCGTAATGCACCAGGGAGTTCCTTGAACAACCACAAAGCTAAGCTCCAAAAGTGATGAAACACTTCATCCTTGCTCTTAAGAAAGTAAACCCAAGAGTAGCGAGAATAATCATCAACAATCACAAGAACATACCACTGCCCACCTGCCGAACGAACCCAAGAAGGACCAACAGTGTCCATGTGAAGCAACTCTCTAGTGCGTTCAGTCATCACCAAATTGATTGGTGGATGAGAAGTGGCAATCATTTTCCCATGACGACAAGGAGCACAAACCAAATCCTTATCAATTTGATCTTAGGAAATCTTCGGATCAAACCTAGGCCACTCAAGAGACATAACAAGTCAAAGCTCATGTGACCTAGTCTCCTATGCCATTTCCAGAGCTCAGAAGAAGATTGAGCAAACAAGCACTTGTGAGACCTAGGAGAACACAAGAAGCATTCGACTTAAAGCGCACTTCCAAACCAACATCAAGAAGCTGAGAAACAGAGAGGAGATTGTACTTGAGATACTCAACCAACCCAACATCATTGAGAGTGAATTTTTCATTAACCTTTACCGCGCCTCTTGCCTTCATTCTCCCTCTCTTGTCATCTCCAAATGTCACATACTCCTGCCACTTCAAGGGAGTGAGGTTGGAGAACCACTTTGCATCTCCGGAGTCCATCAACCATATGTTCTCCAAGCCTCCACCTGCTGTCTACAAAGAATGAGAAGAAAAAGTCGATGGCTCAATGCCGGGGTTAGACAAAAGAGATTTGGGAATCTAGCACTTAACCATACGATCGGTAGTAGTCATCACAGTTTTTTGCACATTATCATTCGAACGCATAGGACGAGAACCACGATGGGGAAAACGTGGCCTGTCAAAGCATCTCGACTCCAACCTTGGGTTGTGACGATAGAAGTCATCAGTGTGAAAGCCAAATACACACGAATGACGCTCACCATGATGGGTAAAACATGGGGCGCCAAAACGTTGCTGCGCAAAGCCTCTATTTCATGAATCAAAGCCATATGAGGAATGATCGTGTCCATGACAGGCACGAGAAAAAGAGCAAGGATGAAAACCATCAAAATCATCATAAAAGGCATCCCTAGTCAACTCAGCTTCCTTCTCTCAATCCTCTTACGCCTATAATAGAATTCATCCAAGTGACCCTTGCGACCACAAAACATGCAAATGTAGACACCCTTAGGATTAGGCTTGGTTTGCATTGCAGGTTTGGGTTTTGGCTTCTCTATTTGCTTTGGGTTGAAGGAGGGTTTGGGATCAGGTGGATAGTATGTGTCAGTGGGTTTGATGGTGTTTTCCTCATCCTTGTAGCTGGAGCTAGGTACAAACTTACCCACATTCTCACTCTCCTTGTCACAACTCTCAAATCCCAAGCCCAAGTTATAGGTTGACCTAGAAGCACTCTCCTTCACCCTTGCCAAGTCACTCTCAATCTTTTCCTCACTCACTAGGGTTCTCTGGAGCCTAGAAACAAGATAATCATTTTCTTGAACTAGGACTTTGTTTTCCTCCCTAGTGATTACTAGCTTGTCCTTGAGGGTGACACACACTTAACACAGATGTGGGAGAACTTCCGAGTGAGTCTCATGAAGCAACTTGGACTCAATCTCTTTAATTTTGAGGGACTGAGCTTCCAACTCATCTGTGAGCTTGGGGCACTTCTGACATGCACTCAAAAGAGATTGTCTAGCTTTGAACTCATCAAGCTCCTTGAGGGAACTCTCCAGCTGACTGGCAACTTGAGCATACAGACTCTCCCTCTGTGCAAGATCACTCATCACAACTTGACAAGACTCACACTCAGCAGTAGTATCAACACAAGCAAGCTTAGACCTAAGCGATGCAATTTCAAAATCAGTACTGTCCAACTTAGACTTAAGCTCTCTACTCTCATGAACAGCACAATAAAGCTTGTCATCTTGCAAGAGCAAAACATCATGCAAATGATCAAGTTCAGAAGAGAGCTCATCAAGAGTGGTAGGTACCTCACTTGTGTCGGAGTCGGATCCAGAGTCGGTGTCGTGGTCGTTCTTTGCCATGGAGCAAAGCCCGCTGAAGTCATCCTTCCTCTTGACTCGTGGCTTCTCAACCTCCTCATCCGAGCTTGTGAGGCCTTCGCTTGATGTGAGGTCGACATCGCTCAAGGCGGCAATGCAGGCGCGTGCAATGGCCTTGGCGAACTTCTTGGAGTTCTTTCCCTTCTTGTAGAAGCAGTTCTTTTTCTGCTTAAAGTCTTCAGTGTTGTTGTCGTGGTACCCAGTCTTCTTCTTCTTCTTGGGACAGTCAATAATGAAGTGTCCCGGGTCACCGCACTCGAAGCAGGTTCTTGAACCACCTCCTCTTCTCTCCATCCGACTGTTGTAGAACTTTCTAAACTTCCTTATGAGCAAGGACAACTCCTCATTAGGAATGCACTCCATCTGTTCATCAGAAGCTGTAACAAGAGAAGACAAAGCAAACTCCAAAGAAGACTTGTCAAGTGAGGGGTTAGTTCCATACAAAGCACAACTGTGATCACCCTTCTGATAACTAGAAAGCAAAGCCATGCGAGAAGCAGGAATAGCAAGATTAGGACGAGATTTTCTAGACAGTTCATGAGATTTCAGCTTGCTATACAGTTGCTCACAGTTCAAGGTATTGAATTCAGCAGTTTCTTCTAGAGCAGCAATTTTAACCCCCCAAACATTTTCATCAAGTGAGTACAGTAGTTGCTTAGCTCTATCATTGTCATTGTACACAAGGTTACCACAAGCCCACAAGTTGTACACAATTGCCTCAAACCTATGAAAGGTGTCATCTAGTGACTCGCCAGGTTTTTGTGCAAAGGTTTGGTACTGTCTATTGTAAGAATTCTTACGCATAGACTTGACTTGGTTGGTACCCTCATGGTAAGTACAGAGCTTAACCCACATAGCATGAGCAGTGTCAAGGTGTGCGACCCTATCATATTCACTCCTACCAAGTGTAGAGAGCAGAATATTGATAACTTTGGAGTTGTTCTCATACCTGACTAACTCACCTGCAGATGTAGTGTTCAGGTCCTGTGGTACAGCATACTCCTGCTCAACAATGTCCCAAATTGCACGTCCTTGACTCAGCAAATACGCCTTGGTCCGCGACTTCTAGTAGGAGAAGTCCTCTCCATGGAACATCCACAGCTTAATAGCGCGCTTTTCTATGTTTCCTTCGGATCACAAAGCCGGTGAAGATCAACTAGTGATCAAACTGACTCTGATATCAATTGAAGGACCGAGAAGGCGACCAGAGGGGGAGTGAATGGGAGCCAATCAAAAATTCTCCGAGAGAACTTGGCCTATATCCCAAAAACAACCCAAGCCAACCTTCGAACCAATCACCAAGACTACACACACCAACTCGTGGTGTACTAGTCTTAGGAGTGATCAACTATAGCAAAGAAACACAACGGAAACAACTGGAAACAACCGAGACTTGAGATAGTCAAAAACCTCACAAACTGCACCTTACTGAACCACCACCGGCAGTGCCGATCAGGACCATCGACAGTGCTAGTTGGCCCGATCGGCAGTGCCAATCTAGCCCATCGGTAGTGCCTGTGCGGGATTCTAAGACCCAACGGTAGTGCCGGTCCTGGTCGTGGGCAGTGCTGATAGACCCTGACAGAACATCAGAAATTTTCGGGAATTTGGCAAATCTTCTCCAAAACCTAACCAAACGAACTCCAATGATGCAATTTTTGGACCAGTGAATCCTCATCACATCAGAACCCTAGCAAATCCTAGAGGATTGTTCTAGCAAATCCTAGCAACAAGTTTCTCAAGAAATCCGAGCCAAAAACTCGTCCAAAAACGAGATCAAAAATCACCATGAAAATAGCTCCAAAAATAAGAAAAAGGGAATTTCGGGATTCAAGTGAAGAGGGAAATCTTGAGCACGAAAATACTTCTCGTATCATAGCAGGGTGCTTACAAGATCCATAGGTACAAGGCTACGAAGCCACCGTCTTCCTCCCACTATTTGGAAGAGCAAGAGATGTCTCTCACACACCCTTTCCTCTCCTCTAAAACATGAAGTCCTCTCCTAGCACTTTGAATAGAGTCCTAACACGAGGCTAATGGAAAGAGAGGCACCTCTCCCACTAGCCACACCTCTCCTTATATAGGCCTAGGATCTATTGTCCACATGACCACTCTACCCTTGACCTACATAACACACACACCTACCATTATGAGCATAACCGTCCATCTTTTTCCTCATCGCCCGAATGCCATCGGACACTTCACGTCTTTGCTTCATCTTGAAGCAAGCTCCGTGATGGTGCCACATGCACCACCAACCACCGCCACCGGTTTTGAGGCCCAAACCGGGAAACCGCCTTGCACGCTTCTCAATGCATGACTTCTTGATGTTGATGTGTGTCACCTTGTCCCGCGATCCTGACCACCAGCAAGTCTCTCCCAGTCCCTGTCCATCGGGCCCCCTTGTCACTTGCACCGGCGTCCCGTTCGCCTCGACTTGGTCACCACGCCGTCTTCATCATCACCACGGTTTTGAGGCTCAACCACGAAACCATCCATGCTTCTTGCCTCTCCACGTGTACGGTGTGGATCACCCTTGACTTCACCCGGCATCCCGATCGTCTGGCCCCAAGTCCCCTACTTGTGCCCGATCCTCTCGCCGTTGACCGCCAAGTCGACTCCAGTGACCTACACATCATGAGACAAGCAAACACATTTCCTATCTCCTGCAATATCACCAATATCTCCACCAACTCCGGTTAGTCATAACCATGATATGCAAACCCATGCAATCCCAGGATTCCCAAATTTCAACTCAAACATCAAATCCGTTCAAGTCAATTACTCATCACAAATATAGCAAACCATGGCACAAATCCACATGGTTTCTCAGAGTTGACATGCTAGAGAGAAAAGATGGTGTGGTAATTACTGATGATAAAGGGATGATGGAAATTACAGTAGATTTTTATAATGAACTATTAGCTAGGATAGGAGTAATATGAGGCTAGGCACTAACTTCTAGAACCCAGCAGACCTTGTTAGACCAGAAGAGAATGATTTACTTCAGGCTCCCTTTTTTGTGGAGGAATAAACTAGGTACAGATAGTTGTTATTCTGAAGGAGCTCCAGGTCCAGATGGCCTCCCCTTTCTCTTTTATCAAAAGTTATGGGAGGTCATCAAGGAGGATGTAGTGAATCTTTTCCATGATTTTTAGGAAGGAAGGTTAGACCTATATAGGCCTAATTTTACTCCTTTAGAATTTTCCATGATTATGTAGACTTTGATCCCCAAAGAGTAAGATGCTGATGTAAATATGGCTCGATCTTCCGAGAGGTAAGGGGATAAACTCGAATTTGGGGAACTCGGCGTCAACGACCCGGCTTGAATCAGACATGATCCAACCCCGCAACCGTTACACCAAGCACAACTTGATTGTTCCTATAAACGAAATCGAGAACACAAGCAAGAGAGGATAAACACGCAATCAGAAATTGCAAATATGGATGAAGCGAATCACAAGAAAGGTTCAAGCTCTGAACACAAAGGACTAATCGCCACAGTGGTGTTGAACAAGAACAGGGGCCCTGGATTACTGTAAAAGGACTTGTCGCCACAGTTACAATAATTTGATCAAGTTTCTCTCTAGAAAACTAAACTAAACAAAACCCGAAACTAGAATACGGTGGCTACTGAGTTTATATAGGAACCATGGACGTCCTAGGGTTGGGGGCGACCAGGGGAGGCACCCACAACATGGGCTTAAGGCCTCGTTTGGACGTCGGATGTGAGAGATATCATCAAAGCCGTGAAGGGGTGTCGGCTAAATCCGAGACGAACGCGGCGACCGAGTTGGTGATGACTTGTAACTTGGGGAAGGCCATGATATACGCGTATCCAGCATGGTTATGTCCTCATCATCCTCCCCTTCTTGAATTGGAGTCGCCCTCGACTCCATCTCATCATCAATCTCCTATAAAAGGTTAGTACTAGCAGAATGCAAAGTACAAGATACATGATCATCGATACAAGATATATCACGACAAAGCATAGTATAGTAAGGTGCATCATGATTATCACAAAGTTCAGCAACAGTAGATGTCATAGCAAGAAAAGCACCTCCCTTTAACTGAATAGCCTTATGTTTAACATCAGAAAGTTGTTTGTTATCATGTTTATTCTCAGTATTTTCAGCAAGCAGTTTAAAATGATTTCTAATATCAGCAGGCAATAACGGACGCAAAGTAATATTCCTATTCTTATGCACGAATGTATATGTATTAGTTCTACCATGGTGGGCAGCATCCGTATCATATTCCCATGGATGGCCTAATAAAAGCGAACATGCATGCATAGGTACAACATGAAAATCAGCAGAGTCTTGATAAGAATCTAGTGAAAAGTGTATGCGTACTAATCGAGTTACCTGTGTCGTACCACTATTGTTGAACCATTTGATGTGGTAGGGCTGATGTAGTGCATGCGTGGTCAAGCCAAGTTTGCTTACCAAATCAGAACTTACCAAGTTGTTACAGCTCCCAGTATCAATGATGGTGAGAACACGGCGGTCTGCAACAATGAGGTACATGTAGAATAAATTGTTGCGTTGTTGTTCTTCCTCTTGTCCCACCTGAATTGTCAACACACATTGTACAATGAGACTAGGAAAACCCGCGGTGGCAGCAATGGAATCAATGGCGGTAGTCTCCTGCTCCTCCGTCGAATCTGCAATAAGGTTAGTCATACGAGCAAATTCATTTTCAACTTCACTACAACTTTTATATCCATTAGCAGTAGCGTTTAAAGCACGACGACTAGAGCAATCCTTCATGACATGTCCCATGCCCTTGCAGCGATGGCAAATAATGGTGGTGGAGGAGCCACTCCTAGCACCGGAAGTAGCAACCTTCTTCTGGTGTTGGTGCTGCACACTAGACGATTGCGCTTCAGAAGTAGGCGCAAGTGAAAGAGTTGTTGCTGGTGGCTTAGCAACCTGACTCTTCAAGTTCTCTACTCTATTGCGTTGCTGGAGAGATTGCTCAGTGTTGGACCTGCAAAATTGTTGTGGAAGGCGTCCCTGTACTTCTCGTTCAGCATTAAGAGCAATATGTTATAATTGGCTGAACCTATTCCACTCTTTATAGTCAACAATATTCTGGATATCATGGTTCAAACCACCAAAAAATCAAGCACTAGTTTCAACATCATCTTCATGTATATCACAACGTGCTAAACCAATAAGCAATTCCTGATAATATTCCTCTACTGTTTTACTACCTTGTATCAAAGATTGTAATTTCAAACGTAAATCACGTTGGTAATAAGGAGGAACAAAACGATATTTCATGCGTTGTTTCAAAACAGGCCAAGTGGCAGGTATAGCAACATTAGTATTGCGAAGATCATTCCACCAAAAGAGAGCAAAACCTGTAAACTCACTAGTAGCAAGTCTAACTCTATGCTCAGCAGGAACTAAATGAGAATTAAATTTCTGTTCAACAGCAAGTTCCCAATCTAGGTATGCTTCAGGAGCAGCAGTACCAACAAAAGGTGATATGTTAAATTTGGGCTTAACAAAAGTATCAGTATTACCACGATTGTTATTACCTCCCATACCATGTCAATTACGGTGAAGACAGTCTGCATCATGGTCAAAATCATCATCAGTAGCAGCTCGTTGAGGTGGAGGTCGTCGTTCAACATCCTCAATGCGGTGGTCAACAGTGTTGATGTGACCCATCAACTCGGCAAACTTCGTTTCCATGAATGTACGCTGGTCCGCAAGAAGCATCGTGAGCTCGGCCTTGGACACGCAATCATTGAAGTCTGTAGGGGACTCCAACTCTCCAGGTGTCCCTTTCCCTTTCTCTGACATGGTTAAAAGCAAAAGACAAGACTAAACGAAAAGATTAGCCCTATCAACTAGCAGGCAGCAGAGGGTGTAGAAAGTGGAAAACAATATCAGAAGCAATGTATC
This sequence comes from Eleusine coracana subsp. coracana, assembly GCA_032690845.1. NCBI lineage: Eukaryota > Viridiplantae > Streptophyta > Magnoliopsida > Poales > Poaceae > Eleusine > Eleusine coracana. Next base: position 20,830,404 of record CM064418.1, on the reverse strand, counting down.
ACAATCCTGCAAGTGTTCTTACCAAAGCCAAACAGGTCGACACAATCTGTAGTTGAGCTTGGGTGTAACAGTTGCAAGGAAGAAACCTATGCTGCAATATGTATAGCTTGGAAGGCTAATATGTATGTCAATGGAACACAATTCAATAATAGATAGTAGCACTGAATAAATGTCCAAAGCAGTGTCCTAATTGCTGGCAAAAGAATCGTGTTCAAAAACAATTGTGACAACAAGAACAATGACAAAGGCAGCAAGGATCAAAACAGACTTCACAGACTTGATTTTTCCGCTATTTTTCTGTATGATTTTTTTGTATGATTTTTCCAAAGCGGGGGGGGGGGGGGGGGGTGCAAATCAAAATCTTGATTTTTTTGTATGATTTTTCCGCTATTTTTCTGTGATAGAGGAACACAAAGGAAGGAACCACAAGAAGGTTCAACTCAAATAGAGGGAAAACAAAGGCTAGGCAAAATCACAAAGTTTCCTAATTGCTGTTTTACCGAAGATATGTCAAGATAGGGTTTGAGGGGTGAGGGAGGGGGACAGAATCGGGTAGGGTTTTTTTGTTGGCAACGGATTGTGGGTATGGTGGGTGGGTGACACGATGGTGAATCCAATAGAAAACACGATGATGATGGTGGTGTGTAGCGAAGATCAACACACAAACCGAATCAAAACACAAATTCAAACCAGCAACTGAACTCAACAAGGACACAAACTCAACACTACGGACTCTGAAATTAAATTATGCAAAGGCTAAACAATGTTTGGGATGGTGGGGAAATATTTTTTTGTAGGCTTTTTCATGGACAAAAGGTGATGAACACAAACGAATCTAAAGGGAAGAACACGATAATACCTCACGGGGAACCTAGGAATCTGATACCACTTGATGTAAATATGGCCTGATCTTCTGAGAGGTAAGGGGATAAACTCGAATTTGGGGAACTCGGCATCGACGACCCGGCTTGAATCAGACACGATCCAACTCCACAACCGTTACACCAAGCACAACTTGATTGTTCCTGCAAGCAAAATCGAGAACACAAGCAAGAGAGGATAAACACGCAATCTAAAATTGCAAATATGGATGAAGTGAATCACAAAAAGGTTCAAGCTCTGAACACAAAAGGACTAATCGCCATAGTGGTGTAGAACAAGAACAGGGGCCCTGGATTACTGTAAAAGGACTTGTCGCCACAGTTACAATAATTCGATCAAGTTTCTCTCTAGAAAACTGAACTAAACAAAACTCGAAACTAAAAGACGGTGGCTACTGAGTTTATGTAGGAACCAGGGACGTCCTAGGGTTGGGGGCGACCAGGGGGGCGCCCACAACATGGGCTTAAGGCCCGACCTGATACATGGCCAAGTTGGCCCAAAATAGATGGCGCAACACCTTGTCATGGTCACATATTATGACTCACAACCCTTCTGGAGCTAGGACTAGAAACAAAATGACGGCATCGTCATCCCCTTTCCAACGCATTAAAGAACGCCTCGTTTGGACGTCGGATGTGGGAGATATCATCAAAACCGTGAAGGGGTGTCGGCTGAATCCGAGAGGAACGCGGCGACCGAGTTGGTGACGACTTGTAACTTGGGGAAGGCCATGATATGCGCGTATCAAGCATGGTGATGTCATTATCAGATGCTAGAGACCTGAAAAGATTCAGGCCTATTAGTTTTACCAATTGCAACTTCAAGATTTTTACTAAAGTACTTACCATTAGATTAGGAAGTATAGCAGATAGACTGATTTGCTCCCATCAAAGTGATTTTATGAAAGGAAGATTTATTTTAGAAAGTGTTATAGTGGCCCATGAAGTAGTACACAGTCTGCATAAATCTAATGACCCAGGTATAATTCTGAAGTTGGATTATGAAAAGGCATATGATAAGGTCAATTGGGATTTTATTTTTGAAATTTTAGAGACTAGAGGTTTTGGACAAACATGGATTAGGTGGATCAAAACAATAGTGCAAGGAGGGTTGGTAGGGGAGTTGTTGAATGGAGAAGAGAGCAAGTTCTTTAAGCCAAGTAAAGGATTGAGACAGGGAGATCCCCTATCCCCTTTACTCTTTAACCTAGTATAGGAGATGTGTCGACAAGAATGCTCACGAAAGCTGCAAATAGAGGAGCGATTAAGGCTTACTAACTAATTTGTACCCAGATGGAATTATGTCACTGCATTATGCAGATGACACAATTATCTTTTCCTTATTACATAAGGAAGGTAAAAGGTATTTTAGCTTGTATTGAACAAATTTATGAGATGAGGATTAATTTTCATAAAAGTGAACTTATCCCTGTCAATTTAGATGAGGAAACTACTCATGATATTTCCCATATTTTTCACTGTCCGGGAGGTTCTTTTCCTATTAAGTACTTGGGGTACCTTTGCATTATGAGAATCTTAGAAGAGAAGACCTCCAGCCAATAATAGACAAAATGATTAAGAGAATGGCTGGGTGGAGAGGGAGGCTGATGTCTCATGCTGCTAGAGTAAAATTAATTAGATCTTGTGTGGCAAGTATCCCCAATTACCTTATGTCTTTTATCGAATTGCCCAAGTGGGCAATTGATATCCTAAATACTCATATGGCCCACTGCTTATATAATAACTCAGAAAACAAACACAACTATCATCTTGTAAACTGGAAAGTAGTTAGTATAAGAAAAGAGTATGGAGGATTAGGGATTCCTGACCTTAGAGACATAAACATTTGTTTACTTGTTTCCTGGTTAAAGAGGTATCAAGTTGATAGAGATTGGATTTGGAAGCAGGTGATAGAGCATAAATATACAACTGCTAATCGAAATGTTTTCCATAGTAACACTCAGGACTCCTCCCAATTCTTTAAAGGCTTTATGTGGGCAGCTAAAGTAGCCAAGTTTGGATATAGATGGAAGGTTGGTAATGGGAAGAAGATCAAGTTCAGGGAAGACAATTGGCTAGGTTCCTCTAGTTTGGTTGTTCAGTTTTCTGAAATATATAGAATAACCAATGAAGAAATCAAAACAATAGCTCAATTATGGGATGGTAGAGAGTTGAAGTGTACTTTAGAAGAACCTTTTCTGATATGAGATTGTGGTTGGAAGTAACCCAATTGGCATCTACTATTGAATTCTCTATTGAAGAGGATGAACTAGTTTGGCATTATCTGCTAATGGCATTTCCTCTACACAATCCCTTTATAAGATTATCAATTTTAGAGGCATTATTCCTGTTTTCATACCTATTGTTTGGTTTATTAAAGTCCCTCTTAGAATTCATTTCTTTTTATGGCTTTTGTCAAACAACAGAACTTTGACTAGAGGTAATTTGAGTAAACGACAAAAGGTAGATGACCCAACTTGTGTCTTTTGTGGCGAAGCTGAGTCAGTCTCACACTTATTTTTCAAATGTGTGGTGGCTAAAACTGTTTGGCAAGAAGCTTCAGAGTTGCTAGAATTTCATATTGATAATAGGGTTGAAGCGGTAGCTAGATTATGGATTTGTCAAAAGCAACATTGTGGGGTTTATGGAAGATGAGGAATGAGTTTTGTTTCTAGAATGCTAGGTGGGAAAGTATGAAGATGATCTGGACAAGGGTAGCAAGAACCTTGGTTCTATGGAGGCCACTCGTGCCAATTGGCAGGGTCACTACAATGCACTGGTGTACTGCTTGGATCTCAGAGAGTATTACAAGACCAGAGATGCTGATGATGATCTAGACTGGAGACTGATGGAGGCAGGGTCAAATCCACTCCACTGTGCTTGGTGAAATGTGCGAATGTTTAGCAGAGAGATTGTCGTTACTTGGAATGTTGGTTGGCTCAGCAGTGGCTGATGGAACAAACTATGTACTCAGATGCTTATGAGCGCCTTGCAATGCATCGGGCTGGGATGCAGACTTCTGCATCCTTGAACTCTAAAAAAAATGTTGTAAAAATAATCTGAAATAACCACCTGTTAAGTAGATTATTGGATTATCATAATCTAATCTCTAGATTACATAATTTGTTTTTATAATTTGTCATGTTTGTTTGTCCTTCTAGATTATTTGATCTAGATTAAATAATCTAGACTCAAATAAGCTGAAACAAACAGACCCTTATTAGCCGAGGATTTTTTGAAAATGCTCATAACATTAGGTTTTCAGTTTTGATTCAACAAAATATTTTGGTTAATAGTGAAGTTAATTTACTTTGGTCATGAGATCTTCCTGAAAATTGCCTAGAGGGGGATGAATAGGCAATCTAAAAATTAATCTGAAATTAGGACTTAAAAATAGTTAAACTGAGATTGACAGAACTTCCATTAGTTTATGACGGAACTTTCGCGGCGACGGACGTTCTGTCCCACGACAGAAGTTCCACTAAAAGAGAATTTAAGTGCTAAATCAAATGTGGAAATTAAGACGAGAAGATATACAATACTTGAATAGAAGTGAAGCTAATGTAATGAAGAGCTCAAGTCCTGCCATAGATAGCTAGCAACATGATACACAAGTAGATCGAGCACAATATATAAAGCACACAAACAAGCTGAATAATAAGTACGGGAAAGTAAAGAGACACACAAAGATTTAACCCGAGGTTCGGCAACCGCACTAAGTAGTTCCTACATCCTCGTTGAGGAGCCAAACAAAGTAGTCGAGTCTCTCTCAACCCTTTTTCCTGGCAATTATTCACAAAGATCGAGCTTGGATTCCTTCCTTCAAGTGATTATTTTCTTCTAGAGATGAATCACACCTTCAAAAATGTCCCTGTCTCACCACAACAAATTGGGAGCTCAAGAGCAACGCCTAGCTGTCTGGGAGACCAAGTCTCCAAGAGTAATAAGTAAATCAAGTCTTGTCAGAGAGGGAAAGTTGTGCTCAAGCTTTCAAATGGATGGATTGAAACTTTTGGGTGGTTGGATCTCTCTCACAAATGTTTGGATTGTCAAGAACAAATGTATATTTGAGAGGGGAGAGCTTTAGTTGAATGTAGAGTGGAATAGCAATGTGTCCAACCATTTCCACGGAGAAAGGGGTGAGCTATTTATAGAGAAGTCTCAAAAACTAGCTGTTGGAGTGTTTCTTGGGTCTGACGCAACTTTCATAGTTACCAACAGAACTTCCATGAATTCAAAAACTAGCTGTTGGAGTGTTGCACGGGTTAGGATTCAACTAAGACAAGACATGACGGAACTTCCGTGATAGACATCACGTAACTTCCGTAACTCTCGGGTTGCAAGATTACTAGGTTTTAACAGTGATGAAACTTCTGTCACTCTCTGTTTGGCTCAAAATGAGTTGGTTGTTTTTGGGATTTTTGTGGCTAATTGGCCCTTAAAACTTTTTGGTTGACTTGAGCACATAAATTTTCCTGCAAGCAAAATAAGTTTACCCTCTTAATATTTGGCATACCTATGACTCAATAAATTAATAACAGATAAACTTTGAAGCACTTGAGTCATTTCTGTTTTTTTCTTTTTGTAGAGGGATGAACAATCTCACAATGTGGGTTACTACAATCTTTTGGCAATCTGGACATATGCTTCATATACATGTTAGTCACCTTTTAATCTTATGTCATCATTCACCAAAAACCACGTAGGGGGTCCTAGATGCATCTTCAATCTCCCCCTTTTTGGTAATTGATGACAATAGATTAAAAAGGATATAAAGATATAATAAAAAAAGACAACAAACAAAACATAGTGGAGCTCCCCCTAAAGATATGCATGAATCACAAAAACATGTGAGAGAGCTCCCCCTATATCTTGTAACTAGTGGGGTGCCTAGCAAAGTGTAAAAGTGTGTTATAAGTGAGAAAACAAGGAAACCAAGGGCGCACTTAACACAATCATCAACTCACAGAAATTAAACAAGCACCACACAATATCATAAAGCATAGCATAGTCATATTACAATAAGGATTCAAAAATAGTTTTCAAAGCAACATGGTAGTAAGAAATAAACTTGTCCATGGTGATCCAAATATTTATAGCCTATTACAATAGATAGATAGATAGATAGATAGATAGATAGATAGTTAGATAGATAGGTAGGGTAGCAACACTAATCCTTTTTCATCGCTTTTCTCTCCCCCTTTGGCATCAATGCACCAAAAAGAATGAAGAGAGAGAGAGAGAGAGAGAGAGAGAGAGAGATAGGCCAGGAAAAGGAATCTCTCATCGTCTCGATGCTCTAATCTTCTTCACTTTCTTCATTCACACGAGGAGGAGCGGAAGATGGTCCCATGGAGGCTTCATAAGCTTCAAAGGGGCCAGCAAAGACTGGTGGCTCATGCTATGGAGGGACACTTCATGCCCTTTGCTCATTCTTGATTCTTCTTGTGAACTTCTTCATGCACTTTTTGTTCTCCCAATTCTCCTTGGCATTGAAGCAACAAGAATTGAAAATGCTTTTGAAGAATGAGACAATGGGAGAGGAAGGCTGGCGAAGATCTTCTGGAGGAGTGGGTTGAGCTAAAGCAGTTGAAGCCCTTGTTGTTGTTGCTGCTGCTGCTTTCTTGGCTTGAGCCCTAGTGAAAGGACCGAGTGACCGAGAGGGGGTTGAATCGGGAACTCGCTAGATGTACTAAATTCACCAATTCCTAAAACCAAACACTTAATCAACTCATATGACAATTGTAGTGGAGATCACATGAGCAAGAGAATAATCCTATGAAAGGAAGGACATCCTATGCATACAAGTAGATCACACATAGGGCACACAACTCCTATGCAAACTAGTAATCAAAGACACATGGAAGCACACAACAAGCTAGCAAAGGATCCTACTCATGCAAAGATACAAGATAAAGAAGTAGAGCACATAAGCATGAGTAGCATGACACATACAAGGGTGATCAATCAAGCCAAAGCAACTCCTATACATGCTAGTGATCAAATGCGGAAGCTTAAACAAGCTAGCAAAGAAGCCTATTCATGCAAGTCTACAAGGTAATCATCTAGAGCAAGGTAAAGACACAAGCATGAATAGCACAGTATGTAAATGCATAAGGTAAAGCATCATAGTAAGGAGTAGAGTAAGAGATGGCACATGATTTTTTCTCGAGGTCTCGGAATGATGGCGCCTTCCCCTACTCCTTGTAAGACCACTCTTGCTAGAGTACCGGTCCCTTCCGACACCAAGTGGAGTTCTCATACACGAGCCCACAATCACTCCCAGAGTGAAGACACGGTTGTGTCACCGCTGCCAGCAAGGCACAAGCTCACCTCCCTTGAGAACTTGTTGTACTCCCCAAGCCGACACGAGCACTCACTAGCGATGCCCGTTTCAACAGCGGGCTCAAACCGTGTACAAACATGTGACGGCCTTCACAACCAATCATGATAGCCTCAAACACCGACACCTAACCGGTCTAGGTCTCACCATAGACCAATAGTAATAACCTAGATCACACCCTCAAGGACAACCTATCCATATATGTGTATAGATGATCAAGTTACTCTCACAAGCACTCTCAAGGTATCCGATATCTGATACACCCGGCCCAGGTAGGGTGGAACGAAGCTCGACACACCGATCCGGATTCCCTAAATCCTGCAATCTTAGCACCACAACTCCTGCCGAAAGCCCGACACACCGACCCGATTCTAGATCCGCGACCTGAATCCACAGTCTTAGCACCGCAACTCCGGCGCCCCCACTCAGGAAAAGGCCCAATCTCCCTAAAAGACTAGTCTGATAGGGGAAGGGTGGCTCTCCCTTTTAAGGTGGCTTCCACCTCCCAAGCTAAGCAAGGTGGGATTATTTAGAGGCTCACACGGTCGCCGCCCCAGTGGGTAATAGTGGAGGATGTCCTCATCATTCTCCCCTTCTTAACAAGGGCCCAGCTCTGATACCAAATGATACATCCGACCTAGGTAGGGTGGAACGAAGCCCGACACACCGATCCGGATTCCCTGAATCCTGCAATCTTAGCACCGCAACACCTGCGGAAAGCCCAACACACCGACCTGATTCTAGATCCACGACCTGAAACCGCAGTCTTAGCACCGCAACTCTAGCGCCCCCACTCACGGAAAGGCCCAATCTCCCTAAAAGACTAGTCTGATAGGGGAAGGGTGGCTCTCCTTTTTAAGGTGGCTTCCACCTCCCAAGCTAAGCAAGGTGGGATTATTCAGAGGCTCACACGGTCGCCGCACCAGCGGGTAATAGTGGAGGATGTCCTCATCAATATCCTCTCCTGGTGCTCCTCTCTTGGCCCTTTGGCTCCCAATAGATGCTCCCAGCAATGCCAATGGCCAAAGGTAGTCTCCAAAACCCAACCAACAAGTTTATATAGGCTTCCAACCTTAAACTAGCCATTGCTCCATGAAATAGCCTTCTGGACGTACTGACTGGACGGTCCGATCACTGTCCATACCAGACTGTCTGGTCTCCACCGGAAGACTCCTCCAGAACTGTTGCTCTCTGTCCGTTGTTTCCTCCATACAGACCGTACAGTCCGGTCTCATCGCTGAAACTCCAAACAGAGCCATTGCAACCACTTTCTCATTTGTTCTAGAATTGTATGTATAGATCGTATAGTCCGATCTATAGACCATATAGTCTGGTCTCTACAATTCTACACCAACAGATTTCCTAGCGAACAACTTCTCCTGTGTCCTGGATTTCCTCTTGATGACCTGAACGTCCAGTCTCTGGAACCTCTCTATTTGATCTCTATCTTCAGATGCTAAAAATCATCGTCCTCGCTTGACTTTGTTTCCCGGCTTCTTCCAATAGCTCCTTGGCTTCTCCACTGTCACCTAGTGCCAGTGATTTCACTGAGCATCTATGCACATCACCAACTAACATGACCTAAGAGACATGACATAGACCCTCTTTATAGTCTGGTTTTTCCTATAGACTCAAAGCCCTAACAACTAGAAAAGTGTTCCGCACACTTGATCCATAGCTTGTCCATAGCCTTGATCCATCTCCATCAACCATTGGACTCCATCAAGCTCATCAAGCCTCGATGCTTGTGGTCATTGTCATCAACCGCCAAGGCAACCATCTACAATCATCATAGAGTAGAAAGGGTTTCCTACACGCACAACACTCGTGTAGGCATTAGTCACATTTCATGTTTGTCAATCATCACCAAAACATTCATACTTTGGGTGACCTCAATGGTCATGATCCTTACAGTCTCCCCCTTTTTGGTGATGGATGGCAACCACTATTTGTGGTGATCCAAAATGAATGAGTCCCGAAAGAATAAGAAGGAAGGGACAAAAGACTCGAATGAAAACAAGGAAGCAAGAGAAAAGATAGGTTTGAAAGGATTACCTTGGTCCGTACCTTGGAAATAGTCTCCCCCTTGGAATGTGCTAGGTGTTGAGGGATAACTACTAAAATATGTAGCGTACTATATATTGAGCTTGAGTTGAATTTTGTGCCCGTCATGGTGTCATGGTAATTGATCTTACTGAAGTAGACACGCACCATAGACATAGATGTTCATGTTGGTGTAGATGTTCATTGTTGTTGTATACATGCACCATCGTTGTTGTTCTCCATGTTGGTCTATATGTTCATCTTGATATGATCTTCATGCTTACTCCAAGTGAACACGCACCATTGTCTTGATCATCTTCCTTTGTTCATATCTCCTTCATCTCATGTGATCTTCATGTGTTCCACATCCATCTTCTTTTGATCTTCATGCTCTCCTTTGTCACCTCATAGCTTTCCTTGTATCTTCATGTTCTTCTTTGTCCTTGTGCCATTGACTTCGCTTTCCATTTTGGATCTTCATGTCTTCTCCCCTTTTGTCACCTATCACCAAAAAGAAAAAAAAAACAAGACCAAAACACAAGAGAACCAAAGAGCAAATAATGGGAGGAAAAATAATTGACAAGAGTTAGTAAGCTACCCCTTTCATTGTGCTCCTCCTTGGTCAAGATGACTTTCCACCATAGCTCTCCCTACACATATGACTCAACAAAATATTTTTTCAAGTATGCAATGGTTAGTCATTTGTGTGGTGAGAATGGATAAGTCACTTGTCTTTGAGACGCCCGAGTAGATTTAACCTCAGAGCTTTTATGAGGATGACTCAATGGGCATGAAGCACAATCCTTTCCTTTGGCCACAGTTGTGGAGATGTAATCTCATATAGATCATGAGGCACAAGTTTTTCCAAAGACAAGCCTCCTTTGTGTTTCCTATATGATGCATGCAACTAGCATTTTACATATGCAATGAAAGTAGGCATGCCATGTGAATGCAAGCAATATTATACAAGACACAAAGGAAGCCTAACAAATGTCAATTTTAATCCCCTCCCAAGCTTATTCACTATAAGCCATACCCTTGCCTTGAGAAAAGCCAAACCACCATCTCAAGCACTCCTCCTTACTTATAGCTATCTTGAGTGGGTTAGACGTTGACTAATTTTTATGTGTTTTTCTTTTAGTTATTTACAGATGCATGGATGCAAAACATACCAGTCACAAAGGATTCCTAATTACCATGCAATGCAAGAAAAAAAGAACACACTACATCTACCATGAACTAACACAAATATCTCCCTCATGAGTAGATATATCGTTGAGGTCCATGTCACTTGTGGTGGACTTCACTTGATCTTCAAGTAAGCTCCTAGTCCACCACCACCATCATCATCTAGGTCTTGTTCTTGGGCACCCACTTGTACTTCATTGATCTCTCAAGATCAACAATGCACTTAGGCACCCATATGCTCTTGACCTTTCTCTTCTTGTTTGGTGGTTCCGAAGCCTTTGCTTTCACCTTGCCACCCTTGCCCCTAAAAAGCTTGAAATGGGTGTTCTCATGGAACAAGTTAGCATTAGGTAAAACAATGGAACTTCTCACCATAGGACAATCCTTAGTGTTGTGGTCCTTGCAACACCTCTCACAATAGTATTCATCAGTGAGTAGGGTTTGATCCATACGGGGATGGAGTCACTTGTGCTAATGATGTCAACGGCAGTGGTGTATGAACCAAGTCCATGGTGGGAGACATTGTTCACAAGATTTCTCCCAAAAATCTCCTTGAGGATGGATTTACCACATATGGGCCTCTCAAAGCCGTCCATCACCATCTTCCTCCCTTCTTTGAGATTATGACACTCCTTAAAAATAAATGGTTCAATAGAAGAAACCTCGACCGAGGTGGTTACTTCATCACACATAGTAGAAGCATTACTCTTTGATGAACTAGAGGAGGGAGAGGCAAGGTTATCAACATTGATGGCTTGAAAAGTAAGTTCAAGAGCCTTGTACTTCTCACATAGCTCTACATGATCACCCTTATTTTGTCATAACTCTTGTTTAGGGCCTCATGAGATGTGACAAGGTCCTTGAGCTCACTCTCAAGCTCACCAACATGATGCTTAGCCAACTTACATTCTTTTCTTACCACTCCCAACATATTGGAATTCTTTACGGCGATGTCGCGAGCTTGCTCAAGCATACTCCAAAACTTGGTGCAGGAGAGCTCCTCATCATCGTTGTCGTCGCTGCTCTCATCCTCACTCAGCCCAAGTTGGCTCGAGGCCATGAGGCACGTAGGAGGTGGAGGAAGAGCTCGAGGTAGCGGCCACTTCTTTATCATCACTTGAGGAAGAGGATGTGTCACTTGAGTTGTCACTTGTCCACTCCCCAACAAGAGCCTTGCATGAGAACTTTTTTCTTGAGCTCTTTGCCTTTGCCCTTGTCTTTGTTGAAGTACCTCTTCTTCTTGTACTCGGCTTTGGGGTCTTCTTCTTCTTGAGTGGGAGGAGGTCTGGGTGATGTATCTTGGGCATCATGGATTGCTTGCTCACTTAAGATATGAGCGTCTTGAATTTGCAATGATGTGAGGGAATCACTCATGCTTTGTTGTCTTGAAAATAGAACTTGAAGTGGATGTGGGGGTGTTATGTGAAGAGTTTTGGGAAGTAGCTTGAGGTGAAGTATGTGGAGAGGGTTGTGGCTCACTTCTCTCCTCATTTTCCTCATGGCTAGGTGGGTGCACTCTCATAGAATCTTGGGAGAATGTGGAAGGTGCATCATTAGCATCTTGGGTTGGTTCTTGTACCTTGGAGGATGAGGTTGGTTCAGGTGGTGGAGTAGAGGGTTCACCACAATCGTCATCATTGGCCTTGTGGGGTAAAACCTCGCCTATGGGCATATTCCTCGCCCTCATTGCTTCATCTCCAATGTTCACTTCATGAAATACTAGCCCTTTCTTTGCATTCTCAATTATTGTACCATTCTCATCAAATATGCACTTGAATCTCATGTCACAAAGCTGACTAATAGATAGGAGGATTAAATTGAGGGTTTCCACAAGAAAGACCTTAGAGAGAAAGAGGTCCTTTGTAATGGCCACCTTGCTTGAGTCTCTAACTCTTCCTTTTGAGTTGTCCCCAAAAGTCACCTTCTCACTGTCTTCGTGTTCATGAATGTTGCTGAACATGGTTGGCCTCCCGGTCATATGTTGGGTGCACCCACTATCAAGTAAGCAATGGGTGCATCCACTCTTGTAGTTGACCCTAGCAGCAGCCATAAGACAAGAACTAGAGGAAGAAGGGTTAGTATCCAAAGCATTGATCACGTGACTTGTACTAACCCCATCATGACAAACCATGAGACCATCCTCATAATTAGGGATCGTTGCAATCCCTTCCTAATGTCTTCTCCTTATAGGATGGTGAGTAGCACGATACCTCTACTGTCCACGACCATCCCCCATGTGCACATTGTCGAGGTTGATGTAGTAGTGGGAGGATCATAGAGGCCGGTGACATGCTCAAGCACGTGTTCCACTTATGAGTGGAGCACAAGTATCATCTCCCTTGCTCTCTCAATTGAGAGTTCATGCCTTTTGGTGATTACCTCGTCAAGCAAGAGACCCCTCTCAGGAGTGTGATTTGCATGAGGCACTTGTCAATCACTTCATGTGGTGCAATCCTCTGTAAGCCCCTGAAAAAGAGTTTATCCTACCCATAAGATCATAAATGCATAAGAGAGTCTCACATAGGTTATCGTCCGGATTTCTCACAAATTCATCAAATTGGAAGAAGTAATCCTGTTGGTGAGCTCGACGAAGATGCCAATGTCGATCTTGCGGTAGAGGAGGCAGAGGCGCTGGAGCCGTAGTGGTGATATTGATCATCTCAAATGATCATGTGAGCATTGTGGTTGGCGTTCCCCCTACATCAATGTGTGGTCCACCCGAAGTGCTTGGTGTAGAACTTGGAATGGCACTTGAGTAGAGCTTGATGAAGTGCTTGATGATGAGGTTGGTATAGGTCTTGATCTGAAGGGGTTTTAGAAGTTTTTGCAAGGCAATCTTGTGGAGGATCAATGAAGTTTGAGCTTGAAGCTACTTCTTTCCCTTTGCTTAACAATGCTTAATTGTTTGCCTTGAATGTTATCTTCCTGATCAAGTTTGCGGTGATCTCCTCATCCTTGAAGAATAGCCCGATCACATAATCAATAGAAATATTCTTGTCCATGATGAGATCAAGGGTGTTGTAGAGGATCTTGCTGCTATGGAGCAAGGTGAGGATCTTCTCAACAATCAATAACTTGGGGAGCTCAAAAGTAGTCGCTACAATTCTGTCCACAATACATCGCAAGCGAATAAGAGAGTCAAGTAAGTCCTCATTCTCATTAGCATGAAAAGCAAAGAACTCCCAAATAAGCGAGTCACTAGCATGATCAACAAAAGGCTCACAAGCATCATCAATACCAGTCATGCTAGAGGAGCAAGCAAGATCAAGAGACATATCATTATCAATCATCACATTAGGCACACTAGTAGAGTGACCTATCAATTCATCGCTAGAAGGATCTAGGCACTCAGTAGAGCTAGGCACATCCACACAATCATCATCATACACATGATCATCGGTAAAGGCATTGGCAAAGTCCACAAGAGTATTGATCAACTCATCTGGGATCATGGATCATGATTTTTTTTCGAGGTCTCGGAAGAATGACGCCTTCCCCTACTCCTCGTTGGACCACTCCCACCGGAGTATCGGTCCCTCCCGCCACCAAGTGGAGTTCTTGCACACGAGCCTGCAATCGCTCCCGGAGTGAAGACACGGTTGCGTCATCACTGCCACCAAGGCACAAGCTCGCCTCCCTCGAGAATTGTTGATGAGGACATCACCATGCTAGATACGTGCATATCAAGGCCTTCCCCAAGTTACAAGTCATCACCAAATTGGTCGTCACGTTCGTCTTGGATTCAGCCGACACCCCTTCATGGTTTTGATGATATCTCCCACATCCGACGTCCAAACGAGGCATTCTTTGATGCGTTGGAAAGGGAATGATGACGCCGTCCTATTGTTTCTGGTCCTAGCTCCAGATGGGTCATGAGTCATGCTGTAGGACCATGACAAGATGTTGTGCCACCTATTTTGGACCAACTTGGCCATGTATTGTTTTGGGGCTTAAGCCCATGTTGTGGGCGCCCCCCCCCTAGTCGCCCCAACCCTAGGACGCCCCTGGTTCCTACATAAACTCAGTAGCCACCGTCTTTTAGTTTCGGGTTTTATTTAGTTCAGTTTTCTTGAGAGAAACTTGATTGGATTATTGTAACTGTGGCGACAAGTCCTTTTACAATAATCCAGGGCCTATGTTCTTGTTCTACACCACTGTGGCAATTAGTCATTTTGTGTTCAGATCTTGAACCTTTTCTTGTGATTGGCTTCATCCATATTTGTAATTTCAGATTGCGTGATTATCCTTTCTTGCTTGTGTTCTCGATTTTGCTTGCAGGAACAATCAAGTTGTGCTTGGTGTAACGGTTGCGGGGTTGGATCGTGTCTGATTCAAGCTGTGTCATCGATGCTGAGTTTCCCAAATTCGAATTTATCCCCTTACCTCTCAGAAGATCGGGCCATATCTACATCAAGTGGTATCAGATTCCTAGGTTCCCCATGAGGTATTATCGTGTTTTCCCCTTTAGATTTGTTTGTGTTCATCACCTATTGTCCACGAAAAAGCCAACAAAAAAATTATCCCCACTATCCAAGACATTGTTTAGCCTTTGCATAATTTAATTTCAGAATCCATGGTGTTAAGTTTGTGTTCTAGTCGAGTTCAGTTGCTGGCTTGAATTTGTGTTTCGATTCGGTTTGTGTTTTGATCTCCGCTGCACACCACCATTTTCCCCATCCGTTTCCACCACCATCACCATCATGTTTTTTCATTGGATTGACCATTGTGTCGCCCACCCACCCCCCACAATCCGTTGCCAATGAAAAATCCCTACCCGATTCCGTTTCTGTCCCCCCCCCCCCCCCCACTCCTCAAACACTATCTTGACCTACCTTCGGTAAAACAGGCATAACTTTTTGCTCGTTGCTCCGATTGGGCTGAAATTTTTACAGCAGATTCTCGACTCAAACTTGAGGTGACCCACTCTAGGCTAAGCCCTGTGTGCCCTCTTCAAAAAATTCAAAAAAAAATCAGGAACAAATAGAAAAAATTTGTGAAGTCAAAAATAGCGTTTTCAGTGAAACTTTGAGATTGTGCCTATGCTTTGTTTCCCCTCTGTTTGAGTTGAAAGTTCTTGTGGTTCTTTAGTTTGTGTTCCTCTATCAGAAAAAATAGTGGAAAAATTATACAAAAAAATCAAGATTTTGATTTGCACCCCCCCCCCCCCCCGCCCTGAAAATTTCTAAGTCTGTGAAGTCTATTTTGATCCTTGCTGCCTTTGCAATTGTTCTTGTTGTCACAACTATTTTTTAACATGATTCTTTTGCCAGCAATTAGGACACTGCTTTAGACAGTTCTTTAGTGCTACTGTCTGTTATTGAATTGTGTTCCACTGACATATATATTAGCCTTCCAAGCTATACATATTGCAGCACAAGTTTCTTCCTTGCAACTCTTACACCCAAGTTCCACTATAGATTGTGCCGACCTGTTGGCCTTAGGAAGAACACTTGTATGATTGTGATACATTGCTTCTGATATTGTTTTCCACTTTCTACACCCTCTGCTACCTGCTAGTTGATAGGGCTAATCCTTTTGTTTAGTCTTGTCTTTTGCTTCTAACCATGTCTGAGAAAGAGAAAGGGACATCTGGAGAGTCAGAGTCCCCTACAGACTTCAATGATTGTGTGTCCAAGGTTGAGCTTACGAAGCTTCTTGCAGACCAGCGTACATTCATGAAAACGAAGTTTGCTGAGTTGATGGGCCACATCAACACTGTTGCCAACCGAATTGAAGATGTTGAACGGTGACCACCACCTCAACGAGCTGCTGATGATGATGATTTTGATTGTGATGTAGACCGTCTTCACCATAATTGACACGGTATGGGAGGTAATAACAATCGTGGTAATACTGATACTTTTGTTAAGCCAAAATTTAACATTCCTCCTTTTGCTGGTAGTGTTGATCCTGAAGCATACTTAGATTGGGAACTTGTTATTGAACAGAAATTTAATTCTCATTTAGTTCCTGTTGAGCATAGAGTTAGAATTGCTACTAGTGAGTTTACGAGTTTTGCTCTATTTTGGTGAAATGATCTTTGCAATAATAATGCTGCTATACCCAACATTCGGCCTGTTTTGAAACAACGCATGAAATCTCATTTTGTTCCTCCTTATTACCAACGTGATTTACGTTTGAAATTACAATCTTTAACACAAGGTAATAAAAAAGTAGAGGAATATTATCAGGAATTGCTTATTGGTTTAGCATGTTGTGATATACATGAAGATGATGTTGAGACTAGTGCTAGATTTTTTGGTGGTTTGAACAGTGATATCCAGAATATTGTTGACTATAAAGAGTGAAATAGGTTCAGCCAATTGTATCATATTGCTCTTAAGGTTGAACGAGAAGTATGGGGACACCTTCCACAACAATTTTGTAGGTCCAGCACTGAGCTATCTATCCAGTAGCGCACTGGAGTAGAGAACTTGAAGAGTGATGTTGCTAAGCCACCAACAACAACTCTTCCACTTACGCCTGCTTCTGAAGCGCAATCATCTAGTGTGCAGCACCAACACCAGAAGAAGGTTGCTACTTCCGATGCTAAGAGTGGCTCCTCCACCACCATTATTTGCCACCGCTACAAGGGCATGGGACATGTCATGAAAGATTGCCCTAGTCGTCATGTTTTCATCGCTACTGCTGATGGGTTGAAGATGAATTTGCTCATCTGCTTAACCTTGTTGCAGATTCGACGAAGGAGGAGCAGGAGACTACCGCCATTGATTCCATTGCTGCCACCACGGGTTTTCCTAGCCTCATTGTACAGCGTGTGTTGACCACTCAGGTGGGACAAGAGGAAGAACAGCAACGTAACAATTTATTCTACATGTATCTCATTGTCGTGGACTGCCGTGTTCTCACCATCATTGATACTAGGAGCTGTAATAACTTGGTAAGTTCTAATCTGGTAAGCAAACTTGGCTTGACCAAGCATGCACTACATCAGCCCTACCACATCAAATGGTTCAACAATAGTGGTACGACACAGGTGACTCGGTCAACACGCATACACTTTTCAGTCGGTTCTTATGATACGAATGTTGCCCACCATGGTAGAACTAATACATATACTTTCATGCATAAGGACAGGAATATTACTTTGCATCCATTATTGCCTGCTGATATTAGAAATCATTTTAAACTGCTTGCAGAAAATACTGACAATAAACAAGATAACAAACAACTTTCTGATGTTAAACATAAGCCTATTCAGTTAAAGGGATGTGCTTTTCTTGCTATGACATCTACTGTTGCTGAACTTTGTGATAATCATGATGCACCTTGCTATACTATGCTTTGTCGTGATATATCTTCTATCAATGATCATGTATCTTGTACTTTGCATTCTGCTAGTACTAACCTTTTGCAGGACATTGATGAGGAGATGGAGTCGAGGGTGGCTCCAATTCAAGAAGGGGAGGATGATGAGGACATCACCATGCTGGATACGCACAAATCATGGCCTTCCCCAAGTTACAAGTCGTCACCCAAATTGGTCGCCGCGTTCGTCTCGGATTCAGCCGACACCCCTTGACAGTTTTGATGATATCTCCCACATCCGACGTCCAAACAAGGCGCTCTTTGATGCGTTGGAAAGGGGACGATGACGCCGTAGTTTTGTTTTTGGTCCTAGCTCCAGAAGGGTCGTGAGTCATGCTGTGTGACCATGACATGGTGCTGCGCCACCTAGTTTAGGCCAACTTGGCCATGTATCGTATCGGGCCTTAAGCCCATGTTGTGGGCGCCCCCCTTGGTCGCCCCCAAGCCTAGGATGCCCCTAGTTCCTACATAAACTCAATTAGTTGTCGTCTTTTAGTTTTGGGTTTTGTTTAGTTCAGTTTTCTTGAGAGAAGCTTAATCGAATTATTGTAACTGTGGTGACAAGTCCTTTTACAGTAATCCAGGGCCCTTGTTCTTATTCTACATCACTGTGGCGATTAGTCCTTTTGTGTTCAGATCTTGAACCTTTTCTTGTGATTCACTTCATCCATATTTGCAATTTCAGATTACGTGATTATCCTTTCTTGCTTGTGTTCTCAATTTTGCTTGCTGGAACAATCAAGTTGTGCTTGGTGTAACGGTTGCGGGGTTGGATCGTGTCTGATTCAAGCCAGATCGTCGACGCCGAGTTTCCCAAATTCAAGTTTATCCGCTTACCTCTCGGGAGATCGGGCCATATCTACATCAATTTGCCGGACTCCTTGAGCCGGCACAAGCGCTCACTAGTGATGCCTCTTTCAACGGCGGGGTCAAACCGTGTACAAACATGTGATGGCCTTCACAATCAATAAAAATAGGCTCAATCACCGACACCTAACTAGTCTAGGTCTCACCATAGACCAAGAGTAAGAACCTAGATCACACCCTCAAGGACACCCTAGCCTTCGATGTGTATAGATGCTCAAGTTACTCTCACTAGCACTCTCAAGATATCTAACATCCTCTCCTGCTACTTCTTTCTTGGCCCTTTGGCTCCTAATAGATGCTCCCAGCAATCCCAATGGCCAAAGGCAGTCTCCAAGACCTAAGCAATGAGTTTATATAGGCTTTCAACCTTAAACTAGTCGTTTCTCAATGAAACAGCCTTCTAGACATACTGACCAGACGGTCCGATCACTATCCAAACCGGACAGTCCGGTCTTCATCGGACGACTCCTCCAAAGTTGTTGCTCTCTATCCGCTGTTTCCTCCATATAGACCATATAGTCCAGTCTACAGACCATACAGTCCGATCTTCATCATTGAAACTCCAAACATAGCCATTGCAACCACTTCTTCGTCTATTCTAGAATTGTCTCTATAAACTGTATAGTCCGGTCTACCGAACCTACAGTCTAGCCTCTACAATTCTACACCAACAGATTTCCTCACGACCAACTTCACCTCTATCCAGGATTTCCTCCTGATTATCGGACCGCCGGTCTCTAGAACCTCTTCGTCCAGTCACTCTATCTAGAAGCTGAAAATCCTTGTCCTTGCTTGACTTATCCACTATCACATAGTGCTTGTGATTTCACTAAGCATCTATGGACATCACCGATGAGCATGACCTAAGAGATATGACCTAGACACCCATGATAGTCCCATTTTTTCTATCGACTCAAAGGCCTAACAACTAGACAAGTGTTTCAAACACTTGCTCCATAGCTTGTCCTTAGCCTGGATCCATCTCCATCAAGCCTTGGACTCCATCAAGCTCATCAAGCCGCCTTGCTTGTGGTCGTTGTCATCAACCACCAAGGCAACCATCTACATTCATTAGAGTAGAAAAGATTTCCTACATGCACAACACTCGTGTAGGCATTAGTCACATTTCATGCTTCTCATTCATCACCAAAACATTCATACCGTGGGGTGACCTCAATGGTCATGATCCTTACACCTAGCAATGTCGGCTCTCCTAGAAGAAGATAATCTAGGTTGTTCTACAAAAGCCGGGCTAAACTCATGTTGCACTCTTGGCCTCAAAGGAATATGGATGCATTCCTTCTCAAAGATAAGGCCAGTCTCTAACTCAATCATTCTCATGAGATTGGGAGCATATGGAAGAACTCTCATGTGTCTAAAGATGACATGTGAATGCCATTTGTGATGAAATCCATGACACAAAAAGAAGCTACCTTAGGATGGAATGTAGCAAGAATGTTCCTTGAAGACTCAAGTATTGTAGTGGCATAACATCCCTTAAGTGCAATTGTGACCCTGAGCATCCAGTTGAGCGTGAAGTAGTAGTTATGGAGTCCATTTGTTGAGCCAAAAACTGAGGGACTTGGCTCATAATACATAAAGGCCATCTCACTTTCCTTCATCTCCAGCTCATTTGAAATGAGCTCCCTCTTACGATCTTCACTTCCTTGAAAGAAGTAGGTTGCAAAGAGGGTGGGAGAGATCACATAATCAGTAAAATTGGCATCTCATTTTCTCATTCCAGTCATAGTTGAAGCCCATGAGGTCATAGACACTTTGATCCTTACAAAAGTGAATGATTTCTTTGAAGGCCAGATTGTCTTTGGATTTCATGTAAGTCTAATCAATCCAATAATAGGAGACCAATCTATTAGTCCGGTTCGTCTCAATTAGCATGCACATGTCATAGCCTTGTTGGAACCAAGTGTAGAATCTATAACCACTAGCTTCCTGTTCTGCCACTTGCAAAGGATTACGCTATCTTCCTTCAATTAGAGCATATAGGTCCTTCTTGTAATCCTTGAAGACCTGACCTTCTGCATAAACAAGAGCATGGACACGAAAGTCCTTCATAACATTCATCAAACCACCGCTTGCTTCTTTGCGTGGTCGGGATCTCTTCTCCTTAGCGGGCTTCTTCCCTTTGTCTTGAGCACGCTGGGAGGAAGAGACCCTCCATGCTCAACATGTACAGTCTGAGCATCTCCCTGGTGCCTCACCCTTGCTTCCTAGAAGCCAATACTTTTCTTCTCTTTGATGCGGGCATGAGCTCCTCATTAGAGGGAGAATATTGAATTTGATCATCCTCGCTTCACTCCCCAACAACAGTTGATGCGTACTTAATCCTAACCATTTTCAACTGCCAAGAATAGCAAGAATAGTATTCAAGGAATTATATATGAGCGACAAGAGAATTGAGAAGTAATCAAAATTAGTGCACTAAACTGCACGTGATGGAACTTCGGTGATGAACATCATGGAACATCCGTCATGGTGGACCGAACTCCTGAATCCTACTGCAACAACGTAAATGCCTCTAGAAATTGATAGACTTGGTGAAAGGAACCTATTTCTCCAAAGGAAACGAGGACATTTTGGAATATTGACCAGAAACATGGGGCCAATGCTCATACCTAGGTCAAAAAATGGAGGAAAACAAAGAGGGATTCCAGAACATCTAAGGAGGAGGAGTAGAATCTCTACCAACTCGACGAAAAATGCTTGTTGAAGCTCCAAAACACTGAGAATCGCCACATAGGGTTTGGAGGAGAATAGAGAGAAAGAAAAGAGAGAATGAATGGTTGACTTTGGGGCAGAGAATGATGAGGGCATCACACATATGGATACACACAACACTCCTCAAACTAAGATGAAAGTTCATGCGCATGACCTGAATTTACAGGTGAGCTTGTTTCTAATGTTCTATTTGTGTGGTTTTAAGAATCGATTGCTACCTAATGAATTAATTGTCGTTAGGAACCATGGAGATGATTGGAGGCGTGATGGGACCAGGCATTAATTGGGTTGGAAAGGTCTTTTCATTATCTTTCCAGGCATATGTAGAACGTCCAAATCCGCATGTGTTTTGAAGAGTGTTGTGTGTATCCATATGTGTGATGTCCTCATCATTCTCCCCCTTTTGAACTAGAGTCATCCTCGACTCGATCCCATCTCTTTCTCCCAATAGTGGTCTCAGATCTAAAATATGAAATATAGAACTATTCCTAAACTTGGGATGCACCTCATGTTTATATGTCTTATGTAATTTATCATCAGAATGTGAAACTACAATAGAAGGCTTGTCACACAAATGAACAACCTCTTTGAAAAATTGGGCACCAGTATGAACATCATCCTCACTCTTATGACAAACATGACATGGAATGATAATAATTAGTGCAATTTTCTATTTGATCATTGAGTTGTACAACACAAGGAGGTTTCAATTTTGAACAATATAAACTCTATGCACCATAAACAACCTCTATGATCACAGTTTCTAGCAGCATGAAAAATATTTTCTTGTCAATAAAGACAATTTAGTTTGACAAAAGATTTGCTTCTCCATAGTATTTAGATCACAAAGAACATCAAATTCAATATAACCAAAAGTATTTAGAGAAGACAATAATTTTTGTTCATCCCATTCACATGAAATTAAATTCAAATGTTTAATTTCAGCATAGGTGAGTGATAAGCAAAATCATCAACATCATTCATTTGTTATGCCAAAGGTATAAGTGAAGCATTGGCACACAACTCCTCTTTATCAAAAGGATCAGTAGATAAATCAACTTGAGGCAAAGGCAAATCAAGACAAGGTTCTAATATAGCAAGATTGTTGGAACAATTCAGCACATCAGGAAAGTTCTCACCTGCAACCACAGTGCCTACTTTTTCTTTTACATTGTCTTCTTCTTTACATAGAAGCTAAAATGTATTAGTTGAAACAAGAGGCAACAAAATAGGTTTATCCTCTAGTAATTCAGATTTTGATGAAAGTGTTGCACCATTTGACACAGGCCATTCTTTCCTAAATGGTTCATTCTTTCTTCTCTCAAGCCGTTGTTTATCTTCTTCTAAAATTGCAGCAGCGATCATAGGTTTAAGAATAACTCTTCTACTATTGTATTTAAATGAGTAGGTATTATTAATGGTGTTATGCAAAACATTATTTGTAGAAATCCAAGGTTTACTCAATAATAAATGACATGCTTGCATAGGTACTATATCAAATTCTGCAATATCCTTATAAGAACCGATAAAATATTCAATGCGTGCAATTTTATCTACCTTCATCTTACCACAAGAATTTACCCATTGGATGTAGTATGGACATGGGTGTGGTTGTGTGGTCATGCCGAGCTTCTTGACCAACTCCAAGCTTGCGATGCTGTGGTTGCTCTCTCCATCACTGATGACACGACAACGTCAATCCTTCACAACAAAGTGAGTCTGAAACAAGTTGTTCATTTGATTTTGCTCTACCTTCTCCATTGGGGAGCTAAGCACTCATTGTGCTACAACACTTGTATCAACTTCATTTGACACCATCGATGTTGCAACCTGTCATTGTTAGTAGAAAACAAGAAAACACACAAGAGTATATTTTCCTATTACTACTATTTGATCACGGTGGAAACTCTCAACAAGCAAATGGCAACACCTAACTGTGTTCTTACAAGATTCTTAATAACAAAATAGAGGATACCTTAGAGTGTGTGATCCGACAATTGCGAGGGTCCAAAACTCTATGCCTATTCAGAAGGATCTATATGGAGCTTGGATGGGCAATATTTGATAGCAAGGATTAGCAAAATTCCAATTCAGAAATTGCAAAACTGAATCATAGCCCCAAGCTAGTCTACATCACCGGCCTAAAATTGTCACGAACCTATGTTCAAGCAAGCAAGAATATGACTCGACAAAGGTCACAAGGGATGCAAACAATTCTGAATTCTTTTTCTTTTTCTTTTCCTTTTTGTAGATCTTTCTTTTTCTAATTTTGTGTTGGGTGCGGCTTTTTCTTCTTCTTTTTTAGCACCTCTTTGCCTTTTGCTTGTTTCTTATTTTTTTCACATAGAACTGCAGCAAGGTATTATAAATTTTTCAACTCAAAATAACACCCGAACGTTTTTGTCTTACTACAAGTGCAGCAAAGCAAATCAATTATCAACTAGTGCAGCCAAATGTACACGTTAACAGTTGTTATGGTGCAAGGTAAATATTCTTATGCTGCTACAACTACAATACTTTCTTCTAAATCCCTCACGTGAATGCTAAACACTTTTCTTTGTACTCACGCACACAATTTGTTTTTCCCTTGTGTACAAAACATATATGCTTTGATATGGCTATACACACAAAAAAAATAGGAACTAAATTGTGGCCAACAACTCCAACTTGCGTTTAGCACTAAACCAAGAACAATACTTAGACATGATGAACACGACACAATGAGGGACTAAAATTCAGAGAAGCAAACTAAACTGAAAATTATAGGGCACAAGGGGGATATAGGATAGCGGAAACACGACGAACAATATTTTTGTAGAACAATTTTCTAAACTCTAGGATTGAACAAAATAACAATGATAAGAGCAAACCTAACGGTATACCTAAAGCTCTGATATCACTTGATGTGGACAAGGGTTCCCGATCTTCCGAAGGTTCTGGTAAGCTTGATTAAGGCAGAGGCGATACACAAATTGACCTGGCTTCTGAACGACACATTCTGAAACCCGCAATCGCAGCACAACATCTCCTCTGGTTATCAACCGTCCAAGAACGATTGACCTCGCCGAGAAGGCTTATCCTTGCCTGTAAATCAAGAACACAAGCAAGAACAAAGAAGAATGCAACAAATTTGCAAGTATATGATGAATCTCACAAGTTGGGGTCTCATAAACCGATCAAACAGCAAAACTATTTTTAACAGAATAATCTAAGCAAAACCCTAACCCTAATGAAGAGGCAATGTCTGTATATGAGGACCGTAGGGTCGTGTAAGACCCCCTGGATGCAGCCCTATCTGGACTCAACTCGATACATGGCCCAAAGACCGATTACGGTGTCGCAGCACCAGGACAGATTTTGGAAGTAGAACTATTTTGGCAATTGCAGACGGATCAGGGCGAATATTGACATGGGACCAGCTGGGTTCAAAAGGTGTTTTCGTTATCTTTATAGGCATATGTAGAACATCCAAATCCATATGCGTCCTAGGCATTTGTTTTAGTGCAGACTGGTCCTCGCCCCCAAAACAGACTCGAAGTCGGTTTTGATTAGGCCTCCACCTTGTCTTGAACGTCCTTGCTAGCCCATCACGCCTCCAATCACCTCCCGCTATCTCATCATCATCTCCATGGTTCCTAACCAGACAAACAAACATTAGAAATGAGCTCACGTGTAAATTTAGGTCATGCACATGAACATGCATCTTAGTTTGAGGAGTGTTGTGTGTATCCATATGTGTGATGTCCTCATCAGAGAGGTCATGGTCCACTCAACTTGGGAGTGATGGAAGTTTCATCATTGGGTGATGGAAGTTTCGTCGTTTGGTGAACCATGATGGAAGTTCCATCATTTGGAGACAAAAGTTTCTGTCGTTCTCTGTCTTGAGCAATTGAGAGCTTTTAGCACTTGGAACTTTGGACAAGTACAATATACATATATAGTTACATAGGCATGTTTTCACTTGTTAATAGCAACATAAAACCAATCAAGACAATATCCGCAAGTTTTAATATTTTGATCTATTGATCACCTTCAAGAATTTTCACAATCAAAGGCAATTAAGAATTTTTGAAGCATTTTGATTTTAACACCTTTGTTCAAGATTAATCAATACAAATAAAGCACAAGGTTCTTCTCCACATTGGATGAGTCAACAATATTCAGCTCATTTCTCAACTCATAAAACCTTTTCTCATCTAGGGGTTTGGTGAAGATATCGGCAGTTGTTTATCGGTTCTGACATAGCTAATCTCAATGTCTCTTTATGGAATGATCTCCCAAGAAGTGGTGTCAGATATCTGTATGCTTAGTCCTAATATGATCAATGGGGTTATATGCAATCATGTTGGCACTCTCATTGTCACATAGGAGAGGAACTTTGGTCATAGTGTATCCAAAGTCCTTTAGAGTTTGTCGCATCCAAAGTAGTTGAGCAAAACAACTTCCGGTTGTGACATACTTTACTTCGGCTTTGGTTAAGGAAATGGAATTTTGTTTCTTGGATGACCATGACACAAGGAACTTACCCAAGAATTAGCAAGTCTCGAAGGTACTTGACCTGTCCACCTTACAGCTGGCATAGTCAACGTCGGAATAGCCAACTAGCTCGAACTTGGAACCCTTTGGATACCACAATCCTAGGTTTGGTGTGTGAACTAAATATCTCATGATTGTTTTGACAGCCACTAAGTGACTTTCCTTTGAAGCGGCTTGGAACCTTGCACACATGCACACGCTTAGCATGATTGTTGGCGCATAGATTCACGAAGTGAATCTGCACGACGACAGATTTGGGACTTTGAGAGCCGAAGCCCTAAATGTACTCAAGAAAGGGCATTAAGAGTACCTCCAAACATTCTATTCCACTAACTTTCAAAGATTATATAGGATTACAGTGATTACAATGGATTCCCCCTTTTACAGGCACTCTCGGGTCTCATTTTATAGCCCCAAGGAGCCTGTTACATTGGTTAGCTGGACCGTTATGCCCCTACAAACCCTAAACCATCACTTGACCAAGGATACCAGCCTCGGGGGCACTTTGGTAATTCAGTACTGATGATCTAGAGGTGCTCAGGCAGTCTCTTCGGCACCTTCCTCTCCCCTGACCTCGACTTCACGTCACCGTGCTTCGAAGTCCTTTCCGTCACTCTCGCCTTGGTTCTTCAAAGCGAGGTCCATTATGAAGCTCCCAGCAACATCAAGAGCCCGCTCGACAGCCAGCAAAATCATTGCGACCCTTTTAGTGGACTTCACCCGGATGTCTTTTGCCTGCAAAGAATGGTTACTCGAGCCAGTGCTCAAGGGCGAACCTCGTAGAAGTGGGGTCGTGCGATGCCGCAGTACCGTGGCCCCAACAGTAGCTCCTTGGGGCATGAGGTCTACTTCGAATGGCTCAATCCCTCACTCTGTTAGCGACGTCGCTACTACAAGGTCCTTACTTTTGCTATTCAGTTGAGAATGGCGAGCTCTTTGCGAAAAACGCCCCCTCCGCTTCAAAGTTTGACCGCGGTCAATTTTGATAGAATTTTATGTTCGTAATGTGTGACACCCCAGGTGTCACACTTCTATTTAACAAACATGAAAAGCACAAATCATGATAATATAACATGAAATGATGAAGCCTCACTTCAAGTATTTAAATTAATTCCATGTAATTAAAAACCCTGCAAAACAAATTGTTAGCCAAATGAAATTTTATTATACAACAGATGTCAACTAAATTCATAATCATATTAGTAATATTAAGATATAATTTTATGAATTTAATGAGCATTTTACCATATTTAGGAATACCTCAACCAATTAAATTAAACCTAGAAACCTATTTAAATTGAATTTGAATTTAAACATTTCTCTAAGTGTTCTGCACAATTGGGTCCTACCAGAGCACCACAAATACCTCAGAGGACCTTTATGCAAAATCCTAATTTATTTGAAGGCCCCTAGCTATTTGTTTTGGAATTACCATTGACCAGGGACCTTTTTGTAAGGATCTAATTTTCCAGGGGGTTCAGAGGAAAATCTTTTTTCCTTCTTCGTCCATTGGCGCAGCAGGAGCAGAGCTCCACCGCTAGCGCACGCCACGGCCTGCCTTCACCCCTCCACCTCGGGACCCCACGCGCTACAGGGTGTCAACGCCGCGCAGAGTGCCCCTCTGCCCCTCTGCCCTCATCTCTGCCGCAGCACCGCCCAACGGCCTCCTCTTCCCCCCCCCCCTCTGCACGCCACCGCCATGGCCGCTGCAACGACTTCAATTCCTCCCCTCCTCGTCGCTCCCACTCCCCCACTCACTCCTTCCCCTCTACGCAACTTGAAAGCGAACCCACGAGTTCACAAGCACACTCTCTCTTGCTCTCTGCCCTCTGCTCTCTCTTCCATTTCTCCTCTCCCTCCCCATTCTGCCATTGTTGAGAAGAGCCGAAGCTCGAGCTCAGCTGCCGCGGTTCCACTGTTTCCCCCAAGCGAGCAAAACACCCATCACGCGCGCCTCACCCCCTTACACCTTTCCTTGCCCCTGCTTGGCCGATTCCACTCACGCATTGGTTGAATCAAAAGGAAAACCGAAGTGAACCCCTCTGGTGACCTCCTCCGCTGCGTGCCAAAATTCCCCGTCCCTGGTAAGCCTCGTACCTCTTTCCACCTCTCACGCACACGTAACTCATCCACGCGTCTCCCTGACCCTTCATTCCCTTTTTTTCATCACGAGATTGCCGGCACCACTGTTTTCCCCAGCCGCCGCTTCTGCTCCGCCGGAGATCTCGAGCCGCCTCGCCGACGAGCACTACCCTCTGCTCCTCCCCGAAGCACACCGACAGGATGCCGATCTTCGCCAAGTCTCCGTGAAGCTGTAGGAGCAAGTCGCACACGATTTGCTGCTCGGGGCCATTTTTGCGACACCGCCAAAGACCCTCGTTCAGCTGCCTCTCGTCGCTGACCCCCTCCTGGTGAGCTTCCGCCTCACCAACTATCCTGTTGTGTTCGCCTCGACGTGCGTGTCATGTGCGTGGTCACGCGTCGAGATTTCTCCACGCGTACGTGCCGGCGGTGAGTTTTGACCGCGCTCCGGTGAGTCCCCGGCGCCGCTGACCCGTGCACACTGGCGCCTACTAGCAGCCGCGCTGGCATCCAATGTGTCACCTATATGGAGCCGATGTGTCGCACACATGGCCCTCCTTTAACAAGAAAATACCTAGAAAAATCCTAGAAAATGCTTAAATCTTCAAAAAACATAGTAAATCAAATATAAATCCCAAATAAATTTTGTTAGACTCATCTTGTAGTGCTCTATTTTATTAAAATAATAAATAGTTGTCTCTGTATATGTATTTTTATTGATTCATTTAATTGTCCAAAAACCAAATAATTTACCAAAAATTCTACGTATAAAATTAAATCCTGATTTTTGGCATTCTTAGTAAACACATGATTATCTACCACCAAATTTGTTTTCTTGGTAAAATATGAATTATTTCATGCTCTGGAATTTATTTAGTGTGTTTGCTTAAATTAATTCTAGTAATTATTCTGTAAATAATTTGCCCTTGCCACTTGGCATAAAAATCAATCATTCAAGCCTCTATTCATAGTAAATCACTCATGTCAAGAAACATAAATTTATTTTACTAATTAATTTAATTATTCATATCACTCATTTATCTTGTTTATTTGGATAAAGAATGTATATACCTAAAATCTTAATTAACAACCCAACTTCTCTGAATCATATGGCTTCGAGAACATAGAATAATTTTTAATTGACATTAAAACATGTTGTACTAGTATGCATCATATTATTGCATAAAACTATGTTCCAATAAAGCCGTTAATTCAATTCATCATATTGGTAATGACCATCAGGAGCAAGAGGATAACTTTTAAAAGGACGTTGACTCTCAGGAGCAGGAAGTAGAAGTTGCTAACACTAGTGTTGATCCAGGTAAGCCCCGGTTTATATTCACCTTTTTACAAAATTTTACTAGTTTATTTTACTAGTGTCTATAATTATTTTTGCATTAGGTCATAGGAGTTGATTGAAACCCACGTTGCATGATATTCAAATGACCTATGCTATTATCTTAGAACTTGGTAGAATCAGTACTATTATGCTATGCTTAGTAATCACTAGTCTCGTTAGAAAGTATTATTACTAAGGAATGAACTTGACCACTGGAACGGGAATTATTAAAAGAACTTTATTTTTATATTATGATCGGGCAAGGATAATGCATGTGTAGGTTTGCAGCAACACATGGGTGTTGACTGTGGTAGCCCTGCCTTATCGAACCTAGTACCATCCGTGGTCGGCCCCTTGATCAAGTATTGAATAGTACCGAATGCATGCTAGCTTATGGGCACTAGTAAACCGATGCAGCATTAAATATCACTTGCATTGAGGACGGTTAAGGTGCATTGGTCATTGACCCTCCTACTGCTTGAGTTGGCGGTTCAGACCACGAAGTACTGTTGGCAGAACGGCATGCCTACTCGATGTCACCACACCCGGGCTGAGGTGTAGGTGCTTTTCTTGCGAAAGGTTGCCATATACGATCTTAATTGATGCGTATGTGTCGTGCATCTCGGGTTTTCTCAGCCGGTGTAAATCAATTACAATTACTGTCCCTCGCAGTAATGAGTACCACTTGGTCACCGCGCCAATCGCGTAGTTGCACCTAATATCATGGAATGGATTATGTTGCTTATTGGTGATGACGATCATTATTATTATTGCTCTTATGTCGTATTAAGTTTATATATTGTTTTATTATCCTTTTGTTGCAACTAAAGTTACATTTCAGCTCAACCCATTTAAATTGACAATTAAAAACTTGATAGAAATAATAGGTTGCTTAGTGCGAGTTCCTTTTAAACAAGCCACCAATTAGAGCCGTGCATGTCTAGGTGTCCGACGAGTAAGTCTTGCTGAGTAATTAGTACTCAGGCTTTATACCATTGTGTTTTTCAGGTAATGAAGAAATAGAATTACCTATAGATGCAATGCCCTGGGACGTGCACATCCCTAAGGGTTGGACTGCCCACTGGGAGTCCGACTCGCCACCGCAGTGATGTTGTGTGCTGCTAGAGTGATGTTCTTCGGGCATGAATCATCACTATTTTCAAAACATTCATGAACTTGTAATATTCCGCTGCACTCTGATAACCTTAATGATGTAATATTCAACTTAAATTTGGATAAATGTTGTAGTATCAAGTGTCTGCGCTAGCAGCACCTTCGAGACCTCGATCCTCCGGGAAGGGGACCCACATAATGGTCATTTTTTATTTTTGGCGGGAATTTTTTTACCATTGCGGGTGCCTTGGTATAAATATCGAGGGTATGGCTGGCCTTTTCACGGGTTGGCTCTACTTGTTTCCTTTTCATAGCATACAATGCTACCGCTACTCTCTCTCGGATCATAGCTCTACCTCATCTTCCTCTGAATCCTCGAGCTCAGAGTCCGACTCGTCCACTTCTTCCTCAGGAGACTCGCAAACTACTGGTGCGGTTTTTCCCTCGATTATTGTTCATTATTTTTATATGCTTTTGTTATCTCGAGGTGCTGCCCATTTTTCCAGTATTGCATTTAAGTCTAGCCTTTAATCGGTCATCGTTTCTCATGCCAACTACCGCTGTTGATCTTGCTTGATGCACCGTGTGACTCGTGTCAATTCATTAAATGCTTGGTCTCATTTTTCACTATAAAGCTGGGGGTATGGCCCTTGCATCTGGCTCCCGCTGTTCATTTGCTCGCAGAAGCTTTGCTCTCCCTGCTCTGAGCTCGTTCTTGCGCTGCAGCTGACTTCGCTTTCTACTTCAGTTTGTACTTTGCTACCATTATTTTTGATTACCTTGCTGCTTTGATATCGTTGGTTGTTTTAAATGACTATTCCATTCTTTACTTTTTAGATCTAAACGAGATGGCTTGAATAAGGGAGACTGGTGTGCTTGAGACCTCGCCTGACAAAGGCGCTGCTCTCGTGGACCATGATGAGCATGAGCCTATTTATGCTGAAGGAGATGCCGGAGTTACTGCGGGTTCAGGCGGCAATGTTGAGGTTGTAGGGACCTCAGATGACGAGGATTCTGAAACTTTTAGGGCCCACATAGTGGGTCAAGTGCGCCAACCCCTTGGAGGCTGTGACGACAGTAATGACGAAGAATCAGAGAATGAGACGAGCGACGAGCGACAGTAAGTTCCGATTGAGGGTCTCCAAGATTCGCCCGAAGTGACTCGCAATTTGGCTGGTGGTATTTTAGGGAACAAGCGAGGGAAGAAAGCGAAAATTGTGCTGCCTCTGACTAACAACACTCGTGCTTCGCAATTTAACCCGGATGCTATCCCCCAAATGATAAAAGTGAACTACTTTCCCAGGACTGTGCCCGAGTCCCTAATGATGAAGAAATGACCCCTAACCCCAGACCAAATGAAGCCACTATCTTTGCAGAACTTTTTGAAGCTGGGCTGAGGATTCCATGCCAATCCTTTGTCGGAGATGTGCTGCAGAAATATAATATAGAGTTGCATCATTTGACTCCGAGCGGAGTCGTACATCTTGCCAAATTCTGCTGGGCCATGAAGTCCTATCGCGGGGAGCCTGACACCGAAATTTTTGCCAAATTTTTCTCCCTCCACCATCAGAAGCGTACCATTACTCACAACGGAGTCAAATACGCTGCGAACTATGGCTATTGCTCCTTCAAGGCTCGTCCAAAGTGTTATTCAAGGCTAACTCCGTGTTCGCGAAATAAGTGGAGTGACAAATGGCACACTTACTGGTTTTAACTTCGAGTTGCACCCGAGCCCTCCGAAGGTGGTAAATTCCCCGAAGTCCTTTGGCCTCAACTATGAGACCCTTCACCGAGTCTGCAACCCTGACTTCGAAGTAGGCCGAGGGAATCGCATGGTTGCAGTCTTCCGGGAAGCATGCCGTTACAGCAGTGGCCGGGACCTTGTGGAGGAATACTACGCTGCCTCTACTCAACCTCTAAAGGCTTTGTTTTCTATTTCAATGTTTGGGAGAAAGGTGCTGGCTGACAGAAAAACAAAGGTTCCTTTGCCTTTAGTGGGGGTCAAGAAGGGAGCCTATGATGACGAGTACTTTGTGAAGAGGGTTGAGAAGATTGGGGAGTATTACGTCGGGAAGTATACTGCAGCTGAGCATAAAGCTATTGCTGACTATACATTCTCTAGGACGCGGTTCAACCGTGTTTTCGAGGTAAACCAGATTCCGTACTGACCTCGCCGCTGTCCCGGCCTCCCTACTAGCTGAACGCGCGGAGGAAAGGAATCCCAAGCGGGGTCGAGTTGGGCTCCTACTAAAAGAACTAAGACATGTGCGAAAAGGAAAAGGGTGACCCCTGAGGATTTGTCTTCTGGTTCTGATTCTCCTCGACCTCGCACCAGGCATCACTCTGATGGTCCTGTAATTGATTCCCATCGTACTAGTCTGAAGGAGGGTGTTTTTGTTGAAAGAATTGCCGGCGCTCTTTTCGACTATGAGGATAGCGAAGGCGAGGAGGTACACAAAGTGATTGCTAAGCCTTCAGCTGATCCTATACTTCGCATCGATGAGCCTAGTGCATCACTTCATAAACCCTCCAGTCGCGAATGTGTTGTTGCCGTTGCTAGTGGTAAGTGTACTGCATACTGGTTCTTGGTTATTCTGCGAATGTTCACTTTTCATCTGTTTCACCCGTGATGGTTTATTTCAGGGTCTACCTCTAAAAAGCGAGGTGCGTCGTCCTCAAAGTTGGACTTTGGGAATCCGAAAACTTGGGATTTTTTTGACTCCGTAACCGAATCTGATCTGTGGGCGGCCCTGCAACTTTGATTGCTTTTTTGATTATTTTGACATTTATGCTAACTGGTCTTTCATTTTGCAGAACTAAAACAGCACGTATCCGGCTTTTCTTTGGATAAGCTAAACAGCCTGACTTGCACTGTGCTGCCACATGTAAGATTGCATATTATACTTTTGTCCTTTCGTGATTGATTGTTTTCCTGAAATTAATCTTGCTTTTCACAGAACCCTGCTCTCTCCGAATGACCGAAGTCATTTGTGAGAAAGTTGATTCTACTAAGTCACAAGCAACGACTGTCAAGTCTCATGCTGTGACGATTAAAGTTCTTCGCACTGAAAATGTGGCTCTTCAACAAGAGCGGAATAAGGCTATAGGTAAGGCCAACAGTCGAAGGGAAGAGATTGCGGCACTTCGGCAAAAGTTGTCTGATCTGGAGAATGAATATAAGGAGTTGAAAGATTTGCTTGACGCAAGAACGCGCGATTTTGACTCCGCAAACAACAAGCTTAAGGAAGTGGAGGAGATGTCGTAACTTAATGTGAGAGCCTTTTCTGACCGAGCTTCCCGAGTCTGCACGGCTTATGACCAAGTGCTTCATCGTGTTGGTGCAGAGAGTGGTGAACTTGTTCGTGATGATGATTTGATTAGCCCATCATTCTTCTTTGATTGGTTGGATCGCGAGGTCGCCGCTCTGCCCACTATAATTGATCGCTGCTCTGATTACGGCGTTCTGCACACTGTAGAGGCAGCTCTAAATATTTTGAGCCAGCAGGGATGTGATCACATTGCCAGTTTGGGGTCAGCAGTTGTGGACGAGAAAGCTCATGCTAGTACCTCGAGTATTGTTCTTGCTGCATCTAAACGGATCACGGCGAAGTACTGGAAAAAGGCGGCAATGGAAACCGCTCGTGTCAAACTAACAGAGGTTTATTTTTTTAATATATATATATATATTATTTATTCTGATTGGCCTATTTTTGTCAGTTGAAAAGAAAAGCTTCTCTTCGGAACTCTAGGGCTCCAAGTACCAGTTCGACTCCGGTGGGACACTCCACACTACCGTTGCAACTGATGAAGCCTTGAATACTTCGGGCGGTGCTGGACGTGCAGGCCTTGGCGAAGAAGTTTAGAATAGCTGGCCTTGCCTAGAATTTTGGTTTTGGGGGGTCCGATTTGTGTAAGGCATTTTGTAAGGAATTTTAAATCTGCGTAGGTTTCTGCTGAAAAGCCTGCACAGAATGTGGAAATCTGTGCTATAGAGTTGTCCAGTGACAGTTCTGAGATTGCTTCAGAAATTGCACACTTTTGCCGTTTCCCTCCTGTTTGGCCTAGTCCCCCACCTGGTTGTGATGAAACCAGCAGTTCTGACCTCGACTGGACTATTTTCGATGAGGCCAAAGGTGCACCTCGCGTTTCATCTTCGACTCCTTTATCCAGACATGATGCTGTTGTTGATCGTGCGAGTAATTGTTCAGCAACGCGTGCTCCTTGGCTAGCTATTAGGAAGATTCCCGCGAGCAGGATTCATTCTTTGAATGATTGTAATGTGTCCCCCGCTAGACGGGTACCAAATCTCGCTCTCGCGCTAACTTGAATCCTCGTAATACTATAGGGGCATGTATTTCCTGCTCCGCAACCTTGTCTGTTGCGGACAATTATAGATTGTTCGGGAAGATACCCCGTGCTCCCACTGGTTATACTCAGGAAGAGTGGGATAGGATATATCCTTAACTTATCGAATCTGGAATTTGTATAAAGGAAGAGACAGACTAGACAAAGATTGCTTGTTGTATGAAAGTGAACATTGTCTTGGAATAAATTTTTTTCTTTGTCCTATTTTTCTTTGTTAATGAGCTGGATTGCTATTTTACGACTTCAGTGTCGGTTAGAGCGAAAAACGCCCCCTCCCCCCTTTGTCGCTTTAGGGGCGAGGTTCTCAACAAAGTTAGAATAAGGCGTCGAGCCCCTTTTGTGACTTCGGCGTTGTTTAGAGCAAAAAACGCCCCCTCCCCCCTTTGTCGCTTTAGGGGCGATGTTCTCAACGAAATTTGAAAAAGGTGCCGTGCCCCTTTTGCCACTTTGGCATTGTTTAGAGCGAAAAATGTCCCCTCCCCCCTTTGGCGCTTTAGGGGCGAGGTTCTCGATGATTGCTTGACTTTTGGAGAGCAATTGGCTCTTTGTCGAGTTTTTTTTATTTGTGCTCGCTTCTAGAGACTTTGAGCTTTCTTAGCTCGTTTTGTATGTAAATTAAGAATTCTGGAGCCGGGATAGTAGCGCCTTTACCTTAATGGCGTTACGTCCGGCTCTGCTTTTCGATATTTTGTCGAATGCCAGAACTTCTCTTTGTGAGAACTTCTCTTTGTGAGAAGTTCTTTCGACTTTTCAAGACCTTGCAAAGTGCTTTGGGGAATGACTAGCCTTCGTTTTGCTAGGGATTACATTTTGTCGCCTCGTTAAAAACCTCACCCTATTGCTGGGTTCCCCTGTGAGGAAAAGAGTACCGACTTTTTATAGAAGTTTGATAAGAAAAAGAAACCACTAAAAAGTAATCACTACTGGGCTTGTTCGCTTATAACTCTGTGAATTGCACACTAACCCTATATTATTATTTTTTTCAAAGGTGGAATTTGTGGAGGTTGTCCGCGTTCTAAGAGTGGTGCAATTCTTCTCCTTCCAAATTTGCCAGTCTGTATTATTATTTTTGCGACGAGGTAAGGGCCCTCCCACTTTGGTTCTAGCTTCCCTTTGCTTTCTGTTCTTGGCATTCTGATCAATACGAGCTCTCTTGGATTGTACTCCCTTGGAACTACCTTCTTATCCCTCCAGGTTTTTGTTTCTGTCTGATATTTTTCTAAGTTATGTACTGCCTGTAGTCTGTCCACATTGATCAACTCTTTGATTTCTCCCTCTTCCAATTTTGTTTCTGCATTTGTAGTTCTCAAGCTTTCATTTTTTATTTCCTCCGGAATGACTGCCTCTTCGCCGTATAACAGTCTGAAAGGTGTGAATTTTGTTGCTCTGGATTTGCAGGTGTTATGTGACCAGACTACTCGTGGTAACTCTTCTACCCATCTTCCCTTCTTTTGATTCAGCAGGGTTTTCTTGATTGCCTCGAATATTAGGCCATTTGCTCTCTCCATTGCTCCATTTGACTGCGGGTGATACACATATGCGAATTCAACGTTGGTGCCAATTGATTTGCAGAGTTGCTTGAACGCATCGTTGTCAAACTGTTTTGCGTTGTCCACTGTTATCTCTTTTGTTACCCCAAATCTGCATACAATATTTTGCCAAAAGAACTTTTTGATTGTTGCCACTATAATGTTCGTGATTGGTTTTGCTTCTATCCATTTTGTGAAGTACTCCACTGCGACCAGAGTGTACTTATAATTTCCCTGTGCTATTGATAGCTCGCCCACTATATCAATTCCCCATCTTTGTAATGGCCAAGACGGTGATATGAGTTGTGTTAACTGAGACGGTGCTGAATTCTTCTTTGAAATTTCTGGCAAGCTTCACTAGAGCGGACAACTTTAACTGTGTCCCTTACTGCTAAAGGCCAAAAGAAACCTTGCCTGAATGCTTTTGCTGCGAGTACGCGTGGTCCAATATGAGAGCCACATAATCCTTGATGTGCTTCTTTTAGAAGTTGTACTCCTTCAATGATGGATAGACATTTTAGCAGCGGAGCGCATATTCCCTTCTTGTACAATGTGTTTTGTATTATTACGTAATTCCTAGACCTTTGTTGGATTCTTTGCTGCTCGGCTGCACTTTGAGGCTCAAAGTATCCTCTGAGATAAGCCATGATTTGTGCTCTTCAATCCACCTATAAATTGCGTGTATCAACTTTGGAGTTTTGTGCAGGACCTTGATTGATGGCTCTTGCAAAGTTTCAAAGAACACGACTAGTGGCAACTCTAGCGTTCTGAAAGCTGTCTTTGCTAACTCATTGTTGACGGTCATTAAATATTAAATCTAACCATCAAATCCTTGCGTAAATAATATAAAAGGAATAACTAACATGGTGGTAGAAGTTTATTACTAATAATTTCCACAAGTGTTGGTGAATATTTGTATGCAGGTGATTTATTAACAAATACTAGGAAATATTAGAGTTATAAGAGGAGAAATAATAAAAGCCCATAAACATGAAGTAAGAAGTTATCAAATAATATATGAGACCTCACCATGTTGAAGCTCTCGTCAAGCCGATCGAAACGCATATATAACTTGCCTAAATCAGACTTCGGATGTGAGAGTTATGAAGCACAGGAGATCAGGTGTTTGGGCTAAACCGACACAAATGTCAGCATGACGTCAGCACATGCGGGAGAGGAAGAGAATGACGGTTCAAGTGGCTTGTCTGAGTGGAGAAGGCCATTACTTGGCCCATAAGGATGAGGGATAGTCAAAAGAATATTCTCTTGTTCTTAGTAAAGCTTCTCCACTCCCCCAAGTCGCCTCCCACTATAAATAGAGCCCATCTCCCTCTCATTTCACACAACACAAGATGAAGAGATTAGAGCTCCACTCAAAAGGCTTTAACACTGCTAAAGTGCTTAGAAATTAGGAAAAGAGTGAGGGAGAGTTAGGAGGAAGTCCGGGCTTGTTGGCACCTTCTCCACGCTTGTACCTCGACGGATGCTTTCCTTTCTTAGTAAGTATTCGAGATCTTACTTTGGTATTTAAGTTTCTTATATAAGTAAGTTCTTTCATTTAATTGTTTGCTTGCTCATCGCTCTATTTTTTTAGAGTGCCTTAGTCTTATAGAATTCAAGATTAAGGTAGTAATCGATAAAGTAGACGTGGTGTCTATGTTAGAGATTACCTTTGTTTGCTTTGTATCCCACGGGTTGTAGAGGTAGTCGGTAGGTGGTGACAGCCCTATCCGTCCATTGTAATCCTCCACGTTTGGAAACATTGTAGGATCTTGGCCGGAGGCACTTGGCAGATCAGGGGTAAGCCGGCGCCCATCGTAAACAATTAGAGATTGGACCTACCTTATTCTAAGATCCTTGACAATAGGAATCCTCCCTATCCTACGCCTACCACATTCTTGTTATCCTTAGATGAATCTGTTTAGAAGATAATTACACAAACGTTCCCTATGAATTCGATATCCTGAAATACTCCAAGATGAAGTGCTACATCAGTATCCATGCGCTTACGGATTTATATCTGATTGTAAGAAATACCAACAAGCATTCTGGCGTCGTTGCCGAGGAACAATTGTTGTATTATCGTTGAACTTTGTTCGTCTTTGTATTTTTTCCTTTTTCTTTTCTTTCTTTTCTATTCCTACCACGGAGCAACCCCCTATCAAAGATTTCTCTGCTCCAAAGCATGAGTTCTTTGAGCCATCACCGTCTGCAGACCCAATTTACATATCCAGCTATGAACTCCGCCCTGGCTTTATGGCCATGGTTCGGGAGCACTCCTTTTCTGGACTAGACTTAGAAAATCCCTACCATCATCTGCGGGAGTTTGAGCAACTTTGCTCCTGCATGATGATTAGAGGCATGACACAAAAGACACTAAAGTGGAAATTGTTTCCCTTTTCTCTCAAAGAGAGGGCAAAACAGTGGTACACTCATACCGTCAGGAGTGCAAATGGTGACTGGGAAGAACCTCGAGATAAATTTTGTCTTGCGTTCTTTCCATTATCCCACGTTGCATGCCTTCGAAGAGAAATTCTTTGCTTTCAGCAGATTGAGAGGGAAAATATAGGTGCAGCTTGGGCCAGATTTTCATTGTTAATTCAATCAGGTCCAAACTTGTCTATACCCATGTGTTGCTACAACACTTTTTTCTGGGTCTTGGCAAGGAATCTACCTTTTTCTCAATATTACCACCAGAGGTTCATTCACGCACAAGACCACAATGGGAGGAAGAGAAATATTCGATCGTATCCTTGAAAACTCTTCCTATTTCACCGGTTACAATGAGCCTCTCCACGTGGAAGCTAAGTTGAGCAATGAGGACTCTTTAATGGTTGAATCAAATCCTATACTTTGCACACCCCACGATTCAAGCCATAGGACCTCACCCAAACCACGATCACCGGAGGAAGAAGAAATTCAACCTTCGGAGTTCCCTTTTGAATTCGAGGCAGATCTTTTTGAAGATTATGGAAATACCTTGAATTATTTTTATGAAAAGAAACCATCGGTTCCTATTTCTCCTCCTGTCCCTCTTGAGGACCAATTTTTCCTAGAGACCGTGAAGGAGTTAACTTCAATCATGAGCAATGAATGGTTAAGAGAGGTTGAGCTGTCCTCTAAAGTGATTCGAATAAGCTCCCCGTCTTCAATAATTCAATGTGTTATTAGAGGAACCACAATGGATGTTCTTTACAATCCTACTATCGGTGCCAACATCATCTCGGATTCTTGTGCATTCACAATTTTAGGTGATGAACCATTGGCACCAACCCATAAATCCTTCAAGTTACCCTCAGGGCCAATTGTTGAAGGATATGGTATTTTGCAAAACATGTCCATAAGGCATGAAAATGTTGAGGCCGTCTTAGATTTCCATGTTTTTGATGTCTATGAATTTGATATCTTGATTGGTCATCCTATTGAGAAATTTCTTATAGATGCACCAACACTAGGGAGCCTTGAAATAAAACTTGGGGAGAACACCTTTTCTGTCCCAATCTCTCAATCAAAGAACACTATAGCAGAACCTCTCCCCAAGGATGAGCCCACAGAAGAGGTGATGGCCATTTTTCCCTTTGACTCCCCTGAATCCCTCCTTGAACATGATGCCAAGCAATTTATTGAAGAGAGGGATGATCTGCAGGAGACCTTTGAACTACCCAAAGTTGAGCCACCATCACGACCTCCAATTGAGCTTAAACCTTTGCCCTCAGGTCTACGTTATGCTTTCTTAAATGGTGATATAGAAGCCCCTGTCATCATAAGTGACAAGCTATCAGAGGAAGAAACTAGTAGACTTATTGCCGTTCTAGAAAAGCATCGATCTATCTTAGGTTACTCACTCGAAGACCTCAAGGGGATTAGTCCTACTCTTTGCACCCATCACATCCCCATTGAACCTGGTAGCACACCTTGTAGGGAGCCTCAAAGGAGGCTAAACAATGCGATGAGAGAGGTTGCCAAGAAGGAGGTATTGAAGCTCTTACATGTCGGGATAATTTGTCATGTCCCTCACAGTGAGTGGGTTAGCCCTGTCCAAGTAGTGCCTAAGAAGGGAGGTACGACGGTCATTAGAAACGATAGAAATGAGTTGATCCCTCAGTGCACCATCACGGGATGGAGGATGTGCATCGACTATCGGAGGCTCAACAAGGCAACACAAAAGGATCATTTTCCTCTATCCTTCATTGATGAAATGTTGGAGCGTCTTCCCAAACATTCCTTCTTTTGCTTCCTTGATGGGTACTTGAAAGGACCTTGATGTCGCATAGAGGGGGGGGGGTGAATAGGTGTTCCTAAAATTTATTCCAAAACTCGCAGCGGAATTAGTACTACCAAAAACCGGACCCTCCGGTTTGGCAAACCGGACACTCCGGTTTTTGTCAAGGAGACGGAATAAACTAAGCAAAAAGAAACTAGCGGGAACTATAAACATGCACCCTACCACAAATACAACAAGACTAGAGAAAGGTGATTTCACATAGAAATCACCAAGATAGAACACTGTCCAAAAGCGGACACTCCGGTTTCCAAAACCGGACACTCCGGTTTTCTCGGGACAAAAAACAGAGGCAAGGGAAATATAGCTCACGAAGGAGATCGAGCACAATCCAAGCAATCAGAGGTTGCACACAAGCAAGAGCAAGTTTATCTACTTAGGAAAACAAGAGCAACTAATCATGCAACCTATGAGAAATTAAAGAAAGCTAGAACTTAAACAACAACAAGGAACAAGGGAGCACATGGGGATTTATTTACCGGAGTTCAACCAACTTGCAATCAAGTTGTCTACCTCTCCGTTGAGGAGCTCGATCACACTTGAGCCGGGTCTCTTTCAACCCTTTTACCTCACCAAGCAATCACCGAGATCAAGCTTGGATGACCAAGCAATCACCAAGATCCAGCCCGGTACTCCACTAAGCTTGCTTCTTCCCTTCCGGAGGTCAAGCCGACCTTCACAAACTTTCCTAAGGCTCACCACAAACTTGGGAGCTCTAGGGCGACGCAAAGCCATCTAGGAATCTTCAATTCCAAGAGTAACAAATGTGTCACGGAATCTTGCTATGCAACAATGCACAAATGCTCAAACTCTCTCACAAAGAGTATCGCTCTCAACCCAATTCTCACAAAGAGATCAAACCTCACAAAGAGGAGTTGGGGAGAGTGCTAGAGGGCTTTGGATATGTTATTTTCATGAATAGAGCTAGCAGCTACCGAAGGAGGGGTTGGATGAGTATAAATACTCACCCCTTCAAAAGTCACCGTTAGGAACTAGCCAGTGAAAACCGGACACTCTGGTTTTGGCTGAACTAGCCGTTGGAATTCAAACCAGCCCAAAACCGGACACTCCGGTTTCTGAAACCGAACACTCCGTTTTTCCTGGGACAGTGAGAGGATAGTTTGTGTTTGGCTCTTGTGTGTCACTCTTCTCACTTGATATTTTCTTTTGAGCATTGAGACTTAGCATATAATCCATGTAACATCCCTCTTGATAGAGCGGCATGCCTAAACTCAAGATTAAAAATAAAAGGAGACTTTTCTTCAACTTGAGCTTGCATAATTTGAATCTTGCCACTTCTTCATCTTTAACTTTATGAGAGATGCAACATGTTATTTTCATTTTGATGTCATCACCTAGAGCTTGTGACTTAGAATATTTGAAACTATACGATCATCTTCTATAATTGATTCACAAGTCACTTCATTTCTTCACTTTCATCGCCAATTCATACTTGGCAACATATGACACCTTGTAGCTTGATCGGTCCATGATTATGCTATGCTCACCCTTCACCATTGCAATTGGTCCCTCGGTGCCAAGACTCATCTTGCCCTTCTCCTTGCATGGTCCATAGTGGTCAAGTCAAGCCAATCACTTATAATCTTGCTAACTTGAGT
Organism: Eleusine coracana subsp. coracana; assembly: GCA_032690845.1. NCBI lineage: Eukaryota > Viridiplantae > Streptophyta > Magnoliopsida > Poales > Poaceae > Eleusine > Eleusine coracana. The sequence continues at coordinate 20,788,152 of CM064418.1, read as the reverse complement.
CATACATTACTTTGCATCATCCACATGAATTCTTTTGTCATTGTGTAGACATTTTGACCACTTTTCTTTTGGTAGAGTATCCAATTTTGAGTCTGCAAGCAATTGATCATCATCTTTTATTCATACATTCTTTGATCCTTGTGAACAAGCCATTCAAATGAATACCGAATCATACAATGAATATCCATGTCTTATAATTTGAGTTGGCGTACATTTCGAATAATAATACCCACGTTGAGACATATAATGTACATTTGTTAAATATATCCTACTAAAATACTCACAAGAATCATTAGTTCTTTAATCATGTTGTCATTCAATACACCAAAACCCATTAGGGGACTAGATGCACTTTCAATCTCCCCCTTTTTGGTAATTGATGGCAACCTTGATTAAAGCTTACAAAAGATATTCAATAATGATTTTAAATGCAATCATATAGGTGAACTCCCCCTAAGTATGTGCATATTTGAATTGAATTCAGATCTTGGCTTCAAATGCCATTTGCACATTTTCAAGAAAGATATGAGAGCTCCCCCTATATGTGTGCATTTGTGGGGTGCAACAAATCTGTGACAGTTCAGTTTATGATGCATATGTTGAGAAGATCATAAAGAACGAAAGGATCATATGTGCTGCCTAGCAAAACCAGAGCATCCGGTTTTGAAAACCAGACCATCCAGTTTTTCCAGATTTCACATAATTAGGAAAAATGTTACACCAAAACATTATGCGTCACATATTACCACAAATATAGTCTTAAAACATAATTAAAACAAGGTTCACAAACATAGCACACATTACAATTTGATCTCAAGTCCACAATAGAAGAAAAGACGAAGAGGATACACTGGTCAGGCCAAAACCAGACCATCTGGTTTTCCTACCAAAACTGAAATGAAGAACTAATCAGGTGCCACCGTCTTGAGCTTTAATCTTCTCTCCCCCTTTGTCATCTAGCACCAAAAGGGGTGGTCATTAACTCCAAAGCTCATGCGTGAAGTCCAAAGCACTTTTCTTAGAATGATTTTTCCTTAATTTTGAGGGGGATCAGATTGAGGTTGCTGCTGACCATATGTTGCACCACCATCAAAGGCAGGTGGTGGACCAGAGGTGGAAGCTCCTGTGCCACTGTAACCATAGCCATAGCCACCAAGGCTCATTTCACCATAGATCTGAGTGGCATAGTCATCCTGCTGCTCAAAACTAGCCATCCTATCTTCCCAAGTCTCCATAGGACTTGCTGCACCCTCTGATCCAATAGGAGAACAAGGTGGCTCAATCTCAAGCTTGTGGTGAATTTCCTTGACTCTCTTAGTAATCTTCTTCCTTTCCTGCCTCTCATGATCAGCTCTCACATCAGACTCATACTGTTTCTTGTTGAGGCAAAAGAGCATGTTCATTATTCTTCTCAAAGGCGAGGGTGGCTTGTCTACCTGCTGCCCACTACCACTAGCACCCATTGAAGGTGGTACACTATGAGATGAAGGTGCCATAGGCTGAGTGTGGGCTGTAGGATCTGCTGTTGTGTCCTCCTGTGGGTGAGCCACTACCTTGATCTTGTACCTCGTGTGGATGCTATCAAATACAAATGTGCCACCGGTGACTTTCTCAATCATATGCATGATATACGGCACATACCCACAGCTCTTCAAAGAGTGATTTGCAATGCCCTTTATCTCCTCCCATAAGAAGTCAAAGACTGAGAAGGGAGTACCATGTGGAGGAGTGGGACACATAGCAGCCAAAATATTTTTGTTGTAGGAGGAAATGGCTGTGGAGTTACCTTCCCTAGGTGTGAGAGTCCATCTAAACATCCTGTTGATGTAGTAGTAGAAGGGGAGCAAATCAGTGGTGTGCCCTCTACTGCCTTGCTTGTTCCTTAGGTACATGAAACCCATTCTATCTGCCTTTAGAGCAAGATGCAAGTGAAGTCTAGGGCGGTTAGCATCATTCGTCCCAAAACTAAGCAGCCTAGCAAACTGAGCGTAGCTAATCTCATACCACTGTCCCTCAGTCATCCAGTGGAAGTTTCTCACATTCTCATGCTCCTCAATATATAAAGTGGCATACAACTGAACAACGACCTCATTGTTCCAATTTTTCTGAAATGACATGATATCGCTACACTCTTGGCCTTACATTCTACCACTGCACTGTTGATGATAGCATCATCCCAAGAAATTATGTAGCCCCAGTCAACCCACTGAGCAGCTGAAATAGCCTTGGTCCTTGGTATAATTACTCTCTCATAATAATCCTGATGGAAGTGTGACCAAAACCTATAATCTGTTCCATGCTACTTTGGAGAAGCTCTATAGTTGATTGCTCTCATCTTTCTCACTTCGTCCACATTTCCCTTGTAGTTGACTTTTTGCCTCCATGATGGAGTCTGAGGAATAACAAAATTAGGATTACTGAAGTCAACATAATCTGCTGGAACTGGCTCATCAACATCAAAGGTTTCCTCATCCTCCTACATGATATCATCCTCTCCTTCTGCTGCCCTGGAGGATTCGGCCTCCCTAGGTTGACTAGGCCTAGGAGGAGATGGTACCCAAGTCTCATCCTCAACATCATCATCAGAGGAAGTCCTACTGTCACTAGGCTCTGAAGCTGGGTCCTCCTGAATTGTCAGTGTGCCTCTGGGCATCTTTCTGACCACTTGTTTCCTTCTCTAATAGACTGTATCATCATCCTTTGCCTTCACATTTCTCTCACCCTTGGGATTCGTCATATTGTCCCTATCATAAATAGGAGTGAACAACACTTAGGAAACAACCTTGACAAAGAGAGAGAGGGTTAGAACTCAGAATGAGTCAACAAATTGTATATTGTTCAACTCTGGGAAAACCAGACCCTCCAGTTTCAAAACCGGACCATCCGATTTTTACAGAGTACAACAACATGCATTTTGTCATCTCACCCTAGATTCTAATGGGATTGGAATACGATTTGAGCATGGTGCTGGCAAGAAGTCTCCTACAAATTGACATAACCAAGAATTAACAATTTAGGATTTGTCTGCCAAAACCGGAGCATCCGGTTTCAGAAAATGGAACATCTGGTTTTCACAGTCAAACCCTAGGCACTTAATCTTGATTAATTTCGGCCATATGACTTCAAATGAACTGAAGGTAGCAACTCTATGGCATACTAGGAGACAATGTTCCCAAGGAAATTCAAATCTAACAAGGTACCTAAGAGATTGAACCAATGAAACCTAGGGTACCTTGAGAAGGAGTGATGATCCAAAAACCGGAGGAGAGATCTGGAGTATCCAGAGTTGAAGACCTTGATTTCACCAAGAAATCACTTTCCCAATGGTGGGAGCCTTCAAATCGCCAATGTGGAGGAGGAGACGGAGGAGGCGGTGTCGGTTTGAGAGAGAAAAGAATCAAGAGACTCAAAGGGGTAAGTTCTGGCAGGATTGGGTTAAACTCGAGAAAACTGGACTGTCCGGTTTGGAAACTGGATTGTCCGGTTTTGCCTGATCAGACAGACAACACCAGGTTTTTGTCAGATTCTCTTGCCATTCTTTTCCAATCCTCGATTCTTCTCCCATTTTAACCTCCTTTCTTCATATACAAATCTTTCTTTTGCACTACTCTCTAGTAATCTTTTCAACAACTCATTTTCCTAGTATTTGCTCATTTCAAATTCTTATCCTTTGTAGTGCAACCCTCTTTTCCAAGGAATTTTGTGAGAAAAGGATCTGCTCTTTGCAACTTCTTGTTCCTTTGATGATGAGAAGATTGAAATAGAGGGATCTGATCAAAGAGAGAGAGATAGATTTGATTTTTAGACTTGAGATAGAAGATGTCACAAATTGTGGTTAGGCAGCAATCAATCAAGTTGAACTATAGCCACAATTTATTTGACGCGATCACAAAGATCAAGAGTCAAATGTTTTTCAAAATGCACACAAAGCAGGATTAAGGGTTTTCGAAAAACATCTATCCTATCTCACAAAGAGTATGTAGTGACAAGAGTCACACACATACCAAGGCAGGTTCTACCACAAGAGTTCTATATGCATAGCAAACAAAGAACCAAGACCATAAAGAAGAACTTACCTTGGCCTTACCTAGCTTTGTGCTCTATCAAATATGGTAGTAGTGCATCATTCTTGTTCTTGATGCACATTCAATGGTGGATGATGACATTTATGGCTTAGGCTAGAATCACTTAAGGAATAATCATCTAGAGAGGGAGAGATCACTGAAGATCTTTCAATGTAGTTGCTGCTCACATGATCACTTAGAGTGTAGACATTAGTTCTTCTTAACTAAAGACATAGGATGAATCTCCCCCTTAATATATGCACCAAATTATTGAATAATTTTTGTATGTGCATTTTTGCTCGGTTAAGGAGTTGAGGAGATACAAACTATATCTTAGTTAAGGAATAGATAATTATAGCTAAGAAAGCAAAGAAAACAAGGAATACTCACAAAGCATTGATTGTAAGGGTTTCATATGATTTCTGGTCAAAACCGGACCATCTGATTTGGTAAACCGGACCATCCGATTTTTCCAGAGTCTGGAATTTTACCCATGTCTCGGACATGTCCGATGATCATAGGACATGTCCGAGGACTTCAAAGTGCCATGCTCTCTAGAGTCCGATGGACTTGTCCGATGCATCAGACTTTTCTGACGCATCTAGTTATGTCAGGGAGACCGGACCGTCCGGTTTGTAAACCGGAGCATCCGGTTTTCCTGAGTTCTTGATTTTTCAATGTTCTTCACCAAGCTTTCTTAACTTCTTACTTTGTGTTGCTTTCTTGGCTTCTTGTGTGTTTTCATCAATCCTGAGAGATATTCAAAAAGTTTCTCCAAGGGAGACATTAGTTGCATCTCTTTACAGAAACATTCATGCTTGCATACTTGAGAGCACTTCTCAAGTAGTAAACATGAACTTGAGGATTCATTGCTGCAGGAATGTGGAACAACAAAGGGATGTTTAGTGATACTTATTCCTTTCCTAGATGTCATTGATGTTGATAGTATTGAAGTCTCTTCACACTTGGCAAGTTTTATGTTATTCTATTATTTTTGTGCATGTCAAGTCATCAATGCATCACATGCAGCTCATGAACACTTTCAAGCATATTTTGGTACCCAACACTTGGGTCCTAGAGGGTTAGTGATGCAAGCTTCCGACATCCAAATTGACTTTGCACTATCAATGGGTGAACTCATCACCTTTACAGCACAAGAGTCAACATTTGCCTTAGCACAAGATACATGATTGTGGGCAAAATTTGTAGGGGTTTGAGCCATAGGGCAATCCTTACTCATGTGGCCTTTTTCACGACAAATATAGCATTTGTGGTGCTTGATTTTATTTGCTTTCACCTTGAGTTGTCTTTTGGTACTCCCATTCTTATCCATGTATCGGTTAAGTGCTGACACAAAACCTTTCTCAAGCTCCTCTTGTGATCTCAGCCTACCTATAGAAATCGGACCATCCGGTTTTAGAAATTGGACCATCCGATTTTCATAGACTTGTTTTCTTGATTTTGTTGTGCCTTGAGAAATTTTGTGCCCTGTCTCATGGCAACCAAAACACCTTCTCTGAGATAGCTTTCTTTGTCTTCTAGAAAGTGTTGGTTGAACCTTTTTCTTAGTTGGACACTTGGAGGCAAAGTGTCCCTTTGTCGAGCACTCGAAGCATATGACATGAGCACTTGTTTTGTTCTTCTTATTTCTCTTCATGTCATGGACTTTTTCAAGGTCAGTTGTGGAGCTTTGGGAGCATGTGACAGTTGATCCCTTCTCAAGCTTCTTCACCATGTTGTCACGGTTATCTTGAGATGGTTGCACAAGATCTTTGCCTTTCAACCGACTTATGTCCATCTTGAGCTTCTTATTTTCTTCTTTGAGAGCATCATTTTCACTTGCAATCAGATCATCACAAGTTTCTACAATTATATGCTCATCAAGAGATGGCTTTTCTTGAAGACAACATATGTTAGCACATGATAAATCAATGGATATAGGTCCACATGTGCAAGTGTGAGGTTGAAGGGATTTTACCACTGTTAGAGCAACCTCATGTGTTGTCTCTAGCATGACATAAGTATCAACTAGCTTTTCATGGGAGCTTAGAAGCATGCTATGTCTCTTTTGCAAATCAAGAAGCTTTTTGGCTAGCTTTTGGTACTCCTTAAAGACCCTTTGATTTGCCTTCTCTAATTGTGCTTCATAAGATAGAGAGTTAATAGTACATGCATCATTGTTACTCAAATCATCACCTTTAGCAAGCGTGGATGTTTTGGCTTCTCTTTGTCTCTTCCTCATCCTCTACCCATGAACTTGTTGGTGAGGTAGACTCCTCACTTGGTTTGAACGTGCAGAAGTCAAGATCATTGACATATTTTATTGAAGCTGTTTCTATCTTGCCAAAACCAGACACTTCGGTTTGGGAAACCGGACCATCTGGTTGTCCCAGGCAGGCAGATTCAACTTTGCTTTCTTGATCTTTTGATTGCTTATGTTGGTGTTGGTCTTTTGAGCTTGCTGAGCAAGAGATGTTCTCTGGCTCACACTCCAATGATGATTTTTGCTTATTGCTAGAGCCATACATCTCCTCAAGTGCCTTCCAAATGAGGTGAGCACTCTTACGGTGACCATACTTGTTAAGGATCATGCCAACCACTTCTGCACTCAAAGCACTAGATAAAGCATGAAATGCACGGGCTTCGAGATATAAGCATTTCTCTTGAGCTTTTGTTGGAGGACGATCTCCAAAGTCATGAGAAAAGCCTATATATATAATCCACCAAACTTGAGGGCTCATTTCACGTAAGTAAGAAGACATGAGATTTTTCCATGAAGCAAAGTTTGCTCCATTGAAGCATGTTACCTCGAAGGACGGCGAAGCAATGTGTGGAAGCGACATCGTATTCTCCTAGCAGTGAAGCCTAATAGGGAGATTAGGCTCTAATACAATTTGATGGGACATTGATGTCGCCTAGAGGGGGGGGGGTGAATAGGCGTTCCTGAAATTTATTCCAAAACTCGCAGCGGAATTAGTACTGCCAAAACCGGACCCTCTGGTTTGGCAAACCGGACACTTCGATTGTTGTCATGGAGACGGAATAAACTAAGCAAAAAGAAACTAGCGTGAACTATAAGCATGCACCCTACCACAAATACAACAAGACTAGAGCAAGGTGATTTCACACAGAAATCACCAAGATAGAACACTGTCCAAAACTGGACACTCCGGTTTCCAAAACTGGACACTCCGGTTTTCCCGGGACAGAAAACAGAGGCAAGGGAAATACAACTCGCAGAGGAGATCTAGCACAATCCAAGCTATCAAGGGTTGCACACAAGCAAGAGCAAGTTTATCCACTTAGGAAAACAAGAGCAACTCCTCATGCAACCTATGAGAAATTAAAGCAAGCTAGAACTTAAACAACAACAAGGAACAAGGGAGCACACGGGGATTTATTTACCGGAGTTCAACCAACTTGCAATCAAGCTGTCTACCTCTCCGTTGAGGAGCTCGATCACACTTGAGCCGGGTCTCTTTCAACCCTTTTACCTCACCAAGCAATCACCGAGATCAAGCTTGGATGACCAAGCAATCACCAAGATCCAGCCCGGTACTCCACTAAGCTTGCTTCTTCCCTTCTGGAGGTCAAGCCGACCTTCACAAACTTTCCTAAGGCTCACCACAAACTTGGGAGCTCTAGGGCGACGCCAAGCCATCTAGGAATCTTCAATTCCAAGAGTAACAAATGTGTCACGGAATCTTGCTATGCAACAATGCACAAATGCTCAAACTTTCTCACAAAGAGTATCTCTCTCAACCCAATTCTCACAAAGAGATCAAACCTCACAAAGAGGAGTTGGGGAGAGTGCTAGAGGGCTTTGGATATGTTATTTTCATGAATAGAGCTAGCAGCTACCGAAGGAGGGGTTGGATGAGTATAAATACTCACCCCTTCAAAAGTCACCGTTAGGAACTAGCCAGTGAAAACCGGACACTCCGGTTTCCAAAACCAGACCATCCGGTTTTGGCTGAACTAGCTGTTGGAATTCAAACCAGCCCAAAACCGGACACTTCGGTTTCTGAAAGCGGACACTCCAATTTTCCTGGGACAGTGAGAGGATAGTGTGTGTTTGGCTATTGTGTGTCACTCTTCTCACTTGATATTTTCTTTTGAGCATTGAGACTTAGCATATAATCCATGTACCATCCCTCTTGATAGAGCGGCATGACTAAACTCAAGATTAAAAATAAAAGGAGACTTTTCTTCAACTTGAGCTTGCATAATTTGAATCTTGCCACTTCTTCATCTTTAACTTTATGAGAGATGCAACATGTTATTTTCATTTTGATGTCATCACCTAGAGCTTGTGACTTAGAATATTTGAAACTATACGATCATCTTCTATAATTGATTCACAAGTCACTTCATTTCTTCACTTTCATCGCCAATTCATACTTGGCAACATATGACACCTTGTAGCTTGATCGGTCCATGATTATGCTATGCTCATCCTTCACCATTGCATTTGGTCCCTCGGTGCCAAGACTCATCTTGCCCTTCTCCTTGCATGGTCCATCGCGGTCAAGTCAAGCCAATCACTTACCATCTTGCTAACTTGAGCCATACATTACTTTGCATCATTCACATGAATTCTTTTGCCATTGTGTAGACATTTTGACCACTTTGCTTTTGATAGAGTATCTAATTTTGAGTATGCAAGCAATTGATCATCATATTTTAGTCATACATTCTTTGATCCTTGTGAACAAGCCATTCAAATGAATACCGAATCATACAAGGAATATCCATGTCTCATAATTTGAGTTGGCATACATTTCGAATAATAATACCCACGTTGAGACATGCAATGTACATTTGTTAAATATATCCTGCTAAAATACTCACAAGAATCATTAGTTTTTTAATCACGTTGTCATTCAATACACCAAAACCACTAGGGGACTAGATGCACTTTCAATACTCTGTTTACCATCAAATTCCCATCCATCCTGATGATCAAAGTAAGACCACCTTCACGTGCCCTTATGGAACCTGTGCCTATCGTAGAATGTCTTTCGGGTTGTGTAATGCCCCCGCTTCGTTCCAAAGGTGCATGATGTCTATATTCTCTGACATGATTGAAGAGATCATGGAAGTCTTTATGGATGACTTCTCTGTCTATGGGAAAACATTTGATCATTGTCTTGAGAATCTAGATAAGGCCTTGCAAAGATGCCTGGAAAAGGATTTGGTACTTAATTGGGAGAAATGCCACTTTATGGTCCGAGAAGGAATTGTTTTAGGACACCTTGTGTCTGAAAGGGGGATAGAGTTGGATAGAGCCAAGATTGAAGTTGTAGAAAAGCTTCCACCTCCAATCAATGTTAAGGGGATTCCTAGTTTTCTGGGACATGCGGGGTTCTACCGGTGTTTCATTAAGGATTTTTCTCAAATTGCCAGGCCCCTCACTAGTCTTTTGGGCAAGGATACTCCCTTTAATTTTGACGCTAAGTGCCTAAATTCTTTCAAATTCCTTAAGAAGGCACTCATCTTGTCTCCAATCATACAACCACCTGACTAGATGTTGCCTTTTGAAATAATGTGTGATGCTAGTGACTATGTTGTTGCAGCCGTCCTTGGAAAAACCAAAGATAAGAAGCATCATGCAATAGCCTATGCTAGCAAAACCCTCTTAGGAGCTCAACTTAACTATGCCACAACATAAAAAGAGTTTCTTGCCGTTGTTTTTGCAATTGATATGTTTAGATCTTACTTAGTGGGAGCAAAGGTTATTGTTTACACCGATCATGCTACATTGAAGTATTTACTCACTAAGAAAGATGCTAAACCGAGGCTAATTCGATGGATCCTTCTACTCCAAGAGTTTAACCTTGAAATTAGAGATAACAAAGGAGTAGAAAATTTTGTAGCAGATCATTTGTCGCGTATACAATGTACTAACATACAGGAACTACCGATAAATGATTTCCTTCGGGATGACATGCTGCTAAAAGTTACAGACTCCGACCCCTGGTATGCAGACATTGTGAATTTTATTGTTACAGGTTATGTACCACCAGGGGAGAATAAGAAAAAGCTCATTTATGAGAGTTGACGTCATCTATGGGAAGACCCATACCTCTATAGAGTTTGTGCAGATGGATTTCTATTATCTTTGAAGGAACAAAGATAATAGAAAAGTGTCATGCAGCTCCATATGGAGGACACTATGGTGCATTCCACACACAAGAAAAAATCTGGCAGAGTGGATTCTTTTGGCCAACAATGTATGAAGATACAAAGGAATTCATTCGAAGATGCTCACAGTGTCAGAAACATGGAGGAATCACCGCTCGCAATGTGATGCCCCTAACATATAACCTTCAAGTGGAATTATTTGATGTATGGGGCATCGACTTCATGGGACCCTTTCCAAAGTCCTATGATTGTGACTACATCTTGGTGGCAGTTGACTATGTGTCCAAGTGGGTAGAAGCAATACCATGTAGAACAGCCGACTCCAAGCAAGCCCGGAAAATGTTCCACGAGATCATCTTCTCTTGTTTTTTAACACCAAAAATGTTCCACGAGATCATCTTCCCTCGTTTTCTAAGGGAACTTGGAGTCCATCACAATATTGCAACTCCGTATCACCCCTAGACAAGCGGACAAGCAGAAACATCAAACAAACAAATCAAGAATATTCTGCAAAAAAATTGTACAAGAGATGGGGAAGACATGGAAAAAGAAACTACATGATGCACTTTGGGCATACAAGACAACATATAAAACACCAATCAGAATGTCACCCTTTCAGCTCGTTTATGGAAAAACTTCCCATCTACCAGTCAAGTTGGAACATAGGGCACACTGGGCCATCCAAAGATGGAACATGGACTTTGAAGAGGCTAGAAACAAGAGAAAAATACAGCTATCTGAGCTTGAAGAGTGGAGAGACAAGGCATACCATAGTGCCAAGATATACAAAGAGAGAACAAAAAGATGGCATGACAAGAGGATAAAGCTTAAGGAGTTCAAACCAGGTGATAAGATGTTGCTCTTCAATTCAAGGGTCAAGCTATTTGGACATGGGAAGCTTCAGAGTAAATGGGAAGGACCATTCATCATCCATGATGTTGCATCACATGGAGCAATCACACTGCAATATAATGGAGGGAACCTCTTTAAGGTAAATGGTCAACATTTAAACTCTTCCTAGAGCTAGATGACAACCAAGGTAAGGAGGTAGATGTGATCAATTTAATTGAATGCAATGCTCTACCCTAGCATTCCTCTCTATGTTTTTCATTTGAATAAATTTAGACTCCCCAGTCCTAGACCCGGTAGAGTCCTTTTTGTTTCCATAATCTTTTGTTTATTTTGAATAAAAAGCAGCCAGGTACAAGAACAAGTGTGGGGGAGGCTTCTCAGGCTTTTCGATGCACAAACAAAAGAGGTCAACCTCATGAGAAAGAGCATGGAGGCCAGGCACATCCCAGCTTCCACCCTCTTCACTATGATGGTTTACGCTCTCAATCCCTTCACCTCCCTGTTTTGCGAGTTAAAATTATTTTCTCCTGAATCAATCATAAAAATTTAACTCAAAAACTAAAACGAACCTTGTGGAACCCTCATTTTATTTCATGCTTCTATTTGGTTTGCCTGCATGCTCCTTATTCCTAGTTTATAGAGCTGTTGCTTGTGAACTATATATTTAGGAAAGCATGTCACCTAGGTAGTTGATGCATGAGATATGGTTTGACAAAATGAATCTTTCTCTTATGCTTGATGTGCTTGGGAATTTTTCTTACAAAAATTGAAATCAATAGCTTGACTCCTCAATGATTATATATTCCTACCAAAGCAATATAATGAACTCTTTGAAAACCTTATGCATATGCTACTTGTTGTTTTGTTGAACTTTGTCAAATTATTGTGACCCTTGTGAGTTACTTTTTATGAATTTTTCATCAAGATTATGTGCACACCACTTTGCTAATACTTCTTCACTAAAAGTTAGCACCACCATATCCATCATCCATGTGCCAAATCTTCTACACCGGAAGATAGCACTTCCATGTCATCATCCATCCATCAAACAAAGTAGTCCATCATATTCTGATGACCTCCCTCTCAAAATATCCTTGTAAAAGTGACATGGGCTATTCGTGATTTCAAAAAAAAAAGAGTGAAAAAAAGAAGGAGAGAGAGAGAAAGAATTAGCCCATGCTCTCAAATGCATATCCAATAGAAGGGAGGGAGCATCTTAAAAAAGGGGAGTATTCACATTCAGTCATTTTCCATCCACATATCCACATGTGCACAAGCTTGATCAAAAGTTCGTGAATTGTTCTCCATGGATCCGATTTTTGACTTAGTGATATATGGGACACAAGTATGCCTCTCTTTTACCCCTACCTTGAGCTCCACATAAAGCCATTTTAGAAGTAGGATGAAAAGAGGCAACATCAAATGGCCTGGTGAGGAACCTTACACATTAAGCGATTTGAGAGAATCATTTAAGGAGTACAACTATGATTTGTTTTGAAAATCTTTTTAATAACCCAAGTTACACAACACAACGAGTGAAGATGATTGGAGTCAAGACCATTCCATTCCTCAACCACCTAAGGTAACATGATAGGTACTTCAAAAGTTCATGGGTACAGGTATGACATGGGATAACTTGCATGCTAGCATCACACCAAGTGAAGTTATGATCTATTTTAGTCTTCAACCTTTACTCGAGGACAAGCAAAGGCTAAGTGTGGGGGAGTTTGTTGAGGGTCCTTAAATACTAAATCTGACTATCAAATCCTTGCATAAATAACATAAAAGGAATAACTAACATGGTGGTAGGAGTTTATTACTAATAATTTCCACAAGTGTTGGTGAATATTTGTATGCAGGTAATTTAATAATAAATTCAAGGAAATATCAGAGTTACAAGAGGAGAAATAATAAAATCCCATAAACATGAACTAATAAGTTATCAAATAATATATTAGACCTCACCAGGTTGAAGCTCTCGTCGATCTGATCGAAACACATATATAACTTGACTAAATCAGACTTCGGATGTGAGAGTTATGAAGCACAGAAGATCATGTGTTTGGGCTGAACTGACACTGATGTCAGCATGACGTCAGCACACGTGAGAGAGGAAGAGAATGACGGTTCAGGTTGCTTGGCTGAGTGGGGAAGGCCATTACTTGGCCCATAAAGATGAGGGATAGTCCAAGGAATATTCCCTTATTCTTAGTAAAGCTTTTCTACTCCCCAAGTCACCTCCCACTATAAATAAGCTCCACTCAAAAAGCTTTAGTACTGCCAAAGTGCTTAGAAAATAGGAAGAGAGTGAGGGAGAGTTAGGAGGAGGTCCGGGTTTGTCAGCACCTTCTCCATGCTTGTATCTCGATGGATGCTTTCCTTTCTTAGTTAGTATTCGAGATCTTCCTTTGGTATTTAAGTTTCTTATATAAGCAAGTTCTTTCATTTAATTGTTTGCTTGCTCATCGCTCTACTTTTTTAGAGTGCCTTAGTCTTATAGAATTCAAGATTAAGGTAGTAATCGATAACGTAGACGTGGTGTCTATGTTAGAGGTTACCTTTGTTTACTTTGGATCCCACGGGTTGTAGAGGTAGTCGGTAGGTGGTGACAGCCCTATCCGTCCATTGTAATCCACCACATTCGGATACATCGTAGGCTCTTGGTCGGAGGCACTTGGCAGACCTGGGGTAAGCCGGGCCCAACATAATGAATTAGAGATTGGACCTACCTTATTCTAAGATCCTTGACAATAGGAATCCTCTCTATCCTACGCCTACCACATTCTTCTTGTCCTTAGACGAATCTGCTTAGAAGATAATTACACAAACGTTCCCTGTGAATTCGATATCCTGGAATACTCCAAGATGAAGTGCTACATCAGTATCTATGTGCTTGCGGATTTATCTATGATCATAAGAAATACCAACACTCATCTGCTTCATCATTGTGTTTTCTCTCGACATATTCTATGTCGAATCCCCTAAAATACTTGTCCATTCCTCTAACTGCCATCAAGTATTTTTCAAGTTGTGGGTCTCTTGCGATGAAATCTTTGTCTACTTGCTTTGCTACTACTTTAGAGTCCGTTTTGGCTTTACACCTTTGTACCCCTAGAGCTCTTATTTTTCTTAAGCCCAAAAGTACTGTTTCATATTCTGCTACATTGTTGGTGCACTTTACATCGTCATCATTGAATTCCAATCTTGCGGCATACCTCATTTTCAATCCCATGGGTGAGGTGATTCCCGTTGCAATTCCCGCTCCTGCTGCTCCCCAAGCACCAACATAATATATTGTCCAGTATTTTTCAATCACTTCTCCGTCACCGAAGTTTCCCAGCGAAGTCCAATCTGCAACAAAGTCCGCTAGGACCTGTGACTTGGCTGCGCTTCTGTTCTCCATATCTATGACGTGCTCAGATAATTCCATTGCCCATTTTCTGATTCTTCCTAAGGCATTGTGGTTTCTGAAGATGTCATTTAAAGGCTGATTTGTCATTACTTTTATTCTGTGCACTCCAAAGTAATGCCTTAACTTTCGAGATGCCATCACAACTGCATATGCTATTTTTTCCATTTCCGTGTAATACACTTTGGACCCAGACAGAGCTTCGCTGAAGAAGTATACAGGGAATTGCTCATGTGATTCTGTTATCTCTCTTTTTACCATTTTCGTTACCCTTTTCTCGACTATTAGTGTGGCGCTTACGACAAACAGTGATGCCGTAATGTATAACATCAATGGCACTCCAGGTTCTGCATATTTCAATTTTGTCAGCTCCCTTAAATAACTTTTTAGTTCATCGAATGCCTCTTGCTGCTCATGACCCCATTCAAAATTTTTGGCACCTTCAAGGTCTTGAAAAATGGAAGATTGCGCTCTGTGGATTATGAGATGAATCTGTTTAATGCTGCCATTCTTCTAGTTAACTTCTGCACTTCTCTTTTGCTCTTTGGCGGCTGCATATTTATAATTGCGTTTATTTTGTCTAGATTTGCTTTGATTCCTTTTGTCAACACCAGACATCCCAAGACTTTTCCATTCTGGATTCTGAAACACATTTTTCAAGATTTAACTTCAACTTTGCCGCTCCGAGGTTTGTGAATGTTTGTTTCAAGTCTGAGATGTGGTCTGACTTGACATTGCTTCCAATCACGATGTCATCGACGTATGCATGAACATTTCTGCCCAACTGATGCTCGAACACTTTTTTTGGCATTCTGCAGAAAGTTGGGCCAACATTTTTCAAGCCTTCTGGCATTCTTATAAAACAATATGTTCCAAATGGTGTAATGAAACTTGTTTTTTCCTGATCCTCCTTCCTTAGCCAGACTTGATGATACCCAAAGAAACAGTCAAGCAATGACAACATTTCACTTCCTGTTGCTGAATCGACAATCCTGTTGATGCGGGGCTGGGGGAAATCGTCTTTAGGGCATGCTTTGTTTAAGTCAGTGCAATCGATGCACATTCTCCACTTTCCATTTTTCTTTATCACCATGACTACATTGGCCAACTATTTCGGGTAAGCAACTTCTCTGATCACTCCGGCATCTAACAACCTTTGAACTTCGGCCTTTACTGCTGCCGATTTTTCATCTTACATTTTTCTATGTCTTTCTTTCTTTGGCCTTGCTGTATCAGTTATTTCCAATCCATGCTCAATTACCGCTCTACTTACCCCCTCGAGGTCCTTAGAGTTCTAGGCGAAAACATCTTTGTTCTTTTGCAGAAAAGCGAGCAGGTGCTTTTCTTCACTGAATGTCATACCTACTCCATTTAATACAGATTGACCCAGCACTAGGTTGTCTAACAACACCTTTTTTATTTCTGACTCTGCTTGCATTGACATTGCGTCTTTATCAGTTTTAGCTACTTCACTCTTTGCATTTTTTCTTTTCTTTGCATCATACCCCTTCTTTCTTTCCTCTTCTTGTAGCATTTCTTTTGACATTGCTTCTATGTTGTGTACTTTTTTTTTGTCCCGGGGTGTACCCATGCTCAATGTTTCGGGCCTCTTGTTGATCACCAAATATCGTAATGACTCTGTTACTTGCCAGGATTTTCATGCATAGGTAGGCGTTGTGAACTATTGCCTCAAAAGTGTTAATTGTACCTCGGCCAAAATTACATTGTATGGATAAAACTGGTCGATGACATCGAAGATCATGTACTCGGTTCTTGGGTTGGACATGTCACCAAATGAAACTGGCAATTCTATCTTTCTGAGTGACTCCACTCATTTTCCGCCAAAGCTGTATAAGGGCACATTTGGTGGCTTCAATATTTCTTTTGCATAACCCATTTGTAGAAAAGTGTTGTAGAAAATGATGTCCGCTCGACTACCATTGTCCACTAAGACTTTACCAATTTTCCATTTGTCAATATTAGCATTGATGACAAAGGCGTCAACATGAGGGTAAGCTTTGAGCTTCAGGTCTTCTTGAGTGAAAGTTATTGGAATATGAGACCATTTGGATTTGATGATTGGGCCGTCTATGGATATATTATTTACAGCTCTGAAGTAATTTCTTCTTTGTCTCTTGTTTTCGAAGTCCATTGATAACCCCCATGTTATCATTCCGATAAAACATTTTGTGAGAAGTGGCTATGGTTGGGTTTGTTGGCCTTGTTGGTTGGGGTGTTTTCTGCTTTTGGCTGTGGCAGTGGAAGTTGTTGACTTTGTTGATTTTCAATTGCTAAATGTTGTCGGGGTTGCTGGGCTTGGTTTTAGAGAAATGGATGTTGAGAAGTGTTACTTGTGGAGAAGTATGAGTAAGGGTGGTATTGATATTGTGGATTTGGAATTTGCGTTTGGTTGGAGAATGGTGTGTAGTTTTGGGTATTTGGTGCGTAGGATTGGTTTTGTGAAAGATATGCTTGGCTTTGAGGAAGTGTGTCATGTTGGCTGGTGGGAGCTGAGTTTGGTTGGTTTTTCCATGCGTGAAGCGAACTATGATTGATCACTTTTGTCTGCTCCGCCTGCCTTTTTTCTTCGTCCATTCTCTATTTTATCTGCTTAACAATTTTGCACTCGAATGATCTGTGCCCCTTATCTTCTCCGCAATAAATGCAGTATGGCATTTTTGGGGGACGGCTTGAAGTGTCTCCCCTGCCTCTACCTCGGCCTCTGTTGTTGCCCCTGTTGTGGTTACGAGTCTAAAACAAACACTTGTGGGGCTAACCAGGGGCTCACCACACCAATTCGCTAGGCCGAAGGCCCCTCGGTCAAGCTTTGGGGAGGATGAACAAGATAGAATAATAGGAAAGTGCCGAAGGGCCTCGTATTGTGCCCTTCAACAATGATTTTGTATTATATGGTTTAATCCGTACCAGAAGGTTCGGGCTCCAGAGTGGTCACCTCCTGGTCAGAGCTATAGGTGAGCATTTATAGCCATATGCTCACCTGCCCCTCGGGTGTGTTTACATATTTGCCCTAGACTTTACATTACACATCTCATTGATTGCCCTAAGGGTATTCTAGTACATCAATCATCATCTGAGCCTTGTTGCTTGTTGATGGGCTGCTTTCTAGCCTTGGGGAGGTTGAGGGTGGGCTTTCCCCCAACAGTAGCCCTTCATGGGTGAGATCCGCCTTCGGCAGGACCGAAACCATGATCATACAAAATGACCACCCCTAGTCTCCCCCCTTTTCGGGCCTGCCCGGAGGCCATTCTTATTTGGGTTACCTGAAACTGGTGAACATCACTTTATTCGGCAAGGTCAATTAAACATCAAGAATGAGGTATGCTAATAGTGGTAACACGAATCTTTACCACCACCCCGAACAGCCTTCAGAACTTATGTCCTCTTTAACCGTGTTGTGCAATAACCATTAAAACATGAAGAACGGTGCTGCCATAAATGCACCCCACGTGCCAAACTGTCATAAATGCGTCCCGCGTGCCTTGCGCCATCACTCGGTGTGCCCTATGAATGGATGTGAGGATCATGAATGCGGCCCTTTGTACCACGTGTCGGTCATCGGGCCAGTGGACGTGCAACGAACGCGGGATAACACCACGTGAGCAGTGTTCCTCCAGCTATATAAGCGCATCATTCACCCCCATCTCTTTCACTCTCACTTTTAACTTTCTCCCACCTACAAAGCCCTAGCAACACGCTGCTGACTCCTTCTGACGCACCGCTCAACACAAACTTCCTCGTACCAAAGACCCCTCGGTATTGCCCGCTTGGACTATCCGGTCCCAGCCCTCGGCAACCAATGGGCCCTCGGAAAGCAAAGCCCATGCCAGGTTCTGAGCCAAAGCGCATCAATGACAAGAAGGCCGGAAGCGCATACTTGGGTCCAAGCTCCGTTACCGAAGAGAGACTGGACACATGGGCCGTGGAACCAAACCGATGGTTCGAGAGGTCCCGGTCAATAGCGTCGAAGGAAGGCGAAACCATGCCCAACCCCGGGCCGGCGTGATTGTGGTCTTCAAATGGTTCTTTAATGCTGGGCTCTAGTTCCCGTGCTCCAGATTCATCGGAGATGTCTTAGCTCTCTTCAGCCTTGAAATACAGTAGGTTCTGCCGAACACCATCACTCGGCTAGCTTGTTTCGAGTGGGCCTTCAGGATGGAGGGCACCGAGCCGCACGCTGGGGCATTCGCGGCTACTCATTTGGCCTCCCAGCGAGAACACCCTTGCCCCGGGGACCCTAGCATGGTGTCCAACTATCTGTCAGTCACTGTTCGGCCACGCCGTGAACAAGACGTGTCTGCAAAGGGATTGAGGCAACACTGGGGGAAGCAGATCTCCACCGGTTGGTTCTACTACATTGTAGGCACCGAAAGCAACATGCGCAGCCGGGATGCGGAGATCCTATACATACCGAAGCCCGTGATCCCGGACAATAGCACACTTACCACCCACATTCAGCTGTTATCCCGTATTGGCGGACAGCTAAGCATGCGGGACCTGGTGGAAGAGTTCTACGCTGCGGGCATCGATCCTCTTCGAGTCAACTGGCACATTCCATTCATCACCAAGGACCCCGCAAGTGGGGACCTGTGGTTCGCCCGAGAGCTACTACTAGGGATCAACATCACCTAAATAGAACAGGAGGCGAATCACTACCTTGGCCCTCTAATCCAAAAAGAGGTAGCTACTGGGGGACATGGGTCGCTGAAGCCGGACCAACCGCATTGTGCAACTGTACAATGCAGACGCTGTTCTACCTCCGTGCGAGCTGCACCACTCTGAGGGGCAGCAGCCCAAAGGCGAGGAAGATGAAGACGCGGAGGCGAACGAGGAAGCTGCGACCTCCGCTGCGCCCCGAAAGCAGATGAAGGTAGTCATCAAGTGGTCGGCGGTGCGAGGGGTAGTGTGCGCCCGGATGAAGGTGTTTCTATCCAAAAAAAGAAGAGAAGATCCCCTTGAATGACCTCGCCCACACACTTGCCTGCACCGGCGCAACCCAAGCACCGGCGCCTTCGGAAGCAATACAATAAGACCCCATGGAGGCCAGCAGCCCCCCGTGTGATAGAACCTGGCCGAGGGGCTACCGTGACTGCGGCGGTCCGGATACCTCCGGCAGCGACTCCTCCTGGCTCGGCGGGCGCAACCTTGCTTGATGTGCTACTGGACATCATCCCGAAGATACCTGGCATAGAGACCGAGGGATTGTAGCCATTGCCCCTCTCCCCCGGCATCCAAATGCCCTCGATGGACTTCGGCGCAGACAACCCCTCGACTTACACAGGTGCTCTGGTCCCCTTGATAACCTGTTCACCATGTTACATTCATTTTGATATGATAACAATCTACTCTTTTGGTCTTAGCAGGGCACCGCGAGGACGGGGCTGAAGATGCCCCTGACCAGCAGATGACCGAGGACCCGGCCATGGGTGCGCGCGTTGATTCAGAGTCCGAAGGCCAGGACTCCGAATCAAGCACCGAAGATGACAGCTCCACCGAGGGCAGCAGGGCCTTTGAAGGGGGAGGGCCCCATGAGGTCGAAGATGACAGCAGCAGCGACAACGGAGAAATAGAGTCGGAGCAATTGCCCTCGGCTCAAGAGCAGAGATCTGGCGGCGGCAAGGGATTCATGGGTGTGCTCCCTTCATGCGTGCAGCCAGAGGATGTTGGGGTTAACCTGCGCGTGGCAGACTTTGCAGGCTGCCCCAATGTGATGTGTACAAGGGTTCCTGATCTTCTGAAAGGTTCTGGATATGTTGATTTGGTCGGAGGTGACACACAAAACGATCCGGCTTCCGAACAGCACGTTCTAAACCCCGCAATCGCAACACGATGTCTCCTCTGGTTATCAACCATCCTAAAATGATTGACCTCGCCGAGAAGGCTAATCCCTGCCTATGAATCAAGAACAAAAGCAAGAACAAAGAAGAAAGCAACACAATTGTAGATGTATTATGAATCTCACGAAGTTGGGGTCTCACAAACCGTGATGACGGCGAAACTGTTATGAACAGAATAATCTAAGCAAAACCCCAAACCCTAATGGTGCGGTGGAGGCTGTATATGAAGACCCTAGGGTCGTGCAAGACCCTCTGGACGCACCCCTAATTGGGCTCAACTAGATACAAAGCCCAAAGGCCAAAAACAGGCAACGAAGCACCGAAACAGATTCTGGACCCTCTCTTGTTTTGACGATTACCGATGACTCCGGATGAATTTTGATATGAGACCGGTGTCATTGGAAAGACCTTCTTCTTATCTTTTCGTGCATATGTAGAACGTCCAAATCCGAGTCCGTATGCGTCCTAGGCATCTGTTTTAGTGTAGACTGGTACTAAGCCCCAAAACAGACTCGAAGTCGGTTTTGGTTGGGCCTCCACCTTGGCTTCCACGTCCTTGCTGGTCCTCCATGTCTCCAAGTCCTTCTCCCATCATCTCCTGGTCCTCTCCATGGTTCCTAATTACAATATAATCATTAGGTAGCAAACCCTTCTCAAAAGTGACATATAATAAAGAACGTAGGAACGAGCTCACCTCTAAGTTTAGTCATCGTGCACGAGCTCTAGTCATTGGACCTTGCAAGTCCAGAATTGGAGGAGTGTTGCATGTATCCTTAGGAGTGATGTCCTCATCATCCTCCCCTTCTTGAAGTGGAGTCGTCCTCGACTCAAGCTCATTTCTTCTCTGAAGTATGATTTCAAATCTAAAATGTTAAAAGTAGGACTAACCCCGAACTCGGGAGGCAACTCAAGTTTTTATGCATTATTATTAATCTTCTCAATTATTTTGAAAGGACCATCAGCTCTAGGCATTAATTTAGACTTTCTCAAATCTGGAAATCTATCTTTTCTCAAGTGTAACCATACTAAATCTCCTACATCAAGTTTTACTTCTTTTCTACCTTTACTACCAGCAATTTTATACTTGTCATTCATCTTTTCAATGCTAAGTCTAGTGGTCTTATGCATTTTCAAAATAAATTCAGCACGTTCCTTAGCATCAACATGAACTCTCTCATGAATAGGTAGAGGAAGTATATCAAGTGGAGTACGGGGATCAAAACCATACACTACCTTGAAAGGACTTACCTTGGTAGTAGAATGTGTTGCCCGATTATATGCAAACTCAACATGAGGCAAACATTCTTCCCATTGCTTCAAATTTTTCTTAAAATAGCTCTGAACATAGTACCCAAAGTGCGGTTCACCACCTCAGTTTGTCCATCAGTTTGTGGGTGGTGAGAAGTTGTAGAAAACAACAACTTTGTACCCAACTTATTCCAAAGCGTGCGCCAAAAGTGACTCAAGAATTTTGCATCACGATCTGAAACAATAGTAGAAGGCATACCATGCAAACGTACAATTTCTTTGAAAAAGAGATCAGCAATATAACTAGCATCATCAGTCTTATGACATGGTATAAAGTGTGCCATCTTAGAAAATCTATCCACAACAACAAAAATACTATCACTTCCCCTCTTAGTCCTAGGCAGTCCTAAAACAAAGTCCATAGAAATATCCGCCCAAGGAATAGAAGGAACATGAAGTGGCATGTATAAACCATGTGGATTCAAGCGAGACTTAGCTTTTTGACATGTAGTGCAGCGAGCAACAAAGCGCTCAACATCTTTCCTCATCCTTGACCAAAAGAAGTGTGTGGCCAAAATATCCTCCGTCTTCTTGGCACCAAAATGACCCATCAATCCACCTCCTTGCGCCTCCTGGAACAACAAAAGACAAACGGAACCAACTGGAATGCATAGGCGGTTAGCTCTAAACAAGAATCCATCATTCAACGCAAATTTATTCCATGCACGACCTTCTTTACAATGCAGCAATACATCCTTAAAATCAACATCAGCAGCATATTGTTCTTTAATTGCCTCAAGTCCAAAAATTCTATAATCAAGTTGAGACAATAAAGTATAGCGCCTAGATAAAGCATCAGCGATCACATTATCCTTCCCTTTCTTATGTTTAATAATGTAAGGAAAAGACTCAATAAACTTAATCCATTTAGCATGTCTACGATTCAAATTACATTGAGAACGAATATACTTAAGTGATTCATGATCAAAATGAATAACAAATTCTTTGGGCAACAAATAATGACACCACGTCTCTAAATAACGTACAAGTGTATACAATTCCTTATCATACGTGGAGTAATTCAAAACAGGCCCAGTAATTTTCTCACTAAAGTATGTAATAGGTTTACTATCTTGCATCAAAACACCACCAATGCCTATACCACTAGCGTCACATTCAAGCTCAAAAATCTTATCAAAATTAGGTAATTGCAGCAATGGTGCATGTGTAAGTTTATCCTTCAAAGCATCAAAAGACTCATGATGTACCTTACCCCAATGGAAATCAATGCCCTTCTTTGTCAACTCATGCAAAGGTGCAGCAATGGTGCTGAAATCTTTGACAAAGCGGCGGTAGAAACCTGCAAGACCAAGAAAACTCCTCACCTGTGTGATAGTTTTTGGTACAGGCCAGCTCTTTATGGCTTCAATCTTCACCTCATCCACCTCAATTCCCTGTGGAGTCACAACATAGCCAAGAAAAGAAACTCGATCCGTGCAAAAGGTGCACTTCTCAAGGTTACTAAATAAACGTGCATCTCGTAAAGCATCAAAAACAGCATGCAAATGATTTATATGTTCATCTATGGATTTGCTATAAATCAAGATATCATCAAAGTAAACTACCACAAATTTTCCAATGAAAGCTCTTAAAACCTCATTCATCAAGCGCATGAAAGTACTAGGTGCATTAGTTAAACCAAAAGGCATTACTAACCACTCCTATAATCCAAATTTGGTTTTGAAAGTTGTTTTCCATTCGTCTCCAAGTTTCATTCTAATTTGATGGTAGCCACTACGCAAATCAATTTTAGTGAAAATTATAGCACCACATAAATCATCAAGCATGTCGTCTAGCCTAGGAATAGGATGATGATACCTAATAGTAATATTTTTAATGGCTCTACAATCTACACACATACGCCAAGTACCATCTTTCTTAGAAACCAAAAGTACAGGAACATCACAAGGACTATATGATTGATGAACATACCCACGATCCAAAAGGTCTTGAACTTGTCGTTGTATCTCCTTAGTCTCCTCAGGGTTGGTCCTATAAGCAGCATGGTTTGGCAAAGTAGCACCCGGAATCAAATCAATTTGATGCTCAATCCCTCTCAAAGATGGCAATCCCGGGGGTATCTCAGCTGGAAAAACATCCTCATACTCCTGCAAAAGGTTAGTGACAGTAGGAGACATAGCACTAGAAGCAATATCATCAAGCGAAAACAAAGCTTCTTTGCATATCAAAGCATAGCAAATACCATCATTATCAGAAATTTCAGCAAGCTCAGATTTTGTTGCAAGACATGAGCGATCTTGTAATTTAATTCTAGCACCCTTAGAACTTGAAGAATCATTAACATTACTAGGTGTAGAATTAGAATTAATAGGTTGTTGAATTTCAGGACCTTTATTTTTCAAACTAGCAGCTCTTTCTAAATCAGCTTGTACAAAAGAAGAGAAGATCCTCTGAAACGACCTCGCCCATGCACTCGCCTGCACCGGCGCAACCCAAGCGCCGGCGCCTTCGGAAGCAATACAATAAGACCCCATGGAGGCCAGTAGCCCCCCGTGTGACAGAAGCTGGCCGAGGGGCTACCGCGACTGCGCCGGTCCGGATACCTCCGGCAGCGACTCCTCCTGGCTTGGCGGGCGCAACCTTGCTTGATGTGCTACTAGACATCATCCCGGAGATACCCGGTACAGAGACCGAGGGATTGTCACCATTGCCTTGCTCCCCCGGCATCCAAATTCCCTCGATGGACTTTGGCGCAGACAACCCCTCGATTTACAAAGCTGCTCTGATCCCCTTGATAACCTGTTCACCATGTTAGCAGGGCACCGCGAGGACGGGGCTGAAGATGCCCCTGACCAGCAGATGAGCGAGGACCCGGCCATGGGTGCGCGTGTTGATTCAGAGTCCGAAGGCCAGGACTCCGAATCAAGCACCGAAGATGACAGCTCCACCGAGGGCAGCAGGGCCTTTGAAGGGGGAGGGCCCCATGAGGTCGAAGATGACAGCAGCAGCGACAACGGAGAAATAGAGTCGGAGCAATTGCCCTCGGCTCAAGAGCAGAGATCTGGCGGCGGCAAGGGATTCATGGGTGTGCTCCCTTCATGCGTGCAGCCAGAGGATGTTGGGGTTAACCTGCGCGTGGCAGACTTTGCAGGCTGCCCCAATGTGATGTGTACAAGGGTTCCTGATCTTCTGAAAGGTTCTGGATATGTTGATTTGGTCGGAGGTGACACACAAAACGATCCGGCTTCCGAACAGCACGTTCTAAACCCCGCAATCGCAACACGATGTCTCCTCTGGTTATCAACCATCCTAAAATGATTGACCTCGCCGAGAAGGCTAATCCCTGCCTATGAATCAAGAACAAAAGCAAGAACAAAGAAGAAAGCAACACAATTGTAGATGTATTATGAATCTCACGAAGTTGGGGTCTCACAAACCGTGATGACGGCGAAACTGTTATGAACAGAATAATCTAAGCAAAACCCCAAACCCTAATGGTGCGGTGGAGGCTGTATATGAAGACCCTAGGGTCGTGCAAGACCCTCTGGACGCACCCCTAATTGGGCTCAACTAGATACAAAGCCCAAAGGCCAAAAACAGGCAACGAAGCACCGAAACAGATTCTGGACCCTCTCTTGTTTTGACGATTACCGATGACTCCGGATGAATTTTGATATGAGACCGGTGTCATTGGAAAGACCTTCTTCTTATCTTTTCGTGCATATGTAGAACGTCCAAATCCGAGTCCGTATGCGTCCTAGGCATCTGTTTTAGTGTAGACTGGTACTAAGCCCCAAAACAGACTCGAAGTCGGTTTTGGTTGGGCCTCCACCTTGGCTTCCACGTCCTTGCTGGTCCTCCATGTCTCCAAGTCCTTCTCCCATCATCTCCTGGTCCTCTCCATGGTTCCTAATTACAATATAATCATTAGGTAGCAAACCCTTCTCAAAAGTGACATATAATAAAGAACGTAGGAACGAGCTCACCTCTAAGTTTAGTCATCGTGCACGAGCTCTAGTCATTGGACCTTGCAAGTCCAGAATTGGAGGAGTGTTGCATGTATCCTTAGGAGTGATGTCCTCATCATCCTCCCCTTCTTGAAGTGGAGTCGTCCTCGACTCAAGCTCATTTCTTCTCTGAAGTATGATTTCAAATCTAAAATGTTAAAAGTAGGACTAACCCCGAACTCGGGAGGCAACTCAAGTTTTTATGCATTATTATTAATCTTCTCAATTATTTTGAAAGGACCATCAGCTCTAGGCATTAATTTAGACTTTCTCAAATCTGGAAATCTATCTTTTCTCAAGTGTAACCATACTAAATCTCCTACATCAAGTTTTACTTCTTTTCTACCTTTACTACCAGCAATTTTATACTTGTCATTCATCTTTTCAATGCTAAGTCTAGTGGTCTTATGCATTTTCAAAATAAATTCAGCACGTTCCTTAGCATCAACATGAACTCTCTCATGAATAGGTAGAGGAAGTATATCAAGTGGAGTACGGGGATCAAAACCATACACTACCTTGAAAGGACTTACCTTGGTAGTAGAATGTGTTGCCCGATTATATGCAAACTCAACATGAGGCAAACATTCTTCCCATTGCTTCAAATTTTTCTTAAAATAGCTCTGAACATAGTACCCAAAGTGCGGTTCACCACCTCAGTTTGTCCATCAGTTTGTGGGTGGTGAGAAGTTGTAGAAAACAACAACTTTGTACCCAACTTATTCCAAAGCGTGCGCCAAAAGTGACTCAAGAATTTTGCATCACGATCTGAAACAATAGTAGAAGGCATACCATGCAAACGTACAATTTCTTTGAAAAAGAGATCAGCAATATAACTAGCATCATCAGTCTTATGACATGGTATAAAGTGTGCCATCTTAGAAAATCTATCCACAACAACAAAAATACTATCACTTCCCCTCTTAGTCCTAGGCAGTCCTAAAACAAAGTCCATAGAAATATCCGCCCAAGGAATAGAAGGAACATGAAGTGGCATGTATAAACCATGTGGATTCAAGCGAGACTTAGCTTTTTGACATGTAGTGCAGCGAGCAACAAAGCGCTCAACATCTTTCCTCATCCTTGACCAAAAGAAGTGTGTGGCCAAAATATCCTCCGTCTTCTTGGCACCAAAATGACCCATCAATCCACCTCCTTGCGCCTCCTGGAACAACAAAAGACAAACGGAACCAACTGGAATGCATAGGCGGTTAGCTCTAAACAAGAATCCATCATTCAACGCAAATTTATTCCATGCACGACCTTCTTTACAATGCAGCAATACATCCTTAAAATCAACATCAGCAGCATATTGTTCTTTAATTGCCTCAAGTCCAAAAATTCTATAATCAAGTTGAGACAATAAAGTATAGCGCCTAGATAAAGCATCAGCGATCACATTATCCTTCCCTTTCTTATGTTTAATAATGTAAGGAAAAGACTCAATAAACTTAATCCATTTAGCATGTCTACGATTCAAATTACATTGAGAACGAATATACTTAAGTGATTCATGATCAAAATGAATAACAAATTCTTTGGGCAACAAATAATGACACCACGTCTCTAAATAACGTACAAGTGTATACAATTCCTTATCATACGTGGAGTAATTCAAAACAGGCCCAGTAATTTTCTCACTAAAGTATGTAATAGGTTTACTATCTTGCATCAAAACACCACCAATGCCTATACCACTAGCATCACATTCAAGCTCAAAAATCTTATCAAAATTAGGTAATTGCAGCAATGGTGCATGTGTAAGTTTATCCTTCAAAGCATCAAAAGACTCATGATGTACCTTACCCCAATGGAAATCAATGCCCTTCTTTGTCAACTCATGCAAAGGTGCAGCAATGGTGCTGAAATCTTTGACAAAGCGGCGGTAGAAACCTGCAAGACCAAGAAAACTCCTCACCTGTGTGATAGTTTTTGGTACAGGCCAGCTCTTTATGGCTTCAATCTTCACCTCATCCACCTCAATTCCCTGTGGAGTCACAACATAGCCAAGAAAAGAAACTCGATCCGTGCAAAAGGTGCACTTCTCAAGGTTACTAAATAAACGTGCATCTCGTAAAGCATCAAAAAAAGCATGCAAATGATTTATATGTTCATCTATGGATTTGCTATAAATCAAGATATCATCAAAGTAAACTACCACAAATTTTCCAATGAAAGCTCTTAAAACCTCATTCATCAAGCGCATGAAAGTACTAGGTGCATTAGTTAAACCAAAAGGCATTACTAACCACTCCTATAATCCAAATTTGGTTTTGAAAGTTGTTTTCCATTCGTCTCCAAGTTTCATTCTAATTTGATGGTAGCCACTACGCAAATCAATTTTAGTGAAAATTATAGCACCACATAAATCATCAAGCATGTCGTCTAGCCTAGGAATAGGATGATGATACCTAATAGTAATATTTTTAATGGCTCTACAATCTACACACATACGCCAAGTACCATCTTTCTTAGGAACCAAAAGTACAGGAACATCACAAGGACTATATGATTGATGAACATACCCACGATCCAAAAGGTCTTGAACTTGTCGTTGTATCTCCTTAGTCTCCTCAGGGTTGGTCCTATAAGCAGCATGGTTTGGCAAAGTAGCACCCGGAATCAAATCAATTTGATGCTCAATCCCTCTCAAAGATGGCAATCCCGGGGGTATCTCAGCTGGAAAAACATCCTCATACTCCTGCAAAAGGTTAGTGACAGTAGGAGACATAGCACTAGAAGCAATATCATCAAGCGAAAACAAAGCTTCTTTGCATATCAAAGCATAGCAAATACCATCATTATCAGAAATTTCAGCAAGCTCAGATTTTGTTGCAAGACATGAGCGACCTTGTAATTTAATTCTAGCACCCTTAGAACTTGAAGAATCATTAACATTACTAGGTGTAGAATTAGAATTAATAGGTTGTTGAATTTCAGGACCTTTATTTTTCAAACTAGCAGCTCTTTCTAAATCAGCTTGTACAAAAGAAGAGAAGATCCTCTGAAACGACCTCGCCCATGCACTCGCCTGCACCGGCGCAACCCAAGCGCCGGCGCCTTCGGAAGCAATACAATAAGACCCCATGGAGGCCAGTAGCCCCCCGTGTGACAGAAGCTGGCCGAGGGGCTACCGCGACTGCGCCGGTCCGGATACCTCCGGCAGCGACTCCTCCTGGCTTGGCGGGCGCAACCTTGCTTGATGTGCTACTAGACATCATCCCGGAGATACCCGGTACAGAGACCGAGGGATTGTCACCATTGCCTTGCTCCCCCGGCATCCAAATGCCCTCGATGGACTTTGGCGCAGACAACCCCTCGATTTACAAAGCTGCTCTGATCCCCTTGATAACCTGTTCACCATGTTAGCAGGGCACCGCGAGGACGGGGCTGAAGATGCCCCTGACCAGCAGATGAGCGAGGACCCGGCCATGGGTGCACGCGTTGATCCAGAGTCCGAAGGCCAAGACTCCGAATCAAGCACCAAAGAAGACAGCTCCACAAAGGGCAGCAGGGCCTTTGAAGGGGGAGGGCCCCATGAGATTGAAGATGACAGCAGCAGCGACAACGGAGAAATAGAGTCAGAGCAATTGCCCTCGACTCAAGAGCGAAGATCTGGCGGCGGCAAGGGTGTCATGGGTGTGCTCCCTTCATGCGTGCAGCCGGAGGACGTTGGGGTTAATCTGCGCATGGCGGACTTTGCAGGCCGCCCCAAAGTGATGTGGACAAGGGTTCCCGATCTTCCGGAAGGTTCTAGATATGTTGATTTGGACGAAAGCGACACACAAATCAATCCAGCTTCAGAACAACACGTTCTAAACCCCGCAATCGCAGCACGACATCTCCTCTGGTTATCAACCGTCCTAAAATGATTGACCTCGCCAAGAAGGCTAATCCCTGCCTACGAATCAAGAACAAAAGCAAGAACAACGAAGAAAGCAACACAATTGTAGATGTATTATGAATCTCACGAAGTTGGGGTCTCACAAACCGTGATGACGGCGAAACTGTTATGAACAGAATAATCTAAGCAAAACCCCAAACCCTAATGGTGTGGTGGCGGCTGTATATGAAGACCCTAGGGTCGTGCAAGACCCTCTGGACGCACCCCTAATTGGGCTCAACTAGATACAAAGCCCAAAGGCCAAAAACAGGCGATGCAGCACCAAAACAGATTCTGGACCCTCTCTTGTTTTGATGATTCCTGATGACTTCGGATGAATTTTGATATGAGACTGGTGTCATTGGAAAGGTCTTCTTCTTATCTTTCCGTGCATATGTATAACGTCCAAATCCGAGTCCGTATGCGTCCTAGGCATCCGTTTTAGTTCAGACTGGTCCTTAGCCCCAAAACAGACTCGAAGTCGGTTTTGGTTGGGCCTCCACCTTGGCTTCCACGTCCTTGCTGGTCCTCCACGTCTCCAAGTCCTTCTCCCATCATCTCCTGGTCCTCTCCATGGTTCCTAATTATAATATAATCATTAGGTAGCAAACCATTCTCAAAAGTGACATATAATGAAGAACGTAGGAACGAGCTCACCTCTAAATTTAGTCGTCGTGCATGTGCTCTAGTCATTGGACCTTGCAAGTCTAGAATTGGAGGAGTGTTGCATGTATCCTTAGCAGTGATGTCCTCATCACAAAGCCTCAACGGCCCTCGTGTTCGCCTCCTAGATGCTCGACCTCTGTAGCAGTGAGAAGGCTCTAGATGGTGTTCACGCAACCACGGTCATCGGTTACTTGGCACACCTTACCACCCAAGTACAGTATATCCTTGCACTCATCTTTTCTGCCTAAGAAGTAGCAAACTTGCTAACCTTGTATCTGTCTGTACAAACTGCCTTGTTATCTCGCCATCTCGAGGCCAAGCTATCTCCAAAGCGCGCCACGTCATAGCTAAGGAAGCAGCTAGCTGAAAGCCAGGACCAGGCTCAGTCATCCATAGCAGCACTGAAAAAGTCCACCGAGGCGCTCTCGGAGACAGAGAAGAAAATCCAGCAGCTGACCGGTGAGGCTAGGAAATCCAATGAAGAGTTGCAAAAGCTGCGCGAGGAAAACCGGATGCTCGGTGCCGACAACTTGGCGCTTCACAGCGACAACCAGAAATTGTCAAAGGCTCTAGAGCAAGCTAGAATCTATATTGAGGAGTCCAAGGCAATGAGCCAGGGCCTCTTCGGTCTGATAGGGCAGCTATGGCACTTCTTCGCCGGGATGAGGTTACCATCCCGGTTGCCTGGGCATGTTGAGGGCAAGGGAATGAAGAGCCTTAGCTGGCTAGCCAAAGGCCTCGACCGAGCCAAAGACGGGCTTCATGCCTATGGCACTATCTGCACTCAGATAGGCTGGACGATGGCCTATGCCACATTGGAATCATTGGCCACCCCTAAGCATTCTGAAATCCGTGAAGCCGCGCGTCAACTGCTATCCAGGTGCCGGGGGAACACAACGGAATACAGCCATGTGCAGGAAAGGCTAGGTCCTATTGGAAACATTATGGGATGGGAGTTCTGGCAACCCTTCGGCAATGAGCTTGCCGAAGTCCTTGCCCGGGATGCGGCTACTCGACTAGCCGCATCTATATCCGCTACCGATAACACTCCCGTCTCCGGCGGCCGCAGGGAGCCTGGCTCAATGGCACCTGGCACTAATCCAACTGCCACCGGAGCCCCTGGTAACTTTGGTCATGCCGCGACCACCGATGTCCATGAAACCCAAGAGCCTACTGTCTGTGCGTTCGGCTCTGCTGCCCCGGCCTCCGGTGCTGCAAACCCACAAAGCCCCGAGATGCCTTCGTCGACCCTCCGGAGGCCCAGGTGTGAGCTCGCCCTATCTAAGGACTCCGCACCCTCTACGCTAGCTAGTACTTATGAATAGGATGTTGTATCGATGTCGTAATCGTCTTGCGCTCTGACAGCCTTGATCATGTAACCTAGGTGTTTATTTTGAATGAAATCCACTTAACTATTTTTTGACATATCCTTTTCTACACATGATTTACAGCTTTCTTTTCCTTTAGGGTGCACCTCCCGAAGACGCATTATCAGTTCAGCCAAAAACCACGATACTAGACGTAACCCTCGTATCTATCAAGGTGCCCGGGGACTGGGAAGCCTCTGGCGATTTCTTGGTCCGAGGTGTGCAATGGAGGTGTTGGAAACGAGAACACCCCAAAGGAGTGTTTGCAAAGTTCCTATCCTTCGTGTACGAGGATAACCACCGAATTAAAGCAGCGTGCCAACACGTGTCCCTGGAGGAACTACTCCAACAATGCATAGCTCATGACGCCCGATGGGCGGGAGGCGCCATTGCAAATGAACCCATGATTCTGTCACCGCCACCGAAGGTAGAGCCAATTGAGATCTCGAGCAACCGCTCAAGCCCTTCTCGGGATGATGTGTCATCTAGTAGCTCATCTAGCATGGACATTGAGGCTCTTTGGCGGGTGGCACAGACGCCTTTCAGTCGTTTGCATATTATCGCCGAGTTGGAGCGGCGTCGGCATAGTATAGCGCGGACCAACCACCGAACACAAACTTCAAGTACAGTTCTTCAAGACTTGGCCGAGCAGCGTCGCCTGCTAGCTGACATGCTGATCGAGCTAAAATGCTTGCCATTATCGGCGATGCTAACAACCAGTGCCTCCGGCTCCTGTATATCCAAAGCCTTTGGGCTATTATGTATTTTGTGCCTTCGGGCTCTTATGTATTCTGTGCCTTCGGGCTGTTTTGTATTGTGCATCCAGGCTCTTGTATACTGTATTTTGCCCTCGGGCTCCTGTTATATACACAAGCTTCAAACTTAAGCGTAACTGAAATTATGCCAAAGTGTATTAGAAATGCGACATTGCCTATAACATGCTATTCTATGTGCCAAGCGCCTCGTTGGGCCTTGGCAAGCTTCGAACCATAGTTGTTCGGCATTGGGTAAGTGTCACACCCGGCTTTCCGGGCATGTCCTTCCGGAGCATCAGACCATAGTTGTCCGGTATAGAACCATAGTTGTTCAGATGAGGGCCGTAGTTGCCCTTGCAATAAATATAAACGACGCATCCCTTCGGGACCCTTAGGCTGTAGTTGCCTAGAGTAAGGTCGTAGTTATCGTGATAAGGACAAATAACGTTGAAAATAACAACGCAACCCATCACAAACCATAGTCTCTTTCGTGGGTACCTTGCAATACTTTGTTTGCACCCATTGGGTGTAGGGCCAGCCCCCGAGCAGCTGCTTTAGATGACACGGTATACAACATGGCAGATAACAAGATAGGGGTCACAGCCCCTTGGCATTTGAACATTGCCAACCTTCCATGCCACCAGCCCAAAGGCAGCAACCTACCAAAATACAACCTGACCAACTGTTAGACAAAAAGGCATGGGACGTAACCGGAATGACTCCTGGGGACACAGCTCGAACAACTCCTCGGGATGCAGCCCGGATGACTCCTCGGGACACAGCTCGGAACAACACTAACTGGACTAAGCACTGCATTAGATAGATACATGCCCAACACTACCATCTTTGTTACACCAAAAAAAAAAAGACATTGTTGCTACCGAAATGGCCTTTGGTCTGCTACACGTAGAACCTCTTCAGGGCATCGACATTGTAGGTATGCGGCATTGGGGAGCCGTTTAGTTCCAGCAAATGATATGCCCCCGGCCTGTTTGAGCGATCCACAAGGAAGGGACCCAGCCACTTGGTGCACAGTTTGCTGACGCTGATCGGATTAGGATTGCACCGAAGGACCGGGTGCAAACCCCCTTAGATGGACTTTGCGATTGTACGTTTTTTTGAACGACTCATTATATTTGTGCAGATTAGCAATTGCTTGCATGCGCACTTCTTTCAATGTGTCCTTTGCCCTTCGGTAAGCCAACCAATGAACAAGAGATCCCGGAGAACAAAGTACCATTCATGCGATCCACAGCCCCATTCGCCCTCGGGTTGATGACAGATACCTCACATTTCTTGACCCCTAGACTAAGGCCCTCAAACTGCTTGCCATTATCCACTATTAACTACAGTGATACCCCAAAGCAGTAGACCACATTTTTCTAGAATATCTTCCTGACATTGCCTGCTGTGATTTGGACCAACGGTTCTACCTCCACCCACTTGGAGAAGTAATTTATGGCCACCACTGCAAACCAATAGCCCCCACTGAGCCAGCGGCCAAATCAGAGGGATTGGCTACAGTTCCGTGGCAGGCAAGTGAGATTGACGCCCCATCCACTGACAACCAGCACATATCCTAACCAGGTCTTTGGCATCCCACACTATAGTGGGCTAGTAGAACCCTTGCCAAAATGCTTTGGCTACCAACGCCCTCAGAGCCAAGTGTGATGAACATAACCCCTTATGAATTTCACATAACAACCTCTGTCCCTCGGACTGATTCAGATAATGAAGCAATGGAGCACAGACACCCCCCTTCTATAAGACATCATCAACAATGATGTACCCCCGACAACGATGTAAAATCCTCTACCGCTCCTCTTTGTCATAAAAAACATAGCAGCCTTCAATACACACCCGAATAGGGGCTCGCATGTCATCTGTCGTGATGGCCAGAACCCTTCGACCTTTTACCTCCGGTGAAGTTGCTGATTCACTCATGACCTCGTGAAACACATCGCTAGCAACCGGACGCTGTCCGGCCGCACCCTTAGCCAATGCATCTGCTTCCCCATTCTTAGTGCAGCGAATGTTGCGAACCTCAAAACCCAGGAAATACTTGTCCATCTTCCTCACCTTACTGATATATCGAGGCATCTTCGGATCCCTAGCCTAATAACCTATTGCCAACCGAGCCTAAGCCAACTGCAAATCACAGTAAATAACCAAACATCTAGCCCCGAGGGCTCGTGCTTGCCGAAGGCCCAACAATATGCCCTCATACTCAGTAGCATTGTTCGTCGTTTGAAAAGCCAGTGTTGCAGAGAATCGCATGGTTTGCCCTCCAGGCGACATGATAACTACAGCACATCCCGCCCCGGAGGCCCCCCAAGCACCATCAGTGTATATTGTCTAGACTGGGTCTTCGGGAACGGCCTGGGCTAATTCTTCAGCTTCACCATGAGGGGTCCATTCAGCCACAAACTCCGCAAGCACTCTAGACTTGATGGCCTTGCGAGCGACGAAGGTGATGTTATACTAAGCTAACTCAGCTGCCCACTTTAAAACAGTACTGGAAGCCTTATCGTTCGTCAACACATCCCGCAATGGATATCTTGTAGGTATGGTGACAACATGACCATCAAAATATTGGCGCAACTTGCACGAGGTCATGACCATAGCATATAACATTTTGTCTACAACAGTGTAATTGCAGCGCGATACCGTCAAGGTTTCAGACACATAGTACACTGGGAACTGCTGAAATGCATCGTCCCCCTTTGGTGCTTCATAGACCAACACGACGCTTACCGCCGTCGGTGCAACAGCAATATATAACAACAGAGGAGCTTTCGACGGTGGTGGCTTGAGGGTAGTGAGCTCGACAAGATATTTCTTGAGTGCTTTGAATGCCAGTTGCTACTCTTCACCCCATGTAAATGCCCGAGGGCCTCTGAGTGCCTCAAAGAAAGGCAAGCTCTTCTCAGCCAATCTAGAAATGAACCTGCTCAACGCCACAATACGACCTATGAATTTCTGCAATTCCTGAATAGAGGATGGAGGCTGCATGTCCATGATTGCCTTGATCTTGACCGGGTTTAGATTAATACCCTCCTTTGACACTAGGTAGCCCAACAACTTGCCCGAACGCACCCCAAACATGCATTTTGCCAAATTCAAATGCATACCGACCCGCTAGAGGTTCGCAAATGTTTCTGCCAAATCTGTCACATGGTCACCCTCTTCAACACTTTTGACAACAATGTCATCAATGTAAGCTATCGCGTTATAGCCCATCTGCGTAGCCAGTGTAGCTTTAACAGTGCAAGAAAATATTGCCCCGGCGTTCTTCAGACCGAAAGGCACTCGGTTGTAACAATAAGTCCCCCTGGTATCTGAAAGGCCGTCAGAGGCTGATCTTTGGTAGCCAACCACACCTGATGAAACTCCAAATAGCCGTTCAGAAAGCTCATCAACACACACCCCACCGTGGCATCCACCAACTGGTCTATACGGGCCAATGGGAAATCATCCTTCGGGCAATGCTTATTCAATGTTGTAAAATCAATGCACATGCTGATGTGGATATGGCCCGATCTTTCGAGAGGTAAGGGGATAAACTCGAATTTGGGAAACTCAGCGTCGACGACCCGGCTTGAATCAGACACAATCCAATCCCGCAACGATTACACCAAGCACAACTTGATTGTTCCTGCAAGCGAAATCGAGAACACATGCAAGAGAGGATAAACACGCAATCTGAAATTGCAAATATGGATGAAGCAAATCACAAGAAAAGGTTCAAGCTCTGAACACAAAAGGACTAATCGCCACAGTGGTGTAGAACAAGAACAGGGGCCCTGGATTACTGTAAAAGGACTTGTCACTACAGTTACAATAATTCGATCAAGTTTCTCTCTAGAAAACTGAACTAAACAAAACCCGAAACTAAAAGACAGCGGCTACTGAGTTTATGTAGAAACTAGGGACGTCCTAGGGTTGGGGGCGACCAGGGGGGGCACCCACAACATGGGCTTAAGGCCCGACACGATACATGGCCAAGTTGGCCCAAAATAGGTGGCGCAACACCTTGTCATAGTCCGTGTTGGTGACGACTTGTAACTTGGGGAAGGCCATGATATGCGTGTATCCAGCATGGTGATGTCCTCATCAACCTCCCTTTCTTGAATTGGAGTCGCCCTCGACTCCATCTCATCTAGCAGAATGCAAAGTACAAGATACATGATCATCGATAGAAGATATATCACGACAAAGCATAGTATAGCAAGGTGCATCATATTTATCACAAAGTTCAGTAACAGTAGATGTCATAGCAAGAAAAGCACCTCCCTTTAACTGAATAGCCTTATGTTTAACATCAGAAAGTTGTTTGTTATCATGTTTATTCTCAGTATTTTCAGCAAGCAGTTTAAAATGATTTCTAATATCAGCAGGCAATAACGGACGCAAAGTAATATTCCTGTCCTTATGCACGAATGTATATGTATTAGTTCTACCATGGTGGGCAGCATCCGTATCATATTCCCATGGATGGCCTAATAAAAGCGAACATGCTTGCATAGGTACAACATGAAAATCAGCAGAGTCTTGATAAGAACCTACTGAAAAGTGTATACGTGCTGATCGAGTTACCTGTGCCGTACCACTATTGTTGAACCATTTGATGTGGTAGGGCTGATGTGGTGCATGCGTGGTCAAGCCAAGTTTGCTTACCAAATCAGAACTTACCAAGTTGTTACAACTCCTAGTATCAATGATGGTGAGAACACGGCGGTCCGCGACAATGAGGTACATGTAGAATAAATTGTTGCGTTGTTGTTCTTCCTCTTGTCCCACCTGAGTGGTCAACACACGCTGTACAATGAGACTAGGAAAACCCGCGGTGGCAGCAATGGAATCAATGGTGGTAGTCTCCTGCTACTCCGTCAAATCTGCAACAAGGATAGGCATACGAGCAAATTCATCTTCAACATCACTACAACTTTCATACCCATTAGCAGTAGCGATGAAAGCATGACGACTAGGGCAATCCTTCATGACATGTCCCATGCCCTTGCAGCGGTGGCAAATAATGGTGGTGGAGGAGCCACTCCTAGTACCGAAAGTAGTAACCTTCTCCTGGTGTTGGTGCTGCACACTAGACGATTACGCTTCAGAAGTAGGCGTAAGTGGAAGAATTGTTGCTGGTGGCTTAGCAACCTGACTCTTCAAGTTCTCTACTCTAGTGCGTTGCTGGAGAGATTGCTCAGTGTTGGACCTTCAAAATTGTTGTGGAAGGTGTCCCTGTACTTCTCGTTCAGCCTTAAGAGCAATATGATATAATTGGCTGAACCTATTCCACTCTTTATAGTCAACAATATTTTGGATATCACGGTTCAAACCACCAAAAAATCTAGCACTAGTTTCAACATCATCTTCATGTATGTCACAACGTGCTAAACCAATAAGCAGTTAATGATAATATTCCTCTACTGTTTTACTACCTTGTGTCAAAGATTGTAATTTTAAACATAAATCACGTTGGTAATAAGGAGGAACAAAACAAGATTTCATGCTTTGTTTCAAAACAGGCCAAGTGGCAGGTATAGCAGCATTAGTATTGCAAAGATCATTCCACCAAAAGAGAGCAAAACCTGTAAACTCACTAGTAGCAAGTCTAACTCTATGCTCAGCAGGAACTAAATGAGAATTAAATTTCTGTTCAACAGCAAGTTCCCAATCTAAGTATGCTTCAGGATCAGCACTACCAGCAAAAGGTGGTATGTTAAATTTGGGCTTAATAAAAGTATCAGTATTACCACGATTGTTATTACCTCCCATACCGTGTCGATTACGATGAAGACGGTCTGCATCACAGTCAAAAGCATCATCAGCAGCAGCTCGTTGAGGTGGAGGTCGTCGTTCAACATCCTCAATGCGGTGGGCAACAGTGTTGATGTGACCCATCAACTCGGTAAACTTTGTTTCCATGAATGTACGCTGGTCCCCAAGAAGCTTTGTGAGCTCGGCCTTGGACACACAATCATTGAAGTCTGTAGGGGACTCCAACTCTCCAGGTGTCCCTTTCCCTTTCTCTGACATGGTTAAAAGCAAAAAACAAGACTAAACAAAAAGATTAGCCCTATCAACTAGCAGGCAGCAGAGGGTGTAGAAAGTGGAAAACAATATCAGAAGCAATGTATCACAATCTTGCAAGTGTTCTTACCAAAGTCAAACAGGTCGATACAATCTGTAGTTGAGCTTGGGTGTAACAGTTGCAAGGAAGAATCCTGTGCTGCAATATGTATAGCTTGGAAAGCTAATATGTATGTCAATGGAACACAATTCAATAACAGTTAGTAGAACTGAATAAATGTCCAAAGCAATGTCCTAATTGCTGGCAAAAGAATCGTGTTCCAAAACAGTTGTGACAGCAAGAACAATGGCAAAGGCAGCAAGGATCAAAACAGACTTCACAGACTTTGAGTCAAGTGTGGGTCACCTCAACTTTGAGTCAAGAATCTGCTGTAAAAATTTCAGCCCAATCAGAGCAACGAGTGAAAAGTTATGCTTGTTTTACCGAAGGTATGTCAAAATAGGGTTTGAGGGGTGAGGGGGGGGGGGGGGAACAGAATCGGGTAGGGTTTTTTTGTTGGCAACAGATTGTGGGTATGGTGGGTGGGTGACATGATGGTGAATCCAATGGAAAACCAATGGTGATGGTGGTGTGCAACGGAGATCAAAACACAAACCGAATCAAAACACAAATTCAAACCAGCAACAGAACTCGACTAGGACACAAACTCAACACTACGGACTCTGAAACTAAATTATGCAAAGGCTAAACAATGTATGGGATGGTGGGGAAATATTTTTTTTTGTAGGTTTTTTCGTGGACAAAAGGTGATGAACACAAACGAATCTAAAGGGAAGAACACGATAATACCTCACGGGGAACCTAGGAATCTGATACCACTTGATGTGGATATGACCCGATCATCTGAGAGGTAAGGGGATAAACTTGAATTTGGGGAACTTGGCGTCGACGACCCGGCTTGAATCAGACATTATCCAACCCCGCAACCGTTACACCAAGCACAACTTGATTGTTCCTGCAAGCGAAATCGAGAACACAAGCAAGAGAGGATAAACACGCAATCTGAAATTGCAAATATGGATGAAGTGAATCACAAGAAAAGGTTCAAGCTCTGAACACAAAAGGACTAATCGCCATTGTGGTGTAAAACAAGAACAGGGGCCCTGGATTACTTTAAAAGGACTTGTCGCCACAGTTACAATAATTCGATCAAGTTTCTCTCTAGAAAACTGAACTAAACAAAACCCGAAACTAAAAGACGGCAGCTACTGAGTTTATGTAGGAACCAGGGACGTCCTAGGGTTGGGGGCGACCAGAGGGGGCACCCACAACATGGGCTTAAGGCCCGACACGATACATGGCCAAGTTGGCCCAAAATAGGTGGCGCTGCACCTTGTCATGGTCACATATTATGACTCACGACCCTTCTGGAGCTAGGACAAGAAACAAAAAAACGGCGTCGTCGTCCCCTTTCCAACGCATCAAAGAACGCCTCGTTTGGACGTCGGATGTGGGAGATATCATCAAAACCGTAAAGGGGTGTCGTTTGAATCCGAGACGAACACGGCGACCGTGTTGGTGACGACTTGTAACTTGGGGAAGGCCATGATATGCGCGTATCTAGCATGGTGATGTCCTCATCATCGCCACTGGCCATTTGGTTTTTTAACCAGCACGGGGTTTGCCAGCCAAGTTGTTTTGTCAATGGGCCAAATTACGTCTGAGTCTAGTAGCTTCTGCACTTTGGCTCTCAAGATGTTAGCCTTTTCCTCGGTCCATACTCTAATTTGATGTTTGACCAAACGCGCCTTCGGGTCAATATCCAGTCGATGCTCAGCAATAGATCTGTCAATACCAGAGAGGTCTTTTGGCGACCATGCAAAGACATCTACATTGCTCCTCAAGGACTGCATGAGCTGTACCTCTAACTCCTCCGATAACTCCTTACCAATCAATACTGTTTCATCTGGTCTATCAGCACACAAGACAACTTCTTTGGTGCCCTCAACTGATGTAACCTTCGGTACCCACTTAGACGCTGCTGGTGGTTCTACTAAAGGGTCCTTGCTCCAGCAATCTTCAGCTATGACATGTATATGATACTGCCCAGGTGATGACCCAAATTCTAGCCTTTAGGCCTCAGCTTGATCTCCGTATACTGCAATGACACCTTCTGGTCCGGGCATTTTCATGCATAACTAGCCATGATGAATTACAACCAGAAATTTGTTGATGACCCTTCGACCCAACAGAGCATTGTAGGGATAGATCATTTCTACCACATCAAATCGAATATCCTCTATTCGGTGCCCCCCAGCCCGAAGAACGACACCTTGAGCACGATACTACCCACTGCATGAATTGGCTCACCCCCGAAACCTTGCAACGGAACCGAAGAGGCCTACTGGTCGGCCCTACTGTATCCCATCTTTTCAATAGTACTCCATAGGATGACATCAGCCGAACTCCCCCTGTCGATCAAGACCTTGCGCACATCC
Organism: Eleusine coracana subsp. coracana; assembly: GCA_032690845.1. Classification (NCBI taxonomy): domain Eukaryota; kingdom Viridiplantae; phylum Streptophyta; class Magnoliopsida; order Poales; family Poaceae; genus Eleusine; species Eleusine coracana. The sequence goes on along the minus strand of CM064418.1, from coordinate 20,747,343 downwards.
AAGCCATTGATGTTGACCGACATCATGAACGCGTCATCATGAGGAAAGACCATCGGCCTCAAACCAGCCACAGACAATGAAATCGGTAAATCCATCCATCGTGTCACCCCACCGGAGGACATGCAGCCATGTGGTTTACCTGCCGGATGCGCTCCTGGCGCTGCATTTTAGAAGGGAAGTCATGACCCGCCCCCCAAGTAATAGCAAACATTGTGCCACAAGATGCCCCCATATTTTGAATATGTTGTATGGGTTGCGCCCTTTCCAGGCGGTCTTCGGGGTTCAACTGCGGAGGAGTCAGTAACAGCTCTGCCGTAGGGGCCGGGAGCACAAGCTGGGATGAAGAAGATGGTAGTGCAACCATTTGCAGTGGTGGGGTGGGGTGGTGGTACTATGGGAATGGTGAGTGGTGAAGATGCAGGGGCGGTGGGTAAAAGGCAGCTGCATGTGTGTGCTGAGTGTGGAACACCGACCTAGCTTGCTCAGCCTCTCGTCGGACTCTTGCCTTGGATAATGCTTTAATATCGGGACAGTAATTGGAACTGTGCGTGCACCCCGAACCATGAAATGTGCAATAGAAAAGCTGGCTCGGCCGAGATTGCCTCGGACCCGGACGCTGTGGAGTTGGTTGAGGGAACCTAGGTGCTGACCCCGGAGGTCCCCCGTGCTAGACATTGAAAACCTCACGCCGAGTAAAACCACGACCTGCTCCACCCTGATTTGCACGCCAACCTCCGATATTCTTACCCTGCCCTCGACCCATCATTATTCCAGAGTGTGCCTTCTGGCGCTCTTCCTCCTCATCTTCTTCCACCCGTACCTGCCCCTCCAGGATGCTCAATAGTTGATCTAAAGTTTGAGGTTGTTTCACCGTAATGGCACTCTTTGCCGCTCCCATCTGAAGCCCCTTAGCAACAAACTCAATCACCATGGCTTCATGAATGTTAGACACTTCGCACTTCAAATGTATGAACCTCCGAGTGTAGTTGGCCAACATTTCGCCTTCTCTTTGCACACAGGCTGCCAGATCTCGGGCGCTAACTGGCCTAGCATGATTCCCCCTAAAGTGCACCGAGACTCCCTCCTTGAGTTGTGCCCATGACCGAATATCCCCCGGCGCTAGCTTAGCGTACTAAGTTCCAGCTATCCCCTCCAACGCCAACGGAAAAGCTTTGGCCTTCATTGCATCATTGCCTCTGGTCGATTCGACAGTTGTCTCGTATCTCATGAAAAACTCTCTCGGATCAGAGGTCCCTGCAAACGTTGGAAGATTAATCGAAGCCAGTCTCATGGGCCATTGCACCGTCTGTAACTCGGCTGCCAGAGGAGAGTTAAGATCTGCTGGCTGCACCGGATGAAGGCTTCCAGACGAATGTTGCCTCGCCCCTTCTTCACGAACTTCCTCATACACCGGAGCCCAATTTTCTGGGATCCCACCTTCCCAAAGGACTTCTAGCTGCCTGCCCAGTTGTTCCTGCCGCCTCTTAGCCTCTTCAATTCTCTGAGCATAGTCAGCCTCTTGCTGCGCCAGATTTTGCAGACCCTAAGAGCGCAATATTTGCTCCTCGACTAATCTTTGCTGCCTTTTGACCTCCTATTCCATCAACCTCACATTTTCCTCCTCTCACAACGCATCTTCCTGTCGCTTTCTGATGCGCTCTTCAGCCACTCGATAAGCGTATTCTACCTCCTCTCGAGTGAGTTGCTCTTCGGCAGTCTCTCCCTCGGCAATAACTTCTTCCCCGTCTTCATTAACCTTGTCTCACGCCTCCTTGACACGCCCTTTGGCTTCTTCTTCTCCAACCGGGCACGCCCCGGCTGCTGCTGACATCTCAGCTCGTGCAACTTCCACTGCTGCTCTGCTTCATGTTGTTGCCTTCTACGACAAACACGAAGCAGGGGGTCTCTTGCTTCCGACCATGTTACGCGCTGTGATGTTCAGCTCCCTATGGTCGGCGCTAGCTGTTGTGGTTACGAGTCCAGAACAAACACTTGTGGGGCTAGCCGAGGGCTCACCACGCCAATTCGCTAGGCCAAAGGCCCCTTGGTCAAGCTTTGGGGAGGATGAACAAGACAAAATAATAGCCAAGTGCCGAAGGGCCTAGTATTGTGCCCTTCGGCAACGATTTTGTATTATATGGTTTAATCCATACCAGAAGGTTTGGGCTCTAGAGTGGTCACCTCCTAGTCAGAGCTGCAGGTGAGCATTTATAGCCATATGCTCACCTGCCCCTGGGTGTGTTTACATATTTGCCCCAGACTTTATATTACACATCTCACTGATTTCCCTAAGGGTATTCTAGTACTTCAATCTTCATTCGGTACATGCCCCCGGCGATCACTCTCTGATACCTATGCCTGGGGCCCGCCGTGCCGTACAGCCTTCGGCCGTACCAGCCTTCGGGCACCTATTGGGCCATGGTCCGTCCGAGCCTTGTTGCTTGCTGATGGGCTGCTTTCTGGCCTTGGGGAGACTAAGGGGTGGGCTTTCCTCCAACACCCTCCTCTGAATTGTTGGCGATTTTGTTGACTTAACTGAGGCGCGTTTTTGCCATGCGAGTTGTTGATTTGATTCAATGTTGCCTACCAGAAATTGGTGTGTGTGGTTTTGAAACTTTTGCCTTTTGTAGTTTGCATCTTGCCAGCTTTCTTTTCGATGTTCCTGGTTTCTATTATCTTCCTCTCTTTGGTTCTGAGTTCTTATTTTGAAATCCCACTCTGACCGGCAATACTCTTCGATTTTTGTGCACATTTCTTTCAGCGAAGTTGGTGGTCTTTTTGCAAATTTGGATGTTAGCGAAGATGATCTGAGGCCAGCGATTGCATACTCCATTGCCTTTTCTTCTGACAACATTAGGTATTGCACTTTCAAGATTAAGAATCTTTTGTAAAACTCTTGCATCGTTTCACCAGGGCGCTGCTTGAGGTTTTTGAGAGCTTCATTTGACTCAGAAATGCTTCGGAGTCACCCGAAGTTTGCCAGAATCTTATCTCTCAAATTTTCCCAACTGTATATTGACCTTGGTGGCAAATTGAAATACCAATTTAACGCTATTCCTTCTACAGCACACGCAAAAACTTTTGCTAGTGTGATATCGTCTCCTCCAGCTGATATGATTGCCGCTTCGTAGGGCATCAGGAAATGTCTAGGATCTATATCTCCTCTGTACTTTGGTACTACATTCATTCTGAACTGAGTTGGATTAGAAGATTTCTGTAATCCCTCGGACAACGGCGATTCCCTATTGTGTGTGCTGGTGGATACCATAGTCCTGCCCGAAGCAGTTTGCACATTTTGTTGGTCCTCGAAGTGCACCCTCCTATTTTGGACTGGCTATTCTCCGTAGATCCTGTTATTTAACTACTCAATCTCCCAAAGAAGTTGCTCTTTTTTGCGCTGTTGCTGGAGGATGGCTATTGCTTCTGAACCTCGATGAGCTATTTTCTCTGCTTCCTCGACTAACTGCTGCCAGAGTGACAACAAGTAATTGTTCTCCTTTCTCAATTTTTCCATTTCTTCTTCTTGGCTTGTCTGTGTTACTGGCTCTTTGTTTTTCGACTCTTGCTGGTCATCGACTTCTATTATGGTTACAGTGCTTGGTCGTCTTCCATGCGATGTACCCACTTCATGATCGTTTGCACCCGTGATGTTTGTTTGCACTTTGGCACTTGCTTGCATTTGTAGATTTATTTTTGGTTGCGTGACGTGTGGTTGGCTGTGGACTTCGGGGTCTTGATCTTGTGTAATGTTAATCTAGTGTTCGGGAGCTTGTTGAGTCGTTGCACTCATTCTGGCAGGCTCAACGACTGGTAACTCCGGCGTGGAGCCCTATGTTGTTTTTCTTCTCGACCTAGACATCGCGAGCTGTTCTTTTGAGCTTACAAATGGTGGGTGCCATTGTTGGTGCACAGACTCACGAAGTGAATCTACAGACGATAGATTTGGGACTTTGAGAGCCAAAGTCCTAAATGTACTCAAGAAAAGAAACTAAGAGTGCCTCCAGACATTCTACTCCATTACTTTCGAGGATTATACATGATTAAAGTGATTACAATGCATTACCCCTTTCATGGGCACTCTTGGGTCTCCTTTTATAGCCCCAAGGATCCCGTTACATTGGTCAACTGGACCGTTATGTCCCTACAAACCCTAAACTATCATTCAACCAAGGACACCAGCCTCGAGGGAACTTTGGTAATTCAGAACCGGCGGTGCGGAGGCGCTTAGGCGGTCTCTTCGCCACCTTCCTCTCCCTTGGACCTCGGCTCACCATGCACCAAAGTCCTTTGCGTTGCTCTCGCCTTGGTTCTTTAGAGCAGGTCCATTCTGAAGCTCTCAACAATGTCAAGAGCCCGTTCGACAGCCAACAAAGTTGTTGTGACCCTTTCGCTGGACTTCGCCAGGATGTCTTTCGCCTGTAAAGAATGGTTAGTCGAGCCAGCGCTCAAGGGCGGACCTCGTAGCAGTAGGGCCGTGCGACGCCACAGCACCATGGCCCCAACAATGATATCGGGTCTAGATGCACAAAGATAAAGGAAGGAGTCAATCATGGATTAATATACCTTTAGATCCACAGGCTTATAGTTTACATCTAGTCCAAGGTGTCCATTTGTCTTTGTTGGAGTCTTACGACGCTTTGCCTTGTCCATGTCAAACTTCATGAGTGTACTTGGTTTGACATATGAATGTTCCTTCTTCAAGTTTCTTAACTTGAAAGCTTAGAAAGAACTTCAACTCCCTCATATCTCAAATTTCCTATTCATAATCTTGGCATACTCATCACAAAAATGATTGATCAATAGAGCCAAATATTATGTTATTGACATATATTTGGCACACAAAGATATCATTATCAACTTTTCTTATGAAGAGAGTAGGATTGGCCTTGCCAATAATGAATCCCTTGTTGATCAAGCAACCTTTGAGGTGTTCATACCAAGCTCTAGGAGCTTACTTGAGACCGTAGAAAGCTTTATGAAGCTTGTAGACATGGTTTGGCTTCTTTGGATCTTCAAACCCCGAAGGTTGTTGTACATACACCTCCTCTTGAATGGGTCCATCAACAAATGCACTTTTCATGTCCGTTTGAAAAAGCTTAAAACCATGGTGAGCAGCATAGGCAAGTAAAATACGAATTGACTCAAGCCTAGCTACCGGTGCATATGTTTCACTAAAGACCAAACCTTCAACTTGTGATTAGCCTTTAGCGACAAGTCTTGCTTTGTTTCTCACCACCACACCATACTCATCTTGCTTGTTGTAGAACACCCATTTTGTACCTACAACATTTTGATTGGGTCCTTCCACCTATGTCCACACCTTGTTTCTTCTACAGTTGTTTCACTCTTCTTGCATGGCCACCACCCAATCTGAGTCTTGAAGTGCTTGCTCCACCCTAAAAGGCTCCATGGAGGAAATAAACGAGTAATGATGACAAATGTAACCATTCAGGATCGAGTAGTTACCCCCCCCCCCCTGGATATCACCAAGAATGTTATCAACGGGGTGATCCTTTTGAATGCATTGTCAGACTCATGGGTGTGTTGATCTATGCGTCTTCATGATCTTAGCCTACCTCCTTGATCTTGTTCATTTTGTGGATCTTATGGAGGAGAGTCATTTTGATTTGAAGAAGATGGTTCATCTTGATTTGAATTTGGCTTTTGTGGTCTTATCTCACAAATGGCCAAATTTCTTATTGCATCACAAGGAGCTTCATCACCTACATCACTTGGATTAACTTGCTCAACTTGAGAGCCATTAGATTCATCAAATTGTACATCACATGTTATCTCAACAACTCTAGTGTTGTTGTTAAAGACACAATATGCATAAACATTAGCATTAGCTTCATATACAAGTAGGAAACCTTCATGAATCTTAGGAGCAAAGTTAGAAGAATTAGGTTTCTTGTTAAGAATAAAGCACTTTCTCCCAAAGACCCAAAAATAAGAGATATGGGGAAGGTTACCGGTGAGTACCTCATATGGTGTCTTTTTCAAAATCTTGTGGAGATACAACCTATTGGTGGCGTGGCATGCGGTGTTGATGGCTTTGACCCAAAAGGCGTCTGGTGTCTTGTACTCATCAAGCATTGTTCTTGCCATCTCTATGAGTGTGTAGTTCTTCCTTTCGGCTACTCAATATAGTTGTGGAGTGTATGGAGCTGAGAATTCATGCTTGATTCCTTATTCATCAATATATTCTTAAACTTGAGTGTTCTTGAATTCGGTTCTATTATCACTCCTTATCTTCTTGATCTTCAATTCATACTCATTTTGTGCTCTCCTCAAGAACCTCTTTAGGATTCCTTGTGTTTCACTTTTGTCCATCAACAAGAATACCCAATTGAAACGAAAATAATCATCAACAATTACAAGGCCATATTTGTTACCGCCAATGGTTATGTCGGTGACCGGTCCATATAGGTCTATGCGTAGCATCTCCGATCGTCTTGTCATTATCATTATGGTCTTGGACGGATGTCGGGCTCCAACTTGCTTTTCGTCTTGACATGCGCTATATATCTTATCTTTCTCAAAATCAACATCCTTTAGTCCAACAACATGACCACCATTTCGAAGCTTATGGATACTCCTCTTCCCAACATGAGCTAGCCGGCGATGCCATAGCCAACCCAATGTGGTTTTAGCAATCAAACAAGCACTTAGATTATATCCATCATTGTTGGTAAAATCAACAAGATAGATTTTGTCCTCCAAGTACCCCTTGAACGCTATTGAAGATTCTTTCTTTCGAAAGATGGTCACTCCATCATTGGTAAAGAGACAACTTTAACCCATCTCACAAAGTTGTGATACGGACACCAAGTTCTATCCTAAACCTTTCACAAGATAAGCATTACTAATTCAAAGGTCATGGGTGACGACAATCCGACCACGACCAACTAGCTTTCCTTTGTTATTATTTCTAAATGATATACCTCCACTTGGTAGATTGTCATGATCAAGTATGGAGAACATTGATCTCTCTTCGGTCATATGATTTGAGCACCCGCTATCAAGCACCCATGTTCCGCCACAGGAGGAGTATTCCTTGTTTTCTTTGGCCATGAAGCATTGAGGGGTATCATCCTCATCATTGGAGAGGTTGTTGAAGAGTGACCTCTTAGCCGTTGGAAGAAGTAGGCAGAGTTTTCAATTCCTCCTTTATCATCTTCTTCTTTATCATTGGATATATATTTTTGGCCAATGTGAGCTTGCCCTTTGTATAGCTTCTTGTTGGGCTTGTTCTTCTTGATGTATTTCTCAATCTTGTTGATCTTGCCATTTAGCCTTGGATAATCGGTTATCATGTGACTTTCTTAATGGCACTCATAGCATCTTCCATTTGTCCTTCTAGATTTTGCTTTATCAAAGCTCTTCTTGGTAAAGCCATTCTTGATCATTTATATGCCAAATTTCTTCATATATAAGACAAACTCTTCATTTTCTTCATCTTCATCATTATTCTCATCATCTTCATTATCATTGTCCTCTTGAGCTTTCTTGGCCTTGAGTGTTATGTCCTTCTTGCTTGAGCCTTCATCACCAATGAGCACATTCATTCTCTTGCCCTCATCATCATGACTCATGTGAGCATTAATTCTTCCAATGACTTCATCCATTGAGAAGCTCCCAAAGCCATCCTTCTCTTCAATGATGGTGCATAGAGTTCGATTCCAAGCTCTAAGAAACATGAGAAGCTTATAGTTGACTTCTTCATCCTTGATATTGTCTCCATACAATCTTCTCTCATTGACAATTTCCATGAGCCTATCATGTGTTTGTTGAGGCTTTTCTCCCTTGTTCAACACAAAGAAGTTGAATTGATTCTTGAGTACTTGAAGTCTTGACTTCTTCACCACATCTACTCATTCATGAGCACATATGAGTTTCTTCCATATCTTGTGGGCATTTTCTATTCCAGACACTCTTGAATACTCTTTAGGTATCAACAATGAGAGAACTGTCGATACCGCTTGATAATTGTGATGTATGTTGAGTTGATCTAAGGTTGTAGGATTATCCTTATCCTCTAAAAAATATCATTTCTCAACAATTTCCTAAATTGGCGGACCAATTGACATCAAATACATCTTCATCCTATATTTGTACCAACTGAAATCTTTGCCTTCAAAGTAAGACAATCTTCCACTTCCATTCCCATGAATGTTTGTGACATTGTTGTAGTTGAAGGGTATGGCACTATGCAAGCCACTACTTCCACCAATTCCGGATGCAAGATCTTGAGGTTTTTCACCTTCTACCAGTTTCATCATCTTTTAATCTTGAAGCTGTTAAGCCTTGTAGATGATTCAAGCTCTCATACCAATTGAAAGTTATCATTAGGGGGGTGATTAGGCAATCTAAAAATTAAACCTAAAATCAGCACTTGAAAATAGTTAAACAGAGACCAGTGGAACTTGATGTAAATATGGCCCGATCTTCCGACGACCCGGCTTGAACCAGACAAGATCCAACCCCGCAACCGTTACACCAAGCACAACTTGATTGTTCCTGCAAGCGAAATCGAGAACATAAGCAAGACATGATAAACACGCAATCTGAAATTGCAAATATGGATGAAGCGAATCACAAGAAAAGGTTCAAGCTCTGAACACAAAAGGACTAATCGCCACAGTGGTATAGAACAAGAACAGGGGCCCTTGATTACTGTAAAAGGACTTGTCGCCATAGTTACAATAATTCGATCAAGTTTCTCGCTGGAAAACTGAACTAAACAAAACTTGAAACTAAAAGATGGCGGCTACTGAGTTTATGTAGGAAACAAAGATGTCCTAGGGTTGGGGGCGACCAGGGGGGGCGCCCACAACATGGGCTTAAGGCCCGACACGATACATGGCCAAGTTGGCCCAAAATAGGTGGCACAGCACCTTGTCATGGTCACATATTATGACTCACTACCCTTCTGGAGCTAGGACCAGAACCAAAACGACAGCGTCATCGTCCTCTTTCCAACGCATCAAAGAATGCCTCGTTTGGACGTCGGATGTAGGAGATATCATCAAAACCGTGAAGGGGTGTCGGCTGAATCCGAGACGAACACGGCGACCGAATTGGTGACGACTTGTAACTTGGGGAAGGCCATGATATGCGTGTATCCAGCATGGTGATGTCCTCATCATCCTCCCCTTCTTGAATTGGAGTCGCCCTCGACTCCATCTCAGCATCAATCTCCTGCAAAAGGTTAGTACTAGCAGAATGCAAAGTACAAGATACATGACCATCAATAGAAGATATATCATGACAAAGCATAGTATAGCAAGGTGCATCATGATTATCACAAAGATCAGATCAGTAACAGTAGATGTCATAGCAAGAAAAGCACCTCCCTTTAACTGAATAGCCTTATGTTTAACATCAGAAAGTTGTTTGTTATCATGTGTATTCTCAGTATTTTCAGCAATCAGTTTAAAATGATTTCTAATATCAGTAGGCAATAATGGACGCAAAGTAATATTCCTGTCCTTATGCACGAATGTATATGTATTTGTTCTACCATGATGGGCAGCATCCGTATCATATTCCCATGGACGGCCTAATAAAAGCGAACATGCTTGCATAGGTACAACATGAAAATCAGCAAAGTCTTGATAAGAACCTACTGAAAAGTGTATGTGTGCTGATCGAGTTACCTGTGCCGTACCACTATTGTTGAACCATTTGATGTGGTAGGGCTGATGTAGTGCATGCGTGGTCAAGCCAAGTTTGCTTACCAAATCAGAACTTACCAAGTTGTTACAGCTCCCAGTATCAATGATGGTGAGAACACGGCAGTCCGCAACAATGAGGTACATGTAGAATAAATTGTTACATTGTTGTTCTTCCTCTTGTCGCACCCGAGTGGTCAACACACGCTGTACAATGAGGCTAGGAAAGCCCGCGGTGGCAGCAATAGAATCAATGGCGGTAGTCTCCTGCTCCTCCGTCGAATCTGCAACAAGGTTAGGCATACGAGCAAATTCATCTTCAACATCACTAGAACTTTCATACCCATTAGCGGTTGCAATGAAAGCACGACGACTAGGGCAATCCTTCATGACATGTCCCATGCCCTTGCAGCGGTGGCAAATTATGGTGGTGGAGGAGCCACTCCTAGTACCGGAAGTAGTAACCTTCTTCTGGTGTTGGTGCTGCAGACTAGACGATTGCGCTGCAGAAGTAGGCGCAAGTGGAAAAGTTGTTGCTGGTGTCTTAGCAACATGACTCTTCAAGTTCTCTATTCCAGTGCGTTGCTGGAGATATTGCTCAGTGTTGGACCTGCAAGATTGTTGTGGAAGGCGATCCTGTACTTCTCGTTCAGCCTTAAGAGCAATATGATACAATTGGCTGAACCTATTCCACTCTTTATAGTCAACAATATTCTGGATATCACGGTTCAAACCACCAAAAAATCTAGCACTAGTTTCAAGATCATCTTCATGTATATCACAACGTGCTAAACCAATAAGCAATTCCTGATAATATTCCTCTACTGTTTTACTACCTTGTGTTAAAGATTGTAATTTCAAACGTAAATCACGTTGGTAATAAGGAGGAACAAAACGAGATTTCATGCGTTGTTTCAAAACAAACCAAGTGGCAGGTATAGCAGCATTAGTATTACAAAGATCATTCCACCAAAACAGAGCAAAACATGTAAACTCACTAGTAGCAAGTCTAACTCTATGCTCAGTAGGAACTAAATGAGAATTAAATTTCTGTTCAACAGCAAGTTCCCAGTCTAGGTATGCTTCAGGGTCAGCACTACCGGCAAAAGGTGGTATGTTAAATTTGGGCTTAACAAAAGTATCAGTATTACCACGATTGTTATTACCTCCCATATCGTGTCGATTACGGTGAAGACGGTCTACATCACGGTCAAAATCATCATCAGCAGCAGCTCGTTGAGGTGGAGGTCGTCGTTCCACATCCTCAATGCGGTGGACAACAGTGTTGATGTGACCCATCAACTCGGCAAACTTCGTTTCCATGAATGTACGCTGGTCCGCAAGAAGCTTCGTGAGCTCGGCCTTGGAGACGCAATCATTGAAGTCTGTAGGGGGCTCCAACTCTCCAGGTGTCCCTTTCCCTTTCTCTGACATGGTTAAAAGCAAAAGACAAGACTAAACAAAAAGATTAGCCCTATCAACTAGCAGGCAGCAGAGGGTGTAGAAAGTGGAAAACAATATCAGAAGCAATGTATCACAATCTTGCAAGTGTTCTTACCAAAGCCAAACAGGTCGACACAATCTGTAGTTGAGCTTGGGTGTAACAGTTGCAAGGAAGAAACCTGTGCTGCAATATGTATAGCTTGGAAGGCTAATATGTATGTCACTGGAACACAATTCAATAACAGATAGTAGCACTGAATAAATGTCCAAAGCAGTGTCCTAATTGCTGGCAAAATAATCATGTTTAAAAACAGTTGTGACAGCAAGAACAATGGCAAAGAACAATAGAAAAGGCAGCAAGGAACAAAACAGACTTCACAGACTTAGAATTTTCAGGGCGAGGGGGGGGTTGCAAATCAAAATCTTGATTTTTTTGTATGATTTTTCCACTATTTTTCTGTGATAGAGGAACACAATGGAAGGAACCACAAGAAGTTTCAACTCAAACAGAGGGAAAACAAAGGGTAGGCAAAATCTCAATGTTTCACCGAAAGCGCTATTTTTGACTTAACAATTTTTTTTGAATTTTTAGACGAGGGCACACAGGGCGGAACCAAGTGTGGGTCACCTCAACTTTGAGTCAAGAATCTGCTATAACAATTTCAGCGCAATCGGAGCAACGAGCGAAAAGTTATGCCTGTTTTACCGAAGGTATGTCAAGATAGGGTTTAAGGGGTGAGGGGGGGGGAACCGAATCGGGTAGGGTTTTTTTGTTGGCAACAGATTGTGGGTGTGGTGGGTGGGTGACACGATGGTGAATCCAATGGAAAACACGATGGTGATGGTGGTGTGCAGCGGAGATCAAAACACAAACCGAATCGAAACACAAATTCAAACCAGCAACTGAACTCGACTAGGACACAAACTCAACACTACGGACTCTGAAATTAAATTATGCAAAGGCTAAACAGTGTCTAGGATGGTGGGGAAATTTTTATTTTGTAGGCTTTTTTGTGGACAAAAGGTGATGAACACATATGAATCTAAAGGGAAGAACATGATAATACCTCACGGGGAACCTGGAAATCTGATACCACTTGATGTAAATATGGCCCGATCTTCCGAGAGGTAAGGGGATAAACCCAAATTTGGGGAACTCAGCGTCGACGACCCGGCTTGAATCTGACAAGATCCAACCCCGCAACCGTTACACCAAGCACAACTTGATTGTTCCTGCAAGCGAAATCGAGAACACAAGCAAGAGAGGATAAACACGCAATCTGAAATTGCAAATATGGATGAAGCGAATCACAAGAAAAGGTTCAAGCTCTAAACACAAAAGGACTAATCGCCACAGTGGTGTAGAACAAGAACAGGGGCCCTGGATTACTGTAAAAGGACTTGTCACCATAGTTATAATAATTCGATCAAGTTTCTCTCTAGAAAACTGAACTAAACAAAACCCGAAACTAAAAGACGGCGGCTACTGAGTTTATGTAGGAAATAAAGACGTCCTAGGGTTGGGGGCGACCAGGGGGGGCGCCCACAACATGGGCTTAAGGCCCGACACGATACATGGCCAAGTTGGGCCAAATTAGGTGGCACAGCACCTTGTCATGGTCACATATTATGACTCACGACCCTTCTGGAGCTAGGACCAGAACCAAAACGACGGCATCATCATCCTCTTTCCAACGCATCAAAGAACGCCTCGTTTGGACGTCAAATGTGGGAGATATCATCAAAACCGTGAAGGGGTGTCGGCTGAATCCGAGACGAACGCGGCGACCGAATTGGTGACGACTTGTAACTTGGGGAAGGCCATGATATACGCGTATCCAGCATGGTGATGTCCTCATCAGAACTTCTGTGGCGATGGAAGTTCTCTCCCACTACAAAAGTATCACTAAGAGAGAATTTAAGTGATGAATCAAATACAAAAACTAAGAGGAGAAGAGATACACTACTTGAATAGAAGTGAAGCTAACATAGTGAAGAGCTAAAGTACTGCAATAGATAGCGAGTAACACGATACAAAAGTAGATTGAGCAAAATAAATGAACGAAATAAATAAGCTCAATAATAAGCACGGGAAAGTAAAGAGAGACACAAAGATTTAACCCAAGGTTCGGCAACCACACTAAGTAGTTCCTACGTCCTTGTTGAGCAGCCACACAAAGTAGTCAAGTCTCTCTCAACCCTTTTCCCTGCAAATCAATCACAAAGATCGAGCTTGGATTTCTTCCTTCACTAGATTCCTTTCCTCCGGAGACGAATAACACCTTCACAAACGTACTTGTCTCACCATGACAAATTGGGAGCTCAAGGGCAACACCTAGCTATCTAGGAGACCAAGTCTCTAAGAGTAACAAGTAAATCAAGTCTTGTTGGGGAGGGAATGATGTGCTCAAGCTTTTGAATGGATGGATTGAAGCTTTTAGGTAGTTGGATCTCTCTCACAAATGTTTGGAATGTCAAGAACAACTGTATATGTGAGAGGGGAGAGCTCTAGCTGAATGCAGAGTGGAATAGCAATGTTTCCAACCCTTTCCATGGGGAATAGGGTGAGCTATTTATAGAGGAGTCTCAAAAACTAGCCATTGGAGTGCTTCCTGGGTCTGATGGAACTTCCGTGGTTACCCACAAAACTTCTATGAATTCAATAAGAGTCATTGCATGGGTTAGGTTTCAACTGAGACAAGACATGACACAACTTCTATGATAGACATCACGGAACTTCCATAACTCCCAAGATTACTAGGTTTTGACAGTGACAGAACTTTCATGTATTGACTAACGGAACTTCTGTCACTATCTGTTTAGATCATAATGAGTTGGTTCTTTTTGGGCTTTTTGTGGCTAGTTGGCTCTCAAAGCTTCTTGGCTGACTTGAGCACATAAATTTCCCTGCAAGCAAGATTAGTTTACCCCCCTTAATAGTTTGGCATACCTATGACTCAATAAATTAATAAAAGCTAAAGATTGAAGCACTTGAGTCCTTTCTCTTTTCTTCTTTATGTAGAGGGATGAACAATCTCACAATGTGGGTTACAACAATCTTTTGATAATCTGCACATATGCTTCATATAGATGTTAGTCAACTTTTAATCGTATGTCATCGCTCACCAAAACTCACTTAGGGGTCCTAGATGCATCTTCACTTCCCTAGTGTCCCTCATGGCTACTCTTCGGTTTTGGCTCGCCACTTGCTATTGCTAGTAGCCACGAGTTGCGGTGGCGCTTGGCGCGGGGAGCTCCAATGGTGGCTGCAGTCATGGAGTTCTGCTAGGAGCTAACGGTAGCACTCGGTGCGGAGCGTTCCACTGCTGACTAGTCATCACGCTCCGGGAGCAACGGTGGCGTTTGGTGTGCCACCTGAATCAAGGTCGTCTTTTTTTCTCAAACATGTAGGAGAGTTATGTATCATTATATTAATAGAACAAGAGATTACACACAACACACATTCTGCTTACATAGTTTACACTTGCGCCTATTAAAAAGTGGGAGACTATCTGACCACTAAAACATGATGACTAAATCTCATCATCATGACCTCCAAGACCTGTTAGGGAGAAAAGAAGCTATAGAACTGTTAGGGAGGAGAGGGCCTTAGCTCCTGCCATACACCACATTTTGGTTTCTTCGCCAGCTAGGGTCAGAGTTGTTCCACTACTCGGTGCAGCCTTATTGAAAAAAAAACAGTCATTACAATGTCTCTAAAGAGTACACGCTCCATGGATGACAGCTGAGTTCATGCCATGCTGCGTTGTGCCACTTACTGAAGAGAAGATTCGGCACCACCATTTATCAAAGTGATTATCTGTTGGTTGAGGTGAAAAGGCAGCTAGTCCAAGTTGCTGCAAGGCTATATATCAGAATTGTCTCACGAAGACGCAGTCGGTGAGGATGGTGTATGGTTTCACCTTCTTGATCATAGAATGGGTAGCATTCTGGATGAGGAAGATTTCTTCGTTCCAAATGGTTAGCCGTCCAACTTCAATTCTATGTCACAAGCAACATGAAAAACTTGCACTTGTTTGGAGCCTAGGTTTTCCAAATGCGCTCCCAAGGACTGAATAGAGTAGCCTCATAGGTTGACTGTGTTGAATACTGACAAGAAGTTGTGAGATGCCATATATGAACATATGAGGCTTCCGGCTGGAGATTGACTTCTGCGAAGAGGTTCCGTAAAAGAAGGAACTCGATGAGGTCCCATGTAAAATTTGCCAGCGCCTGAAGCTACCGTTCTTTTGTTAGTAATCCTTTTTGGAATCATGGAGAAAATGAGTGGTGAGATGTCTTCTATGCATTGTCCCATGATCCCTGTCACACCCCAAAATTTTAAATTTTGGTATGTGACCTAAATTTCACTAAATCTTAAAACTTTTCATAATAGATTAAAATTTTGGTTTAAATTAATTAAAACATCATTATTTATTTTAGGCAAAAGAACTATTTTCTAAAAGTAATTAAATTTACTTAGGTTATATTATTAGTATTATTATTTATTATTATTATTTTATTATTGATTGTTGTATTTATGCTGGTTAGTGCATTAGGTTTTTGTTGTTTGAAAAAGAATTGAAATCCATTTCGAATTTGAGTTTATCTTAATTTAGAAAATAGAATTAGAAAAAGAAGAGAAATGGAGAAATAACCAAGCTTTTGGGCCAAAACCTCTCTCTCCGGCCCAAATTTTCCCTCTTTCTCCCTCTCTTTTTCAGCTTGGGCCAAAACCTCCCCGCCGAGGCCCACTTCCCCCTTTCCCCTCATTCCCCCTTTCTCTCCCCTGGCTTGGGCCTCTCTCATTCTTTCCCTGCGGCCTATTTCCTCTCTCCCCCACCTCCCTCTCTCTGGTCTGGCCTACCCAGCCCAGTGCGCCAGCTCGCGTGCCCGCCCACGGCCCAGCTCGGCCAGCCCCACACGGCCCAGCGCACGCCCGCCTGAAACCCTACCCCGCCGCTGCCACCGACTCAGCATGCATGCCATGGCCAACCTAGGGGTCCATGCCCCTATAAATGGGGGACCCCATAGGGTTTCACCCTGATATTTTACAATTTAGTCTCTGTACTTTTTATAAATTACATTTTTGTTCCTAAAATTTTCATAAATTATATTTTATATGTACATTTTACACTTTAGCCCTTATATTTTTCTAAAATTACTTTAGGCCCTTTATCTTGTCTATTTTTAACGTTTTAGCCCCTAAAACTTCAAATCTTCGTAACTTTTCAACCGTAGCTCCGATTTAAGAAATTCTTTCACCAGAGCAATTGTAGTTTTTAATATAATTTATTCGTACTGTTTTATAATATTTTGCTGGTTTTACTATTTCAACCCTAGAACTTCAAACGTTAATAACTTTTTACTCGTAACTCCTATTGAGGCGATTCTTGCACTCATGCGATCATAGCAGCACGTACTTTTTCATAGTAGTGTTTTCATTGTTGTTGTTTGTTAATGTGTGTTGTCTCTTAGTTTGTTTGTATACTTGTATTTCCGGTGTGACATTGAGTAGACGAACCGCTGTTAGAGAACTTCCGGGATCTCCATCTTGAAGACTTTGAACAGCAGAAAAGGGAACCAGGCAAGTGTCCTTGATGCATTTTGAAGCTATGTTTTACATTCCTCTCTAATTTCTATGAATGCTTATTAATACTGAATCCTATGTGTCATCATCCTGTTCCATATTATTCCTTGTCGCCTGGGTTGTGGTATTGCTTATTAGTAAGGGTACGTCATGCTTAGTTTGCTATGTCGGGAATGGAAGTGTCTATTGTTAATCTTGACTATTGGTTCACTTTAACATAATGATCATGAGGGATGGGTAATCCTTTTTAGCAACATGGAACCTAGGTGATCCAAGCAGGAGGATGGCAAGGATGGTGCGGGTATGCACGTGTACTCGGTACAGTACTGTTGGATTGTGGTGGTACCTACTTGGGATCATAAGAGTTTGTGGAGCGGCCACCCAGGAAAACAGCATAAAGCACAGATCTGATATGGGTAGGTTTAGTTGAGTATTAAGATGTCTTCCTAGTTTTACGGGCAGTGAGGGATGAGGACGGGATGGTTTACTCTCGGACTCAGGCAATGGACGGTTTACTCCAAGCCACGGCGCCAGAGGGGGCTTCTATAGGAATGGTTTAATTCCATAGTGGTGAAACCTTAGCATGGAGTGTTTGCAAGCTGGGACGCTCTTTGAAAGACCTTGTGGTGATCTCTTGGCCCCACACCTACGGTAGTGTGATTTGGGCAACATAGAGACTCTCTAGTCACTGACGGGTGACGGAATCACCAACCTGTGGGTAAAGTTGTGCAACCTCTGCAGAGTGTAAAACTGTTATAACAGTCGTGCTCACGTTCATGAGCGGCCTGGATCCTCACACTTTAGGAAGGTGGTTTATGGGTGAACTTGGTGGGTTGCCAGGTTTGGTTTGGGCGGTGTAACCCTTGGCTTACTACAGGCGGTGTAACCTGTAGTGTGGTTTCTTATGGGCGGTTTAGCCCACGGTTTGCTACAGGCAGTGTAACCTGTAGTGTGGTTTCCTATAGGCGGTTTAACCCATGGTTGGCTACAAGCGGTGTAACCTGTAGTGTTGGATAGATGAGATAACTTGGGAGAAGTTTTCACTTAGTAAATAGGAGTGTTATTCAAATGGTCTTAGGTGTAGTGCTCATTTATGCAAATGAACCATTGTGTTAGCCTTTCTTCTATTAAGCTTGCATGTCATATTTTCCCCCACTTGCTGAGTACGGCATGTGCTCACCCTTGCTATTTTCCTTTGTTATTGTACTATAAACTGCTGCTCAGAAGATAGAGATATGGACTACATTGATGAAGACTACTACTAGACGAGCGTGCCCCCGGCCAATTGCCTGTGGTGTTATGGTGTCTACCGCTGTTGTTTATCGAGAGAGTCATTTTTGTCTTCAAAGACATTTATTTGTGTAATAATGGTATGCTTTAATAATCATATTGGTTATACTGTTATTCACTTTACTATCGATATGTGTGAAACTTGTTCCTAGGCACACATATGATAAGCACTTGGTTTTGTCCTTAAAACCTGGTGTGACAATCCCTCTATCACACTAAAATAATGTGTTGATCCCATCTCCAATCTCAGTAGCAGTCACCATTGACAACAGGGCATCAACACATTTGCTCGACTGTATGGGTAGTGTTTCCCATGGTTTGTTTGGTTTAGACTTTTAGAGCCACAACCATCGCACCCGTAAAGCGCGGTTGAGGTTTTTGAGGTCTAAAATTCCGAGGCCACCAAGTTCTTTCGGTCTTGTCACTTTGGGTCATGCAATCAAAGAATGTCCACCTTTAGCATCCTTGCATCTGCACCACATGAAGCTGTCGAGAGATATTCTCGATGGTAGATCCAGGTATGCGTATGAGTATGAAAGATCGATGGACACAGGACACAGGGTTTATACAGGTTCGGGCCTCCTGGAGGATAACAACTCTACGTCCTGTTTAGTGTTTTTGTATTGCTAGGGTTCGCACTGGAATTAGGGTTCCAATACGAGTCTCTGTCTTGCCGAAGGCCCTCTTCCCTCCATATATATCCGAAGGGTAGAGGCATACATGGTAATCTTTTAGTTGGTTACAATAGATCCTATCTATCCAACATATCTGCTAACCTAACTTGCTGCTTACTCAAACAAATATCTAAGTAAATATCTCCTGGGCCAAATCCATCGTAACCGAGCCCCGGCCCACTCTGCCATATAGCCGAGTGGTTAGGTATCCCGGGTACATATGTTGCACAGTAGCCCCCAAGAACTTTCCATCTTCGAAACATCGCCTGGATTCATCTCGACATCATTTGAAATTGGAAAGTGCTTCTTTTGTTGTAGCTGATAACTTTTCTTCATGGATGCCTGAAAAAAAGGCATACTCTATGAGTACAGCCCCCAACTCAGAAGGTGTTGAGTCTTCACCGAAGCAACTTGTGAGTTCGTGATAAATAAATATCCGGTATCCAGATTCAATCATAGCCCCCAGCTCAAAAGGTCATTTTGAAGAAAATAACCTATGAGTTTTAAACATAATAATATCCGAGTCTTCCACTTTGCGTAATCACCCTCAAAGCTCGATTACACAGTCATCAGATAAATTGCCATCATAAGCCGAATGATGCATCAGCAATATATAAACTACAATCCCAGTATTGATATTGCCTCCATCTGAGTGATTTATCATGAAATTCAATTTCCATAGCCCCCAAGTTTTGTGATGTATTAATTGGGGTATTTGACCAAAAAATACAGCCCCCAATATTGGTGCTGAAATAATCCGAGTGATTTATTGCAAAAACTCGAAAGGTACAACCTCCCAGGGTGAAACCGTAACAAATCCGAGTGATTTATTGGAAAAACTTGAAAGGTACAACCTCCCAGGGTGAAATTGTAACAAATCCGAGTGATTTTTTGCGAAAACTCAAAAGGTACAACTTCCAAGGTTGAAACCGTAACAATCCGAGTGATTTAGTGTGAAAACTCAAAAGGTACAACTTCCAAGGTAGAGACTGTAACAATCCGAGTGATTTATCACAAGGTACAAAATTTTTAGTTTCCAAAATCAATGTTGTAACAGTCCAAGGGATTTATTACTAACATCTAGACCTATAGCATCCAAGGTTAACGCTGAAAATGATTCTCAATAGAACAATAAATGCACTTTCCGATTCACAATACTGAAATGATGGGTTATGAGAACCCACGACCCGTTAGGTTATCCTTCCCTTATAAAAGTGCCACCGAAACAGTGGTATCCCTTTGTCTTCATTTCGCAGTCATCGCTGTCTCACGCATTCAAACCCTAGATCTCGAGCCTCCATTTCCACCCAAAAGCTCTGCGTGACCGCTTTCCACTCCTACAAACCAAGAGCGATGGCCCTGAAACGAACCCGCCAAAGCACCAAAGCTCAATCCCAGAAACAATCTTCTTCCAAAAAGGGCGAGGAAGAAGCAATCTTTGACATCCCCACCACCATCAAAGAGTTCCCTGCTTCAGCCATGGACTCAGAAAAAATCAACAGGCTGGTGATTGACGGAGTGCTGCAGGATCAACAAACCGGAGGATGGATCGAAGCTATAGGTCAGAGATTTCCCAACCCTCCGGTGGATCAGATTACTGTTTTTTCCTCCTTTTTCTACCGTGGATTTGGGATCCCTTGTTGCGATTTCTTTTGAGGTCTGCTTTTTTTCTATGGCATAAACCACGGCAATCTAAACCCAAACTCCATATTACATATTGCCATTTTTATCCATCTGTGCGAGGTATTCTTGGGGATCTATCCCCATTTTGATACTTTCAAAGAGTTGTTTGTGTTGAAATCAAACAACAATAGTGTCATAGGAGGGGCTGGATTCCAACTGAGGAATAAATCGAAACACATTGAAGTGTCACTTCCCTCAACAAACAAAGGTTGGCATGCTGACTGGTTCTATCAGGGAAACCATGCTCCGCCTCTGTCAGAGACCATAGCCCAAACCCCCAAACAACGACCCAAGTGGTCAGCGAAAGCAGATTCCAATAAAAAAGCCCAGATTAATGCCATACTAGAGCATATTGCATTTCTGAAGTCAAAGGGTTACAGTGGTGTCCATGTTGCTGCTAGCTTCATACATCGCCGTGTGCAACCCATTAAGAGAAGACATATTCCAGGATGGAAATTTGAAATGGGTTCAGATCCCATGCTGGAGGTGCCAAAAAAATTATCAGAAAGAGAATTGACTTTGCGGTTGGAGAACATATTTTCCTCGCTACTTGGTTGGACTTCAGGGAACGCCAAATGCAGACATCATTCCGAAACTGACCGAAGTCCAGTAAGTTATTCATTCTTATCTTCTATAATGAAGACTACGTACTTTGTCTTCAATAGAGATTAATATGTCATTCATATTACAGAACCTTGATGTTTATTTATCTAATCCACCATTGCCTCCAATGCCTCAAGTAAAACCATCCAGTCAACCACCAGCCCCCAAGCGTTGCAAAGCACATATTGAGGATTCAGATGAAGAAGAATCTCTAGCTAAAAGGACAGCTAGACTTCAAGAAGAAGCAAAGAAAAAGGCTTCAGAAAAGACTTCCACCACTCGGTGGGTTATAAAAGAAGACAATAAGCCAGAGCCTATAAAAAAACAAAGCCGTCCGAGTGAACAATCAAGCAAGGAAGGCATAGTTGAAGAGACCACTGGCGCAACAGATAATCCAAGACCAACTAGCCCCCCGCCCAAGGTGTCAGGCTTGAAATTCAAACGCCGCTCAAGGTAACCAAATCAAAATAATCATGGTTCCTAATTTTGTAGTGGCAGTTCATGTAAATATTATTTGCTTGATAGGTTGTCAGGGACATCATCATCTCAGGAAGCCCCTCCACAAAGCTCAGCTCCTGAAAAGGACCAAGCTGCTCTGACTGACCAGACATCTAGAAATGATGTTCCAGGTCACTCGGCAAAGGAACCGAGTGATCTGAAGAATGCTCCCAAATCTACTCAGCAAGAGGCCAGCCATTCCAAAGCCTCAACTATGCCGGACCTAAACGTTCCAAAAATGTCCACAGCTGTTGGTACTCATGCCTCCCCCGAACCTGAAGAACCATCTTTGATTTTTGACAGGATGCCAGAACCTACGTACGAATATCCTATTGGTCCGGAAGAAAACATCACGCCGACTCCCATTCACTGAGTAGTGAAAGAGGGTGTTCCAGAAGAAACTCCACCTGCCAGGTCCGTATATCACGTCGATAAATTTGCAGTTGTAGGGTTTGATGAGTCGGCGGAGCAAGACGAGTTAAAGACCTTCGAGGAATACACCAAAAAGGCGTTCCATTCATTCCAGCTATATTTTCCTTCTTTAAAAAATTAAATATATTTGCCTGATCAACACATCATTATCCTTATGCTATTGTAGGTTCTCAAATCCCATATGACCAACAAAAGCAAACACTTGCAACTTGTTGAGAGACATTGTGCCAAAGTCGTGGACTTAGAGGATCAACTTACAAAAGAAAGGCTTGAAGTCAGTTGCCTATCAATAGAACTTAAGGCCCGCTCATCCCAAGTGGATGAACTTCAGTTTAAGCTACAAGGTACGTAACCTGTAAATTCTACACCATATAATGTACTTGCTGGTCCTAATTATTTGACCCCTTCCTTATAGAGGCATCACAAGAGCTAATGCTGAAACATAAAGGAGATGCCGACTCGGCCACAAAAATTGCACAATTGCAAGGCCGCATAACAGAGCTGGAGTCATCTTCCCTGGCTACCGAGGCTTTAAAAAGCAAAAATCAAGGCCTAAAGAAGCAGCTCGAGGACGCGAAAAAGGTCAAAAACGAATTTGAAAAGCTGAAAGATGGCCTCAAAACTATGCAAGAATCTTAGGCCCATTGGAAAAAGAGAGCAGAAGGTATAAACTCATATACTTGTGCTTATGAAAACTGTTTCCTGCTGACTGACCCCCTGTTAAATAACAGAGGCAGAAGAAATGATAAAGACCCAAAGGGAGAGGAGCACCAAGCTAGAGACCGAGCTGGCCAAAGCCGAAGGCATATTCAAAAAAGTCGTTGATGAGCTGAGCAAGTTCCAAAGTTCTTTCAAAGAAGTGGAAAGACTCAAGGATGAATACAAAGCAAAGGTTGCTATGCGTGAGGCTGAAAAATTAGATGCGGAAAAACGCCTAAGAGGTAAATGTTATTCTCATAATACCTTTTATATCCGAGTTCATATGTGCCTGGACATATGTGATTATTGCGCTTCTGTAGGGTCAAAAAGGTCCTATGAGCTTTTGCAGAAGAAATTTATTGAGGGTGATGAAAACCTTTGATGGTCTCTTGCAGCTCTTCAGAAGGACACGGAAGTGGTTGCCGAGTACATCTTGCTCGAGGAAAAACCATCTCGGTGTCGAGATCTATTGACCCGATTACAAGAAGCTTTGGGCCGAGTGAAAGAACATGCTCGACATATTGCTGAACTAGCCGGCGCTCAAGTATTAGCTATAGCAAAGTCTCATATTCCCAACATATATCTGGATGTGGTTGCGAAAGGTTTCCATGAAAACCTCTCTGATGAGCAATGCGAAGCTCTTGTGGCCGAGGCACAAAAAACTGCTCATGTATTAGCTTACTAGATAGAGTTAGATCCCTTACCAAAGGTATAAGGATTTATAAAAATTCGCTGGATATTATGTTGCACTACTAATACTGTAGTAAAACTCAGTTCAGTAGACTGCTAGGGTCTAGATTCATCACCAGTGTTGTAATGAATTCTTGGGTCATGCTGCTTTGTTTATGTATTATATGAACTCATGTTAAACACTCACAACCAATACACAACTCATGTCAGCCCTCTAAACAATGCTCCCAATAACCAATATGAACCATGGGGACTAAGAACCCACTCGGTCAAGCATATGTGAACCGGGAGAATTGCCTTGGTCCTCAACAGACGACATGAACCCTAGGGACTAAGTAACCCGCTTGGTCAACTTGTACGAGTTGTGGTGATACCAAGTATCAGTATTTGAGTCATGATTGATACAATATCATCAATTATTTCATAGAAATCATAAATTCAAAGCATCATGGCCATGATATATGTATGTATGTATTTAAACGATACAAAATGAACAGATTACAATAAAATATGAAAACTAAGCATAGAAAGACATAGATGTGATATGTTCCATGAACTCTGAAGGTCTGACCCATCCTCGTGCATCAATCGGTATGCACCCGGCCGAGTGACTTCCTTTACAATAAAAGGTCCTTCCCATGGAGCCGACAGCTTGTGCTTACCAACTGTAGACTGGGCTTGTTTCAGAACCAAATCACCGATCGAAAAACCTCGTCATCAAACATTCTTGTCATGATAACGCCTCAGGCTTTGTTGATATTTCACCGATCGAACCAAAGTGGCGTCTCGTTATTCTTCTAGTAATAGACGGTCATCACGCCTATGGCTGTTGGAGGTTTGTTCTTCATATGCTACCATGTGTGGGGAGGCGAATAACACCTCGGTTGGTAACATTGCTTCTGAACCATAGACCAAAGAAAAGGGGGGATGTCCCATGGTGCGACTTACGTTGGTTCTAAGACCCCATACGACGGTAACTCTTGAACCCAGCGGCGAGCATACTTTTCCAGTCGATCAAATATGCAGGGTTTAATCCCAGAAAGCAGAAGACCATTTGCCCTCTTGACCTGGCCGTTACTCTGTGGATGGGCAGCCGAGGCATAGCCGATCTTGAAGCCCACTCGGCCCGCAAAATTTTTAAATTCTTCCACCGTGAATTGACTGCCATTGTTAGTTATGATCTTGTACAGGGCACTGAACCGAGTGACTATGTTAGTCATGAAGTCGATGGCCTTCTTCGCTGAAATCTTGCCGACGGTTTTGCTTCAATCCATTTAGAAAATTTGTCCACCGCCACAAAGAGGTGGGTGAAACCACCTTGAGCCTTCATGAAGGGTCCAACAATATCCAAACCCCATACTAAAAATGACGAAGTTATGGGAATGTTTTGGAGCTCGGTGGCGGGTACGTTGAAGATGCACCTAGGATCCCCTAGTGGGGTTTGGTGTATGATGACGAAAGATTAAAAGTGTGCTAA
The DNA here is from genome assembly GCA_032690845.1 of Eleusine coracana subsp. coracana. Classification (NCBI taxonomy): domain Eukaryota; kingdom Viridiplantae; phylum Streptophyta; class Magnoliopsida; order Poales; family Poaceae; genus Eleusine; species Eleusine coracana. The sequence goes on along the minus strand of CM064418.1, from coordinate 20,722,590 downwards.
CTTGTTTATGAAGTAGATGTGCAGATAATCAAAATTGTTGTATAATCCCACATTTGCAAGATGTTGTTTCCTCCCAAAAAGAAAGGAAAGGATATGGACTCAAAAGCACTTCAATGATAAGTTCTTTTACTTATTTTGAGTCATAGGTATGCCGAACTATAAAGGGGGGTAAAACAAACTTGCTAAGAAGGGAAATGTGTGTGCTCAAGCCTCCAAAAAGATTTGTGAGAAGTATAGCCAACAAAGCCCTAGAACCAGTCTTTTTCTAAGCCAAACAGAGAGTGACAGAAGTTCCATAAGCCCTCTCACGTGATGAGAACATGACACCTATAGATACACACAACACTCCTCCAACTTAGATGAAAGTTCACGCGCATCACCTGAATTTACAGGTGAGCTCCTTTCTAATGTTTTGTTTATGTGGTTTTGAGAATAGATTGCTACCTAATAATTTAATTGTTGTTAGGAACCATGGAGATGATGATAATGATATAGCTGGGGAGGTGATTGGAGGTGTTATGGGCCAGCAAGGACGTCCAATCCAAGGTGGAAGCTTAATCCAAAACCGACTTCGAGTCTGTTTCGGGGCCCAGGACCAGTCTGCACTAAAACGGACGCCCAGGACGCATACGGACTTGGATTTGGACGTTCTACATATGCCTGGAAAGATAACGAAAAGATCTTTCCAACCCAACCGGTAACATGATCATGGACCTAGAATCGGATCGGTGTGTCGGGCTTTCGGCAGGAGTTGCGGTGCTAAGATTGCGGCATTCAGAGAATCCGGATCGGTGTGTCAGGCTTCGTTCCACCCCACCTGGGCCGGATGTATCATCACGGAAGTTCCGTCAGCGTCGGGTTCCCACTTTCTATCTTCCCGAGGGTGATGGAAGTTCCGTCACCTCCTGACGGAAGTTCCGTCAGCCTCGGGTTCCTACTTGCTGTCTTCCCGAGAGTGACAGAAGTTCCGTCACTCCTTGACGGAAGTTCCGTCACCAGAATCTCCGTGGCTCCCATGGAAGTTCTGTGAGCTCTATTCTTGTCAAACCGAGAGTGACGGAAGTTTCTTCATCACGTGACAGAAGTTCCGTCACAACATCTGGCTTCTAACCTAGGCTCATGCAACGGCTAAATTTGAAATGACGGAAGTTTCGTCAGACCCAAAAAACAGCATAATGACTAGTTTTTGGAGAGCCTCTATTTATAACTCACCCCTTCCTCCGTGGGAAGGGTTGGATTCCTTGCCATTTCATACACTCTTCAGCAAGAGCTCTCCCCTCTCACTCCTAGGCTTGTTCTTGAGACTCAAATCCAAGTGAGAGAGAGATCCAACCACAAAAATATTGAATCCATCCATTCAAAAGCTTGAGCACATCTTTCCCTCCCTATCAAGATTTGATTTGCTTGTTACTCTTGGAGACTTGGTCTCCTAGACGGCTAGGCGTCGCCCTTGAGCTCCCAACTTCGTGTGGTGAGTTGGGGATGTTTGTGAAGGTGTGATTCGCTTCCGGAGGAAAAGAATCAAGTGGAGAAAGAAATCCGAGCATGATCTTTATGATTGCTTCGTGGGGAAAAGGGTTGAGAGAGACTCGGCCACTTTGTGTGGCTCCTCAATGAGGACGTAGGAACTACTTTGTGTGGTTGCCGAACCTCGGGTTAATTCTTGTGTCTCTTTTTACATTCCAGCTTTTATATTTGTGCTTGCTCATTTCTTTTGTACTATTATGCTTGTATCACTTGTTATTTGTGTGGGTAGTTATTCAATCAAGAACTCTAGGTTTACATTGCATTAGCTTCACTTCTATCAAGTTGGTATTTCCTTCTCCTTGTTATCCGTGTTAAATTCATTGTTAGTGAGAAGTTCTATCACTTGACAGAACTTCCGTGGTGACGGAAGTTCCATCATTACTGACGGAAGTTCCGTCAGTCCTGTTTATTTGATAAATCTTTAGTGCTTTTTCAGGATTATTTTTAGATTGCCTATTCATCCCCCTCTAGGCAACTTTCAATTGGTATCAGAGCAGAAATCTTCTACAAGGCTTGAAAGCTTGAAGATTAAAATATATCAAAGCTGGGAGAAGGTGACAAGCCTCAAGATCATACTTCAACAAGTAAGGGAAATGAGTTGCACACATCCATCCCCTTCAATTATGCCGATGTGGCAAATATCCATGGAAGTGGAAGTGGAAGATTGCCTTACTTTGAAGGCAAGGATTTTAGTTGGTACAAGCATCGCATGAAGATATATCTCATGTCAATTGTTCCACCAATTTGAGAAATTGTGGAGAAAGGATACACCTTGGAAGACAAGGACAATCCTACAACTATGGACCAACTCAACATACATCACAATGCTCAAGTGGTGTTGGCCATTCTCTCTTCCTTGAATCGTAAGGAATATTCAAGAGTTGCCGGAATTGAGAATGCTCGAAAAATAAGGAAGAAGCTTGTATGTGCCCATGAGGGAGTGGATGTTGTGAAGAAGTCAAGACTTCAAGTTCTCAAGAATCAATTCAACTTCTTCGTGATGAATAAGGGACAAGAGCCTCAACAAACTCATGATAGGCTCATGGACATTGTAAATGAGAGAAGATCCTATGGAGACAACATCAAAGATGAGGAAGTCAACTATAAGCTCCTCATGGTTCTTAGGATGTAGAATCCAACACTTTGTACCATCATTGAAGAGAAGGATGGTTTTGAGAACTTCACAACGGATGAAGTCATTTGAAGAATAAATGCCCACAAAAGTCGTGATGATGAGGGCAAGAGAGTGAACGTGCTCATAGAAGATGAGAGCATGATGAGGACATCACCATGCTGGATACACGCATATCATGGCCTTCCCCAAGTTACAAGTCGTCACCAACTCGGTCGCCGCGTTTGTCTCGGATTAAGCCGACACTCCTTCACGGTTTTGATGATATCTCCCACATCCGACGTCCAAATGAGGCGTTCTTTGATGCGTTGGAAAGGGGATGACGACGCCTTCGTTTTGGTTCTGGTCCTAGCTCCAGAAGGGTCGTGAGTAATAATATGTGACCATGACAAGGTGTTGTGCCACCTATTTTGGGCCAACTTGGCCATGTATCGTGTCGGGCCTTAAGCCCATGTTGTGGGCGCCCCCCTGGTCGCCCCCAACCCTAGGACGTCTTTGTTTCCTACATAAACTCAGTAGCCGCCGTCTTTTAGTTTTGGGGTTTTGTTTAGTTCAGTTTTCCAGAGAGAAACTTGATCGAATTATTGTAACTGTGGCGACAAGTCCTTTTACAATAATCCAGGGCCCATGTTCTTGTTCTATACCACTGTGGCGATTGGTCCTTTTGTGTTCAGAGCTTGAACCTTTTCTTGTGATTCGCTTCATCCATATTTGCAATTTCAGATTGAGTGTTTATCCTCTCTTTCTTGTGTTCTCGATTTTGCTTGCAGGAACAATCAAGTTGTGCTTGGTGTAACGGTTGCGGGGTTGGATCGTGTCTGATTCAAGCCGGGTCGTTGACGCCTAGTTCCCCAAATTCGAGTTTATCCCCTTACCTCTCGGATGATCGGGCCATATCTACATCAGAGCACAAACAAGAAGGACTTGGCGCTCAAAGCCAAGAAGACTCAAGATGATGATGATGATGATGATGAAGAGAGTGATGATGAAGAAGAAGATGATGAAGAATTTGCCTTATTTGTCAAGAAATTTGGCAAATACATGATCATGAATGGTTTCACCAAAAGAAGCTTTGACAAGGCAAATGCTAGAAGAACACATAGAAGATGCTATGAGTGTCATGAACAAGGACACATGATTGTCAATTGTCTAAGATTAAATGGCAAGGGCAAGAAAAATAAAAGGTACAACAACAAGACCAAGCCCAACAAGAAGCCATACAACAAGGGACATGCTCACATTGGCCAAGAGTACATCTCCGATGATGATGAGGGTGGCATTGCTAACATTGCCATTGGTCTATTTCCGTCCAAGATGTCACTCTTCAACAACCTCACCGAGGATGAAGATGATGCCCCTCGACGCTTCATGGCCAAGGAAAGCAAGGTAGCTCCTCACACCAATTTCAATCCCTCTTATTGTAGTGATGAAGAGGAGGACTTGGTCCCCTCTATGCATGAAATGGTGAAAATGATGGATAAGATACAAAGGGAGTTGGACAATCAAGAAAGAATCATTGAAAGACAAGAAGAGTTGCTTGATGAAGAAAGAAGCAAGAACCTTGAGCTCACCAAGCAAATTGAGCAAGAGAAGGAGAAGAATGAGGCTTTGACCAAGGACCTTACAAAGGTCAACGAGACAAGTAAATCATGCACCTCAATGACCAAGAAGTATCAAGAAAGGTGCAACTCCTTGCAAGAGGAGAACAAGGCCTTAACAAAGGCCATTGAAGATCTCAAGACAAACTCATGCTCATTGTTGAAGAAGCTTGAGTCCTCTCAAGCTTCAACAAGTAAGGGTTGTGGAAGGTGCCACAACATTGATGTTGATATGATTGTCAAGCAAGATGCAATCATTGAGAAGCTAACCAACCAAGTCAATGAGCTAAAGAAGAAAGCTCAAGTGAAGACTACAACAAAAATAGTTGGTGAGCCAAGAGCCTCTCATGACAAGAGAGGATTGGGGTACAACAAGAATGCATCCAAAAGACGGCACAACAAGAGAATCAACTTTGTGCAAGAGAACAAGGGAAAGCAAGTGGAACAAGAAAGCATCATCAAGCCCAAGAATGCTTCCCAAGTCAACAAGAACACCAAGAACTCCACCATATCCTTTGATGATTTTGATGTCTCTTATGTGCTAACCCGTAATGCTTATGGTAGAGTAGTTGCCAAGTTTGTTGGGTCATATGATGCAAGGTGGAAACCTTATGCGTGGGTGCCCAAAGTTCTTGTATCTAGTGTTAAGGGACCCAAACCAACTTGGGTGCCTAAAACACGTGCCTAATTTCCTTTGTATGAATACTCCTCCGGTGGTGCATTATGGGTACTTGATAGTGGATGCTCAAATCATATGACCGGAGAGAGATCCATGTTCTCCGCACTTGATCATGACAATCTACCAAGTAGAGGCATATCATTTGGAAATGACAACAAGGGAAAGGTAATTGGTCGTGGACGGATTGACGTCACCCATGACCTTTCAATTAGTAATGCTTATCTTGTAGATGGTCTCGGATACAACTTAATATCCGTATCACAACTTTGTGAAATGGGCTATTGTTGTCTCTTTGACTATGATGGTGTGACTGTCTTTAGGAAGAAAGATTCCTCAATAGCTTTCAAAGGGTATCTAGAGGACAAGATCTATCTTGTTGATTTCATCAATAAAGAAGGATCTAACCTAAATACTTGTTTGGTCGCTAAAACAACCTTGGGTTGGTTATGGCATCGCCGGCTAGCTCATGTTGGGATGAGAAATCTTTCTAAACTCCTAAAAGGTGGCCACATCGTTGGACTAAAGTATGTTACTTTTGAGAAGGACAAAATATGTATCGCATGTCAAGCCGGAAAGCAAGTATGAGCGGCACATCCATCCAAGACAATGATGACAACGACAAGACCATTGGAAATGCTCCACATTGACCTATTTGGACCGGTCACCTACATAAGCATTAGCAGTAACAAATATGACCTTGTAATTGTTGATGATTATTCTTGTTTCACTTGGGTATTCTTTTTGAAGGACAAAAGTGAAACACAAGGTATCCTAAAGAAGTTCTTGAGAAGAGCCCAAAATGAGTATGAAGTGAATATCAAGAAAATAAGGAGTAACAATGGAACCGAGTTCAAGAACACACAAGTCGAAGAATATCTTGATGAAAAAGGCATCAAGCATGAATTCTTAGCTCCATACACTCCACAACAAAGGGTAGCCGAAAGGAAGAACCGTGCACAATGCTTGATGAGTACAAGACACCGGACACCTTTTGGGCCGAATCCATCAACACCGCATGCCATGCATCAAATAGATTATATCTTCACAAGATCTTGAAGAAAACACCATATGAGCTTCTCACTGGTAACCTTCCAAATGTTTCATACTTTTGTGTCTTTGGGAGCAAATGTTTTATTCTTAACAAGAAACCTAAATCCTCTAAGTTTTCTCCTAAGACACACGAAGGTTTTCTCCTTGGGTATGGAACTAACGTCTATGCATATCGAGTCTTTAACAAAGACACCGGTGTGGTTGAAATCACCCGGGATGTGCAATTGGATGAGTCTAATGGCTCTCAAGTAGAGCAAGTTAGTCCAAGTGATGTAGGAGATGAAGCTCCTTGTGATGCAATAAGGAATATGGCAATAGGAGAAATAAGACCATAAGACCCAAACTCAAGTCAAAATGAACCATCTTCTTCAAGACAAGATGATTCATCTCCACAAGAGCCACATGATGAACAAGATCGGGGGACCAAGATCATGGTGACGATCATGGTCAAGGTAACAACCAAGATCAAGATCAAGATGGTGGGGATAGAGACATTCAAGGTGATATCACTCAAGAAGAAGAAGATGCATCTAGGCCAATTCATCCACGAGTACGACAAAGCATTCAAAAGGATCACCTTGTTTACAACATTCTAGGAGACATCCAAAAAGGGGTAACTACTAGAACCCGAATGGCTACATTTTGTCATCATTACTCGTTTGTTTCCTCTATGGAACCTCTTAGAGTGGAACAAGCCCTTCAAGACTCAGATTGGCTGACGGCTATGCAAGAAGAGTTGAACAACTTTGACAGAAACAAGGTGTGGTCATTAGTAGAGAGACCCAAGCAAAATGTTGTAGGTACAAAATGGGTTTTCCGCAACAAGTAAGATGAGTATGGTGTGGTGGTGAGAAACAAGGCAAGACTTATTGCAAAAGGCTACTCACAAGTACAAGGTTTGGACTTTGGTGAAACTTATGCACCCGTAGCTAGGCTTGAGTCAATTCGTACTTTACTTGCCTATGCTACTCACCATGGCTTTAAGCTGTTTCAAATGGATGTGAAAAGTGCATTTCTTAATGGGCCCATTCAAGAAGAGGTGTATGTACAACAACCTCCGGGGTTTAAAGATCCCAAGAAACAAAACCATGTGTACAAGCTTCACAAAGCTCTCTACGGCCTCAAGAAAGCTCCTAGAGCTTGGTATGAACACCTCAAGGGATACTTGATCAACAAAGGCTTCACAATTGGCAAGGCCGATCCTACTCTCTTCACAAGAAAAGTTGATGATGATCTATTTGTGTGCCAAATATATGTCAATGACATTATATTTGGCTCTAATAATCAATCTTTTTGTGATGAGTTTGCCAAGATTATGACTAGGAAATTTGAGATGTCCATGATGGGGGAGTTGAAGTTCTTTCTAGGTTTTCAAGTCAAGCAACTTGAAGAAGGAACATTCATAAGTCAAACCAAGTACACTCAAGACATACTCAAGAAGTTTGACATGGAGAATGCTAAGCCTAACAAGACTCCCATGAAGACTAATGGACACCTTGGGCTAGATGTAAATGGTAAACCCGTGGATCAAAAGGTATATCGCTCCATGATTGGCTCCTTGCTTTATCTTTGTGCATCTAGGCCCGATATCATGCTTAGTGTGTGCATCTGTGCAAGATTCCAAAGTGCTCCAAAGGAAAGTCACCTCGTGGCGGTAAAAAAAATCTTAAAATATTTAGTTCACACCCCAAACTTAGGATTGTGGTATCCCAAGGGCTCCAAGTTCAAGTTAGTCAGTTATTCCGATGCCGACTACACCGGATGTAAAGTGGATAGGAAAAGCACCTCCGAGACGTGCCAATTCTTGGGTAGGTCCCTTGTGTCATGGTTATCCAAGAAACAAAATTCCGTTGCCCTATCCATGGTAGAAGCGGAGTATGTTGCAGCCGGAAGTTGTTGTGCACAACTACTTTGGATGCGACAAACTCTAAAGGACTTTGGATACACTATGACCAAAGTTCCACTCCTATGTGATAACGAGAGTGCCATCATGATTGCATATAACCCCATTGATCACAATAGAACCAAGCATATTGATATCCGGCACCACTTCTTGAGAGATCATTCTATAAAGGGGGATATTGATATTAGCTATGTTAGAACCGACAAACAACTAGCCGATATTTTTACCAAACCCCTAGATGAGAAGCGGTTTTGTGAACTTAGGAGTGAACTAAATATTCTTGCTCATCCAACTTGGAGTAGAATCTTGTGCTTTGATTGGTGTATTGATCTTGCAAAATGTCTTGAAAGCAAAATCTTTTCAAAACTTCATATTGTCTTTGATTTCAAACAAAACTCTTTGATTGCTAGATCATATTGTTGACATTTGTGAATATAGTTTTGATTGTTGATTTGTTACTATTCATAAGTTGAGACAAGCTTTATACTCCTTATGCAACTTGTCCATAAGTTCAAACTTGTAGTAGTTTTTGCCGTTTTCCAGAGACTAACGGAACTTCCATCACCCATTGATGAAACTTCCGTCACCCTCAAGGTCTTCAAGTAAAAAGGCGTTTCTCTGGTTCCAACCCCTTTTGTGCTCAACCAAGAATGACGGAACTTTTGTGACCCATTCACGGATCTTCCATCGTTCGCGGAAGTTCTGTGAAAACTTCCTTGACTCCCTCTTGTGTGCACGTCTCAACCCGAGCCTGATGGAACTTCCATCGCCCATCGATGGAACTTCCGTGAGTCCTTAGTTAAGTCGCCCGAGCCCCTCTCTCTTCTTCCTCCAACCGGTCATTCACCCTTTTCTCTTTCTCTCTCTTCTCCTCAAACCCTAAGTGGCGATTTGTGGTGATTTGGAGGCCCAACCTGTGATTCCCTTGGATTTGGTGGAGATTCAACTCCTTCCCCATGGAAGTTCCACGATCTCCATCAACTTTCTCCTCTCCATTGCCCTAGGTATGAGATTTGACCCCTAGATCTTGGTCCTTAGGTCAAATGTTCAAAATGCTCCATAGTTTCACTTTGGCTTAGGTAGAATAGTCACTCCATGGTTGTTCTACCTTCTATTATTAGCATTTTGACTCTTGCGGTAGGATTTAGGAGTTAGGACAAGTTTTAGGGCAAACTACAAAATGACGGAAGTTTCATGGAAACTTCCGTCATGACGGAACTTCCGTGATCCATCATGGAACTTCTGTCACCTGCAGTTCAGTGCCTTGAATCTTCCTTACTTCTTCTCTCTTACTTGTGACTCATTCCTAAACGGTCTATGTTCCTTATTTTCTGCCTCTTAGGTGTGTGTGATCATGGCCCGCACCAAGATTACCTCCAATGATCCATCCATTCATTAGGAATCAAGTGAAGAGGAACAACAGGCTGAACCCGCTAAGTCCTCCTCCTCCTCCCACGAGGACCTAGTACCCCTGGCCAAGAGAAGAGAAGCCATGATTAAAAGAAGGATGGGAATGGGAAGCAGCTCAGGTGCTCAAACAGTTTCAGTTGGTCAAGGAGGCGCTCTTCCTCCTAGAAGGGCACTTGATAAAGGGAAGAAGCCAACCAAAGAGACCAATCCCAATCCTCGCAAGGGCAAGTCCAAGAGTAATGAGCCATTGAACATTGTGAGGGACCGTCGGGTACATGCTCTCGTCTATCCACCTCATCATGACTTTAAAGACTACAAGAAGGATGAAGAGGGCTTGAATGCAGCAAGGAGGCAAAATCAATATCTTGTGACTGATCAAGAAGCGAGTGACCCCCAGTTTCTTACTTGGTTTCACCAGGACTACTACATGTCCATGCTCATTGATATGAACCGTAAGAACTGGTTCGCCACTCATCAGTGGATTGATTGGAAGTACATGGAAGACGAGGATGAGTCTACCTTCAATGAGATTGTGGGAGCTTGCAAGGCCAGACATGTATATGAGCTCATGGGGTTCAAATATGGTTGGAATGAGGAGGTGATCTGTCAGTTCTACTCCACTTTGTACATTGATGGGAGAGGCTATGTTCATTGGATGAAACAGGGTGTACAGTATGTGGTGTCCACCTCTTGCCTGGCCTCTTTCTTTTTCCAGAATGATGATGATGCCGCCAGGGACCAGCTCTCATGTGAATCAGTGTAGAAGGATTCTAAGCTAAAATTCATGTATGAGGAACTTCAACCAAAGTATCTAGACACCACTCATAGAATGCACAATTTCTACTTCACCCTCAGCAGGACGCTCAGGGTGACTATTGCTCCTAAGGGTGGGTATGCCACTTCACTTGTTGAGAACTCTAGGTACATTCTTGCTAGGTTCAGAGATGGGGCTGTAGACTTTAGTGTGATGGATTTCATTGTTCAGGAGATCTATTCTGCCTCTCTGGATACAAGGAAGGTGCTTCCTTTTGCCCCATATCATATGAGGATGATAGAGTCTAAGACTGGCTTGGTTTTTGAGAAGGAATGCAAGCATCAACCCTTGCGACCTCGTGTGCCAAGGCTTACTTGCCCTCATCATGAGATTATCCCAGCAGAAAAGGCCACTCGGGCCGAGGCAGCAGCACCTCGTGCAACATCCTCCGCTCCACCACCCGAAGCTTCTCGCTGCCGTCCATCATCTCACATTGCCTCTATGCTCAAGAGCATCTTGAATGCTTGTTGCTTCAATGCTAAGGAAAACTGGGAGAACAAGAGGCGCATTGAAAAGCAAGTGCGACGCTACAAGAAGGATCAATGAGCTCAAGGCCATGAGGTGTCTCCGGATGGCTCCGAGTGTGAGCCCGATGGCGAGCCACTAGTCTTTGAAGATCCACTTGCCGGCTATGATTGGGATGATATTGCTCCTCAACCCACTCCGTCTCAAGCCCAAGAAGAAGAAGATGGACAAGACTAAGAAGAAGAAGAAGAAGGCGAAGGCGAAGAAGAAGGTGATGAAGAGGAAGAAGATGATGATGATGCAAGCACCAATGATGATGAGTGATACCTTTCTCTTATCTCCTTCTCCTTTCACTTCTTTTTGGTGCCTTGATGCCAAAGGGGGAGAGATGAGGATGAAAAGGATATTTGTTTGTAACACCCATTTTAAGAAGTAAAACGGGTGCAGCCATACGTGTGCCCAGGATCAAGTTACACACACATACAGTACATCATCAATGGTAAACAGAATAATTATCCATATCCTTTAATTATTACATCATATCTTTATTACAAAAGGACCCGTGGGTCTAGAAGAAAAGTACATTCAAGCAGCGGAAAGTAGCTAGCGTAGACGTCCCAAACTACACAGGCATCGACTGGTGGACCATCACCTAGTACTCGCTTTCTTCATCTTCATAGTGGCTCCAATCTTCTCCTTGGGCTGAATGTCAACGTGGTATAGCAAGGGTGAGTACGTGTCGTACTCAGCAAGTGGGGGAAAAGATGACATGGGGCTATAGTCAAGAAAAGGCTTTACAAAGTGGTTTGCATGAGCTTTTAATTAACCTAAGCATCCTATTTACTATGTGGGGTCATCCCAACCATGATTCCACAAGGTGCTATACTAACCAAGTCTCAATCCATCCCCTCTTTCCAACCAAACCCATCCATACCCAACTAATCTTGTGAGGATTCCAGGCCGCTCTTGACCGTGAGCACGGCTATCATGATAGTTTGATACTCTGCAGAGTTTGTACCACTTTACCCATAAGTCGTGATTCCCTTGGTGCCCATGGACGCGAACCACATTACACACTTCCTTTGGTGTGTGGCAGGGTTTCACTACGAGGCTTTTCCAAAGGGTCTCCCAGTACATGCTAGCCACTAAGGTTCCACTCCCGTCCATAAGTGATAGCCCTTCAACAAGTAGCTCATCACCCCAGGAGCCCCCTCTTGAGCCTTTCGGATACAAGGATAGGCCTTTCGACTTCCATTCCCCGCTCCACCAAATGCTGCACCGACACTGGTAGAACACCTAATTACGAGGCCAAGCCTTACCCATGTCGGTCTTGTGATGGTACTGTTTTCCTGGGTTGTCACTCCAACAACCGGTTTCTAGGATCTACAACAAGCCTACCACCACAACCATGTGCCCATGGCACCACATCCTTTCCACCTGGCTTGCATAGATCCCTAAGCCATGTTGCTAAAATTTTACCAAATATTTCCCACGTGACATTGTTCATTAATCAACATTAATATCAACCCACATCCCATAAGCCATCTAAGCATTTTCTACCCACCGTTCACCCATTGTTTCGAGGCGACAAGGAACAGGGTAACACAATACTAGGAAAACCCTAACAATAGGTTCCCAATAAATTGACACAAGCATGCAATTCTATAGTAACATTTCAATAGGTGCAAAATGCGTCAAGGACACTTGCCTTCGTCCTGCGCAGAAGGCTACTCTATCCCTTCAAATTCCTGCTCCTGAAAGTCCTCGTAGGGTGGTCCTTATGCTCGCCTTTATGTAACGAAATACCAACACAAGAAAAACATACAAAAATCAATACACAATATGCAACATAGGAAAAACAATATGTAGATGCAATGAATGCAAAGGTTATGCTCCTACGAGAATTTTAGCGCAAGAATCACCTAATTTGGAGTTACGAGTAAAAATTTATGCTAGTTTCAAGTTTTAAGGCAAAAGGGTAAAAACAAGAGCTTTTAAGGACCTATTTGTAATTTATAAAATTATAGGTACTAAAGTGTAAATTAGTAGGACTGAAAAATAATTACTAAAAAGTATAAGGTTGTTTTTGCAAAATTTTAGGACCTAAACATAATTAATAATAAGTGTAGGGGGTTAAGTGTAAAAAGATAGGGCCAAAATATAATTAAAATTTCTAGGGCTAAAATAATATTTATACAATTAATAAGCATTAAAGTATAATTTAAAATAATTCTAGGGACTAAAACATAATTAAAATTAGTTCAGGGGTGTTTTTGTAAAATTACCAGGTCAAAATAATAGTTCTAACAATGTATAGGGGTGTTTCTATAAATTTTTAGGGCTAAAATAATATTTATATAATTAATAAGGACTAAAGTATAATTTAAAATAATTCTAGGGACTAAAACATAATTAAAATCAGTCTAGGGGTGTTTTTGTAAAAATACAAGGTCAAAATAATAGTTCTAATAATGTATAGGGGTATTTCTATTAAGTTAAAGTGCTGAAAATTTAATTTTATAAAAAAATTTGGGCTTAAAAACAATTTTCTATAGTTCTGGACAAAAACAGGGGTATAAATCTAATTTAAACTAAGTACAGGGGCCTAATTGCAAAATGCTGCAATTATCCAAGAATTAATTGAATTAATTTTAAACTTAAAATTCCTGGACCGGGTCTATGGGCTCTGTGGACTGGCGTTGGCCGAAGGGTCCATGGGTCCATGGTGGACCGGTTACATACCCCGAAGGGGTATGTAATCTGGATGGTTGGATCAAGATCCAATGGCCAGAAAATAACGTGGCGGGGAGGTCGTCGCCGGCGGCCATCCAGGCGGCGGCGCACGGTGGGGCTTCGCCGGAGACCTGCCGGAATGGCGTTCCGGTCGGCCATTCCTCACCGTGAGGGTTCCGGGAGAGAGAGGGGAGAGAGGGTAGCCTCACCGAGGTGATGCGCGGGCACGGGGGAGGTCGGGAGGCGGTCAGCAGCGGAGGGAGGCGTCGGCGGCGGTCGGCGTTTGGCGGGGAGGGCCTCCGGGGGTCGCGATCGAGCAGGAAGTAGTGGGGGAGAGGCGACGGGAACATGCAGTGCCGGAGGGGGGTTTTATAGGGGAGAGAGGGAGGGGAGACGAACGGGCCCGAGCTCGCTGGGAGTAATGGCCGGCGGTAGCCGTTCGGGTGCGGCAACGCGCGATAGTGCACGTTTAAGGCACGAGAGTGGGGGGAAGAGGAAGTGGAGGGGGTCGCATGCGCTTGTGCGTCGGTTACGGGAGCCGGAGAGACCGGGGGAGGGAGATCGACGGGGGCCGGCGTCGGTTTCCGTTGGCGGGGAGGGAGAAGGGAGGGAGGAGGGGGGTGACAGGCGGGTGTGCCAGTGAGAGAGAGAGAGAGAGCGGGAGGGGAGTGGGCCATGCGCACGCGTTGGGCCGGCAAGGAAGCTGGGCCGTGCGGGGGTGCTGGTGGCCTGGCGGCTGCGGGGGAGAGAAGGGAAAGGGGAGGGGAGTCGGCCCGGGCCGGTTAGGCCGAAAGAGGGGAGTGGGGAGAGGGGAGGAGAGCTCCGGGTGGGCTGAAGGGGTGGGTTCGGCCCAGTTCTGGTTTTTCTCCTTTTTCTTTTCTTTCCTAATTCCTTTCTTCTCTAAAATTCTATTCTATTAATCCTAGTAATTAATTAATTAATTAATTAAATGCATGATGCAAACAAAACCTATATGAACATGTCATGCTATGCAAATGCAACAATTGGTTTAATTTAATTATAAAAACAATTTGTCCTAGGTTATTTAATTAAACTTCTAAATGCTAATAGTTGGCAATTTTAGAATTTGAAAAAGTAGGGTGTTACATTGTTTCAGTGGCTTGTTTGTAATAGGATAGTGATAAGGATATTTGTTTCAGTGGCTTGCTTGTAATTGGATAGTGATGAACCTATGAATTTGTTATCCCTTCTATTTTCTTTGCATGTGAAAACTATTTGTGAACCTTATTGTAATAACTCTATTGTTCTTATGTTATGTGTGGTTCTTGTTTCTATTAGTTTTGTAGAATGAATGTGTCAAGGTTGTGTTGCTTGCTTATTGCTTTATCACGTTGCTTCACTCTTGTACACTTTTAGGCAACCCACTCATTGCAAAATATAGGGGGAGCTCCCATGTTTGTGTGATTCATGCACATCTTTAGGGGGAGTTCCGTTATATGTTGCTCTTTGTCTCTTTTGATTATCCTCTTTATATCCTTTTAATCTATTGTCATCAATCACCAAAAAGGGGGACATTGAAGATGCATCTAGGATCCCCTAGTGGGTTTTGGTGTATGATGACGAAATATTAAAAGTGTGCTAACTTGTTTATGAAGTAGATGTGCAGATAATCAAAATTGTTGTATAATCCCACATTTGCAAGATGTTGTTTCCTCCAAAAAAGAAAGGAAAGGATATGGACTCAAAAGCACTTCAATGATTAGTTCTTTTACTTATTTTGAGTCATAGGTATGTCGAACTATAAAGGGGAGTAAAACAAACTTGCTAAGAAGGGAAATGTGTGTGCTCAAGCCTCCAAAAAGATTTGTGAGAAGTATAGCCAACAAAGCCCTAGAACCAGTCTTTTTCTGAGCCAAACAAAGAGTGACAGAAGTTCCGTGAGCCCTCTCATGAAAGTTCCGTTAGCGTTGGGTTCCCACTTTCTGTCTTCCCGAGGGTGACGGAAGTTTCGTCACCTCCTGACGGAAGTTTCGTCAGCCTCGGGTTCCTACTTGTTGCCTTCCCGAGAGTGACGGAAGTTTCGTCACTCCTTGACGGAAGTTCCGTCACCAGAATCTCCGTGGCTCCCACAGAAGTTCTGTGAGCTCTGTTCTTGTCAAACCGAGAGTGATGGAAGTGCCGTCACCGCGTGACAGAAGTTCTGTCATAGTATCTGGCTTCTTACCTAGGCTCATGCAACGGCTAAATTTGAAATGACGGAAGTTCCGTGGGTAACCAAGGAAATTCCGTCAGACCCAAAAAACAGCATAACAGCTAGTTTTTGGAGAGCCTCTATTTATAGCTCACCCCTTACTCCATGGGAAGGGTTGGATTCC
Organism: Eleusine coracana subsp. coracana; assembly: GCA_032690845.1. NCBI lineage: Eukaryota > Viridiplantae > Streptophyta > Magnoliopsida > Poales > Poaceae > Eleusine > Eleusine coracana. The sequence continues at coordinate 20,706,943 of CM064418.1, read as the reverse complement.
TTGCCATTTCACACACTCTTCAGCTACAGCTCTCCCCTCTCACTCCTAGGCTTGTTCTTGAGATTCAAATCCAAGTGAGAGAGAGATCCAACCACAAAAACATTGAATCCATCCATTCAAAAGCTTGAGCACATCTTGACCTCCCCATCAAGATTTGATTTGCTTGTTACTCTTGGAGACTTGGTCTCCCAGACGGCTAGGCATCACCCTTGAGCTCCCAACTTCGTGTGGTGAGTTGGGGACATTTGTGAAGGTGTGATTCACCTCCAGAGGAAAAGAATCAAGTGGAGAAAGCAATCCGAGCATGATCTTTGTGATTGCTTGGCGGGGAAAAGGGTTGAGAGAGACCCAGCCACTTTGTGTGGCTCCTCAACGAGGCCATAGGAACTACTTTGTGTGGTTGCCGAATCTCGAGTTAATTCTTGTGTCTCTCTTTACATTCTCGGAACTACTTTGTGCTTGCTTATTTCTTTTGTACTATTGTGCTTGTATCACTTGTTTTTTGTGTGGGTAGTTATTCAATCAAGAACTCTAGGTTTACATTGCATTAGCTTCACTTCTATCAAGTTGGTATTTCCTTCTCCTTGTTATCCGTGTTAAATTCATTGTTTAGAGGAAGGTTAGTGAGAAGTTCTATCACTTGATTGACAGAACTTCCGTGGTGACAGAAGTTCTATCATTACTGACAGAAGTTCTGTCAGTCATGTTTATTTGATAAATCTTTAGTGCTGTTTTAGGATTATTTTTAGATTGCCTATTCACCCCCCCCCCCTCTAGGCGAAGAACTGAGAGCCTTTGCATTTTTGAGTGATATCTTTAGCATCCGCGCAAGCAGTCAGCCAATAAAATCCTTGCCTCATTGCTTTGGTCGCGATCATAGATGGGCCCACGTGGTTTCCGCATATGCTGGCATGAATTTCCCCCAATATAGCTATGCCCCCATCCTGTGACAGGCATTTCATTAGTATCCCATGTGGACTTTGCTTGTACAAGAGATGATCGACTATGCAGTATGATCTAGACTTACGAATAACACGGAGGCCTTCTTCTTTGTCAGTCGGCAACGTGCCATGGTCCATATACTCGATGAAGGTAGTTCGCCAATCTATTTGGATGACAGCTACGTAAGGTGTTGCTCCTTCCTTTGGTACCGACTGCACCACAATTTGCTAGGGTAGTACAGATGGCTTGTGTAAGTCGTCAAGGAATACTCCATTAGGTACTCTGGATCTACTGAACCCAATCTTGGCCAGTTCGTCCGTCTCTTCGTTATACTTACCGGAGGACATGCTTGTACACGATGCCATCAAACTTATCTTCTAGCTTCCGAACTTCAGTGTAGTAGGCTGTCATGGTCTCATGAGAACAACACCACTCCTTTGTAACTTGATTGATTACTAGTGCCGAGACACCAGAGACACCTAATCTTTGGACGCCAAGTGACACAGCTGTCCGAAGTCCATGCAACAAGGCTTCATACTCCACCGCATTGTTGGACGCGCGGAAATGCATTTGAAGGACATACCGTAACTTGGCTCCGTCTGGGGACATCAACACAACGCCTGCTCTAGCACCTTCCAGTTGTAAGGAACCGTCAAACACCATTGTCCAATACTTTAGTTCTTGCGGGGTCAGCGGTAATTCACATTCTGTCCACTTGGCAAAGAAATCAGACAATGCCTGACCTTTGATCGCGTCGTGAGGTTTGAAAGTGATGTTGTATGATCAAAGCTCGACGGCCCACTTGGCTATTTTTCTTGTTGCTTCTCGGTTGTGGAGCAACTCGCCTAACCCGAATGATGTATGGACCTCAATTGGATGATCCTCAAAGCAATGCTTCAACTTCCGTGATGTCATCAGTAGAGCATAAACTAACTTCTGAAGCTGAAAATATCGTACCTTGGAATCCGATAGGACCTTGCTGACGAAATAAACCGGCAGTTGCACCTTTTGAGCCTTGCCATCTTTCGCCCGCTCCACTGCCAGCACCGTGCTGACCATGTGTATGGTTGCAGAGATGTACAGATGCAAAGTTTCCTTTGGCTCTGGTGGGGTGAGCACCAAAGGACCTCTAATATAAGCATTAAAGTCATCCAAAGCTTTTTGTGCGTCATCATTCCAAACGAATGATTCTTGTTTCTTGAGTAGCCAGAAAAAGGGTAATCCTCGGATGCCAAGTCGTGATACGAACCGACTGAGCGCTGCCATATAGCCAGTTAGCTTCTGAATGTCCTTTTGCGAATGCGGGGGGGGGGGGGGGGGCACATTCGCAATATGGCATTCACCTTTTCTGGATTTGCTTCGATCCCTCGATGTGATACCAAAAAGTCGAGTAATTTTCCTGATGGGACGCCGAAGACACATTTCTCCGGATTAAGCTTCATATTGTATTTGCGAAGGTTACCGAATGTTTCGTCCAAATCTGATATCAAGTCAAAAGAGAGCCGACTTTTGACTACCACATCATCCACGTAAGCTTCGACATTTCTTCCTATTTGGCTATCCAGGCATTGTTGCATGGTTCGCTGGTAGGTGGCGCCAGCGTTTTTTAGACCGAAGGGCATCGTTGTGTAGCAAAAAGCCCCGAATGGCGTGATGAATAAAGTTTTGAGCTGGTCGGATTGATTTAGGGGAATCTGATGGTACCCTGAGTAGGCATCTAAGAAGCGCAACAAGGCGCATCCAGCCGTTGAAACGACCACCTGATCAATGCGTGGGAGGGTGAATGGATCTTTGGGGCAAGTCTGGTTAAGGCCAGTGTAATCCACACACATTCGCCACTCCTTATTCTTCTTTGGCACCAAGATTGGGTTGGCTAACCAGTCGGGGTGGAAGACTTCTTTGATAAAACCGGCTGCCAATAGTCGGCCGATTTCTTTTCTAATCACATCCTTTCGATCCTGTGAAAATAATCTAAGTCGCTGCCTTACAGGCCTGGCGTTTTCTCGAACGTGAAGTTTGTGCTCAGCCTTTTCCCTTGGAACATCCGGCATATCAGAGGGTTTCCATGCAAATATGACTTTATTATTTCTAAGAAAAAGGATGAGTGTGCTTTCCTATTTATCACCTAGATTGACCCTAATATTGGTGGTCTTAAATACATCATTATCATCTAGGTAAATCTTCTTAGAGTCCACGGCTTCCGCCTGTACCATGGCCTTCAGTGTCTTCTTGGGTGGTGAGTCGAGCATGGCCTCCTCCGTCATTGTGATTGCTGCCTTCAACTCGGCCAGTTCTGATGCCGCCACCTTCTTCTCTGTCAATTCAGAACTACCATTGTCGCAGTCGTACGATGTCCGAACATCCGAGCGAAGTGAAATAACTCCATTCGGTCCTGGCAGCTTCATCATCATATACGGGTAATGAGGTATGGCCACAAACTTGGCAATGGCTGGCCGCCCTATGATGGCATGGTATGTAGAATCCAGGTCTGCAACCTCGAAAGTAATTCGCTCCGTCCTGTAGTTCTCTCGAGTGTCGAACATCACTGGCAGAGTGATTTGCCCTAGGGGAACTATCTGCATACCAGGGATCACGCCGTGAAACGGCGAGCGGCTTGGCTTGAGGTCGGTCAAAGGTATGCCAAGCTCTTTGAAGGTCTTTACAAAGAGGATGTCTAAACTACTGCCTCCGTCCACTAGTATCCTATTTAACCAAACCCGGTTAACAGTCGTTGTGAGTACCAAAGGGTATTTTTCGGGCCTAGGGATGTGATCCGGGTGGTCCGAGCGATTGAAGGTAATCGGGACCTCAGACCAACATAGATAATGAGGTACCGCTGGTGAAACCGAGTGGACCTCTGTATATAGGATCTTCTGCTAGCGGTTTGAATCTGCTGTAGACCTACCAAGATGTAGTTGACTTCGCGCTCGGGATCCTAGAATTCCTCCTTCTCGTCATCTTGGTTGTCCTTATCCGCATCCTTTCTGCCGCCCTTGGGAATCCAGGGGCGGTCCTTGCAGACTTTCAGAGCATGATGCGCAAAATTTTTTAGCTTGAAGCACTCCCTGGCTTTGTGTGTGCCGTCGTGTAACAAGCAAGGGCCATCAAGCATCTTGTCAAACTCATCCTGAGTGACCTGTTTCTTTCGGTTGGGACGCTCCGTGGTGGCCACTGTCCTGTCCGGGTTACGCTTCCTGTCGTCGTCTTTGTTGTAGTTGGACGGGCCCGACTGATTACGGTTCTGAGGTGCCTCTTCCTTGTACTAGCAAACTTGGAAGAGGGCTGAGTTACTAGCAGCGTATTTGTCAGCCATAGTGAAGACTTCTTTGGCTGACAATCCTCCGACGGCGTCTAGTCTCCCGATCTTCTTGATCAAGTCATCATCACAGAGTCCACCTTGGAAGGCGGCAACGACATGAGCATCCGAGATGTTGGGGATGGTATTTTCCACTTGGCAGAAGCGCTGGATGTACTCTTGCAGTGGTTCCCGATCCCGCTGCTTTATCCGGGTGAGTTTCCAGTGATTCCCCAGCCTGTCGAAGGTGGCTTGAAAGTTGGCGGTGAACTGTCGGCAAAGCTCCGCCCAAGAACTGATGGAATTGTCAGGTAGATTGGTGAGCCATGTTCTGGCCGTTGGGGCCAGACATATATGCATATAATTGGCCATGACAAAACTGTCACCGCCGAGTGCTCGTATGGCGGTTGAATAGGCGTGAAGCCAATCGCGCGGGTCCGTCTTGCTGTCATACTTCTCCATGCCGACTGGTTTAAAACCGACCGGCCAACTGATGGTCCGAAGCTCCCGAGTAAAGGCTCGAATGCCAGCCTCATCGTCATAGTCTTCGAGGATGGGGGTCTGTTCCCGCTCGCGACTAGCTTCTCGGTGGGAACTGTCCTCGCGGCGACCCTCATCCCATCGATCGTGGTATCAATCGTCTCTGGGCGGCTCTCTCCTATTCTTGTGCTCGTAGTACCGATCATCAACGAAACCGCGACGGCATCGTTCATCCTCATATTCTTGGCGGGCCACATCGTCCCTCTCTTGGTATCTACTGTCCAATCGACCCCGTGCATCGCGTGGTGGAATACCATTGTGTAGGTCGGCGTCCGGATGCCGATCATGGTAGTCTGCAATGGGCCTTTGCCTTGATGCGGTCGGTGGGGTTGCCTACCGGTTGGTGCGCTGTCGGTTCCTTCTTTCCTGGCTGGGTACCAAACTGGCAGCCCTAGATATTGTCTTACTCGGTGTTGATTGCGCCGCATGCATCTCCAGTACAGCCACGGCCCTGATGTGTGCTTTTAACTGGTTGGCTTGAGGTGTCAACTCTGGGGTGACTTGGAGCAAGGGCTCTATGGAGCTCAAGAGGGCCGCCGCAGCCGTGATGTTGTGCTGTGAAGTTTTGAAGACGTCTTCGCCATCGAATTTTGAGGTGACATTGCCCATGTCCAGATTCTGCATAACCTGGGAGCCCTGCTGAGCGTCCGGCCGTTGGAGCGGGGGAGTGGCAGCGTCCGGGTCATCGTCCTCGAGATCAATTTCCTGTCCATCACGGGGCTGTGCATTTGCTCGTGTGGCGGCTGCCGCCAATGTTTCTCCATCAGTGCCTCCTTGGGCGGCAGGTGCCACCATGAACACCTCATGATAATCCGACAAGCAACTTTTTGAATCACTCGGCCCTCTAATCAAGCCCAGAATTGACTCGTTTTCAAGGCCGATTGTTGCTACTAATCTTGATTCATAGAAAAAATTGGGATCTTCATCCGACTGATCCATATAAAAAGCTGGGATATCGACTGCAGTGAGGTCTGAGTCAGCCAAGGTCGCCAATCGGTTTGTTGTGAGCAACGTTGAGCAAGGGCCCAGGAGGGTTTCCCTTTGGAGAGTCATCGTCGTGTTGTTGAGGCTGAGTGGGAACCGATCGGCCGAATAGGTCCGATTGGCCGCCAAAGCTCTGCTGATGCCTGGATCTGAAGCCGCGACGACCGCCGGGAGGGTCACCTGATCTTGCTTGACGAGGTCCCCGCTTTGATCGGCCACGAAGCTGATGGTGCCAAAGCGGATCTTATCTCTAGGGCAGAACTTGATGACGACGAAAGCCATTGATTTCAACGGAGTAGGACTGAATGCTACCCCTTCCTGGCGTGCCAACTGTCGAAAGATATTCTTGATAGTAGATCTAGGTATGCGTATGAGTATGAAATATTGATGGACACAGGACACAGGGTTTATACAGGTTCGGGCCTCCCAGAGGATAACAACCCTACGTCGTGTTTAGTGTTTCCGTATTGCTAGGGTTCGCACCAGAATTAGGGTTCTAATACGAGTCTCTGTCTTGCCGAAGGCCCTCCGCCCTCCTTATATATCCGAAGGACAGAGGCGTACATGGTAATCTTTTAGTTGGTTACAAATAATCCTATCTATCTAACATATCTGCTAACCTAACTTGCTTCTTACTCAAACAAATATCTAAGTAAATATCTCCTGGGCCAAATCCATCATAACTGAGCCCCCAGCCCACTGTTAGGTATCCCGGGTACATATGTCCCATAGAAGCTTCTCTGAATTTTGTCAGTCACCGTGATCATCCAAGGAGAGAAGTCTAGAGCCATAGCGTGGTACATCACTGTTGCTATGAGGTCAAATTGAACCAAAATCGATCTCCCCACTCTATTTATCAAGTCAGCTTTCCATCCAAGTAGGAGGTCAGCTAGTGCATTAGTGAGTCTCTTCAATGACAGTGGTAAATCAAGATATTTGAATGGGAAATCAGCAACCTGATAGGGGAGGTGCACTGGTACTATTTCAATGTCCTGAGGTGAGCATCGGATCAGTGCAACACTGCTTTTTTGGATATTGGTTCAGAGGCCAGAAGCTTCACTGAACAGCCGCAGCATGTGAATAGTGAGCTCAATGTCACTAGCAGCCGATCGGAGAAATTGCACAACGTCATCGACATAGAGGGATAAGCAGTGCAGAATGGAGCGAGAGGACAAAGGCTGCAACAACCCCGCTTCTAAAGCATTTGCCACCATTAGGTTTAGTGTGTCCACAACTAGAACAAAGAGCACGGGAGAGAGAGGATCTCCCTGTCGTAGGCCTCGCTGGTGCGCAATGAAGTCGTCACAGGTTCCATTGAGGAGTACTTCAATGGAGGAACTGGTAAGCAACCCGCTCAAGATGTTTCGAACAATTCTCCCAAAACCAAGTTTCTCAAGAACCTCTGGAAGAAAGGTCACAAAATTGAGTCAAATGCTTCCAAAATATCCAATTTCAAAAGAATCCTAGGTTGTTTTTGAGCTTGAAAAAATCTCGTTGTTTGTTGCACCAACATGTAATTGTCTTGGATAAATCTTCCTTGTATGAAAGCGCTCTGATTACTGGAAACCATGCTATCAAGCCGACCTACTAGCCTATTGGCAAAAAAAAATTTCAACAAGCTTCACAAAACTATGTCTGAGACTTATAGGCTGAAAGTCTTTAGCAGCTGCAGCGTCCTCCACTTTTGGGAAGAGAGTGATAACACCGAGTTAAGCAATCTGAAATTCTGAAATCTAATCTCTATACTGCTGAAATTGAGGCCATGATGTCCCCTTTTATGGTTTGCCAACAGGTCTCATAAAACCACCCCGTAAATTTGTCTGGGCCAGGCGCTTTGTCAGGATGGGAGCTGTTTGATAACATTCCATGCCTCCTGTTCTGAAATTGGTGCATCTAGGGCTGCAAGGTCGTGCTGCGGGATGCCAAGTACCTCAAGGCCAACCATGTGTTCTCTGCCTTCCCTAGTACCAATCAGGTTTTTATAGAAGTTGAACAACACTTCCGCTTTGTCCTCATGGGTTGTGGCAATCCGGTCTTCATCATTAAGTTTAGCAATAAAGTTCTTCCTTTGACAATGTCAAGCATGGAGGAGGAACAGGGCTGTGTTTGCATCACCATCCCATAGACAACTGATTCTGGACCAAAATCTTGCAATTGTGCGAATCAAGGAAGAAAGAGCTAGTGACTGCTTTTTGAGGTTGTTGTGCAGCCAAGTTTCCAACAGAGTAAGCAGTGCGCTGTCCTGGGCAATATCCAGCTGATGGGTGATTTCCTTGGCGAGCTCAAGTTGTGATTTTAAGTGTCCTACTCTCTTGTCACTTCAGCTTTGAAGTCCTTTTGTTGTGGCCTTGAACTTGAGAGAGAGTGTCTCCAGTGGACAAGGTTTGCGCTGGACCGAATCCCATGCCTGCTGGACTGCAGCGTGAAACCCATCAAACTTAGGCCAAAAAGACTCAAATTGAAACCTTTTCTTGCCGGGCTTGTTGTCTCTCATGCCAAGGATAAGAGGCCAATGATCTGAGTCATTGTTCGACTGCAGTCTGTAGAATACAATCAGGGAATTGTTGCTCTCGTTGAACAGAGCAGGAAAACCTATCGAGCTTAAGAAGGGTAGGCGAAGCTGCTGTACTGGAGCTGGTGCAAGTGAATTTTCGACCATGGAGAGGTATTTCTTTGATTGCTGAATCATTAATGAATTTTTGAAAGCGACCCATCATAGCTCTATTGAGATTGGAGTTATTTTTGTCTTCATATTTGTAGATCAAGTTAAAATCTCCCGCAAGTGCCCATGGACCTGTGCATTGTGCACTGATGTAGCTCCTGCAGGAATGCAATCTTCTCATCATTCCCTTGTGGACCATAAACACGTGTCAGCCACCAGGGACTTCCATTCTCTGGGCAGAACTGTACCGAGGCGCTGTACATGTCAAGTCTGGTTGCTCCGGCTACACCAAGCTTGGCCCTCCACGCTACTAATATTCCACCACTAGCTGCAACAGATGGTAGTGCTAGGAAATTGTTGTCAAAATCTGACCCGAGCATGAACAGAATGAGTCTTCTAGAAATATTCTCCATCTTTGCTTCTTGCAAGAAAATCACATCTACTTTAGCTGAGTCAACAAGAACTCATATTGAATCCCGGCATGCGGTTGAGTTCAATCCCCACACGTTCTAGACAAGAATATGTGAAGGATCCATTAATAACCATGTGTTTGGTTGTGGGATGGGAGGGTTGGAGTGGATCCGACCTTCGTTTTTGGGACGGTTCCAACCCCTCCTATGTTTGGTTCATTTTTTTGGTTACGAATGGATTCGTTCCAATTTCTGTTTGGATGAAGAAAATTCAAAAACTGGGTCTGAGGCGGGTTCATTTTTTGGGTTAGGGACGGGTTGGCTCCATCCCTTAAATTTTGAGGGACGGAGCGAACCCGGATCTAAGGTGAATATTCCCTTCTGGAGCTGCTCCGCTCCCGCTGCTCCTCATCCAAACAGTTCAAAAGTGGGTCAGCTCCAACCGGATTGACTCCATTCCTCCAACCAAACACACGGTAAATGAATTGAAGATCGATCATACATGGTTCGCATGCTAAGCCTCTAGTTAACACATGTAGTCGACTTGCCCGCAGCCACCTCATGGGGCAGGACAGTCCAGCCAAATAAAAAAGCAAGCACCTGAATATGTGAAGCAGAAAGAGGCTGGGCGAACAACTTGGCATATTCGTCCTGATCTTGCTGCCGAATGCGTTCTTGGGCATCCCTTAACCTGAGGGTCCACATCACCGTATTCTTGGATGTCGTCACTGCGGGTTGGGTAGGTTTAGCATCAAGACCCGCAAGGCGCCGGCTTCAACGAGGAGGAGATCCTGACCTGTGCACTTTTCAGCCTTCTTTTATTTATTTTTGGCACCGGGAGAAGAGTGCCCACTGCCTTGGAGATGCGGTTCATGAAGAGGTCTTGAGGTGTTGTAGCCAAAGGAGAAGGGCAGGCTGCAACAAGATTGGTGTAAGGACCGAAGGCGTACCGAAAGGGGGGGGGGTGAATTGGTAAGCCGCTCATGAATCCAAATACTTTAATTTCGCTACTGTCTAACAAGATAAGCAACCTAAACAAGTCTAGTAGGCCAAGACCCTACACATGCTAGTGTTCATGAAAAGATAAAGTGCGGAAGCCAATCACACTAGCCTATGTAAGCCACAAGTCACCCTACTCACTAGAGCACACAAATGTGGAATAGTAAAGAGAGGTTCAACGAATGCTCATGATTTTTCCCGAGGTCTCGTAAGAATGGAGCCTTCCCCAAATCCTCGTTGGATCACTCCCGCCGGAGTCCCGGTCCCTCCCGCCACCAAGTGGAGTTCTCGCCCACGAGCCCGCAATCACTCCTCGAGTGAAGACACGGTGCGCGTCACCGCTGCACAAAGCACAAGCTTGCCTCCCTTGAGAACTTGCCGGACCCCCCGAGCCGACACGGGCACTCACTAGTGATGCCCCTTTCAACGGCAGGCTCAAATCGTGTACAAACGTGTGACGGCCTTCACAACCGATCACGATAGGCTCGATCACCGACACCTAACTGGTCTAGGTCTCACCATAGACCAAGAGTAACAATCTAGATCACACCCTCAAGGACACCCTAGCCTTAGATGTGCAAGATGCTCAAGCTACTCTTCTCTAGCACTCTCAAGATATCCAATATCTCCTCCTTGTGCTCTCCTCTTTTCCTCTTGGACCTTACCAAATGCTCTCAGGTAATCCACTGGCCAAGAGAGGTCTCTAAGACCCCAGCAATGAAGTTATATAGGCTTCCAACCTCAAACTAGTCGTTGCTCCACGAAATTGCCTTTCTGGACACACTGACCGGACTGTCCGGTCACTGCCTGACCGGACCGTCCGGTCATTCTGTAACGGCTCTGCTCAGCCATTAGCCTCCTCTGTCCAGGCAAAATCCTGTACTGATCGGACTGTCTGGTCACTAGACCGGACCGTTTGGTCCACTTTCTCTCTCCATTCCTGGAGCCTCCGCGAAATGCACCTCTCCCGTCTTTCCTGTACTCCTATTGACCGGACCGTTCGGTCTGTACGGAGTCTCCTGCTGATAGAGTTCTTGCTCCTCGCGCCAAGTCATGGAAAACTCCCATAGTGATAGTACAGTCCGGTCTCCACTGACCCCTCTATCCGGTCTCTATGTCCAGAAGCTGAAACTTGACGTCCTCGCTTAACTGCATTTCCTGGCTTCTCCGAATAGCTCCTTGGCTTCTCTGCTATCACCTAGTGCCTATGATTTCACCTATCAACCTTGCACATCAACGACTAGACATGACCTAAGAGAATGACCTAGATCCCCTTGATAGTTCGGTTTTTCCTATGGACTCAAAGCCCTTACAACTACTCAAGTGTTCCGAACACTTGCACCATAGCTTGTTCTTTGCTTTGATCCATCTCCATCAACCCTTGGACTCCATCAAGTTCACAAGCCTCCATGCTTGTGGTCATTGGCATCAATCGCCAAGGACACCATCACTCATATGATTTGCAATAGAGTTAAGAGATGATTCCTACATAGACAACACTCATGTAGATGTTAGCCCATAATTTCATAGTTGTCATCTATCACCAAAACATCCATACCATGGGGATCCAATCATCAGTGGTCATGAAGCTTACAATCTCCCCCTTTTTGGTGATTGATGACAACCACTACTTAATTCAAAAACTTCAATGAATAACCGGGCTAATCAAGCTACATAAAGATCGAGAGGAACCATAACAACATATGAGGAAAAGCATAAGGTCCTACTCAATCAAGCATCATCTAGAGATATCAGGAAAAGAGTGAAGATCATACTCTAGATGAAACATGCATGCATGTCATGGTAGTATATTAAATGAAAGCATAAGGACGTGCAATTCACGACGTAAATGATGAGATGCAACAATTTAGCATGGCAAGGCATAAGAATTAAGAACAAGCATCATCATCATGATATAATACACAGGCATACAGGATAATTGATAAATACAAGCACTGCATATGAAAAGGAAATAAACAAAGTGAGGTCAAAATGAGTCAAACACAAGTGAATGAAATCCATGACTCATCACAATCCACGAACAACGAATAACTCCTCAACAAGAAGAACCAAATGATCTATCTCCCAAAAATCTCGTAGCTCCCCCTAGATACAAGCTACTCTCGATCGTAACAAGATCACACTCCCACTCCCCTTCTCCCCCTTTGGCAACAAGCACCAAAAAGCCAAAAAGACGGGAAAAGATGAACATCTAAGTGCTCCTGGTCAAAGGAAGTGGTGCAGCGACGTCCTCTGTGGGCTCTGCTTCTGGCTGTTCCTAAGGTGGATCTTGCTGTGCTCCTTGAGCCTGTGCCGCCTGAGCATATAGCTGCTCAAAGAAACCATGGTCTACAGGCGACTCAGACCCACTGCCCTGTGCTACGGTAGTGACCATGGCAGTCTCCTGAGCTGAAGTCTAGAGTAGTACGAGGTCTACTAGGTCCTGCTGAGAGAAGCCTCCACAGACAAGATCCTCTACTGCCTGTGGAGTAAGTGTGGTAACAGTGGAAGTAAGAGGTGGAGCTGAAGTTGTAGTTGTCTCTAGGGCGGTCTGGGAGTCTGCACGAGTAGTGTGCACAATGTTTGAGAATAGACTCCTGACCAGTACGTGATGTAAGCTGGAGTGTCCTGCCATCTGCAAGCTCGAAGAGTGTGACGGTGAGACGAACAACGCAGACACAGAGAAGGCTGACACGGAAGAGAGTTGTGCTGAAGAGAAAGTTTGTCCTGCTCCCCCTATCGGTAAGACCCCTGAGAGTGACAGTCCGCTGGACTGTGCTGTCATCAAAGCTGTGAATGATCCTGGCTGAGTCTGCAGCTGCTGAAACTGAGGAAACACTGAAGGTCCTCGCTGCTGACCGGCCTGTCTCTGAGTAAGCTCTGTCATCTGAGTCACTAGAGCGGATACAAGAGCCATCTGCTGACGCTGAAGATCTGCCTGTCCTCTGATGAGCTCCATCATCTGACGTTTGTCCTCTAACACACTCTGTATAAACTCTCCCAACCATCCTGCTAGTGCTGTCACTGTGACAGTGTCCTCAGACTGCGAACCTGTCGGCTGGGGAGGCGCTCCTGTGCTGGCTGACTCAGCAATCACCGTCTCTGGCTGAGCTGCCTGCTCGTGTAGTACCGGTGACTCCTGTTCCTCCTCTCCTGTGTGCTGGCTGGAGGTAGACTGGGATCCCTTGGGGACTCTAGGTGAGTAGCTGGTGGTCACCTCAAGGAAAGCGTCATACTGCTCCTCCGTCATTAGGCCCATCCTCCTCAGGAGATAACAGATATAGGGACCATAGACCAAGTGACGTCCTCCAACCCTCTCAGAAATGACCTCCTCCATCTCTCCAATGTGAAGGTCTACCAAGTCAAAAGTCTGCCTCCTCAAGATAGCTGCTACAGCCCACTGGTGTAGGAGTGTGAACTCCTCTCTGTAGCCAGACCTGGAAATAATAGTCCTGGTGACTATCGCTCTCACCACCTTGGCCTCTGTAGTGAGGCGTGCAGGGCCTCTCTCAAAACTTGGAGTGTGGGGAGGTGGAAAAGCAATCGACACAAGGTCGTCTGAAGGCAGCTTCCCTCCCTGAGGTCTGCGGGGTGGCTCTAGTGTACCATAGACACTCCTATAAAGCTGGAAGTCTGAGGCCAGGAGTCCTAGGTGGGAGATCAGGTCCTCACTGGTGACACGGTGTGGCTGCCCTCCAAACAGGAACCAGAACTTTGAGTGGTCTCTGGCAACCCACAACGTCACGTAGAAGTCAAGGACCACGTCCTCCCTAAACCTGAGTGGAGCAGTGACTAGCTCAACTAGTCCTGGCACGTACGAGAAGTACTGGCCTGGTAGGTGGTGTACTGCTGCGGTACAAGCACCATGTCTCTCGTCATCAAGACTATACAGCATCTCAAGCCCTCTCCTATCCTCCTCTGGAGAATCGTCTAGTACCTCTCTCCAGTAGCGGGGTCTCGAGAAACTGGCACCCACTGCTCGAAGGACACGAACCAAAGTACCTTAAGGTCCTTTCTAGGAACCTTGAGGATATACGGCTGTCCTGCTGCCTGAACAAGTCTCTGTAGCCTCCTCGTGCACACCTCACAAGTGCACCTCGGTTCTCCTGCCCGGTGAGCAGTCCTCTGGGGAACAGTCTGCTCTGCCTCCTCCTCTAACTCCTCCTCCTCAACCAGCTCCTCAGACTCTGACTCTGAGTTCTCCTCCTCCTCAGACTCCTCCTCCTGTTGCCTGGAGGATCCCTGATCTACAGTTCTCGATGATCTTTCCTGACGAGAAATCGGAGTACGTTGCGGCCATGGCGGTGGTACCACTCCGACTGCTAGAGATGCAGTCCTCTCCCTGGTGCTCCTCCTCAAGCTTTGTGTCTCACGGGGCTGCTCTAAGATCAGCCGTGTCCCCGGAGTCCTCCGTGACTGCTCCATGGCATCCATGTGCCTGGCCACTCTCCTGGCTCTCTCTGACTCTGGATCCAGTCTCGGTCTCTTCTTGGTCTTGGGGTTCTCAGGCATCTTCCCCTTTCCCTTGTCCTGTCCTGACCCTGCCATCTGACTACTGCTGCTGTCACTGCATGCACATAGGTGTAGATAGGATAAGCATAGAGTCCTAATACATCTACAAGCAAAGCACCGCTAGGAAAGAATGCGCAATTGAAATCCTAGCACTGAATGAAGGATGTGATCACTAGACAATTATGCAAAGTAACAACAGTGATCATCGACTATATGTGGCTGGTTGTTGGCACTTCCTAAGTGCCTTTTTTATATGTGAATATCACCCCAATTAGAGTACAATTGATACTAATTTAGGCCATTTACCTATGATATTACCTATATATTTGTATATGTGTTGTTTTGGAGCTTTATTGTAGAAACAGGTAAAATTGGCTATTAAAGTGATGCTGGACAAGACAGGAGTCCAGAACCGATGAAAAGCACTGAAGAAGTCCAGTGCGCCGATCGGCGCCAGCCCATGAGCCAATCGACGCAAGGGTATTTTGGCCCATAGAAGTGCCGAGGCCCATTCCGATGGAAGTTTATCTGCGTAAGACACTTGAAGATATTAGCTTAGAAGATTTATGAAACTTCAAGATCTCGACATGCGGTACAAGACTTTATCTCGAAGGAAAAGGCCCACATGGCAGCTATGGAAGACAGAGGAACCGACTCAGAGTAGAAACCAGAGAGAACACGGCTTGCGCCAATCAGCGCAATCCTGCACCGATCGGCGCAACCGACTTATTTGCTAGAAACCGAGTCCTTCACGAGTAGAACCCCTATATATACTTGTAACCCCTAGCCACGATCAGTACCCCGAGGAGGAGGCAACCGAGAGACAACAGATTCGTGAGTTAGAGCCATCGGAACTTGCCCCATTAGAATAGATCTCTTGTTGAGTTTCAAGAACCATTGGTGTAAGAGTTGATCCATCAAGGTAGGCCATCTCGACGGTGATAAATGTTACTCTATGTATCTCAAGGATGATTGAATATGTTGATGATGGTTTTGGTGATTTGTCTATCTTGATTCTATAATCATGCATGTGCTTATTCTCATTGCTTAGTTCTAGGCTAAGTAAGTTGATATTATCTTAATCATGGTGATTAGGATAGTATTCAGACATTGTATTGATAATGGTTGGTTGATGATGTCGGTAGTGTGGTTTAGCGGTGACAGCACTAAACCTGCGCAGCACTATTGGATAGTTGAGTAGGGCAAGATACTCGCGTCATTAAGGGTTTCCTCTCGGCAGCGATAAATCGGGAGCCGCTCGAAAAGCAGGGTGGTCTTATTCATTGTTTTCACTGATCCATGTAATTATCCATTATGATGCTGTTTAATTAGACTATCTGGTTACGATCTCACTAGTAGATATCCGGCTACTCACCGAATAGTTTTAGCTTTGGCTTTAGCATTGGCTTTGACTTGCACTCTAGTTCAACTTCGCTGGAGTGCCGATCGGCTCACCACCTGCGTCGATCAGCTCAACAACTTAGATCTGCAACAGTGCCAATCGGCTCAACACCTGTGTCGATTAGCTCAACAACTTAGATCCGCAACAGTGCCGATCGGCTCAATCCTGCGCCGATGGCGCAACGACAGAATTGTTGTCTAGCGCACCTTTGCGTTGGCCAGTCTCCCTTTCATACAACCTAAACTTGACAGTAGCCTTGATTAGATCTTTTACTGTTAACTTTGTTTAATTATCCCCAAGGTCTCAGTGTTTCGATAATACCTTGCAATACTCTAAGGGAAAAGGTGCTACAACTGTACACCGTCCTCTTGCGGTATATAAGTGGGTGCATAGTAACGACCAACAAGCACATTTTTCTGGCGCCGTTGTCGAGGACCATAGCAGGATTTTAAACATTGTTTGATGTATTAGTGTTTAGTCATTGTGCTTTACTTGTCTTTTTAGTACATATATGCTGGTTAAGTGAAATTAACAGGTATGGACGATCCTAGGTCAAACAAACCCTCTAATTACACCGATGATCCAGAAAAGCTCTTACGCAAGAAGAGAATAGCGGAAAAGAGGAGCAAGTCACTTGGAGATTTAGCTGGAGAACCAGTCAGTGCTAGCCCTCAAGTATTATTCATAATTGCAGATCCAGAAGCAAGAGCGATGACAGACCAGCCCTTGGTTAATAGTTTCAAGTGTCAATTGGATAAGGTTGTCAAGACAGATTTCCAAGAAGCTCAAGATCATGCTCCATATCAACTAGAGTGGTACGTCGGATTAGTGGCACAACAACCGTTCACAGGTTTGAAAGATCCCAATCAGCATCTGTAGCGCTTTCTTGATGTCTGTAGTACATTCAAAGTAGCAGGATTGACCGGAGATCAAGCACGTGTGCGGCTGTTCCCCTTCTCTCTAGTTGGACGCCCTAAGCAATGGTACAATAGCTTGGAAAACGGAGTAAAGACTACATGGGAAACCTTAGCAGTTGCATTCTTAACCAAATACTTTCCTCCTGATAAGACTCAAGCTTTGAAGAATAAGATTCTTAGATTTACATAGAATATTGATGAGAGCATTGGAGAAGCGTTTGAAAGATACAATGAATATATGGATGCATGCCCTCATCATGGTCTTACACTTGGTGAAACTATTGAGAGATTCTACGTGGCATTGAATATCCCCTCCCGTCAACACTTAGATGCTTCAGCTGCGGGTTCATTCATGTCAAAGACTCCCACTCAAGCTAAGGAATTGATCAAATTGCTAGTTGAAAATCAATCATGGGATAGTGACAGAAGTTCAAGGAACCTACAACCTTCTAAAGGAGTAGCAAAGAGCATGATTGAGAGGACTCATGAAGACTTGGTTATGGATCGCCTTGATGCTATTCAAAGAAGGTTGGACCATAATTCTTATATCCCTAAGGAAGAGTCACTCAGGCTAGCAGAATCACGCTCCACTTGTGATGAGAGTGGAGAATTCGGCCATGTGCAGAAAGACTGCCCTGAAGAGATGAAGATGCTAGAATATATAAAGAATAGTGGATGGAAACCCCAATATCAGCAACAAAGGTGTTCTTTCTCTCCTAGTTCATCCATGCAAAACTCTATCCTGCTTTGTCTCCAATTTCATGAGTTCTTTCAAGCTCAAGAAAAGATCAACAAGGACAATCAAGCTAAATTCAAAGAGGTTGATCGTGTTCTTGAAGGGATTAATGACAAGATGATAGAAATTAGGAGCTCCAATGAGCAGATTTTAAAACATACCAAGATTATGAAGCAACAGATGGGACAGTTATCATAGGCCATTCAAGGCAACAAAGGGGTTATTCCTGGTAATATAATGTCTGCAGAGTAGTTAAAGGCAATAGCTACATGGTCAGGAAAGCAAACAGAAGATCCAGAGCACTCTGCGGGAGCAAGGAAGACCCGTGCCAATCGGCTCACCACTCGCGTCGATCGGCGCGATGGTACTGTTAGCACCGACCGGCTCACTCATTGCGCCGATCGGCGCGAGGAAGAGATTGACCTCTCTGGACTGAAAATGGGTATGGAAATAGAAAGGCATGGCCCTACCATGTTCTCGGATACTCAACTGCTGACAAAGACAGAGAGAGTGCGGCAACACGATGAGCAATTTGCAAGGTTCGTCGATGTTATGAAGAAGCTTTACATCAATGTCCCTTTTGTTGATGCTATTCAAGTACCTACCTATGCCAAGTACATTAAGGACATGATGCAAAACAAGAGGTCTCTAGCTTCTGAAGAGGTTATGAAGGTCACTAAGGAACTTACGACGGCGATCAATGATGTTGCACTTGAGAAGAAGCCTGACCCTGGATCACCAAGCATCAAATGCATAATCGGAACAAGGATATTTGATAGATGCTTGTGCGATCTTGGAGCAAGTGTAAGTGTTATGCCCCGTCATATATTCACAAGTCTCAATTTGCCTTAATTGGAGCCTACGGGTATGTGTTTGGAGTTAGCCGACCAATCTGTACGCTTCCCTGATGGAATTGCTGAGGATGTGCCTGTTCAAATTGGAAATCACATCATCCCTGTTGATTTTATTGTGCTTGATATGGATAAGAGGATGAGAACCTTGTTGATCTTAGGCAGACCCTTCTTGAGGAAAGCAAAGGCAAGTATTGATGTTGGGAGTGGTGAGATAAGCTTTGATATAAGTGGAACTCCCTACTCTTTCAAATTTTGCCAAAGGGGAGAAGAGTGTCATGCTATTGATGAAGTGAAGAGATACAAGACACCGAGGCAACGTGGCATCGAGAGTGATTGGAGGGGATGTAAGGATAGGTCGTCCGAGGTATATGAGCTATTAAGATAAGTGAACTTTGTAGTGTCGCGGTCTTACACCCCACACTGCGACACTAAGGATTGATTGCTCACAGGGAGGTCAAGCTCTTTGACCTCTAAATAACTAGATCGCTCTTGGGAGGCAACCCAATTGTTAGGAGATTTAGAAGTTGATTAGTGCTTGCAGGAGGGCAACTCGTCTCATTTAGTTAATTAATGCTAGCAGGGAGGGCAACCCGGTGTTTTTAATTTGCTCTTGTAATAAAAACAATCTCCCAAATAAAAGAATTAGAAAAAGTGTGTGTTTAATTCTTGTGTGCTCCTGTGTTGTCTGTTTATTTGTGCAAAACTACGTGTGTGTATATATATATATATATATATATATATATATATATATATATATATATATATATATATATATATATATATATATATATATATATATATGTTGTAGACTAACAACGTAGGAATAAAAGAAAAAGACCAAAAACAGGAAGAAACAGAGCTTGCGCTGTTCGACGCACTCATGCGCCGATCGCCGCATTGATAACAAGTCAGGATAGAAGGCTGACGACACCCAGAATGGAAGAGGAGCTGAAAGCCAACCAACACATCAATTTTCAGAAATAGACCTAGGTTCAAGATGAAGAACGACATCTAGCAAAGAAGCGAGGGGCTAGGAGCAAAAATGGACACCGCGCCGATCGGCGCGAGATGTTGCCCCGATCGGCGCTGTCATCAGATGGGCCCCGCTTTATGTGCTAATGCTACAGGAACATTAGAAAGAATGGATATTAGGTGAAAGAAATGAACACGAGGCAGCAGGATCAGAGCCAGGCCAGAAGACAAGGTGTAAGGAACTTGCGCCGTTCGGCGCACTCCTACGCCGATCGGCGCTGGTACCCGTGCTGTGCCCAAATTGGCGACATATTCGGCAGGCACTGATTCTTAGGAATAGGTATGATTTTTATGCAGGTTTCCAGTGCAGAGGAGACATGGAATTGAACAAAAAGCTGCAAAAGAGACAGCGCGCCGATCGGCGCTGGCTAGAGCCGATCGGCGTAGTTAATCAAGACAACAGGATTCTGTGTTATTCCCCTGCCAGCCAACATGGTGTACCAGGAAAAGACGAAAATGATGGAAACAACGAAAGGGAGAAGAATCAGGAACTAGAGTGGTCGGAGATTTCAAAATTTGAAATGTGCCGATCGGTGCAGTGACCGCGCCGGTCGGCGCAGCCCCAAATTTCAAAATTTTGGGCGGGTCCTTCTCCTGGAAGTTTTCCACACTATAAAAGGGAGGCCAAGCGCCCCTAGTTCGGCACACCATCCTGGTAGTCTCTCCACCTTCCCCACTACCCACAATCTCGCACATGTTCCGCATTCCTCGCAGATGGATCGTCTCCGCTCCTCCATCGGCAAGTTGGGCAAGAGGCTACGACGGGGAAGCAGTTCCGGCGGCAGCGGCGAATCGAGCGGTGACTCCTTGGCTAGGGGGTCTCTGGCGCTCGCGATGATATGTCGGTGGGTGGTGCATCCACCGGCTCAGCAGTGGCAACATATGAGATCCGCGCCCGCCACTCCATCTTCGGTGCGCCCCTTCCGATGGGGCGTGCTACGAGGAGCTAAACGGTGAGAAGTCATGGGGTTCCCAGATCGCCACCATCGCCGGCATTCGTGTCACGCACGGTGGAGGAGGGCTTCACCCTCCTGAGCACGGAGGAACAGCAGCACTACCTCACGGTGAGGGGAAGGTTTGTCCCCAACTTCGGCATGGACGAGATCTTCCTCACCACGATCGGCATGTGGGAGAACATAAGGAGGATGCTAGACAACCTCGGCTGGGTGGACTTCAACCATCTCCCCATGGACTTCAACATCGACATCATCACCGAGGTTGCCTCTACAATGAGGATCAGCTCTAACGACTACGGCAACGAGGCCATCAACTTCCGCGTCCACGACATTAGCTACATGGTGACCATGGAGGCAGCGGCTCAAGCCTTCGGCTTCGACACCAACGCCGATGTGGCCGGCATCTTGGGACGTGGGGAGTTGGACTCCTTTTGGAGGCAGCTCTCGTTCGTCGAAGAGATGAAGCACGGCAACATCCGTAACCCGACCATTCCAATCTTCGGTGGTTGGTGGCACGCACATGCGACAAGGTTCACTCCAGCAACATCACCGATGCGGACTTGTGGTGGCTATACAACGCCATCGTGAGCCCGTCTCACTGCAACCCTACATCGGTGATGATGCGCGGTTGGTTCAAGAAGAGGGGCAAGAAGAGCAAGAAGTTAGCCTTTGGGGGCTATCTTCAACACCTGGCAGCCCATGTCTGCGGTGACGACGGACCGGGAGGACGCGAAGACAAGTGGGAGCTCGCGACAGAGATCAGCGAGAATATGACTCGTGGCAACATTGTCACGGGAAGTGTTCATGCTAGCTTCCATGTCGGCGGCACCAACATTAGGCTCCCGTGTGCGGAGCTAGAAGTTTTTCTCCCTCGCAAGCTAGAGGGGGGAAATTGGCTTGAGGAAGGTCTCCTGGAGGGGGGCCGAGTTCTCAGGGACCACCGTGGGGGACTCGACAACCGGCGACATCTACAGCAGCTGGCAGTGAGTGGAACTCATGGGGGTCACGCCAAGAGCCTCAGCAGTACCAGACAGGGTGGAGCGACGTAGCGGGTGGTTCACAGCCCACTGCGCCGGTCAGTGCAGGTGGCGCGCTGGTCGGTGCACCCTACTTCAGCACAGGCGTTGACTATAGGTACCAAGGACGGGTACCTGTGGTGCCTCCGGTGCCCGGTGCAGACTTCTTCGTGCCCATGTAGGGGTACCTCGACAACAACATGCATCACATCGAGCACATGGAGGACGCCACGTCCCAATGGAGGAACAACCACAACGCGATAGTGGAGGAGTTCGAGCGACTCAAGGCGCGGTGCTATGGCTTTGATCAGCCACCATCTCCACCTCCGCTTGATTAGAATGCCTAGGAGTGGGTATATGTATCGGTTTCCCGGTGTGCGTTTTCTTTATCTTTTGCAATCTTTTTTCTTTATTTGCTTATGTGTGTGTGAGTGGGTTGGGAAACCATGTATCGGGTGTGTTTATTTTCATGCATGTGTGTTAGTAGTAGTTTTATTTTCATGCAGGTGTGTTAGTAGTAGTTTTATTTTCATGCATGTGTGTTAGTAGTAGTTTTATTTTAATGCAAGTGTGCGAAAAACATCACCATGTATTCGAGTTTTGATCTTAATATAATGGTGGCAGTTATTCTCTTTTAGAATAATTGAATTACATATTCTTTCTTGAAAATTGTTGATGAAGATCAAACAATGTTGAGCATTGAATAAAATTTCGAACTTACACTTAATGATTATTCAGCAAATATTTCTTATGTGGAGCAATTCTGAATACCCATGTGCTTCATTGGCATTGTCCAATTCGTGATGATAACTTAGTACCAATCTTTTTATAAATAAATTTTCATGTTGTGAACTTTGGAATTTATTGTTTCCAAGATCCTCACCTACCAATGCCATATTTTGAGCAATACTCATGAACCTTTGATATGAAGATAAACATTAAGTTGATGGTTGAGTTCGGTTAGGATTTAATTCTTTTTTGTATGAACTTTACTAGGATGGCCAAATCCTTGTGTATCTTTTTAGCATTGAATTACTCATGCAAATCTCCAATACTGCTGAGTACTCTATTTTAAAAACAAAGTCTTGTTGAGTATCATTCCTTGACCACATCCTATGTTTCTGGTTGTATTTGAACTTTGAATAAATTTTGAAGTCAGATGAATCAAATACCAACAAAAGCTGGTAAATTCAGGTTGAGAGTCGATCGGCGCTGTTTTGAACCGATCGGCGAAGCAGAGAAAAAAATGCTCAGCTGTTTGCTAAGGGACTAGCAAAATTTTAAGTGGGGGGTGGTATATGACACGCTTATTCTCGAAATTCATTCTAATATAGCCATGAATCATTCCAACCATGTGCAATCTGATAATGGGAGTTCCTTTTTCTTCGAAGATCAAATTTTTGATGCACATGTCCACATATCCAAAGTGTGAGTCCTTTCTTAAATTTTCTTTGACCATCTTGTTAAGTTTTTGTAATTCCAATAAAGAATAATCTCCTAGCTTTACAATATATTGTTGATTTATGTTTGCAATCCTTGAATTATCTCACCTAGCTACTCATATAAGCCTTACATTTAATTATTTGATCATTATGATGTATTATATAGGTTGAGTGATTTGAAAGATGAGTTATTGCCTTGGATTATTTGGAAGATAGATTCTTTATGTTCACAACAATCTTTTAAGTGATTTACATATGTGGAAAAGTTATAATTTATGAATTGGACATGATCTTTTGCTTTGGGGAGAAATTTTGAGCTTTATGCCCATATTTGAATTATTTTGCTGAATACCAATATGAAATACACAACAATAGAACAATGCTCAACATTTGCTGATTTAAGATATCCTTCATGATAAGAAGAGTATGTTCTTTGATTTTTCTCTCTTTTACTTTACTTGGGACGAGCAAAGGTTTAAGTGTGGGGAAACTGTTGGCACTTCCTAAAAGTCCCTTTTATATGTGAATATCACCCCAATTAGAGTATAATTGATACTAATTTAGGCCATTTACCTATGATATTACCTATATATTTGTATATGCGTTGTTTTGGAGCTTTATTGCAGAAACAGGTAAAATTGGCTATTAAAGTGATGCTGGACAAGACAGGAGTCTAGAACTGACGAAAAGCACTGAAGAAGCCCAGTGCATCGATCGGCGCCAGCCCATGAACCGATCGACGCAGGGGTATTTTAGCCCACAGAAGTGACCGAGGCTCATTCTGATGGAAGTTTATCTGATGTTTATGGAAGTTTATCTGCGCAAGACACTTGAAGATATCTGCTTAAAAGATTTATGGAACTTCAAGATCTCGACGTGATGTACAAGACTTTATCTCGAAGGAAAAGGCCCACATGGCAGCTGTGGAAGACAGAGGAACTGACTCGGAGCACAAACCAGAGAGAACACGGCTTGCGCCGATCGGCACAATCCTGCGCCGATCGGCGCAACCGACTTATTTGCTAGAAACTGAGTCCTTCACGAGTAGAACCCCTATATATACTTGTAACCCCTAGCCGTGATCAGTACCTCGAGGAGGAGGCAACAGAGGGACAACAGATTCGTGAGTTAGAGCCACCGGGGCTTGCCCCGTTAGAATAGATCTCTAGTTGAGTTTCAAGGACTATTGGTGTAAGAGTTGATCCATCAAGGTAGGCCATCTCGACGGTGATGAATCTTACTCTATGTATCTCAAGGATGATTGTATATGTTGATGATGGTTTTGGTGATTTGTCTATCTTGATTCTATAATCATGCATGTGGTTATTCTTATTGCTTAATTCTAGGCTAAGTAAGTTGATATTATCTTAATCGTGGTGATTAGGATAGTATTCAGACATTGTATTGATTATGGTTGCTTGATGATACCGGTAGTGTGGTTTAGCGGTGACTGTACTAAACCTGCGCAGCACTATTGGATAGTTGAGTAGGGTGAGATACTCGCGTGATTAAGGGTTTCCTCTCGACAGTTATAAATCAGGAGCCGCTCGGAAAGCAGGGTGGTCTTATTCATTATAGGTTTTCATTGATCCATGTAATTATCCATTATGATGTTGTTTAATTAGACTATCTGGTTACGATCTCACTAGTGGATATCTGGCTACTCACCGAATAGTTTTAGCTTTGGCTTTAGCTTTGGCTTTGACTTTCACTCTACTTCAACTTCGCTAGAGTGCCGATCGGCTCAACACTCGCGCCGATTGGCTCAACAACTTAGATCCACAACAGTGCCGATCGGCTCAACACCAGCGTCGATTGGCTCAACAACTTAGATCTGCAACAGTGCTGATTGACTCAACCCTGTGCCGATCGGCGCAACGACAGAATTGCTGTCTGGCGCACCTTTGCGCTGGCCAGTCTCCCTTTCATACAACCTGAACTTGATAGTAGCCTTGATTGGATCTTTTACTGTTAACTTTGTTTAATTATCCCTAAGGTCTTAGTGGTTCGATAATACCTTGGAATACTCTAAGGGAAAAAGTGCTACAATTGTACACCGTCCTCTTGCGGTATATAAGTGGGTGCGCAGTAACGACCAACACAGGTGCAAGTCATCTAGTGTACAGTCAAATAATAGGCAATAAGATCTAACTGTAGACTGGACAGGAGACAAACCCTAGAATTGCAATTAACAGATAATCAAGGTATTAATTGCAGACTAGGTTGAGCTAATTAATTAATTAATGCAACTAATGATGGGAATTAGTACTAGTTGCATCAATTAAGTAAATACTCCAAATCATGGCATAATTCGATGAATGGAAGATCAGTGTGATACCCTGAGGAAGTGTGTCGACGTGCCGAGAACAAAGAAACACCGAGAGAACTCTCCGATCATCAAAAAACATGGACTTTTGGCTTCTTGGCACCGGCAATGGAGGTGGAAGTGAAAGGCTCGGCTCTGGTCTCTCTCTGGGCATGCACGCGCGCAAGGTGGAGCTGCTGCCGATGGAGATGCACAATGGCGAGGGGGTGGCGGTGGCACTCGGCGGCGGCGGCTGGCGCGAGTGGAGGCGGCGATGCTGTGCGCGGGTGCGGGTGAGGCAGCAGCGCGTGTAGGGGTTGCGCAAGTGTGACGAGGCAGTCGACGACGAGCGGTGGTGCTGTGCAGGGGTGGCGGCACTGGAGATCAAGGTGGTGAGGTGCACGGTGGCGAGGGAGAGAGGGAGTTGGGAGCGTGAACTCGGCGGCGAGAGTCGAATGAAGTAGAGACCAAAGGTCTCTGACGCGATTTTGACCTAAGTCAAAAGTCACACGGACGGCCGAGATTGAACAAGGAATTGATCGACGGCTCAGATCAGGATTCGCTTCGCGTGATCAAATGAACTGACCGGATGGTCCACTCATTAGACAGGACTGTCTGGTCACTTTGGGAAACCTGGAAATCAGGGTTCTGGACAACAGAACAGCGTGCAGACCGGACTGTCCGATCTTTACCGAGAGATCGTCTGGTCCCCATTTCTAGTTTCCGAAGCGTTGTGTATTGCTACATAGACTGGACTGTACGGTTCTATGACTGGACTGTACAGTCACCTCCAGTAATTGCTAAGTCAAGGACTTACTCCATTTTCCAAGTTTCCTTGCTAAACACACAAATAAACACTGCACTTGGAATATAGAGGGAACTCTCAAACACTTTTTTTCAAATAGTGGCACTCTATGGTTTCATAGTTTTTGCAAATGTCAAATGAAAGATCGAGCAAATAAGAACCAAGGCAAATAAGAACCAAAGGGATATGTATGAGCCTTAGCCCTTCAACCGCGTGAGTAGATTTAACCTCAAAGTTCATAAGAGCTTGCTCAATGGGCATGAAGCACAATCCTTTCCTTTGGTCACACTTACGGAGATGTAATCTCATATAGAGCATGAGGCACAAATATCTCCAAATGGGACAAGCCTCCTTTGTGTTTCCTATATGATGCATGCAACAAGCAATCTACACATGCAATGAAAGTAAACATGCCATGTGAATACAAGAAATATTAAGAACAAAACACAAAGGAAACCTAACAATGTCAAGTTTGAACCCACCCCTCCCAAGCTTACTCACTATAAGCATGCCCTTGCCTTGAGAGAAGTCAAACCACCATCTCAAGCACTCCCCCTTTCTTATAGCTATCTTGGATGGGTTAGACATTGACTAATTTTTATATATTTTTCTTTTAGTTATTTACACATGCATAGATGCAAAGCATACTAGTCACAAAGGAGTCCTAAATCAATGCAAGAGAAAGAAAAACACACTACAACTACCAAGAACTAACACGATTACCTCCCTCATGAGTAGATAGGTCGTTGAGGTCCATGTCACTTGTGGCGGACTTTGCATGATCTTCATGAAGGCGCTCGGTCCACCACCACCACCATCTAGGTCTTGTCCTTGGGCACCCACTTGTACATAGCCGATCTCTCAATATCAACAATGCACTTAGGCACCCATATGCTCTTGACCTTCCTCTTCTTGTTTGGTGGTCCCAAGGCCTTAGCTTTCACCTTGCCATCCTTGTTCCTAAAAATCTTGAAATGTGTGTTGTTGTGAAACAAGTTAGCATTAGGTAAAACAATGGAACTTCTCACCATACGACAATCCTTGGTGGTGTGGCCATCCTTGCAACACCTCTCACAATAGTAGTCATCGGCAAGAAGGGGTTTGATCCATGTGGGGATGGAATCACTCGTCCCTATGATGTCGATGGTGGCGGGATATGAGCCAAGTCCCCGATGGGAGACATTGGTCACAAGGTTCCTCCCAAGAATCTCCTTATGGATGGCTCTACCTCGTGTGAGCCTCTCAAAGCCGTCCATCACCGTCTTCCTCTCTTCCTTGAGCTTGTGATATTCTTCCAACATGAATGGCTCAAGAGAAGAGGTCTTGGAGACTTCATTTACTTGGTTGTTCCCAAGTATCTCCCTATGAGTGGCTTTGAGTCTCTCATATCCCTTCATCATCATCTCCCTCTCTTCCTTGAGCTTGTGAAGTTCCTTCAAAACAAGTGGCTCAAGAGAAAAAACCTCAACCGAGGTGGTTAGTTCATCACACATAGTAGAAGCATCACTCTTGGATGAACTAGAGGAGGGAGAGGCAAGGTTCTCAACATTGATGGTCTCATAAGTAATCTCAAGGGCCTTGTTCTTCTCATGAAGCTCTACATGATCACCCTTGAGTTTGTCATAACTCTTATTTAGGGCCTCATGAGATATGACAAGGTCCTTTAGCTCACTCTCAAGCTCACCAACACGGTCCTTAGCCAACTTACACTCTTTTCTTACCACATCCAACATTTTGGATTTCTTGATGGTGATGTTGTGGGCTTGCTCTAGCATACTCCATAGCTCAGCACATGAGAGCTCCTCATCATCGCTATCATCGCTGCTCTCATCCTTACTCTCCCCAAGTTGGCTCGCAGCCAGGAGGCATGTGGCAGGTGGAAGAAGAGCTCGTGTAGGTGTGGTCTTGATCATGGCTAGACCGGCCACTTCTTCATCACTTGAGAAAGAGGACTCATCACATGAGTTGGCACTTGTCTACTCTCCAACAAGAGCCTTGCGAGAAGACTTCTTCTTGTAGTCTTGAGCTTTGTTTTTGCCTTTGCTCTTGTCCTTGTTGAAGTACCTCTTCTTCTTGTATTTGGCCTTGGGGCCTTCTTCTTCTTCACTTGAATCTTGTGGCTTGAATGCTTCTTTCTTGGGCTTTGGGAATTCTCGGACAAAGTGATTCTTTGAGCCACAGTTGAAGCACTTGCCTCTTGACTTGGAAGCAAACTTGTTCTTGAAGTTCTTCATCTTCCCCATGAGAAGTGCCAAGTCTTCGGTCAAGTCACCCTCATCATCATCATCCTCAATGATCACCTTCTTCTTGTACTTCTTGCTCTTGCTAGGTTCTTGCTTGTCAGCCGGTAGAGCAAGGTTGGATGGTTGAGGATCATCCATCCCCAATTGGTAGCTCGCGAATGATGTGGAAAAGGGTTCCCAATCTTCCGAAAGGTTCTAGATACGTTGATTTGGTCGGAGGCGACACACAAATCGATCCGGCTTCAGAACAGCACGTTCTAAACCCCACAATCGCAGCACGACGTCTCCTCTGGTTATTAACCGTCCTAAAATGATTGACCTCGTCGAGAAGGCTAATCCCTGCCTGTGAATCAAGAACACAAGCAAGAACAAAGAAGAAGGCAACACAATTGCAGATATATTATGAATCTCACGAAGTTGGGGTCTCACAAACCGTGATGACGGCGAAACTATTATGAATAGAATAATCTAAGCAAAACCCAAACCCTAATGGTGCGGTGGCGGCTGTATATGAAGACCCTAGGGTCGTGCAAGACCCTCTGGACGCACCCCTAATTGGGCTCAACTAGATACAAAGCCCAAAGGCCAAAAACAGGCGACGCAGTACCGAAACAGATTCTGGACCCTCTCTTGTTTCGATGATTCCCGATGACTCCGGATGAATTTTGATATGAGACCGGTGGCATTGGAAAGGTCTTCTTCTTATCTTTCCGTGCATATGTATAACGTCCAAATCCGAGTCCGTATACATCCTGGATATCCATTTTAGTGCAGACTGATCCTAAACCCCGAAATAGACTCGAAGTCGGTTTTGGTTGGGCCTCCACCTTGGCTTCCACGTCCTTGCTGGTCCTCCATGTCTCCAAGTCCTTCTCCCATCATCTCCTGGTCCTCTCCATGGTTCCTAATTACAATATAATCATTAGGTAGCAAACCATTCTCAAAAGTGACATATAATAAAGAACGTACGAATGAGCTCACCTCAAAATTTAGTCGTCGTGCACGAGCTCTAGTCATTGGACCTTGCAAGTCCAGAATTGGAGGAGTGTTGCATGTATCCTTAGGAGTGATGTCCTCATCATTGAAGGCGGTGATCTTTCCAAGTACATCCTTCATAGTCTTGGACTTGAGGTCACCTTACAAGATGAAGGTGATGATGAACTCAAACTTGAGGTCTTTGAATAGCCTCAAGAATCTTCTTACCACCTCGACGGGCTTCATCTTGAAATCATTTCCAAGTGCATTGATCTCCTCCACTAGGACATGAAAACAAAAACGAACAGTGTTAGCTCTCTCATATGGCAATCTAGTGAAGTTATCATAGTTGTTCTTCAGCACATAGTATCTTTCCTCTTTGACATCACTGGTGCCCTTATAGATCCCCTGAATCTTAGTCCATATACCATATGCTGAGGAACTAGCATCAAGCTGAGCAAAAACATCCTTAGAGATGCAAGCAAACAAAGCATTCTTGGCCTTAGTATTACACTTAATGTAGTTGGGCTCAAGTAGGTTCACATTCGCATCGGACTCGTGAGTGACTGACCATATCTTCGGATCAAGGGGCTGAAGGTAGGCTTGCATGCGAGCCTTCCAATAAGCATAGTCCTCACCATTGAATATAGGAACACTCCCCGCCTGTCTCGGCATCCTTACTCAAGGCGGTGAAGCCTCAAAGATGAGCACTTGGCTCTGATACCACTTGTAAGGACCGAAGGCATACCGAGAGGGGGGTTGAATCGGTAAGCCGCTCACGAATCCAAATACTTCAATTCCGCTACTCAAGTCTAACAAGATAAGCAACCTAAACAAGTCTAGTAGGCCAAGACCCTACACATGCTAGTGTTTATGAAAAGATAAAGTGTGGAAGCCAATCACACTAGCCTATGCAAGCCACAAGTCACCCTACTCACTAGAGCACACAAATGCAGAATAGTTAAGAGAGGGTCAAGGAATGCTCATGATTTTTCCCGAGATCTCGGAAGGATGGCGCCTTCCCCTAATCCTTGTTGGACCACTCCTACCGGAGTCCTAGTCCCTCCCGCCACTAAGTGGAGTTCTCGCCCACGAGCCCACAATCACTCCTCGAGTGAAGACATGGTGTGTGTCACCACTGCATAAAGCACAAGCTCGCCTCCCTTGAGAACTTGCCGGACTCCCCGAGCCAACACGGGCACTCACTAGCGATGCCCCTTTCAACGGCGGGCTCAAACCATGTACAAACGTGTGATGGCCTTCACAATCGATCACGATAGGCTCGATCACCGACACCTAACCGGTCTAGCTCTCACCATAGACCAAGAGTAACAATCTAGATCACACCCTCAAGAACACCCTAGCCTTAGATGTGCAAAATGCTCAAGGTACTCTTCTCTAGCACTCTCAAGATATACAATATCTCCTCCTAGTGCTCTCCTCTTTTCCTCTTGGACCTTACCAAATGCTCTCAGGTAATCCACTGGCCAAGAGAGGTCTCCAGGACCCCAGCAACGAAGTTATATAGGCTTCCAACCTCAAACTAGTCGTTGCTCCACGAAATTGCCTTTCTGGACACACTGATCCGACTATTCGATTACTGCCTACCCAGATCGTCCGGTCACTCTGTAATGGCTCTCCTCAGCCGTCAGCCTCCTCTGTCCTAGCAAAATCCTGTACTGACCAGACTATCCGGTCACTGAATCGGACTGTTCGGTCCACTTTCTCTCTCCATTCCAGGAGCCTCCGTGAAATGCACCTCTCCTGTCTTTCCTGCACTCCTACAGACCGGACTGTCCGGTCTGTATGGAGTCTCCTGTTGACAGAGTTCTTGCTCCTCGCGCCAAGTCCAGTAAAACTCCCATAGTGACAGTACAGTCTGGTCTCTACTGACCCCTCTGTCCGGTCTCTATGTCTAGAAGCTGAAACTTGACGTCCTCGCTTGACTTTGTTTCCCGGCTTCTCCGAACAGCTCCTTGGCTTCCCCGCTGTTACCTAGTGCTTGTGATTTCACTGAGCAACCTTGCACATCACCGACTAGAGATGACCTAAGAGAATGACCTAGATCCCCTTGATAGTCCGGTTTTTCCTATGGACTCAAAGCCCTAACAACTACTCAAGTGTTCCAAACACTTGCACCATAGCTTGTTCTCCGCTTTGATCCATCTCCATCAACCCTTAGACACCATCAAGTTCACAAGTCTCCATGCTTGCGGTCATTGTCATCAATCGTCAAGGACACCATCACTCATATGATTTG
Source organism: Eleusine coracana subsp. coracana (assembly GCA_032690845.1). Classification (NCBI taxonomy): domain Eukaryota; kingdom Viridiplantae; phylum Streptophyta; class Magnoliopsida; order Poales; family Poaceae; genus Eleusine; species Eleusine coracana. Next base: position 20,675,656 of record CM064418.1, on the reverse strand, counting down.
CAATAGAGTTAAGAGATAATTCCTTCATAGACAACACTCATGTAGATGTTAGCCCACAATTTCATAGTTGTCATCTATCACCAAAATATTCATACCACGGAGATCCAATCATCAATGGTCATGAAGCTTACAATTGGCCGGCCTACTTGTGGCACCTGAACCAGTGCGGCGGCGCGAGTAGACCAGCAAAGGTTGGGCTTGTGGCAATTCAGCGTCGTTGTTGCTGATGGAGAGGCGCTCAAGCTGGTGGCTGGTCGAGGCATGGCCTCCCAGGTCCACCAGCGCATGAAGCATTTCACGGAGAGCTTAGGATAGAGGAGCATCGCCGTGTGGTGGGATGAAGCTTTAAGAGCATCTCCAACAGACTTAGTATTTTATTATCTAAATTTAGAAAATTTAGTTTTTATAAATATAGAAAAAAGTCGAGTTTTTCTAATAGGCTAGCCAAAATCTAGAGTCTATATTTTTTAAATATTACATATCAGTTTATTCCAATAACCAATCATGGCTCCCTAGACCGAGCCTCCTCCACAACCTATTCCCTGCTGCTGCCTACACTCCAGTTGCCACAAGAAGCTGCATCCGCCTAAGCTGCACATGCTAGCACGAGAAGCCACACCCGAGGACATTGACTCAAATCAATGCATGTGGAATCAAATTGCTCCCAGGACAATACTCCTTCTGCCTCTTGCCACATGACCTAGTTTTCCATTCACAACTTGAGATACGGAACAACTTGGGGGTGGGCTGGGCCGGTGTAGGACTACGGCAGGGAGAGGGGGGATGCTGCCTGCTAAAGAAACTGGGCCTCTACCTGACCCCCCCCCCCCCTTCAGGTCATGCCCCGTGCCAAGGGGTCGGCCCAAGCACGGTACGATGAACCAGGTCATGTCATCCCATTTGCCTCGGCCCAGATGCCCAGATATATGGGACATAATATTCGATCCCTACCATTATCAACTCCCAGAGGATCCGCCGCCTTAGAACCGTGACATGGTGGCATGTACGGCCACGAGGGACGAGGCGATTGACTTGGTGGCAGGCGATTGTTCCCGAGGGCGAAGCAGTTGGTGTGGATGAGCAGCGGTGCGATTGTTCTCGGCAATGTGATTTCTAGATGGGCGGTGGAGCAATTTGTAGACAAGCGGAAACGAGAGGGAATACGCAGGGGGGTGGCTGATCTACGCATGCGAGAGGAGTGGCTTGTGCACGGGAGATACAGATGACAAGCCTCAACCAAAGGCAAAAATAGAGAGTCTGAGCTTCGGAATAGCGAGCGGTGGAAGCAAAAGGATAGGATATAGAGTTTGTTGATGGTATTTTAACCCCAACTTTTATATATTTAGTTACTTAATTTGCTTTATAAATTCTATTGTAGATGCCCTCATAAGAACAAAAACAACCAGTTAAGATAACTGTTATTTTTAGGTGACGAAGAAGATTATAAAGTAGTAGGTGTTTGGATAGAAACAAAATTCATTAATTCGAAGTTTTCATTAAAAAAAAACCTAGTAAACTGACAGGGGAAGGAATTGTGGGTCTACGGTTAATTTCACTAACACGTATGCCTTCCACAGTTGCCATGTCGGTAGTTTTTCGATCGCTCCTTCGGCCGTAGTTTCTCCGTCCGTCTTGTGACCCAGACAGCTTGTGTGGGCCTGGTTTTGCAATTCTCTGTTTGCTTTGCCTCTTGTCATTTCGTCTCATTGCTCGAGTGTGTTGTGTTTGATGTCCTTGCCTTCCAAGTGATGTGGCCATTTTTTCAGCCGCTCGTAGCGTCAGTCGGCCCATGTGTGGGTCTCCTTTTGCTGCGTTCTCATAGTTCCACTTGTCAGCCCATGCAGTTCTCTACCCCTTCGTATGCCAACCGGTCCTGTGTGGGTGCGCGGGTTCTGTTGGCCCAACCCACTTGACGAGGCCAGCCTGCCCGTGTTTGGCGCTCGCTTGGCTTTTCCTCCTCCAGGGGAAGAGGAAGGGGCCGCTATGGGTGATGAGTGTAGTGCACGGTGGATTGGAGCGTGACAACTACTCGTGGTGGACAGAGTGTGTCGAAGATTGAGCAAGGACATTGAGGGGAGGAGGGAGGATGGTGCCTTCGGCCATCATGGGTTAGGATTGGCGAGATCTTGCAATTAGGGATCCCTAAGGAGTGGCTCTCAGTGATTAGGAAAGTGGTCATACCACTACCACAAATATGGTCTGTAGCGGCGGTAGCAAAAACACCGTAGTGCCGCGAGCAAAAATAAACCGCCGTTATAGGGTCCAGAAGGCCTATCCTGATGCAAACCGCCATTACAGGAGTCATTTTAACAGCGGTTGACATTGTCAATCGTCACTATAGACCAGTTTTGATTTTTAGCGGTGGTCAACAAAGTCAACCACCACTAAAAATTTGGTTGACTTTGTTGACTGCCGTTATTGTGCTCAAGTGGCCCATTTACTATATCTGGCCCAAGAAACAGTGTTAGGGTTTCAAAAACCTAATTCTTTTTTCTCTCTACTGCCTCCCACTCCCTCTCCCCTCATCCAGAGTCGCCGCCTCCCTCCCTATCCCTCCACGTGCGGCAAGCACCTCCCCCTCACTCACCCTCCACGTGCGGCGCGCCTCCCCCTCCATGCACGGCATGGCGACGAGCGCCTCCCCCTCCATGCGCGGCATGGCGGCAAGCCCCTCCTCCTCGAAGCGTAGTGCGGCGGCGGCGAGCACCTCCCCCTCCCTCCTGTCCAGGCACAGATCTGCCACCTCCTCCTCGCTCATCCACTGCAGCGGGCTCGGCGGCGACCCGGGGTGGCTCGGTGGCCTGGCGTGCGAGGAGGCTGAGGCGGGCTCACAGATCCGGTTAGGATAGGTCGAAGGCTCATCATAGGATCACGGATCCGGCTGCCATCCTCTACCCCCTCGAGCGCTGCCCCCTCCTCCGACGATGGGCGAGCTTCCTCGCTCAAGAGCACGCGCACAGACGTTGGAGGCCAAGGCAGGCCAAGCACGCTAGTTCAATGGCGGGCACCTTCTCCAGTGGCCATATTCGGCCATGGCGCGGGTGGCCTAGTGGTCTGACCGGGCCACAGGTTTGGGTTTATTTTTATTTTTTTTTGAATCCGTAGCGGCGGGTGACAATGTCACCCGCCGCTACAATAGGGTTTTTCACGGGTGGGTGGTTCATCCCAGAAACGACCCGTCATGATAAACAATTATTTTTAGCTGTGTTTGCATAGCGGCTGGTGGACGACCCGCCGCTATAGTCTATTTTCACCCGCCGCTATAAGCCTTCTTTCTAGTAGTGTACGAAGCAGCACGTGGCATCAGAGAGGTGGAGCAAGCTTCATGGTCGAAGGAACGGGAGAAGACAACGCAACTCAAGATATGCTGGATTAGCGTCTGGAGAAATCTATTGTGAACTCAAGCCATGGGCACGGTTCAGCTGTTGGTTTTTTAGATCGGAATGTCGAATAATTTTTATGGGTTCCTTGCTCTGAAGTGGAGGATCTAGTGAGTAGAGGAGAGACCAGAGAGAATTAGGACATAAGGAGGATACTTCACTAATGAGGCCTCTCTTGTGAACTCAAGCCATGGGCATGGCTCTGTTGCTGGGTTTTGAGAGCAGAATGTTGAACGATTTTTATGGGTTTCTTGCACTCGGGTGATGGATTTAGTGAGCAGAGGAGAGAGAGCTAGAGGATTTGGAGAGGAGAGAACGGATTCACCAGGTAAGGCTTTGGAGCGGTCATTAGTGGGCAGCAGAAAGCCTTTCTGTGTGGCAGACATTTGGTGCTCGTGTGTCTATCATTAAAAAAGGAGAAAAAAAATATAATACATTTATTATATATACTAGAAAAGTGTCCGTGCGTTGCTACGGTCTTTAAAAACAAAACACTTTTTATATTTTAAATATAAATTATTTATATAATATAATTATTAGATATATATAATATTATTAACATTTTTACATGAAAGATTATATTTGTATTACTGTTGGTGCTTCTTAGTATATCATTTTATATGTCAAAAGTAATAATTTTATCAATATTTTTTACTATTTTCTAAAAGCTTTATCCGGAACGAAAAATCAATTCACGGAGTCCAGAAATAGCACTGCATTATAATGTGATTTTGGAATTGAAGATTTGCTCTAATAGAAAAAGTTAAAACACAAAAGTTGTAGATCTCGTTGAGTCCTTTTCAAAACATATATGGATCATATTATTTGTACTATGGAGCTACGAGATATGGCCCTACACAGAGACCTGCGTAGAGGAGTCCGAATCAGAATAAATATTTTTGTATCGCATATTTGGAAATTAAAACTGCGGGATCTGGACTTCTATTGAATACCAAAGTTATAGAACTTTTCGAGAGCTACGCAATAGAGTCTATGTCGATGCTCAAGACCGGCAGTAAATATATAGGACTACGTCGAGACCAAGAACTATGATGGTTACATAAGACGCCAAATTATACAGGTTCGGGCCCTCTCAATGAGAGTAAAAACCCTACGTCCTGTGTTCTGTATTATATTGATTGTCACGAGATGCTCTCTCTCTCTCTCTCTTTCTCTCTCTCTCTCTGATGGAGGGTACCCTGCCGCCTTATATATTCGGTCGGCAGGGGGGTTCAGGTAGAGTCCTAGTCCTACTCTACAAGGATTCTATATGGCAAGTCTAATCTTTCTTGTCTTGCACTCCAAGCCGAGTCGGTCGGCTTTCTTGTTGATGAAGTATCCGGTCGGCCACCGACTTAGCCTTGTATAAGGATACTTGTAAAGCAAGTATCCCACAGCAACCCCCGAGTGCTTTCTGATTTTGAGCTTTAATGATCCGAATGATCTAAAGATCATAAATTAGGAAGATCTCATTATCGAAATTTCTGATAGATCTAGTGCACCAGATCAGGTGTAGCCCCCGACTCTTGTATAATTTGGAGACTAACAAATAATGCAAGAGTCTAATTATATTAGCTCTTATTAATTTGTTTATAGATATTCAAACCATTAAGTTTGAATCTTTCAGACCTTTGGTCATCAAACCCTTGGGTCCTATTGCTAAGTGACCACTTTGTCGACCGATCATCAAACCGGTCGAGTGGCACATATTATTTCCGAGTGATGGGTCAGTCGGAAATTTATGACTCTAGTCATATTCAGCATTAAGCTAAATGACTTTAGTCATAATATAGCTTTTCCCTAATTTCAATCACCCGTTTAAGTCCAAATTTGGTAATTCTGGTTATTTAACTTTAGTCAGTACCATAACCTTTGAACTTGTAACCATATGACCATCAAGTCCTTTGCCACATGATCATCAAATCACATAGATATGGTGAAATAATTCTTGGGTACTTCTCATCAAAGAAGCCCCCGAGTCTCATTTTTCTGGGTTTGTAACCCTAATGGGCTTAACCCCTTAATTAACCTTTAAGTTAATATTAAGGTCGCACTACAGTACGGCCCACCCTGGCCCATGGGACCCTTAGGTCAAAAAAGGCAAGGGTATAAAAGGCTACACCAGGTTGACCTTCAGTCCATGCCGCATTTGCACGCGAACTCTTCGTCTTCCTTGTGCCTTCTTTGCTCTCGCGACTCCTCTATTTTTTCGGCTAGGGTTAGCTTCCTCGCTTCCGGCCGCCACAGATCCCACCGCGTTTAGCCCCCGAGCTTTGGCGAAGTTTCTCAAACTCCTCCACTGCGTCCAATCCTGTTTGCGATGGGTCGCAAGAGGACTTCCATTTCAATCCCAGCTTCTTCCGCCACCGCCACCGCCGCCGCTGCGTCGTCCTCGTTGGAGGTCAACATCCCGGAGCAACTTCGGGAGTTCTCGAAGAGCAGCCTTTCTCAGGCTGACATGAACAAAATGGTGGTGGATGGTGTCCTTCCAAAGCAGGCTCGGATCGACTGGAAGATACCTCGCGAATTCTGCCCCATCCCCATTCACCAGCAGATCGTAGTGTTTCGCTCATTCTTTGAGGATGGCTTTGGAGTTCCCTGCTGCAGTTTTTTGCACGGACTCCTTTTTTTCTATGGGGTTGAGCTTGTCAACCTCAATCCCAACTCCATTCTTCATATTGCCATCTTCGTACATTTGTGCGAAGCTTTTCTTGGCACTCTCCCCCATTTCAATCTCTTTCACCATCTATTTGTCCTCCGACCGCTGCCAACCAAGGATAACCAAGTGGCCATAGACGGAATCAGCATCCAGTTATGCAAGAAGGAGGCCTACATCAATGTCCCATTGAAAACCGGAAACAAGAATTGGAAGGATGAGTGGTTCTATTGTGACAACCCTCCCCCTGTTCTTGCCAACTTCACTGGTGCGAAGGCTATTCCCCAAGCGCATTGGACAGAGAGGCCCAATTCGATCGATCCTCAAGTGGTCGCTCTGCTCAAGAAAATTGTCGATCTGAAGGCTGAAGGCGTCGATGGCATCACAGTCGCCAAAAGCTTTATCATCCGACGAGTTCAGCCCTTGAAGCTTCAATGTCACCCATCATGGGACTATGTTGATGAGGATGAGACCAGGGAAGTGTCGGACCCACTGAATGGTGAACTCCGCCGAAGACGCTTTGTCGAAGATGTTTGAAGGGGATATCCTTCAGGACCATTCTTTGGTCAAAAAGGCGTATAACAAGGGCACAATGCAAGCCCGAGTAAGCCTCAGTCTGCCCCGAAGACTCCTATCTTGATGTTGTACTCAATGTTTTGATCTTCATGCAGGTGCTGGATACTTATGTATCTCATCCCCCGTTCCCTCAGACCGATACTGAGGGACCTGATTATGTCAAAAGGACACCGTTGACCGGCGCTGGGGGTTCAAGTTCCTCCGTAGGCGCTCGGCCAGTCAGCATCACTCCCGTCATTACTCTGGCCTCCCCTGACAAGCTCCAAAAGCAGACTATCGGGCGCTGACGTCAATATATGGGGGACCAGGATGACGATGAAGAAATAACTGCCGCAAATGCTGGTCAACCTGCTCCTGCAACCTCCAACTGACCTTCAGACTGACCGGAGCCCCCGAGCCCAACTCAGAGGTCAACGGAAGAGGTGGTGCAGACTGGCAAGACTGACCAGCCCTCTCAAAAGAGGAAGGAGACTGATTTTCAGTCGGCTTCTTCAAAGAAGAGGCTATGTCGGATCAAGCTCAAGAAGGCTCCCAGGTTTAATCTTTAAACCCTATACTCCTTGTCTCTTATTGCTGATCTCAACATTTCCTAATCTCTTCCTTCTATGTTTTTTTTGGCAGTCGGACAAGTGATTCTCAGAGTGCTCAGGGATCCAAGGATACTCGGTCTGAGCTCCCACCTCGTCCGACTGGTGTGGCCCATTCGGTTGGCAAGTCTTCAAACATGCCGACCAAAGTGAATAAACCGTTTGAAAAAACGGTTCCTGCCTCCACTCTCGAGCCTCTGCCTCAGACCACTCCAACTAATGTCTCTTTGCCTCTTGAAAAAGGTAAAAGGACTCTTCCTGCAGATATGCTTGGTCGGCCTGAGGTGGAGGATGTGGAGATTTTGCACCAACACCGGGAGTCCAGCAAGGTAACTCAATATTATGCTTTTACCTTGCTTCACTCTCATCTTTTAGCTCATTTATCTTCTGTATATCAGAAAGTGTATGCTCTTGTGGAGTGAAAGCAAGCTCCTAGATTCCATGCTAGAGACTTCCCAGGCCTTGGTCAAAAATATAGAAATCAATCCGACTGTGCCGACTCCCCTATCAACTCCAGAGGTCAAACTTTGGGCTGACTCTTCCTCTCCTTCAAAGAAGATATAATCCTGTAATAGTGTATAACATTAGTAGCGTTTTAGTAATGATACTTGTGTATAAACTAATCTTATGCTTTTATAGCTTTAGAGGTTTGACAAATATATCATTGACATGTTTCTTTCAAGAGAAACAAAGATTGCATCGGTCTGCCATAACATATTAGGTTGTAACCCGTAACCGCGTAACAAACAGAATCGACCAATCGACACATGACCTCTCACACTTTGGGCTCTGGGTTTAGTATAGTTGTAGTCTGATGTGCAGCACAAAGTATTTAACCATGATGTATAAGCGTAAGACCAAAATAATAAAGACCAAAACTCAAGATCTCAAGATCTCATGATAATAAGTCGGTCAAAAAATAGGCCAAAACCAAAATATGGTTAGACCAAGATGGGACATTATTGCTAGCCCCCTGGCTCGATTGGTTAATAAAATAAATTAAGGAATCGAGACAATATAGAATGAAAATCATCAGAAAATCTTTCATTAAAAAAGACTGAAGTTTCATTTATAAATAATGTATAAATACATAAAATAATAGCTAAGTATAGAAACGACGTAGCTGATTTATGTTCCAGGAGTTTGGAATATCATCGCCATCTTCATACATCAGTCGGTAAGCCCCCGGGAGAGTGACTTCCTTCACTACATACGGTCCTTCCCACTTCGGAGAGAGCTTATGCTGATTCTTTGTCGATTGCACTAGGTAAAGCATTAGGTCTCCAACTTGAAAGTGGCGACTGCAGACATTCTTATCATAATAACGACGCAAGCCTTGTTGGTAGAGTGCTTACCGAAACAGAGCGCGATCACGCAACTCCTTTGCCGCAATCAAATCAATCTCTCGGTTCTCCTCACAAAGCTTTTCATCGTACGCTTGAACTCGTGCCAAGACAAGACTGACCTCAGTCGGCAACATAGCTTCTGAGCCATAGACCAATGAAAAATGTGATTGTCCAGTAGCCCGACTGGTGTTTGTTCAAAGCCCCCAAAGGACTGAAGGCAACTCTTTGACCCACCGACCGGCATAAGGTTTGAGTCTGTCAAATATCCGTGGCTTTAATCCTTGAAGAATCATACCATTGGCTTCGATCTGCCTATTGCTTTTTGGATGAGCCACTGATGCAAAGTGGATCTTTATTCCCATCTCATCGACAAAGTCCCGGAACTCCATTGAAGTGAATTGAGTGTCATTATCGGTAATGATACCATGAGAAACTCCAAACCGAGTGAATATATCTTTGACAAACTCGATCGCCTTCTTGGATGTAATCTTGCCGATCGGCTTCGCTTCAATCCACTTGGTGAATTTGTCGATAGCAATAAACAAATGAGTAAACCCGCCTGGCGCTTTCTTGAAAGGACCGACAATATCAAGCCCCCAAACAGCAAAAGGCCAAGTCAATGGTATCATGTGAAGTTGCTGTGAAGGCACATGTGTTTATTGAGCGAAGAATTGACAACCCTCACACTTCCGAACAACTTGGTGTGCATCTTCGACCGTCGTGGGCCAATAAAACCCTTGCCGGAAAGCTTTGCCGACCAAAGTCCTGGAAGCTGCATGATTGCCACATATTCCCGAATGAATCTCTTCTACCAACTTCTGGCCTTCAGGAATTGAGATGCATCGCATCAAAATGTTGGAACCACCCCTTTTATAAAGTTGGTCCCCCACCAACAAGTATCCTTGAGATCGGATCTTCAACCTTTGTTGCTCATCAGGATCCGAGGGCAGCGTTCCCTTATCCAAATACTGGATGAGTGGGTCACGCCAGTCGGTCTTGGAGACGTCATCGCCAACAAGATCAGCAACAATACTCATCAACATGTTCGACCGGGGTGAAATTGTTGGGGAATCCAGAACATGTGGGAAAACACCGGGCGGTACTGCAGCCCGAGATGATCCTATCTTGGCTAACTCATCAGCCGCCTGGTTATTATCTCGGAGAACATGTGTGAACTTCAATCCATCAAACTTGTCTTTGAGTTTTCGCACTTCTTGGAATTAAGCACTCATGTTATCATCTACACAATTCCAATCCTTGGTGACCTGATTAATGACCAAGACCGAATCACCAAATATGTCGATACGCTTAATGTCGAGTGACATAGCAATGCGCAGACCATGTAGGAGAGCTTCATATTCCGCAGCATTATTAGACGCAAGAAACATGATTTGAAGGACGTATCAAAGCCTTTCACCAGTAGGCGAGATAAATACAACTCCCGCACCTGCCCCTTGTAATTGAAGGGAACCATCAAAGTACATTTTCCAGTACTCGATATCTTGGGTAGTAGGAGGATTTTGAATCTCTGTCCACTCAGCAACGAATTCAGCTAACGCTTGTCCCTTTATAGCCGACCGAGGCGCGAACGTAATAGTATACTGACCAAGTTCGACTGCCCACTTGGCCATTTTTCCTTCAGCTTCTTGGTTATGTAACACCGTCCTGAGTGCAAAAGAAGTTTGAACTTCAATTGGATGAGCTTGGAAATAGTGCTTCAACTTCCTCGAGGTGATCAATAATGCATATAACAACTTCAAGATCTGCTGGTACCTTGCCTTAGAGGCGCTGAGAACCTCACTCACAAAGTAGACTAGATGCTGTACTTTTTGCACGTGTCCCTCTTCTTCTCGGTCGACTGTCAAAACAGTACTCACAACCTGGGTTGTGGCCGAGATATAGAGCTGAAGTTTTTCTCCTGGCTCTGGAGGCACCAACACTGGAATACTGCTGAGATGAATCTTTAATTTGTCCAGTGCCGACTGCGCCTCCTCAGTCCTAACAAAGCCATCCTGCTTTCTAAGCAATCAGAAGAGTGGTAACCCCCTAACCCCCAGTCGGGAAATAAAGCGACTCAAGGATGCCATGCATCCAGTCAGCTTCTGAACGTCCCTTTGAGAATTAGGTGGCTTCATATCAAGGATTGCCTTGATTTTATCTGGGTTAGCCTCTATACCTCGTTTTGAAACGATGTAACCGAGTAACTTTCCCGATGGAACCCCAAAAACATACTTTTTAGGATTTAGCTTCATTGAATAATGTCCTAGATTGTCAAAGGTTTCTGCCAGGTCAGAGAGAAGTTCTTCGACTTTCCGAGTCTTGACAACGATGTCGTCAACATACGCTTCAGCGTTCCAACCGATCTGAGTGGTAAGGCAGCGTTGAATACCTCGTTGGTAAGTCGCGCCAGCATTTTTCAGACCGAACGGCATAGTGATATAGCAATAGGCGCCGAAGGGTATTATAAAGGAAGTCTTGATCTGATCTTTGACTCTCAGTGGGATCTAGTGATAGCCTGAATAGGCATCCAGAAAGCTTAAAAGCTCACACCCCGCTGTCGAATCTATAATCTGATCAATACAAGGAAGAGCGAAGGGGACTTTTGGGCAGACCTTATTGAGATTGGTATAATCAACACACATCCTTCACTCTTTATTCTTTTTAGGTACAAGGACTGGATTTGCTAACCAGTTGAGATGATACACCTCCTTTATAAACTTAGCTTCTAACAATCTAACTATCTCCTTCTTTATAGCGTCCTTGCGGTCTTGCACAAATCTTCTAAGCATTTGGCGAATGGGGGTAGCCCCTAGAGGTACCCTTAACACGTGCTCAATCTTTTCCCTAGGAACTCCCGGCATGTCAGATGGTTTCCATGCAAAGATATCCCTATTTTCCTGGAGGAAAAGAGTGAGCGTGAGTTCCTATTTTTCATCAAGGTTGACCCCAGCATAAGTCACCTTATCGGGGTCCTCAGGATCGAGCGAGATCTCCTTGGTTTGGATGTCATCGGTCTGGATCTTGTCCTTGGCAGGTTTCTTTATCGGAACCTCCGCTTCAGTCTACTCCTCTATGCCGACTGCCTTCTGGATCTCCTTTTGGTCTGACAGCATCAACTATTTGGTAGCCATCTCACAACTCTGCACATCGCAATCAAAAGAATTCCGAAGATCAGAGTGGAGGGAGATTATTTTGTTTGGGCCTGGCATCTTGAGGGTGAGATACGGATAGTGTGGAACAGCCATAAACCTAGCCATCGCCGGTCGATCGATGATAGCACGGTATGCTGATTCGAAGTCTGCCACCTGGAAGAGGATACGCTCTGTCCTAAAGTTATCGCGAGTGCCAAAGGTGACTGGCAGACTGATTTGTCCAATTGGGACTAAAGTCTTGCCAGGCACACTCCCATGGAAGGGTGAAGAACTCGGTTGGAGGTTATTGGTTGACAGACCAAGCTCTTGAAGAGTCCTGGTGAAGATTAGGTCCAAACTGCTTCCTTCATCGATGAGTACTCTGTTGAACTTCACCTCCTTCATAGTCATAGCAAGCACCAATGGGTAGCGATCTGGTTTTGGTAGATGTTTTGGATGGTCCGACCGATCAAAGGTGATAGGCATCTCAGACCACCTCATGTACTGAGGCGTAGCTGGCTCCACCGAGTTAATCTCTCGAAGCTCTAACTTTTGCTTGCGCTTGGACGTATAGGCATCTCGGCCTCCGAAGATGAAGTTTACTTCTTTGCGGGGCTCGTGGAACTCTCCTGAATCATCCTTGTCATCATCATCCTTGGGCTTGTCTTTGTTGCTGTTGTTGCGCCTTGGGGGATCTTTGGCCATCTTGAGCGCAGCTGTCGCAAAACCCTTCAGATAATAGCAATCCTTTGCTTTGTGGTTTCCCTTGGGGTGCCAAGGGCATAGGCCACTCAACAACTCATCAGTAGACGGCTGGTTCGTCCGAGGATTCTTCCAAACCGGTCCACTGTATTGACAGCATTGTCGGGTTTTCTCTTCTTGTCCTTCTTGGAGGACTCAGGCTTGTCCGACCGCTTCTCCTTGCCCTTTCCTCGGATATCATCAAGTGCAGACTCTCCTGATGCATACTTATCAGCAATCTCGAAGCACTCTTGAGCGGTGAGCTTGAGATCATGGTTCCTCTGACCGATTTCCCGGACCAGATCGTCACTACGAATTCCACCTAGGAAGGCAGTAATGATTTGCTGATCGGGGACGTTGGGGATCTCAGTCTTCTTAGCGCAAAACCGCTTGATGTAGTCGCGAAGAGGCTTGTCACCCTTCTGTTTGATCCGAGTGAGATCGAAGTGGTTTCCCGGTCGGTTGCAAGTTGCTTGGAAACTTTCTTTGAGTTTCCTATTGAGGTCTCCCCAAGATGTGACTGACTCCTCAGGTAGAGATGTGAGCCATATCCGAACGGCAGGATCTAAGCAGACCGGAAGGTAATTATTCAGTACGTAGGAATCACCTCTAGCCGACCAGATCGTCGTGCTATAGAGTTGTAGCCACTCTCGGGGGTTGGTTTGTCCATCATATTTTTCGATGGGAACCGGCTTGAATCCTTTCGGCCATCGAGCAATGCGAAGCCGAGGGACGTAAGCCTTGATGCCATTGATCTCGTCATCAGTTGACGTTGGTGACCGCCTTTGCCGGTCTGGGGACGTTGTTGGGCAACGACGATGGCATGGGCCGACATCCTCATCATGGCGCCATCATCGATTGCCATCATTATCGTGCCGATCCCGATCGTCATGTCGACATCGGTCGTTGCGGTTATCTCTTGGAGGAGGATTCTGACGATCGTCCCGTTGGTTGTCCCGTCGGTCTTCCCAGTGGTTTTCTCTAGAAGGGGGATCTTGGTGATCCTCCCGTTGATCGTCTCGTCGGTCTTCTTGTCGGTCGTCCCGTCGGTCTTCCCATCGGGCATCCATCCTTCGTTCACGACGTTCTTTCTCATAGCGTCGGTTGTTCCGAGCGTGCTCCTCATGGTGAGAGTTGATGGTGTCTTGTTCATCATGGATGCTGAGAGAATTTCTCAGGTCTTCACGCCTACGTCGACCCTGAGGAGATGCATGGCTGGAACTTGCAACCGACTGAGACTTTGCAGCATCTTGCGCTGCTGCAGCCTTGAGCATAGCCACTGCCTTCTGCATAGCGGGAGTCTGATAGTGGGCGTCAACCATTAAAGTGTCAAGCAATGTCTTGGCCCCGGTGATGTTGTTCTGTGGGGTGTGGTAGACCTTAACACCATCCACTTCAAGGTCAGGGCCGAGATCCAGTCGGCGTGCGTTGCGTGATCCGCGCGACCCTCTTTGTCGATGGCGGTGACCGACCGATAATTCATCAGCTGGCGGGTTATCATCCTATCGGCCTCCTTTGACCGGCTGGTTTTGGCGACCACCGGCTGGATTCCTTTCTTCTTCAGCATCTGGATCCTCATCCTGATTTCCAGCAGCAGGATCTACTATATCCACCATGTTGACTGTATGGGGATATGAGTAGGTCGATCCAACCGTGTCCTCATCAAAAGACCGATCTGACGTCGAGTCATATCCGAAGGAAGAGTCTTCCTGCTCGAATCTGAGTGGGATCAATGCAGGGATAATGTTAGACGGACTCGGTGATTGCGCCATAGGACTGGCTGCAGTCAAGTCTGATCTGTAGTTGTTCAGACCTAGGGCTCCATTGTCGCCGACCGTGAAGTCGAGCGATCCAAAGGAGATCTTAAAGTCCGGCGAGTATTGGATGATGGGAAGTTCAGCCATCGTAGTCGACAGAGAATCCCGGCGAGTCTTGTACCTTACCTGGCGCGCCAACTATCAATGCTCAAGACCGGCAGTAAATATATAGGGCTACGTCAAGACCAAGAACTACAATGGTTACACAAGACGCCGAATTATATAGGTTCGGGCGCTCTCAATGAGAGTAAAAACCCTACGTCCTGTATTCTGTATTGTATTGATTGCCACGAGATGTTGTCTCTCTCTCTCTCTGATGGGGGTACCCTGCCGTCTTATATATCCGGTCGGCAGGGGGGTTCAGGCAGAGTTCTAGTCGTACTCTACAAGGATTCTATATGGCAAGTCTAATCTTTCTTGTCTTACACTACAAGCCGAGTCGGTCGGCTTCCTTGTTGATGAAGTACCCGGTCGGCCACCGACTTAGCCTTGTATAAGGATACCCGTAAAGCAAGTATCCCACAGTCTGAATTTGGTTCGTTTGAGCTCCGGTCATGGGAGTTATGATTTTTAAAATTTGGTATATGATATAGAAGGTATGAAACCGATTTAGATTGAATCTCTAATTTTATAGATATGAAGTAGATGACCGTATCTCAATTAATAGATTGTAGAGATATAATTTACGGTAGATGGAAAATAGTGACTGGGTGTGCTAGAGAGAGAGAGAAACCTGCCATCGGTTTGGCAGTAAAACAGAGTTTTGGTCGCGTGGCGTCGCTGTGCATACGTGTCATTTTTGCTTCCAGGTTGTCAGGTTGAGCTGAACCGGAGAATAAAGATTGGCCACAGGTCGATGAGAACAAGTACAACCAGTTTTGAAAGGATAAGAATGAATACTATCATATCAGGTTAATCCATAGCTGGGATTGATCCATGGACCGTAGACCCCATTGGTAAGGGACATAGGGCCAACTGACAGACAATTCAGGTGGCAACTAAAGTTGCATTAAGCACTAAAGTAGAAAATAAACAGCCTTCTAACTTTAGCACTCAGAAGTCTGAACCAAAAGATTCGGCATGTTCGATCCCATTCATCCAGACTTTGTTTTGCATCTATACTTGGCACATATAAGTCCTACTTAACTAACATATCTGCCTTCAAAAGAAAAACTAACCTATCTAAATGTCCCCTTAATGAGGAAAATAAATAAAATTATGGACGCAGCGAAGCGCGTCAGCATTCCTAGTTATAGTTCATATACAACATAATAATGTCACGTGCTGGTCACTGGTCAGGGCCGCTTTGAAAAGGCAACCACCTGCACATCTCAGTAGTCCATTTATATTGCTGTTATCTAGGTGGTGTTTGGTATACAGCACGGTAACGAAAATAGTAACGTAAATAAGATGCGGCGGTTTTGGCGGTGGAATCCGTGATTACGTGTTTTGCTTGGTTGGACATTGTAACGTTATCACAATACCATTCCAGCGTTTGGTTCGCTGCTCTGGCTTGCATGCTGATAACTAATGACCCAAACAAAAAATGAAATACACATTAGTATAAAGTTTAAGATAATATAAAGCTCTCACAATTGAAAACCAGTTTCACAAATGTCAGAAATAAAAAAAATCCCAGATCCACTCGGAACAATTTTAACAAGCAAAATTTGACAAGAACTTGTTCAGCTCTCCAACCCATCTACTAACTGCCTACAAACAGTGATATCTGACAATATAGAGTTGTGATAAGGCATCTTGATGGTTCAATGTCACTTTTTTCTTCCTACCTTGCTCTTGTGCTTCATCGACTTAATCTCTCCTCTCTTTCCTTCCTCTTGGATTCATCTGTAACAAGCAAGAGAGTTAGGAATCAAAAATATAGTTCAAAGGTAGCCAATTCATCCTTCAAATACTAAAAAACCATTTAGCCTTGAGGGACATGATGGGAACCCGGGAGGAAAGCTTTTATTGATAACAAACAGAGATACAGAGGTATGATTCGCCCTTTTCTTGAGGCTCTGAATCTTAACAATCTAAATCTCTAAACAAATCTCTAACAAACTGTCTAACAAACCAATTCTAATACTTATCCGTTGATCCTACGTCGACTGAACTGCTTACCATAGAAGGCATCCACAACAGATACATAATCCATTTGGCCTCGAGATAGCATCTTGAAGCCCATGGCTATCATGCGCTCAGCCCTCCCAACTAGGCAGCACATAGATAAAATATCTTCTTTTCTTGACCTATACCTTCCTTTTAGATTAGTTGGTACTGTTACCTTCATAGGGATTCCATCCAAAGCACCCAAACAATTCTACAGATGCAAGTCATAAAAGAGAAGAAATATCATATTGATAATTAGGGAAAAGAAATCCTAAAGAACCTATTTACCTTAAAATACTTCCACTTATCATCTGTGCTATCCTCTGGTATTGGCTCTGGGGTCTTAAGTAGCAAATGTTGCAGTTTTAGAATAGCTAGAAGACATAAATTGAATTATCTACTAACCGCCTCTCCACTTCAAAAGAAATATTTTTTAATTGTTTGGTTCTTCAAATGATGAGATAGTGGTACAAGAACGACTGAGACACTATCTCCTTTAGGGTTATATTTTGTGTGCCCTTCAGTCCACTAACATTTCTAAGCATCTCGCATAAAATATGAAAAGTTTTTCTACCCATGCGAAACTCACTAATACATGTTGTGTCGCTGTCTCGAATCAGATCATTCAAATTCTCAGTTCTACGCTCTGCATTTCTCAACCTTCTTTTTATTTCAAACACTTCCTTCTATATGCTAATACCATGAGTAGCCATACATAATAGTACATGAGAAATATAGAAGATAAGATATTCTTAAGGATCATATTCCTTCTTCTAGTTCTTGTAGCTAAGGGAAGCCGAGCCATAATGATCTACAAACTATATTGTGTACAGTCATTAGAATAATATAAGAAGTTAAGACACTGTAAACATATTTCGACAGATTTGAAACATTCACACAAATCATCCTTTGTTGTGGACGCATTTTTTAGAAAGTTCTACCAACGCTGCAAGTCACAAAAAAACTCTGTTCACGATTAGATAATCTGTTTTGATTTTTGTTAAGTCCGGATTTTGTTAGCCGGTACATATTTTTTTATTAGGCAAGTTTGTTAGGCAAGGGACTCTTTATAAAGAACCCAGGTTGCTTAGGGTTTAGGCAAGCAGAAGTAATCTCTTAACTCAGAGCCTCCTGTGTGAGGGCGAGAAGAGCTGCTTCTGCCATCGTGTGCCTCTGTTCCAGTTTATCGTCAAGGAAATAATAGTCCATATCATCCTCTAATCTTCATGAACATGAGATAGCAATAATTCAAACCCCACCGTAAAAAATCAAATTGTAATGGCGTATGTGCTACTCATCTCATATAGTATTTAGAAGTAGCATGATTCATAGTGATCACATACCGTGAATGAAGCAATAAAAAAGATGGTTTTAACTTATGAACACCATATGCCTGATTAACGTAGTTGCAACATAGGCATATGAATACATCGATAACATAAGCTACACAGTGTTAGATTATGAACTTAATTAACTAGCTGCAAACAAAGCATAGATCAACGAGGCACACAGACAGGAAGACATTATCTTAGCTATAGCACATCTTTTCAATTATCAAATTCATCACCAGACTCGCAACAAAATTTCCTCTCCCCCTTTTTTAGATCCACGGCACAAATTTGTAGCAAATCAAATAATAGAGGACAGATTTCAGAGAGAGAGGATGGAGAGGGGGAGGGCGAGTATTCACGAGCATACCGGCAACGATGTGGCGGCGCTTACTCGGACGTCGACCAAGCAAGACGGGCAAACAGGTGGAGGCAAGACCTACTGCTTCGCTTCCTTGTTCCCCATATCCATCTTCTTCCTCGATCTCTTTCCTTTTGGAGATCTTGCACGAGAGACTGTGAACAAATCTAATTAACTAAAGGAGGGGATGAGAGAGAGAGAGAGAGAGAGAGGACTCACGAGCAGGACGATGAGAAAGCGGTGCACGCTTAGGGGCTGCAGAGGCGCGCATTCGGGGGGCGCGGAAGCGGAAGCGGAGGCACGCGCTCGAGGGCTGCAGAAGCGGAGACGGCGGCATTCGCTCGAAGGAGATGTCGGGACAAGACGAGATGATTCAATTGCGATCGTAAACGATTCGATTCCGATGGGGGAGGTGGTGTATCAGAGTTGAATAGACTGGGACCTGATTACTCGGTATTTGATTATAGAATACATTGAAACAAACGAGATTTAACTTAATCAATTACACTGGAATGGATAATACGTTACAAATTGTCGAACCAAACACCTCGCTAGCTCCAAGCGTTTCAGGTGGATAAACTCTTCGTGTCGCGGTCTCTGCTGCCATTCATTCTCTCTTGGGTAAGAACTCAAGAACCATGAGCACCAGACTGGTTGGAGCGCCTTCCTGCTGCTCCGGAGGCTTCACCCGCTTCGCGCAGCGCGCTACCTCCGCCGTCAGACTGCCTGTGCCGCCTGCTCGCGCGGCAGACACCTCGTCCTCCCAGTCCGTAGCGCGGTTGAGGGCGGTGCTGGATCAGGTGGACGAGGCGCTGAGCAAGGGGAACGATGAGACGGCGCTCTCCCTCGTGCGCGGCTCGCACGGGAAGGACGGTGGGCTCAGGGGATTTGGCGCCGCAAGGCAGGTTCGTGTTACATCCTCTTGCCCGTCTTCTTGATCCTTTCGTTCCACGCTTTATATTATTCAGTCTTGCTTGGTCCTGCCAATTCATGCTTTAGTGACAGCAAAAATTAGCAGAGATTTAGGAAAAAGAATACTAGCCAATTTGTGCATGTGTAAGCTTCTCTCAGAGTTTCAGAAAATTCTAGCAATTAAGTTGATTTGTTGAGCAAGAATGTCATGTATAGCCTGTTCCAGACGTCTTAAGTCTTAACCAACCATCGCATTGACCATGGTAACTATGTTTTGGCTTGGGTTGGGCAAAAAACTACAGCAAAAAGTTAACTAAATGAGCCATTGTCTTGATTTCATTCTAGATGTTACTATGCAATTATTGTAACCATCTCTCGGAAGTAGCTGATTATGGACAATGGGTGGGAGTAGCGTTGGTCCTCTTTGAGCATTTCTACCAGCATGTTCAAGACACATTGTATCTGCTGCTTCCGTCAATCTGATCAGTGACAAATACTGACAATTAGAGCGTAGCACCTGTGTCATTGCCACATTTGAAATTCCACGAAAACTTTATTTTTTTAATTTTATAATAAGTTAAAAGAGTGAAATCTGCAGGTACTTAAACTATTTAGGAATGTTCATCTAGATCCACAAACTCTCAAAGAAACCATCTGAGTCCTTAATTATTACCTGATAGTCATCCAGGTCTATGATCTATTTATTTTGTATCAACTAGGTCCTTACCGTCGTCGCCCATCCACTCTTCAAGCGCAACGCCACTGCCTAACCGCTCTCTACACACGATGTCACCGTTGTACAACCACTCTATAGGAGAGCACTACCGAGCCTGCGCGGACGATTCCACCTAACAGAAGGTGCGCTCTGCCCGTCACGGGCTCACTCTCTCCATCGAGGCTTGTGCTTGTCGACCGTGGGAATTTTCGTTTGCCCGCCAGGCTCTGACGACGGCGACGTGTCACGTGTGAAGGGCACCATGCACGGAAGGCGGGCCGTCGTCGCGGGCATCGGGCAAGCCATCTTCGTGGTTAACGAGTAACGAGCGCGGGAAGACGAGGTCGCGATAGGAAGAACAAAGCCAGAAGGATGGGCAAGGCCGCAACAGGGCAAAGAGCAGCAGCTGTTAGCTAGTGTCGTCGTGGAGGTTCGGCGATGCTCGCGTGAATACCAGTTGTGTGGCTGCGGTGACGCGCATGTAGGGTTGGTGGGTGGCGATGTTGTCGACCTGGTTGACACGATATAAATAGTTCATGGATTTGAAGGGTCACTATAAAGTTTATGGAACTGGATGATCATCTAGGAATAGTTTAGTGACCCAAACAGACACTTTAAGAGTTCATGGACCTATATGAGTATTTTTTAAATAGTTTAGGAATCTATGATGCACTTCACTCAAATTAAAATGTGTATAGAATAAACAGGGTTTTATCTCATAAAGTTTTTCCAAAGTTGATTTATAAAAACTTGCATAAATAAACCATAATTGTATTGTTAGTTTTTATGTTTATTTAGAATTCTCTGGATTTTAATTGGTTTTCTAATTTGATCGTATTTATTTGGTACTGAAGCAACGCACCTAACCAGTCCAACCCAAAAGCTTAAGCGATTGAGAAGGAGCTAGGACGGCTTTATAGCTCAACACCTCCCCGCATGCGCAGCCCACGTGGGTGCAGATGGCTGTCGCTGGGGCGTAGCGTGGGCAATAGGTGACGCAAGGAATGCGAGAACCGGAGGTCGAACTCGACACCTCTTGGCTCTGATACCATGAAGGAAAAAATATTTCCTTGCATTATTCCAAACCCTTGAAAAGTGGCTATATAGACAAGGTATATGGGCACGACATCCGCAGTTGAACACCGCGGAAGAGGAAGAAGTCACGGGAGGTGTGATTGTCGAACTCACAGTTGTTGTCACACTGGACGGCCTTAACGGTGAGCCCGAACTGAGTGGAAACCCAGGCAAAGAAGTGGAGGAGGGTGGAGAAGGTGTCAGACTTGGCACGCAGTGGAAAAGTCCAAGAGTAATGAGAGAAATCATCCACATCACCAAGTAATACTTATAGCTAGACATACTAATGACAGGTGAAGTCCACAAATCACAGTGAATGAGATCAAAGGCATGACTCGCATGCGAAACCGAAGAAGAAAAAGGAAGTCTAACATGACGACCTAACTGGCACGCATGACAAAGATGCTCATTAGAAGCCCTAGTACAATGTAGATCTGCACTACGACTAAGATGGGCCAAAATGTCACGGCCGGGATGCCCAAGCCGGCGATGCCAAGTCGTGGATGACGGTGTGGTCGCAAAAGCCAATGAAGGAGGCGACGATAAAGAAGTGGAACCAGGAAGGCGAAGGGTGTTCTGGACGCCAATGGCATGAAGGTGAAGCTGTTGGACCATCAGATCGGTCGCATCGTGGCAGAGGGCAGCTCCATCCGGCGGAGGTCATGACGAGGACGCGGCGGTGTCGGTGACGTGTGCGGCGGGCTTGTGGGTGGCGGCAACGTCGAGGTAGCGGTGAACCTCAGCAGCTCGGCGATAGAAGGCGTCCGCGGCGGCAGCCTCGCGCTCATAAGCGAGGGCAGCTGCGAGGACACGCTCCACGGCCGCGACGGCCTCGATTTGGGTGGCGTGGAGGGCGGTGGCAGCGAGAGCAGCATCGGTTGAGGCAGCCCTATCTAATTGACGCGGAGCCCCGGCGGTGGCCGGACCCATGACGGCGGTGGCGCCCAGGCCCACAGTAGCAGCCAGGTCCACAGCGGCGACCAGGCCCACAGTGATGGTGGCCGGGCCCACAGTGGCTGTCGGGTCCACGCCGGTGGTCGGGCCCATTGCGTCGGCCAGATCTGGGCTCCCGGTGGCCGCGCCAGCGGCGGCGGCCCGGGCAGGTGCGGCGGCGACCAGGGCAGACTCGATAGCTGCGGCGGCCCAAGCCGGCGCGGCGGCGGCACCGGGGTCGGGCGCAACCGCGGCGGCGGCCAGGGCAGGCTCGATGGCTGCAGCGGCCCAAGCCGGCGCGGCGGTGACACCAGGGTTGGGGGCGCAACCGCGGCGGCGGCGGCACCGGGGCCGGGCGCAACCGCGGCGGCGGCAGCCCGGACGGGCGCGACGGCGGGCAGATCTGGCCGGGCGGTGGCCCGATCTGGTGCGGCGCCGCCCGGATCTGCAGCGGCGGCCGTCGGGCGGTGGGGTGGGGGCGTGGCGATGGTGGCCCACGCACGCGACCCGCCGGCGGCGGCTGTGGAGGCCGGCGCGGGTGCACGGGACGAGGAGGACGGGAGAGGGGGGAAGGGGGAGAGGGGAGGGTCGGCCGGCGGCCGGCCGGCTGCCATGGCGGCGGCGGGCTGGAGAGAGAGAGAGAGAGAGAGAGAGAGAGAGAGGGAGGAGAGAAAACCCTAATCTGATACCATGAAGTAGAAGTCCAACCCAAAAGCTTAAGCGATTGAGAAGGGGCTAGGTCGGCTTTATAGCTCAACAGGTACTCCTTTGAAATTTCAAAACTTACTCCATTCAAATTCAAACACTTTTGATCTTTGAAAATTTCAAAATATTTCTGAACTCAAAACTCCAAAAAAGCTGAAACCTCCACTCTTTTAGCACAGCTGGCTGAAGCCCTTATCCTAAATTAAAATCCCCGACTCTCCTCTAGTTTCTCCTGAATTTTTACATGGATTGGGGCCCTCTTTTTTGTCACCCCCTCTGGCCTAACTACACCTCGCCATGCCCCAGCCACCCCGTGCCGAAGCCCACCAGGCCAGCCCGGCCCCTTGCTCTGCTAGCCACAAGCAGCAGCACTGCTATGGACCTATGGTCATCGGGGTAGCCTGTCCTATACCTAGGACTTGGGCTGGACCAACTTTGGGCACCCCCTATATTCTAGATCTGAGCTCTCTGGGCCGAATTTTTATGGCCCACGACATAACATGACAGATATTTCGGGCCATGCTGACATGACGCACTGCTGCAGGCTATGGCATGCTTGGATTGACAACCTATCCTGTGACATCGGCATGTAAACTGGACAGTGCCTACCTGGTAACATCTAGCTATGTCATGCCAGGTTGATGACTAACCAAGTTGCCTGTAATCATTGGGCTATATCCACTGTTGCTGCCTGGTGGACATTTATGCAAGACTATTAAATCAAATGTAAACTTTATTCTAGTATGAAATATATGTTTGTGATGCTACCTTGTTGGAAATGTGTGTATTATCTACTGATCTAGAGACTGATCATTGGTACCCTGCAAGAGAGGTCGGACATAGAGCTCTAAAATTGCAGGAAAGACATCTTTTGTTTATTAGAAATTTTGTTGGACCATCTTTTTTCTGTTTCAGGTCACTCAACCCATGTAAGCAAGTGCAGTTAACTTTTACCATCTACTCTCTAAGATTAATATGTCTTAAGTGATACTATTCTTTTGCATCACACGGACAAGGAAAAACTTGTGTTTTACCTTTTTCATTTTATTCAGTTGTGACATACCATATTAATTAACATTGTCTTGGTTCATGGAATCAACTAGGTACCTCAAAGACTTTATAAATTGGATGAGCTTAAGCTAAATGGGATTGATACTTCTGCTTTTCTATCTCCCAAGGATACGACTTTGGGATCAATTGAGAGAAATCTCCAAATTGCTGCACTTCTTGGAGGGCTTTCAATATCATATACATTGGAGCTTTCTCAACTTCAAATCTTGTTTCTTTTATTAGGTCTACTGTCTCTGTGGTCTGTAGATTTTGTGAGTACTCTACTACGTCCTTTTAGAGAACATTTGTCATAGATGTTAACAATCATCATTAACTATTCAATAGAATATTTTGTCATCTGAATACTGAAAGGACGTAGACAGTGCTGTTCTCAGTTATAGTTGTGTTGCATTGTTGTTCTTAGTTATGTTCTCCTCTTGTATAGTTCAACAACTGATTTTCCTGAATATCTGATCAAGCAAAACCATATACATCTGAGCGGCATGGTGCCCATATAATTCTATCGCTGGTGATAGCAGATCCATGTAATCTCATTTCTTGTTTGCAGTTTTTAAACTTGTTGTAATTGATTTAACAGAAAGTTCCTAGCTATACTTGCACAATGTGTTCCAGATGGTCAATTCAGATCCTTTGATTTCCTTAGTGATTGTTCAATCAGTTATCATTATTATAACATATAACTCCACATTATTATTCACTTTGTGTAGCATGTCGTAAGGACCAATTGTTTTTTACCATTCTATTTGTTGTTAGTTTGGGCTTTCACATATTAACTAATCTGCAATCCTAATAGTTTGAAATTATGCATATTCATGTCACTCAATTTGTTTCATATTCCAAAACTAACATGATTTATAGTTCATACATTGGTTCATCTAATTCTGCACATCCTTTGCAACTTTCAAAGTCAAATGAATCTCTATCTGGAGCTTATGCACCACAGCTTTCTAGGTATATTTCAGTGGAGGGCTGAGAAACATGGTCCTAGACACAATTGGTCACTATCTCAGCCAAAAATATCACAACAGAGTTGTTCAGGTAACTCTGTAACTCTTGTTGTCTGTTCAGTCTCTATGTTGCTTCGATGTTGAATACACTTTTGGATGTTTCTTCTACTATATTTAAAAAACAAGTTCTAGTAACCATAGTTGGTAACTTACTGATGAAGGGAAAATGATATGCCATCAATACATGCCTCATACGTCTGTAGAAATCCAGTCTCTATCTATTATGTTGCTGTATCTATGCTATCGAACATGGCCAATGTGGCATTGAAAGTTTTCCAAAATTCAACAAGAGAAAATTTTCAAGGAGAGATTTTAGGATGATTCGACCCATATTTGCCTGGCTCAATTTGATTACTCATGTTTTACATTCGTTAACAAAGCTTTTGAGAAGTGATCATCCCATATTTCGAATCTGCCTTGGTAGTAAAATTTGAAATAATATGAGGTGTTAATTATAACAAATTTAAGCAAGAAGCTATGAAAAAGATCATGTACTGCTGCTGGCTTTGCCATCTTCAAACCAGACAGAAAAAGGCCAATCATCACCTATTTAAGCAATTACTTTCATATCCCTTTCCAAAATTGTTACTATATATAGATTGAGAAAATTATTGTAATTGATCCCCTCACAGCCTGGTCCGGAGTGAGGTGGTGCAGTTTGTAAGGGACCGATTTCTTCTCCTCTTTAATACAAAGATACACAGCTCTCCTGCGTATTCGGGAGTATATAGATTCAGAAACTGATATATATGTGAATAATGTGAAGCACGAAGCTGGTCATTTCTTGATAGCATACTTGCTTGGGGTACTTCCAAAAGGATACACAATTACAAGCTTGGATACACTTATAAAACATGGATCTCTAAATGTTCAAGCTGGAACAGCTTTTGTTGACTTTGAGTTCCTTGAAGAGGTTAGTTCTACTATCTTCAAGTTGTTTATATATCTTCAGTCCTTTGGATAAACATGAAATTCTGCTAAATATACTATTCACTATAATGAATGTTAAATGGATCCATACTGAGCGTATGAATATTATGTAGAGAAATTTCTTGTTTGATTTAGCAACATGCCAATTTATTTTCTGGCGAAGTATGTTTTCCAAGTGACCTATGTTCTTTTGACAAAACCATTGTACATCTCATATGCTTATACTCCTATCAAGTTGCAGGCATGACAAGTCATTTTCTTTCATTGTTTACATATTTTCTTCTAATTTCCTATCATCAGTCATTTCTCCCATTTCTCCCTAGAATGAAGACTCTATATATGTTTGGGGCTGATTGTTATCCTTTACTTCCAGATCAATGCAGGCAAGCTATCTGCCACGGTGAGGATTACTAAAACTTTCCTTCTTTAAAAAAATAGCAGGTTGTTTATAAAATAGAATGTTATTCATTGATTATATCTATCCTTGTTCTGGATCTTGTCCATTAGTATAGGAGCAACCACCAGTCTATAAGGATATGCTACTAAAATATGAAGCAGGAATTAAACAATTGTCAGGGGAGTGCGTTCGTGGGGGTCATGCATGCGTGGGCGCTGTGTCACCTCGTGAATAAAGGCTAGACGATGCAGTCGTCGAAGCTGAGCCGAGAGAATACACATAGAAAAAAGTGCGTGGACGTTGTACTGGTCTTGTGTTCTTCTTGATCTTTCGTCAATCCTCGGTTCCAACAAAGGCAAGGGGGAGAGGGTGAAGAGAGGGAAAACGAGATGGGAAAAGGCTAGCAAGGCCATGCATCTGCCATTGCTGCTCTTTCTGCTGTCCACGGTGCCTCTAGCCAGCCCACATCTCCCTTCGATGAACCTGGTCGCGGCAGATCTGGGAGGGAGCGATTGCAGCAGCCAATCTGGGAGAGCAGTGAGGAGCAGGGACCGGCATAGAGGAGTCACGGCCTTGCAGGCAGCGTCGCCCGCCACGGCTCCTGTTCCGACCGGCACTGCTCCAACCAGCCACCACGCGCTGTTTCCGTCCCACCGCTTGCCCCCGCCTGCCGCCCACAGCACCGGCGGCGCCGCATGCCGCCTGCCGCCGCCCCAAAACCTTCTATCTCTGCCGGGTTGAGTTATCCCCCAGCAAACCAAACCCCATAGCTCTGTCAGAGATAACCACGCAGCGCCCGCACAGCCCCGTGCTCCGCCACCGTCCCACGCTATGCTGCTGTCGAGATCGCTCCGTCGCTGTCGAGCTCGTTCCGCCGCAGCCCCCTGCATTAATCCGCTGACCGGCCGCTATGCGCCGCCCACCCCGCCCTTGCGCTCCGCCGCCGTCTTGCTTTGCTCCG
Source organism: Eleusine coracana subsp. coracana (assembly GCA_032690845.1). Lineage (NCBI taxonomy): Eukaryota > Viridiplantae > Streptophyta > Magnoliopsida > Poales > Poaceae > Eleusine > Eleusine coracana. The sequence goes on along the minus strand of CM064418.1, from coordinate 20,648,916 downwards.
GCGCCACCCCCGCGCTAATCCGCTAACTGGCGTCGCGGCGGCACCCTCGCCGCCACGACGCGCCGCCCGCCTCGCCTCCGCGCTCCGCCATGCTCTGCTGCGCTGTGCTGCCCCTCGCTTCGCCTCTTCTTGCTTGGCCGGCCCATAGCCAGGGCAGGCCAGGCCGCGCGCGATCGCGCGACGGATTGCGTGGTAGACTTTCCGTATCGGGTACCCTACAGGCTCCAAGTCAAAGCATGTTCACCGTTGATGGTGGATGAAAGGTTACTAGGCTACATGGGCTGGGCTTCCCTCTCTTTTCAGCTTTCTCTGTTTTTTCTTTTCCTCTTTTCTTCCTCTACTAGGATGCATGTCTTGTTTCTCAGCTAGGCATGGCGTCGGCCTTCCTTGCCTTATTCACGCCTAGGCGATTGGAAGGGTTTGAACTGCCACGCCTCACCTCACCGCCTTAAAAACATAGACACCTACACACCTGATTTGTTTAAAGGAAACATGTAGGAACTACAGAAAACATTTGCGCCTGTTAAGTTACCAACCACGGCAAGGAATTATATGTGCGTAAAAATTACTTGGTGAAAAGTAGTGTTGGCTTGTGTTTGTAAAGGTTTCCTACTCTCTTTCTTCTTCAGTATAATGATACGCACCTCTCCTGCTCGTTTGAGAAAAAAGAGACGGAAAGTAGTGTTGGATGATAAACTAAAATTTGTTAAATGTAGATAGACAATATTGTTTTAGCAACTCAAACGACACTTAAAACATTTACACTTCAAACTGTAGAGTCTACCATCATGACACATAATTGTTTTTACCATCTTTGAAAATATTTTTCTGAACGGCTCCTTAGTACATGTACATGTGCTAAGTGTAGATTTTGGCACTATCATCATTACCTTTCCTGTCACTGTGAATTGTCTTTATGCAGATGTTGAACAAGTTCTCATGCATAGCACTAGCTGGAGTAGCAACCGAATATATTCTGTATGGAATCGCTGAAGGAGGATTAGCTGACATCAATAAGGTCTGTAAGCAAAAGTTACATCTCGCTAATTACTAGACATCCATAACATAGTATCCTTTTTGTGGGCTATTTTCATTATACAGCTTGATGGATTGCTCAAGAGTCTGGGTTTCACCCAGAAGAAAGCAGATTCACAGGTGAGGTGGGCTGTACTGAATACAGTTCTCATATTGCGCCGCCATGAAAAGGCCAGATCACAGCTAGCAGAGGCTATGTCTTTGGGGAAGTCAGTAGGCTCGTGCATTGAAGTCATAGAAGGGAATATTAGCATGGAGGATATTTAGTAGCTGAAACGAAAAGGAGTACACGGTGGCACTGGAATATAGCTTGAAGATACAGATTGATTTGAAAACTGCCACGGCACACTTTCCTTGTGTCGCATTGCGCTGGTGCCATCCGTTGTGTCATCACTGCTCTCGAGTCCGAACACCTTGTCGATAACACAATCAACTAGTTTGTAAGGTTGCAAGGGTAAAAGTAAATTAATTGTCTCATCACTGCTCTAGAGTCTGAACGTCTTTGTGACCTTTCTGTCTCTATTGCTCCCAAAGACGTGGCATTATTTTTCAATATTCGTACAATACGTTGTTCTGTAATGTGATAATGATTTATTCAATGTCAAACAGTTTTTGCAATTCATGGTAAAAATGTAGTATCATGGCTTCTATATGCTTTTTTCATCCTACTGTTAGCATATAACTTTTCTAGAAAAGAAGATATGAATAAGTAAAAAAGTTGTATATTTATATATCAAAAAAAGTTATAGATTTTATTCACAATCTACAAAGTTTAAAAAAGGCCATACATGTAGATGGACAACATAACGAAGTTTAACAGACCATGAAACTGTTGGAGCAAACCAGGATGTGGTCTTTAGTTGACATTATATGTTCGAGAGTGGCATACTTCTTTCTTTAGCAAACTAAAGCATTGTTAGGTAAGCTCTTGCAGCAACGCCAACACAACCAGAATTTGCACTGGCATTTCTCCCTCTACAACTAACAGTATTCACTACCCAGATTTATGGATGTCTATTTCAATTCCCTCTCTTCAGGCCTCGCCTATAACCGGGAGAAGGGGCGACCACATAGACCACAAATCCACATCCGAAGTTTATCCCTCGAACAATTCAAGAAATTGAGACTCCAATTGAGTTGTACCTCATGGACATCTGGTTCAAGTTGTTCTCCATATGCATTTGGTACAGTGGTACAACCTCCGACAAACTGCCTCACGCACCATTTTCCGGATCAAAGGGAAGAGTCGGTTGCTTTCCAAGACTTCTGCACACGGTAGGTCGTCTCGAAGGATGAACTGAACTTATCAAACAGCTGATGGGCCCACAAGGTCATCGGAACGGGTCCCCAAGAAGCATCCATATAGCCTGAAATGAGCCGGTAGACAAGGTCATGGTGCCGTAGTAACCAGGCTTCTCCTAGGATTACTCGCAAGTCCCAAATCTGTGTTTTTCTTGGCTTCCTGAAGCATGAAGTGTACATTACCACAAAAAAAAAAAAAGAAGAAGCATGAAGTGTACATTGTTCAAAAGAAACATCCGCTGCCCTTGAACTTGCAAACTTCTGCAGTACATGTCCAGCATGAACTCCAAAGACGAGTACAGCTGTACAACCATGTCACCAAATATATTTAGGACATACTTGGCATGGCTCCACTTCACAATAGAGCAGCTCCACTCCAAAACTCTAGTGTAGAGCTGCTCTGACGTAGAGTTAGAGCTGTCTAAAATAGTGTTTGGCTAGACGGCTGCCTTCAGCTCTATAAAAACAGGCCTTGAGGATCCATTGCCATTTCTGCCCTTTACTGTTGTTCATTGAATGAAATATCCATAATTATTTTCGTCATTTATTCATCATGTAATATTAAAATAAAATTTCTAAAAGCAAATGGAATTGTAGTTTAGCTGCCAAAGCACTCGATTGAAATCTTTAAGTCCACATCAGAAAAGTCTTCAAAATCTCAAATCTCCCGGTAGGTAGAAAACAAAAATCCCAAAATCGAGATCGATTCAGGAACAGCTTGTCAATCGAGGTGGGAGCAGACACCCGATACAGCTTGCCCGGTACAAAATCTCCACAAAAAATGAACTAGAACTCCCCCAACTTCAGGTGGAGCTGCTGCTCCATAGAGTTTTGGAGTTAGGGTGTTTGGCTGGCTCTAGACAGCTCCTCTTTGGAGTTTTAGAGTGGAGCCATACCAAACAGGTCAAAACCACCCTTTAGTATCAGATGGACAATGTCTTTTGACTCGTAAAACAGTAGGAGAGACTCCCACTGCACTTTATTATACTAGTAGTGATGCACGTCAAAATTTTTAATCGAAAATCAACATCAAAGCCAACCAAAATTCTCTGATTAATTAAATAAACTATAAAATATCGAGATCACTCATTTTTTTATCTAGGATCACTCATAATTCATAAATATGAATCTAAACCACAAGTAATAAAAACACTTTGACAAATTCCAACATATATATTCAAAAAAAAAGGAATCAAAGAAATCTATCTTTTTGTTTAACATTGCTAATGACTTTTTGACGTCTTCTTATATGTTGCCATTGCATTTATTTTCTCTGAACTTCAACATGTTTATTAAAAAAATATGTCCTTGCAATGTCTGGCGCCTGAAATTATTAAAATATATAAGTAACAAGTGATAAAACTCGGCCTTTAGAAAACAAGCATGAGAACAAGAATTCGGCATGCACGCGCTCATGCTTCCAAACACGATCTATAGTCAGGATAGTGAGTCCGGCAGCTTCCCTGATAGGTTTTGTTTGGATACTAAATAATACACTCCAATCCATATGGATTGAGAGAGATTGAAGGGGAATTTAGTTCATCTTCCATCTCAATCCACTCCAATCCATATGGATTGAAATTATCCAAACAAGGCCTTAGGGATGGAGCACCACAGGGATTCGACACATTCCGGGCGAGAACAGGGCCAGATTTCACCCCGTGGGGCTAACGAGATGGATCCCCGAATTATAACGTGGCGGGATGCAGATAAAATCTCTCTAACCCTACCCCCATTCAACCACCCTCCCTTTCTCCTCACTCAGCCAGATTCCACGTCAGTGGGACTTCTCTCACTGCATGTGGGCCATGCGTGGCTTCATCAGTGACAATAACGTAAGTTAGTGGATCCGCTTCCGCCACCGCCCCTAGCCATCTAGTGTCGCTCGCCACCTGCCGACTGCCTGTCGTCGCTCACCGCCCGCCATCTCCCCCTCTGAGCCACATCCGAGCTTCACCGCCTGTCGTAGCCCACCGTCGCTCCACGCCTGTTGGGGGACCATATCATAGGCCACCCTTCGAGGATAATCGAAGTTGGGTTGCACACGAAACGAAGGCTAACCATCGAGTCCATTCAGCTAACCTTGACTTCGAAGCGCAGGTACTTGAACGGAGGTCCCAGGAGAATCCTACCCTCCGATTCTAGTGCTGAAAGGTGGTCCCACTCGAAGGCCAGGAGCGACTACTTGAAGGAAAGGAGTCCCTTCGAGGAGCACCTTCGCACCCTCGTCAATGCACCAAATGAAACAAGCCTTGGCACTGCGCTCAATAGAAGACACGGGTGGACGAAAAGCTCGAAGCTCGTAATTCGACTCGACTCGTGACAAGCTCGGCTCGGCTCGACTAGTTTTGTTAACGAGCCGAGCCGAGCTTATAATTTAGCTCGTCAAATTTACGAGCCGAGTCAAGCTGGCTCACGAGCTCAACGAGCCCTGCAAGACCTAAAAAAAGTAAGATCATTAGTGATAAAATATAAACTATTAGACTAATATTTAATTATCTTAGGACCTATTTCAAATTGAGATTTTATAAATTATTTTTATTAATTATATACTATATTTTTAATTAAGGGTGTGTTCATTTTCACCCCTCTGATTTTTAGACCTGTCCCATCAAATATTGTGATACTAATTAGGAGTATTAAATATAGATTACTGATAAAACCCAGTCCATAACCCTCCCTTTGAATGACGAGGCAAATCTATTAAGACTAATTAGGTCATGATTAGATAATGTAATGCTACAGTAAATATCTCTTAATGATGACTTAATTAAGCTTAATGAATTTGTCACGTTGATACGTATTTAACTCTGTAATTAGTTTTATATTTAATATATATTTAATAATTATATGTAGCATTTTAATGTTGATGTGACCCACTAAAATTTAGACCCCAAGAAACAAACACACATAGTTTATGTTAAAATATTTTATTTTACTAAAATCTAATATTTGAATTGTAATATATATCTGGCTCACGAACCTAATGAGCCAGCTCCAGCTAACTATCGAGCCGAGCCGAGCCAAGTTTTGAACTCGGTTGTTGAACGAGCCGAGCCAATTTTTTAACGAGCTAACACGAGCCGAGCCGAGCCAGCTCGTCATCCACTCCTAGACACGTGGCACGAAGGCCCGAAGTGGCGTGATGAGCAAGGAAGGGGCCAAGAGGGGTCCCTATGACATTCAAATCCCCGACTCACCCAGCCACGTTGGAATACCTTGAAAGAGGATATAATATATATTATTCAATCTAAGATATTCAAATATTGTTTAATAATGTGTTGTAACAAAAAATATTTAAAAAAGATAATAGAGTTAAATTCTATTAAAATTTCAACTGCAATAGCATAGAGTGACACCGACTCGCTAGTAGCTAAAAATATAGTTATTACAAGTAGCTTTTCGGTTATAAACTTCACTGTGATCGATAAAGTAATAGTGATGGCGTTCTGATTGCAGCTTCAATGGACAACACATCATTAGTAGTTACTCTCTCCGTTCTAAAATTATTATCGCCATTGATTTTTTCTTAAATTATGACCATTCATCTTATTCTAAAAATTATCTCAAATATATAAAATTATTAATTATGTTTTAAGTTTATCTAGTAATAAAGCTAATCATGAAATATATGATAATTTTTAAACTCTTTTGAATAAGACGGAAGATAAAAAATACTAAAAAATTCAATAATGACAATAATTTTAGAACGAAGGGAGTATTATTTACGACAGATCAATGTTTTTTTAAATCAGTGATAAATTTTAATGAGCTTCTCAAAATAAAAGTGATCGAACAATAAATGTGTTTATTCCATACTCCACGTAGACTTGCCTGACTATGGTTAATGATGAATGAATTTTGTTTTCATAATCAATAACCACAAAAAAAGATGCACCGGAACTCTCATGGTCCATTTGCACATGGTAAACCGTTAAATTTAAAGCTATATAGATCAATTCAATCCCACTTAGATAGGTACCACATGAGATAAATGCGGAACGTGACAATGCACAAAGTAGAAAATCAATAGTTATCTGGTCCTGTGTATAAACACATTTTAAACCCATGTTGTGATTATCACAAATGTAAATTGTAATTGAAAAAAAAAACTATCTGAAGCCTTGCTCCAAGAACATGAAAATATATATCTTGCATCACAATTTGCACCAATGAATATAAACTATATTATTATTCGATACACATAAAAAGGTATGTGAATGGTCCAGCAAAATATTGCTACTTCAACATTATGATCTCAGTGACCTATCTATTATGGATTACAAGATAACCAGATTTTGAACTTTCCTTTACGTGAATCCATCTCAGATCAATGAGCTATGCTCATTTTATTTTTACAAACCAGATTGGCAAAGATTGGCAAAAACTAACTGAAATCAAGTATCATCATCCGACTCTTCCTCAATTTCCCGTTCCAAATGGATACTGCCCAGCAGCCTGTGCGCCAATTTCACCGAGTACATTCCATGCCTCTTAGGTTCCCTTTCCCATGTCATGACCACTGTTAATGATCATGTTGGGATTCAAAATATAGCATGAAACTCTCGTATCAGATCCAGGCTCAGAGCTTGTTTGGCAGCCATAATCGTGGGCCAAGTGAAGCTCGCCTTCTTCCTTCTCGTGCAACTCATGATATTTGACTCGTATAAGTATCTCGCTTTTAAAACTCTAGCGCAAAGTGACTCGGGTATGGTTATAAGCCACCATCCTTGCTTACCAAGCATTGAAAGGTTGAATTTGAACGTCTCAGAACCCCACGTTTAAATGTTCTGAAAGCATAAAATAGGTTTGTGATAGTGTAACGCTTACATTTTGAATGACCATATATAGGATGACATACAAAAGTAATGATAAATTTGACATTGTTGGTAGCCTGCTACTCCTAACAGTGTAAAACTTCAATTTTGTAAAGGAAACTTCAATAAGAAATTAAAGAATGGTACGTGGCAGACCCCAATAATCTCCAGCCTGAGCGCGTTGTATGCAGGATTAAATTGCAGAAACGGTGATGAACTACAAAGGTAAACAATGCAATATACTAATGGCAAAACATGGGAAAGATAAATCAAATATGACCACTGCAAGCAGACATGGAGGATTTTAGAATTTTAGACCGCAAAATGTGCAAATCTCCTGCTGGTTGGTTGCAAAAAGCATACATGTCCTGAAAGAGAGCAACCTAGCGCCTATGATTTTCAGTTTTATAATAATATTCATTGTTTAATGTGATATTTGCTAAAAGAGGAAAAAAAAGATGACATCAGCACCAACAGAAAACACAAAGAGTTTACATTATTTGTATACTTGCAGAAAACACAAAGAGTTTACATTATTTGTATACTTGGTCATTCCAGTGACTGACTGACCATTCAATGTGAATACATTTTATATTCAGAATTACCATATTAGCAAACTGCCAAAAAATAGCCAAAATGGAAAACGGAAGAATGAAATCATTTATTCTCAAACAAAAAAGTCCATGGGTGCTAAACATTAGAACCTCATGCACAAGTAGATGAAAAATGCCCAGTAAGATCATATTTGGACTTTATCGAGCATTTGGACAATCTGTATGAATCATTCCAATTTTAGCAAATCAACTATAACAATTAGTAGCAGAATGTCATAGGAACACATTTAGCAAAGTTATAAGGTTACAGAGAATTTGTTTCTAGTATGTTGGGTTTCATGTAGAGCTGATCATTAATATATATGAAACATGAATCTAATAGGAAGCAAATAATTATGAGGTGATGAGACAAACAAAATGAGAACATGCATCTCACCTTTGCTCCTCCCGTGCAGGAAAATACCTGCATAAAAAGCCAATGTTCAAATCACAAGTTCACTTGACTTGTTGACTGAAGGTCAGCAGAAAGGATCTATTTTAGCATGGCCCGGATAGCATGCCTGTTTTTGAGCATTGTCTATCCAAGTCAATTGTACCAATAAAAATCTATTGTCTAATCAACGACATACAGTATCATAAATTTAGATGGGACATAACTCTGTAATGCCCTGAACCTATGCTCATGTACTGAATGTAACCTTTTTTAAAAAAAAATGTAGGAGAGCTGCACTTCATTGTATTAGAGAGAAATAGGTGGATCCCCTACAGGATCCTCACATGGGAACCAAATATGAGTGAGGTGATTATGCAACGTCTGGGAGATGATACATGAGTGATAAAAATACACACACTGGACCTAGGATCCTGGGGAGGTGATCACGAGATTAGGCTACAGTAACTTCTTAGCTCCAGCCAAGCAGAAGACACCAAATTCCTCCTTGAGTGCACATAGGATTGTGTTAACCGAGGGAGTAACTCCCTCAAATACACAAGCATTACAATGTTTCGAGATAGACCAAGCAGCAAGGATGATAAGAGAGTTCACTCCTTTTTTCCGCTCTTTCCTAATCTTTTTCATTGCTTATCTAACCTGACCGATAATCTAAAAATAGACTCTTCATGAAAAATTGAATCTGTCGAGATTTAATCTCGACAATAGACATAGGGTAGTTCATCTATGAGAATTTATATGTAGGACAGGGGTATGCGCGAGATCGAGAGACGATGGTAACACAAGACACCGATTTAGACAGGTTCGAGCCTCCGGAGGATAATAACCCTACGTCCTATGTTCTGTGGTATTTGTATTCATATGTCTAGATCTAAAGATCTAGACGAGGAGGGTAGACCTAGACGATGATGTCTAGTTGTGTCTAATCTATGTCCCGTGCGGGATGTCTAGTTGAGCTTGTCTATTCCTTGTCCAATGTTATGGCTTGTCCCTTAAGGAGGACCCCTGCCCCTCCTTATATATCCAGGGGACAGGGTTACATGATGGAGTTTTAATCGGTCTACTATACATATCCAAGTAGGAGTCTACTTTGCTTTCCTTCTCTTTGAGGTACCCCGATGATATGTATCATCGACAAGCCTCCGAGAGTCTTGCAAGCTGGATGATAATCTTCAGTAGCTTCCCGACTGGTTCGTGCCATATATAATGCTTCAACTTTATATCAGCGAGCTTGTAAGAATCTCAAAGATCTGAAAATGTCCTCGAGAAATCAACTAGTGTACCGAGTAGGTGCACCTAATTAGGTGTAGCCCCCCGACTCTTGTATCATTTAGAAACTGCAAATAATGCAAGAGTCCAAAACAAGAATAGTCATGTTGGCTCTCTTTAAGGAGAAATCAATCAAATCATCAAATCTGAGTAATAAATAACTCAGTAGAATGACATCAATCATTATCGAGTGATAAATGACTTAGTCGAGTGACTTCAATCACCGCTGAGTGGTAGATGACTCAAACCAATGACTTCAATCATTTTCGAGTGCTATATAATATACTCGAGCGACATCAATCACATCCAAATGAACGTAAGCTTATGACATCAATCATAGCCAAATGACATAGTTTTTGGCTGAGTGGCCTATGAGTGATTTATGATTCAAACGGGTGACTTCAATCACAACCAAATGATTATGTTCTAAACAGGTGACTTCAATCACAACCGAATGAACGAGGCTTTATGACATCAATCGTAGCCAAGTACTAAGTTACCATGACTTCAATCATGATTAAGTAACCTTTCCTTAAGAATTGTAATCACTCATATCTTTGAGCTTTATTTTCACTATTATAGACTGACTTCAATCAGTCGAGTGATGCTCGATATTTCACGTATATGACCATCAAGTCATAGTGACATGATCATCAAATCATGCTTTGAATGATTATGGCATCAACCATTTTTGATAATGCACTTCTCATAAAAAAAGCAGCAAAACATGAGTCATCTGGATAGACCCAGCAACAATTAAAAGACCTAAACAGTCAAAAGCAAACTAAAACTAGTTTGATGAACTTTTTCAGAGATTTTGCTGGAGCGTAACACTATGCGCACTTCCTAAACTATATTGTTTAGAACTTATCTACATAATATTATTTGATAAAAATTAGCTAGAAATGAAAACATTTTCTTGAGGTCTTCAAATTTTCTCGACCTTTCAAGTAACATGTATTTGGATTTATGTTATCCCAATATTATCTTCTTAAACAGGTTATCCAAAAGAAATCAAATAGTAATACGGAAAAGTATTTAAAATGAAGGTGTGTTGCTATCAGTGAAAAACTATAGAGCATATGTGAAACTAATGGTCCATGACGTAACAACATACAACTTTATTGTGGTGTAAACTGAATGAAAGTTTGGTTGTACGTTACCACATTCGATCCAACAGTGAAATTTGGCAAAATCTGATCACTTCTCACTGGATTCTTACTTGAAGGCGCCTCTACTAATGCAAAACCTGACCACATTTGAGCAATATTACCTAGAGTCATTTTCTGCCCTTTTGAGTGTAAGATGAGTTTATAGCAGACCTTACCATGAAATAAAAAGAATTTCGACATAAAGTCTAAAAATCATGACCGCAATAATGTGTGTCCAAATGATTTTTAAATTCTAAAAAACTCAAACAAAGTTGAAAAACCATGAGATTTGTTATATTGTTATGGTATTACAAGTAGAAGTTATGATAAAAGTAGAGAAGGTTTCACACAAGTTGTCATGTTCTTTGTTTACTAAACGGAGAATCTCCGAAGAATAACCTTAGAACTGAGAATTAGTGGTTACGAGTTAAAGTCATATTGAAAATCAAATTTGAATTTGACTCGAAATTATTTTGTATAGGTCATAGATTACATAAATTATATCATTTCAAAATTTGATTATTTTTAAAAGTTGTTTTATATTTTTAAATTTTTTAGAAGTTCATAGGAAAATTTATTTGCCTAGTGTCTAAGTTAGCAATCGGCATAGAAACTCTTTGCTGAGTGTAACACTTGGCAAAGAGGTAAATATAAAAATATTCGAGTCTAGACTCAAGTGAGAGTGTGGTTTAGTGCTAGAGGAGTACTCGCGTGAAGGAGAGGTCGCAGGTTCGAATCCCACCAGGCGCACTTTGGATGTGTAGTGCGTGAAAAATCTCCGAGACTTGTGAAAAAACACCATGATGGATGGGTGGGGCTTCTAGGAGTAAAAATTTATTTTTTCTATTTTTATTAGTTTTTTTCGTGATTTATATTTTGCCAGGGCCAGGTTACTTACCATTTCACCAACCCATGTTTTTGTGGCGTTGTGGCGTTTTATGCCCCCCTCACAGCGCCTAGGCGTTTGTGGCGGACGCCTAGGCGACGCCACATCTACATTCTAGGCGTTGTGAGGCTATGAGTAGTAGAAAACAATAGTAATAGTGTAGTCTATTCATACCTTGTATTCTGGAGTATTTTGGGGCCATATAGCATCCATCTTCTTGCATGTAGGCACACTTTGCATGTGTAGTGCGTGAAAAATCTCCGAGACTTGTGAAAAAACACCATGATGGATGGGTGGGGCTTCTAGGAGCAAAAAAAATGTTTTTTTCTATTTTTATTAGTTTTTTTCATGATTTATATTTTGCCAGGGCCAGGTTACTTACCATTTCACCAACCCATGTTTTTGTGGCGTTGTGGCGTTTTATGCCCCCCTCACAGCGCCTAGGCGTTTGTGACGGACGCCTAGGCGACGCCACATCTACATTCTAGGCGTTGTGAGGCTGTGAGTAGTAGAAAACAATAGTAATAGTGTAGTCTATTCATACCTTGTATTCTGGAGTATTTTGAGGCCATATAGCATCCATCTTCTTGCATGTAGGCACACTTTGCATGTGTAGTGCGTGAAAAATCTCCGAGACTTGTGAAAAAACACCATGATGGATGGGTGGGGCTTCTAGGAGCAAAAAAATATTTTTTTCTATTTTTATTAGTTTTTTCGTGATTTATATTTTGCCAGGGCCAGGTTACTTACCATTTCACCAACCCATGTTTTTATGGCGTTGTGGCGTTTTATGCCCCCCTCACAGCGCCTAGGCGTTTGTGACGGACGCCTAGGCGACGCCACATCTACATTCTAGGCGTTGTGAGGCTGTGAGTAGTAGAAAACAATAGTAATAGTGTAGTCTATTCATACCTTGTATTCTGGAGTATTTTGAGGCCATATAGCATCCATCTTCTTGCATGTAGCAAACTACAAGAACAAAGCAACAGATTATGAGCATCACTTATGAGTTATGACCAAAAAATAGTAAGAGAAACAATAAGCAAGTATTGGCTTTTAATAGTGAACCACAAATAAGAAGCAATGTTGCAATATAACAAGTTAGAAATAATGCACAGAGTGCACGACAAATAGACAATACAATCCATAATTTTTAAGTCTGATCTTGACTTCAAGTTTTCAGCTCCATGAGACCATGATAACTAGTTTACTACTAAATAGACTAAAGAGGCTGCTACAGCCATGGTCCATGGGTCACAAAAGCAGTGGTGTAGCACACAAAAGCAGCTCACAGGACACTTAATATCCATCATCAAACTCATCAGCACCATCAGCAGCAGTGTCTTCTCTAGCAGCATTGGCATCATCGGTACCATCTTCATTGTCGTTCACATCCGCATCATCATGTGGGTCTTCTTCCTCCTCTTGTTCACCAACCGAACCGAGCTCTTCTACATCTGAATCATGTTCTTCAACCTCTGCTGGAGTGAAATTTCTGCGCTTGTGTGCTGCCCTAGGAACATTACGACCCCGAAGCGATTGTGATGCACCAATGGCACAATCAACTGCCTCCCATGTGAGTGCATCAACATCATCAGACCCTCTAGCACTTGAAGTAGGCACATGTAGTGAATCAACCCATTCATTGTCCCAATCGAAATCCTCAATGACCAAAGGGTCATACTTCTTTCCTGCCTTCTCACGCATAATCTGAAATCTTGTTTTCATTTTCCGATTGTATGAAACAAAAACTATGTCATTCAATCTCTTATGCAACAATTGATTTCTTCTCTTTGTATGGATCTGCGAAATAATACATCAAAAGAAGAATCGATCAATGAGTATGGACTATGGAAACTGAACTTATCAATTGAACATGAATATATAAGCTAAAGGATGCTCACAAAATTGAATGTGCTCCAGTTTCTCTCACAGCCTGAAGATGAAGCACAAAGACTCACAATTCGCTTAGCAAATCTCTGGATGTCAATGGCTCGGCCACCATATGAACGGCACCAATCAACTACCACATCAAGATGACATTTTAGGAATCTAACATTGCTGAAATCAACTAGTACAACCTAAATTTTGGAAATTCACAAGGTGAGATGAATGCTTACGTGGATTCATTGTCTGAATGCTCTCTTTGGCCATTTTATTAGAGAAGGCATCTCCACGTTGCTCCTCATATTCAATGGCTTGTCTATTAATCCTGCTCCTTGTTTCTCCATCTTCTATCATTCTTCCAAGCACCTCAAGAAAACAACCTCTTAGCTGTCCCACTGTTTCATCATCATTAGCTTTGACAAGGGGAAAGAACTTTCCTGGGTTCAAATAGAGTGTTGCACCATACAAAGGATGATCCATTTGCTTAACCCAACGCCGATCAACAATAGCCATTATACGCTTCAGCAAAGGCCTCTTGGTTGGGATATCAAAACAGAGCTTGATTTTTTTTTGCATGAGTCATTAATGCTGAAACCTCCGGCATTGCAGGCTTCTCATCACCATCAACTGCCCTTAACACAATGAGGAGAGGGGCCGAAGCTCTTAAGCAATCTTCAACGGAGTTCCAAAACTCTATGGAGAGAACAATTTCTTGCACATGTAAGCCAGCTGTAGTTTTAGACAATTAGTTCTTGTTCCATTCTTCACTAACGAAGACACTTCAAAGCATCCTTGTTCCTGTGTAAACACTTTAGGGTTAGAAATGAAGTGGCAAAACGAGTTTTTGCTGCTCTAATAAGGAGCCTGCCATGTCTGTATATGAATGTTGTCGCACGTCTTGCACGTGAGATTGGTTTCTTAAATTCCTTTAAGTTTCCAATTTCTTCCAGCATAAGATTCAAGCAATGTGCAGCACATGGACTCCAAAATATTGTAGGAATCCTCTGCATTAAAATCTTTCCTGCAGCCTTGTAGTTTGCACCATTATCAGTCACAATCTGGACAACCTTGTCTTTTCCAATTGCTTCAATTCTCTCCTGTAATAGATCAACTAGTAGAGTTGCGCTATGAACTTCGCTGGAAGCATCAACTGATTCTAAGAAGTAGGTTCCCTCAGGGCTGTTCACAAGGAAATTAATCAAGTGCCTTCCTTTCATATCTGTCCAGCCATCTGACATTAGTGTGCAACCATATTGCTGCCATGCTAACTCATGGTCCTTTCTCATCTCGCTCGTCAATTTAACACAATCTTGCAGCAGAGAGTCACCAAGTTCTTGGTTATTTGGAGGCACAAATCCTGGACCATATTGTGCTGTTGCCTCCCATGCAACCTGAAACTGCCTTGAGTTTATGGCATTGAAAGACACACCGCACTCCATGACCACAATGCCCATTGCATACAAACATAGTACCTCTCCTCCTTAGTCTTTGTGCTGGAATCAATGCACGGCTGAAAACCTTTGGCACATATTTCATCTACCAGCTGCTCAGGAGTTCTTCGAAGAATCTTGTCAATTGTCTTTGTCGATTTTGGTGTTGTCTGGCCCTTGGCTGGAGTGGCAGACCTGAACTGATAAATAGCATGCCTCCTTTTAGCTGCTGTTCCAGGACTTGGCTTTGGCTTAGGCTTTGGTGTTGATTTTTCTCCTGCAGGCACATCTGAAGGTGCAACCTCCACAACTTCATCATCATCATCTTCCTCTCCACCCTCAACATCATCATCGAAATGCAGAGGTCTCTTCTTTTTTGAGTCCAAATAGTTCTTCATCTCTCTTCTGACTTCAGAGCTGACCTGATCACAATTAGTAACATCTCCATATCCACCTGCCAAATGTTGTTTCAGCCTTTTTATCCCGCCTAGGAATCTTTTTTTTTTTTTGCAAAGATTACATGTTACCCAGTCTCTTTTGCTAGGATCACCCCAATATGCATACTTCCAGCCTGGATCATTAGACCTTGGCTTACGTTTTGGATCATCCATTGGATCATAAGCAGCATCTGCACCTGCACCTGTGCTCGCCATTGTGCTGTAGGCTGGAGCATAAAAAGCAGAGGAAAACAATAACATTAGACAGTATCATAGTAGGCAAACAATAGTGCAGGCCTAGAGGGCATACTTTGCCATACCAGAAATCATTATAGTACACTAATCAAAGTTAGAGATGGAGGCTTGTATTATACTAATCAAAAGCTGCACAGAGCACAAGAAATAAAGCATCCAGGATTCCAGGGCACTCGGCACATGCAGCAACTTGCATAACACTGTCCTGGTGGTCCAAACAAACAAAGTACCCCAAGCAGTGGCGGAAATGCATACAGGGCTGCTGGGGCCATGGCCCTAGTCGTGAAAGAAAAACCCGAGTACCCCTCTGAAATTTTTAGGCCCATCTACCATCAGGCTAGGCCCAACTCTGCTATGCACCTCCGGCTGCCCAATCCTCATTGCTAGTTGCCCTGTAGCCCTGTTGGAGAACTGCTATTGTCGTGGCAGGCGGAACGATTGAACAAATCGCGTGAACCGTGAATACTGAGTCGCGACCTAGCGGTGCAAACTGCAATCGCTGCCGGCGGCGAGCTCCATTGCTGCGTGCCCCAGCATAGCTTCATCGCACGACAGACTGGAGGCCGTCCTGCAAGGCCGCAACGCAACCATCCAGGAGCTGCATGCTGAAGGCAAGTCTAAAATTGTAGTCTTTTCTCTTCCTAATCGTTTGATTGATTCCTTATCTAATTGGCATTGAATCAATTGATTTAAATTGCATTTGTAGACTGTAGTAGAACTGCATAGATGAAGAGGAACAGGACATTAAGATCATACTTTTCTGCTGCCCCTACCCCGATAATACAAGCCAATCAATCTCCTACGCAAGAAACAGAACCACAACCAGAGATAGAGACAACAGAAATTGCTGGAGATAATAACGTGGAAGAAACTATTCCCCATGTCCTATCAAATGGAATCGTAGCTGATCTTGGCCTTCGTATACCTATTGAGGAATTGGATCCAAATATTAGAGATGTTTCAAGAAGAAAGTATATTTTGATGGATCAATATCAACCAAAAAGACATAATTATCCGCAGAGAATGATTTCTGGACGCAATAGGAGATTTCAGGAAGACTGGTTCAAAGATCATGCATGGTTGGAGTATAATGTTGTCAAGGATGCAGCTTATTGTTTTTATTGTTTTCTGTTTAAGCAACCAAGAGATGAGAACTATGGTGTTGATGCCTTCACAAATTCTGGTTTCCGTGGTTGGAAGGATGGGCGCCAAATAATCGAGGGCCACGATAAAGGATTTGCTCATAATAATGCTAGAAGGGATTATGAAGATTACAAAAATCAAAGGCAAAGTGTGACACATGCTATGGATAGTGGAGGCAAGAAGAAGGATAGTGAGTACAAAAGTCGTATGATTGTAATTCTGGAAGTTATTAGATTTCTTTTGCTTCAGGGTCATGCTTTTCTGGGACATGACAAGTCCGCTAGCTCTAGTAACAAGGGAAACTTTTTAGAGATGATAGAATGGTACAAAGACAAGGATAAAAATGTGGCATATTTGCTTTGTAATAATCAGATGACTTCACCTTATGTTCAAAAGGACTTGTGCGAAGCTTGTGCAAAACAGACCAGCAAGGCAATTATTCAAGATATTGGAGATGGGAACTTTTCAGTTCTTGTTGATGAGGCTAGAGATGCATCTATAAAAGAGCAAATGGCTGTCATTGTGAGGTATGTTAATGCACGAGGTCAAGTGATTGAAAGATTTCTTGGTATTGAAAAGGTATCTGATACTACATCATATTCTCTAAAGTGAGCATTGGATGCTAAGCTTTCTTCCCATGGCTTATCAGTGTCAAGATTGCGTGGACAAGGGTATGACGGGGCATCAAACATGAGGGGAGAATTTCATGGGCTGCAAAGAAGGATATTAGATGAGAATCCATATGCTTTTTACATACATTGCTTTGCACATCAGTTGAACTAGTAGTTGTTTCAGTTGCAAAGTCTTGTTCCTCTGTCTTTGATTTTTTTCCACACATCTACTTTGATTGGAACACTGTTAATGCATCCTGCAAGAGAAGGGATCAGTTGGCCCAACAACACCATGCAAATCTTGTGAACAAATATTTTTACACGTCCCGGGGATACTTGATGGGGCTCACATCACAAGACCTTATGTCGTATTCTTCACAGGTGGGATGCAGTTTTAGAGGTACTAGAGATCATGTCAGATGATGCCACCAACGGGGAAAAGAAATACACAGCTTCTGGATTACTAAAACAAATGGAGAGTTTTGAATATGTTCTTATATTGCATCTTATGATCAGATTATTGGTGAAAACTAATGATTTATCACAATGCTTGCAAAGAAAAGATCAAAATATTGTTCGTGCTATAGGATTAATTAGGACCACATTGCAGAAAATGAATGACATAAGGGAGAATGGTTGGGAAGAGCTCTTTGGTGAGGCAGAAAACTTTTGCCTCCTACATAACATCATTGTTCCAAAAATGGATGATACACTAACTGTTAGAGGTCGCTCAAGGGGTCGAGGTGGACAGCTAGTAACTTGTTTTCATTTCTTCAAGAATGAAATATTTAATGTTGTTCATGATCAAATAATTGTGGAGTTAAACAATCACTTTGCGGAAAGATCCACTCAGTTATTGAGGTGCATCGTATGTCTGGATCCAAGAAATTCTTTTGCTAACTTTGATGAAGACAAGCTAGTAGAACTTGCTCAGATTTATGCAGCTGGCTTCTCCCAATATGATCGTCTTGTTCTTTGCAACCAACTTGAGATGTTTGTTGCTGATGCAAGGGCGGATGCAAGTTTCAAATGTTGTAGTGACATTGGACAACTTGCCGTGAAGATGGTACAAAGTGACAGACATAAAGTCTTTCCATTGGTTTATCGTCTTATTGAGTTGGCATTAATTTTGCCGGTTGCTACTGCTACGGTTGAAAGAGCTTTCTCAGCTATGAAAATTATCAAGACTGAGTTGCGAAATAAGATGGGGGACAACTGGTTGAATGACAGGATGGTGTGCTATATTGAGCGAGAAATTTTTGCTAACATTGCAAATGATGACACCTTACACCATTTTCAAGAAATGAAGTCTCGCATGAAAAAACTTCCTAAACAACCTTCTACTAGAGTTAGTGGTATGTTTAATAAGCCTTTAATAATTGAACTTTTGCATAGTCTTGAAATTGTGACATATCTAATCACTTTCTATTTGTTTATTTAGGTTCAAATACTGTTGTTGATGAAGAGACGACAAGCTAAGTGGAACATGCACTCACTATTTTATTTAGGTACTTGACTTGCTTTAAATTTCTAGCATGTTAAACCAGTTAAGTTATGTGAATGATGCTAAATCACCTTCAAATGTCAATTTTTTTATGCTTTTTCCTTAAATATTAGTAGCTTGCTGGTAGAAAATGTCTTGAGCAAGAGTTAGTTAGTGGACCTAGTCTTGCCGAGAGCAAATTTCCGCCCACTGGCCCCAAGTCCCTATTACTAATCAAAGTTGCGCATGCACTAGCTGCCACTGCACCAGAAAAAAGCATGCATGGTCCATATATAAACAAAGAGAGCATGCACTAGCTGCCACTACACTAAAATACAATGCGCAAGAGTCAAGGCAGAAAGCATAAATAGCACTCAAAAGAAGGGACAACCACTTACATGTCTGGCGTTGAGCAGAGAGAGGCAAAGAGTTGAGTCCAGGACACCGGACGTGAAGCAGGTGCTGCTGGATCATAACTGGGGCGGGAGGAAGATGGCCACCGACGGCGCTCAGTCAGAGCAGCGGGAGGAAGCCGGCGGGAGGAATCGCCTTCCCTCTCTTCTCTTTCTTTTCCCGCTTCTCTCTGAGAAAAGGCATGATTGGAGCTCGATTGGGCGGGTACCTGAGTTCCACTCTTCTATTTCCCGCCGTTCCTCTGTTTTTTCCCGCCGTTCCTCTGTTTCCCGCCTTTTCTCCCTGTTTCCCGCCATTCACTTGATATGGCGTCTATCCCAGGGCGCCAAAGGTTTTGCGGCGTCCATCGGACGCCTTTTGACGCCTAGGCGACGCCAAACGTCTTGAGGCGGACGCCACAGCGACTCTGGTGTGGCGACCCCGACGCTGCAAGGTCTCTGAGCGCCATGACGCTAGGTGACGCCATAAAAACGTGGTCACCAACAAAAGAAAAAAGATCTAACAGTAAGGCCTAGGTAGATAATAGGTGTGTTCGATTTTTAGGGTCTAAATTTTAGCGGAGTCATATCAATCATTGAAATATTATATATAATTATTAAATATATATTAAATATAAAACTAATTACAGAGTTGAATACGCATCATCGTGACAAATTTATTAAGCTTAATTAAATCATCATTAAGAGATGTTTACTGTAGCATCACATTATCTAATCATGACCTAATTAGTTTTAATAGATTCGTCTCGTCATTCAGAGGAAGAGTTATGGACTGGGTTTTATCAGTAATCTATATTTAATACTCCTAATTAGTATCATAATATTTGATGGTACAAGTCTAAAAATTAGAGGGGTGGAAACGAACACACCTAATATCCAAAAGAAATATTTAAGTAATCATGCTAGCAAAAAAAAAGAGCTCAATCATGTCACTCATGGCATTGGATAAATGCTTTTGCCAGTGCTTTTGCTACGTTAAATAAGTTGGGATAAATGTCTTGCCTGTAGGTCACTTACCAAACTTTCCTTGTTAGTTTGTCAACATTCATGAGTTCAAGTATCATCTTTGGCACCGCTTCAGCGATAGTAAAAACAATCAGTTTGTAAAATTAATTATTTTAAATAACTAAACAACAGACAAGTAACAAAACAGTAAGATGTTATCACTGTAGTTTGCAAGGTGGTTACCAGCAGCAACAAATGTGTTGTGTAACTTGCGTGACCAAACAACCGTCTAATTCTTCAGAGCTGAAGAGGATCGTCATTCTCTGGACCATTGCTCTCATTAAATTTATCTTTTACTACGGTAAAAACAATCAGGTTGTAATATCAACTGTTGTAAAGAACTAAACAACGACCAAGTAAAATATGAGGTGTTCGTACTGTAGGTTCCAAGGTGGTTAACAACAGCGACAACATGTTGTGTAGCTTGTGACCAAACGGTCATTGGCTTCTTCAAACCTGAAGAATCGGCATTCATCTTTTGCTATGTATTCTTTCCTTTTCTTGCTAGGCTTTTCAGTTTAGCCAGGTAACCCACATGTAACTTGATTATGATTCACATCCTCATTATGCATGCTGCTAGATAATCCTAAGTCCTTCAATTTAGATAGGTTTTAGTAGATAGTCATAGTCAGGCACCACAAGTTATTCTCTTCACTACAGTTGAAAACTATGTCTCCATTCACCAATAGCACTGTCAACAAGAAACTATGTAAGTAATTGGTTAGGAGTCACATTTAGCCTTTCTCTAGCATAAGGCTAGAGATATGGTTTGTAATATTTAATCTAAAATAGGAATGCTTAGTAAGATGTATGGGTGTCCTTGTAGCACATAATATTACAACGAGCAGAAAAAGAAGGGTAACAAAAAAATGAAATAAAAAAGAAAATAAAACTCAAGACTTACATATGACATGAAGGTCCATTTCAAGCCTCACAAGATCAAGAAGCTTAAAGCTATCCATGTCTGGCATATGGATATCACTGGTGATTATGGCTTGATAGTGAATATTAATATTTATGTACAAGCTCTCTCTTGATCTAGGCTGCATGCATCAGGTGAGCAGGCTTGAAGAAGTTTTTATTATTCTAAGAAACATATATTATCCATGGTAATCAAGAAAGTCAAGGCGGTTGTTTTCAACTTAGCACATAAGAGGGGAGATCTGATGCTACCGCACCTTGTGGTGCTACCGTACTCTCAACGCCGATAGCACCTCAATGGATGCATAAAAAATTATAAAAAGAATATGAATGCATAATTCATGTTATCATCTATTGTCTTATAAAAGTGAGATGCAATAGACACTTGTGCATGGAGAAATAAAAAGGTAAAATCAACCTATGAATAGTGCAGATTGGAACTGTTCACCTTAGACCCACAACCCATTACTAGTCATATGTAGTTTTTTTCTTTTTTATTTCTCTATACATAAGTATTCGTTGCATCTCAACTTTTACAAGATTGTAGATGATAACACGAACTACATATCCATATTTTTGTTACAAATTTTTATGCATCTATTGAGGAGCTACCAGCATTGGGAACATAGTAGCACCATAACCCGTGGTAGCACCAGATGTGCTCTCTAGCATAACATGGAAAGCAATACTATTTTGTTTGTGAGAAAGAAAAAATATCAAAATAGTTGAATTAAACTTTTACTCATATTTTTCTTGGCATACTACACACAAAATAAACAACCACACTCAGAGAATGTGTAAAATGAAATATGAAATCAATCAAAATTTGATAAATAGAAGGCTGATGTTGGCATGACAGGATTACACGAATCGTTGACATGTCTAGTTCTTAATAAAGCACTACCCAGTTTCTTAAAAAAAAAAACATATGTTCTTATCTATACTATAAAGATAAACTTCTTGTGTAAAACCACTCACCTAAGATTATACCCATCTCCACTCTAATAGTGATCGATTAAAACTGAATTGCGAGCCCGATAATTAGATCAGTTATGAGCAATCCGTAACTCGTGGTATGATTTGTGGGCCTTGGTGCCATTAGCGTAACATCTTATGCGAAATTGAACGAGTGTCGTCTGAAAATCAGCGTCTTTTCTCACCGAACGGCGGTCATACCCGCCCGCTGTAGCCGCTCTCCTCTTTCCCTTTTCCCTTCGCATGATTGACTCGCACCTTCCCCTCCATCTCTTCCTCTGGCGAATGGTTCAAACCATACCATTCCACCTCTCATTCTCTTTCCATCTCATCTAAGCAAATCCTTCACCCTAATCGCAGGCTGCGTGCCGTTCCCGGCATATGTGGGCGATACCGGTGTAGTGGCGGCGCGGGGTGAGGTGGGGCGACCCGTGGGCGGCGCTGCGAAAGTTGCGCACGGGCGAGGCGTTAGCTCCAGCACAAGCATACGCAGCAGCTGTGCTCGGCAATGGTAGGCGCGCACTCTCCAATCGTCGCCTGGACCGCACCCGTGGCCATCGCGTAGACGCTCATCGTGATGAAGGACGATGACCTCGATGAGGAAGATGAGCACGCGTGCCGGCCTCTCCTCCCGTCACATGAACTTGGTGCCACCAGGGTTCCGGTCTTGTAGGGATTGTTGCAGTTGCGGATGGTGGTGTTGCGGAGCTTCTGGATCTCGAGGCCATGGGCACGACGCTCCTTGCTGAGGCGGTTGGAGCAACCGATGCGCCAACAGGTGAGGCCTGGGATGAGGATCTTGTAGACGAAGAGGCTGAGAAGGATGGAGATGCAAGCGAGGCCGGGGAGGTGACCTCGAAGCCGTAGGCCTTCGGGAGGAGGGTTTGGGAGGTGCCCCACAGCAAGAGGAGGCCATTTGGTGAAGATCCACAAGAGCAATCTCCTTGTCCGCACCTCTCTTCTTCTCAGTAATCCATGTAATTGAGGGGGCTAACCATGGATGATGCAGGGAGCTCTGAGATGGACCAGTCCCGCAATTGGAGGCTACAACGGAGTGTAGCTAGCTGTGGGTAAGATTACCACCAACCTCTACCAAATTATGTTTCTTTTCTACAATCTTTCAGTGGGATAAAGTGTGCATCAAATTTGCTCTGTCGCTCCATCCTTCTAATTCTTTTTAGATTTAGATTTCGTAGAATCAGGATGGTAGATTTGATGCAGATTGGCATTTCCTTTCAGGATGAAAACTAACCTGTGACATCCCCACCGCATGAATGTAAGGGTAGTCGAAGAATCGAACATCAGGTGACATCTTGACAAAGCAAGAGTCTAAAAGTACATACATATAAATATAAAAGATTAATATGCAATATTACAATTTAATTATTACAACTTTGATCTAGATTTAAGTAGATAGACAAGTTTAAAATTTGGTAATATAAATAGCGGAAGCAATATATCTCATGTTAGAGTCCTATCATGAAGCATATCAAGCCCGTAGACATGCTCCATTATCAAGAACAACACCTACACAAAATCACATAGAGCAAAGTCCTGAGCAACTAATACTTAGCAAGACTTACCCGTTAAAATGGCATGCTAAGGCCGACACCTAGTATACAGGGGGCTGATCTAAGGTTGTTGGAATAATTACAAAAACAACACTAATAGTTGATCCTTATTTTCATATTTTAGCCAAATTAATAGGGTTCTTGCATAAAATAAATGTTGTATAACTATACTAAATAATCATGGTTGCAATATATTTAATAAAAATACAACAAGTATAATCATCATCATTATTTCACTTTTTACTTCGATGTGACAACTACTATGATGTGACAATGATTACAAGTGGTACTCAATAACCACGACGGATGGCGACTCAAATCGATTTACATACTGTAGGAGAAACCCAAATAAACGACGCACGCACACTCCGAGGAGTCACGTACGACAACCTTTCGCGAGATACCACAGGGTTGGTCCGGGTCCCACTTTTCCCGAGTACACGACACCTCATGCGATCCTTCTATTGAAGCAATCCATGGGTAGCCCATGCACTCTCCCTTCCAACGCATACCCACATTCCACTATACCCGCTTCATCACAAGAAAAAGAGTGGGGTATCGTCCACTGCGGTAATCAAGCTACGTCGGTTTACTAGTGCCCATATCACTAGCATACACTTGGTACTGTTCAAACTTGCTCAACGGGGCCACACTCGAAGCAGTTCCCAACGACACAAACGGGGCTAATGGTAAACAAGGTCCAACCTTGTCACCTCAACCTACACATGCACTTTCCCATTCGGCCTCAAATTGATCCATCATTGTCATGTGAGAGTTATAAGTAATAAAGTTCCAGACCATCCTACATCGAGTAGTCTCCGTACCACTCGATTTTGCTACCGATGACTCGATATTAAGCATAGCAAAATCTATTGAATGGCTGCCAAGTAGACCTATACCCATAGGACTTTGTTTTGCCTATATGCAACTAGGCTTCAATCATTTTCCTACACGTAATGCACAATACATGACACGCATACATGCGATATAAAATAAAAACTTTAAAACATAGGAGTGTACCGGGGCTTGCCTTGAGGAGTTCGAGCAATGTTAGTATACACAACGTTATAGCCAAATCATCATCTATCTCTGCAACATTAATCTCCTTGGTGAATAGGCAATCTAAAAATTTGATCCGAAATCAAACTTAAATGCGGATTAAATAGAGAATGATGGAACTTCCGTGGTGATGGAAGTTCTATCACAATAACTAAGGTTCCTTGATTTGGAGGTAAAAATACAATGAAATACGGAATTTAAGGGGTTAGAGATATAATACTTGATAGAAGCAAAGCTAGCACACGGTATAACACAAGTCCTACAATAAGTAGCTAGCAACACAATGCACAAGATAATCGAGCATAATATATATAGAGAACAACACAAGCACAAAAGGAAAAGCGGGAAGGTAAAGAGAAAGACACAAGGATTTTTACCGAGGTTCGGTAACTACACAACGTAGTCCCTACTTCCTTGTTGAGGAGCTATACAAAGTAGCCGGGTCTCTCTCAACCCTTTTCCCCACCAAGCAATCACAAAGATCGTGCTCGAATTTCTTTCTCCACTTGATTCTTTTCCTCCGGAGGTGAATCACACCTTTACAAACTTTCCCAAGACTCACCACAAGTTTGGGAGCTCTAGGGTGACGCCTAGCCGTTTAGGAATCTTCAATTCCAAGAGTAACAAATACCTCATGGATGCTTGCCTTGTAACAATGCTCAAGTGCTCAATTTCTCTCATAAGGAATCTCTCTCTCAACCCAACTCTCACAAAGAGATGAATCCTCACAAAGAGGAGTTGGGGAGAGTGCTAGAAGGCTTTGAGAATGATATTTTCGTGGGGGAAGTCAGCAGCCTTCAAAGGAGGGGAGAGATGAGCTATTTATAGAGGAGCCTAAAAAACTAGCCGTTGGAGTGCATTTCAGTGACTGACGTAACTTCCGTGAAAACCCACGAAACTTTCGTCAATTCAAAAAGAGCCATTGCACAGGCTAGGATTCTACCGAGACAGGACATGACGGAACTTCCATGACTCTTGGGATGAGAGGATACTGAAGATTCAACCAACAGAACTTCCGATGGAACTTCTAACGGAACTTCCGTCGCTCTCGGGTTTACGACAGAGTGAAACTCTGGAACAACGGAACTTCCGACGGAACTTCTGATGGAACTTTCGTCACTCTCAAGTTGGCATGTCTAGCGACGGAACTTCTCACGGAACTTCTGACGAAACTTCCTTCGTTCCTGGGTTGGCTGTTTTTGGGTCATTTTGTGGTTGTTTTGCTTCTCTCATCTCACTTGAGATTTTGTTGAGCATTGAGACTTTGCAAGCACCTGTGTGACTTCCCTCTTGATAGAGTGGCATGCCTAAACTCAAGATTAAATATAAAATAAACTTCTTCAACTTGAGATAACGTAATTGATACTTGCCACTTTTCTTCATTTGTGTTCAAAAAGGAATTGCCATATGTATTCTTCTTCTAAGCGCCATCACCTAGAGCTTGTGGCTTGGAGTATTTGAATCCTTACGATCAACTTCCATTTGTACTCACAAGTCATTTAAGATTTTCAATCATATGATACTCTGAAGTATATGACTCTTGTTGCTTGGTTCATCGAGATTGAGCTTCACCTGCCCTTCACCACTACTCCGGTCCCTTGGACTAAGCCTTGCTTGCCCTTCTTCTTTGCATGGTTCATCGTGACCCGGTCGTGCATAATTCTTCACCATTAAGCTAACTCAACTCACATACAACTTGTATTGTCATTAAGCCTTTGTTTGAAGATCTTCTTTATGTTGCTTGATCAAGTTGCTTGTAGTTATTCATTCATCTTGCAATCAACATTGCACTTGATTTCTCTCACTCTTGTTCATGCATAGACCTAATTGTTTATGAAACCTCATTGTATTGATGATGAAGCTACTCATGAGTGTCTCTTTATCATGTCATCATTTTGTCCTTTATCATACTTTACTTTGATTGCGTACAATCCTTGTCGTGTATGACCAAATCAACTCATGAACTTTCATGTCTCATAACTAGAATCAGTGTACAATCTTAATCATATTTATTTCAGCCATAGAGTGTACATCCAAGATTGTAATCCCTGCTTATACACTTAGAAAGAATCATTAGTCCTTTAATCATGTTGTCATTCAATACACCAAAACCCACTAGGGGACTAGATGCACTTTCAATCTCCCCCTTTTTGGTGATTGATGACAACCTTGATTAAAGCTTACAAGAGATATTCAATAAGCATTTTGAATGCAAGCATATAGATGAGCTCCCCCTAAATATGTGCATATTGAATGAAATTCAAGAACTTGGCCTAAAATGCCATTTGCACATTTTCAAGTTGACATGAGAGTTCCACCTAAATGTGTGCATTAGTGTGGTGCAAAAGGTGTGTGTGAATAGATATCTCGTGATGCATATGCCAAGAAGGACACACAAAAACAAACTGAGAAGAAAGCATATGTGTTGTGTAGCAGACACTAGACTTCACATATTCACAATAAAGAACATTACATCATTACAATCATGCATCACATATTAACATAAGCAAAAAGGTTCTTAGAAACAAAGATAAAGAGAGGTTCACACACAAGTTCACACATTTCACATTGTTCTCAAGTCCATGAGATGAAAAGAGACTTCTCCACCTGTGATGCCATTAAGTCTTGAGCTTGAGCTTTAATCTGCTTTTTCTCTCCCCCTTTGTCATCTAGCACCAAAAAGTTTGAGCTCAAGGCATGAAGTCTACTACCGCCAAATTCACAGCTGCCATAGCCAGTAAGGCTCAGAGGATGCTCAAGTTCTAACTTGGTATGAATTTTCCTTGATTCTTTTGGTGATGTTATTTCTTTCCTGTCTTTCATGATGTGCCCTCTCATCTACCTCATAATGTTCCTTGTTTAGGCAAAATAGCATGTTCATGATTTTGCTCAGAGGATAGAAATGCTTGTCTTGTCACTGCACACTGCCACTAGTGCTTATAGAAGGTGGTGTTTGGTGAGGAGATGCCATTAGGTTGTGTGGGAGCTATAAATGACAGAAGTTCCATTGTTGGACGACGGAAGTTCCGTTGCTCTCTGTCTCGAGTGGAGATAAATCCAAAGAACAACGGAAGTTCCTTAAATGAATGATGAAAGTTCTGTCACTTTCGGTCTTCAACTAATAGAGGCTTTCAAAAATTAGAGCTTTTGGACAAGCACTAAATTTATGAGGAAGCTATGGTTGTGTCCATCTCTGGCTGTGGTAGAAATTGGATTTTGTAACTCTTGTTAGCTCTCTCACACTTAAAAGTGACACTAGTGATTCTCTTTCATGTATGTGATATATGGTGCATATTCACAACTCTTCTGAAAGTAATTTGCAATGCCCTTAATTTCTTCCCATATGAAGTCAAACACTAAGACATGAGTGCCATGAGGAGGAGTGGAGTCTTCATCACTAAGACAGGAGTGCCATGAGGAGGAGTGGAGTCTTCATCACTAAGACAGGAGTGCCACAAGGAGGAGTGGAGTCTTCATCCCTAGGTGTGATAGCCTTCCTGAACATATTGTTGACACAGGCATAGAATGTAAGTAAATCTGTAGCATTCCTTGACTGCCCCTTATTTGTTTCTTGGATACATGAAATTTATCCTTTCAAGCTTCAAGGTGGGGTAAATGTGAAGATGTGAATAGTTGGCATCATTTCACCCAAAACAAAGAAGTATAGCAAACTGAGCATATGTGAACCCATACCACTATTCCTTTGTCATCCAATCAGATTTTCTGACATTTTCATGCTCTTCAACACAATGATCTCATTGTTTCAATTTTTCTGAAATGCTAAAACATCTTTCACATTTTTGGCCTTGCATTGAGTCATCTCAGTGTCAAGAATTTATCATCATTGGTAGATATGTAGTTCCAATCTGCCCATTGAGTAATAGACATTGCCTTGTATGATCATAGACTTATAGTAATCTTACCAAAAGTAAGACCAAAATTTATAATTAGTTCCAACTTCTTTTGGAGTTAGCTTCAAGTTGATTGCTCTCATCTTCCTTATCTCTTCCAATTGCACTTTGTAGTTTACTCTTATTCTTCAAAAATGATTAGAAGGTTCTAAGAACAAAGAAGCACTAAAGTTTTTTGACTGCTGATGCTATAGGCTTATCCACAACAAATATTTCAAAATCCTCATTTTCTTCTTCTTCCTGAGTTCTTGCAGAAACCATTGCTGCACTAGTTGACTTAGCTTGTCCCCTCCCTTGATGATGTCTCTATGGAGGAGATGGAAGCCAAGTTTTAATCCTCTACACCATCACTAACAAAGTAGGTTTGATCATCGTCAACAGGTGCTATTACTTCCTCTTTTATGGCCATGTCTCTCCTCTAGTCAATGGCCTCTTAGTTGTCTTTTTTTGCCTCTGATATTGAGAGGAATGAAACTATCCTCTCCTTTCCATATCATGCCTTGCCTTGACTATTCTTATTCCCCTTTTATCATCCATACTACCTTTGCAACTGATAAAGGTGAACCATTTCAATAAAGCAGCTGGATCATAGAATGATAGATGGAGGACAGGTTGGTGGACTCTAGATCTGTGGGTGACAGAACTTCTGTCACTTGAGCGACGGAAGTTCCGTCACTCTCTGGTTCCAACAACATCTGACATTTAAGGACTATGAAGGTTTTGACAAGATTGGGTTAAACCTGAGAATTGTTAGTTTCTATTCCATTCTTTGCAATCATAGGTTCTTACCCAATTTCAGTCACCTTTGGTCTCATCTCTAGATCTTATTCTCATATGCATCCTTTGCACTTTTCTTTTTCCAACCTTTTGCAAATCTTAATCCAAAAAGCGAGAGATTGACATTTTGATCAGAGTGGAGCAAGATTTGATTTTTGGACTTGAGATAGACAATCTCACAAATTGTAGTTAGATGACAATCAATCATTTATAACTATAACCACAATTTGCTCGACATGATCACAAAGATCAAGAACCAAAGATTTTCAAAAACCACAATTATAATAAAATAAAGGAAGTTTTTTGAAAAATCTATCCTAGCTCACAAAGAGCATGCCATGACACGAGGCCACACACATGCCAAGGCATAACCTATCATATGGGTTCTATATGCAAAGGAACACAAAGCTGTAACTGTAGGACATACCTTTGCCATTTGATTGTTCAGCTCTTTTTCTTGTGAGGAAGCATTTTTGCAGTTGTGTACTCTTGCATGCTTTTTCAATCATTAGGTCAAGACATTGCCAGATTTTAAGTATGATAGATCTTGGGACTCATGAACGTCGGACGTCTCCATTGTCATTTGTCACATCTACCGCTTGATTGAATGCACTTTCAATGCCTTGACAATGATAGTAATTCCACAAGCAAAGTTATCCATGTAAATGCTGCCCACACAATCACTTACAGAAAGATATTAGTTCCTCTTAACATAAGACATGGTGTGAATCTCCCCCTTAATGTGTGCATCATATCAGTGAATAATATTCACATGTGCACACTGCTCAGTTATGATCATGAGGAGATTTAAACTATGTCTTAGTTAAGGTATTAGATAAACCACTAGATTTTGAGAAGTGTCAAGAGCCACTTACAAACCAAATAAGTAGGAATTTTTCTTATGAGGAGAAGAAGCATGAAGGTTCAATGGCACTCTTCACTTATGGTCTTGAAATCATTGGAGATCATCTCAATGACTTATGCTTCTTCTTTTAATTATCTCAGGAAGAGGCATCTTCCACCAAAATTTGTTCTCCATAATGAGAATAGTCATGAGGTAACTCAACCAAAACATTAGTCTCTTTTAACACAAGATATAGAATGAATCTCCCCTAAATTTGTGCACTAAAATTTGGAATAATCTTAAATCAGTGCATATGCTCTATTAAGAACTTGGAGAGGTTTAGATTATATCTTGGTTATAGTGAGGGAATAATAAGCAACAAGAATTGGAACAGGTCTAGAAATGCTCACAACCATATAGGCATGTGTGTTCATTTGTTGACTTCATGTTTGGCCATGTGTTGCTAATCCCTCACTCAACAAAGGTCACTTATCTACCCAGATATTGCTTTACTATTCTTCTGGATCACTTCATCATCATTTCCATTTTTGTGGATCCGACGGAACTTCTGTCGATTGATGACAGAACTTCCATTACTCTCTGTTCCGAGCTGGTGAAGCCACAGAACCATCTTGAACCATGGAAAGGGTAGCGACGGAACTTCCGTCACTAAGACGACGGAACTTCCGTCCCTCTCTGTTTGGCTTTCTTGACTCCTTGTATGCTTATAGCTCTTGAAAGATGTTCACAAAACAGATTTCTCCAAAGGAGACATTAATTGCATCTCTTTACATATGACATTCATGTAATGTTCCTAGAGAGCACTTCTCGAGCTATTACATGAACTTGTAAACACATTACAACAGGAATAAGGAACACAAGAGAGAGAGATGTGTATTGATACTTATTGTTCCCTTGATAACATTGATGTAGAGAATGTTGAAACTTTTTCATGCTTGGCAAGTTTGCATGTATATGTTTTCTTCTTGTCCATGCCAAGCCATCAATGCATCTCGTGCACTCCATAAACACTTTCAAGCACATTTTGGTACCCAACACTTGTTGGGTCCTAGAGTGTTAGTCAGACAAGCTTTTGGCATCCAAAGTGACTTTGCACTATCAATGGGTGAACTAATCACCTTGGTAGCACAAATTTCAATATTGGCCTTAACACATAGCAAATTATTATGGACAAGATTGAGAGAGGTTTGGGACAAAGAACAATCCTTACTCATGTGTCCTTTCTCATGACAAATATAACATCTTCGATGCTTGATCTTGTTTGCCCTCACTTTGAGTTTCCTCTTTGGGCTTTCACTCTTGTTCATGTATCGGTTAAGTGCTGACACAAAACCTTTCTCAAGCTTCTCAATAGATCTCAGCTTGCTTGTAGAAACCGGGCACTCTGGTTTCAAAGACCGGTTCATCTGGTTTTCACATAATTGCTGCTTTCTTGATTCTGATGTACATTGAGTGATTTTGTGCCCTCTCTCTTTGCAACCAAAACACCTTCTCTTTGATAGGTTTCGTTGTCTTGTAGAAAGTGTTGGTTGAGCCTTCTTCTTATTGGGACACTTAGATGCAAAGTGTCCTTTTGTTGAGCACTCATAGCAAATGACTTGAGTACTTGATTTGATCTTCCTCTTTATGTTATGAACTTCTTCAGGATCAGTTGTGGAGATTTGAGAGCAGGTGACACTTGATCCCTTCTCAAGCTTTTTCACCATGTTGTCATGGTTATCTTGAGATGGTTGCACATGACCCTTACTTTTCAACCGACTTAAGTCCATCTTGAGCTTCTTAACTTCTTCCTTGAGAGCATCATTTTCACTTGCAATAAGATCATCACAAGTTTCTACAATTATATGCTCATCAAGTGATGGCTTTTCTTGAGGACAACATATGTTAGCACAAGATAAATCAATGGAGATAGGTGCACATGTGCAAGTGTGAGGTTGGTAGGATTTTACCATTGTCAAAGCAACCTCATGTGTTGTCTCTAGCATGACATAAGTGTCAACAAGCTTGTCATGAGAACTTAAAAGCATGCCATGTTTCTTTTGCAAATCAAGATGCTTTTTAGCAAGCTTTTGGTATTCCTTGAAAATCATTTGATTTGCCTTCTCTAGTTGTGCTACATAAGATAAAGAGTTAATAGCACATGCATCATTGCTACTCAAATCATCACCTTTCACAAGTGTGGATTTTTTGGATTCTCTTTGTCTTTTGGCCATGTGATGAAAAGTATTCTCATCTTCCAGCCATGAGCTTGTAGGTGATGTAGACTCTTCACTTGGTCTAAACCTGCAACAATCAAGATCATTGACAATTTTAATAGAAACAATTTCTATTCTACCAAAACCGGACACACCGATTTGGGAAGCCAGACCAACCGGTTTTCCCAGGCACATAGGATTAATCCTATTTTCTTGATTTTCTGATTGCTCATGTTGGTGTTTGTCTTTTGAGCCTACTGAAAGGGAGATGTTCTTAGGCTCACACCCCAACAATGGTTTCCCATCATTGCTAGAGCCATACATCTCCTCAAGTGCTCTCCACATCAAGTGTGCACTCTTTGGCACTCCATGCTTATTTAGCATTTTATCTTCGACCTCTGCACTCACAACACTAGATAAAACATTAAACGCATGGGCTTTGAGATACAAGCATTTCTCTTGTCCTTTGGTTGGAGGATGATCCTCCAAGATATGAGAGAAGCCTATATCCATGATCCACCAAATTTGTGAGTTCATTTCCTGAAAATAAGAAGACATATGAGTTTTCCACAAAGCATAGTTTGCTCCATCGAAAACAGGTAACTCATATGAAGGTTTGGAAATCTTTGGAAGCGACATTGTTTCTCCAAGCGGTTAAGCCTAATAAGGAGATTAGGCTCTGATACCAATTGAAAGTTGCCTAGTGGGGGGGGGGGGTGAATAGGCAATCTAAAAATTTGACCTAAAATCAAACTTAAATGCGGATTAAACAGAGAACAACGGAACTTCCATCGTTCTTTGATGGAACTTCCGTGGTGACGGAAGTTCTGTCACAATAACTAAGGTTCCTTGATTTGGAGGTGAAAACACAATGAAATACGGAATTTAAGGGGTTAGAGATACAATACTTGATAGAAGCAAAGCTAGCATGAAGTATAGCACAAGTCCTACAATAAGTAGCTAGCAACACAATGCACAAGATAATCGAGCATAATATATATAGAGAACAACACAAGCACAAAAGGAAAAGCGGGAAGGTAAAGAGAAAGACACAAGGATTTTTACCGAGGTTCGGCAACTACAAAACGTAGTCCCTACTTCCTCGTTGAGGAGCTACACAAAGTAGCCGGGTCTCTCTCAACCCTTTTCCCCACCAAGCAATCACAAAGATCGTGCTCGGATTTCTTTCTCCACTTGACTCTTTTCCTCCGGAGGCGAATCACACCTTTACAAACTTTCCCAAGACACACCACAAGTTTGGGAGCTCTAGGTGATGCCTAGTCGTCTAGGAATCTTCAATTCCAAGAGTAACAAATGCTTCACGGATGCTTGCCTTGTAACAATGCTCAAGTGCTCAATTTCTCTCATAAGGAATCTCTCTCTCAACCCAACTCTCACAAAAAGATGAATCCTCACAAAGAGGAGTTGGGGAGAGTGCTAGAAGGCTTTGAGAATGATATTTTCGTGGGGGAAGTCAGCAGCCTTCAAAGGAGGGGAGAGATGAGCTATTTATAGAGGAGCCTAAAAAACTAGCCGTTGGAGTGCATTTCAGTGACTGATGTAACTTCCGTGAAAACCCATGAAACTTTCGTCAATTGAAAAAGAGCCATTGCACAGGCTAGGATTCTGTTGAGACAGGACATGACAAAACTTCTGTCATAAGCATGACGAAACTTTTGTGAGTCTCAGGATGAGAGGATACTGAAGATTCAATCGACGGAACTTTCGACAGAACTTCTGACAGAACTTCCGTCGCTCTCGGGTTTGCGACAGACTGAAACTCTGGAATGACAGAACTTCCAATGGAACTTCTGTCGCTCTCAGGTTGGCATGTCTAGCGACGAAACTTCTCATGAAACTTCTGACGGAACTTCCTTCGTTCCTGGGTTGGCTGTTTTTGGGTCATTTTTTGGCTATTTAGCTTCTCTCATCTCACTTGGGATTTTGTTGAGCAATGAGACTTTGCAAGCACCTTTGTGGCATATCTCTTGATAGAGCGGCATGCCTAAACTCAAGATTTAAATATAAAAGAATCTTTCTTCAACTTGAGATTGCATAATTGATACTTGCCACTTTGCTTCATTTGGCTTCGAAAGGAGTTTCCACATGTATACTTCTTTTAAGCGCCATCACCTAGAGCTTGTGGCTTGGAGTATTTGAATCCTTACGATTAACTTCCTTTTTGTACTCACAAGTCACTTAAGATCTTCAATCATATTGATACTCCGAAGTATATGACTCTTGTTGCTTAGTTCATCAAGATTGAGCTTCACCTGCCCTTCACCACTGCTCCGGTCCCTTGGACTAAGCCTTGTTTGCCCTTCTCCTTTGCATGGTTCATTGTGACCCGGTCGTGCACAATTCTTCACCACTAAGCTAACTCAATTCACATACAACTTGTATTGTCATTAAGCCTTTTTTTGAAGATCTTCTTTATATTGTTTGATCAAGTTGCTTGTAGTTATTCATTCATCTTGTAATCAACTTTGCACTTGATTCCTCTAACTCTTGTTCATGTATAGACCTGATTGTTTATGAAACCTCATTGTATTGATGATCAAGTTGCTCATGAGTGTCTCTTCATCATGTCATTATTTTGTCCTTTATCATACTTTGATTGTGTACAAGCCTTATCTTGTGAGACCAAATCAACCCATGAACTTTCATGTCTCATAACTAGAATCAACGTACAATCTCAATCATATTCATTTCAGCCATAGAATGTACATCCAAGATTTTAATCGCTGCTCATACACTTAGAAAGAATCATTAGACCTTTAATCATGTTGTCATTCAATACACCAAAACTCACTAGGGGATTAGATGCACTTTCACTTGTCCTTGCTACCAGCTCGTTTCCTAGTAAAATAATGCACGATGCAAGTCAACAAGGTGATAAGGAAATTCATGGAACTTCCTTAATAACGAATCCAAGGACATGATGCATGTGAGTAGATATTTAGTGTTATCATTAAGTGTTAAATTATTTTGCTGAACATATTTCCTTTCTTGACATACAAGATGGGTCAAGTCTTGCAACTAACAATGATGCGAGTAACTTAAGCAGTGTAGGAGTAAGGTATCACAATAATTAAATAATTAACACTAGCAATGTGCTAAGGTGATCATCAGGGTGCCATTATCTTGTTTATGAGACTTGGAAGAAACATAAATATGCAACCTACTTTCTTGATAACCTTCAGTTAGCAGACATGATCAAACTAGAGATGTTAGGTTGTAGCATGACAACCTGAATATGAGATCATTTAACAACAAATGTGACTAGATATTTAGCAAGATAATACTCAGCATGGCATGATGAGGTGAGTTAATCTATAGTTGCCTATTTCTTTCATTAGCTCCCATTTAGTGCAAAGTGGGTTCATAGATAAATGGTGTCGATGGTGTAGTAAATTCTAAACTTGATCAAAGCTTAGGCTATCTCATAGTTTGATTAACAATAAAAACATATGACCGGTGTCTCTGGTTCATGATGCCTGTAGGTCATAAGCAAACATGAGTTGTAATGCATTTGTCATCTAGATCAATTCTTTTGTAAATTCTTAACTCTATTAATTTCATGACCATATTGCGGCTAACCAAATAAGGTAAGAATGCAATCATGCAAGGCAAAGTGAGAAATAACATGTGTTCCATGACATGCATGCTAGTAGAATGTAAAAGACCATTTAGGAAACTAAAGCTAATTAACCATCTAACTTAAGTAGATTTAAGGTACTTTACAAGATTAATAGAAAGTATAAACTCATGCAAGTGATCTGAACATAAAACTTGGCAATTCAAATGTATGCACCAAACAAGGAGTTTCAGAGTTATTTTCATTAAGATGATCATGCACCAATTAATTACTTATAAGAATCACAATGTGAGCATGCCTAGCGCAAAATAAATCATTTCATGGAAGTGTCCAGTAAAATAATTTTATGATAGTGCACAGAGGCATAATATAATGCAAATGATGAATTACAAAATAGAAATAAGCATTATAGCATGATCATTTATTTTTCTGGCATTTAAATAGTCCTAAGCAAGGATAAATGCATAACCTTCCAATATGATAACCTGACATGAGAAAATTAATTCACATATGAGTTACATGCAACATAGAGAACATGCATGCAAGAATTTAGAATTTAACCATGCATTGTTGTCGAGTTATGATTTTATTTGAATTTTAGCTTATTAAATGCACTCATAAATAAAGGTGAACTTTTGGTGTGCTTTAACAATTTATTAGAATAGCACATATTCAGAGGAGTCCAAAAAGTATTTATTTGCAATTTTTTATGAAGTATATTTTTCTGTGCGGCCTTTTAAAGTTTAAGGCATTACCTTATGCTCATTTAATACTTGCACAAATAATCATTTGGTGTTCCTTTGATTTAGCATTTTGTTAAAATAGAGAATATCCATAGGAGTCCATATCTTATTTTTGTACATTTTTTCCATGTATTTAATACTCTATGCATTTTTAAAGCTAGGTATAATATTTTTGGTTTATTTAAAAGAAAATAGAAATTTACCTGGCCCTTGGGCCGAAAACTCCAGGCCCATCAGGTTTGGCGCAGGGGGAGAAGACCACCTGGGCCGGATCTGGCCCAGGCGCTGCGAGACCCACGACCGCGTCTTGGCCCAGAAGGCTCGGCCGGCCAGCCAGGCCAGGCATGAGCGCACACGCGTGACGCCCGGCATGGAGGCGGCACAGCTTCGACGGAGAGGGCCCGGTCTCCTGCGGGCAAGGCCGGAGGCCGACGGCGGCGGCGCGACGCAAAGAAGCAGACAGGGGGGCTGACCAGAAGTGCGGCACGACACGGGGAGGCGGCCGAAGCAGAGCCGGGGTGGCGACGGTAGTGGAGGGCACGTTCCCGGAGAATGGTGGCCGAATCTAGAGCCGAGGTGGGTGAAACCGAAGCGTGGGAAGTAGAGGATGTCGCCGGGGAGAGTAATTAAAGGGAGGTTCACCGTGCTAGGAGAAATCAAAAAGGGGGCGGCTCGGGGTCCTTTGGCCATGCTTGAGAAAGAGGAGCCGATTCACGACATTTGACGACAAATGGGAAGGAGCCAAGCTGGTGGGAGTGGGAGGGGGTCACGGCGGAGCCAGGGCGGTTTGGCTGGGGCTAGGAGGCTGTCGAGGTGGCCAGGCAAGGTGAGATCTTGCTCGGGGTCATGGCGACGGGCAGAGAAAAAATGAGGGAATGGAGAGGGAGAGAGAGATCCAGGGGAAAGGATAAGGCGCCCGGGGGTGGCTCGATTGGACAAAGACCCGACCAAGGCGGGTCATCGACTCATCAGCATCGCCCACGCGGCGTCTGGCGGCTCGGTGGGGTGGACGGTGAACAACAGGGCAGGGGCAAGTGTGTGGCTGACAAGCGGGACCCACTGGGGTTTGAATCCTAGGAAAATAGAGAAGATTAGGTGATTTCAACCACAATTTGGAGCATTAAACTAGGTCTAAAATTACATATTTTTGCACAACTTTGCAGAGCATGGTTTGAAGTCCAGATTGAGTGACATGCACAAAGGGAGGTGGAATAACTTGAAAGATATTACATTTTGAAAGTGGCTTGCCGATTAGGGCTTGGAGATTTTCAGAAGTCTGCATATGGTGATCACTTGAGTACTTTGAAAAATTAAATTGAGACACCAAATGATGTCAAAAGTGAATGGGGCTTGGCAAACGTGTAGAGAAATAGTTGTAGAACAAAACCATAGATGATTTAGTTCAAGAAATGTCATGTCCTGAGAGAGATAAAATTTTGAAAAGGGTTATATGACCACGAAAACTGAAATTGCTTAACACTTAAGCTTTTGCAAATTAAAATTAGGGCATCAAATGAGGTCCAAATTTTTATATGGTTCCACATACATGAACAGAAATGCTTGGAGAAACTAAAAATCGAGGATATTGTTTTGAAAGTGGAATTATGTAGTAATTATATAATTTCAAAGTTACTTAGTTGTTAAGGCTGATTCTTCTCAGAAAGTTGATATTTGCCCAAAATTCCAAAAGTGATTTCTCCTGATATTATTAAATCAATCCAAAATTTTATGTTTCTCCTAAAGATTGGATCTTACTTGTGAGTATGATCTGGTTCAATGGTTTCTTCTAAAATTTGAAATTTGAAATTTTGAAGTAACCCTGTTTTTTCTGGTTTTGTTGAATTAATTAGCCCAATTGCCAAAACGATAAAATCACCAAAAATTCTCGAAAATTTTTATTTGAGTAAGGGATCAAGATTATAACATTTACTTGGCTCACTTATATTAGAAATTTTGAACTTCTAGTTCAAGACCTATTTGGACCAAATTCAAGTAAAATTCAAACTCGAGTTTTAAATTGTTACTTTTCTTTTGTTTCTCCTCTTTGGCTGTCTAGGGTTGCTATTGTGACACTAGGGGTGTCACATAACCTGACTGATTTTAATGCTGAAGCACGGAAGAAGAGTTGTTTATTCAATTACATGAAGTTGCTGCCATCATTTGTTTAATGTGAACTGTCTGCCAAGTGCTTGAAAGAAAGCAAATGTGCAAGGTAAATTTCCAATACTTGATATGTTTAGAAATTACAGCATGAGATGTTTCATTTTAATATGTCAATGTCTGTATATAG
The DNA here is from genome assembly GCA_032690845.1 of Eleusine coracana subsp. coracana. NCBI lineage: Eukaryota > Viridiplantae > Streptophyta > Magnoliopsida > Poales > Poaceae > Eleusine > Eleusine coracana. The sequence goes on along the minus strand of CM064418.1, from coordinate 20,609,882 downwards.
ATTATACAAACTTTCCAGCTATACGTTCTTTCCAGTGAACTATCATTTTTTTAGTGAATAGGCATGATTATTTGCCATCACTTTTGTGCTATAACTCGAGTTGCAGACCTAAACCATTATACCATATTATAAACTTTGTCACACATTGCGAGATATGTGTCATTGGATGGCTGTAAATAAAATGAAATGGTTCTGTGTTTATAAGGTTCAGAAATAACATCAACCTTGTATCAGTTTTTGATATAATAAGAAGTTTTGTTTTTTATAACCCATGCATTGTGCAGGTATTAGCCATTCACTGGTTAGTTGGGTTTGTGCTCCTGAATGTACTGTTGATACTGATTACATTGTTTTGCTCTTCATTACAAGTTGCCAGAACCATTGTGTCTGCTAAGAGCAGATAATAATCTTCGACCTTGGCGTCCAGGATTGAAGGAGGGTAATCATCTTGTATTCTAGATTGTGAGTGTCACTTTTTAATGAACCAATGCAGTATTGCACTAGTAGCAGTCTTGCACATAATAGTTACATTCTCACATACTTTTTTGTTTACACATGTGTTGGAACTAAAGCAGTGTGAAATGTGCCTGTACATATCATTTGGGTAATTAAGAAATGTTTGATTGTGTAGATAGTTTTTTTTATGTCCACGGACACATTATATTTTATATAATAAAGAAACATAATAATATATTGTCCTAATAAGTCATGACAAGTGGATCTATCTATCTATCTATCTATTGTACAGATGAATCTTATACAATCTTTTTTCTTGTCTTATCTAAGAATTGACTTTTTCAGAACTAATGCTAACATCTGACATGCTTTATCTGTAATTCTTCATGATAAAGATCTATTGTGGGACAGAACAGCTGAATCACTACATAAAATTTGATTAGCCACTACCTTCTATATAGAAGGTGGTGGTCCAAAAAAAAAAATTTGATTAGCTCATATTTTTGAGATTTTTTTAGCCTATAGTTGTAACTAGGGAATTGATTCTTACTTCATCTATACTATAAAGGCTAAACTTCATGTCAAATACAAGTTACCTGAATGTATACCCAGCAACAAACTTCAGCCCTCGATCTAATTGATATGAACTTTCTTAACCGCAGGATTTAACACTTTGTAATCTGAATTCTGGGTCCGTTATGGGATGTTACGCTGTCCACGCCGGTATGCACTGTGTGTCGTCCAATTTTTTGGTACTTTTCTCACCATCTGAGTGTGGTTACAAACACTGTATGCTTGGCAGATACATGTGAGGAAGAGACACTAGAGCAATGGCTTGGTTTTCTGGGACTTTGGGTAGATAGGCACTAGCATGGTAACCTGAACTTTTCTTAAACTTGCAATTGTGTATTAAAATGATAGGTCACTACATCCTAAATAGTTATGTACCCTAATTGTTTTATTAGATACTCAAATATTGTCATCTATATTGGTTCTCTCAAATTGAAAGCAATGACAGCTAAGTGCATCCTTTGTAAGTCGAAACAAGTGCTAATCTAATCCATTTTCTCATATATTGAATTGTAGACTAAAAAATCAACTAACTCCATTTTCTTACAAATCATTTACATTGGATATCTCACTTTGTGACATGAAAGTAAGGGGAGGATATTTTCTCTCTAACAACAACTTATCAATTCAAATTGAGTTGGATTTCAAAAACAAAAGCTGACTTGGTGAAAAGAAATTCCTTTCCCTTATTACAGTTTATTTTTTTAGCATAATTATTTTAGAATGAAATCATCTTAATTTAGCATGATCACTTACTGTTCAAAATTTCACATTGCAGATGATCAATTTTCTTTATCAATATATTCCAATTCCATTGACTTCACAAATTTCTTATATTTATGCTGTTTACTCCTATTAGAGTGTCTATACTATATGTAAAGTTTGTTGTAAATTTTTTAAAGCCCGTAGCAGATGGTAGTTTGGTATCTATACTTCTAAGTCGTTGTTGCTAGATGCCAAAACAGATGGCAGTTCAGTCTTCCTCATTTGATTGTGTTTTACATGTCTTTCATAGGGTCAGGGGGAGATCATGGACTCCTACCAAGGTGATTAATCGGCTTAGTTTTTGTTCTTGTCTGCCGTATCTGGTTTCTGAAGAAGTCTGGTCGCTAAGGATATTTTGTCAGCTCACCTGTACTGCACAACAGAGTTCAGTCAGAGTACAGTAAGTAGATCAATGGATTTTTTATCAGTTTTCAGTCCAGAATTTCAACATTTAGTTATAACGATTTTTTTCAATATTTTCACTACTACTCATCCGTGTTTTTTTGTTCAACAGAAGTACAGAACTCGAATTATGCAGGTCTGAATATTACTGTCTATTTCTGTCATTTGTTGTCAGACCTACAGATTCAGTGACGAGTTTCAGTTTCATGGTGCGTTTCAAAGTACTTTAGAAGCTGAATGGGTCCAAGATGATGTGTAAGATTTTTTAGTTCTTTCTATACTATTTCCAGGGAGTACTTAAACACTCAATTTGGTTGAGTTGAGTAACTATAGAGTTCTATGGATTTTTAAGCCTGCCATTTGCAGTCTGTGGACAGAACTCTTTCTCTTTGTGGGTTCTATTAAAATTAGTACATGCTGAAATTTAAACAGTAAGTGAATAAAAAAGTTGTTGATGGTTAAGCATAGATGATTGTAGGGGATTTATTTATATGATTTAGGTTATAATTTTGATCTTCTGAAAAGGTCAAGTAGCACTGCTTCTGTTAATCAATGTGAGGTGTGGCCATTTTTCCTGGATGTCAGTGTGGGGCGTAGGAACGCTTTGTAGTTTGGTCATACATTTTTTATTGAGTGTATATTGTATCCTGAATTACTTTGCTAGCTGTGTTCTATTTTTTTTTTGGTTTCCTAAAGATCATTTACCATATTTTTGTGAAATAGTCACTTCTATTGTGAGTAAATATTGTATTACCTACAAGAACATTAACTTTCAGTTAGTTGAAAATTAGCAAGCGTCTTAACTATTTTTTGTTAGAGAAAGTCCTCGGTCAAGGTTATTAGAAAGTTCTCACATTGTAACTTTGCTAACCTATTGTATCTGGTTTTTTGAAGACTAATTTCTACTGAACTGAACAATATGATGTAATATGTTGTCTTATTTTGGATACAATATCATTCTACATTTTTTTGCATTACAATACTTTTCAAACAGAGATGAGTTAATGCAAAGAGATTCTTAGTTGCGTATAGCCACTAAGCACATACCATAAATGATTCTAGATCATTACAATCAATCGTTTGTGTGTTGTATGTGCTCAAGACTCTTGTTGTGAGTATCGTGGAATAATCACTTGTGTTATCTGAAATTTAAATTAATAAATTTATTGTTGTTTTAATAATAACACGTATTTTCTTTGAAATATTTATAGTAAACAAATAAGCACGTGCGTGTCGCACGTGCAAAGAACTAGTTATAGGAAAATAACAGAAGTGGTAGGAGGAACGAATCATGTAACAAAAGCATATTTGCTCTTCTTAGAACTCAAAATCTTTGCCCAGTACAACAAATAAACTGTTGGATAAGAATGAAGAAATTATCCAGTACAACAAACATGGTAAAAAAATATGCCAATCAGACTTATAGCTAATAGCCCAACTGGTAGCCAGACAAAAGCAATTATTTGCTTGTCTAATATATTACCTGAACATAAAACAAAATCATTAATCGCTAAACTGAGATGTGGGCCAAAAGCAATGGGACAGATAAAGAAGATAAGCTTCGAGTAAGAATACTGAAGTGACACAAATATAATAGGCATAAAATTAATATTGAAAATATTGAAATACAAAAGACTTAGTTCACCCACAACACTAAAAGGGATAACGATGGATATCTTATTACCAAAAAAATAAAGATTTAGATCTCAAAGGGCCACACTGTAAAAGGAAAATATAAAAAAAATCAACACTAAAAAGCATAATGATGGCTCTAACTGACTGTCATACATTTTCATTTCCTTTTTTGCTAACCAGACAGATAAACCTCTCTTTTTTCTTTAATGCAAGCAAATGATTAGTTCAAATCATGTTTGCTGGTTTAGAGTCATGCATAATGTATTTTGATTATACATGTGGAAGTGCTTGCGGGGTCACATAAAAATTATACAAAGCAGCAGCTACCCTTACAATACAAAAAAAAAATGGAAAGAGCCTAAATAATTTTTTTTTAAAAAAAGTAAGTCAAAAAATACGCACAACTATATGTATGTGCCTGGCAGAAAATGCATCTAACATTTTGCAATATAGTTACAGAATAAAATTGAAAATATTATTTTTATATTGGAATTCAATTCAACAGTACAAAAACATAGCAGCCTAACCATACACTACTACAAAAATAAAAGATTAGCAGGGAAGTTGGTTGATAGTTCAGTTCAACAGAGAGTGCTCCCCTAGCATGTTTATCCATTGAAAATGAAAGACCCCATTACATTCTACAATTACCACGATAATGCAATAATATATCCACGTAAAGAAACTGCTGATAAAAAAGTAGTTATTAATAACTTGCTCCACAAAATAGCATTTGAGCTTGCTTTTCATAGACAAAAGGACAAAGAAGTCTATTACCTTGTGCCTTACATCTTCCTTCCTTCCTTCCTTCCCCTTCTAGTTTTTTCCTCTCTTCTCTGCTCAACACAGCATCACAGACATTATCAGACAACAAGCACATCTAGCACCCCCTGATTTTTGGTACCCTTTGCTGCTCTCTCTCTCGCTCCTCCTTCCTCGGGTTGTTGTACTCAATCCATCATGTCCAACAGCCTCTCCTACAATCATACAGAATGAGCACATAATTACTTTGGTCGAAGAAAATTGGAGAAATAATGAGATTATCTTTCGGTTAGCAAGACATGGCATGGTACTCAGATACCCCTCTCTTCCTCCGTAGCAACATCTGCCATCAGAGCTTCCGCTATTGATACACCATGTGAAATAATGATAAGTAGTTTCTCTGTCATAGCAAATTCTCGAGCTCATCCCTCACATGGCAAAGCATAATAATATTCTAAAAGGATGACAATATCATTGGTTAAAACATTTATAGCACGTAAATTGTAGTGGGAAGTCCCATTTGAAAGCAGTAGATTTTCAAAATACAAATAACATAGAAATGATTTGAGGATAGGACTGACCTTCAACAAATTTGTAATGAAAAATAGCATAGCATAAATGAAAGATTCTATAATTGGCTACCTTCTGTACACAACCAAATATCACCAAAAGGCAGCCCTTGATTTGCCTGACCCTTGTGCTGATCTTCTATGTCAGCTCATCAATGCAGGATATCAATCTTGCCTTAGAAGCCCTTGCAGCCAAAAAAACCCGACATCTTTTTGAGCACCTCTTCATGTTATAGAACCCTATAAAACATCCAAAAGAGAAAAAAAAAATTCTACAGCATAGTAGTCCGGCAAAAAATTAACCACCAAAAGAACTCTCATCAAATGTCATGTTCAAGTTTATGTGATCTAGTAGCCATAGCTTAAATGATTTTCCTCTGATATGTCCTTTATATGGAACTTGGACTGAATTTCATCACCCTTACAATACAAAAAAAAAATCAAAATGGAAAGAGCCTAAATAAAATTAGCATAGCATAAATGAAATATTCTATAATTGGCTATCTTCTGTACACCACCGAATATCACCAAAAGCAGCCCTTGATTTGCCTGACCCTTGTGCTGATCTTCTATGTCAGCTCATCAATGGAGGATATCAATCTTGCTTTAGAGATAGCATCAGGACTTCTCCCGTCTTAGAAGTCCTTGCAGGCATAAAAACCCGACATCTTTTTGAGTGCCTCTTGCATGTTATAGAACCCTGTAAAACATCCAAAAGAGAAAAGAAATTAATTTCTAGAGCATAGTAGTCCAGCAAAAAATTAACCACAAAAAGAACTCTCATCAATGTCATGTTCAAGTTTATGTGATCTAGTAGCCATAGCTTAAATGATTATCCTCTCATATGTCCTCTGAACTCTATCAAATGTCATGTTCAAGTATATACAAAAAAAATTCAAAATGGTAAGAGCCTAAATAAAATTATTTTAAAAAAGTAAGTAAAAAAAATACGCACAACTATATATGTGTGCCTGGCAGAAAATGCATCCCACATTTTGCAATATAGTTACAGAATGAAAGTGAAAACATTATTTTTATATTGGAATTCAATTTTACAGTACAAAAACATAGCAGCCTAACCATACACTACTACAAAAATAATAGATTAGCAGAGAAGTTGGTTGATAGTTCAGTTCAACAGAGAGTGCTCCCCTAGCATGTTTATCCATTGAAAAATGAAAGACCCCATGACATCCTACAATTACCACAATGATGTATGCATGTTTATATTATATACTCTTGAACAAGATTATTACCAGCGGGATTTCGAGGCACTGTGTTAAGAAGAGGAATATAAATCAGGACTGGATGGCTACAGAACGTCATCTCCTGACCTTAACTAAACAAAGCACGTCACACTCGCACCACAGGGCTTAATTAGATCCAATTAAGGTGCTGACCAGGAAGTTACAGAAAACTTCAAAGAAATTGTTGACGTTTCCAGGGCTGTCCACCACAAGTGCATTAAGATTTTTTCTTCATGATTATGAAGCCAACCAAGATGAGTGCATCACAGTCAAGGATATGAACATTTCACGGCACAATAAGGGCATATCTCAATGCAAAATAGTGGCAAAATGAATAACCTGCAGTGATTGTAAAAAATAAATGGCCATGAAAATAGAAAAATATTGTTTCCCACAACCATTGCTTGATTAGTACACTACTTAGGACCAGACCGGCAAAGAAAATATAAGGACCACACCGGCAAAGTAGGATTAATGACCCTCTATATTTAGTTGACCTAATAACCTAATCAATATTTAGGCCTGCTCAGTTTCTGTTTGTTCAAAGATTTAGGTATACATGGAGGGATACGATGTTACCTCGAAAAGTTTCAGCTTAATGGGTAAGGAAGATCTACAGCCGGCAAAAGGAATCTGACATAAATTCCAGGCCTTTAGAAAATCAATGAGCAAGAATGCAGCAGATAACGTTGATCCTAATCTCTTAATCTACAGCAACAGTAAATAAGAAATAAATAAAAACAGATCACAAGTAGTAGCTAAGGATCTAAGGTAGGGGAGGGTGATGAACCGTCAGGGTGTAGTAGAGAAAGAAGGTTGTTATCCCTTCAGAACCAGATACGCAAATAGATTACCCAATCAAAGGAATCCAAACAATGAGGGTCTTCAAAGATTCAAAGATCGTGCGCAGCACCGGGGAGGCGTCGTTCCTGGTGCACCTGTTCAGCGGCGATGACGGGGTCACAGTGCGGCGGGAGCCCACTGTGTCGGAAAGCTAGCCGGACGTGCGGCGTAGGTGGGGGCCCGGCAGCGAGCAGCGCATCCGAACAGGAAAGCTGCCCGGAGGTGTGGCGTAGGCGTGGGGCACCAGCGGCGAGTAGCATCAGCCGAACAGGATCATCCTAGTGGAGCAGCTCGCGGCGGATTGGTGGTCCAGGCGTACGGGATGGCTCAGCAGCCTCGCTGGCCGCGGATGGGAGGGGAAGACGATACGGGGAGAGGCCTAGGGTTGAGCTGGAAGGCGGTAGAGAGGGAAGTGGCGACGCATGATCGGGAAAGAAAAGAGGAGACGGCGGCGTGATTCTGGGGCGGGTACAGGCGGGAGGTAGGTGGCATGCTGATGAGGCCGAGCTGGAGGAACGAGTGACTTTTGTGAAGATATAAGTGAAACAAAGTTTTCAAATGTAGTGAGAGTATTTAAATCCTGAGGTTAGATGTACGTGGTCTATGTTAAATAAAGGTCTCAGATTATTGAGTGAGTTGTTGTCTATACTGATAAATTTGGTCTTATCATTTATCCTTTATTAATTTAGATATATAATAAAAACAAAAGAGAAATTAAGCTATCTGTACAATGGTCAAGGGGCCAAGAGGGAGAGAAAAACAATTGTGACAGATTACAGCTGAGAGAGATCAATGGAGTGTAGCCAAGCTAAGAGATAATGTCTATGTGTAAGAGAGAGTTTGTGTGATTGAAGTTTGACTTCTTCTTGAAATGCATCCCACCAGGACCGAGTAGTTGCCTGCTTGTTATCAAAGATCATGCTATTGCGTTGCTTCCATATATGCCATGTTGCAATGGTAAAGATTTCCATGAAGTATGGCACTGATCCTTGACTTCTCACATTTAGGATCATTGGAAAGAATTCCAATGATGTGTTCGAGGTTATGCCAATGTGGCTCCTATGACACCCATGGTGTCACCCTAGTGACTGGGGTAGTTAAGAAAAAAAATCAAAAGTAGAAAATAACAAATCAAAAATAAAAATTTGAATTTATTTGACATTGATCCAAATTTGATTTGAACTAGAACTACAAATTTTCACATGTAAGTAACCTAAATAAATTTTATAAACTTAATCTATGTACCAAATGAGAATTTGGGAGAAATGTTGATGATTTTATCTCCTAGGCAAGTAAGTCAAATAATTCAAACAAAGTTCAGAAACAGGGTTACTTTAAAAATTCAAATCTCAAATTTTGTAAGAAACCACTCGACCAGATCATACCCATAATTGTGATACCATCATTCTAAACAACATATAAATTTGTCTTGATTCAATAATATCAGGAGAAATTACTTTTAGGTTTTTTGGCAAATATCAAGTTTTTGAGCAAATTTCAGCCTTGACAGTTAAGTAACTTTAAAATTAAATAAGTCCTAAAAAACTTTATCTTCCGGAACTACATCATCAACATTTAGCTAGTCCAAGCATTGCTCTTCATCTATGTGGAACCATGTTTAAGTTTGGACCTAATTTAATGCCCCAAATGTAATTTGCAAAGTGGCTAAAAGTTAAGAAAAATCCCAGACTTGAAAGTTCTAAGTTTTCTAATCAGCGACCCATTTTCAAAAATCCATATCTCATAGATCTCCCAATGCATGTTGTGCATGTATAGACCTTATTGTTCTACAAACATTAACCTACGTGTTCGAACTTTTATATGTCCCAAATAAATTCGTTTGCTGCTCGAACATCTTGCTTCAAAATCCTTGATCGCTCTGTTTTCTAGAGATTCAAACCCCGGTGGGTCTTGCCTGTCGGTGACTCAGTAGAAACACACTCCCGTGCCACCCGCCCTGCCAAGTCCTCGATGTCCGCATGGCCGATCGGGCAAACATCCCCTGGTCGGAACAATGGCCCTGCTGCCAAGGCGCTAACCCCTCCCGCACTCGGTCTCTCCCCTCTGTCTGCCTTATTTTTCTTCATCTTCACTGCCACCATTGGAGCCATGAGCAAGAGCTCGAGCTCGTCCCACGCCTGCCGCCTCTGGTCACCAACCGACCCCTGAAAGTTGTCGAGGGGGGGGGGGGGGTGAATAGGCAATCTAAAAATAATCCTGAAAAAACACTAAAGCTTTATCAAATAACAGAGACTGACAAAACTTCCGTCGCCACGGAAGTTCTGTCAAAAGACAGAACTTCACTTCAACTTTCCTGTAGACAATAAATTGAATATGGATAACAAAGAGGAAGTGATACAAACTAGATACAAGTGAAGCTATAGCAATGCGAACCTAGGGTTCTTGATCGACTAGCTAGCAACACAAATAACAAGTGATACAAGGACAATAATATGAAAGAAATGAACAAGCACAAATATAATAGCGGGAATGTAAATAGAGACACAAGGATTTAACCCGAGACGCGACAACCACACTAAGTAGTTCCTACGTCCTCGTTGAGGAGCCACACAAAGTGGCCGGGTCTCTCTCAACCCTTTTCCCCGCCAAGCAATCATAAAGATCGTGCTCGGATTTCTTTCTCCACTTGATTCTTTTCCTCCGGAGGTGAATCACACCTTCACAAACGTCCCCGACTCACCACACAAGTTGGGAGCTCAAGGGCGACGCCTATTCGTCTAGGAGACCAAGTCTCCAAGAGTAACATGCAAATCAAATCTTGATGGGGAGGGAAAGATGTGCTCAAGCTTTTGAGTGGATGGATTCAATTTTTTATGGTTAGATCTCTCTCACTTTGATTTGAATCTCAAGAACAAGTCTAGGAATGAGAGGGGAGAGCTCTAGCTGAAAAGTGAGTGAAATGCCAAGGAATCCAACCCTTCCCACGGGGGAAGGGGGGAAGTATTTATAGGAGCTCTCCAAAAACTAGCCGTTACACAACTTTTCTGGGTCTGATGGAACTTCCGTGGTTACCCATGTAACTTCTATCATTTCAAAATTAGCCGTTGTGCGAGCCAGTTTTCAACTAGGTCAGAGTTGATGGAACTTCCATGATGGATATGACGGAACTTCTATTGCTCTCGGGTTGGCAGCAAAGGGCAACCTGAGGACGATGGAACTTCCGTGGAGGAGTCCATGAAACTTCCGTGGGTCTCGGCTTAGCTTGGAAATGGGAAACCGAGGATGATGGAACTTCCGTGGATAAGCCCACTAAACTTCTGTAGCTCTCGGGTTGTCTGAGTTGAGAAGCTTGGCAATGACGAAACTTTCGTGGTTTGCATCACGGAACTTCCGTGAGCCTCTGTTTAGCTAAAAAAGGATTGGTTCTTGTTAGCATTGGTTGGCTAAATTCTCCTAAGCCTTTTTTGGTAAGTTTGAGCACATATATTCCCTTCTTAGCAAGATCGGTTTACCCCCCTTAATAGTTTGGCATGCCTATGACTCAACATAAATAAAAGAACTACTCTTTGAAGCGCTTTTGAGTCCATTTTCTTTTCTTCTTTTTGGGAGTAAAAGTCATCTTGCACATGTGGGTTTATTCAACTATTTTGATTATCTGCACATTTCCTTCAAAGATAGGTTAGCATGACTTTAATCTTTTGTCATCGTACACCAAAACCCACTAGGGGATCCTAGATGCATCTTCAATCTCCCCATTTTTGGTGATTGATGACAATAGATTAGAAAGGATATAAAGAGGATAATAAAAAAATGACAAAGAGCAACATATAGCGGAACTCCCCCTAAAGATATGCATGAATCACACAAACATGTGAGGGAGCTCCCCCTATATTTTGCAATGAGTGGGGTGCCTAAAAGTGTGCAAGTGTAGCAACATGATAAAGCAATAAGCAATCAATACTTTTGACATAATCAAAATACAAAAGGGTAAATGAAACAAGCACCACACATAACATAAGAGTGAGGAAGACACACAAATATCCTTTTTTCATCGCTTCTCTCCCCCTTTGGCATCAAGACACCAAAAAGAAAGAAAAGAGAGAGAGAGAGAAGGAATGAAATCACTCATCATCTTCCTCGGTCACGCCATCTTCATCTTCATTTTTGTCTTCACCGGCAGGAGGAGGTGGAGGAGTTGTGGATGGACCGGATGAAAGATCATTCCAATCATAGCCTACAAGAGGGTCATCGAAGACCAGCGGCTCACCATCAGGCTCAAACTCAGATCCATCAGGAGATACGTCATAGACTTGAGCCCATTGATCCCTCTTATAGAGCCTCACTTGCTTCTTGATGCGTCGCTTGTTCTCCTAGTTCTCCCTAGCATTGAAGCAACAAGCACCGAAGATGCCTTTAAGAAAGGCAAGAACGGGGGAAGAAGGACGGCGCTGTCTATCTTGGGCTGAGGAGGAGGCCCCTACTGCTGCTTGCTCGGTGGCTTGCTTGGCATAGAACCTATGGATGCCGGCTCTCTCAGAGGATGAAACACCTAGAGGACGAGCAAACATTGGTCTAATCTCAGATTGCACCCTTGGCCTTAGAGGAAGATGCTCACATTCCTTCTCAAAGACTAATCCGGTCTCAGCCTCAATCATTATCATAAGATAGGGAGCATAGGGGAGGCTCCTTCTAGTGTCAATGGAAGCTAGATGGATTTCATTTGTGATAAAGTCCATGACATAGAAGGGTCTTGCTTGGGCATGGAACCTAGCAAGAATGTTCCTGGAGCTCTCCACTATAGCAGTAGCATACCCTCCTTTAGGAGCAATGGTCACTCTAAGCATCCTGTTGAGTGTGAAGTAGTAGTTGTGGAGACCATTTGTAGAACCAAAAAAGTGCTTGCTTGGTTCATAATACATGAAGGCCATGTCCGTGTCCTTTATCGCAGGCTCATTTGAGAGGAGCTCTCTAGTGCGATCATCACTACCTTGGAAGAAGTATCTAGCAAGCTTAGAGGCAGAGACTGAGTATTCCACACCCTGAGTCCTCCAGTGAAGAACACCCTTGCCATCTAGGTAGAGAGTTGCATAGAACTGACAAATGACTTCTTCATTCCACCCATAGTTGAATCCCGTCAACTCATACACACCTCTGTCCTTACAAGTCTGAATGATGTTGGCAAACACTTGGTTGTTCTTGGACTCCATGTAGGTCCAGTCGATCCATTGGTGAGATGCTAGTCTATTCTTCCTGTTCTTGTCAATGAACATCAACATGTAGTAATCCTGCTGGAACCAAGTGTAGAACCTAGGATCGGTGGCCTCTTGCTCACCGAGCAACATAGGGTTGACCTTCCTTTCTTCCATGAGTGCATCCAAATCTTTCTTATAGTCCTTGTAGACATAGTCATCGGGGTACACTGGTGCATGAATCTTGAGTCCCTTAATGACTGCTGGAGGGTTAGTTCTTGGTGTTCTTGAGGTGGTCTTGCGCTTTGTTGGCCTCTTTTCCTTCATTGGCTACTTCCCTTTGTCTAGAGACCTTCGTGGGGGAAGAGATCGTCCCGGTTGCACATGCACAGTTTGAGCATCCCTGCTCGATCCTTGACCACTAGCCCCATGATCCCGAACAGCAGCGGCTTTCATCCTCCTAGAAGCTGGCACAAGTTCCTCATTAGCTGAGGAGGGAGAGGAGGAGTCCTTGCTCTGATGGAACTTCCATCACTTGCAGTTTGTACCAAAATCAAAACTACTCCTAGATCCTACCACAACATGGCAAAAGCTTCTAACAGAGGGTAGACTAGCCCCTAAGGAGTCAATCTTTCCATGCAAAGTAAGGACTTTTGAACTATTGACCGAAAAGTGAGTTTTGGGTCAAAGTGTGACACCCATTTTAAGAAGCAAAATGGGTGCAGCCGTACGTGTGCCCAGGATCAAGTTACACACACTTATGGTACATCATTAGTGGTAAACAGAATAAATATCCACACCCTTTAATTGTTACATCATATCTTTTATTACAAAAGGACCCGTAGGTCTAAAAGAAAAGTACATCCAAGCAGCAAAAATAATCTAGCATAGACGTCCCATGACTCCACAGGCATCGACTGGTGGACCATCACCTAGTATTCGCCTCCATCGTCTTCATAGTGGTTCCATTCCTCTCCTGTGGCTAAGCAGCAATATGGTATATAGCAAGGGTGAGTACGTGCCGTACTCAGCAAGTGGGGGGGGGGGGGGAAGATGACATGAGGCTAAGACAAGGAAGGCTTTAAAGGGAGTTTGTTGCATGAGCTTTTAATTCCCCATGCATTCCAATTGCTATGTGGGGTCATCCCATCCCTCAATCCACATGGTACTAATCAATCCAAGTCGGACCATCCCAACCAATCCTAAACCACATCCCAACTAATCCTGTGAGGATTCCAGGCCGCTCTTGACCGTGAGCACAGCTATCATGATAGTTTGATACTCTGCAGAGTTTGCACCACTTTACCCACAAGTCGTGATTTCCTTTGTGCCCATGGACGTGACCCATATTTCACACTTCCATTGGTGTGTGGCAAGATTTCACTACGAGGCTTTTCCATAGGGTCTCCCAGTACATGCTAGTCACTAAGGTTTCACTCCCGTCTATAAGTGATAGCCCCTAAACAAGCAGCTCATCACCCTAGGAGCCCCCTCTTGAGCCGTTCGGATACTAGGACAGTCCTCTCTTGACTTCCATTCCTCGCTCCACCAAATGCTGCACCGACACTGGGAGAACACCTAATTACTAGGCCAAGTCTTACCCATATCGGTCTTGTGATGACACTATTTTCCTGGGTCATCGCTCCAAGAACCGGGTCCTAGGATCTACAACAAGCCTACTACCACCAACCATGTGCCCACGGTACCACATCCATTCCAACCGGCTTGCATAGATCCCTAATCCATGTTGCTAAAAGAATTACCAATCATTCCCATGTGATATTGTTCATTAGTCAATATTAATTTGGACCTATTTACCCAATAAGCAACTAAGCGTGTCTACCCATCCCCACTCTAGTTCAAGGCGACAAGGACAAGGTAAAACAATGCTAGTAAACCCTACAATAGGTTCCCAATCAATTGACACAAGCATACAATTCTACAATTATAATAGGTACAAAATACGTCAAAGACACTTGCCTTCGTCCTGCGCGGGAGGCTGCTCTAACCCTTCAAATTCCTGCTCCTGGAAGTCCTCGTAGGGTGGTCCTTGAGTATGCTCGCCTTTACGTAAAAATGCCGACACAAGCAATACATACAAAATCAATACACAGCCATGCAACAGAGGAGAATCAATATGTAGATGCAATGAATGCAAAGGTTATCCTCCTACGAGAATGTTGGCGCAAGAATCACCTAATTTGGAGTTACGAGTAAAAAGTTATGCTAGTTTGAAGTTTTAGGGGCAAAAAGGTAAAAACAGGGGCTTTTAAGGACCTACTTGTAATTTTATAAATTATAGGGACTAAAGTGTAAATTATTAGGACTAAAAAATAATTACTAAAAGTATATGGTTGTTTTTGCAAAATTTTAGGACTTAAACATAATTAATATTAAGTGTAGGGGGCTAAGTGTAAAAAGACAGGGTTAAAATATGAAAAATAATTACTAAAAGTATAAGGTTGTTTTTGCAAAATTTTAGGACTTAAACATAATTAATATTAAGTGTAGGGGGCTAAGTGTAAAAAGACAGGGTTAAAATATAATTAAATATAAGTACAGGGGTGTTTCTATAAATTTTGAGGGCTAAAATAATATTTATAAAAATATTAAGGACTAAAACATAATTAAAATTAATATTCTGGAGAAAATTAGGGTTAAAAACTAATTAGGTTAAAGCAGAGGGGCTTGGGTGTAAAACTGCCAATTTTCCAGGGATTTAGTGAATTATTTTTTTAGCTTAAAAGGGTGTGGACCGGGTCCACGGGGTTCATGCACTGGGCATTGACCGGTGGTCCACGGTGGACCGGGCCCATACCCCTTCGGGGTGTTTTAATCTTGGCCCTAGGATTTAAAATGGACGGCATCGCGGGGGGGGGGGGGGGGGGTCCGGCGGTAGGCGGTGGACGCGATGGCAACGGTGGCGGGGGCTCGCTGGAGAACATTGATCTCTCTTCGGTCATATGATTTGAACACCCACTATCAAGCACCCATATTGCACCACCGGAGGAGTATTCCTACAAAGGTAATCAAGTATGTGTTTTAGGCACCCAAGTTGGTTTGGATCCCTAAACACTAGATACAAGAGTTTTGGGCACCCACACACAAGGTTTCCACCTTGCATCATGTGGCCCAATGAACTTGGCAGCTACTCTACCATAAGCATTACGGGTTAGCACACAAAAGGAATCAAAATCATCAAATGATATGGTAGAGTTCTTGGTGCTCTTGTTGACTTGAGAAGCATTCTTGGGCTTGATAGTATTCTCTTGTGCCACTCGCTTTCCCTTGTTCTCGCGCAAAAAGTTGATTCCTTTGTTGTCTCTTCTTTTGGGTACATTCTTGTTTTACCCCAATACTCTCGTCATGAGAGGCTCTTGGCTCACCAACTATTTTTGTTGTGGTCTCCACTTGAGCTTTCTTCTTGAGCTCATTGATTTGGTTGGTTAACTTCTCAATGATTACATCTTGCTTGGCAATCATATCATCATCAATGTTGTGGCACCTTCCACAACCCTTACTTGTTAAGGCTTGAGAGGTTTCAAGCTTCTTCAACAATGAGCGAGAGCTTGTCTTGAGAGTTTCAATGGCCTTTACTAAGGCCTTGTTCTCCTCTAGCAAGGAGTTGCACCTTTCTTGATACTTCTTCCTTGTTGAGATGCATGATTCACTTGTCTCGTTGACCTTTGTAAGGTCCTTGGTCAAGATCTTGTTCTTCTCCTTCTCTTGCTCAAGTTGCTTGGTGAGCTCAAGGTTCTTGCCTCTTTCTTTATCAAGCAACTCATCTTGTCTATCAATGATTCTTTCTTGATTGTCCAACTCCCCTTGTACTTATCTAGCATTTTCACCATTTCATGCATAGAGGGGACCAACTCCTCCTCTTCATCACTACAATAAGAAGGATTGAAATCGGTATGAGGAGCTACCTTGCTTTCGTTGGCCATGAAGCATCGGGGAGGGGCATCATCCTCATCATCGGTGAGGTTGTTTAATAGCGATTTCTGGGCCAGTGGGAGACCAATGGCAATGTTGGCGATGTCGCCCTTGTCATCTTCATCATCATCATCGGAGATATACTCTTGACCAATGTGAGCTTGACCCTTGTTGTATGGCTTCTTGTAGGGCTTTATCTTGTTGTTGTACTTTTCACTCTTCTTGCCCTTACTATTTAGCCTTGGACACTCAGCAATCATGTGTCCTTGTTCATGACACTCATAGCATCTTCTACTTGTTCTTCTAGCTTTTGCCTTGTCAAAGCTTCTTTTAGTGAAGCCATTCTTGATCATGTACTTGCCAAACTTTTTAACAAATAAGGCAAATTCTTCGTTGTCTTCTTCCTCATCATCATTCTCTTCATCATCATCATCATTGTCATCTTGAGTTTTCTTGGCTTTGAGCACCAAGTCCTTCTTGCTTGTGCTCTCATCTCCTATGAGCACATTCACTCTCTTACCCTCATCATCACGACTTTTGTGGGCATTTATTCTTCCAATGACTTCATCCATTGTGAAGCTCTCAAAACCATCCTTCTCTTCAATGATGATGCAAAGTATGGGATTCCACATTCTAAGAGCCATGAGGAGCTTATAGTTGACTTCCTCATCTTTGATGTTGTCTCCATAGGATCTTCTTTCATTTACAATGTCCATGAGCCTATCATGAGTTTGTTGAGGCTCTTCTCCCTTGTTCATCACAAAGAAGTTGAATTGATTCTTGAGAACTTGAAGTCTTGACTTCTTCACAACATCTACTCCTTTATGAGCACATATGAGTTTCTTCCACATTTTCCGGGCATTCTCAATTTCGGCAACTCTTGAATATTCCTTAGGATTCAAGGAAGAGAGAATGGCGGACATCGCTTGAGCATTGCGATGTATGTTGAGTTGGTCCATAGTTGTAGGATTGTCCTTGTCTTCCAAGGTGTATCCTTTCTCCACAATTTCCCAAATTGGTGGACCAATTGACATGAGATACATCTTCATGCGATGCTTGTACCAACTAAAATCCTTGCCTTCAATGTAAGGCAATCTTCCACTTCCACTGCCATGGATATTTGCCACATCGGCACAATTGAAGGGGATGATGTATACAACTCACTTCCCTTGCTTGCCGAGGCAAGATCTTGAGGCTTGTCACCTTCTCCTGGCTTTGACATCTTTTAATCTTCAAGCTTTCAAGCCTTATAGAAGATTGCGGCTCTTATACCAATTGAAAGTTGCCTAGAGGGGGGGGGGGGTGAATAGGCAATCTAAAAATAATCCTAAAAAAGCACTAAAGCTTTATCAAATAACAGAGACTGACAGAACTTCCGTCAGTACTGATAGAATATCCATAGCCACGGAAGTTCGGTCAAATGACAGAACTTCACTTCAACTTTCCTCTAGACAATAAATTGAATGCGGATAACAAAGAGGAAGTGATACAAACTAGATAGAAGTGAAGCTATAGCAATGCGAACCTAGGGTTCTTGATCAACTAGCTAGCGACACAAATAACAAGTGATATAAGCACAATAATATGAAAGAAATGAACAAGCACAAATATAATAGCAGGAATGTAAAGAGAGACACAAGGATTTAACCCGAGATTCGGCAACCACACTAAGTAGTTCCTACGTCCTCGTTGAGAAGCCACACAAAGTGGCCGGGTCTCTCTCAACCCTTTTCCCCGCCAAGCAATCACAAAGATCGTGCTCGGATTTTTTTCTGCACTTGATTATTTCCTCCGGAGCCGAATCACACCTTCACAAATGTCCCCGACTCACCACAAGAGTTGACAGCTCAAGGGCGATGCCTAGCCGTCTAGGAGACCAAGTCTCCAAGAGTAACAAGAAAATCAAATCTTGATGGGGAGGGAAAGATGTGCTCAAGCTTTTGAGTGGATGGATTCAATCTTTTTGTGGTTAGATCTCTCTCACTTTGATTTGAATCTCAAGAACAAATCTAGGAGTGAGAGGGGAGAGCTCTAGCTGAAAAGTGAGTGAAATGCCAAGGAATCCAACCCTTCCCATGGGGGAAGGGGGGAAGTATTTATAGGAGCTCTCCAAAAACTAGCCGTTACACAGCATTTCTGGGTCTGGCGGAACTTCCGTGGTTACCCACGGAACTTCCGTCATTCCAAAATTAGCCGTTGTGTGAGCCAGTTTTCAACTAGGTCAGAGTCGACAAAACTTCCATGATGGACATCACGAAACTTCTGGCACTCTCGGTTTGGCAGCAAAGGGCAACCTGAGGACGACGGAACTTCCATGGAGGAGTCCACGGAACTTCCGTGAGTCTCGGCTTAGCTTGGAAATAGGAACCCGAGGACGATGGAACTTCCGTGGATAAGCCCACGGAACTTCCGTAGCTCTTGGGTTGGCTGAGTTGAGAAGCTTGGCAATGATGGAACTTCCGTGGTTTGCACCACGAAACTTCCGTGAGTGTCTGTTTAGCTCAAAAAGGATTGGTTCTTGTTGGCATTGGTTGGCTAAATTCTCCTAAACCTTTTTTGGTATGTTTGAGAACATAAATTCCCTTCTTAGCAAGATTTGTTTACCCAGCTTAATGGTTCGGCATGCCTATGACTCAACATAAATAAAAGAACTACTCTTTGAAGCGCTTTTGAGTCCATTTTCTTTTCTTCTTTTTGGGAGTAAAAGTCTTTTTGCACATGTGCGTTTATTCAACTATTTTGATTATCTACACATTTCCTTCAAAGATAGGTTAGCACAACTTTAATCTTTTGTCATCGTACACCAAAACCCACTAGGGGATCCTAGATGCATCTTCAACCCCGTCGTGAGTTCCGTCCCGGTCTCCTCCGTTGGCATGTGCAGTTTTCGCCCCTCCCCAACACCAAGCCTGGTGAATCAAGATGCTCTGCTCCCTCCTCCGACTACCGCCTAGCCGCCCCTTCTTGTCATCCACGGTGAGCCCCACTCTGATTGCCTTCCTTTGCGAGCTCTCTCCTCTTCCACATGCATCTATTTCATCCGAGTCGGCTCCGGTTCTTGTAGAGAAGACGTCAGAACGCCTCTCGTCGCCGCCGCCTTCCGCCTTGGTCCACCGCCGCCCGCCTTCCCTTGTCACGTAGCTGCTCAGGTGAGCCTCCCCGCCTCCCTTTGCATGCCGCGCCCCGTCCCGGCACTCCTTTGTCCTCCCCTGCCACCGCAACCGCCACCTTCTATAGTACCTGAATTGGGATTTCAGGGAAAGGGGTAGGGTTATCTTCAAGGTCTTAAGTGTTGGGAATTTTGATGGGCCAGAGAAAAATTCAGCAGAGGAGTGAAGATGGATACCAACAATGGTGGAGACTTGCTGCAGGCTATCGGCGTGGCTCATGCTTCATAGCGAGACATCTACATCATTTGGTGGCTGAATGTTTCTTTGACCATCAGGCAGTTCTAACATCCTTGGGCTCCTTCTGAGACCCTTTTCTGTGATCGGTGTATCTACCTTGGTTGCACCTCTCTTCTTCTTGTTACTGCACTTCCTCTGGTAGGTCTTCTCTATGATTCTATCCTGAACATACTTGAGCATGTTAAACCTTTTCCTTTGATAAACGATGTCCTTTTTCCTATCCCTGGAATTGGGGATTCCCTTGTCCTCAATGTTGGAATATGTACATATTATGTATTTGTACTTTACTTGTAACACAAGTTAACCCCTAGGGTTTGTATGTAACTCGCACTATTTATGTGCACCGTATCAATAGAATCGGTATCGTGTATTCTCCCCGATAGCCTCTCTCTTTCATGGTATCCATAGATTACGATCTTCTCCATTGCTTCCGCATATAATCCTACGCGCCGCCATCGCGCCACCCTCTCCCTGCCATGGACGACGACGTAGTCGCTCTCCCTCCTGATCAAGCCGCCATGATCGCTGCCACCATTGCCGTAGCCCTTCCACCCCAACCACAACCCAACCCTGCTTCTGCCCTTGCCACCATCAACGTCCGATCCCATATCCCCATTATCCTCAAACTCAACCCGCCCAACTATAGGGCTTGGCACGAGCCTTTTCTTACCCTCCTCGGCAAGTTTGGTGCCTCTCGCCATGTTGACGGCACACCGGCCCCCAACCCCATCGACCCTGCATGGCAAGCCGTCGACTTCTTCGTGCGCTCCCTCCTCTACTCTGCCGTCTCCGTCCAGATCATGCGGCGGGTTATGACCCCCGGTGCCTCAGCCCGGGCAATCTGGCTGAAGATCGAGCAGCAATTCCTGACAACAAGTCGTCCCGCGCCCTTGCTCTGGAGGCCGAGTTCCATAACCTCGCTCAGGGGGCCATGACAATCACCGACTACACCGAGCGACTAAAGTCCTATGCTGACGGTCTCGCCGATCTCGGTTTTGAGGTCAGTGAGCCCATCCTAGTGCTCACCTTGCTGCGGGGGCTCAGCCCTCCCCTCCGCTCCATGGGATCCATCATCAAGAACCGCGACCCTCTACCGTCCTTCAACGATGCATTCTCCATGCTGGCGTTGGAGGAGGCCGACCTCAAGATCCCTCAACCGGGTGAGGCCTCCGCCATGGTGGCCTCCTCCCCCAGGCCTCCAGCGCCACCTTCGCAGCCGCCTCCTGCCCCTTCAGCAACGGCTCCCACACCGCCCCGGCCCTACAACAACAACAACAAGAATTAGAACCGCAACAATCAACGCAACTTCGGCGGCGCCCCGATGAACCAGGGGGGTTATGGCTCCTCTCGCCCCTGGTTCAATCCTCGCACTGGCATGTTTCAGCTCTGGCCAATGCAGCCTGGCCAGGGCCTCCTTGGACCACGTCCAGGCACTCCTCCTCAAGCTCACTTCACCGCGTCGACTCCTGGTGCGCCACCCGTGACCTACAGTTACGGCGCGCCACCGTTCTCTCCGGCAACCGGGCAGCCCAAGACCTCTGCATCTTGGGACTCGACGGCCCTCATCAACACCCTCAACTCCCTCACGCTGCAACAGCCAGATTGGTTCATGGATTCTGGTGCCTCCTCCCACCTCACCAACAACCAGGGTAACCTCTCCTCTCTCAATCCCGTGTCCTCTCAGTCTCAAGTTTTGGTTGGCAATGGTTCCTCGTTGCCAATCTCAGCCAGTGGTAGTGTTGCTTTCCCCTCTCCTACCCGACCACTTTCTTTATCCAATGTTTTGGTCTCTCCTAACTTAATAGCTAACCTAATCTCTGTTCACAAAACTACAGACAATCTTGTTTCCGTTGAATTTGATCCTCTTGGTTTATCTATGAAGGACCTCAAAACAAAGGTGGTGATCCATCGATGTAACAGTTCGGGTGACCTCTACCCGTTCTATCCCACTTCCGACATCGTTCATTGTACCCTCGTTGCAGTGTCCAAGGCAATCTGGCATCGACGGCTTGGTCATCCTGGCGCCCGAGTGCTTTCCAGTCTTAGATCTTCCAATGTAATTTCAGTTTCCCTAAATAAAAATAATGTGACTCCATGTCACGAGTGTCAGTTAGGTCGGCACATTCGTTTGCCTTTTTCTAGTTCATTGTCTAGATCACACCACCCCTTTGAGATCATTCATTGTGACTTGTGGACATCTCCCATTGGAAGTGTCTCGGGTTCTAAATACTATCTAGTTTGCCTCGATGATTTCACGCACTACCTCTGGACTTTTCCTTTGAAATTTAAATCCGACACTTTCTCCACCCTACGTGACTTCCATACTTATGTTTTCACCCACTTCCAGCGTTGTATTCAGTTTATACAGTGCGACAATGGACGTGAATTCGATAATCTCACAGCTCGTTCCATTGCCCTTGAACAAGGAATTCACTTCCGGCTCTCATTTCCACACACTTCCCAGCAAAACGGCAAGGCCGAACGCGTCATCCTCTCCATCAACAACATTCTCCGCACCCTCCTAATTCAGGCCGGCCTTCCGCCCTCCTATTGGGTCGAAGCTATCCACACTGCTACACATCTGTTCAACCTTCATCCTACCAAAACCCTAAAAAATCTCACGCCCCATCAAGCCCTCTTTGGCACACCTCTATCTTATTCCCACCTGCGCTCATTCGGTTGTCGTTGCTACCCCAACCTATCTGCTACTGTCCCTAATAAACTTGCACCACGCTCCATCGAATGTATTTTTCTTGGCTACCCACCGGATCATAAAGGTTACCGCTGCTTAGACCTAACCACCAACAAAATCATAATCTCCCGCCATGTTGTGTTTGATGAACTAACCTCCCCTTACATCTCCCACACTTCTACCCCCCCCCCCCCCCTCCTCGTATTCCTTTTTTGATGATATTGCAGATGAATCAGCTGGTGTTCCCCCATCCTTTGGTTCGGCTCCAGTGCTTCCTCGCACAGCTACCGAGCCAATCACCTCGCCCCGAGCCGATGCAGCCACACGCGGCACTGCTCCGCGTATTTACATACGTGGCACCGACGACTCCTCTTCGCACGACAACACACGCGCCACCGGCACCGACTCTGTGCCTCGTGTCGACACAACCACCGAGGTGTACAGCAGCAAACCCCCGATGCCTCAGGTGTACGCGCGGCATCACTCGACTTCCTCTACAGCAGCGGCGGCTCTCCCTGCACCCTCACCACCACCAGAGCTATTTCCCAATTCTCCAGTTCGCTCTAAACATGTGCAAGTTCCCCCTGTCACCAACGATCACACAATGACTACCCGGGGCAAGCTCGGCATCAGCAAACCCCGAGAAGTTCTTGATCTTCACATCGCCGGTCTCTCTCCAGTGCCGAGCTCTTATCGGCATGCTCTCATCGATCCCAACTGGAAGACAGCCATGGTTGACAAATTCACTGCTCTCACCTCCAACAACACTTGGACACTCGTGCCACCTCCCTGCGGTGCCAACATTGTTACTGGTAAGTGGATCTTCTACCATAAGCTCAAAGCCGATGGTTCCCTTGAACGCTACAAAGCATGATGGGTTTTGCGTGGTTTTTCTCAGCAACCACGTGTCGACTTTGAAGAGACTTTCAGCCCCGTCGTCAAGCCGGCCACCATCCGGACAGTTTTGTCCATTGCTGTTTGCAGTGATTGGCCCATTCATCAACTT
Organism: Eleusine coracana subsp. coracana; assembly: GCA_032690845.1. Classification (NCBI taxonomy): domain Eukaryota; kingdom Viridiplantae; phylum Streptophyta; class Magnoliopsida; order Poales; family Poaceae; genus Eleusine; species Eleusine coracana. Next base: position 20,586,445 of record CM064418.1, on the reverse strand, counting down.
GACATCAAAAATGCTTTCCTCAACGTCACTCTCATGGAGACGGTCTATTGTCAGCAGCCATCAGGTTTTGTGGATCCATCCAATCCGCATCATGTTTGCAAATTGAATAGGTCACTCTATGGACTTAAACAGGCCCCTCGAGCTTGGTACACCAGGTTTCAGTCTTTCATCCTCTCCATTGGATTTTCCGGCTCCAACAATGATACTTCCTTATTCATCTACAAACAAGGTTTGGACACTGCTTATCTTCTCCTATATGTTGATGACATTGTACTTACGGCCTCTAGTACACCTCTACTTCATCGCATTATTTCCTCTCTTCGAGCTGAATTTGCCATGACTGACCTTGGAAGTCTTCACTACTTCTTGGGTGTTGCTGCTCAGCGTACTTCAACTGGCTTGTTTCTCTCCCAAGACAAGTATGCCCTTGAATTACTTGATGGTGCCAAGATGAAGGATTGTAACTCCTGCGCTAACCCATTGAGACTCGCTCTAAGTTGTCGGCCAATGCTGGTCCTCCGGTTGCCAATGCTACTCTCTATCGCAGTCTCGCAGGAGGGCTTCAATATCTCACCCTCACACGGCCCAACATTGCCCATGCCATGCAACAAGTCTGCCTTCACATGCATGATCCTCGCGAGGAACATTTTTCGCTCATCAAGCGAATTCTTCGTTACGTCAAGGGTACTATCCATCATGGTCTTCAGCTCACCCGTGGTTCCTGTGCTGACTTGGTTATTTATTCAGACGCCGAATGGGCTGGGTGCCCCGATACTCGACGATCCTCTTCTGGGTTTTGTGTTTTTCTCGGCGACAATCTGGTGTCATGGTCGTCCAAACGTCAACACACGGTTTCTAGATCAAGTGCTGAGGCTGAATACCGTGGGGTTGCCAATGCCGTCACGGAGGCTTGTTGGTTACGACATCTTCTAGCTGATCTACATCGCCCCCTATCCAAAGCGATGGTCGTCTATTGTGATAACATTAGCGCTGTTTACCTCTCCTCTAACCCCATTCAACACCAACGCACCAAGCATGTGGAAATTGATTTACACTTCATGCGAGAACGTGTTGCCCTTGGAGATGTTCGCATTCTTCATGTTCCTACAAATCTTCAGTATGCAGATATCTTCACAAAAGGGTTGCCGACTACGGTCTTCAACTCTTTTCGCTCCATTCTCAACATCCAAAGCTCTCCCGGTTGACACTGCCGGGGTTGTTGGAATATGTACATATTATGTATTTGTACTTTACTTGTAACACAAGTTAACCCCTAGGGTTTGTATGTAACTCACACTATTTATGTGCACCATATCAATAGAATCGGTATCGTGTACTCTCCCCGATAGCCTCTCTCTTTCACTCACCTGAATTAATGGCCAGCTGGGTGAAAAGCCTGTTGCGCTGCATTTCTGTACATGCTATCTCTGGTGGCACTGGCTGTAGCACTCGTGCACTTGCCCTTCCTTTTGGTGTCGCAGAAGTATTGCCGGGGAATGGATACAGTGGTTGGATTTGCCTATTGCCAAACTCTGAATAGGATAAAAGAAATATGAAAAAAAACTTGATACAAAAAAAATTAAAATCACCGGGGGGTTATGACGCCCCCTGGCATTACTTTACAAGAGAAGATCTCTCATGCAGATTAAAAAAAAACACCCGAAGCTCCTTTCCTTCACTCTTACATGGTGTCAAGTAATATGAGGTAATTCTACATTCATTATGAGGCATAACCTTGTTTGTGTTCAAAATCTATTCATGCCCTATGAAAGGGGTCAAAAAAGAAAGAAACAAAACAGTTTTCGCTAGCAAGCATGATACAAAAATTTGCTGAAACTGTTGCATCATATGAATAAAAAAGAAACCTTAAATGGTTCCATATAATACTAAAACTACAATACGGTTTCAATTTTTTTTCCAAGTAACTACATAGATCAGCACTTGCATTACATGCCTCAAGGATATATTGAAGACATGACACGTTTTGGGACAAATAGTATGGTAACCTGTATCATATTTCACCTCCATGTGATAGCATTGCAGAGGACAAGGATTTCCTGAAAAAAATGAACTCCAGAGACACAAACGAGACAAAAACTTTGGAAAGGTATAAATGATGATGCCTTCCACACAAACCAACAGCAACAACACTTTGTAAACTTGCTAAACCGTGGCAAATTATGGTTCTCAGCTCACAGCTTCTGACATACAAGCAGTGCAGGTATAAATGATGATGCCTAAATTTCAATCCCAATGGAACGCTAGCACTAAAATGCCATGTGAACAGTACAAGCAACTAAAATTTTCGTTACATGAGTTCCAATAAATTTAAATCAAATGCATAACTCATTGACAAGGATCATTGACGTAAATGTGTATCAAAGTACCACCAAATCCCAAAGCATAATTTCTAATTAAAAATTAGAAACACAAATGTCTATCTCTAATGCTGTTTAATGGTGTCCAATATTTTTTAACGACTTTTGGTGTGTCAGCTGTGCATTCATTTTCTTGAAGCTTTAACATGTCTAGTAGTGATACACATGCGGCACGTACATAAAGATTTATTCACATGACATATTTTGAGGGGTTTATAATTTTTAGACGGTTAACCTTAACCATATTCAACAATACATTCATAAAAATAATTAATTTCTTGAACAAATGATCTAAACATAATTGTGACAAATTTATATAATTAAAAAAATATTTTATTTGATAGTTTATTCAAATACATAATTAAAACATCATGAATTATACTTTTCCTTCTCAAGTCCATGCATACACACGGATACCATTTACTTTAAAATAATCACAAAGTGTTACATATATAAGAAATTATAATGGGTATGTCGCCATCAATAAAATAATTACATAAAGTAGTTCCAAACTGATACCACGATCATCTGAATACTTCTGAACCCGATACCATGATCAAGAAAATAGTTCCAATATTGTAAATTAGTGTTTCACAGATCATTAATCGCCGTCCTCCAAAATCAGGGAGGCTCATGATTTGTGTTACAAACCGGTCTGACTTTTTTCAATTCGAAAGAAAACACACAGAGTGGGTGTCAAGGTTTGTCCCATGTTTCAAGTTGTTGGTTTTATTTTGTTCAATTCAAGCTCGAGATTGGTGTCAGGGTTCATCCTTTCAGGAGCATATGATAGGTGTCAATGTTCAATTGTATTATTTTTAACCCCATTTGACTTTCTTTTGACTCAAAATAAGTGGGATGGGTCACTTAGGTTTCTCACATGTTTAAGGGTTGTTCGGCCTCTGTTTCATTCTAAAATAAGCAAGTAAAGGATGTTGGAATTTGACTATGTTCAAAGACTATTTGACATCGTGTGCACGGGATGAGTGTTAGGATGTATGCGTGAGAAGGAGAAGAGATGCAATCATGTGAAATTGATCTTAAGTTTTTAATATATATGTGACATATTAATATTAATATGGTAGACTTGTTGCATGTAGAAAAATCCAATTATAAAACCCTATGACCGATGGAATGTTCAAAAATGGCAAAAATAAAGATAGAGTGAATTGTTCATGCTAACACTACAGTGACAATAAAAAAATAATATATTTTATGATCAAATATGAAATGAGACAAAATCTGAATGAATACATAGTACATGTGACCAACCAGAAAGTACATTAAGTTTAAGAGCACTCACATCTCAGCGAAAATATATGCTTCCCAAGTTTCTGAGTTTCAATAGACACAAATCACCATAACATTAAAAAATTAAAACAACTCCTATTTATTTATAATCCATATAGATGTAGCACAACTACCTCTCCCTTCCACTTTCCAAGTACAGCATTTTTATTTCTAACTTACATACGAAAGAACATCTCATAAGTATTATTTTGGATTAACAAAATTGGTATTTCAAAATCTAAATTCTACTATATCTATATAAATTTTAATAGTTATTGGGTTTAGAAGTACACTTGAAAAGGACGGGCTAAATTTTAGAGCTCCCGAGTAAAAAATACAAAGGCATGATAGAAGACCATCTACTATCTTTTTTCCAATGAAACTCATTGAATACATAAATAACTAAAATTTACTTGATGTAACAATTAATTTGTAGTGGTTTTACTTTACTTCCATTATTTAACCTGTTTAAAAATATAGTGTTCAAAATTCTAATGTTATACACATCTACAAAAATTATCTAAATTAATCACTACTGATAGATGTAGTATAACACAACTTCCATCTAAATGGCAAATCAAGGACCGAGTCACCCAAACTCTTAACAAAGCGTGAAAGGACCAAGTGATTGAGAGGGGGGGGGGGGGGGTGAATCGGGAACTAGCACTATGTACCAAATTCGCCAATTCCTAAAACCGATCACTCAAAACAACTCCTACACAATCCTAGTGGTGATCACACTAGCAAGATAATGAACCTATAAAAGGAACAATAACCTAAGCATACTAGTGGATCACACAAAGGCAATACAACTACTATGCAATCCTAGTGGTGATCACACTAGCAAGATAATAGTCCTATGGATGAAACAACAAGCTAAGCATACTAGTGGATCACACAAAAATAATACAACTCCTATGCAATTCTAGTGGTGATCACACTAGCAAGATAATAGTCCTATGGAAGGAACAATAAGCTAAGCATACTAGTGGATCACATAAAGACAATACAACTCCTATGCAAGTTAGTTATCAAAGATACGCGGAAGCAAACACCTAGCTAGCATGGAGTTCTACTCAAGCAAAGCTACTAGATCAACAAGTATATAGAAAGCATACAAGCATGAGTAGCACAATACATACTAGGGTGATCAATCAAGCCAAAACAACTCCTATACATGCTAGTGATCAAGTATGAAGGCTAAGCACTACTAGCAAGTAAAGGAGCCTATTCATGCAAGTCTACAAGGTAGTCAACTAGAACAAGGTACGCACACAAGCATGAACAGCATGGTATGTAAATACGGAAAGTAAAGCATCATAGTAAGGAGTAGAGTAAGAGATGGCTCATGATTTTTTTTTCGAGGTCTCGGAAGGATGGCGCCTTCCCCTACTCCTCGTTGGACCACTCCTGCCGTACTCCTGTTCCCTCCCGCCACCAAGTGGAGTTCTCGCCCACGAGCCCGCAATCACTCCTTGAGTGAAGACACGATGTGCGTCACCACTGCACAAAGCACAAGCTCGCCTCCCTCGAGAACTTGACGGACTCCCCGAGCTGACACGGGCGCTCACTAGCGATGCCCCTTTCAACAGCGGGCTCAAACCGTGTACAAACATGTGACGGCCTTCACAACCAATCACGATAGGCTCGATCACCGACACCTAACCGGTCTAGGTCTCACCATAGACCAAGAGTAACAACCTAGATCACACCCTCAAGGACACCCTAGCCTTAGATGTGCATCAATGCTCATGTTACTCTCACTAGCACTCTCAAGATATCCAATATCCTATCCTAGTGCTCCTCTCTTGGCCCTTTGGCTTCCAATGGATGCTTCCAGCAATCCCAATGGCCAAAGGCAGTATCCAAGACCCCAACAATGAGTTTATATAGGCTTCCAACCTCAAACTAGTCGTTGCTCCATGAAACAGCCTTCTGGATGTATTGATCGGACAGTCCGGTCACTGTCCAGACCAGACAGTCCGGTCTCCTCCGAACGACTCCTCCAGAGCCGTTGCTCTCTGTCCGCTGTTTCCTCCATACTAATCGAATAGTCTGGTCTACAGACCGGACTGTCCTGTCTTCATAAATCTGGATCCCAACAGAAACTTCTTCTCTATGTTCTATTGCCTCCCCAGATGACCGTACAGTCCGGTCTTCACACCGGACTGTCTGGTCTCTTCTCTCCTTTCTCCAAACGTAGATGTTGTCGATGCTTCCTCTTCTGTCCAAACCATCTCTATACAGACCAGGCCATCCGGTCTGCACACCGGACTATCCGGTCTCTATAGTTCTTCCACCAACAGAATTCCTCACGTCCAACATCTTCTTTGTAGAGAATTTTCCTCTAATCACCGGACCATCCGGTCTCCAAGACCTCTCTGTCTGGTCTTTACCTGTAGAAGCTGAAACTCCTCGTCTCCTCTTGACTTCGTTTCCCGGCTTCTTCCAATAGCTCCTTGGCTTCTCCACTGTCACCTAGTGCCTGTGATTTCATTGAGCATCCATGCACATCAGCAACTAGTGTGACCTAAGAGACATGACCTAGACCCCCTTGATAGTCCGGTTTTTTCTATGGACTCAAAGCCCTAACAACTAGTCAAGTGTTCCACACACTTGCACCATAGCTTTTTCTTCGCTTTGATCCATCTCCATCAACCCTTGGACTCCATCAAGTTCACAAGCCTCCATGCTTATGGTCATTGTCATCATCGCCAAGGCAACCATCAATGATCATCATAAGATAGATAAGGTTTCCTATATGCACAACACTCGTGTAGACATTAGTCACATTTCATGTTTGTCATTCATCACCAAAACAATCATACATTCGGGTGACCTCAATGGTCATGAACCTTACAATCTCCCCATTTTTGGTGATGGATGACAACCACTACTTATAATGATCCAAAACGAATGAGTCCTGAAAGAATAAGAAGGAAGGAACAAAAGACTCGAATGAAAACATGGAACCAAGAGAAAAGATTGGTTTGAATGGATTACCTTGGTTCTTACCTTGGACGTAGTCTCCCCCTTGGAATGTGCTTGGTGTTGAGGGAGAACTACCCAAATACGTAGCGCACTAGATATTGAGCTTGAGGTGAATTTTGCGCCCGTCATGGTGTCGTGGTAGTCGATCTTGTGCACGATGGACGTAGATGTTCATGTCAGTGTAGATGTTCATTGTTGTTGTAGACATGCACCATTGTTGTTCTTCTCCATATTGGTGTAGATGTTCATCTTGTCATGATCTTCATATGTACTCCAAGTGAACATGCACCATTGTCTTGATCATCTTCATGTTCTCCATATTCATCTTCTTTTGTTCATCTTCTTTTGATCTTCATGTTCTTCCTTCATGTTCTCCATATTCATCTTATTTTGTTCATCTTCTTTTGATCTTCATGTTCTTCTTGACTTGGCTTTCGGATCTTCATGTTCTTTTCACCCTTTGTGTTATCAATCTAGACTTGGCTTTTGGATCTTCATGTTCCTTCTCCCCCTTTGTCACCTATCACCAAAAACCACAAGCCAAAGACAAAACACAAGAGAACCAAGGAGCAAATAATAAATGGCAAGAGTTAGGAAACTCCCCCTTTCATGATGCTCCTCCTTGGTCACGATGGTGTTTCACCATAGCTCCCCCTACACATATGACTCAACAAAATATTTCTTCAAGAAGCAATGGTTAGTCATTTGTGTGATGGGAATGCATGAGTCACTTGTCTTTGAGCCGTGCAAGTAGATTTAACCTTGGAGCTCGTTTGAACATCACTCAATGGGCATGAAGCACAATCCTTTCCTTGGGTCACACTTATGGAGATGTAATCTCATATAGATCATGAGGCACAAACTTCTCCAAATGTGACAAGTCTCATTTGTGTTTCCTATATGATGCATGTAACAAGCATTTTACATATGCAATGAAAGTAAACATGCCGTGTGGATGCAAGCAATATTAAACAAGAAACAAAGGAAACCTAATAATGTCAAGTTTGAACCCCTCCCAAGCTTACTCACTATAAGCCATACCCTTGCCTTGAGAGAAGCCAAACCACCATCTCAAGCACTCCCCCTTGCTTATAGCTATCTGGGATGGGTTAGACATTGACTAACTTTTATGTGTTTTCTTTTAGTTATTTACACATGCATGGATGCAAAGCATACTAGTCACAAAGGAGTCCTAATTACCATGCAATGCAAAAGAGGAAAAACACACTACAACTACCAAGAACAAACACGGTCCACCACCACCACCATCTAGGTCTAGTTCTTGGGCACCCACTTGTACGTAGCCGATATATAAAGATCAACAATGCACTTAGGCACCAATATGCTCTTGACCTTTCTCTTCTTGTTTGGTGGTCCCAAAGCCTTTGCTTTCACCTTGCCATCCTTGTCCCTAAAAATCTTGAAATGGGTGTTCTCATGGAACAAGTTAGCATTAGGTAAAATAATGGAACTTCTCACCATAGGGCAATCCTTGATGGTGTGGCCATCCTTACAACACCTCTCGCAATAGTAGTCATCGGTGAGTAGGGGTTTGATCCATTCATGGATGGAATCACTCGTCCCAATGATTTTGATGGCGGTGGGATATGAGCCAAGTCCCCGGTGGGAGACATTGTTCACAAAGTTTCTTCCAAGAGTCTCCTTGTGGATGGCTCTTCCACGTGTGAGCCTCTCGAAGCCGTCCATCACCATCTTCCTCTCTTCCTTGAGCTTATGATATTCCTTCAAAACAAATGGCTCAAAGTAAAACCTCGACCGAGGTGGTTAGTTCATCACACATAGTAGAAGCATCACTCTTAGATGAACTAGAGGAGAGAGAGGCAAGGTTATCAACATTGATAGTCTCAAAAGTAAGTTCAAGGGTCTCATACTTCTCACGTAGCTCTACATGATCACCCTTGAGTTTGACATAACTCTTGTTTAGGGCCTCATGAGATGTGACAAGGTCCTTGAGCTCACTCTCAAGATCACAACACGGTCCTTAGCCAACTTACATTCTTTTCTTACCACTTCCAACATTTTGGACTTCTTGACAGTGATGTCACGAGCTTGCTCAAGCATACTCCAAAGCACAGCACAGGAGGGTTCCTCAACATCGTTGTCCTCGCTGCTCTCATCCTCACTCTCCCCAAGTTGGCTCGTGGCCATGAGGCACATGGGAAGTGGAGGAAGAACTTGTCGAAGTGTGGTCTTGATCATGGCTAGGCCGGCCACTTCATCATCATCACTTGAAGAGGAGGATGCTTCACTTGAGTTATTGCTTGTCCACTCCCCAACAAGAGCCTTGCATGAGAACGTCTTCTTGAGCTCCTTTCCTTTGCCCTTGTCTTTGTTGAAGTACCTCCTTTTCTTGTACTTGGCTTTGGGTCTAGGATGCTATTCTTCTTGAGTGGGAGGAGTTCTAGGTGAAGTATCTTGTGCATCATGGATTGCTCGCTCTCTTGAGATATGAGTGTCTTGAATTTGCAATGAGGTGGGGGAATCACTCATATGGTTTCTTGTCTTGGAGCTAGAGCTTGGAGTGGATGTGGGGGTGTTATGTGAAAAGCTTTGTGAAGTAGCTTGAGGTGAAGTATGTGGAGAGGGTTGTGGCTCACTTCTCTCTTCATTTTCCTCATGGCTAGGTGGATGCACTCTCATAGAATCTTGGAAGGATGTGGAAGGTGTATAATTAGCATCTTGGGTTGGTTCTTGTACCTCGAAGGATGGGGTTGGTTGAGATGGTGGAGTAAAGGGCTCATCAATATCACCATCATGGAGTAATACCTCGCCCACGGGCATGTTCCTCAAAGGTTTGCTCGTTGGTTCATCTCCAATGTTCGCTTCATGAAATACTAGCCCTTTCTTCTTATTCTCAAACATTGCACCATCCTTATCATATCTGCACTTGAGTACCATGTTACAAAGTTGACCATTGGTGAACATGGTTGGCTTCCTAGTCATATATTGGGTGCACCCACTATCAAGAGTCCAATGAGTACCTCCATTCTTGTAGTTGACCCTGGTGGTAGCCATAAGACAAGCACTAGAGGAAGAAGGGTTAGTATCCAAAGCATTGCTCAATTTACTTGCACTAACCTCATCATGACGAATCATGAAACCATCCTCGTAATTAGGGATCTTTGCAATCCCTTCCTGAAGTCTTCTCCTTATAGGATGGTGGGGAGCACGATACCTCCATTGTCTATGACCATAACCCATGTGCACATTGTCGAGGTCGATGAAGTAATGGGGAGGATCATAGAGGTCGGTGACATGCTCAAGCACGTGTCCCACTCGTGAGTGGAGCACAAGTATCATCTCCATCGCTCTCTCAATTGAGAGCTCATGCCTTCTATTGATTACCTCCTCAACCAAGAAACCCATCTCATGAGTTGTGATTTGCATGAGGCACTTGTCAATCACTTCATGTGGTGCAATCCTCCGTAGCCTCCCTAAAAGAGTTTATCCTACACATAAGATCATAAATGCATAAGAGAGTCTCACAAAGGTCATCATTCAGATTTCTCACAAATTCATCAAATTGAAAGAAGTAATCCTATTGGTGAGCTCGATGAAGATGCCAATGTCGATCTTGTGGTGGAGGAGGTGGAGGCGCCGGAACCGTAGTGGTGAGATCGATCATCTCAAATGATCGTCTGAACATTGTGGTCGACGCTTTCCCTACACCAATGTGTGGTCCACCCGAAGTGCTTGGAGTAGAACTTGGAATGGCACTTGAGGTAGAGCTTGATGATGCACTTGATGAAGAGCTTGGTGTAGGTCTTGATCTGAAGGGGTTGTAGAAGTTGTTGCAAGACAATCTTGTGGAGGGATCAAAGAAGTTTGAGCTCAAAGCTACTTCCTTCCCTTTGCTTGAAGATGCTTCATTGTTTGTCTTGAACGTCTTCTTCCCCGCCATGCTCGCGGTGATCTCCTCATCCTTGAAGAGCAGCTCAATCACATCCTCGATGGAGAGACTCTTCTCTATGAGAAGGTCAAGGGTGACGTAGAAGAGCTTGCTGCTTGGAAGCAAGGAGAGGATCTCCTCAACTATCACAATCTTGGGAAGCTCAAAAGAAGTTGTCCCAATCCTGTCCATAATGCCCCGAGAGTGAAAGAGAGAGTCAAGTAAGTCCTCATTATCATTATCATGAAAAGCAAAGAACTCCTCAACAAGTGAGTCACTAGCATGATCAATAGGAGACTCACAAACATCATCAATGCTAGTAGAGCAAGCAAGATCAAGAGACACATCATTATCAATCATCATATTAGGCATACTAGTAGAGCAACCTATCAAGTCATTGCTAGAGAGATCTAGGCACTCGCTAGAACTAGGCACATCCATATAATCATCACAATCATCATACACATGATTATCGGTGAAGGTATTGGCAAAGTCCACAAGAGTATCCATCAACTCATCCGGAATCATGACATTTAGGTATCTTTAAAAGCGATCCATCCATGAGCCATGACCCGGGCCTGAATGGGATGACATCCCAACTCAATACGGTCACTACTCAAGGCGGTTAAGCCTTATAATGAGCACTTGGCTCTGATACTACTTGAAAGGACCGAGTGACCGAGAGGGGGGGGGGGGGGTGAATCGGGAACTCGCACTATGTACCAAATTCACGAATTCCTAAAACCGACCACTCAAAACAACTCCTACACAATCCTAGTGGTGATCACACTAGCAAGATAATGAACCTATGAAAGGAATAACAACCTAAGCATACTAGTGGATCACACAAAGGCAATACAACTCCTATGCAATCCTAGTGGTGATCACTCTAGCAAGATAATAGTCCTATGGAAGGAACAACAAGCTAAGCATACTAGTGGATCACACAATGGCAATACAACTCCTATGCAATTCTAGTGGTGATCACATTAGCAAGATAATAGTCCTATGGAAGGAACAACAAGCTAAACATACTAGTGGATCACACAAAGACAATACAACTCCTATGCAAGTTAGTTGTCAAAGATACGCGAAAGCAAACAACTAGCTAGCAAGGAGTTCTACTCAAGCAAAGCTACTAGATCAATAAGCATATAGAAAGCATACAAGCATGAGTAGCACAATACATACTAGGATGATCAATCAAGCCAAAACAACTCCTATACATGCTAGTGATCAATTATGAAGGCTAAGCACTACTAGCAAGTAAAGGAGCCTATTCATGCAAGTCTACAAGGTAGTCAACTAGAGCAAGACAAGCACACAAGCATGAATAACACAGTATGTAAATGCGGAAAGTAAAGCATTATAGTAAGGAGTAGATTAAGAGAGGGCTCATGGATTTTTTCCTGAGGTCTCGGAAGAATGGCGCCTTCCCCTACTCCTCGTTGGACCACTCCCGCCGGAGTCCCGGTCCCTCCCGCCACCAAGTGGAGTTCTCGCCCACGAGCCCGCAATCACTCCTCGAGTGAAGACACAGTGTGCATCACCACTGCACAAAGCACAAGATCACCTCCCTCGAGAACTTGCTGGACTCCCTGAGCCAACACGGGCACTCACTAGCGATGCCCCTTTCAACAGCGGGCTCAAACCGTGTACAAACGTGTGACGGTCTTCAAAACCAATCACGATAGGCTCGATCATCGACACCTAACCGGTCTAGGTCTCACCATAGACCAGGAGTAACAACCTAGATCACACCCTCAAGGACACCCTAGCCTTAGATGTGCATCAATGCTCATGTTACTCTCACTAGCACCCTCAAGGACAAGATCGCCTCCCATGTTGACCGTACAGTCCGGTCTTCACACCAGACTGACCGGTCTCTTCTCTCCTTTCTCGAAACGAAGACGTTGTCTCTTCTGTCCAAACCATCTCTATACAGACCAGATCGTCCGGTCTGCACACCGGACTGTCCGGTCTCTATGGTTCTTCCACCAACAGAATTCCTCGCATCCAACATCTTCCCTGTAGAGAATTTTCCTCTGATCACCGGACCATCCGGTCTCCAAGACCTCTCTGTCCAGTCTTTACCTGCAGAAGCTGAAACTCCTCGTCTCCTCTTGACTTCGTTTCCCGGCTTCTTCCAACAGCTCCTTGGCTTCTCCACTGTCACCTAGTTCCTGTGATTTCACTGGGCATCCATGCACATCACCAACTAGTGTGACCTAACAGACATGACCTAGACCCTCTTGATAGTTCGGTTTTTCCTATGGACTCAAAGCCCTAACAACTAGTCAAGTGTTCTCCGCTTTGATCCATCTCCATCAACCCTTGGACTCCATCAAGTTCACAAGCCTCTATGCTTATGGTCCCTTGGACTCCATCAAGTTCACAAGCCTCTATGCTTATGGTCATTGTCATCAATCACCAAGGCAACCATCAATGATCATCATAAGATAGATAAGGTTCCCTACATGCACAACACTCGTGTAGACATTAGTCACATTTCATGTTTGTCATTCATCACCAAAACAATCATACCTTGGGGTGACCTCAATGGTAATGAACCTTACAAAGCGCTATCAAAATTTTGTCCAACGAGATCTATTCATATGATTATTCTGACCATCAATGAAGCAAGAACCTAATTGAAAATCAAGTGCTATCAAAATTGAAACATTGTGTTGATACCAAATTTGACATAATCAATAGTATGAATTAAATATTTAAATTTTGAGAAATGTACTATCTTGAAATGCATGGCCAATAAATAAAATAATAAATACATTTCTCAAATGAAGGTCAACCATACAGTCAAGTGACCACTAATGGTGCATGTGCATGTAAGTCCAACGAATAAATAACATATGAGACGAATATGTATATACTTGGCCATTAGGCCATATTGCCAGAAGTTAATCAAGGCTCCTTAATTACACGTAATCAGCCCATATGATTGCAGCCCAAATAGCTTGAGATCGTGGAGTCTCTATCCATATGATCTCAAAACACAAATCACCACCACCACAACCAGTCCACCACCATAGTACGTTGGTGCTTGGGCATCATCCACTTCAAGCACTCATGAGGAAGAAGATCACTCTTTGCCCATATGATCTCAAAACACAAACCACCACCACCATAGTTCATCGATGCTTGGCCATCATCCACAACAAGCACTCGCGAGGAAGAAGAAGATCTCGGATAAATATATTTATAAGCATCGGCTCCCAATGAAACTTTGGATAAATATGTTTATGCTTGAACAAGAAAAATCAAATATCTCCAAATAATAAAAATGTCAAAACTCAAAATAACCAACCAAAATCAACAAGCAAACAACCATTACTTGTAGCATATTACCATCATGAGAAGCACCAGCTGTAACTTTGTTAGCAGCTGTAAATCCAAATCTCTTACATGAATGCATAATGTCATAGAGGTTGCACAGTCCTACCCCGAGATTACTCTTTGCTACCACATGATTTTTGTGAGTCTACATATTTCTATTATTGATTTGGAGGAATTCCACAACAAAAGATAAATGATTTACGGGAGAGAAAACACTTCCAAACAATCACCTTCCAACTAAGTCCTTTCACATAACACATTGATTTCTATTTTTACATGGGTTCCTAAAAAAAGCGGAAATTTTCAGAAAGCAAAACATGATCAGGACTCCAACACATCCCTGTTGTTGGCGTTTCGATCACTGACCAGTAGAATTTGTTCAAGGGGATGCGTGTTTCAAGCTTGGCGATGGCTAAGCAAGAGGACACGGGGGATTATACTGGTTCGAGGATATCCCCTACGTCTAGTTCTACAGCCTGCTCGTGTTACTTGCGCCAGGGATAGTTACAAGGGTGGCGAGAGAGGAGGGAGGCTCCAAGTCTCTGATGTCAATGATGTGAGTATGCATGTGTTTCTATTGCCAATGTCCAAAGAGTGGGTACCCCCTTCCCTTTTATACTTCAAGGAAAAGGGGCCCATTTACACACACACACACACATAGAGAGAGAGAGAGAGAGAGAGAGAGAGAGAGAGAGAGAGAGAGAGTGGAGTGGAATCCTACACATATAGAGTCGGTGGAGGCGTGCAGGAGAAGGCGAAGCTCCGGGTCGGCAGCATGGTCTTCGGCCCTAGTGGGTCCCTTGTCCCGGTCACCACATAAGATGACGGGCACTGTGCTTGGGCGTGTCCTCGTCTTCTGTCGATAGGCTGCGTCTTCCTTGTCACTGTTGAAGGCATGGTCTATCACATGTAGCGGGGTGTATCGTGGGCACTGTTATGTTGTTCGGACGACAAACATTCCTGCCATCCATCGACTGTCCCGCATGTCTGCCATGATGGAGGTCATCAGAAGTTGCCACCATCGAGTGCCCTATCACGCTTACTTGCATCAGCAGGTGTGGGCGGTGATGGGAGCAGCGAGGCGTATAGGGGGATTTGACCCCCTGATACTATGCGTGCATGGCAGATATGGCATTTAAGGCCAAGTGGTTGGTCGTTGATTACTACCGACCCGTTCATCCATCTCTAGCCAGGGTTAGGACGCTGACCCATATTTGCCCGGGCACACCTGGAGCTAGGATCTGTCTTGTCCTGACAGGGTGATCGAGCTTCTCCGCCCCATTATTTCTGGTCTGGCTCAGGTCTATCCGTCCTGTCTCATCGGGGCTCAGACTCCTACTAGCGGGAGTCGAAGGTGACAGGGCTCTCTTGACAACCGAGTGGGGCCTGCGGTAAGCGATCCTGACCCCATTCACGGGGTCGAGCGGGTCGTGGCGCAGCGGGGCACTCGACTCCTCCCGAGGGGTCAGGCGCAGCGGGTCGCTCGACCCCCGTTGAGGGGTCGAGCGAGACGCAGCTGGTCCATGGCTACCCAAGGGTCGGGCGAGTTGGGAGTGTGGCGTGACTGTTACGGCTAAGGCGTGATTGCTACTCGAATGTCTTCATGTGGGGCATGTTTGAGTGGCGCTCTGGTGTTTAAGGGATGCCATGTGGCATCCCGGTATACCCTTGACAGTAGCCCTCGAGCCTCCTAGCGAGTCGGAGAGTCATTTGGGGGATTTTCAATGTTGGCGTGAGTCAAAGTGGGCGAGGTCCTCGTGGGTCGTCTAACTCATTCGAGGTGCGTGTGAGTGCACCCGACGAGTGTAGCCCCCGAGACGAGGGGGGGGGGGGTTCTACAAAACTCGCCCCTCAGCTGGACGTTGCTGTGGCAGGCTCCTTTGTCGCGTGAAAGAGGTGCACGCGAGCTGACCTGTCGAGTGTTGCCCCCGAGCCAAAGGAGGAGTCTGTGTGGACTCGTTCTTTGGTTTTATCGGCTCGGACATGATTTACGAGGGTGCTTCGTCACCCGTGACTTTTGAGCCCTACGTCTCGGGCAGAGCAGGCGGCGTGGTGTGCCTATGGAGGGGGGCCCGGCCCACAAAGTTATTGCGAGACGTCTCATCATGTTCACCTAAAAAGGCGCAACTTGGTGCTGCTAGAGCAGCGGTGTTTTGTCCTTTTCTGGTGTGTGGTGCGCGTAGGCATCTTCTTGCTGATCCTTGGTTCAGTGTGCTGTGTGTCCGGGCAGCCTTCAGCCAATGGCTCGGCTCGGTGCGAGCTTCCCATCGTACGAATATGGTGCATAATGCTGTCGTTGGTGTCAGGCTTTCGTCTTCACAAGGCATGCCAGAGTCTCCCATGAAGCCATGTTGGGTTCGACGCCCGAGCAGGGTATCCGAGGCCCTGGCTTGACCCGGCTATTAAGAGCACGGCCGAGCGTCATCATGCTTCATCCTCATGTCTAAGACTTGCACACCAAGCCTAGGGGCGTCCGAGATGCGAGCGACTCCTGCTTAGTAGATAGTTGTCTTTATGGCTCACGAGTGTGGTGATGCCCCCGGTGATGGGGACGGGGACGATGACTTGCCGGTGTTATGTTTTCGGCCGTTCTGACATGGCTATTTTGCCAATCGCGAGAAGGTTGGCTGAACTTCTATTGTGTCCTCTCCTTATTCGGGTAAGGTGAAGATAAAGGGGACCCTGCATGGTGGGTTTCCATGGCTTATTAGGTCCCATCGTGTTCATCCTCAGCGGCATCTGTAGGAACAGGGCCAGAGAGAGGCACCGGGTCGGACTCCCCGCTGGAAGAGGGGTCCATATTACCAAGAGGCAGCTCCAGCAATAGCTGTACGGCGCGGCCGAGCTGCTCGCCTTCCTTGTTGGGGGAAAAGGCCGGCCTCATATGAGGGCATCTTTCCTGAATGATGAAGCATCATAGGTGCTTTACCTTGTAAGTACCCGCCGAGGCGCGGGTATCGCTTTTCCCTTTGTAATAGACCTCCCAGGTCGACTCTTTTTTCTCGTTCTCTATTGGCACTCCCAAGTTCCCCTTTTATATGTGAATATTACCCCAATTAGAGCATAATTGATACTAATTTAGGCCATTTACCTATGATATTGTCTATATATTTGTATAGGTGTTGTTTTAGAGCTTTATTGCAGAAACAGATAAAATTGGTGATTAAAGTGATGCTGGAGAGGACAGGAATCTAGAACCCACGAAAAGCACTAAAGAAGCCCAGTGCGCCGATCGATGCAGTCCATGAGCCGGTCGGTGCAAGGGTGTTTTGGCCCACAGAAGTGACCGAGGCCCATTCCACATGTTTATGGAAGTTTATCTACGCAGGACACTTGAAGATATTTGCCTAGAAGATTTATAGAACTTCAAGATCTTGACATGCAGTACAAGACTTTATCTCGAAGGAAAAGGCCCACATGGCAGCTATGGAAGACAGAGGAACCGACTCGGAGAAGAAACCATAGAAGACACGACTTGCGCCGATCGGCGCAACCGCCTTATTTGCTAGAAACCGAGTCCTTTACGATTAGAACCTCTATAAATACTTGTAAACCCTGGTCACGACAAAAGATCAGCAGAGGTGACAGAGGGACAACAGATCCATGAGTTAGAGACACCGGGGCTTGCCCTATTAGAATAGATCCCTAGTTGAGTTTCAAGAACCATTGGTGTTAAGAGTTGATCCGTCAAGGTAGGCCATCTCGACGGGGATGAATCTTACTCTATGTATCTCAATGATGATTGAATATGTTGATGATGGTTTTGGTGATTTGTCTATCTTGATTCTATAATCATGCATGTGCTTATTCCAATTGCTTAGTTCTAGGCTAAGTAAGTAGATATTATCTTGATCATGGTGATTAGGATAGTATTAGGACATTGTATTGATTATGGTTGCTTGATGATGCTAATAGTGTGGTTTAGCTGTGACATCACTAAGCCTGCGCAACACTATTGGATAGTTGAGTAGGATAAGATACTTACGCGATTAAGGGTTTCCTCTCGGCAGCGATAAACGGGGAGCCGCTTGGAAAGCAGGGTGGTCTTATTCATTATAGGTTTTCATTGATCCATGTAATTACCCATTATGATGCTATTTAATTAGACTTTTCGGTTATGATCTCACTAGTAGATATTAGACTACCCACTTAACAGCATAGGCTTACAAGGTATTTGGCACACTTTGTCTTAGATTTACTAGTGTGGTGATCGGCTCAATGCCTGCGCCGATCGGCGCAACGACAGATTTACTGTCTAGCACACCTTTGCGCTGGCCAGTCTTCCCTTATGCTACCTGAATTCGACAGTAGCTTTGATTAGATCTTTTACTATTAACTTTGTTTAATTACCCCTAAGGTCCCTGTGGATTCAATAAACATTGGAATACTCAATTCAAGGGAAGTGCTACAATCGTATACCGTCCTCTTGTGGTATATAAGTGGGTGTGTAGTTACGACCAACAAGCTTTCCCTTTTTCTGGCGCCGTTGCCGGGGACCATAGCAGGTTTTTAAACATTGTTTGATGTATTAGTGTTTAGTCATTGTGCTTTATTTTACTCGTATCTTTGGTACATATATTCTGTTAATTGAAACTAACAGATATGGACGGTTCTAAGTCAAACAAACTCTCTAATTACATCGATGATCCAGAAAGACTCTTTCACAAGAAGAGAATAGAGGAGAAGAGAAGCAAGTCACTTGGAGATTTAGCTGGAGAAGCAGTCCGTGCCACCCCTCGAACATTATTCACAGTAAAGCCCAAGATCAAGAAGAAGAGGAGATGGCAGAGGTACCTATAGTTAATCGTCTCAAGCCTCAATTGACTAATGTTGTCAAGACAGGTTTCTAAGAAGCTCAAGATCAACTTTCGTATCAAGTAGAGAGATATGTTGGAATACTGGCGCAACAACCGTTCACAGGTTTGGAAGATCCCAATCATCACTTGCAACACTTCCTTGAGGTTTGCAGTACATTCAAGATAGCGGGATTGACCGGAGACCAAGCACGTGTGCGGCTGCTCGCCTTCTCTCTAGTTGGATGCCCCAAACAATGGTACAATGGATTGGAAAACCCAGTGAAGACGGTGTGGAACACGTTAGCAGCTGAATTCTTGGCCAAATACTTCCCTCCTGGTAAGACTCAAGCTTTGAAGAACAAGATTCTTGGATTTACATAGAATGTTGAGAAGGGAATTGGAGAAGCATGGGTGAGATATAATGAATATATGGATGCATGCCTTTATCATGGTCTAACGGTCGGAGAAGTTGTTGAGAGGTTCTACACAGGATTGAATCTTCTATCTTGTCAACACTTGGATGCTTCAGCTGCAGGTTCAATCATGTCAAAAACTCCCACCGAAGCTAAGAATTTGATCAAGTTGCTAGTTGAAAATCAATCATGGGATGGTGAGAGAAGTTCAAGGAATTTGCAACCTTCAAAAGGAGTGGTGAAGAGTGTGATTGAGAGGACTCATGAAGACTTGATTATAGATTGCCTCGATGCTATTCAAAGAAGGTTGGACAATAATCTTTATATCCCTAAGGAAGAGCCACTCAAGCTAGTGGAATCATGCTCCACTTGTAGTGAGTGTGGAGAATTTGGTCATGTGTAGAAAGATTGCCCTGAAGAGATGAAGATGCTAGAATATATGAAAAATAGTGGATGGAAACCCCAATATCAGCAGCAAAGGAGTTCTTTCTCTCCTAGTTCGTTCATGCAAAATTCTATCCCACTTCGTCTCCAATATCATGAGTTCTTCCAAGCTCAAGAGAAGATCAACAAGGACAATCAAGCTAAATTCAAGGAGATTGATCATGTCCTTGAGGGAATTAATGACAAGGTGATAGAAATTAGGAGCTCCAATGAGCAGATTTTGAAGCATACCAAGATTATGGAGCAACAGATTGGACAATTATCGCAAGTCATTCAAGGCAACAAAGGGCCTATTCCTGGCAATACGAAGTCTATAGAACAGTTGAAGGCAATAGCTACACGGTCAGAAAAACAAATAGAAGATCCAAAGCACCCTACAGGAGCAAGGAAGCCCCGCCCTGATCGGCGCACACCTGGCGCCGAACGGCGCGATGGTCCAGACGGCACTGATCGGCTCCCTGAAAGCGCCGATCGGCGCGAGGAGGATGTTGACCTCTCTGGTCTGAAAGTAGGCATGGAGATAGAGGAGCATGGCCCTGCCATGTTCCTAGATACTCAAGTACTGATGAAGACAGAAAGAGCGCGGCATCACGACGAACAATTTGCAAGGATCGTCGATATTATGAAGAACCTTTACATCAATGTCCCTTTTGTTGATGCTATTCAAGTACCCACTATGCCAAGTATATTAAGGACATGATGCAAAACAAGAAGTCTCTAGCTTCTGTGGAGGTTGTGAAGGTTATTAAGGAGCTTATGGCGGCAATCAATGATGTTGCACTTGAGAAGAAACCCGACCCTGGATCACCAAGCATCAAATGCATGATTGGAACAAGGATATTTGATAGGTGTTTATGCGATCTTGGAGCAAGTGTAAGTGTTATTGAAAGTTGCATAGAGGGGGGGGGGGGTGAATAGGCAATCTAAAAATAATCTTGAAAAAAGCACTAAAGGATATCAAATAACCAAGAGTGACGGAACTTCCGTCAGGGTCGACGGAACTTCCGTCGCCACGAAAGTTCTATCAAGTGAAAGAACTTCTCACTACCTTTCCTCTAAGCAATGAACAACGCGGATAACCAAGAGAAGGAAACACTAGCTTGTTAGAAGTGAAGCTAATATAATGTAAGCCTAGAATTCTTGAATGAAGACTAGCTACACAATTAACAAATGATATAAGCACAATAATATGAAAGAAATAAACAAGCACCAATATAAGAGCAGGAAAGTAAAGAGAGACACAAGAATTAACCCGAGGCTCGTCAACCACACTAAGTAGTTCCTACGTCCTCGTTGAGGAGCCACACAAAGTGGTCGGGTCTCTCTCAACCCTTTTCCCCGCCAAGCAATCACAAAGATCGTGCTTGGATTTCTTTCTCCACTTGATTCTTTTCCTCTGGAGGCGAATCACACCTTCACAAACGTCCCCGACTCACCACACAAAGTTGGGAGTTCAAGGGCGATGCCTAGCCGTCTAGGAGACCAAGTCTCCAAGAGTAACAAGCAAATCAAATCTTGATGGGGAGGGAAAGATGTGCTCAAGCTTTTGAGTGGATGGATTCAATCGTTTTGTGTTTAGATCTCTCTCACTTGGATTGGAATCTCAAGAACAAGCCTACAAATAAGAGGGGAGAGCTCTAGCTGAAGAGTGAGTGAAATGGCAAAGAATCCAACCCTTCCCACGGTGAAGGGGTACTCTATTTATAGTGAGAGCTCAAAAACTAGCCGTTATAGTATTTTCTGGGTCTGACGGAACTTCCTTGGTTACCCACGGAACTTCCATCAATTCAAATTTAGCCATTGTAAAGCACTGGTAGTGAGCAAAAGATGCTGTGATGGAACTTCCATCAAGAGGTGACGGAACTTCTGTCACTCTCGGTTTGACAAGAAAAAAGAGACTCACAGAACTTCCGTGAGAGCCACGGAGGTTCTTGGAGACGGAACTTCCGTCGTGGGGTGATGGAATTTCCGTCACTCTCTATTCGACATGAAAGAGGCTCATAGAACTTCCGTGAGAGCCACGGAGGTTCTTGGAGACGGAACTTCCGTCATGGGGTGACGGAACTTCTGTCGCTCTCGGGTGTGTAGAAGGTAGAAACCCGACGCTGACGGCACTTCCGTCACCCTCGGGTTAACATCAAAGCCAGACCCGACGCTGACGGAACTTTCATGAGAGGACTCACGGAACTTCCGTCACTCTCTGTTTTGCTAAGTAAAAGGCTGATTCTTAGGCTTTGTTGGCTAGGTTTTCAAACGAATTGATTTAGAGCTTGAGTACAATGTTTCCCTTACTAGCAGGATAAGTTTTACCCCTCTTAATAGTTTGGCATACCTATGACTCAAAACAAAAAGCATAAAAGCTAAACCTGAACCGCCATGAGCCATTTTCTTTTCACTTTTATTGAGGGATAGACTTTCTCACATTAGTGGGTAATTAACTTTTCTCTTGATGATCTGCACATTTTCTTCATAAGCATGTTAGTACAATTTTAATCTTTTGTCATTAATCACCAAAACCCACTAGGGGACCTAGATGCATCTTCAATCTGCCCCTTTTTGGTGGTTGATGACAATAGATTAAAAGGATATAGAAATATAATCAAGAGAGAGAACAACAAAATATAGTGAGGCTCCCCCTAAAGATATGCATGATTCACAAAGACATGTGAAGGAGCTCCCCCTATATTTTGTAAAAAGTGGGGTGCCTAAAATATGTACAAGTGTGAAGCAAAGTGATAAAGCAATAAACAAGCATCACAACCAAACTATAAACAAGAAGAAACAAGCACCACACATGACATAAGAACAATAGAGTTATTACAAAAGGTTCACAAATATGTTTCATACACAAAGCAAATAGAGAGGGGAACTAGTCCATTGGTTCATCACTATCCTATTACAAAGCCTCTGAAACAAATATCTTTTTCACTCATCTCTCCCCCTTTGGCATCAAGGCACCAAAAAGAATGAGAGGAGGAGGAGATAAGAGAAAGGTATTACTCATCATCATCGGTGCTTT
The DNA here is from genome assembly GCA_032690845.1 of Eleusine coracana subsp. coracana. Lineage (NCBI taxonomy): Eukaryota > Viridiplantae > Streptophyta > Magnoliopsida > Poales > Poaceae > Eleusine > Eleusine coracana. The sequence goes on along the minus strand of CM064418.1, from coordinate 20,563,850 downwards.
CATCAGTGTCCTCATCGTCCTCGGCATCACCCTCTTCTTCATGGCCTTCATCCTCGCCTGTCGCGTCTTCTTGTTCATCTTGTGCAGCTTGTTCTTCGTGAGCGGGAGCAGGTGGAGGAGCAATATCATCCCAATCAAAGCCGGCAAGGGGATCCTCAAAGACCGGTGGCTCACCATCGGGCTCACACTCAGAGCCATCCGGAGACACCTCATGGCCTTGAGCTCTTTGGTCTTTCTTGTAGCGCCGCACTTGCTTCATAATGCGCTTCTTGTTCTCCCAATTTTCCTTAGCATTGAAGCAACAAGCATTCAAGATGCTCTTGAGAATAGCGGCAATGGGTGATGATGGACGGTGGCGAGATGCTTCAGGTGGAGGAGTGGAGGCTGAAGCACGAGGGGCGGCTGCTGCCGCCCTAGCTGCCCATTCATCTGCTAACTCCCTCCGGATAGTCGCATGATGAGGGCGAGTGAGCTTAGGAAACGAGGTCTCAACGGCTGATGCTTGCACTCCTTCTCAAAAATCAATCCAGTCTCAGCCTCAATCATCTTCATAAGATAGGGAGCAAAGGGTAGCACCTTTTGAGTGTCCAAAGAGGCCGAGTAGATTTCCTGAGTAATGAGGTCCATCACGCTGAAGGCTGCAGCTCCATCTGTGAACCTAGCAAGAACATTTCTGGAGTGCTCAACAAGGGAAGTGGCATACCCAGCCTTAGAAGCAATAGTCAACCGGAGCATCCTGTTGAGTGTGAAGTAGAAGTTGTGTATTCCATGAGTGGTTCCCAGATATTTGGGTTGAAGGTCCTCATACATGAATCTCAGCTCAGAGTCCTTCAACAAAGGTTCACAGGAGAGCCTATCCCTTGCACCATCTACCTCAGCATCTTGAAAGAAAAAAGTAGCAAAGCGAAAGGGGGATACCACATACTGCACACCTTGTGTCATCCAATGAACATAGCCTCGTCCATCAATGTACAAGGTGGAGTAGAACTGATAGATGACCTCCTCATTCCAATCATAGTTGAACCCCATGAGATCATACACATGCTGTGCCTTGCAAGCTCCCACTATCTCATTGAAGGTTGACTCATTCTTGTCCTCCATGTATTTCCAGTCAATCCACTGATGTGTTGCCAACCGGTTCTTTCGGTTCGTGTCAATGATCATAGACATGTAGTAGTCTTGGTGAAACCAAGTGAGGAACCGGGGGTCACTAGCTTCTTTATCAGTCACGAGATATTGATTTTGCCTTCTTGCTGTATGCAGTGCCTCGACATCCTTCTTGTAGTCCTTGAAATCATGATGAGGGGGGTAGACGGGAGCATGGACTCGAAGATCCCTCACAATGTTCAAGGGCTCATTCCTCGTTGACTTGCTCTTCATGGTTTGGGGCGGGATTTGGGGTGGATTTCCTTGACTGGCTTCTTCCCTTTATCAAGTGCCCTTCTAGGAGGAAGAGCGCCTCCTTGACCAACTGAAACTATTTGAGCCCTAGAACTGCTTCTGATGAGGACATCACCATGCTGGATACACGCATATCATGGCCTTCCCCAAGTTACAAGTCGTCACCAATTCGGTCGCCGCGTTCGTCTCGGATTCAGCCGACACCCCTTCACGGTTTTGATGATATCTCCCACATCCGACGTCCAAATGAGGCGTTCTTTGATGCGTTGGAAAGAGCAGGACGCCGCCGTCGTTTTGGTTCTGGTCCTAGCTCCAGAAGGGTCGTGAGTAATAATATGTGACCATGACAATGTGCTGTGCCACCTATTTTGGGCCAACTTGGCCATGTATCGTGTCGGGCCTTAAGCCCATGTTGTGGGCACCCCCCCTGGTCGCCCCCAACCCTAGGACGTCTTTGTTTCCTATATAAACTCAGTAGCCACCGTCTTTTAGTTTCGGGTTTTGTTTAGTTCAGTTTTCCAGAGAGAAACTTGATCGAATTATTGTAACTGTGGCGACAAGTCCTTTTACAGTAATCCAGGGCCCCTGTTCTTGTTCTACACCACTGTGGCGATTATTCCTTTTGTGTTCAAAGCTTGAACCTTTTCTTGTGATTCGCTTCATCCATATTTGCAATTTTAGATTGCGTGTTTATCCTCTCTTGCTTGTGTTCTCGATTTCGCTTGCAGGAACAATCAAGTTGTGCTTGGTGTAACGGTTGCGGGGTTGGATCTTGTCTGATTCAAGCCGGGTCGTCAACGCCGAGTTTGCCAAATTCGAGTTTATCCCCTTACCTCTTGGAAGATCGGGCCATATTTACATCAAGTGGTATCAGATTTCCAGGTTCCCCGTGAGGTATTATCGTGTTCTTCCCTTTAGATTCGTTTGTGTTCATCACCTTTTGTCCACGAAAAAGCCTACAAAAAAAATTTCCCCACCATCCCAGACACTGTTTAGCCTTTGCATAATTTAATTTCAGAGTCCGTAGTGTTGAGTTTGTGTCCTAGTCGAGTTCAGTTGCTGGTTTGAATTTATGTTTCGATTCGGTTTGTGTTTTGATCTCCGCTGCACACCACCATCACCATTGTGTTTTCCATTGGATTCACCATCGTGTCACCCACCCACCACACCCACAATCTGTTGCCAACAAAAAAACCCTACCCAATTCGGTTCCCCCCCCCACCCCTGAAACCCTATCTTGACATTCCTTCGGTAAAACAGGCATAACTTTTCGCTCGTTGCTCCGATTGGGCTGAAATTTTTACAACAGATTCTTGACTCAAAGTTGAGGTGACCCACACTCCGCCGTGTGTGCCCTCATCAAAAAAATTCAAAAAAAATTGGGAAAAAATAGAAAAAAAATTGTCAAGTCAAAAATAGCGCTTTCGGGGAAACTTTGAGATTTTGCCTACCCTTTGTTTTCCTTCTGTTTGAGTTGAAACTTCTTGTGGATCCTTCCTTTGTGTTCCTCTATCACAGAAAAATAGTGGAAAAATCATACAAAAAAATCAAGATTTTGATTTGCACCCCCCCGCCCTGAAAATTCTAAGTGTGTGAAGTCTGTTTTGTTCCTTGCTGCCTTTTCCATTGTTCTTTGCCATTGTTCTTGCTATCACAACTGTTTTTGAACATGATTCTTTTGCCAGCAATTAGAACACTGCTTTGGACATTTATTCAGTGCTACTATCTGTTATTGAATTATATTCCAGTGACATACATATTAGTCTTCCAAGCTATACATATTGCAGCACAGGTTTCTTCCTTGCAACTGTTACACCCAAGCTCAACTACAGATTGTGTCGACCTGTTTGGATTTGGTAAGAGCACTTGCAAGATTGTGATACATTGCTTCTGATATTGTTTTCCACTTTCTACACCCTCTGCTGCCTGCTAGTTGATAGGGCTAATCTTTTTGTTTAGTCTTGTCTTTTGCTTTTAACCATGTCAGAGAAAGGGAAAGGGACACCTAGAGAGTTGGAGTCCCCTACAGACTTCAATGATTGCGTCTCCAAGGCCGAGCTCACGAAGCTTCTTACGGACCAGCGTACATTCATGGAAACGAAGTTTGCCGAGTTGATGGGTCATATCAACACTGTTGTCCACCGCATTGAGGATGTGGAACGACGACCTCCACCTCAACGAGCTACTGCTGATGATGATTTTGACCGTGATGCAGATCGTCTTCACCATAATCAACACGGTATGGGAGGTAATAACAATCGTGGTAATATTGATACTTTTGTTAAGCCCAAATTTAACATACCACCTTTTGCCGGTAGTGCTGACCCTGAAGCATACCTAGATTGGGAACTTGCTGTTGAACAGAAATTTAATTCTCATTTAGTTCCTGCTGAGCATAGAGTTAGACTTGCTACTAGTGAGTTTACAGGTTTTGCTCTGTTTTGGTGGAATGATCTTTGCAATACTAATGCTGCTTGGTCTGTTTTGAAACAACGCATGAAATCTCGTTTTGTTCCTCCTTATTACCAACGTGATTTACGTTTGAAATTACAATCTTTAACACAAGGTAGTAAAACAGTAGAGGAATATTATCAGGAATTGCTTATTGGTTTAGCACGTTGTGATATACATGAAGATGATCTTGAAACTAGTGCTAGATTTTTTTGTGGTTTGAACCGTGATATCCAGAACATTGTTGACTATAAAGAGTGGAATAGGTTCAGCCAATTGTATCATATTGCTCTTAAGGCTGAACGAGAAGTACAGGATCGCCTTCCACAACAATCTTGCAGGTCCAACACTGAGCAATATCTCCAGCAACGCACTGGAGTAGAGAACTTGAAGAGTCATGTTGCTAAGACATCAGCAACAACTTTTCCACTTGCGCCTACTTCTGCAGCGCAATCGTCTAGTGTGCAACACCAACACCAGAAGAAGGTTACTACTTCCGGTACTAGGAGTGGCTCCTCCACCACCATAATTTGCCACCGCTGCAAGGGCATGGGACATGTCATGAAGGATTGCCCTAGTCGTCATGCTTTCATTGCTACCGCTGATGGGTATGAAAGTTCTAGTGATGTTGAAGATGAATTTGCTCGTATGCCTAACCTTGTTGCAGATTCGACGGAGGAGCAGGAGACTACCGCCATTGATTCTATTGCTGCCACCGCGGGCTTTCCTAGCCTCATTGTACAGCGTGTGTTGACCACTCGGGTGGGACAAGAGGAAGAACAACAACGCAACAATTTATTCTACATGTACCTCATTGTTGCGGACCACCGTGTTCTCACCATCATTGATACTAGGAGCTGTAACAACTTGGTAAGTTCTGATTTGGTAAGCAAACTTGGCTTGACCACGCATGCACTACATCAGCCCTACCACATCAAATGGTTCAACAATAGTGGTACGGCATAGGTAACTCGATCAGCACGCATACACTTTTCAGTAGGTTCTTATCAAGACTTTGCTGATTTTCATTTTGTACCTATGCAAGCATGTTCGCTTTTATTAGGCCGTCCATGGGAATATGATACGGATGCTGCCCATCATGGTAGAACAAATACATATACATTCGTGCATAAGGACAGGAATATTACTTTGCATCCGTTATGGCCTGCTGATATTAGAAATCATTTTAAACTGCTTGCTGAAAATACTGAGAATAAACATGATAACAAACAACTTTCTGATGTTAAACATAAGGCTATTCAGTTAAAGGGAGGTTCTTTTCTTGCTATGACATCTACTGTTACTGATCTTTGTGATAATCATGATGCACCTTGCTATACTATGCTTTGTCATGATATATCTTCTATTGATGGTCATGTATCTTGTACTTTGCATTCTGCTAGTACTAACCTTTTGCAGGAGATTGATGCTGAGATGGAGTCGAGGGCGACTCCAATTCAAGAAGGGGAGGATGATGAGGACATCACCATGATGGATACGCGCATATCATGGCCTTCCCCAAGTTACAAGTCGTCACCAATTCGGTCGCCGCGTTCGTCTCGGATTCAGCTGACACCCCTTCACGGTTTTGATGATATCTCCCACATCCGACGTCCAAACGAGGCGTTCTTTGATGTGTCGGAAAGAGGAGGATGACGCCGTCGTTTTGGTTCTGGTCCTAGCTCCAGAAGGGTCATGAGTTATAATATGTGACCATGACAAGGTGCTGTGCCACCTATTTTGGGCCAACTTGGCCATGTATCGTGTCGGGCCTTAAGCCCATGTTGTGGGCGCCCCCCTGGTCGCCCCCAACCCTAGGACGTCTTTGTTTCCTACATAAACTCAGTAGCCACCGTCTTTTAGTTTTGGGTTTTGTTTAGTTTAGTTTTCCAAAGAGAAACTTGATCGAATTATTGTAACTGTGGCGACAAGTCCTTTTACAAGAATCCAGGGCCCCTGTTCTTGTTCTACACCACTGTGGCGATTAGTCCTTTTGTGTTCAGAGCTTGAACCTTTTCTTGTGATTCGCTTCATCCATATTTGCAATTTCAGATTGCGTGTTTATCCTCTCTTGCTTGTGTTCTCGATTTCGCTTGCAGGAACAATCAAGTTGTGCTTGGTGTAACGGTTGCGGGGTTGGGTCTTGTCTGATTCAAGCTGGGTCATCGATGCCGAGTTCCCCAAATTCGAGTTTATCCCCTTACCTCTCGGAAGATCGGGCCATATTTACATCAGCTTCCCTATCCTATCCTTCTCTTGATCACGACTTTTCTTCTCTTGGCAAGGGGTACAAGATCGTCGTGGGAGGAGGAGGAAGTGTCGAGAGAGGCTTGACGTTCCTCTTCACTTGATTTCTCACGAACGGTTGGATCATTGGAGGCAATCTTGGTGCGAACCATGTTCACACACCTAAGAGGCAGGAAATAAGAGACTAGTTAGGAATGAGTCACAAGTAGGAGTGAGAAGGGAGACAGATTCAGGGCACTGAACTACAGGTGACGGAAGTTCTGTGAGGGTCACGAAAGTTCCGTCATGACGGAAGTTACTACGGAACTTCCGTCATTTTGCAGTTTGCCCATGAACTTACCCCAAAACTCCCAAATCCTACGGAAAGAGTTCAAATGCTGCATAGAGAAGGTAGAACAACCACAAAGGAACTATTCTACCTAAGCCAAAGGGACACTAAGGAACATTTGAACATTTGACCTAAGGACCAAGATCTAGGGGTCAAATTTCATACCTAGTGCAATGGAGATGAGAAAGTTGATGGAGATCACAAAACTTCCATGGGGAAGGTGTTGAATCTCCACCAAATCCAAGGGAAACGCCGGTTGAATCTCCAAATCGCAACAAATCGCCGCTTAGGGTTTGGGGAGAAGAGAGAGAGAGAATAGAAGAATGACCGAGTGGGGAAGAAGAAAGAAGAGGGTCGGGCCACTTAACCAGGGACTGACGGAAGTTCAGTTGTTGGGTGCTAGAAGTTCTGTCAGTCTCGGGTTGAGACAGACAGGAATTTTGAGTACGCAGAAGTTCTGACAGAACTTCCGTGGCGACGGAAGTTCCGTCATCGGGTGATGGAAGTTCCATCGCTCTCGGGTCTGAGACAAGTGCCCAAAACTGATATGACAGAAGTTCCGTGAATGGGTCACGAAAGTTCCGTCAGCCTCTTTTTGCAACAAAAACCTCCCTCTCTAAACAGAACTTTTGGACAAGTTACATATGGAATATAAAGCTTATCTCAACTTGTGAATAGTATAACATAGAGGGATTGAAGCTAATCCGGAAAAGGTTAATGCCATATTGCGGATGGGACCTCCACATTCGCAGAAAGACATCCAAAAACTTACTGGTTGCATGGCTGCACTCAGACGGTTTGTCTCACGATTGGGCGTTCGAGGTTTGCCCTTTTTTCGGTTACTCAAGAAGCAAGAATCATTCACCTAGGATGATGACGCTCAGAAAGCTTTGGATGATTTTAAGGCCTATATTAGTGGTCCTATGGTGTTAATCCCTCCAAGGCCAAAGGAAGCCTTGCAGCTATACATCTCTGCAACCACACACGTTGTTAGCACCGTGCTGGCGGTAGAACGGGAAGAAGATGGCAAGGCTCAAAAGGTGCAGTGGCCCATCTATTTCGTCAGTGAGGTCTTATCTGAGTCCAAGGTACGATATTTTCAGCTTCAGAAGCTAATTTATGCCTTATTAATGACATCTCGGAAGTTGAAGCATTATTTTGAGGATCACCCGATCGAGGTCCACTCGTCGTTTGGCCTGGGCGAATTGCTACATAATAGAGAGGCCACTGGGAAAATTGCTAAATGGGCCATGGAATTAGGATCGTATGATATCACCTTCAAGTCCCGCGATTCTGTCAAATGTCAGGCCTTGTCAGACTTTGTTGCCGAGTGGTCAGAATGCGAGTTACCGCCTAGCCCGCATGAATCAAGCTATTGGCAAATGATGTTTGACGGTTCCTTACAACTAGAAGGTGCCGGGGCAGGCGTTGTATTAACATCTCCTGAAGGGGCCGAGCTGCGATACGTTCTTCGTATGCACTTTTGAGCGTCTAACAATGCTGCGGAATACGAGGCACTACTACATGGGCTTAGAATGGCTATTTCACTCAGAGTTCAAAGATTGAGCGTCTCTGGTGACTCGGCGCTAGTGATTAATCAAGTAACAAAGGAGTGGTGTTGTTCCCACGAAAGCATGACAGCCTACTGCACTGAAGTTTGGAAGCTAGAAGACAAGTTTGATGGTATTGAGTATAAACACGTCCTTTGTAAGTATAACGAAGAGGCGGACGAACTGGCCAAACTTGGGTCTAGTAGGTCTAAAATACCGAACGGAGTTTTCCTTGATGATCTCCAGAAACCATCTGTACTAACCCAGCAAACTATTGAGCAGTCGGCACCGAAGGCAGAATCAACATCACATGTCGCTATCATTACAGTAGATTGGCGAACTCCTTTCATCGAGTACCTGGACGGTGGTACATTACCAACTGATAAAGATGAAGCCCTAAGGATTACTCGCAAGTCTCGGTCGTATTGCATTATCGACGATGGACTGTACAAACAAAGCCCACATGGGATGCTGATGAAGTGCTTATCTCAAGACGAACGAAGAGTCATGTTAGGGGACATCCATGCTGGCATTTGCGGGAATCATGCAGGCCCATCCACAATTGCATCCAAAGCAATGAGACAAGGTTTCTATTGGCCGACTGTTGGTACCGATGCCAAGGAAATTGTCCGAAAGTGTGAGGGTTGCCAGTTCTTTGCCCGCCACATGCACGTGCCTGCCACAGAGCTTCAAAATATTCCAATAACATGGCCATTTTTAGTATGGGGTCTAGATAGTGTCGGGCCTTTCATGAAGGCTCAGGAGGGTTTCACTCACCTTTTCGTGGCAGTAGACAAGTTTTCTAAGTGGATTGAGGCAAAGCCAGTCAGAAAGATTTCAGCAAAGAAGGCCATCGAATTCATGACTGAAATAGTCACTCGGTTCGGTGCCCCCCATAAGATCATCACCGATAACGACACTCAATTTACAGCGGAAGAGTTCAAAGAATTCGCAAGCCGGGTGGGTTTTAAGATTAGCTACGCCTCGGCTGCCCACCCGCAGAGCAATGGCCAAGTTGAACGTGCAAATGGCCTCTTGTTATCTGGGATTAAGCCACGTATATTTGACCGGCTGCAAAAATATGCTCGATGTTGGGTTCGAGAACTGCCAGTAGTGTTATGGGGGCTTCGAACGAATGTAAGCCATGCCACAGGGCATTCTCCTTTTTCCTTGGTATATGGGTCGGAAGCCATGTTACCAATTGAGATTTTGTTTACCTCCCCTCGCGTGGCTTCGTATGAAGATAAATCTTCCAATGAGCACAGACGTGACGACCTATTGTTACTAGAGGAGAAGCGTGATGCCACGTTATTGCGATCGGCAAAGTACCAACAAAGCTTGCGACGTTATCAAGACAAAAACGTCAGAGTGCGTGGTTTTTCAGTCGGAGACTTGGTCCTGAAGCAGGCCCAATCCACGGTAGGCAAGCACAAACTCTCGGCCCCTTGGGAAGGACCTTTTATTGTAAAGGAAATCACTCGGCCGGGTGCGTACCGTTTAATGCGGGAGGATGGGTCGGACCTTCAAAGTTCCTGGAATATATCACAGCTACGTCGTTTTTATGCTTAGTATTTATAATTTTTGTAATTACCTTTATTTTACTTTATATAAATTATGGTCATGATGACTGGTTTAGCAATTTCCGAATTTTTATGGATGATTGTTGCTGTCGTTTAAGTCATGATTTAAATTTGGATACTTGGTACCACCTCAACTCGTGCATGTTGACCAAGCGGGTTACTTAGTCCCCAGGGTTCTTGCCGTCTGTTGGGGACCAAGACAATTCTCCCAGTTTGCATATGTCTAACCGAGTGAGTTCTTAGTCTCCATGGTTCATATCGGTTATTGGGAGTGTTGTTTAGAGGGCTGACATGAGCTATGTAGTGGTTGTGAGTGTTTAACACGAGTTCATACACTACATATACGAAGCAGCGCGACCCAAGCATTTGTTACAATCCTGGTGACAAATCTAGACTTTCATAGTCTATTGCACAGATATTACATTATCACAACAGAGGTGTAACATGGTCTTTTAAGACTTTACAATACTTTATATTTTTGGTAACGGATCTAGTTCTATTTGTTCAGTTAAAACATGAGCTGTTTTTTGCGCTTCAGTTACGAGGGTTTCACATTGTTCGTCAGAGAAATCTTCGTGGAAACCCTCGGCTACTACATCCAAATTTATGTCAGGAATGTGAGACTTTGCTATAGCTAAAACTTGTGCCCCAGCCAGTTCTGCAACACGCCGAGCGTGTTCTTTCATTCGGCCGGGTGCCTCTTGTAGTCTTGTCATTAAGTCTCGACACCTGGGTGGCTTCTCTTCTGGAAGTATATATTGGGCGACTACCTCTGCATCTTTCTGAAGAGCTGCAAGAGACCATCGGAGGTTTTCGTCACCCTCTATGAATTTCTTTTGTAAAAGCTCATAGGAGTTTTTTGATCCTACAAGAGTACAATATTTATAATTATCTGGAACAATGACTTTGGTATAACGGTAATAAATAAATAACTCTATACCTTTTAGGCGTTTTTTAGCTTCTGCCTTTTCAGCTTCGAGAGTGATAACCTTTTCCTTGTATTCTTCTTTAAGTTTTTCAACTTCTTTGTATGCTTTTTGGAATTGGTTTAATTCATCTACAGCTTTCTTGAAAATCATTTCGGCCTTGGACAGTTCTGCCTCTAGTGTTGTGTTCCTATCTCTTTGGCTTTTTATTGTTCCCTCGACGTCTATCAATCATAAATATGTTAGATCACATAAATGTATTTATTTTTGAGCACATTGGTATAATAATAATTACCTTCGACTCTTTTTCTCCATAGCGATTGGGATACTTGCATTGTTTTAAAATCTTCCTTCAGCTTTTCAAAATTTTTCTTCATATCCACCGAGTCCTGGAGTTGTTTCTTTAGACTTTTATTCTCGGACTTCAGTGTTTGTACAGATTGTGTCGCCGACTCCAGTTCATTGATACGGCTTTGCATATTTGCAATTTGAGCAGCCGATTGAGACTCTTGATTGTGCTTTAGTTCCAGCACTCGTGACATTTCTGAGTGCAAGAGATCAAAATATTTTAAGATCTGGAAATAATATGCCAAGGATTGTGTTTATGTTTTTACCTTGTAGCTTGAATTGGAGTTCATCAACTTGAGATGAACGGGCCTTCAAATCTGTTGATAATTGCCCAACTTCTATTCTTTCTTTGGCCAGTTGGTCTTCTAAGTCGATTGCTTTCGCACAATGCCTTTCAGCAAGTTGCAGGAGTTTACTCTTATTGGCCATCTGAGTTTTTAGAATCTGCACATGGGATGAGTTGTATAGAAGTCATTACATAATATTATTGTTATTGGAGCCAGTTTTTAAGAAGGTAAGGGTACCTGGAAGGAATGAAAGGCCTTTTCAATAAGATCTTCAAACTTCTTCAATTCGGCTTGCTCTGCCGACTCATCGAACCCGGCATTGGCAAAGGGGCCGCTATGGTACACCATTCTGGTCGGTGCAGGTTGTTCTGTGACACCTTCTTTTATTACTCAATGAATTGGCATGGGAGCTACATATTCTTCTGGACCAATGGGATAATCTTATATTGGCTCCGGCATCGTTTCAAATATCAACGATGGTTCTTCTTGTGCAGTCGGGATAGTAGTGTCTTCAGTTACGGCCGACTCAGGCATGTCCAAATCTGGGACATTGATTGACTCGGCTTGTCTAGTTTTTGGCCGAGAAGGTCCTGGTGCATCCCTTATATCACTCGGTTTTTCGGCCGAGTGACTGGGGATATCATCTTCGGATGTCCCCATAAATGGTGCATGTTGATCTTTTTCAGGAGCCGCATTTTTTGCTGGGATATCTTCATATGATGCTTCACCGGTTGACCTATCCAGAGAATGAATATTATACAACTGTTTTTCGAAAGCTGTGCATTAAAATATATCGTTTTACTTACTTTGTTCAGCGTTTGAATTTTAAGCCTGCCACCTTTGATGGGGGGCTAATTGGTCTTGAGTCACTTGTCACGTCGGGTGTTTTCTTCTTAGGAATGGTCTTATCTGACTCCTACGGATGCGCTTGCTCCTGAGTGTTAGTCTCCAGTGGCCGCTGAGTGGTGGTTTTATCGTCAGCCTTCTTCTTTGCCTCGTCTTGTAGTCTAGATATTCTGTCAGCCAGCGACTCTTCTTCATCAAAGTCTTCAATGTGAGCTTTACGATGTTTTGATGATGGCTGAGGTGGGGATTTCTTTTGCGGCGTCGGTGGCAGTGGAGGATTGGATATATATACGTCAAGGTTCTGTGACATATTTTTGGAATGATGGCCAGATGCTGCACTCCCTGGAGTCCAATCTAGCAGTGATGAAAATATGCTTTCCAGTCGCAATGTCAGTTCCCTTTCTGAGAGTATTTCTGATACTTCCATAGTGGGGTCTGATCCTAGTTGAAATTTGCATCCAGGGACGTGGCGCTTCTTTATGGGCTGCACACGGAGATATATGAAGCTGGCGGCAACATGAACGCCGGTATAGCCTTTGGACTTTAGATAATCCACATGTTTCAAAATCCCATTAACATGTGCTTTCTTGCTTGGATGAGCCTTCGCGGACCACTCGGAGCGTGGCTTGGGGGCTTCAGCTGTCGTTTCTGACAAAGGCGGGGCATGGTTGCCGTGATAAAACCAATCTGCGTGCCACCCTTTGTTGGTTGATGGGAGTGGTACATCGATGTACATGGATTTATTTCTCAATTGGAATCTAGCACCTCCTATGACATTATTGCTGTTTGATTTCAACACAAACAATTCCTTGAAGGTGTCGAAATGAAAAAGGATTCCCAAAAACACTTCGCAAAAATGAATGAAAATAGCGATGTGTAGAATGGAATTTGGGTTCATATTGACCAGATTAATGCCATAGAAAAATAGAAGACCTCTAAAGAAGTCGCAGCACGGAAGGCCAAATCCGCGATAGAAAAAGGAGGCAAAAACTGTAATTTGGTCGACGGGGGGTTGGGGAAATTTCTGACCTATGGCTTCAATCCACCCAGCTGTCTGTTGATCTTGTAGCACACCATCTATCACCAATCTGTTGATTTTTTCTGCATCCATGGTTGATGCTGGGAACTCCTTAATGCCAGCAGGAACATCAAAAATCGATTCTTCACTTTCACCTCTTTTAGGAGAGGCTCCTTTTTCAGATTGAGCCCTCGTGCTTTGGCGGGTGCGCTTTGGGGCCATCGAAACCGATATGGGAGGCTTCTGGGAGATGGAGATCAAGATCCGAACCTCTATCTTCGGGCTTGCGCGTGTGAAATGGCGGCGGAACAGTGGCACGGTGGTGGCGACAAAATGGAGGTCTTTGGCTTCTAGCGAAGGGGCACGGAATGGAGGTAGCGGACAAATGGAAGTTCCAAACCTAGGGTTTGCACATGCGGAATGATGGCGGCAATGAAGTGGAAGCTTTGGACCTAGATTTTGAGAAGGGCAGACTCCGGCGACGTTATGAAGGTGAAGGGTTGCAACTGTTTGCGGGTACCTTTTATACACGTCTGATGACCTATTGGGCCGTTACTTGGATCAGCATAGTTACATTACACCGGTAAGTGAATTTATTATGTTTTAGCTATTCTTTTCTAGTGCTAACATTGAGTGCTGTGGATTTAACAATGATTGATAAATCACTCGGATTAATGTGTTTTCAATCATGGAAAATGCAAATTCCGAGATGCAATGACTAATCATTCGGATTAACGTGTTTTCGATCTTGGAAAATGTTAATTCTGGAAAATAATGACCAATCACTCGGACTAATTCAGTTCGGTCTTGGAAAATTGTATCTCTTGGTTATTTATATAGTAATTTTTTCAGCACCAATCTTGGGGGCTGTCTTTTGTATGAATACTAGTGATACACCACCAATCTTGGGGGCTATGGCAATTGACGTTCGTAGCATATCAATTGGGTTATATGCATTTTTATGGACATCAATATTAATTTGGTGATGCATCACTCGGCGATCATGGAAATTCAATTATTAATGAGTTTTGGTTTAAGTGAAAGCCTTGGATATTTTAACTCGGACGTCGTTTCGGTATAAAATCAACAAGCGTTTTGAGTTGGGGGCTATACTTGTAGGCCATGCCTTTTTACTCAAGAGGTTAAATAGAAGATTTATCAGAGACAATATGAAAAGCACTTCCCAAATTACATAAGATGTCGAGGAAATTCAAGGCGATGATTCAAGATGGAAAGTGCTTGGGGGCTACTGTGGGATATATGTACCCGGGATACCTAACCACTCGGCTATATGACCGAGTGGGCCAGGGGTTTAGTTTTAAATATATTCAGCTTAGAGATATTTATGTAGATATTTGTTTGAGTAAGCCGCAAGTTAGGTTTACAGATATGTTAGTTAGATAGAATCTATTGTAACCAACTTGGATGTTACCTTGTAAACCCCTGCCCCTCGGATATATAAGGAGGGCAGGGGGCCTTTGTCGAGAGGTAGACTCGTATTGGAACCCTAATTCCAGTGCAAACCTTAGCAATACAACAACACCAAATAGGACGTAGGGTTGTTATCCTCCGGGAGGCCCAAACCTGTATAAACTCAGCGTCCTGTGTCCATCGATCTTAACTACTCATATGCATACCTGAATCTACTATCGAGAATATCTCTCGACACACAAGCATCAACAATATGATCTAGCGATCAAAGAATTTTGTTTGAAAACAAAGACAATATGAAATTTTTTGAAAAGATTTTACTTTCAAGATATTTTGCATGATCAATACACCAATCAAAGCACAAGATTCTACTCCAAGTTGGATGAGTCAAGAATATTTAGTTCACTCCTAAGTTCGCAAAACCGCTTCTCATCTAGGGGTTTGGTAAAAATATCGGCTAGTTGTTTGTCGGTTCTAACATAGCTAATATCAATGTCCCCTTTTATAGAATGATCTCTCAAGAAGTGGTGCCGGATATCTATATGCTTGGTTTGATTGTGATCAATGGGGTTATATGCAATCATGATAGCACTCTCATTGTCACATAGGAGTGAAACTTTGGTCATAGTGTATCCAAAGTCCTTTAGAGTTTGTCGCATCCAAAGTAGTTAGACACAACAACTTTCGGCTGCCACATACTCCGCTTCAGTCGTGGATAAGGCAATGGAATTTTGTTTCTTGGATGACCATGACACAAGGGACCTACCCAAGAATTGGCACGTCCCGGAGGTACTTTTCCTATCTACTTTACATCCGGCATAGTCGGCATTGGAATACCCGACTAGCTTGAACTTGGAGCCCTTGGGATACCACAATCCTAAGTTTGGGGTGTGAAATAAATATCTTAGAATTCTTTTCACTGCCACACGAGGTGGCTTTCCTTTGGAGCACTTTGGAATCTTGCACACATGCACACACTAAGCATGATATCGGGCCTAGATGCACAAAGATAAAGCAAGGAGCCAATCATGGAGCGGTATACCTTTTGATCCACGGGTTTACCCTTTACATCTAGCCCAAGGTGTCCGTTTGTCTTCATGGGAGTCTTGTTAGGTTTAGCATTCTCCATGTCAAACTTCTTGAGTATGTCTTGTGTGTACTTTGTTTGACTTATGAATGTCCCCTCTTCAAGTTGCTTAACTTGAAATCCTAGAAAGAACTTCAACTCCCCCATCATGGATATCTCAAATTTCCTAGTCATAATCTTGGCAAACTCATCACAAAAAGATTGATTAGTAGAACCAAATATGATGTCATCGACATATATTTGGCAAACAAATAAATCATTGTCAACTTTTCTTGTAAAGAGAGTAGGATCGGCCTTGCCAATTGTGAAGCCCTTATTGATCAAGTATCCCTTGAGGTGTTCATACCAAGCTCGAGGAGCTTGCTTGAGGCCGTAGAGAGCTTTGTGAAGTTTGTACACATGGTTTGGTTTCTTTGGGTCTTCAGACCTTGGAGGTTGTTGTACATACACCTCTTCTTGAATAGGGCCATTAAGAAATGCACTTTTCACATCCATTTGAAAAAGCTTAAAGCCATGGTGAGTAGCATAGGCAAGTAAAATACGAATTGACTCAAGCCTAGCTACGGGGGCATAAGTTTCACCAAAGTCCAAACCTTCTACTTGTGAGTAGCCTTTTGCGACGAGCCTTGCCTTGTTTCTCACCACTACACCGTGCTCATCTTGCTTGTTGCGAAAAACCCATTTTGTACCTACAACATTTTACTTGGGTCTCTCCACTAATGACCACACCTTGTTTCTTTCAAAGTTGTTTAACTCTTCTTGCATGGCCATCACCCAATCCGAGTCTTGAAGGGCTTGTTCCACCTTAAGAGGTTCCAAATAGGAAACAAATGAGTAATGATGACAAAAGGTGGCCATTCGAGATCTAGTAGTTACCCCCTTTTGGATATCTCCAAGAATGTTATCTACGGGGTGATCCTTTTGAATGCTTTGTCGTACTCGTGGATGAATTGGCCTAGATGCATCTTCTTCTTCTTGATTGATATCATCTTGAGTGTCTCTATCCCCACCATCTTGAGCTTGATCTTGGTTGTTACCTTGACGATGATCGTCACCATAATCTTGGTCTCTCCCTTGATCTTGTTCATCATGTGGCTCTTGTGGAGATGGTTCATCTTGCCTTGAGTTTGGGTCTTGTGGTCTTATCTCTCCTATTGCCATGTTCCTTATTGCATAACAAGGAACTTCATCACCTACATCACTTGGATTTACTTGCTCTACTTGAGAGCCATTAGATTCATCAAATTGCACATCCTGGGTGATTTCAACAACACCGGTGTCTTTATTAAAGACTCGATATGCATAGACATTAGTTCCATATCCAAGGAGAAAACCTTCATGTGTCTTAGGGGCAAATTTAAAGGATTTGGGTTTTTTTGTTAAGAATAAAGCATTTGCTCCCAAAGACACGAAAGTATGAAACATTTGGAAGGTTACCGGTGAGAAGCTGATATGGTGTTTTCTTCAAGATCTTGTGAAGATTTAATCTATTTGTTGCATGGCATGCGGTGTTGATGGCTTCGACCCAAAAAGTGTTCGGTGTCTTGTACTCATCAAGCATTGTTCTTGCCATCTCTATTAGTGTGCGGTTCTTCCTTTCGGCTACCCCATTTTGTTGTGGAGTGTATGGTGCAGAGAATTCATGCTTGATGCCTTCTTCATCAAGGTATTCTTTAACCTGTGTATTCTTGAACTCGGTTCCATTGTCACTCCTTATTTTCTTGATCTTCACTTCATACTTATTTTGGGCTCTCCTCAAGAACCTCTTTAGGATACCTTGTGTTTCACTTTTGTCCTTCAAAAAGAATACCCAAGTGAAACGAGAATAATCATCAATAATTACAAGGCCATATTTGTTACCGCTAATGCTTATGTAGGTGACCGGTCCAAATAGATCCATGTGAAGCATTTCCAACGGTCTTGTCATTGTCATCATTGTTTTTGAGGGATGTGCCGCTCCAACTTGCTTTCCGGCTTGACAAGCGCTACATATTTTGTCCTTTTCAAAAGCAACATCCTTTAGTCCAACAATGTGACCACCTTTTAGGAGTTTGGAAAGATTTCTCATCCCAACATGAGCTAGCCGGCGATGCCATAGCCAACCCAAGGTGGTTTTAGCAACCAAACAAGTATTTAGGTTAGATCCCTCTTTGTTGGTAAAATCAACGAGATAGATCTTGTCCTCTAAATACCCTTTGAAAGCTATTGAGGAATCTTTCTTCCTAAACACGGTCACGCCATCATCATCAAAGAGACAACTAAGGCCCATCTCACAAAGTTGTGAAACGGACATCAAGTTGTATCCTAGACCATTCACAAGATAAGCATTACTAATTGAAAGGTCATGGGTGACGTCAATCCGTCCACGACCAATTACCTTTCCTCTGTTGTCATTTCCAAATGATATGCCTCCACTTGGTAGATTGTCATGATCAAGTGTGGAGAACATTGATCTCTCTCCGGTCATATGATTTGAGCATCCACTATCAAGCACCCATATTGCCCCACCGGTGGAGTATTCCTATAAAGGAAATCAAGCACGTGTTTTAGGCACCCAAGTTGGTTTGGGTCCCTTAACACTAGACACAAGAACCTTGGGCACCCAGACACAAGATTTCCACCTTGCATCATGTGGCCCAACAAACTTAGCATTCACTCTACCATAAGCATCACGGGTTAGCACATAGGAGGCATCAAAATGATTAAAGGATATGGTCGGGGTCTCCATGTTCTTGTTGACTTGGGAAGCATTCTTGGGTTTGATGATGCTTTCTTGTGCCACTTTCTTTCCCTTGCTCTCATGCACAAAGTTGATTCTCTTGTCGTGCCTTCTTTTGGGTGCATTCTTGTTGTACCCTAATCCTCTCTTGTCATGAGAGGCTCTTGGCTCACCAACTATTCTTGTTGTAGTCTCCACTTGAGCTTTCTTCTTGAGCTCATTGACTTGGTTGGTTAGCTTCTCAATGATTGCATCTTGCTTGGCAATCATATCAACATCAATGTTGTGGCACCTTCTACAACCCTTGCTTGTTGATGCTTGTGAAGATTCAAGCTTCTTCAACAATGATTGTGATTTTGTTTTGAGATCTTCAATGGCCTTAGCTAAAGACTTGTTCTCCTCTTCCAAGACATTGCACCTATGTTGATATTTCTTGGAGGTTGAGGTGCTTGATTCACTTGACTCATTGACTTTTGCAAGTTCTTTGGTCAAGGTCTTGTTCTTCTCCTTTTCTTGCTCTAGTTGCTTGGTGAGCTCTAGATTCTTGCTTTTCTCTTCATTAAGCAACTCTTCTTGCCTATCAACGATCCTCTCTTGATTGTCCAACTCCCTTTGTAGCTTATCTAGCATTTTTACCATTTCATGCATAAAGGGGACCAAATCCTCCTCTTCATCGCTACAATAAGAAGGATTGAAATCGGTGTGAGGAGCTACCTTGCTTTCCTTGGCCATGAAGCAACGAGGGGCATCATCTTCATCATCAGTGAGGTTGTTGAAGAGTGACCTTTCGGCTGGGGGCAGGCCAATGGCGATATTAGCAATACCACCTTCATCATCTTCATCATCATCATCAGACATGTACTCTTGGCCAATGTGAGCATGTCCTTTGTTGTATGGTTTCTTGTAGGGCTTTGTCTTGTTGTTGTACTTTTCATTTTTCTTGCCCTTGCCATTCAATTTTGGACAATCGGCAATCATGTGTCCTTGTTCATGACACTCATAGCATCTTCTATTTGTTCTTCTAGCTTTTGCCTTGTCAAAGCTTCTTTTGGTGAAACCATTCTTGATCATGTATTTGCCAAATTTCTTGACAAATAAGGCAAATTCTTCATCATCTTCTTCTTCATCATCATTCTCTTCATCTTCATCATCATCGTCATGAGTCTTCTTGGCTTTGAACGCCAAGTCCTTCTTGCTTGTGCTCTCTTCTCCTATGAGCACATTCACTCTTTTGCCCTCGTCATCACGACTCTTGTGGGCATTTATTCTTCCAATGACTTCATCCGTTGTGAAGCTCTCGAAACCATCCTTCTCCTCAATGATGGTGCAAAGTGTGGAGTTCCACATCCTAAGAGCCATGAGGAGCTTATAGTTGACTTCCTCATCTTTGATGCTATCACCATAGGATCTTCTCTCATTTACAATGTCCATGAGCCTATCATGAGTTTGTTGAGGCTCTTCCCCCTTATTCATCACGAAGAAGATGAATTGATTCTTGAGAACTTGAAGTCTTGACTTCTTAACAACATCCACTCCCTCATGGGCACATATAAGATTCTTCCACATTTTCCGGGCATTCTCAATTCTAACAACTATTGAATATTCCTTAGGATTCAAGGAAGAGAGAATGGCCGACACCGCTTGAGCATTGCGATGTATGTTGAGTTGGTCCATAGTTGTAGGATTGTCCTTGTCTTCCAAGATGTATCCTTTCTCCACAATTTCCCAAATTGGTGGACCAATTGACATGAGGTACATCTTCATGCGATGCTTGTACCAACTAAAATCTTTTCCTTCAAAGTTAGGCAATCTTCCACTTCCACTTCCATGGATATTTGCCACATCGGCATAGTTAAAAGGGATGGATGCATGCAACTCATTTCCCTTACCTGTTGAAGTAAGATCTTGAGGCTTGTCACCTTCTCCCGGCTTCGACATCTTTTAATCTTCAAGCTTTCAAGCCTTGTAGAAGATTCAGGCTCTGATACCAATTGAAAGTTGCCTAGACGGAGGGGGGGGGGGTGAATAGGCAATCTAAAAATAATCCTAAAAAAAGCACTAAAGGATAATCAAATAACCAGGAGTGACGGAACTTCCGTCGGGGTCAACGGAACTTCCGTCGCCACGGAAGTTCTGTCAAGTGACATAACTTCTCACTACCTTTCCTCTAAGCAATGAACAACGCGGATAACAAAGAGAAGGAAACACTAGCTTGGTAGAAGTGAAGCTAATATAATGTAATCCTAGAATTCTTGAATAAAGACTAGCTACACAATTAACAAATGATACAAGCACAATAATATAAAATAAATAAACAAGCACAAGTATAAGAGCGGGAAAGTAAAGAGAGACACAAGAATTAACCCGAGGTTCAGCAACCACACTAAGTAGTTCCTTCGTCCTCGTTGAGGAGCCACAAAAAGTGGCCGGGTCTCTCTCAACCCTTTTCCCCGCCAAGCAATCACAAAGATCATGCTTGGATTTCTTTCTCCACTTGACTCTTTTCCTTCAGAGGAGAATCACACCTTCACAAACGTCCCTGACTCACCACACAAAGTTGGGAGTTCAAGGGCGACGCCTAGCCGTCTAGGAGACCAAGTCTCCAAGAGTAACAAGCAAATCAAATCTTGATGGGGAGGGAAAGATGTGCTCAAGCTTTTGAGTGGATGGATTCAATCGTTTTGTGTTTAGATCTCTCTCACTTGGATTGGAATCTCAAGAACAAGCCTACAAATAAGAGGGGAGAGCTCTAGCTGAAGAGTGAGTGAAATGGCAAAGAATCCAACCCTTCACACGGGGGAAGGGGTACTCTATTTATAGTGAGAGCTCAAAAACTAGCCGTTATATTATTTTCTGGGTCTGACGGAACTTCCGTGGTTACCCACGGAACTTCCGTCAATTCAAATTTAGCCGTTGTAAAGCACTGGCAGTGAGCAAAAGATGCTGTGATGGAACTTCTGTCAAAAGGTGACGGAACTTCCGTCACTCTCGGTTTGACAAGAAAAAAGAGACTCACAGAACTTCCGTGAGAGTCATGGAGGTTCTTGGAGACGGAACTTCCGTCATGGGGTGACGGAATTTCCGTCACTCTCGATTCGATAGGAAAGAGGCTCACAAAACTTCCGTGAGAGCCACGGAGGTTCTTGGAGATGAAACTTCCATCATGGGGTGACGGAACTTCCATCACTCTCGGGTGTGCAGAAGGTAGAAACCCGATGCTGATGGAACTTCCGTCACCCTCGGGTTAACATCAAAGCCAGACCCGACGCTGACGGAAGTTTCATGAGAGGTGAAACTTCCATCACTCTCTATTTTGCTAAGTAAAAGGCTGATTCTTAGGCTTTGTTGGCTAGGTTTTCAAACGAATTGATTTAGAGCTTGAGCACAATGTTTCCCTTACTAGCAAGATAAGTTTTACCCCTCTTAATAGTTTGGAATACCTATGACTCAAAACAAAATGCATAAAAGCTAAACTTGAACCGCCATGAGCCATTTTCTTTTCACTTTTATTGAGGGATAGACTTTCTCACATTAGTGGGTAATTAACTTTTCTCTTGATGATCTGCACATTTTCTTCATAAGCATGTTAGTACAATTTTAATCTTTTGTCATTAATCACCAAAACCCACTAGGGGACCTAGATGCATCTTCAGTTATGCCTTGTCATATATTCACAAGTCTCAATTTTTCTGAATTGGAGCCTACGTGTATGTGTCTGGAGTTAGCCGATCAATCGGTACGCTTCCCTGATGGAATTGCTGAGGATGTGCCTGTTCAAATTGGAGATCACATCATCCCTCTTGATTTTGTTGTGCTTGATATGGATAAGAGGACAAGGACCCCGTTGATCTTAGGCAGACCCTTCTTGAGGACAGCAAGAGCAAGTATTGATGTTGGGAGTGGTGAGATAAGCTTCGATATAAGTGGGACTTCCTACTCTTTCAAGTTTCGCCCAAAGGGAGAAGAGTGTCGTACTGTTGATGAAGTGAAGAGATACAAGACACCGTGGCAACATGGCATCGAGATTAATTAGAGAGGATGTATGGATAGGTCGTTCGAGCTATATGAATCATGGAGATAAGAGAACCTTGTAGTGTCATGGCCCCACATCCCGCACCGCGACACTGAGGATTGATTGATTGCGGGGAGGTCAAGCTCTTTGACCTCTAAATAACTAGAGCGCTCTTTGGAGGCAACCCAATGATCAGGGGATTTAGAAGTTGATTAGTGCTGACCGGGAGGGCAACCCAGTGTTTTTAATTTGCTTGCTTATAATAAAAACAATCTCCTGAATAAAAGAAATAGAAAAAGTGTGTGCTTAATTCTTGTGTGCTCTTGTGTTGTCTGTTTATTTGTGAAAAACTATGTATAGACATACTGTACATTAACAACGCAGGAATAAAACAAAAAAAGACCAAAAACAGGAAGGAACATTGCTTGCGCCGATTGGCACACATCTGCATCGATCGGCGCGTTATTGCTCACGTCAGGACAGAAGGCTGACGATGCCCAGAATTGAAGGGGTGCTAAAAATCAACCAGCACAGTAATTTTCAGAGATGGAGCTATTTTCAAGGTAATTAAAAATCTTTTTGAATAAATTTTTGTGTGCAAAATGGTTGCTAAATGACGCAGGAAAGGATGAAGAGTAACATCTAGCAAAGAAGCGAGGGGATAGGAGCAAAAATGGACGTCGCGCCAAACGACGCGCGTCAGTGCCGTTCGACACTGTCACCAGATGGGCTCCGCTACATATGTCAATACTACAAGAACATTGGGAAAAGTGGAAAATTAGGTGAAAGAGATGAACACGAGATATCTGGATCAGCGCCGGACCAAAAGACAAGGTACAAGGGACTTGCACCAATCGGCGCCCTACTGCACCGATTGGCGTAGGTACCCATGCGGTTCCAGAATGGGTGACAAAGGCGGCAGGTGCTGATTTGAGGAAAAGGTATGATTGCTATGCAGGTGTGCGGTGCAGAGGAGACACGGAATTGACCAAAAGCTGAAAAAGAGACGGTGCGCCAATTGGCATGGGCTCGCGCTGATCGGCGTAGTCAACAAGACATTGGGATTCCGTGCTATTCCTTGCCAACCAACATGATGTACCGGGAAGCGATATAAAGGATGGGAATCAAGTGCCACAGTTGTGAGAGCATTCAAATTTGAATTGTGCTGAACGGTGCACCACCGCGCCGATCGGCGCATTTTCAAATTTTGATATTTCCGGCGGTTCCTTCTCTGTCACACCCGGTTCCAAAGACCAAAACCGAATGCATCTATATGCGTGCCCAGGATCAAGTTTTCACGCACACATGACAATTAGTGTGATAAAAGAACAATATCTTTATTAAATCAATAATATTGTTACAACGGTGACCCATAGGTCAAAAGAAAAAAGATTACATTGCAGCGGAATAAACTAAGTGTTGGCGTCCTTCAGCTCCCACAGGAAGTCGACCGGAAGACCGCATGCCTAGTCTCCTCCATCGTCTTCATAGTGTACCATCCTTCTCCTATAGCTGCACAGCAATGTGGTATATAGCAAGGGTGAGTACGTGTCGTACTCACCAAGTGGGGGAAAAGATGACATGGGGCTAAAGACAAGGAAGGCTTTAAAGAGGTTTGTTGCGTGAGCTTTTAATTTCCTATGCATCCTAATTACTAAGTGGGGTCATCCCAACCATTAACCCATAGGGTAGTATCCAAACCAAGTCCAATCCCATCCACCAACCAACCATTCCCAACCATTCTAAACCACAACCCATAACCAACTAATCTTGTGAGGATTCCAGGACGCTCTTGACCGTGAGCACGGCTATCATGATAGTTTGATACTCTGCAGAGTTTGTACCACTTTACCCACAAGTCATGATTTCGTCCCCTGTTGCTAGGTGGACTAGAGTCTTCATGTTGCCATGCCAGCCAAGCACTAGCATACTTCCTTAGGTGTGCGACCAGGAGATCACTACAAGGCTTTTACAAAGGGTCTCCCAGTACATGCTAGCCACTAAGGTTCCACTCCCGTCCATAAGTGATAGCCCATCAACAAGCAGCTCATCACCCCAGGAGCCCCCTCTTGAGCCATCCGGATACAAGGGAAGTCCTCTTGACTTCCATTCCCCGCTCCACCAAAATGCTGCACCGACACTAGGAGAACTCCTAATTAATCAGCCAAGTTGTTCCATAGCAGCCTTGTGATGGCACTGTTATCCTGGGTTATCGCTCCAAGAACCGGGTCCTAGTATCTACAACAAGTCTAGTACCACCAACCATGTGCCCACGGTACCACATCCATTCCATCCGGCTTTGCATAGATCCCTAATCCATGTTGCTAAAAGAATTACCAATCATTCCCATATGATATTCTTCATTAGTCAACATTAAATTGGACCCAATCACCCAATAAGCAACTAAGCATGTCTACCCATTAAAACTCTAGTTCAAGGCGACAAGGACAAGGTAAAACAATGCTAGTAAACCCTACAATAGGTTCCCAATCAATTGACACAAGCATGCAATTCTACAATTATAATAGGTACAAAATGCATCAAGGACACTTGCCTTAAAGATGTCACTGCTCTATGACTACCAATCATCCAATTCTTTATCTTGTTGATACTGGTAGCTTTCCAAATGAGTTCCTATTCATGCAAACATTAAGAAACAAACAATATACAGGACAAGGGTTAATATGGAAACAATATGTGCTCACTGGTGGTTTAAGGTGTACGACAAAATGAGGTCACCAAAGGATGTGCAATGGAAAGGAACCTTGGAGTCTTCGGTGGTGGCAAAAAGTGGATAACGACACGACGTCTAGGTGCAACATCGACATTCGTGGTATTTGGTGAGATGAAGGCATCCCCTATGAGAAAAGAAATGAAAGAGTTAGTGATAAGGTCTGATATGACTGGAGTTAAGGGAGGAAGTAACAACAGGATTACAATTTGGAGCAATGATTCTGTGGTGGCAGCGCAGACGTGAAAGATATGCATGTTCCTAGCAATTGATATAATGGACACTTCAATTAAAATATGTATAGAGATAAGGAACACGATCAGATCATGATATAATGGATTGAACACAAATTGGAAATTAGATCAAGGGGTTGAATCATGGTGAACCTATGTAGCCATGGTTGAAAGGCCAACTACATTCCCGGGCAATTATGTAATGACCTAAATGAATCCTCTTGTGGAGATGGAAAGGACTTGTAGGGACACATGCTGGTATGGTGCCTCCATCTAAAATATAAAAGGATTGATTAGAATGATTGGTGGAATTTCCAGTCGTGGGCATTGAACATGACCAGAAAATGAGCAACGTCCATATGTAGACATCACTACAAATATGTGCCCATTCAGGAAAGATAGGCAGCTGTTTTTATGGATATAATTTAATATAAACATGTATATATATTAGGAACATGACAGGGACAAGGTGATTTGATCAAGAGTTTACCGGAATGAGAGATCGGGTGGCTGGATTTTGATGAGATGGTGCAGCGGCAGGGCAAACGAAAAAGGTGTTCCTAGACGAACCATGGAAAATCTCAAGGAATACTTCAGTGTGCATGCAGAGGACATCTTGGAACATGAATGGGAATGGTTTTAAAAGAATATAGGTCTATCTAATGAGCAGAACATGAATGTAATTACGATTTTGTGTACATAATGCGTGCAGAATACAGAACAACAAATAAGGCGGATATGTTCCTGGTTGCCTCGGGACTGATCTAGGTGTGACAATCTTTGGATATGTAGTAGGATGACTTGGAGAACCGTCTGATCAAATTGGAGCTCATTTTATTTGGTCGATCATTGGGAACGATGAGTGGAGTTTTGGGCATCGTGGCTGGAGTGTGGCCGTGCACAGAAAGCATGATGAAGATGTTCGCGTTCCCGGAGATTGGCTGCAAGGATCAAGGAACAACTTGAATATGAATAGTCTATATGATTTGGAACACGAGTACAGCATGGTGGTGTGGACAGACGTTCACCTTATTTGGAGATAACAGGGTTCAAAGATGGCATGGTCGCACCATGGCAGATCAAACGCCAACGGTGTTCCTGGGAGCGTCAAGTCTGATCTTGGAGAACCATTTTTAGGCACATGACATTGGTTTCCTGGAACACAAGATGGATATAGATTTGTATCAAGGAAGCATCAGAATTGGGAGAAATAGGAGAGGAATTACCCATGTACGTGCTGGATGCGTCCAGAATAGAGAGCAGTCGCCAATGGAAACATGATCTTGCTTGATTCACAACTCCAATGGATCAGATTTTTTGGATATGTTGGAGAGGACAACAAGGCGCAAATCATGGTGAAATTTGGTCTCATTCTGTTGGCTAGATCATCGGGAACGTGGATGGAAATCAGAGGCGTCATGGCTGAACAGGGATATGAACAGAGATGAACTTGACACTAATGATTGGGAATGAAGGGGAAATGGCAAGGGATTTCGTGAGCCAGCAAAAGGGGCGTCCTGGTGTGACTTAGGAGGCCTAGGGAGGGGAGAGGAAAGGGTAGGGAAGGGAGGAGAGGGGCCAAGAGGTAAGTAAAACTGCCAGCCATGAATGGTTCGAGTTATGGCCACTATAGTTGATGTTTCTTTCCCTGAAAGTGAGAATTGATGGGGAACATAGTTATAAAATGGTTTTGATGATAAACCAACGTGGGTGCAGGTTTATGATGATCAAGGTATGGTAGTTTTGTCGTATCTACTTATGAAAATTAAAGGGACTCAAGTGACCACTCAGTTTAGATGACTAATGGGCATACAAGTGCTGATTTATGGTGTTATATTCAGAGCTTGGGACGTCCATCAAAGGGAAACAAGAGAGAGAGGAGTGGGTGACTAGGAAGAGGAAAGGTTTGATCGATTGTGGCATGTTGGGCTCAAATTTTTGTGTGCTGGCAAGCTAGGCTTGCTCCATCTATCAAAGAGAAGGGAGGTTAGATTAGTCTAGGTAATTAGATGAGATCAGATGAATGGTATATTTCAAGAATAGAATATGGTTGCGGGTTGACATAAAGATTTGCATGCCAAATAGAGGGAAAGACGATTTTGCTTCATGACTTTTTAGAGAATGAAGAACAATATAGGAATTATAAGGAAGTGCAAAGAAGAGAGATCGAGAATGATGTTTGAGATTAAGCAATGATAAGGTTATAAAGAAAATTATATTTGATGACGAATCAAGGGCAACAATATGATAAAATTAGGAGAATTATGTGTTTTCAGTGTTGAAAAGGCTCACGCCTCGAATTTGGAAAATACAAGATGTGACAAACTACCCCCCTTAAAAGGAATCTCGTCCCGAGATTCAGAGAAGCTAGGATTTAAGAGTTTGAACATAGAAGATAATAATTTGGGAGGATCAAAATGAATTGATGGGAAAGACAATGAATGAGAAGTGAAGAATTATTAACCTAGAAATAGGACCACACTATATGCATCAAAGATTGTAGATAGGGTTCAAGGATAAAATTTGACCAAGGAAGGATAGGCTCAAACAACCTAAAACAATCATAACACACAATCACTGATTACTCTTCAAACAATAGTCTACGCTGACATCCATTGCTTCGCGTTTTGTTGTGGCTGAAGTACTTCACTTCTCTTATTGAAAGTCTTTAGCGCCTTGTCTTATTGCTCTTGTTGTCGTGATGATGACCTTCGTGGTGGTGATTTGATCAAACCGAAACAAGTTTTAGAGTCAACACACAAAATATTAATAACCTAAATTAATTTATTTAATTTAGAAAATAGCACTTTTGCCTAAAATAAATTATATTTATCTAATTAATTTATAATAAAATTTTAATTTATTATAAAAATGTTGAAATTTAGTGGAATTGGGTCGCAAACCAAAATTTGAAATTTTGGGGTGTGACATTCTCCTAGAAGTTTCCCACACTCTAAAAGGGAGGTCAGGTGCCCCCAGTTCGGCACACCATCCCGGTAATCTCTCCACCTTCCCCACTACCCACGATCTCGCACATGTTCCGCTATCATCGCAGATGGATCATCTCCGCTCCTCTGTCGGCAAGTTGGGCAAGAGGCTACGCCGGGGAAGCAGTTCCGGGGGTAGCAGCGAGTCGAGCGGTGACTCCTCGGCGAGGGGGGGGGGGGCTCCGACGCTCGTGATGACATGTCAGTGGGTGATGCATCCACCGGCTCGGCAGCGGTGAACTATGAGATCCGCGCCCACCACTCCATCTCCGACGCGCCCCTTCCAACGGGGCGTGCTATGAGGAGCCAAATGGTGGCAAGCCGTGAGGTTCCCACATCACCACCACCGCCGGCATATGTGCCGTGCACGGTGGAAGAGGGCTTCACCCTCTGGATCGCGGAGGAACAGCAGCACTACCTCGCGGTGAGGGGAAGGTTCTTCCCCAACTTTGACTTGGATGAGACCTTCCTCACCACGATCGGTATGTGGGAGGACATAAGGAGGATGCTCAACAATCTCGACTGGGCGGACTTCCACCTCCTTCCGACAGACTACAACCTCGACGTCGTCACCGAGGTTGCCTCTACGATGAGGCTCGGCACCGATGAAGCCGGCAACGAGGCTGTCAACTTCCATATCCGTGATGTCAGCTACACGGTGGCCATGGAGACGGCGGCTCAAGCCTTCGGCTTCGACACCGACGCCGGTGTCATCGGCATGTTTGGACATGGGGAGCTGGACTCCTTTTGGAGGCGGCTCTCACTCGTGGAGGAGATGAAGCGCGGCAACATCTGCAACCCGACCATTCAAGTCTTCCATTGGTGGTTGGCAGCGATGCGGACTTGTGGTGGCTCTACAATGTCATCGTGAGTCCGTCTTATTGCAACCCCATATCAGTGATGGTGCGGGGTTGGCTCGACAAGAGGGGCAAGACAAGCAAGAAGTTGGCCTTCGAGGCCTATCTTCAATGCCTAGCAGCCCTTGTCTGCGATGGCGACGGACCGGGAGGGCGCGACAACAAGTGGGAGTGAGTGACGGAGATCGACGAGAATATGACTCATGGCAATATTGTCACGGGAAGTGTTTGCGCCAGCTTCCATATCGGCAGCACCAACATCAAGCTCTCATGTGCGGAGCTAGGAGTTTTCCTCCATCATAAGCTAGAGGTAGGAAATTGTCTTGAGGAAGGTCTCCTGGAGGGGGCCGAGCTCCCAAGGACCGCCGTGGGCGGGTTCGACAACTGTGACATCTACAGCAGCCGGTGGCGAGTGGGACTCCAGGAATTCACGCCAGGAGTCTCAGCAGTACCAGACAGGGTGGAGCGACGCAGCGGGCGGTTCACAACCCACTGCACCGGTCGGCGCAGGCGGCGTGCCGGCTGGCGTACCCAACTTCAGCACAAGCGTTGACTATAGGTACCAAGGACGGGTACCTGTGGTGCCTCCAGTGCCCGGTGCAGACTTCTTCGTGCCCATGCAGGGGTACCTCGACAACAACATGCACTACATCGAGCACGTGGAGGACGCCACGTCCCAATGGAGGAACAACCACGACGCGATGGTGGAGGAGTTCGAGCGACTCAAGGCATGGTGCTATGGCTTTGATCAGCCACCGTCTCCACCTCCGCTTGATTAGAGTGCCTAGGAGTGGGCATATGTATCGGTTTCCCGATTTGCATTTTCTATATCTTTTACAATCTTTTTTGTTATTTGCTTATGTGTGTGTGAGCGGGTTGGGAAACCATGTATCGGGTGTGTTTATTTTCATGCATGTGTTTTAGTAGTAGTTTTATTTTCATGCATGTGTGTTAGTAGTAGTTTTATTTTAATGCAAGTGTATGCGAAAATCATCACCATGTATTGAGTTTTGATCTTAATATAATGGTGGCGGGTATGCTCTTTTAGAAGAATTGAATTACCTATTCTTTCTTAAAAAGTGTTGATGAAGATTAAATAATATTGAGCATTGAATAAAATTTCGAACTTACACTTAATGATTATTCAGCAAATATTTCTTATGTGGAGCAATTCTGAATACCCATGTGCTTCATTTGCATTGTCCAATTCGTGATGATAACTTAGTACCAATCTTTTTATAAATAAATTTTCATGTTGTGAACTTTGGAATTTGTTATTTCCAAGATCCTCACCTACCAATGCCATATTTTGAGCAATACTCATGAACCTTTGATATGAAGATAAACATTAAATTAATGGTTGAGTTCGGTAAGGATTTAATTCTTTTTGGTATGAACTTTACTAGGATGGCCAAATCCTTGTGTATCTTTTTAGCCTTGAATTACTCATGCAAATCTCCAATTCCGCTGAGTATTCTATTTTAAAAACAAAGTCTTGTTGAGTATCGTTCCTTGACCACATCCTATGTTTCTGGCTGTATTTGAACTTTGAATAAATTTTGAAGTCAGATGAATCAAATACCAACAAAAGCTGGTAAATTCAGGTTGAGAGCCGATCGGCGCCGTTTTGAACCGATCAACGAAGCAGAGAGCAAAAAAAAAGCTCTCCTGTTTGCTAAGGGACTAGCAAAATTTTAACTATGGGGGGGGGGGGGTATATGACATGCTTATTCTCGAAATTCATTCTAATATAGCCATGAATCATTCCAACCATGTGCAATCTGATAATGGGAGTTTTGTTTTCTTCCAAGATCAAATTTTTGATGCACATGTCTACATATCCAAAGTGTGAGTCCTTTCTTAAATTTTCTTTGGCCATCTTGTTAAGTTTTTGTAATTCCAATAAAGAATAATCTCCTAGCTTTACAATATATTGTTGATTTATGTTTGTAATCCTTGAATTATCTCACCTAGCTATTCATATAAGCCTTACATTTAATTATTTGATCATTATGATGTAGTATATAGGTTGAGTGATTTGAAAGATGAGTTATTGCCTTGGATTATTTGCAAGATAGATTCTTTATGTTCATAACAATCTTATAAGTGATTTACATGTGTGGAAAAGTTATAATTTATGAGTTGGACATGATCTTTTGCTTTGGGGAGAAACTTTGAGCTTTATGCCCATATTTGAATTATTTTGTTGAATACCAATATGAAATACTAAAATAGAACAATGCTCAACAATTGCTGATTTAAGATATCTTTCATGATAAGAAGAGTATGTTCTTTGATTTTTCTCTCTTTTACTTTACTCGGGACGAGCAAAGGTTTAAGTGTGGGGGAACTATTGGCACTTCCCAAGTGCCCCTTTTATATGTGAATATCACCCCAATTAGAGTATAATTGATACTAATTTAGGACATTTACCTATGATATTACCTATATATTTGCATATGCGTTGTTTTGGAGATTTATTGTAGAAACAGGTAAAATTGGTTATTAAAGTGATGCTGGACAAGACAAGAGTCCAAAACCGATGACAAGCACTGAAGAAGCCTAGTGCGCCGATCGGTGCAGCCCATGAGCCGATCGGCGCAAGGGTATTTTGGCCCACAGAAGTGACCAAGGTCCATTCCGATGGAAGTTTATCTACGCAAGACACTTGAAGATATTTGCTTAGAAGATTTATGGAACTTCAAGATCTCGACGTGCGGTACAAGACTTTACCTCGAAGGAAAAGGCCCACATGGCAGCTGTGGAAGACAGAGGAACCGACTCGGAGCAGAAACCAGAGAGAACACGTTTGCGCCAATCGGCGCAATCCTGCGCCGATCGGTGCAACCGACTTATTTGCTAGAAACCGAGTCCTTCACGAGTAGAGCCCCTATATATACTTGTAACCCCTAGCTGTGATGAGTACCCCGAGGAGGAGGCAACAGAGGGACAACAGATTCGTGAGTTAGAGCCACCGGGGCTTGCCCCGTTAGAATAGATCTCTAGTTGAGTTTCAAGAACCATTGGTGTAAGAGTTGATCCGTCAAGGTAGGCCATCTCGACGGTGATGAATCTTACTCTATGTATCTCAAGGATGATTGAATATGTTGATGATGGTTTTGGTGATTTGTCTATCTTGATTCTATAATCATGTATGTGCTTATTCTCATTGCTTAGTTCTAGGCTAAGTAAGTTGATATTATCTTAATCGTGGTGATTAGGATAGTATTCAGACATTGTATTGATTATGGTTGCTTGATGATGCCAGTAGTGTGGTTTAGCGGTGACAGCACTAAACGTGCGCAGTACTATTGGATAGTTGAGTAGGGTAAGATACTCGCATGATTAAGGGTTTCCTCCCGGCAGCGATAAATCGGGAGCCGCTCGGAAAGCAGGGTGGTCTTATTCATTATAGGTTTTCATTGATCCATATAATTATCCATTATGATGCTGTTTAATTAGACTATCTGGTTTCGATCTCACTTGTAGATATCTAGCTACTCACCAAATAGTTTTAGCTTTGGCTTTGACTTGCACTCTTGTTCAACTTCGCTGGTGTACTGATCAGCTCAACACCTGCGCCGATTGGCTCAACAACTTAGATCCGCAACAGTGCCGATCGGCTCAACCCTACGCCGATCGATGCAATGACAGAATTGCTGTCTGGCGCACCTTTGCGCTGGCCAGTCTCCCCTTCATACAACCTCAACTTGACAGTAGGCTTAATTAAATCTTTTACTGTTAACTTTGTTTAATTATCCCTAAGGTCTCAGTGGTTTAATAATAGCTTGGAATACTCTAAGGGAAAAAGTGCTACAACTGTACACCGTCCTCTTGCGGTATATAAGTGGGTGCGTAGTAACAACCAACATTGAACATGTCGTCTTTTCATAGGCCAGCACTCAGCATCGTATAACATTGCCGGACGAATTGCCGTCCTATAGAATTTACCTTTTAGCTTTTGTGGCACCGTATTGTCACATAAGACGTCGGATGCTTGACGCTATTTCAACCAGTCGGCTGAAATTCTATGCCTAACATCTTCATCGATGTCACCGCCTTTTGCAACATCGATCCTAAATAACGAAATGTATCCTTCTTGTCCACCAATTGTTCATCAAGGCTAACGTCTCCAACCTCATGTCTAGTCGTGCTAAACTCACACATCATATACTCGGTCTTGGCCCTACTAAGTCTTAATCCCTTGCAATCTAATGTGTGCCTCCATAGCCCCAACTTCCTACTAACCCCATCCCTACTCTCGTCAACTAACACCAAATCATCAGCAAAGAGCATACACCAAGGGACATCACTCTGTATTTCTCGTGTGACCTCGTCCATCACCAGAGCAAATAAATAAG
The DNA here is from genome assembly GCA_032690845.1 of Eleusine coracana subsp. coracana. Classification (NCBI taxonomy): domain Eukaryota; kingdom Viridiplantae; phylum Streptophyta; class Magnoliopsida; order Poales; family Poaceae; genus Eleusine; species Eleusine coracana. The sequence goes on along the minus strand of CM064418.1, from coordinate 20,530,450 downwards.
GGCTCAATGCTGATCCTTGGTGTAGTCCTATTTTAATCGGGAAGTCATTGGTGTTGATGTAGATATGGTCCGATCTTTTGAGAGGTAAGGGGATAAACTTGAATTTGGAGAACTCGGCGTCGATGACCCGGCTTGAATCAGACACGATCCAACCCCGCAACCGTTACACCAAGCACAACTTAATTGTTCCTGCAAGCGAAATCGAGAACACAAGCAAGAGAGGATAAACATGCAATCTAAAATTGCAAATATGGATGAAGCAAATCACAAGAAAAGGTTCAAGCTCTGAACACAAAAGGACTAATCGCCACAGTGGTGTAGAACAAGAATAGGGGGCCTGGATTATTGTAAAAGGACTTGTCGCCACAATTACAATAATTCGATCAAGTTTCTCTCTGGAAAACTGAACTAAACAAAACCTGAAACTAAAATATGGTGGCTACTGAGTTTAGGAACCAGGGGTGTCTTAGGGTTGGGGGCGACCAGGGGGAGGCGCCCACAACATGGGCTTAAGGCCCGACACGATACATGGCCAAGTTGGCCCAAAATAGGTGACGCAGCACCTTGTCATGGTCACACATTATGACTCACGACCCTTCTGAAGCTAGGACCAGAAATAAAACGACGGCGTCGTCATCCTCTTTCCAACACATCAAAGAACACCTCGTTTGAACATCGGATGTGGGAGATATCATCAAAACTGTGAAGGGGTGTCGGCTGAATCCGAGACGAATGCGGCGACCGAGTTGGTGACGACTTGTAACTTGGGGAAGGCCATGATATGCGCGTATCCAGCATGGTGATGTCCTCATCATCCTCCCCTTCTTGAATTGGAGTCGCCCTCGACCCCATCTCATCATCAATCTCCTGCAAAAGGATAGTACTAGCAGAATGCAAAGTACAAGATACATGATCATCGATAGAAGATATATCACGACAAAGCATAGTATAGCAAGGTTCAGCAAGTTCAACAACAGTAGATGTCATAGCAAGAAAAGCACCTCCCTTTAACTGAATAGCCTTATGTTTAACATCAGAAAGTTGTTTGTTATCATGTTTATTCGCAGTATTTTCAGCAAGCAGTTTAAAATGATTTCTAATATCAGCAGGCAATAACAAACGCAAAGTAATATTCCTGTCCTTGTGCATGAAAGTATATGTATTAGTTCTACCATGGTGGGCAGCATCCATATCATATTCCCATGGACGGCCTAATAAAAGCGAACATGCTTGCATAGGTACAACATGAAAATTAGCAGAGTCTTGATAAGAACCTACTGAAAAGTGTATGCGTGCTGATCGAGTTACCTGTGCCGTACCACTATTGTTGAACCATTTGATGTGGTAGGGCTGATGTAGTGCATGCATGGTCAAGCCAAGTTTGCTTACCAAATTAGAACTTACCAAGTTCTTACAGCTCCCAGTATCAATGATGGTGAGAACACGGCGGTCTGCGATAATGAGGTACATATAGAATAAATTGTTGCGGTGTTGTTCTTCCTCTTGTCCCACCTGAGTGGTCAGCACACGCTGTACAATGAGACTAGGAAAGCCCACGGTGGCAGCAATGGAATCAATGGAGGTAGTCTCCTTCTCCTCCGTCGAATCTGCAACAAGGTTAGTCTTACGAGCAAATTCATCTTCAACATCACTAGAACTTTCATACCCATCAGCAATAGCGATGAAAGCACGATGACTAGGGCAATCCTTCATGACATGTCCCATGCCCTTGCAGCGGTGGCAAGTAATGGTGGTGGAGGAGCCACTATTAGCACCGGAAGTAGCAACCTTCTTCTGGTGTTGGTGTTGCACACTAGACGATTGCGCTGCAGAAATAGGCGCAAGTGGAAGAATTGTTGCTGGTGGCTTAGCAACCTGACTCTTCAAGTTCTCTACTCCAGTGCGTTGCTAGAGAGATTGCTCAGTGTTGGACCTGCAAAATTGTTGTGGAAGGCGTCCCTGTACTTCTCATTCAGCCTTAAGAGCAATATGATATAATTGGCTGAACATATTTCACTCTTTGTAGTCAACAATATTCTGGATATCACGGTTCAAACCACCAAAAAATCTAGCACTAGTTTTAACATCATCTTCATGTATATCACAACGTGCTAAACCAATAAGCAATTCCTGATAATATTCATCTACTGTTTTACTACCTTGTGTTAAAGATTGTAATTTCAAACGTAAATCACATTGGTAATAAGGAGGAACAAAACAAGATTTCATGCGTTGTTTCAAAACAGGCCAAGTGGCAGGTATAGCAGCATTAGTATTGCAAAGATCATTCCACCAAAAGAGAGCAAAACCGGTAAACTCACTAGTAGCAAGTCTAACTCTATGCTCAGCAGGAACTAAATGAGAATTAAATTTATGTTCAACAGCAAGTTTCCAATCTAAGTATGCTTCAGGATCAGCACTACCAGCAAAAGGCTGTATGTTAACTTTGGGCTTAATAAAAGTATCAGTATTACCACGATTGTTATTACCTCCCATACCGTGTCAATTACGGTGAAGACAGTTTGCATCACGGTCAAAATCATCATCATCAGTAGCTCGTTGAGGTGGAGGTCGTCGTTCAACATCCTCAATTCGGTGGGCAACAGTGTTGATGTGACCCATCAACTCGGCAAACTTCGTTTCCATGAATGTACGCTGGTCCGCAAGAAGCTTTGTTAGCTCGGCCTTGGACATGCAATCATTGAAGTCTGTAGGGGACTCCGACTCTCCAGGTGTTCCTTTCCCTTTCTCTGACATGGTTAGAAGCAAAAGATAAGACTAAATAAAAGGATTAGCCCTATCAACTAGCAGGCAGCAGAGGGTGTAGAATGTGGAAACAATATCAGAAGCAATGTATCACAATCTTGCAAATGTTCTTACCAAAGTCAAACAGGTCGACACAATCTGTAGTCAAACTTGGGTGTAATAGTTGCAAGGAAAAGAGACCTGTGCTGCAATATGTATAGCTTGGAAGGCTAATATGTATGTCCGTGGAACACAATTCAATAACAGATAGTAGCACTGAATAAATGTCCAAAACAATTGTGACAGCAAGAACAATGGCAAAGGCAGCAAGTATCAAAACAGACTTCATAGACTTAGAATTTTCAGGGCGGGGGGGGGGGGGGGGGGGGTGCAAATCAAAATCTTGTTTTTTTGTATGATTTTTCTATGATCGAGGAATACAAACGAAGGGACCACAAGAAGTTTCAACTCAAATAGAGGGAAAACAAAGGGTAGGCAAAATCACAAAGTTTCACCAAAAGCGCTATTTTTGACTTGACAATTTTTTTCTATTTTTTCCGGATTTCTTATGAATTTTTTGACGAGGGCACACAGGGCGGAGCCAAGTGTGGGTCACCTCAACTTTGAGTCAAGAATCTGCTGTAAAAATTTCAGCCCAATCGGAGCAACGAGCGAAAAGTTATGCCTGTTTTACCGAAGGTATGTCAAGATAGGGTTTGAGGGGTGAGGGGGGGGGGGGGAACAGAATCGGGTAGGGTTTTTTTGTTGGCAACGGATTGTGGGTGTGGTGGGTGGGTGACACGATGGTGAATTCAATGGAAAACACGATGGTGATGGTGGTGTGCAGTGGAGATCAAAACACAAACCGAATCGAAACACAAATTCAAACCAGCAACTGAACTCGACTAGGACACAAACTCAACACTACGGACTCTGAAATTAAATTATGCAAAGGCTAAACAATGTTGGGATGGTGGGGAAATATTTTTTTGTAGGCTTTTTCATGGACAAAAGGTGATGAACACAAACAAATCTAAAGGAAAGAACACGATAATACCTCACGGGGAACCTAGAATTTGATACCACTTGATGTAGATATAGCCCGATCTTCCGAGAGGTAAGGGGATAAACTCGAATTTGGAGAACTCAGCATCGACGACATGGCTTGAATCAGACATGATCCAACCCCGCAACCATTACACCAAGCACAACTTGATTGTTCCAGCAAGCGAAATCGAGAACACAAGCAAGAGAGGATAAACACGCAATCTGAAATTGCAAATATGGATGAAGCAAATCACAAGAAAAGGTTCAAGCTCTGAACACAAAAGGACTAATCGTCACAGTGGTGTAGAACAAGAACAGGGGGCCTGGATTATTGTAAAAGGACTTGTCGCCACAGTTATAATAATTCGATCAAGTTTCTCTCTGGAAAACTGAACTAAACAAAACCTGAAACTAAAAGACGGCGGCTAGTGAGTTTATGTAGGAACCAAGGGCATCCTAGGGTTGGGAGTGACCAGGGGGGACGCCCACAACATGGGCTTAAGGCCCGACATGATACATGGCCAAGTTGGCCCAAAATAGGTGGTGCAGCACCTTGTCATGGTCACACATCATGACTCATGACCCTTCTGAAGCTAGGACAAGAAATAAAACGACGGCGTCGTCGTCCCCTTTCCAACGCGTCAAAGAACGCCTCGTTTGAACGTCGGATGTGGGAGATATCATCAAAACTGTGAAGGGGTGTCGGCTGAATCCAAGACGAATACGGCGACCGAGTTGGTGACGACTTGTAACTTGGGGAAGGCCATGATAAGCGCGTATCCAGCATGGTGATGTCCTCATCAGGATACATGCTACTGTATAGGTCAAGGATCTTAGAGCGTTGGAAGGCTGTTGATTCAGCAACCCGCACTGAGAGCAAATTTTAATTTTTCTATACCTCTCCTTGTCTCTCTATACTACTTTTCTAAACTAGTCATCATATCTAATATAAGGTGTCAAAGTCTTCTCATCATGGCGGACAATATGTCCTCTCAAGAGGAAGACGCCCTCAAGGAGCCATCACAAGCAAGGTCGTCTTCACACGATGAAGGATCAAGCAAACACTAGGAAGGACCAGATGATCCGCATCCTCCATCACCTAAGAAACGTCGATTGGGGAACCCAGACCCTGATTACGTGCCTGAAGAGAAGGTATCTTGTCAAAGATAGTTTTCTTATTTGGTACATAGATTATATCAACTAAAATCTACTACCTATATCCTAGGGCCCTCGACAAAGTGCCCGTCAGCTATTTGCAGCAAAGGCTGCGGCAAATGAGGCCCTCGAGCAGTAAACAGAAGAGGTGCCTGCCCAAGTGTCCACACTCAAACACAAGCGCGGTAAGCGCTCCGCAAATAAGGTAGAGGGCATCTATGTGGTTACTGCACTAAACCCTAAAGACGGAGAACTGATTGAGCCCGTTGGTGTCACCGCTAAATGGTGGAACCGTTGCAGTAAAGTGGTGAGGGACCATTGCAAAATCACGTGGCAAGATTGGCGCCAAGTCCCAGATTGTAGAAAAGACGATATTTGGTTCCAGCCAGCAGATCTCGAGAGATCCTAGAAGGCCATGATGTCCATTCTCAATCACATCTTTCGAGATTACAAGTCCAAGCTCAACTGCCAATACATAAAGAAAAATCAAACCCCATTCAACAAGTATGGAAATATTAGTTAGCAGGAATGGGATGAGTTTGTTGAGTAGAAGACGAGCAGTGCTTTGAAGGAGCTCAGTGAAAATATGGTTGAGTTGAACAAGCGGAACAAGTACAAGCTGCGGTTAGGTCTAGGCGAATACAAAAAGAATATTCCGATTTGGAGAGAGACGGAAGCCGAGCTCAACGCGGAAGGAAAACCTGATCCTTTGCCAAACGCCAATGAGCGTACAAGGAATTAGGTATATGATCGCTCCAAGTTAACCGATGAAGGAGAGATTATTATGAAGGATCTCGCGATAGTTGAAGTCATGCAAGCCTTGAAAGGTCCCATCGTGACGCAGACGGAGGCTGATCTGTTTACACTGGAGTATCACAAGGATGAGCTAGCGAAGGCTATTGGGACCAAAGAACATGGTGGTCAAGTACGAGGAGTGTCATCATCGGTAACATGGAAAGAAGGTTTCTCTAAAACATTGTAAGGACCGAAGGCGTACCGAGAGGGGGAGGGGGTGAATCGGTAAGCCGCTCACGAATCCAATTACTTCAAGTTCCATTACTTGAGTCTACCAAGATAAGGAACCTAAGCAATTCTAGTAGGCCAAGACCCTACACATGCTAGTGTACATGATAAGATAAAGTGTGGAAGCCAATCACACTAGCCTATGCAAACCACAAGTCACCCTACTCACTAGAGAACACAAATGCAGAATAGTAAAGAGAGGGTCAAGGAATGCTCATGATTTTTTCCCGAGGTCTCGAAAGGATGGCGCCTTCCCCTAATCCTCGTTGGATCACTCCCGCCGGAGTCCCGGTCCCTCCCGCCATCGAGTGGAGTTCTCACCCACGAGCCTGCAATCAATCCTCGAGTGAAGACACAGTGTGCGTCACCGCTGCACAAAGCACAAGCTCGCCTCCCTCGAGAACTTGTCGGACTCCCCGAGCCGACACGGGCGCTCACGAGTGATGCCCCTTTCAACGACGGGCCCAAACCGTGTACAGACATGTCACGGCCTTCACAACCGATCACGATAGGCTCGATCACTGACACCTAACCAGTCTAGGTCTCACCATAGACAAAGAGTAACAATCTCGATCACACCCTCAAGGACACCCTAGCCTTGGATGTGCAAGATGCTCAAGTTACTCTCACTAGCACTCTCAAGATATGTAATATCTCCTCCTAGTGCTGTCCTCTTTTCCTCTTGTACCTTACCAAATGCTCTCAGGTATTCCATTGGCCAAGAGAGGTCTCCAAGACCCTAGCAACAAAGTTATATAGGCTCCCAACCTAAAACTAGTCGTTGCTCTATGAAATTGTCTTTCTGGACATCCAGACCAGACTGTCCGGTCACTGTCTGACCAGACCGTCCGGTCACTCTGGTCACAGTTCCCAGAACCGTTGGCTTCTCTGTCTAGGCAATTCCTCTGAACTGACCGGACTGTCCGATCACTGGACTAGACCTCTAGTTCACTTTCTCTCTCCAGTCTAGGAGCCTCCGTGAAATGCACCCTCTCTGCCGTTCCTGCATTCCTACTAACCATCCGGTCTGTACAGAGTCTCCTGCTGACAGACTTCTTGCTCCTCGTGCTAAGTCCTGGACAACTCCACATAGTGACCGTACAGTCCGGTCTCCACTGACCTCTCTATCCGGTCTCTATGTCCAGAAGCTGAAACTTGTCGTCCTCGCTTGACTTTGTTTCCTAGCTTCTCCGGTCAGCTCCTTGGCTTCTCCATTGTCACCTAATCCATGTGATTTCACCGAGCAACCTTGCACATCACCGACTAGACATGACCTAAGAGAATGACCTAGACCCTCTTGATAGTCCGGTTTTTCCGATGGACTCAAAGCCCTAACAACTACTCAAGTGTTCCAAACACTTGCACCATAGCTTGTTCTCCACTTTGATCCATCTCCATCAACCCTTGGACTCCATCAAGTTCACAAGCCTCCATGCTTGTGGTCATTGTCATCCATCGCCGAGGCAACCATCATCCATATGATTTATAATAGAGTTAAGAGATGATTCCTACATAGATAACACTCGTGTAGATATTATCCCACAATTTCATACTTGTCATCTATCACTAAAACATCCATACCTCGGGGATCCAATTGTTAATGGTCATGAAGCTTACAATTTCCCCCTTTTTGGTGATTGATGACAACCACTACTTAATTAAAAACTTCAATGAATAAACAACCGGGCTAAACAAGCTACACAAAGATTGAGAGGAACCATAACAACATATGAGAGAAACACATAAGGTCCTACTCAATCAAGCATCATCTAGAGATATAAGGAAAAGAGTGAAGAGCAAACTCTAGATGAAAAATGCATGCATGTCATGGCAATATATTGAATGAAAGCATAAGGATATGCAATGCAAGGCATGAATGACGAGATGCAACAAGTTAGCATGACAAGGCATAGGAATTAAGAACAAGCACTCATCATCATGATATCATACACAGGCATACAAGATAATTAATGAATACAAGCACTACATATGAACAGGAAATAAACCAAGTGAGATCAAAATGAGTCAAGCATTAGCGAATGAAATCCGTGACTCATCACAATCCACAAACATTGAATGTCCTGCCATCTGCAAGGTAGAGGAGTGTGACAGTGAGAAGAACAACGCAAACATAGAGAAGGCTGGCACGGGAGAGAGCTATGTTGAAGAGAAAGTCTATCATGCTCCCCCTGTTGGTATGACCCCTGAGAGTGACAGTCCGCTGGACTGTGCTGTCATCAAAGCTGTGGCTGAGTCGGTAGTTGTTTGTATTGAGGCTGTGCTGAGGGCCCTGGCTGCTGACCTGCTTGTCTCTGGGTCAACTCCGTCATCTGAGTCATCAGGGCTGTAAGTAGTGCAGATTGCTGCCCCTGAATCTCTGCCTGGCTCCTGATGACTTCCATCATCTGACGTCTATCTTCTGAGACATTCTAAATAAACTCTCCTAGTCATCCTGCAAGTGTTGTCACAGTGACAGTGTCCTCAGACTGTGAACCTGTCGGCTAGGGAGGTGCCCCTGTACTGGCTGACTCAGGAACCACCGTCTCTAGCTAAGCTGCCTGCTCGTGAAGTACCGATGACTCCTGCTCCTCCTCTCCTATGTGCTAGCTAGAGGTAGACAGCAATCCTCTGGGGACTCGAGGTGCGTAGCTGGTGGTCACCTCAGGGAAAGCCTCGTACTGCTCCAACATCACTAGGCCCATCCTCCTTAAGAGATAGCAGATGTAGGGGCCGTAGACCAAGTGACGTCCTCCAATCCTCTCAGAGATGACCTCCTCCATCTCTCCAATGAGAAGGTCCACCAATTCGAAAGTCTGCCTCCTCAGAATGGCTGCTACAGCCCACTAGTGTAAGAGTGTGAACTCCTCTCTATAGCCAGACCAGGGTATGATAGTTCTGGTGACTATTCCTCTCAACACCTTGGCCTCTGTAGTGAGCCACGTAGGGCTTCTCTCAAAGCCTAGGGTGTGTGGAGGTGGGAAAGCAATCGACACTAGGTCGTCTGAAGGCAGCTTCCCTCCCTGAGGTCTACCGGGTGGCTCCAGTGTACCATAGGCACTCTTGTAAAGCGGGAAGTCTGAAGCCAAGAGTCCTAGGTTGGTGATCAAGTCCTGCATGGTGACTCGCTGTGGCTGCCCTCTGAACAAGAACCAGAACTCTGAGCAGTCTCTGGCAACCCACAGTGTCACGTAGAACTCGAGGACCATGTCCTCTCTGAACCTGTGTGGAGCAGTAACTAGCTCTGCTAGCCCTAGCAAGTACGTGAAGTACTGCTCCATCTCTGTGCTGGTGGCCCTCCTCATGGCCTCATAACTCATGTACTGCTGCAGCACGAAGACTCTGTCCTTGCCCCTCAGGCTCAGGTAATGTCTCAAACCCTCTCCAATCCTCCTTTGGAGGGGTGTCCAGTACCTCTCTCCAGTAGTGGGGTCTCTAGGGACTAGAACCCACTGCTCAAAAGGCACCAAGCGGAGTACCTTAAGGTCCTTTGCAGGAACCATAAGTATATCTGGCTCTCCGGCTGCCTGTACCTGTCTCTGTAGCCTCCTAGTGCACACTGCACGGGTGCACCTCGGGTCTCCTGCCCGGTGAGCTGTCCTCTGGGGGACAGTCTGCTCAGCCTCCTAGTCGGTCTCTTCAGTCTCCTCCTCAACTAGCTCCTCAGACTCAGACTCTGAGGTCTCCTCTACGGTCTCCTCCTCTGACTCCTCCTCCTGCTGCCTGGAGGATCCCTAATCCGTAGTTCTCGACGATCTCCCCTGACGGGAAACCGGAGTACGCTGCGGCCACGGTGGTGGCACAACTCCCACAGCCAGAGGTACAGTCCTCTGTCTGGTGCTCCTCCTGAGCCCCTGGTCCTCTGCTGGTTGGCTGATCCTCAGACGTGAGCCAGGTGTCCTACGTGACTGCTTCATGGAATCCAAGTGCTGAGCCAACCTCTGGGCTCTCTCTGACTCTGGGTCCAGTCTGGGTCTCTTCTTGGTCTTGGGCTTCTCAAGCATCTTCCCCTTGCCCTTGTCCTATCTTGACCCTGCCATCTGACTGCTACTGCTATCACTACACGCACATAGGTGGAGATGGGATAAGCATAGAGTCCTAATACATCTACAAGCAAAGCACCACTAGGAAAGAATGCGCAATAGAAATCCTAGCACTAAATGAAGGACATGATCACTAGACAATTATGCAAAGTAACAACAGTGATCATCGACTATATGTGGCTGGTGCGAGTCATCTAGTGTATAGTCAAATAATGGCAATGACATCTAACAGTAGGCTAGACAGGAGACAAACCCTAGACATGCAATTAATAGATGAGCAAGAATTTAATTGCATCTAGGTTGAGCCAAATTTCGTAATTGATGCAACTAAACCTAGACAATTAATCTAATTGCAACAATTAAGGGACTTGCTCATAAATAGGGCATACAACGATGAAAGGATTGAATGGCATGATACCCTGGGAGTAGAGATGTTCGAACACCGAAAAACAACTGTCGATCGCCGAGGAACACGAAGAACAGAAAAGATGCACTTATTTTCTTTTTCTCCCTAGCAATCGGTGGTGAGGTGGAGACTTTGGCTAGAGCTCGCGTGGGTGTGCACAGAAGTTGCGAGGGGGAAGCTCGGTGGCAGCACTAAGCACGACGGCGCGGGGAGGCTTTCTTGGGGGCAGTGCAGAAAGCGGTGGTGGCAATGGTAGAGAGGCAGCGCTAGAGCAGAGGCGCGGCTATGGCCTCATAGTTTTCGGAAATGCCAAATGAAAGATTGAGCAAATAAGAACCAAGGCAAATAAGAACCAAAGGGTATGTATAAGCCTTAGTCCATGAACCGCGTGAGTAGATTTAGCCTCGAAGTTCAAAAGAGCTTGCTCAATGGGCATGAAGCATAATTCTTTCCTTTGGTCACACTTATGTTGATGTAATCTCATATAGAACATGAGGCACAAATATCTCCAAATGTGACAAGCCTCCTTTGTGTTTCCTATATGATGCATGCAACAAGCAATTTACATATGCAATGAAAGTAAACATGCCATGTGAATGCAAGAAATATTAAAAACACAATATAAAGGAAACCTAACAATGTCAAGTTTGAACCCTTCCCAAGCTTACTCACTATAAGCCATGCCCTTGCCTTGAGAGAAGTCAAACCACCATCTCAAGCACTCCCCCTTGCTTATAGCTATCTTGGATGGGTTAGACATTGACTAATTTTTATGTATTTTTCTTTTAGTTATTTACACATGCATGGATGCAAAGCATACTAGTCACAAAGGAGTCCTAATTACCATGCAGTGCAAGAGAAAGAAAAACACACTACAACTACAAAGAACAAACACGGTTAACTCCCTCATGAGTAGATAGGTCGTTGAGGTCCATGTCACTTGTGGTGGACTTTACATGATCTTCATAAAAGCACTCGGTCCACCACCACCACCATCTAGGTCTTGTTCTTGGGCACCCACTTGTACGTAGCCGACCTCTCAAGATCAACAATGCACTTAGGCACCCATATGCTATTGACCTTCCTTTTCTTGTTATGTGGTCCCAAGGCCTTAGCTTTCACCATGCCATCCATGTTCCTAAAAGTCTTGAAATGTGTGTTCTCATGGAACAAGTTAGCGTTAGGCAAAACAATGGAACTTCTCACCATGGGACAATCCTTGGTGGTGTGGCCATCCTTGCAACACCTCTCGCAGTATTAGTCATCGGCGAGAAGGGGTTTGATCCATGCGGGGATGGAATCAGTCATCCCTACAATGTCGACGGCGGCGGGATATGAGCCAAGTCCCAGGTGGGAGACATTGTTCACAAGGTTCCTCCCAAGAATCTCCCCTTGGATGGCTCTACCACGTGTGAGCCTCTCAAAGCCGTCCATCACCATCTTCCTCTCTTCCTTGAGCTTGTGATAGTCCTCTAAAACAAATGGCTCAAGAGAATAAACCTTGACCAAGGTGGTTAGTTCATCACACATAGTAGAAGCATCACTCTTTGATGAACTAGAGGAGGGAGAGGCAAGGTTTTCAATGTCGATGGCCTTATAAGTGATCTCGAGGGCCTTGTACTTCTCATGAAGCTCTACATGATCACCCTTGAGCTTGTCATAACTCTTGTAGCTCTTGAAGGCGGTGATCTTGCCAAGTATTTCCTTCATGGTCTTGGTCTTGATGTCACCTTGCAAGATGAAGGTAATGATGGACTCATACTTGGGGTCTTTGAATAGCCTCAAGAATCTTCTTATCACCTCAACGGGCTTCATCTTGAAATCATCCCCAAGTGCATTGATCTGCTCCAGTAGTACATGAAAACGAGAATGAACAGTGTTAGCTCTCTCATGTGGCAATCTAGTGAAGTTATCATACTTGTTCTTCAGCATATAGTATCTTTCCTCTTTGACATCACTGGTGCCCTCATAGACCCCCTGAATCTTAGTCTAGATACCATGTGCTAAGGAACTAACATCTAGCTAAGCGAAAACATCCAAAGAGATGCAAGCAAACAAAGCATTCTTGGCCTTAGCATTACACTCAATGTAGTTAGGCTCAAGTAGGTTCGCATCCGCATCAGAATCATGAGTGACAGTCCATATCTCTGGATCAAGGGACTGAAGATAGGCTTGCATACGAGCCTTCCAATAAGCATAGTCCTCACTATTGAATATGGGAACACTCCCCGCTGTTCCTTGCATCCTTACTCAAGGTGGTGAAGCCTCAAAGATGAGCACTTGGCTTTGATACCACATGTAAGGACCGAAGGCGTACCGAGAGGGGGGGGGTGTATCGGTAAGCCGCTCACAAATCTAATTACTTCAAGTTCCACTACTTGAGTCTAACAAGATAAGGAACCTAAGCAATTCTAGTAGGACAAGACCCTACACATGCTAGTATACATGATAAGATAAAGTGCGGAAGCCAATCACACTAGCCTATGCAAGCCACAAGTAACCCTACTCACTAGAGCACACAAATGCGGAATAGTAAAGAGAGGGTCAAGGAATGCTCATGATTTTTTCCCGAGGTCTCGAAAGGATGGCTCCTTCCCCTAATCCTCGTTGCACCACTCCCACCAGAGTCCCGGTCCCTCCCGCCACCAAGTGGAGTTCTCGCCCACGAGCCCGCAATCACTCCTCGAGTGAAGACACAGTGTGCGTAACCGCTGCACAAAGCACAAGTTCGCCTTCCTCGAGAACTTGTCGGACTCCCCGAGCCGACACGGGCGCTCACTAGCGATGCCCCTTTCAACGGTGGGCTCAAACCGTGTACAAACGTGTGACGGCCTTCACAACCGATCATGATAGGCTCGATCACTAACACTAGGTCTCACCATAGACCAAGAGTAACAATCTAGATCATACCCTCAAGGACACCCTAGCCTTAGATGTGCAAGATGCTCAAGTTACTCTCACTAGCACTCTCAAGATATGCAATATCTCCTCCTAGTGCTCTCCTCTTTTCCTCTTGGACCTTACCAAATGCTCTTAGGTATTCCACTGGCCAAGAGAGATCTCCAAAACCCCAGCAACAAAGTTATATAGGCTCCCAACATTAAACTAGCCGTTGCTCCATGAAATTGCCTTTCTGGACATCCAGACCGAACTGTCCGGTCGCTGCCTGACCGGACCGTCCGGTCACTCTGGTAACGGCTCCCAGAACTATTGGCTTCTCTGTCCAAGCAATTCCTCTAAACTGACCGGACTGTCCGGTCACTGGACCGGACCGTCTGGTCCACTTTATCTCTCCAGTCTAGGAGGCTTCGCAAAATGCACCCTCTCTGACGTTCCTGCACTCCTACTGACCAGACCGTCCGGTCCGTACAGAGTCTCCTGTTGACACACTTCCTGCTCCTCGTGCTAAGTCCTGGAGAACTCCACATAGTGACCGTACAATCCGGTCTCCACTGATCCCTCTGTCCGGTCTCTACGTTTAGAAGCTGAAACTTATCGTCCTCGCTTGACTTTTTTTCTCGGCTTCTCCGAACAGCTCCTTGGCTTCTCCACTGTCACCTAGTGCATGTGATATCACCGAGCAGCCATGCACATCACCGACTAGACATGAACTAAGAGAATGACCAAGACCCCCTTGATAGTTCGGTTTTTCCTATGGACTCGAAGCCCTAACAACTACTCAAGTATTCCAAACACTTGCACAATAGCTTGTTCTCCGCTTTGATCCATCTCCATCAACCCTTGTACTCCATCAAGTTCACAATCCTCCATGCTTGTGGTCATTGTCATCCATCACCAAGGCAACCATCATCCATATGATTTATAATAGAGCTAACAGATGATTCCTACATAGACAACACTCGTGTAGATATTAGCCCACAATTTCATAGTTGTCATCTATCACCAAAACATCCATACCTCGGGGATCCAATCATCAATGGTCATGAAATAGGACTTCCCTGTGTGCCTGTGTGTGGGTGTGTTCGATTATCTCCTTAGAGATGAAATAGGACTTCCCTTTTATACCTCATGGGAGTCGAACCCATTTATAGAGAGAGAAAGAGAGATTCCTACATGTGTGGAGTTGGTGAAGCCGTGCTGGAGAAGGTGAAGACCTTGGTCGGAGGTGTAGCCTTCAGTCCTCATAGGCCCCATCGTCCCCATCTTGCATCAAGGGGCACTGTGTCCGGGTGTGCCCCCGTTTTCCATCATCACGTTGAGCCCTCCTTTTTTCCTATAGATGGCGTGCTCTGCCATATGTGAGGTGGTGTAGCATGGGTGTTGTCACGTTGTTCAAGCTAGGTTCAATCGGCTTGTCCATCAGACCGTCCTACATCATCGCTACTGGGGGTGACATCGAATGATAGCAGCGCAGTGAGCCTTGCCATGCCTGCCATCGTCAGCCGGCACTAGTGACGATGAGAGCAGCAGGTAGGGAGTGATTTGACTCCGTGATACTGTGCACTTGAGCTGGGTTCGACAGTTAAGGCGGGGTAGTTGGTAGTTGTTGACCATTGTCCCACTCGACCCCCTCATCGGGGGTCGATGCGTCGGGTTGTGCTTGTTTGGCCCTGTTGGGAGTGGGGATCCATCCTGTCCTAGCAGGGCAATCGAGTTTCTCCACCCGCTATTTCCGGCTAGGTCAGTGATTCACCGAGCCATCCTATCTTCGGGCGGGTCCCATCGATGAGAATTGACAGGGGCTGAGCTTATCCGGTGGTCCTGATCCATCTTACTGTCATTACGATCGAGGCAATGGTGTATCGCTTTGTCCTTAACCTTGAGGTGATAATATGGGGCGAGCGGCTGAGTTATCCAGCTTAGGTAAGCGAGCTGTATCTAGGCCTCATGGTCGGACCCGTCTTGCCTCGACCTCTCGGGGGGTCAAACGTATCATGGCGGGCCTTTGACCCCCCAGTGTTCGAGCGGATCACGTCCGGACTTCAACCCCTAGAGGGTCGACTGAGTTGGGAGAGGTGTGGCCCTTGCTTCCGAGATTCGGCTGGCGCGGGGGATTCCCTTCATCGGAGCCACGTGGGGGATGCCTTGATGGGCCCGCTGTCTCAGATATTGATGGGCCTCTGAGTGGTGCCATGTGGCACCCCTGGTTTTTGCCCTCAACAGTAGCCTCCAAGCCCCCGAGTGAATTGGAGAATCCTTTGGGGGGTCTTAGTACTGATATTTTCGGATAGTGTGAAGTTGGTTCCTTGTCGCCAGATTTTCCAAAGAGGTGCGCACGAGCGCACTCGACGAGTGTAGCCCCTAAGCCAGAGGGTGAGTCTCAGGGACTTGTGCATTGGCTTGATTCAGTGTGAGACGGTTAGCCGGCTCTTCGGATAGGGTGCGCACAAGTGCACCCGTCTGGTGTAGCCCCCGAGCCAAGGGACAAGCCCGGATGGACTCGTTCTTTGGCTTTATTCATTTGAAGTGGTCACGAGAATGCTGTCGCGCCCGAGTCCCTCGGGTTCTGCACCCTGGGCTGAGTAGATGGTTTGGAGTGTTGCAAAAGAGGGTTTGTCCGTAGCGCCCTCATGACGGGACAAGTCTTCTTATCCTAAAAAGATGAGACATGGCGCTGTCGAGATGGTAGGTTTTCGTCTTCTTTTGGCGTGTGATGTGTAAGGGTATCTTTAAGGCGATCATAGGCTACCGCCGTCTTATCTTTTCTCACTTTGAAGCCTCCTTTCCTCTCAGATTTGGTTACATCCCTGAGTCGGTGCGACTTGGTGAGCTCCATACGGAATATCCTGGTGCCGGCATGGCTGCCGGAGATGGCTGCCTGTCGGGCATTGGGGATGAGAATGAGGGCGAGGATGATGGTCCGAAGTTGCACGGCCCAGCACTCCTCGTCGGCAGCTAAGGTGGTAGGGCGGAGGGCAGTCCAACATTTTATGAAGAGGTCATCGCTACAGTCGCCACGTGTAGTGAAGGTGGTGAGCCAGGGGTTTGAGTCCTGTAACCTCTACGGGTTGCCGATACTCGACGAGAAGTTAAGGGCCCTCCTATGGGAGGTCTCTATGGTTTCTCGGCCGCTCCCCTATGCGCCTTTGGTAGCGTCAGTAAGGATGGGGGAAGGGAGAGGTGTCGCACAGGCCCTCTTGCTCCTGTGGGGACCCTAGTCCCCATGATCAGCAACATTTGCGTCATCAAGGCACATATAATCTACTTGCTTTGTTGATAGGAGGGATTCTCTGCTTTCAAATGAGGGCATCTTTCCCGTGACATCGAGGCATTACAGCTGCTTCTCCTAGAACATGCTCGCCAAGGTGCGGGTGCCGACTCCTATCGTAGCAAACCTTGTGCGGTCAATTTTTATTTTTCTCTTTCTTGTATTTTGCAAATAGTAATATTTGTTTGTAACAGATTTTTGTAAAAATCGATCCTGATTTTTGCGCATCAATAAAGAGATGTGCTGGTGCAATCCCGTCATTGGATTTCTATTCACAATGCTTGCTCTTGAGTCCCTGCTTGACGCAGCCGAACTAGTTGAGCAACCATTTTGGCTTCGTTGTGTTCTCCTTCTGTACCTCGTTCCTGAGGTGGAGGAAAGAGCCGGACCGCACTTTCGCCTAGATAGTTGAAGCGCGGTGCTCATTGACCTGCTATCGGGTTCGTTCGAGTGAAGCCCCCGGTTCCCTGTCGATAGGGTACCAGTGAACCAGCTGGTAGTTGGCTTCATAAATATGTCTTTCTGACCTGACTGGTTTCCCCGACCATTCGATAGGTTGTAGCGGCTAGCTGACTCTCTTCGGGGAGATACCAAAGGATTGGTCAAAATGGGACTCAATGCGACTCCGTGATGTCCTAATTTTTTGGGGGTCAGGGTGTTGGCCGCTAGGTGTGCCGATCGCTCGTGCCCCTCGCTCTTGTCTCGTGCGTGCTTAAGACTAGAGGAAAGATCTTTTGGGAGCAAAAAACGAAGGACTTTGGGCAGATGGCCCCGCTCCCTTAAGACTAGAGGAAATAAAAGCGGGCACGGGATTTCAATTGGTTCCGAACTGTCTTCCCACTGCCCGAGGCAAGGGTGGCACGTTTACCTTGTGCATGCATCGTGGTGGCCCCGGTTGCACCATCGCGTCGCCTCATCTCCCATATTGTGGCGATCGTGGGCGCGTTTTCTCTGCTCAATTAATGGGGTTAGTGGGGCCACCACGCCAGGGCGCCGTGGGGAGGAACGGAATCCATAGAATCATGGGAGATATGGAGAGAATGGTGGAGGACATGGCAAGATTTAAGTCACGGGTAATGCAGTGGGGAGTTAAACTCCTTACCTCAGGTGAGTCATGGTTGGGCCCTGCTATCAAATTGGAGGGCAGTTTCAGGGCACGCCCCTTATATAAGTCCGGCCCTGGTTGTGTCCCCCCCCCCCCCCTCTTCTTCTTCTAGCCTTCACGCCTTCATGCATGCAGCCTCTCTCGGCAATTGTCACCGTTTCATTGTGGTTGCCTTTTCGTCAGCCATGTCTATGTTTACTCGATCCATGGTGATGAAGAAGGAGCTGGAGGCACTCGTCCATGCCGGGCTCCAAGTGCCCCACACTGATGCGAGGGGATGTGTGGTGCCGGGAAACAGGATTCAGTCGGAGCCCCCATAGGGTTATGTGGTGTCGTTCGTCCCCATGACCGTGGGCTTGGGAGGTTAGCACATGACTTCCTCCGCGCGCTGTTGTTCCACTACCGTGCAGAGCTGTAGCATCAGAACCACAATGGGGTCCTACACATCTCGGCCTTCGTGGCCTTGTGCGAGGGGTTCCTAGGGATAGCGCCCAACTTCAACTTGTGGTGCCACTTCTTCCTCGTATCCTGCATCCGGCGTAAGATTGAGGTTGACACCTTCCTCTGCAATATTGGGTATGTCGGCATCTGACTCCACGGGGAACGTGTGGCAGAGTTCGTCCAGATGCCCACCCTGACAAATCACGGGGGGTGACACAAGAGGTGGTTCTACTTGCGTAATGACGAGCTCCATCCCCTTCCTGCTTACACCGATCGGGACATCGCTGTAGCCAAATCCTACTGGAACTGGGGGAAGTGGAAGCAGGGCGAGTTGTGCATCAGGGATGCCCTCGTCGCGATCGCTCATCTTAAGTTGTGCGGTCTTGGCGGTGCCGGGATCGTTGGGTGGTTCTACATGTGGTTGTTTGAGTCACTGTCGGCCCATCGCCTCTCCATGTTCTAGGTCGGGGAGAGCGACCGTGTCGTGCTAGACAACGTGATGGTGGAGGAGTTACTGCCTGATGCCAAGGTCACGAAACGGGTGAGAGCGACACTGGGATCTTCTGCTTGGCCCTGGCCCATTCCAGGCGGGCCGATGATGCATTTGAACCCTTAGGCGGTCGACGTGGTAAGTGGGCCTATTTTTTCTCTTGCATTCTTTGGCCCTCCAGCTATTGCGGCTGTTGGTGTCACCTTAGTGCTCGTGCCCTCAACCCCAGTGGACACGTTTCATCCAGACTCCTCACCTCTGGCTGTCGAAGGACCAGCCCCTATGGACCGCTAACTATTTTAGGAATGTGGAGCAGCGGGATACCAAGAGGAAGGCGAGAAAGAAGAAAGACGGTGACATCTTGGCAACGCAGGTGAAGTAGGAGAGCTCGTGGCGTCAGCAGGCGCTATGGGAGCAGAAGGACCTACGAGGGGAGAACCCGGACACCTTGTCGATCGCCTCAACGGAGGAAGAGGACGAGGATGAGGATGATGACGTGTCTAACGGTGGGGAGGCCGTTATTAAGTTTGTTGACTATGTGGACAGAAGGGATGGCGACGACGGCGTCAGCAGTGACGACGACGATGACGACGACCGCGGTGGCGATTTTGGCCTGGCAGCCGGGCTCGGCTATGTGTCATTCGCGCGTCCGACCCTAGGGGCGGGATCATCTTTGGTCTCGCCGCCACCCCCCGGGTCAGGGGCCTTTGTGGGTCCTTGTCTGGTCGAAGAAGTGGCATTGAGTCGGTCGGCCTCGTCGGAGGGTCCCCGCTCGCTGACGCCCGCTGAGGGCCCCGGTTGGGAGCGGCCCTCACCGGTGAGGTCCCCTATCGAGGGAGTGGTCGAGCCAGTGGCACGAGTGTAGGAGGTCGAGCCAGTGGTCGAGCTAGCAGCACGACGTCTCTTCTGGTTATCAACTGTCCTAAGACGATTGACCTCACCGAGAAGACTAATCCCTGCCTACAAATCAAAAACACAAGCAAGAACAAAGAAGAATGCAACACAATTGTAGATGTATGATGAATCTCACGAAGTTAGGGTCTCACAAACCGTGATGACGGCAAAACTATTATGAACAGAATAATCTAAGCAAAACTAGAATCCTAATGGTGCGGTGGAGGCTGTATATGAAGACCCTAGGGTTGTGCAAGTCCCTCTGGACATGCCCCTAATTGGGCTCAACTAGATACAAAGCCCAAAGGCCAAAAACAGGCGACACAGCACCGAAACAGATTCTGGACCCTCTCTTGTTTTGACAATTCCCGATGACTCCGGATAAATTTTGACATGATACTGATGGCATTAGAAAGGTATTATTCTTATCTTTCCGTGTATATGTAGAATGTCCAAATCCGAGTCCGTATGCGTCCTGGGCATCCGTTTTAGTGCAGACTGGTCCTGGGCCCCGAAACAGACTCAAAGTCGGTTTTGGTTGGGCCTCCACCTTGGCCTCCACATCCTTGCTGGTCCTCCACTTCTCCAAGTCCTTCTCCCATCATCTCCTGGTCCTCTCCATGGTTCCTAATTACAATATAATCATTAGGTAGCAAACCATTCTCAAAAGTGACATATGATGAAGAACATAGGAACGAGCTCACCTCTAAATTTAGTCGTCGTCCACGAGCTCTAGTCATTGGACCTTGCAAGTCCAGAATTGGAGGAGTGTTGCATGTATCCTTAGGAGTGATGTCCTCATCATCCTCTCCCTCTTGAAGCAATAGAGGAGGCACTACTAGCTGGTACCTGCACAGAAGTTTTACATGAGCACATAGAAGATGCAGGGGCTGATCTTGGGGCTGTAGAAACAACATTGGTTTCCTTGGTAGCTGATGGTGTGGGCAGCCAGAAAGATGGCCTGGGCAGCCCCGAAGTCCCCATCGAGTGTGGGGGGTAGGAGTTCCTCGACTTGCTGTACTCCTCAAAAGCCTGGAAAAGTCCCTGTGATTCTTTCTCTGCAAGCATAGCATACTGGAAACACTGGGTGAGGGTATAATATTCTTTATAATCAAGGATGTCCTGAATATCTTTTGTTAAACCAGAATAAAAGTGACAAATCTGATCCTCTACTTTTTCAACTACAGCACAACGAATCAAACCCTTCGGAAGCTCACTAAAGTACTCCTGAACAGTTTTATCTCCTTGTTCTAAATGCAGCAGTTTATTATGAATCTCTCTATAAAAAGAAGGAGGAACAAAACGATCATGCATTGCTACCTTAAGTTCTTCCCAAGTAGTAAGCAAATCAGTTTCAACAGCTAGACCACTCCACCAAACAATAGCAAAGTCCTTAAACTGACTAGTAACTTGTCTAACTCTATATTGTTCAGGAACAAGATGGGCATTAAATTTTTGTTCTACAGTCATCTCCTAATCAAGATAAACATCACCATCATACTGACCCGAAAATGAAGGAATTGAAAACTTAATTTTAGCATACGGGTCATCTGGAGCATAGTTACCGTGTGGACGACGATTGTAGTTATGGAAACCGCCCATACCTTGAGTATTACGGGGCAAATGACATCGTAATCTTGTGGTCCTTGTAGCTGACCTATCCACGATGCCATTAGCCTTATACACCGTGTCTTCACCATGGACGTCTTCAACGTTGATGTTATTGGTGTTCGTATTATTGGTCTTGGGAGCGGTCTCCAATACGACAACCTGATTGGTTAACTTAGATACCCGCTTCTCCAACCACTCGATGCTTTCTCCAATGTGAAGCTTGCTGACCGCATCAGTAACGGCTCTGGTGATTGTCTTTGCCAAATGACTCTGAGCAGCTTGCAAAGCCTTCTCGAGCTGCTCTTGGCTCATGCACTCAGCAAATTATGAGGGTGAAACCATCTCTCCGTTGTCACTTCCTGCCATCACAAACACCAAAATAGGAAACAAACAGTGAAGGTTATCCCTACAAAACAGCTAAGTAGCGGTGCCTCTCAACACAGCAAAAGGAAACTCCTTACAAAGCTCTTACAAAGTTCTGAAAAGCAAAGCAAAGGATACCAAGGAGATGTGTTCCACGATTGCAAGGGTCACAAAATAACCTATGTGCTGTCCAGAAGAAATATGTAGAGCTAGAAAAGGCCAAATATAAATATGTGACTAGCACATAAATCAAAAATAGATAGTAAAGCTGAATAAGTGACCAAGTAACTTGTCCCTAGTTGCTGGTCTAAGTATGTCCTAGAACAGTAGTGATAGGAAAGTAGAAACAAGGAGACAAAGGCACACAGGCGATAACAGGGGGCTAAGTGTAAAACAGCCAAATCCAGAAATTTCAAGGGGCTAGATGTAGCACTAGTAGAAATCCAAAAAATTTTAATTTTATTTTATTTTTTTAATATTTTTCTCCAACTCACTAACAATGTGGGAGAATCCATAGAAAATTTCAGCTCAAACAGAGCTAGGATGTGGCCTACAGAAAATCTTGAAATTACAGAAAACGTCGGGTTTAAACTTGAATGAATTTTTTCTTTATCTTCCTGATTTTTTTTGAATTTTTTGACGAGGGCACACAACGTGTAGCCAAGTGTGGGTATGCTCAACTTTGGGTCAAGAATCTCCTGTAAAAATTTCAGCCAAAACAGACAACCGAGCGAAAAGTTAATGCCCGTTTTACCGAAGGGGGGTCGGAGTCGGTTTTCCAGAAATCCGAGTCGGGTTTGGGGTCGGGTTTGGAATCGGATAGGATTTTTTTTTTGGCGGCGTGGAGAAAGTGGAAAGTGGAATTTATGGGGATTGGTTCGGGGTGTTGACGGTGTGTTTAGGGTGGGATTAGGGTGGGTCTAGGCTAGGTGTGTTGATGAATCAACCCTAGCACAAAAAGCCAACAAAGCAGAGGATAGTGAAGGGGATGGCGGCTAGGGTTGCAAGGGAAACACTACTGATCACAAAAAATACAAACTAAACCAGCGACTAAACAAGATGGGACACAAACTCAACGCCATGGACTCTGAAATTGAAATATGCAAATGCTAAACACGTGGTTATGGGCGGAGGGGGAAAAAAAATTTGGGCTTTTCTGTGGACGATAGGATGAACACAAAATGAAATTAACTAAGGGTAGTGCGAACCTGATGGTACACCTAAAGCTCTGATTACCACTTGATATGGACAAGGGTTCCCGATCTTCCGAAAGGTTCTGGATACGTTAATTTGGTCGGAGGCGACACACAAATTGATCCGATTTTAGAACAGCATGTCCTAAACCCTGCAATCACAGCACGACGTCTCCTCTGGTTATCAACCGTCCTAAAATGATTGAACTCACCGAGAAGGCTAATCCCTGCCTACGAACCAAGAACACAAGCAAGAACATAGAAGAATGCAACACAATTGCAGATGTATTATGAATCCCACGAAGTTAGGGTCTCACAAACCGTGATGACGGCAAAACTGTTATGAATAGAATAATTTAAGCAAAACCCGAACCCTAATGGTGCAGTGGCGGCTGTATATAAAGACCCTAGGGTCGTGCAAGACCCTCTGGACACACCCCTAATTGGGCTCAACTAGGTACAAAGCCCAAAGGCCAAAAACAGGCGACACAGCACCAAAATAGATTTTGGACCCTCTCTTGTTTCGAAGATTCCCGATGACTCCGGATGAATTTTGACATGAGACAGATGGAATTGGAAAGTTCTTATTCTTATCTTTCCGTGCATATGTAGAACGTCCAAATCCGAGTCTGTATGCGACTTGGGCATCCGTTTTAGTGCAGACTGTTCCTGGGCCCCGAAACAGACTCGAAGTCGGTTTTGGTTGGGCCTCCACCTTGGCTTGCACGTCCTTGCTGGTCCTCCACGTCTCCAAGTCCTTCTCCCATCATCTCCTGGTCCTCTCCATGGTTCCTAATTACAATATAATCATTAGGTAGCAAACTATTCTCAAAAGTGACATATGATAAAGAACATAGGAACGAGCTCACCTCTAAATTTAGTCGTCGTGCAAGAGCTCTAGTCATTGGACCTTGCAAGCCCAGAATTGGAGGAGTGTTGCCTATATCCTTAGGAGTGATGTCCTCATCAGATGCCGCCACTGAAGCGAGGGCACGCAATGCTACGAGGGCAGCGGTGAACTCTGGTGCGCACGTGTCGACGGCGGAAGCTGCAAGCACCGGCTGTGGTGCTTCGTATGGCAGCGCGCACGGGCTCACCGAGCCCAATGCGGGTGACGGGGCTGCCAGCACCACGACTGCTGGGGTCGCTGGCACTGTGCCTTGCACCATTCTGGTTGTCCCTCTAATGGAGGCCGAGCTCACGCTCGTCGGAGAGGAGCTCAGGATGATGAAGAGTTTGTGTGACCCTGTCGGACTTGAGGTCCTTGCTGCGTGTCGGGTGCTGAAGCTTGAGTGCAAGGCCTCGTTTGTCTCGGGCCTGGGAGTCT
This sequence comes from Eleusine coracana subsp. coracana, assembly GCA_032690845.1. NCBI lineage: Eukaryota > Viridiplantae > Streptophyta > Magnoliopsida > Poales > Poaceae > Eleusine > Eleusine coracana. Next base: position 20,506,441 of record CM064418.1, on the reverse strand, counting down.
TGGCTGCCACTCGACAGGAATTAGGGGAGGAACGTCATCGTGGCGTGGAGCTAGGCGCGAAGGTGGCGGAGCTGAAGTCCTCTCTGGAGCAGGCCAAGAATCAGCTGGGCAGGGCGGAGCACGACCTCACCTCCCCTCGAGAGGAGCAGGACGAGGCCGTGGCATGGGCTGCGTCTAGTGCTGTAGAAGTCGAGGCACTCAATGTTGCGCTTCAGCAAGAGAAGTCACGCTGCAAGGAGGCGGACCGGGCAGCAATGGCCTCCGTCGAGGCGGCGGCCGACTACCTGGTGCAACTATAGAGTTCCCACCAGAAGGAAGCAGGTAATTTCTCCCTGTTGTTTCCAACTTATGCAGGCTCGTAGCTTCTTGTCTTTGGTTCGTTGACCTCCATCGGCCTTGAATAGATCTGGAGTTGAAGATGGCAGCGATGGAGCACTCTCTCCATCAGGTGGTCGAAGAAAAGGACGCATTGCGCGCCATGATGGGACGGGCCACTCGAGAGCTCCAAGTGGATCTGCCTCCTAGCGCTGCTCTCGCTGAGTGGGTCGGAGTCTTGATGACCGCAGGTCACGAATGGATCAGACAGGACGTGCGCTTCGGCGTACGCACTGCCTTCAGCGTGTTTGCGACCCACTTCGACTTAGAGGAGGTCGAGTTCAAGGCGGTGAGCGCAAGCCATGTCAAGGGACATTCTCCTAAGAAGTTATAAGCGATCTGGGCCCGTACCAATCCTCAGGCCGACGTCCTGGCAGGTGGGGGATAAGGAGTAATTAGTCAGAGTTTAGTTTTTTGGCTAGCGGTTCATCATGCCCGTGTAAAGTTTGAACTCACGCTCGTTTAGTTTTGCTGCCTCGTGGTGGCCTTAAATAGTTTTAGTTCCTGTTATTAAACTACTTTGTGTGCTCGGCCTCTTGTCTCTCCTATTGTGGCTCACAAAGTCTGACCTCCAAGTGTTTTAGAAGTTTAGTCTTGCCGGTGATCGCCGTTGTCATGGCCACTGGAACAAGCACAACGTTGCATCGTCCGACCGGCTTGACTGTGAACTCCTTTTCTCATGAGTTACTTTGTTTGCCAGTGTAGTGAGACTCGAGATCGAGAAAGGTAGAAAAAAGAAGGAAGTTTTTCCGAGAATAATAAGAGGCGCAGCCGCATGGGCCTATTGTGCCTTTCTAGCCCCTGAGTGACGATTGACCCCTTGGTAGGGGTCGGGTGTCACTTAGGAGGGAGCGAGGTGTGCGAAGATTACGTGAAACAGGGAGATAGGGGTAGATTTTACGTAGTTGTAAGATGTTCCATGCGTTCTTTAATTCTTCGGCCTCCACGGTCTTGAGCTTGTAGGTTCCGAGGTGGATTACTTGAGAGATGACATATGGTCCTTCCCAGGGTGGTGAGAGCTTGTGCCGACCTCTATTGTCCTAAACCCTGCATAAAATAAGGTCGCCTACAAGGAGACTCCTGTCCCTTACATCTCGATCGTGGTAGCGGTGGAGTGCTTGCAGGCACTTAGCCGAGTGGAGCAACACGACATCTGGCACCTCGTCTATTTGATCCATCGCGTCCAGGAGTGCCGCCTCGTTGCCTTGCTCGTCGTACGCATGCACCCGCACCGCGATGTAGTCTAGGTTCGTGGGTAGGATTGCCTCAGACCCGTAAACCATGAAGAAGAGCGTGAAGCCTGTCGCGCGACTTTGGGTCATGCGCAGGCTCTTGAGTAAGGCATGGAGTTTGGCCGCCCACCGTCTGCTGAACTGCTTCAAGCGGTTAAAGATGACAGTCAGGTCAAAAATCCAAGGCTTCAACCCTTGGAGTATCATGCCATTCACTCGCTCGACCTGGCCGTTCGTCATAGGATGGGCGACGGTAGCCCAGTCGGCACGAATGTGGTAGTTGTCATAGAACTTCAGGAACTTCTTTCCCATGAACTAAGTTCCATTATCCATAATTATGGAGTTAGGGACTCCAAATCGATGGATGATATCAAGGAAGAATTCAACCACTTCCTCGGATCGGATTTTGTCTACCGGGCATGCTTCGATCTACTTGGTGAACTTGTCAACCGTGACAAGCAAGTGGTTGTAACCCCCGGGCGCTTTCTTGAATGGGTCGACCAGGCTAACCCCCAGACCACGAAAGGACACGTGAGGGGGATCATTTGAAGGACATGTGCTGGCAGGTGCATTTGGTGGGCATAGTACTAGCAACCTTTGCAGGTTTTGACTATTCGGATCGCGTCGCGCATAGTAGTCGGCTAGTAAAAACCTTGGCGAAACATGTTACCCATGAGGGTTCAAGCCGTGGTGTGATGATCATAGACACCCCCCCCTCATGGATGTCGACGAGCAGCTTGATGCCTTCCTTTATGCGGATACAACGTTGAATGACTTTGGTGACGCTGCACTTGTAAAGCCCTCCGTTGATTAAGATGAAGGACTTGGCACGCCGATAGAGTCATTTGGCTTCAGTCCTATCAATAGGAAGCGTGCCCCGAGCCAAGTACTCGATGTACGAAATCCTCCAGTCGTCCGGGAGCTTAGCAAGTGCCCGAGCCAAGTACTCGATGTACGAAATCCTCCAGTCGTCCCCGAGCCAAGTACCCCTAGATCGTCCGATTGGTCGTACGGCTCACACGAGTCAACTGATCAATCGATATCGACCCTCGGGTTGGGGTCGACGGGGTTGCTTGAACCTTCCTTGGGCCCCGTAGGCTCCTTGGGCCCCACCAAAGGCTGGAACTAGTCATTTGTGAAGATCCTCGGGAGAATCTGCTCTCAACCAGATGCCATCTTGGCCAATGCATCCGCCGCCTCATTGAGGTGTTGTGGGACACGCTTCAGCTCTAGACCATCGAATCTATTTTCGAGTCTTCGAACTTCCTGGCAGTAGAGTGCCATGGTGTCGATTTGATAGCTAGATTCCTTCATGACTTGGTCGACCACGAGCTGGGAGTCGTCCTGGATCTGTAGCCGTCGGATACCCAGCTCGACGGCGATCTTGAGGCCACTCACAAGTGCCTCGTATTCGGCAACATTATTTGAAGCGGAGAAATCTGAGCGAATCTCGTATTTCAAACGTACCCTATATGGAGACATGACGACAAGACCGATACCTGCACCTGTCTGAATGAGTGATCCATCGAAGTACATGACCTAGTACTCCTAATCGACTGGAGCGGGAGGGAGTTGTGCCTCGGTCCATTCCACGACGATGTCAACCAGAACCTTAGAGTTGATGGCTGCCTAAGGTTGGTACGTGATGTCGTGACCCAACAACTCGATCGCCCACTTAGCGACCTTGCTCGCTGAGTCCCTGTTCTGTATAATTTCACGAAGCGAAAAGGAACTTACGATGTGTATCAGGTGGGAGTCGAAGTAGTGCTGGAGCTTGCGCCTTGCGACCATCACCGCGTAGAGGATCTTGAGGATCTGTGGGTACCGGGTCTTCGAGTCAGACAGGACTTCATTGACGTAGTAGACGGGGTGCTGGACTTTGAGGGTGAGCCCTTCTCTTTTCCCACTTGACTACAAGTGCCGAGCTCACAACCTGAGTCATTGCCACTATGTACAGTAGCAGCACCTCTCCTGAGAGCGGGGGTGGGTGTCAGCACCGGTACGCTGCTCAAGATGCGCTTGACCCCATCAAGAGCGGACTGCACCTCGGAGGTCCACTCGAACCAGTCGGACTTCTTCAAAAGGTTGTACAATAGGAGCACTCTCTCGCCGAGGCGCGAGATGAAGCGGCTCAGCACTGCCACACAACCCGTAAGCCATTGAGCCTTTTGAGGTTCTAAACCGGGCCCATCTGCTTGATTGAAGAAATCTTTCTAGGTTGGCCTCGATGCCACGTTTGGAAATGATGAACCCGGGATGCATGCCTCTTGGGACACCGAAGACGCACTTCTCCGGGTTAAGTTTGACACGTTCACACGCAGCTTGGCGAAGATGCGCTCGAGGTCAGCCACGAGGGTGTTAGCCCTTTTGGTCTTGACAACGATGTCATCCACATAGGCCTCGATCGTGAGGCCGATCAGATGATCGAAACACCATTGCATGCAGCACTGAAAGGTTGCAGTTGCGTTCTTAAGCCCAAAAGGCATCATTACCTAGCAGTAAGAGTTGAATGGTTTGATAAAAGATGTCACGAGTTGATCGGATTCTTTCATCGCAATTTGGTGATACCCTGAGTAGGCATCCAGGAAGAGAGGGTTTCGCACCCCACCGTCGAGTCAACTATCTGGTCTATGCATCGCAAAGGAAAAGGATCCTTCGGACATGCCTTGTTCAGGCTCGTATAGTCAACACACATCCTCTATTTCCCATTCTTTTTTGTACAAGAAAAGGATTAGCTAATCATTTGGGGTGAAATACCTCCTTGATGAACCCGGTGGCCTGTAGCTTTGCGGTCTCCTCCCCAATTGCCCTGCGCTTCTCCTCATCGAAGCTGCACAAACATTACTTCTCCGGCTTGGAGCCTGTCCTAATGTGCAAGGAGTGCTCGGTGACCTCCCTCAGTATGTCGGGCATGTCCGAGGGTCTCCATGCAAAGACATCGGCGTTCACGTGGAGAAAGTCGACGAGCTCGCTTTCCTATTTGGGAGTGAGGGACGGCTGCACTCTCACCATCTTCTCCTTGTCACCCTTGAGGTTGATCCGCACTTCCTTGGCATCTTCCACCGGTTTAAATGAGGCATTTTGTGGCTGCTGATGGTGGTATCTTCCTCGAGGTGTACATGGATAGCCTTGAGCTCTTGGGCGGAGGCCATCATCGCGGTGGCGAGCTCGACGTTCTCTCTCTCACGGCAAGGTGATGACCCCTTTTGGTCCCGGCATCTTGAGCTTTAGGTAGGTGTAGTTGGGGACGGCCATGAATTTGGCATAACATGGGCGCCCCAGGAGAGCGTGATCTGCTCCTGGGAAGTCGACAACCTCGAAGACAAGGGTCTCGATCCGAAAGTTGGACAGAGTCCCGAACGTGACAGGCAAGCCGATTCACCCAAGGGGCATGGCTTGTCTCCCATGAACGATCCCATGAAAGGGCACGCTAGCCAGCTGGAGACGCGACCGATTGGTCTCGAGCAGATCAAGGGTGTCGATGTACAGGATGTTGATGCAACTGCCCAAATCCATTATCACCTTGGTGAGGTGGATCTCGGCAATGATGGGGTCGACCATGAGCGGCTATCAACCCGGTCACGACACGTGTGGAGGATGGTCCGACCGGTCGAAAGTGAATGACAGGTCAGACTACTTGAGAAAGATGGAGTGGCGGGCTCAGCCACACTGACCTCACAATTCTCGACCTTGGTCGTGTGTCAACTTCCTTAGGACAAGGGCCCCGTGAAGATCATGTGGCAGGCTTTGGCGTTAGGGAAAACTGGTCCCCCTTCCTCGTCATCGTCATCGATGAGGACTTGGGTCCTCGGCTCCAATGCTTTTTCCGGGTCCCCCTTCTTTGCCTCCTCTCGGATGAATTTCTTCATCGTGGAGCAGTCATTAAGGAGGAGCTTGACGGGGAATCCGTGGTTTGGGCATGAACCATTCCACTTCTTCTCGAAGTGGTTTGGCACCTCCCCTGTTGTGGGCCTTGGTGGCTTGCGCTTGGTAGCTGCCACTATAGGGTCGTGCCCAGCCCGCGACTTGTTCTTTTTTATCTTCGAATGGTCGGAGGGGTCGTCGCTGGCTCCTTCCTCCCGCTTGCCTTTGTCTTTGCCCTCCAACATGCGCTGGAGGACCATTCCCACACACTCTTCCCTGGAAGCAAAGCTCCTCGCGATGCCTAGGAGCTCGCGGGCAGTGCATGAAACCTTTCGGCCCAGCCAGAGATGAAGGCTCCAACAATGTACACATTGCCCATAATAGGCAGCTCATTTCACTTCTTGCTAAAACACCGGATGTAATCTCTAAGGGACTCACCGGATTTCTGTCGGTGATTCTTGAGTCCCCAGGGGTTGCCCGGACGGACGTAGGTTCTCTGGAAGTTTCCGATGAAGATGTCCCTCAAGTCACCCCAGTCGTAGATCTGACCCTCGGGGAGGTGTTCAAGCCACGCACGGGCCAAGTTGGCAAGGTACAAAAGGAGATTGTGGATGATAGCCAGGTTGTTGATCGCGCCTCCTGCTTAGCACGCGAGGCGGTAGTCCTTGAGCCAAAGCCCAAGGTCCGTCTTATCCGTGTACTTGGTGACGATCACAGGCACTCGGAAGTATTGCGGGAACTCGGCGCTGAGGTCTAGGACGACTCGGGCTCCGACTTCTTTCCTTGTCGGTGTCATTATACCGGCCTCCACGACGTGGTTGACGACCCCTTTCCTTGTCCAGCTACTCTTTTTCACATCGGTGTGCTATGAGGGTGTGGCGTGCATCACGATGAGGCCCGACCCGATCATGAACCAAGGCTTTCTTGGGCGCAGCTCTGACCGGGGGGGGGGGGTGCCGAACCGAGTGCTGCTGTGACCCGATGACGCCTGGACGTGGAAATCTTCTGCCTGGACAGGGCGGCGCGCTGTTGCGAGCTCTCCACTTGGAGCTTAGCGACCTTGGCAAGAAAAGCTACGACTTCCTGCTAGACCTGCTGGGCCTCCATCATCACAAGCTCGAGGAGTTCTTGAGCAGCGTGATAGCTGCCGCCATATTTTGTCCTGTACGAGCGAACTGTGGGGACCCCCGGTCATCGGTGAGGATGCGCTGGTGGACATCATGAGCCGTGGCCTGAGCGCATCTGCCCGCACTAGAGCGGGCTAGCTCGCAGTCTATCTCTTCCTTTTCATGCTCAAACTGGCACTGGGTTTCTTCCAGCTCTGCCCTTTTGGCCCTCAACCATTGCTAGGGGTCCTCTAGGCGAGGTGCTGGCTGTGGCTCGCTGGCCGCGGTGACGGGGATGTCAACGAGTGTCTTCCCCGCCCCTGCACCCATCACCAGGTTTGCTAGAACAGGGGTCCCGGGGTTTGTCATTGTCCTGGCGGCTGAGGTTCCACCAACCCCCGTAGCCGGTGTGGGTGCGAGCTGCACCATGTGGCATTCACAGGGAGATCGTAGCTTCCCCTGCATCTTCCTAAGTCAGAACTAGAGTCTTTCGGCGACCTCATGTCGAGAAGATCAAAAACGGATTCGTCCAGATGCTCGATCACACCAACGAAGCCGGTGTCCGTGGAGGCGGGAACCGGCCGGTGGATGGACATGTCTTGGAGACATCCCGCAGCATTTCACAGGCCGTACGGGTAACTATTTAGGGGTGGGGCTTTAGCGACCCTGTCCGGGTGGAAAGGTTTGCCCCCAACAAGCTGTCCATGGACGTTCACGAGCACGAACTGCCGGAGGTCGTTTTGGTTCGGCGCGAGGCCCAAATAACGCTCCAGGCAGAACCATAGTTGGTCGCCATATTCGGTTGGTGGCACAGGCTGGTTGATGATCCGTGGCCTAGCTAGCTCAAGACGAACCATGCACATCACCATGTCAACGGTGGTAGTGGCCGCCGCGATGGGGTTCGGGAGTGTCTTGCCACCATGTCGGTGATGGTAGTGGCCACCTTACGACGACGAAGTTGAGCGTGTGGCCCAAGTCCTTCAGCCACCATAGGTGCGCCGCCACGATGGCAGGTGCCGGGCCAGGAGGTGGTGAGAACGTCAGGATGCTGACGCACAGCAACTTCTGGTCACTCGTGGTGACGAACTCTAGGCTCCTGAAGAAAATGCTGGTGCTAGGAGCCCAAACGTGAAGGAAGTGGCCATCCGAAACAGAAGGTGGTTGTGGAGTGAAATGCGCTATCCCCCTACGTGGCATGCCAACAGTTTCGGATAGCGCATTTCACTCCACAACCACCGTCACAACCACAATCACCGGGTAGTAGAATTTGTTCCAGGGTGCGCGTTCTAGTTTTGATGATAGGTATGCAAGAGGACACGGGGGATTATACTGGTTTGGGGAGGTCCCCTACGTCCAGTTGTCAGGCTAGCTCGTGTTACTGGCACTAGATGGGGAGTACAATGGTTGCGAGAGAGAAGGGGGCTCCATGTCTCTGGTTTTTCGTGGGCCTGTGTGCCTGTGTGTGGGTGTGTTCAATTATCTCCTTAGAGATGAGATAGGCCTTCCATTTTATACCTCAAGGGAGCTGGACCCATTTATAGAGAGAGAAAGAGAGATTTCTACACATGTGGAGTTAGTGAAGCCGTGCTGGAGAAGGCGCAGACCTTGGTCGGAGGTGTAGCCTTCAGTCTTCGTGGGCCCCGTCGTCCCGATCTTGCGTCAGGGGGCACTGTGTCCGGGCGTGCCCCCGTTTTCCATCGTCATGTTGAGCCCTCCTTGTTCCTATAGATGGCATGCTCCGCCATACATGGGGTGGTGCAGCATGGGCGTTGTCACATTGTTCAGGCTAGATTCAATTGGCCTGTCCATCGGACCGTGCTACATCATCACTATTGGGGGTGTCATCGGATGATAGCAGCGTAGTGAGCCTTGCCTTGCCTACCATCGTGAACGAGCACTGGTGATGATGAGAAGAGCGGGTATGGGAGTGATTTGACTCCCCAATACTGTGCGCTTGGGCTGGATTCAGCAGTTAAGGCAGGGCGGTTGGTAGTTGTTGACCATCATCCCACTCGACCCCCTCATCGGGGGTCGATGCGTCGGGTTGTGCTTGTTTGGCCCTACTGAGAGTGGGGATCCGTCCTGTCCCAGAAGGTAATTAAGTTTCTCCACCCGCTATTTCCGGCTTGGTCAGTGATTCGCGGAGTCGTCCTGTCTTGGGGCGGATCCCATCAATGAGAGTTGATGGGGGCTGAGCTTATCCGGTGGTCATGATCCCTCTTATTGCCGTTACGATCGAGGCAGCGATGTATTGCTTTGTCCTGACCCTAGAGGTGATAAGATGGGGCGAGCAGATGAGTCATCTAGCTTGGGTAAGCGAGCCGCATCTGGTCCTTATGGTCGGACCCGTCTCACCTCGACCCCTCGGGGGGTCGAGCGAATCGTGGCGGGCCTTCGACCCCTGGGGATTGAGCGGATTGCATCCGGCCTTCAGCCCCTGGAGGGTTGTGTGAGTTGGGAAAGGCGTGGCCCTTGTTTCTGTGTTTGGCTGGTGTGGGGGATTCCCTTCATGGGACCCATGCGAGCGATGCCTCGGTGAGGCTTTGGTGGGCTCGCTGCCTCGGATATTGATGGGCCTCTGAGTGGTGCCACATGGCACCCTTGGTTTCTGCCCCCAACAACGCAGCCATCCATCTCCATGCAACCACCAGTCTCCGGTCAACCATCACTCTCCATGCAATCAGAAATAGAGGACATCACTGAGGATATTCCTTGCGAGTTGCATGTGCCATTAGGTTACAATTGGAAGACGATGAACGTTGCATCCGGTATGGCATCTCCAGGAGAGACGCTCCATAACTGGGATATCCCCCCAAGTTATGTGCATGTCACTATTTTGAAAATTGTACCTAGCTATGAGGACAACGAGATTGAATGCCCGATACCTGAGGCGGGTATAGAAACAGCCAAGAGGTACTCGGCTCTTTCATTATTTGGAAACATCGTGATGTTGTACTCTCCAAAAGAGTTTCTCCACCCTGTTGTCTGGGCACAGGTCCACTCATGCGAGCTAGCCAATCATTATAGGTGGACTGTCATCTCCTATGTATGCGGTAGCCTTGGGAAGCAAGCCCCAATATCCCCATGCGGAAGCCGACTCAACTCACAGTCCTATAATCTATAGTGACAATGAGCCTCTTCCGCAGACTGTTCAACTTGAGCCTTCGCTTGTTGTCGTCAAGGCTCCGCCAATTCAAGTCCAGTCTATGGCAATTCAAGTCGAGCCTCCGTCAATAGCTGTTGCGACAGTGGAAGTTTGGACTTCGATAATCCAAGTCCAGCCTGCGCCAGTTGTCGTCAAGGCTCCAGTAATCCCAAAGACGATTACCGGTTTTGACAAAGAGCCAATGGATCCAAAAGCAAAAAATCATGTTGATAAATACTTGGATGGATTGAAAAAATGTCTAGCAAGCACCGATAAGCTTGTCCTAGAAGGACAAGATCCTCGGGATAGATTGTCATACGACGATCAAATTTTTGACAATCCTACAGATGATGTGGACTACCCAAAATTCATATTCGATAAACCCCTTATATCAAACATCATATACAAGAACCTCCCGTGGGAGATGTGGAAGTTTCACGACTGGTACATGATGGCGTCGAAGGAAGGGATCACCACAATCACTTGTAGGATTCCAAATGAGATGTTCAATGAAGAAGGCGATGAACAAACCTTAGGCCTATTTTGGGATGATGTCCACGAAATGTTTCGCCTAGGCAAGATGGACGTCACCTTCATCACCTTGTGGTGCATGTAAGTTTCATGTTCGATCTACTTCGTATTTCAAGCACCATTCAATATATTCTCTTATGTCTTTGTTTTTTGTAGCATGAACTCTTTTTTCCAAAGAAAGAGTGTCGATAGAAAAGATTGAAAGGTGGCCTACATCAACCCGAACCGCATCAACCAAAGCACGATAAACCCAGAGGTAAATCTGTATAACTACCCGGATAAGACACCAGCAGAGATAGCTGCAATAAAGGCGCTCCTGAGAAATGAAGCAAGAACTCAGGTTATGAATTATTTTATGTGAGTGCTGCCTAAAGTGGCAAGATAGAGAATGCATTTTGGCCCCCTACAACTTCAAGTAAGTTGGACTACTACTACCTTCATCATTTATCATATGTTAAAGTTAAATCCAATCATAAGTAACTTATTGTCAACATTCTTGTAGTGATCATTGGATCTGTTTTATGATAATTCCCAAAAATAGGTACCTTCTTGTGCTGGACAGTCTGGACTACGACAAGAAGTTATACATCGACATTGTGGAACTCATAGATAGATAACAAATTAGTCTATGTGTATATGATTTAATATTGTTAATATCATCTAATGATACATTTTTTTATTATTTAGTGCTTACGAGAAATATGTCAAAGTGGAAGAGAAATGTCATCCAAAACAAAAAAAGAAGATGTACTTTCGTCATAATTTTTGGGTATGATTTATATGCATCGCATACATGTCTTTCTCCATCAGATAAAGTATAACTAACTTGTGTTCTCTACTACATAGTGCTATAAACAAGTAAAATGAAGTGTGTATTGTAGCTACAACACATGTGTGTTCATGTCTAGCTCATCAACTTACCTAGACCATATCATTGAGGAGTCCGATCAAGAGGAAAGTTGATTTTGTTTATGTTGAAGGACCGAGATGGCAACCAGAGCGTAGGTGAATGGAATCCAATCAAAATTCTCCAAGAGAACTTGGCCTATATCCCAAAAACAACCTAAGCCAACCTCCGAACCGATCACCAAGACTACACACACCAAGTCCTGGTGTACTAGCCTTAGGAGTGATCAAACACAGCAAAGTAACAGAACGGAATCAACAAGAAACAACAAGGACTTGGAATAATCAAGAGACTCAAAACCTGACCTTACTGGGCCACCACTGGTAGTGCCGATCAGAGCCATCGGTAGTGCCGGTTGGCCTCATCGGCAACACCGGTGAGACCCATCGGCAGTGCTGGTGTGGGGTTCTAAACCCTACAGGTAATGCCGGTCCAGGTCATCGGTAGTGTCGATCGACCCCTACGGAATAGCAAAAACTTTTGGGATTTTGGCAAATCTTCTCCAAAACCTAATCAAATGAACTCCAAATGATGTGATTTTTGGACCAGTGAATCCTCATCACATCACGACCCTGATCCTAGAAGACCATCTCAATTGGCTTAAGGAATCATAACGAATTTCAGATCTTGTGCCAAGAATGCTAAAAAGAGGAAACTTGTGAAATCCTTCAAATTGAAGATGCTAGAGCTATTGATTTGGCCAAGAATCCATAGAGGATTGTTCTAGCTCATCCTAGCAACAAGTTTCTCAAGAAACCGAGCCAAAAACTCATCCAAAAAAGAGATCAAAAATCACCACGAAAATAACTCTGAAAATAGAGAAAAAGAGAAATTCGGGATTCAAGGGAAGAGGGAAATCTTGAGAACGAAAATACTTCTCATATCATAGAAAGGTGCTTACAAGATCCATGGTTACAAGGCTACGAAGCCACCCTCTTCCTCCCACTATTTGGAAGAGCAAGAGATGTCTCTCACACACCCTCTCCTCTCCTCTAAAACATGAAGTCCTATCTTAGCACTTTGTAATGAGTTCCTAACACAAGGCTAATGGGAAGAGAGGCACCTCTCCCACTAGCCACACCTCTCCTTATATAGGCCTATGGTCTGTTGTCCACATGACCACTCTACCCTTGACCTACATAACACACCCACCTACCACCGGGGGCATAACCGTCCATCTTTTTCCTCATTGCCCGAATGTTATCGGATGCTTCACGTCTTTGCTTTTTCTTGAAGCAAGCTACCAACCACCGCCACCGGTTTTGAGGCCCAAATCGGGAAACCACCTCGCACGCTTCTCAAAGCATGACTTCTCGATGTTGATGTGTGATGAGGACATCACTCCTAAGGATATATGCAACACTCCTCCAATTTTGGACTTGCAAGGTCCAATGACTAGAGCTCGTGCACGACGACTAAATTTAGAGGTGAGCTCGTTCCTACATTCTTCATTATATGTCACTTTTGAGAATGGTTTGCTATCTAATGATTATATTATAATTAGGAACCATGGAGAGGACCAGGAGATGATGGGAGAAGGACTTGGAGACGTGGAGGACCAACAAGGACGTGGACGCCAAGGTGGAGGCCCAACCAAAACCGACTTCGAGTCTGTTTCGGGGCTCAGGACTAGTCTGCACTAAAATGGATGCCCAAGACACATACGGACTCGGATTTGGACGTTCTACATATGCACGGAAAGAAAAGAAGAAGACCTTGCCAATGCCGCCGGTCTCATATCAAAATTAGTCCGGAATCATCGGGAATCGTCGAAACAAGAGAGAGTCCAGAATCTGTTTCGGTGTTGTGTCGCCTGTTTTTGGCCTTTGGGCTTTGTATCTAGTTGAGCCCAAGTAGGGGTGCGTCCAGAGGGTCTTGCACGACCCTAGGGTCTTCATATACAGCCGCCGTCTCACCATTAGGGTTTGGGTTTTGCTTAGATTATTTTGTTCATAACAGTTTCACCGTCATCACGGTTTGTGAGACCCCAACTTCGTGATATTCATAATACATCTGCAATTATGTTGCTTTCTTCTTTGTTCTTGCTTGTGTTCTTGATTCGCAGGCAGGGATTAGCCTTCTCGGCGAGGTCAATCATTTTAGGACGGTTGATAACCAGAGGAGACGTCATGCTGCGATTACGGGGTTTAGAACATGCTGTTCTGAAGCCGGATCGATTTGTGTGTCGCCTCCGACCAAATCTACGTATCTTGAACCTTTCGGAAGATCGGGAACCCTTGTCCACATCAAGTGGCATCAGAGCTTCAGGTGCACCGTCCGGTTCATACTACCCTTAGTTAATTTCGTTTTGTGTTCATCCTATCGTCCACAGAAAAGCCCAAAAAATTTTTTCCCTCCGCCCATAACCACGTGTTTAGCCTTTGCATATTTCAATTTCAGAGTCCATAGTGTTGAGTTTGTGCCCTAGTTCTTGTTTAGTCGCTGGTTTAGTTTGTGTTTTTGTCGTCAGTAGTGTTTCCCTTGCAACCCTAGCCACCATCCCCTTCACCATCCTCTGCTTTGTTGGCTTTTTGTGCTAGGGTTGATTGATCGACACACCTACCCTAGTCCCACACTAATCCCACCCTGAACACACCATCAACACCCCGAACCAATCCCCACAATTTCCACTTTCCGCTGCATCCACACCGCCAAAAAAAAATCTTACCCGATTCCAAACTCGACCCCTAACCGACTCGGGTTTCTGGAAAACCGACTCCGACCCCCCTTCGGTAAAACAGGCATAACTTTTTGCTCGGTTGTCCGTTTTGGCTGAAATTTTTACAGGAGATTCTTGACTCAAAGTTGAGGTGACCCACACTGGGCTATGCCCTGTGTGCCCTCGTCAAAAAATTCAAACAAAATCGGGAAGATAAAGAAAAAATTGATTTAAGTTTACACCCGACGTTTCCTGCAACTTCAAGATTTTCTGTAGGCCACATCCTACCTCTGTTTGAGCTGAAATTTTTTGTGGATTCTCCTCCATTGTTAGTGAATTGGAGAAAAATATCAAAAAATAAAATCAAAAAAAAGAAATTTGGGATTTCTACTAGTGCTACATCTAGCCCCCTGAAATTTCTGGATTTGGCTGTTTTGCACTTAGCCCCCTGTTATCGCCTGTTGTGCCTTTGTCTCCTTGTTTCTACTTTGCTATCACTACTGTTCTAGGACATACTTAGACTAGCAACTAGGGACAAGTTACTTGGGCACTTATTCAGCTTTACTATCTGTTTTTGATTTATGAGCCACTCACATATATATATATTTGGCCTTCCTAGCTCTACATATTTCTTCTGCACAGCACACAGGTTATTTTGTGACCCTTGCAATTGTGGAACACATCTCTCTGGTATCCTTTGCTTTGCTTTTCAGAACTTTGTAAGAGCTTTGTACGGAGTTTCCTTTTGTTGTGTTGAGAGGCACCACTGCTTAGCTGTTTTATAGGGATAACCTTCACTGTTTGTTTCCTGTTTTGGTGTTTGTGATGGCAGGAAGTGACGATGGAGAGATGGCTTCACCCTCACAATTTGCTGAGTGCGTGAGCCAAGAGCAGCTCCAAAAGGCTTTGCAGGCTGCTCAGAGTGATTTGGCAGAGACGATCACCAGAGCCGTTACTGATGCGGTCAGCAAGCTTCACATTGGAGAAAGCATCGAGCGGTTAGAGAAGCGGGTCTCTAAGTTAACCGATCAGGTTGTTGCGTTGGAGACCGCTCCTAAACCCAATAATACGAACACCAATAACAACAACAATGATGTTGAAGACGTCCATGATGAAGACACGGTGTATAAGGCTCATGGCACCGTGGATAGGTCAGCTACAAGGACCGCACGATTACGACGTTGTTTGCAACATAATACTCAAGGTATGGATGGTTTCCATAACTACAACCGTCGTCCACACGTTAACTATGCTCCAGATGACCCATATGCTAAAATTAAGTTTTCAATTCCTTCGTTTTCGGGTCAGTATGATGGTGATGTTTATCTTGATTGGGAGATGACTGTAGAACAAAAATTTAGTGCCCACCTTGTTCCTGAACAACATAGAGTTAGACAAGCTACTAGTGAGTTTAAGGACTTTGCTATTGTTTGGTGGAGTGGTCTAGCTGCTGAAACTGATTTGCCTACTACTTGGGAAGAACTTAAGGTAGCAATGCGTGATCGTTTTGTTCCCCCTTCTTTTTATAGAGAGATTCATAATAAATTGCAACGTTTAGACCAAGGAGATAAAACTGTTCAGGAGTATTTTAGTGAGCTTCAGAAGGGTTTGATTCGTTGTGCTGTAGTTGAAAAAGTAGAGGATCAAATTTGTCGCTTTTATTCTGGTTTAAGAAAAGAAATTCAGGACATCCTTGATTATAAAGAATATTATACCCTCACCCAGTGTTTCCAGTATGCTATGCTTGCAGAGAAAGAATCACAGGGACTTTTCCAGGCTTTTGAGGAGTACAGCAAGTCAAGGAACTCCTACCCCCCACGCTCGACGGGGACTTCGGGGCTGCCCAGGCCATCTTTCCGGCCGCCCCCACCAGCAGCTACCAAGGGAACCAGTGTTGTTTCTGCAGCCCCAAGATCAGCCCCTGCACCTTCTACGCGCTCAGGTAAACTTTCTGTGCAGGTACCAGCTAGTAGTGCCTCCTCTGTTGCTTCAACAGGGCGCACTACAGGGATTCAGTGCCACCGCTGCCATGGACTTGGTCATGTGCAGAAAGATTGTCCAAGTAGGCGGGCATATGTGGCGACGGACGATGGCGGTTACATGAGAACCTCCGATGTGGAGGATGAGGAGGAGGACATCACTGCCACCGTCAGTGACCTCGTCCTTGGAGGCGGAGACACCACAGGATACATGAACATTATTGTTCAACGTGTCCTTAGCACACAAGTTCATCAGCCCGAGACAATGCAGCGCCACAACTTGTTCCAGATTTTCTTTGTCATCAAGAACCGCCGAGCACGTGTCATCATTGATGGAGGGACCTGCAATAACTTGGTGAGTTCTGATGTGGTCAACAAGCTTGCTTTGACCACACGTCCATATCCACATCCGTACTACATTCAGTGGTTAAACGACTCTGGCAAAGCTAAGGTAATACAAACTTGTAGAGTTCCTTTTTCCATTGGTTCTTATGTGGATTCTGTTGATTGTGATGTCGTACCCATGCAAGCATGTTCACTTTTATTGGGTAGACCTTGGGAATTTGATAATGATGTTGTACACCATGGTAGAAGTAATAAGTACACTTTTATGCATAAAGGAACTAAAATTACTTTGTTACCAATGACCCCTGCTGAAATTGTACAAGCTAATTTAGAAAGAGCTGCTAGTTTGAAAAATAAAGGTCCTAAAATTCAGCAACCTGTTAATTCTAATTCTACACCTAGTAATGTTAATGATTCTTCAAGTTCTAAAGGTGCTGGAATTAAATTACAAGGTCATTCATGTCTTGCAACAAAATCTGAGCTTGCTGAAATTTCTGATAATGATGATATTTGCTATGCTTTGATATGCAAAGAAGCTTTGTTTTTGCTTGATGATATTGCTTCTAGTGCTGTGTTTCCTGCTGTCACTAACCTTTTGCAGGAGTATGAGGATGTTTTTCCAGCTGAGATACCCCCGGGATTGCCACCTTTGAGAGGGATTGAGCATCAAATTGATTTGATTCCGGGTGCTATTTTGCCAAACCGTGCTGCTTATAGGACCAACCCTGAGGAGACTAAGGAGATACAACGACAAGTTCAAGACCTTTTGGATCGTGGGTATGTTCGTCAATCACTTAGTCCTTGTGCTGTTCCTGTACTTTTGGTTCCTAAGAAAGATGGTACTTGGCGTATGTGTGTAGATTGTAGAGCCATTAATAATATTACTATTAGGTTACGTCATCCTATTCCTAGGCTAGACGACATGCTTGATGAGTTATGTGGTGCTATAATTTTCACTAAAATTGATTTGCGTAGTGGCTACCATCAAATTAGAATGAAACTTGGAGACGAATGGAAAACAGCTTTCAAAACCAAATTTGGATTATATGAGTGGTTAGTAATGCCTTTTGGGTTAACTAATGCACCTAGTACTTTCATGCGCTTGATGAATGAGGTTTTAAGAGCTTTCATTGGCAAATTTGTGGTAGTTTACTTTGATGATATCTTGATTTATAGCAAATCTATAGATGAACATATGAATCATTTGCGTGCTGTTTTTGATGCTTTACGAGATGCACGTTTATTTGGTAACCTTGAGAAGTGCATCTTTTGCACGGATCGAGTCTCTTTTCTTGGCTATGTTGTGACTCCACAGGGAATTGAGGTGGATGAGGCGAAGATTGAAGCCATAAAGAGCTGGCCTGTACCAAAAACTATCACACAGGTGAGGAGTTTCTTGGTCTTGCAGGTTTCTACCGCCGCTTTGTCAAAGATTTCAGCACCATTGCTGCACCTTTACATGAGTTAACAAAGAAGGGCATTGATTTCCATTGGGGTAAGGTACATCATGAGTCTTTTGATGCTTTGAAGGATAAACTTACACATGCACCATTGCTGCAATTACCTAATTTTGATAAGATTTTTGAGCTTGAATGTGATGCTAGTGGTATAGGCATTTATTGAGTCTTTTCCTTACATTATTAAACATAAGAAAGGGAAGGATAATGTGATCGCTGATGCTTTATCTAGGCGCTATACTTTATTGTCTCAACTTGATTGTAGAATTTTTGGACTTGAGGCAATTAAAGGACAATATGCTACTGATGTTGATTTTAAGGATGTATTGCTGCATTGTAAAGAAGGTCGTGCATGGAATAAATTTGTGTTGAATGATGGATTCTTGTTTAGAGCTAACCGATTATGCATTCCAGTTGGTTCCGTTCGTCTTTTGTTGTTACAGGAGACGCATGGAGGTGGATTGATGGGTCATTTTGGTGCCAAGAAGACGGAGGATATTTTGGCCACACACTTCTTTTGGCCAAGGATGAGGAAAGATGTTGAGCGCTTTGTTGCTCGCTGCACTACATGTCAAAAAGCTAAGTCTCGCTTGAATCCACATGGTTTATACATGCCACTTCCTGTTCCTTCTATTCCTTGGGCGGATATTTCTATGGACTTTGTTTTAGGACTGCCTAGGACTAAGAGGGGGAGTGATAGTATTTTTATTGTTGTGGATAGATTTTCTAACATGGCACACTTTATACCATGTCATAAGACTGATGATGCTAGTTATATTGCTGATCTCTTTTTCAAAGAAATTGTTCGTTTGCATGGTATGCCTTCTACTATTGTTTCAGATCGTGATGCAAAATTCTTGAGTCACTTTTGGCGCATGCTTTGGAATAAGTTGGGTACAAAGTTGTTGTTTTCTACAACTTGTCACCCACAAACTGATGGACAAACTGAGATGGTGAACCGCACTTTGGGTACTATGTTGAGAGCTATTTTGAAGAAAAATTTGAAGCAATGGGAAGAATGTTTGCCTCATGTTGAGTTTGCATATAATCGGGCAACACATTCTACTACCAAGGTAAGTCCTTTCAAAGTAGTGTATGGTTTTGATCCCCGTACTCCACTTGATATACTTCCTCTACCTATTCATGAGAGAGTTCATGTTGATGCTAAGGAACGTGCTGAATTTATTTGAAAAATGCATGAGACCACTAGACTTAGCATTGAAAAGATGAATGACAAGTATAAAATTGCTGGTAGTAAAGGTAGAAAAGAAGTAAAATTTGATGTAGGAGATTTAGTATGGTTACACTTGAGAAAAGATAGATTTCCAGATTTGAGAAAGTCTAAATTAATGCCTAGAGCTGATGGTCCTTTCAAAATAATTGAGAACATTAATGATAATGCATACAAACTTGAGTTGCCTCCCGAGTTCGGGGTTAGTCCTACTTTCAACATTTCAGATTTGAAACCATACTTGGGAGAAGAAAATGAGCTTGAGTCGAGGACGACTCCATTTCAAGAGGGGGAGGATGATGAGGACATCACTCCTAAGGATATATGAAACACTCCTCCAATTTTGGACTTGCAAGGTCCAATGACTAGAGCTCGTGCATGACGACTAAATTTAGAGGTGAGCTCGTTCCTACATTCTTCATTATATGTCACTTTTGAGAATGGTTTGCTACCTAATGATTATAATATAATTAGGAACAATGGAGAGGACCAGGGGATGATGGGAGAAGAACTTGGAGACGTGGAGGACCAACAAGGACGTGGAAGCCAAGGTGGAGGCCCAACCAAAACCGACTTCGAGTCTGTTTCAGGGCTCAGGACTAGTCTTCACTAAAACGGATGCTCAAGACACATATGGACTTGGATTTGGACGTTCTACATATGCACGGAAAGATAAGAAGAAGACCTTTCCAATGCCGCCGGTCTCATATCAAAATTAGTCCGGAATCATCGGGAATCGTCGAAACAAGAGAGAGTCCAGAATCTGTTTCGGTGCTGTGTCGCCTGTTTTTGGCCTTTGGGCTTTGTATCTAGTTGAGCCCAAGTAGGGGTGCGTCCAGAGGGTCTTGCACGACCCTAGGGTCTTCATATACAGCCGTCATCGCACCATTAGGGTTTGGGTTTTGCTTAGATTATTCTGTTTATAACAGTTTCACCGTCATCACGGTTTGTGAGACCCCAACTTCGTGAGATTCATAATACATCTGTAATTGTGTTGCTTTCTTCTTTGTTCTTGCTTGTGTTCTTGATTCGTAGGCAGGGATTAGGCTTCTTGGTGAGGTCAATCATTTTAGGACGGTTGATAACCAGAGGAGACGTCGTGCTGCGATTGCGGGGTTTAGAACGTGCTGTTCTGAAGCCGGATCGATTTGTGTGTCGCCTCCGACCAAATCAACGTATCCAGAACCTTTCAGAAGATCGGGAACCCTTGTCCACATCAATGTGTGTCACCTTGTCCCACGATCCTGACCACCGGCAAGTCTCTTCCAGTCCCTGTCCATCGGGCCCCCTTGTCACTTGTACCGGCATCCCGTTCGGCTTGACTTGGTCAACATGCCGTCTTCAGTACCACCACAGTTTTGAGGATCAACCGCAAAACCATCCGTACTTCTTGCCTCTCCACGTGTACGGTGTGGATCACCCTTGACTTCCCCTGGCATCCCGATCGTCCTTCCCCAAGTCCCCTACTTGTGCCCAATCCTCTCGCTGTTGACCGCCAAGTCGACTCCAGTGACCTACACATTATGAGACAAGGAAACACATTTCCCAACTCCTGCAATATCACCAATTCCTCCACCAACTCCGGTTAGTCATAATCATGATATGCAAACCCATGCAATCCTCGGATTCCCGCAATTCAACTCAAACACCAAACCTGCTCAAGTCAATTACTCATCACATATATTGCAAACCATGGCACAAAGATTAGAGATTGAAATGCAAAGCCGAATAAGCACATCCAAATGGCCAAACCCAAAGAAAAGGTGAAAGCAAGCCATCTAGCAAAGTAGGGATCACAAAATCAAGAGTTGGAGAAGAAAGCAACTTGAGACGCAAAGAATGTGAAAAGTGCAAGAAAACGCTCAAGATCATGATATGCTCCCCCTCAGCTTGTGGTAGGTTACATGTAGTGCAAAATGGATCATTTTAAGTTTCTTAGCATTATTTGTGCATGATCCAATACTCTCTCCCCCTTTGGCAATGAACTCATCAAAGAGGCAAAAGAACAAACAAACATGCAATGCATGAAAATGCAAACCTAAGGAGCTTCAACAATTATGCAAACAAGCATTGCTAGCCATAAACATAGGGCCATGAAGTGTAAAAGCAATAGCTCCCAATTATGCAAAGATCAAAAATAGATAGTAAGGCATAAACACCAAGAGCTACATAAGCTAAGCAGAAAGATTGACTAGCTTAGATAGAATCAAATTTGCTTATCATGAGAAAATCTGCCACCACATGTGTAAGTACTCCCATCCAAGGCAAAACAAGCATCAATGAATCATAAGAATCCAGCCAATTTCAATCTCAACTAGGGCAACAAGCAATCACAGAAAATAAGCTCTACAAACACTCACATATGCAACAGAGACTCAATTTATTGTTTAACCTTATGTGTCCTCTTATCCATGCGGAGGGTCACATGACTGGGTACGGCAAACACCCCAAGGCTTCAAGTCATAGTGTTTGGATTAGCATTTCAGAATTATTCTTGATCAAAGCACTTAGCAGATTATTCAAGATTATGCACAAGACAAAAGAGCATGCCTATGCGGCAAAAGGAACACATGTTCCCACAATGTCCCATCATGAGCTAAACATTTGCAAAGCCTTCCATTTCGCAAACACAAGGTGCCAAAGCCAAGACATCCTCTAGACTACCCTCAATGCAAGTTTCAACAAGGATAAAAGCAAATATACACATGGTGAGCAAGTTTTAGCAAGATTAGATCATAAGGTTCACAAGAAGCTTAGTTTACCTTTAAGATTAGCAAGTTGCTCAAATGAGTTTATAACAGGCCATCTAGAAAATCTAAGCATGAGAGATTACCATCACATCCACACAACTTAGCTCAAGCTCAATCATAGCAAAGAGAAATGCAAGAAAGCATAAGAATCAAAGCTCATCTACCAATGCATATATTACATATGAGATCCAATGCATAAAAAGTAAGATACATATATACAAGTGAACACCAACCCCCCCCCCCTCAAATGATGCCATAAGGATGACAAACACCAAGTTCCCCCCGAAGAAAAGCATGTCTAGAAGCATCTAGGGGCTTGGTGAGGATATCAATTAGTTGGTTTTTGGTGTCAATATATTTGAGCTCAACATCCTCCTTCTCAACATTGTCTCTCAGAAAGTGAAATCGCACATTGATGTGTTTGACCTTACCATGTTGAATTGGGTTTTTGGCTAAGCATATGGCACTGGAGTTATCACACATGAGTGGAACACCCTTAAAAGTTAACCCATAGTCTCTCATGGTAGATACAATCCATAGGATTTGTGAGCAGCAGCTAGCAGCAGCAACATACTCAGCCTCTGTGATGGATTGGGCAACACTCGACTGCTTATGAGAAGACCAACAGATCAAAGAAGTACCCAAGAAATGGCAGGTACCAGAAGTGCTCTTCCTATCAATTCTACACCCAGCAAAGTCCGCATCCGAATACCCAATGAGATCAAGAGATGAAGATGCAGAGTATCAAAGATCGAACTCAAGGGTGTATTTAAGATACCTAAAGATGCGCTTGACAGCCTTGCGATGAGTCACCCTTGGGGAAGCTTGAAAGCGAGCACAAAGATACATCGCAAAGTGTATGTCGGGTCTTGTCACCGTCAGGTACAAGAGGGAGCCAATCATGCTCCTGTACTCCCTTTGGTCCACCGCTTCACAGTCTTCATCAGGGTCAAGAGCCGTTGTTGTGGACATCGGTGTAGACAATGGCTTCACATTGACCATGTCAAACTTCTTCAGGAGATCCTTCGTGTACTTGGCTTGATGAATGAAAATGCCTTGTGATGTAGATATGGCCCGATCTTCTGAGAGATAAGGGGATAAACTCGAATTTGGGAACTCGGCATCGATGAGACGGCTTGAATCAAACACGATCCAACCATGCAACTGTTACACCAAGCACAACTTGATTGTTCCTGCAAGCGAAATCGAGAACACAAGCAAGAAAGGATAAACACGCAATCTAAAATTGCAAATATGGATGAAGCGAATCTCCAGGAAAGGTTCAGGCTCTAAACACAAAAGGACTAATCGCCACAGTGGTGTAGAACAAGAAAAGGGGCCCTGGATTACTGTAAAAGGACTTGTCGCCATAGTTACAATAATTCGATCAAGTTTCTCTCTGGAAAACTGAACTAAACAAAACCCAAAACTAAAAGATGGCGGCTACTATGTTTATGTAGGAACCAGGGGCGTCCTAGGGTTGGGGGTGACCAGGGGGCGCCCACAACATGGGCTTAAGGCCCGACACGATACATGGCCAAGTTGGCCCAAATTAGGTGGCGCAGCACCTTGTCATGGTCACACAGCATGACTCACGACCTTTCTGGAGCTAGGACCAGAAACAAAACGACGGCGTCATCATCCCCTTTCCAACGCATCAAAGAACGCCTCGTTTGGACGTCAGATGTGGGAGATATCATTAAAACCGTAAAGGGGTGTCGACTGAATCCGAGACGAACACGGTGACCGAGTTGGTGATGACTTGTAATTTGGGGAAGGCCATGATATGCGCGTATCCAGCATGGTGATGTCCTCATCATCCTCCCCTTCTTGAATTGGAGTCGCCCTCGATTCCATCTCATCATCAATGTCCTGTAAAAGGTTAGTACTAGCAGAATGCAAAGTATAAGATACATGATCATTAATAGAAGATATATCACGACAAAGCATAGTATAGCAAGGTGCATCATGATTATCACAAAGTTCAGCAACAGTAGATGTCATAGCAAGAAAAGCACCTCCCTTTAACTAAATAGGCTTATGTTTAACATTAGAAAGTTGTTTGTTATCTTGTTTATTCTCAGTATTTTCAGCAAGCAGTTTAAAATGATTTCTAATATCAGCAGGCAATAACGAACGCAAAGTAATATTCCTGTCCTTATGCATGAAAGTATATGTATTAGTTCTACCATGGTGAGCAGCATCCATATCATATTCCTATGGACGGCCTAATAAAAGCGAACATGCTTGCATAGGTACAACATGAAAATCAGCATAGTCATGATAAAAACCAACTGAAAAGTGTATGCGTGCTGACTGAGTCACCTGTGCTGTACCACTATTGTTGAACCATTTGATGTGGTAGGGCTGATGTAGTGCATGCGTGGTCAAGCCAAGTTTGCTTACCAAATCAAAACTTAACAAGTTGTTATAGCTCCTAGTATCAATGATGGTGAGAACACGGCGGTCCGTGACAATGAGGTACATGTAGAATAAATTGTTGCGTTGCTGTTATTCCTCTTGTCCCACCTGAGTGGTCAACACACGTTGTATAATGAGGCTAGCCGCGGTGGCAGTAATGGAATCAATGGCGGTAGTCTCCTGCTCCTCCTTCGTCAAATCTGCAACAAGGTTATGCAGATGAGCAAATTCATCTTTAACATCACTACAACTTTCATACCCATCAGCAGTAGCGATGAAAGCACGACGACTAGGGCAATCCTTCATGACATGTCGCATGCCCTTGCAGCGGTGGCAAATAATGGTGGTGGAGGAGCCACTCCTAGCACTGGAAGTAGCAACCTTCTTCTGGTGTTGGTGCTGCACACTAGATGATTGCGCTTCAGAAGCAGGCGCAAGTGGAAGAGTTGTTGCTGGTGGCTTAGCAACATGACTCTTCAAGTTCTCTACTCCAGTGCACTGCTGGATAGATAGCTCAATGCTGGACCTGCAAGATTGTTGTGGAAGGCGTCCCTGTACTTCTCATTCAGCCTTAAGAGCAATATGATACAATTGGTTGAATCTATTCCACTCTTCATAGTCAACAATTTTCTGGATATCACGGTTTAAACCACCAAAAAATCTAGCACTAGTCTCAACATCATCTTCATGTATATCACAACGTGCTAAACCAATAAGCAATTCCTGATAATATTCCTCTACTGTTTTACTACCTTGTATTAAAGATTGTAATTTCAAACATAAATCACGTTGGTAATAAGGAGGAACAAAACAAGATTTCATGTGTTCTTTCAAAACAGGCCAAGTCTTGGGTATAGCAGCATTATTATTGCAAAGATCATTCCACCAAAATAGAGCAAAACTCATAAACTCACTATTAGCAAGTCTAACTCTATGCTCAGCAGGAACTAAATGAGAAAATTTCTATTCAACAGCAAGTTCCCAATCTAAGTATGCTTCAGGATCAGCACTACCAGCAAAAGGAGGAATGTTAAATTTTGGCTTAACAAAAGTATTAGTATTACCATGATTGTTATTACCTCCCATACCGTGTCAATTACGGCGAAGACGGTCTGCATCATGGTCAAAATCATCATCATCAGCAGCTCATTGAGGTGGAGGTCGCTGTTCAACATCCTCAATTCGGTTGGCAACAGTGTTGATGTGGCCCATAAACTCAGCAAACTTCGTTTCCATGAATGTACGCTGGTCCGCAAGAAGCTTCATAAGCTCAACCTTGGACATGCAATCATTGAAGTCTGTAGGGGACTCCGACTCTCCAGGTGTCCCTTTCCCTTTCTCTGACATGGTTAGAAGCAAAAGACAAGACTAAACAAAAGGATTAGCCCTATCAACTAGCAGGTAGCAGAGGGTGTAGAAAGTGGAAAACAATATCAGAAGCAATGTATCACAATCTTGCAAGTGTTCTTACCAAGGCCAACAGGTTGGCACAATCTATAGTCGAACTTGGGTGTAACAGTTACAAGGAAGAAACCTGTGCTGCAATATGTATAGCTTGGAAGGCTAATATGTATGTCAGTAGAACACAATTCAATAACAGATAGTAGCACTGAATAAATGTTCAAAGCAGTATCCTAATTGCTGGCAAAAGAATTGTGTTCAAAAATAGTTGTGACAGCAAGAACAATGGCAAAGGCAGCAAGGATCAAAACAGACTTCATAGACTTAGAAATTTTCAGGGGGGGGGAGGGGGGTGCAAATCAAAATCTTGATTTTTTGTATGATTTTTCCACTATTTTTCTTTGATAGAGGAACACAAAGTAAGGAACCACAAGAAGTTTCAACTCAAACAGAGGGGAAACAAAGCATAGGCAAAATCTCAAAGTTTCACCAAAAATGCTATTTTTGACTTCACAATTTTTTTTCTATTTCTTCCAGATTTTTTTTGAATTTTTTGACAAGGGCACACAGGGCAAAGCCCCAGTGTGGATCACCTCAACTTTGAGTCAAGAATCTGCTGTAAAAATTTCAGCCCAATCGGAGCAACGAGCGAAAAGTTTTGCATGTTTTATCGAAGGTAGGTCAAGATAGGGTTTGAGGGGTGAGGGGGGGGGACAGAAACGGAATCGGATAGAGTTTTTTTGTTGGCAACGGATTATGGGGGGGTGACACGATGGTGAATCCAATGGAAAACACGATGGTGATGGTGGTTGAAACGGATGGGGAAAATGGTGGTGTGCAGCGGAGATCAAAACACAAACTGAATCGAAACACAAATTCAAGCCAGCAACTAAACTCGACTAGAACACAAACTCAATACCACGGACTCTAAAATTAAATTATGCAAAGGCCTTGTGGCTTCTCAACCTCCTCCTCTGAGCTTGAAAGGCCTTCGCTTGATTTGAGGTCGACATCGCTCAAGGCGGCAACGCAGGCGCGTGCAATGGCCTTGGCGAACTTCTTGGAGTTCTTTCCCTTCTTGTAGAAGCGGTTCTTCTTCTGCTTGAAGTCTTCAGTGTTGTTGTCGCGGTACCCGGCCTTCTTCTTTTTCTTGGGACAATCAGCAATGAAGTGCCCCGGGTCACCGCACTCGAAGCAGGTTCTTAAACCACCTCTTCTTCTCTCCTTGTGGTTGTTGTAGAACTTCCTGAACTTCCTTGTGAGTAAGGACAACTCCTCGTCAGGAATGCACTGTATCTGTTCATTGGAAGCTGCAACAAGAGAAGACAGAGCAAACTACAAAGAAGACTTGTCAAGTGAGAGGTTAGTTCCATAAGAAACATCACTGTGACTACCCTTCTGAAAGCTAGAAAGCAAAGCCATGCTAGAAGCAGGAATAGCGAGATTGGGACGAGATTTTCTAGACAATTCATGAGATTTCAACTTGCTATATAGTTGCTCACAGTTCAAGGTGTTGAAATCAGCAGATTCTTCTAGAGCAGCAATTTTAACCCCTCAAACATTTTCATCAATTGAGTACAGCAGTTGCTTAGCTCTATCATTGTGATTGTACACAAGGTTACCACAAGCCCGCAAGTTACACACAATTGCCTCAAACCTATGAAAGGTGTCATCTAGTGACTCACCAGGTTTTTATGCAAAGGTTTGGTACTGTCTATTGTAAAAATCCTTACGCATAGATTTGACTTGATTGGTACCCTCATGGTACGTGCAGAGCTTATCCCAAATAACATGAGCAGTGTCAAGGTGTGCAACACGATCATGTTCACTCCTACCAAGTGCAGAGAGCAGAATATTGACAGCTTTAGAGTTGTTCTCATACCTGATTAACTCACCTGCAGATGCAGTGTTCAGGTCTTGTGGTATAGCATACTCCTGCTTAACAATCTCTCAAATTGCACGTCCTTGACTCAGCAGATATGCCTTGGTCCGTGACTTCCAATAGGGGAAGTCCTCTCCATCGAACATCCATATCTTAACAGCACGCTTCTCCATGTCGCCTTCCGATCACAAAGCCGGTGAAGGTCAACTAGTGATCAAACCGGCTCTGATACCAATCAAAGGACCGAGAAGGCAACCAGATAAGCAATAAAAGGGAGGCAATCAAAATTCTCCAAGAGAACTTGGTCTATATCCCAAAAACAACCCAAGCCAACCTCCAAACCGATCAACAAGACTACACACACCAACTCCTGGTGTACTAGCCTTAGGAGTGATCAAACATAGCAAAGTAATATAGCGGAATTAACAAGAAACAACAAGGACTTGAAATAATCAAGAGACCCAAAACCTGACCTTACTGGGCCACCACCGGTAGTGCCGATCAGAGCCATCGGCAGTGCCCGTGAGACCCATCGGCAGTGCTGGTGCGGGGTTCTGCACCCTACCGGCAGTGCCCATCCTGGTCGTCGGCAGTGCCGATCGACCCCGACAGAACAGCAAAAACTTTCGGGATTTTAGCAAATCTTCTCCAAAATCTAATCAAACGAACTCCAAATGATGTGATTTTTAGACCAGTGAATCCTAATCACATCACGACCGTAATTCTAGAAGATCATCTCAATTGGCTTAAGGAATAATCACGAATTTCAAATCTTGTGTCAAGAACACCAAAAAGAAGAAACTTGAGAAATCCTTCAAATTGAAGGTGCTAGAGCTATTGATTCGGCTAAGGATCCATAGAGGATTGTTCTAGCTCATCCTAGCAACAAGTTTATTAAGAAATCCGAGCCAAAAACTCGTTCAAAAATTAGATCGAAAATCACCACGAAAATAGCTCCGAAAATAGAGAAAAAGAGAAATTCGGAATTCAAGGGAAGAGGAAAATTTTGAGCACGAAAATACTTCTCATATCATAGAAAGGTGCTTACAAGATCCATGGTTCTAAGGCTAGTAAGGCACTCTCTTCCTCCCACTATTTGGAAGAGTAAGAGATGTCTCTCACACACCATCTCCTCTCCTCTAAAACATAAAGTCCTATCCTAGCACTTTGTAATGAGTTCCTAATACAAGGCTAATGGGAAGAGAGGCACCTCTCCCACTAGCCACACCTCTTCTTATATAGGTCTATGGTCTATTGTCCATATGACCACTCTACCCTTGACCTATATAACACACCCACCTACCACCAGGGGTATAACCATTCATCTTTTTTCTCATCGCCCGAATGTTATTGGACGCTTCACGTCTTTGCTTCGTCTCGAAGCAAGCTCCGTAATGGTGCCACGTGCACCACCAACGACCGCCACCGATTTTGACGCTCAAACCAGGAAACCGCCTCGCACATTTCTCAAAGCGCGATTTCTTGATGTCGACATGTATCTCCTTGTCCCATGATCCTGACCACCGGTAAGTCTCTCCTAGTCCATGTCCATCGGGCCTCCTTGTCACTTGTACCGGCATCCCGTTCGTCTTGACTTGGTCAACACGTCGTCTTCATCACCACCACAGTTTTGAGACTCAACCGCGAAACCGTCTGTCTTCTTGTCTCTCCACATGTACGGTGTGGATCACTCTTGATTTCATCCGGCATCTCGATCGTCCGATCCCAAGTCCCCTACTTATGTCCGATCAAATGAAATTGAAGCATAATTTAAAATTTTACATATTTAAAATAATATTTTAAATAAGATGAATGATTAAAATTAACTAAAAAATTAACAACCATAATAATTTAAAAGAGAGGGAGTATGATTTTGACCCGAGGCAGCTGCAACGCGTCGCGAAGCCCTGCCAGTCGAGCTCTAGCGCCGCATGCGCGCCGCCGTTTCTGCCACGGCATACCGAACCCGTATGTAGGCCTGCGGACTCAATTCTATATACGACCATTTCCATCCAAGTCCACTTTCTGTACCTGTTGATGGCCACTTGCAACAGAGAGGATCCACCAGAAGCTACTGCCCCAGCTGCTAGCCACGAGCAGTAGTGCCTGCTCCGTCGCGAGCTCAACCAGTAGTGGTAGAAACAGCTGCACCGGAGCATGTAGTAGCTTTGTATTGTTGAGGGGCCACAAAGTGTATATTGAGGGATCACAACAGAGTGTAGCTATGGCTAACCACCAAGAGGTGGACGTAAAAGGCAAGATCCAATTATATTCCTTCACTTTCTTAATCTGCAGACGCAAACCATCAAAGCACTCAAGAGAATTCAGCAGAAGTCTGAAGTATGTCCCCGTAAGTTTGTAATACAAAACTTGCCCATGGATAAGCGAAATCCGACTTCCCAACACCACGACACAACGATCTGACAGTTAGAAACTCAAGTGGTAAAGAGGATTAAAATTTGTTTAGTTTATTTTTAAAAAAAAAATTAATAAATCAAATGAATAAAGAAATTCAATGGGAGAATCGGTACAAATAGAATATAAATATATAAATAAGACTAGACTCAACACTTGCCCGTTATGTAATATTTTTGTTGTCTTTTTGTTAAAAGCATACACTTTGCTAATATTAACATTATGTTACGACCTGACCTCTAAAATACTCAAACTATCCTTTTCTTTATATTCCTCGGCGGGCAGACGTCCCACTTGGATCCCGAGCGGGGCGGCCCAGCGACCCCCTGAAACGCTCCACGTCTGCTGACCCACCTGCTGACGTCGGACACATCGCCTTTTAACACTCACCAACCCTCTACTCTGCCGCGTAGGCCCCAGACGTCAGTGACTAACCTTTTTTTTATGCGCGGCACCCGCCAAAGCTGAAGTATTCTTAAACCGGCTCCCGCCTCTACCAGTTAACGCCTCCTCCCCTCCTCCCTTCTCCCCTCTCCGCAATTCCGCCCTGGGGGACGCGAGCTAGACGCCTCCGCCAATTTTTGGTAACCACATCTCATCTGCACTTCGTCTTCTTTCTCCTGCTGCTTTCTTCTTGTCTCTATTGTTTTTATTTCTGCAATATTTTCGGTTTTTGCAGGGCTCTGAAGTTTGATTGAGGTCTTGGGGAATGAAAGAAACGCGAAGCAAACGCCGTGTAACGCTGTGAACAAGGCTAACTGTTCTGGTGATTTTTCGCCAATTGGTTGGTGTGTTCGTGAAGTGAGCAAGCGAGCTATGAATTGGTAGCTTTTTTCTTTTTTTGATGCGAGTCATGTGTTTGTTGTTTTGCATCATATGGAGGATTTCTTCTAGGCACGCTGTGTGTGTGAGTTTTTTTGATGCTGAGACTCCTTCCACAAGTCCTACCACGCACGAAAACTGAGGAGGACTCTAATTACCTGCTGGACGCTGAAGCATTTTCTTAAATTCAATGCCTCTGTGGCTTGAGCGCCTGGGCATCCATGAATTTCTCCTCAGTGACGCTGGGTCTTCTATCGTATGGGCGGTGCGTTTGATGCTATTCAGAAACATGTATGCTTACTTAGTTTGTTATGTTAGATGTCTTCCTTAGAAAAGGAAAAATAAGGTCGATACTTATCGCTCTTCGGTCTTATCTTATATATCCTCTAATTTGTGCTACTATGTTGAAGGAGATTCATTGTAGGCACCTGTTGAAGTCACGTGCTGCCTTTTTCTGAATACATTTCTGCTTGTGGTTTATGCATGTGGGTAGCAATGGATACTGATTGAGTTTTTGTGTTTTGTGAATTTGTAGTGTGTTCCATGTTGGCCATGTGAGAAACGTTCTGTTCACTTTAACCCTTCATGCTATTATTTTGGAAAACTTGATTTTTTTTTTTTAGCAAAAGCTTTCATGCCATGTGAGAAACGTTCTGTTCACTTTAACCCTTCATGCTATTATTTTACAAAACTTGTTTTTTTTTAGCAAAAGCTTTCATGCTGTTATTATAAGATGGCGTTGGATACCACTTGCCTTGTCCCAAAAAATCCATGCTTTCAAGGAAATTTTTGGTTGTTGAGTTTTGATGAGTCAGCATGGCGTCTAGTACATTTCAGCGCATGAGAAGCATGTACCTTTGTTTACTTGCTCATGAGTATTGATTGGATGGAAAAACGTTAATAATGTTCTCCGGCTGTTTTGTTTAATAACTTAGTGGCATATGCCGCCTAGTCATTTTGTTTACTACACAATCTTCTTTCTTAGACGCCACTCTTGCTGGTTTTGGTAAATTGGATGCTCGTCAAGTTGTCTTGAACGTTATCTGCCCTATTCTTTTGCATAGGTTACACATTCAGTTGCTGTTGTGGCCATAGTGTGTTCATTTCAGGGCTAGCTCTTATATTAAAATCATGTGTATCGAAGCCAGTAATCATTCCCTGTGCACCGGTTTAATTAAGAACATATTGACCACTCATGAGTAGGTCTGATATGTTTGTCCGTTTCCTTTAGGTTATTAAATTGGCTGTCAGTTTGTGTAGGGAATGACTGGCTGTAGAAGTGTCGAGGCCTCACAGTATCAATTGTACTGCCCTGGTTGGAATTGTCTGGACAACTGGATTGCAAGTCTGTGTCCACGTTAAAGCCTTCTTTTTGGGTGAATACTGTATCAGTTTTTCACCCTTCATTTTTTTTTATATTTGTCTGAGGGTATATATTGAGTTTTTATTTAACAGATATATAGCTGCATATGCAGAAAATTACTTATTAGTTATATTTGGTAGAAATCAGTTAGGTGTCATCCATTTTCACCACAAAAATGCCTATTAGGGCTTGTTTGGATCGAGGACTTGGAGATTTAGTGTAATCTGAACCAAGTACCAAATATTCCTGTAGAAATCCCGTTCTTCCAAGGGGCTTTTAGCGTTACTTCTAGCATAAAGGAAACATATATTTGCTTTTGGTGACTGTTTCTGTTAGTTTCTCTTCCACTAAGGTGATTCCGACATTTGGTCTCATGTAGCCCATCCCATCTTCTCTCTTCCACACTGCCCCTGTTTGGATCCATGGGTTAGAGTTAGTTTGGACACAACTAACCCTAAAATCTCTAAACAGGGAGGCTTAGATTGGGCTAGTTGCATCTATCCCACCCAAAAAAAAACTATCCCACCCAAGAGGTGCTAATTGGAGCTAGTTTGAGTGGGATCCACTGAAAAGTTATTTTTTTCCTCTATCCTCAAAGAAGACAAATGATTAGATCAGTACCTTTATTGTCAATCTAACCTTTGGATCCAAACACTTCAAGAGTTACATTTCAAAAAAAAAAAGAGTTAGTTCAGGATTAGTCATGAGCTAGAAACTAACTCTAACCTCTAGCACTGTTAGAGTATCCAAACAGGGCCACTGTTAGGTGTTGTCACCATCTTGGCTTGGAAGTGTCTCATCAATCATTGAGTCATCATCCGTCGACACCTATGCCCAGTGATTTAGTGCCTTATGTAGCATCTAACAATAATGCTTGTTTGTACTGTTATTTTGATACCCATACACCCGAAAATAAGCAATATCATATTTGTCATGGTAGAAACAGAATGAAGTTAAAAAATCAAATTTTTCTTGGACTACTTAAGAAAATCTTTGAATATTCAATGTACAACCTCACCCTCTGGCATAATCTCTATTAGTGATTAATAATACTTACTGATTATATGCCCCCTCATGCAGGACATCATACTGCTAATTCATCTGAACTTTCCTTTCAAGCTTAGGTATTCGGTGACTATCAAGCATGGGATGTTCTTTGGTTACTCTGAAAAATGATCATCAATAACGTACTCAATATTCATTAATTCAGTGGCCAAGCATGGGGTGGAAACGAAAAATACATCATTGTGGATCATCTCAACAAGAAGAAGTCAGTCCTACACTTGCAGATGAAGTATTTGCCATTGACGAGGAGGTTTCCCATCTTACTAGAGTTAAATCTGAACCAAGTCAGAGGATTCGTGAATCCTTCTATGCTGACCGAAAGAGGCCTATGTCAACATTCAAGCTCTTGGCAGGGAGAGAATGCAATTGCTCAGGGATGGGGAGGTTCTCTTCAGCTGATTGCTCTTATGCTCTTCGGAAACACCTACCAGTGAAAGGGCCATGGTGCGTGGATGACATGGATAGTGAAGCATACATTTCACAGTTCTCCACAGATGGTTCACTACTTGTTGGTGGGTTTAGGGTATGTCATTTTGCTATTATAGTACTTTTTGGTTTACAGACCAGACAGACATAATGTTTTTATTTGGTTGGCTAATAATATTTTATGCCAAAATATAATTAGGGAAGCCACATCAGAATCTACGATGCGGAGAAAAAGTGGAAGATCCACACGGACATAACCTGCAAACGTTTGCGCTGGACTGTTTCAGATATTGCTCTCTCACCTGATCAACGATATCTTGTAATCCTCTTATGTGTCTGTTACAATACTAGACTTTTATATACTATTTTACCTTTATTTATTCATTTTTTGTTCAATTTGCTACTTATTGCATGTTTCTATTGCTGCTTGATCTTCTACGAATGGCCTGTTATATGATTTTCATATTTCCCCCAACTTTCTAAATTCAGCTTCATCTCAGATTAGGTCAAATGAATTGTGTCAACCAGATTATGGATGTCTTCATGTCAGATTAGTTGAAGTGAATTTTGCCTCAAAATTATTATTTTTTTCTCAAAAACACAGAAGAGCAGTGCTTCATTATATTAAGAAGAAAGTGGGATAAGAGCCCTGTTACAACACACACCACACACACCCGTTTTCTCAGATTACATTCGCGCCTTTTGTAAACACAACCCGACCCAAAACACACAAACCTAAACACCCGCGAGAGGGGCGGTCAGGAACGAAATCCCTCGAGCCCCTGCAAGCATCCACAGTCTGCGCTCCTCCCCGGCCAGAGCTAGGGCCCCACCTAAGCTGGGTTGATGTCCATCAAAACACCGGTTTCTATGCGTCCAAATTATCCAAGCGCCCAGCACAATGAGGGAGTTAATCCCATCCTGAGCAAGCCCGCTTTTGGCCTTACTACATTTCTCCCACCATGCATCAAAAGATGTCTCATCTGGTTGAGGTGCTAGAGAATGTAGTCTGACCTGTCGAAGAAACAGATACCAGAATTGCCTTGTGAACACACACGCCACCAGCAGATAGTCTATGGACTCCTCAACTTGGTCACATAAGAGGCAATGATCTGGATGAGGGAGTCCATGTCTGGCCAGCCTGTCTGCAGTCCAACACCGCTTGTGAGCCACGATCCAGAGGAAGAAACGACATTTGGGTGGCACCCAAGTGTGCCATACCCTTTCCCATGGCCCAAACAGTGTAGCACCTTCAAATAGGCTACCATAGGCAGATTTGGCAGAGCATCGGCCATCCGGGGACAGGCGCTAAAAATGAGAGTCGTCAACCTCTAGTTGCAATTCTACAGCCTGTACCAGATCCCATGTCTGCAAGAACTCAAGTAGGACTCCTACTGTTGGTTCTCCCGAGATGTCCGAAACCCAACCCCGGTTGATGAGAGCTTCCTGAACAGTTCACGAGTTTTTCCTTCTTCTGGAAAATGTCCCAACCAGTCTGGGCGCCAGCTCCGCAATGCTCTTACCATGCAACCATCGATCAGTCCAGAACAACGTGTGTGACCCATTTCCCACCTCAGATGCCATGGCTATTGAGAAAAAGGCGCGCACTTGATTTGATGTAAACGTTCATTCCACCTTCTAATTATTTCATTATTCTTGCATAAATCTCGGAGTCCAAGTCCATTAGTGGCCAAGATAGTGCTTGCATTTTTTTCTTTATCTGCAGATGCTATCTCTAGATTATATTCTAAAGTTCTACATTCATTTTCAGGCTTATTCCAGTCTGTCACCCACTGTTCACATCGTAAATGTCCAAAATGTCATAAGGGAATCTCATGCTAATATTACAGTATGTCCTCCACTTCAGTTTATTTCTCAGTTGTGTTGAATCATTAGCCCTTCATTTACAGTCTTCAGGATTCGTACTCGAAGGGCACATTTGGTTTTATTTGTTGGAACAATATTTATTATTTACACAAACTATAGAATATTGTGTCAAGAATGATTTAACGTAGAAGAAAAGGAAATATTATGGGCATATGTTTCTTTCGCGTTCGTGTTTGTATGTAGTATAAAATATTCTTCGACTTTTTAGCTATATTTATCCACTTTTAATATAATAATGCGGGTGTCTGATTATATAATTTGTTCTGTTACAAATTTTAGTTTTTTTTTTGCAATGCAGGAGATTCATGAGGGTCTGGACTTTTCTGACGATGATGACGGATTCTCCTTTGGAATTTTTTCTGTAAAGTTCTCTAAAGATGGGAGAGAACTTGTTGTTGGAAACAACAATGAATCAATATGTATTTATGATCTTGGTGCGAATAAAGTAACTGAACGTATTCACGCTCACGTGGTATGAATCTTATAGGCATTTCAAAGCCGCATAGTTTTATATCATTAAGTATGACTATTTTCTTTGAATTAAATTTCAACATTTGGTTATAAATTATTCTCTTGCTGTTTTTTTTTGCGGGAAAATTATTCTCTTTGCTATTGATTAGTCATTATGCTAAGTTGTGTTTTGTACCTTGAATTCTATTTCACTCGTTTTGGTTTTCATAGGCTGATGTCAATGTGGCCACCTTTGCTGATGAAACAAGTGATGTCCTGTACTCGGGAAGTGATGATGGCCTTTGTAAGGTGCTCCTAATTGTATATCACTTCAAATGGATCTATTTTATTTTCTGATAATGTGTTAAAGGTTATACATCACTAATTCAGTAAAGATAACTAAGTTCAATGTTTATAGGTGATGTTAAACAGACATGAACAAACCTGAAACATCAATGGTTAAATGACTTGTGATTCAGTTTCAAAAATAAAAAATGACTTGTGATTTGGTTTTGTAGACTGTGCAACACGGTAATGTTGGAGTTTAAATATTAGTAATGAGGGGACATGTAGCAAAGTAGTAAAGCACACAATTATGGTGGTTGAGGTCATGATCTGTTTTCTTGATTCTGCATCGAGTGAAGAATGTGTAGCTCCTCCTCTTTATTCGTTCAAATATTGAATAAAATTCTTTATGTGACGATCCATGTAATTTGTTACATACATCAAAATCTGACAATCTTAATGGATTTCGGATATGTGAAATCAGTGAAGGGTATTTCGTATGGTATGTCTATGGAGGCTTATCCTGACTAAAAATATTTTGCAATAATTAGGTGTGGGATAGGCGCTGCCACAGGAGACAAAAACCAGTAGGCGTTCTGACAGGTCATTTAGATGGGATTACATTTATTGATAGCCGTGGAGATGGACACTATTTCATCTCCAACTGCAAGGATCAGACTATTAAACTGTGGGATCTCAGGAAAATGTCCTCCGGTGCAAAAGAGTAACTACGACTCTTGCTTTACATAATTATTTGTGCAAGTAGTATCATCTGTTTATAAATATGAAACACAAGATATTGTAGGGAAGTGGGAAAAACTATAGTCGAATCCTTTTAGGTGACCACCTGAAGTAGTCGGAGGTGGCCAAATTGTATATGGTGAATCTGATTCTCTGGAGGGAAGATAGTGTGCCTGAAAATGATTATCTAGAATCAGTGACTCATGTCAGAACCACATCATAAATATTACAAAACTATTATATACTTTGAGCATAGTTTTTATGGTGTTAGGCATCTGGACGAAGCCTGGGTGTATAATCAGAGCCACGGCTTAAAAACTATGACTTCTAAGGCAAGATTACAAAATGTGGTTTAGTACCTTGAGGTTTTTATCATACCATTTACAGAAGATAGGGTTATGAAAACCATATGGTGTTCTGAATTGCAAATTTCATAATTACTGAGAAAAAATATTTTCTATGGAACTTTTATGGCTTCTTAACTGATTGATGCTTGTTGTCTTCCCTTATCTTCAAGCAAGTCATTTAAATTATAAGAATTTTGCTGCCCATTTGTTTTCTAATTTCGTTTCTTTTTTTTCAGCTGCACGCCAAAAGCATATGAATGGGACTACAGATGGATGACGTATCCATCAGAAGCCAGATATTTGAAACATCCGTATGACCAGTCACTGGCCACATTCAGAGGCCATTCTGTGTTGCGCACACTTATCCGTTGTTATTTTTCCCCGATGCACAGGTTAGTTTGGAACTTTGGATTGTTTTATTGCAAACCATTTCTTGACCCTTGTAGTATCTACTAATTCTCTAAATGCAAACTTCTCCGTCCTAAATGTAAGGAACAATTCTGATTTGGTTGTCTTCCAATATTTTGAGCAGAATATTGTTAGAATGTTAGTAAGATGTGGTTTTAAATTCTTCTCTACTGGTATTACTTATGCCATGTAACCAATAAATTGCTGGATTAACTGTTCATCAGAACATACTTATATTTGTACATATTCATCCCCAATCCCTATTATTGAATATGTGATAGTCTGACAGGTTTCAACTTTTAAAAAGATTCGTAAAACTTTAAAAAATCACAAGTGACACTATTTGTGTGCCAGATTGATTCTTTTTCATTTTA
The DNA here is from genome assembly GCA_032690845.1 of Eleusine coracana subsp. coracana. Lineage (NCBI taxonomy): Eukaryota > Viridiplantae > Streptophyta > Magnoliopsida > Poales > Poaceae > Eleusine > Eleusine coracana. Next base: position 20,468,573 of record CM064418.1, on the reverse strand, counting down.
TTACTTGACGTCTAGGATGAATTCCATGTTGAACTGAGCTGAGCTGCATCTAACACTTACGAAGTTCCATTCTAGAAAATAAAAGTAAAATCAACCAACCTGGGAGGAACTAGGTGGCTTTTAATTCAAAGGAAATAAGCACCCCAATTCATGTCGGGGAGGACTCAAAATGTCGTTGACTAGGGTGTACATTCATACCTTTAATCAACTGTGCTAGGCTCTGTTCCTTACTTTCAAAAGTTAAACAAAAAATGTCAACACCCATTGTAGAAATAACATGGAGTGTTTGTTACCGCTAATATATTCTGGGTTATTGGGGAATTGCATGGTATTGCCATGCTAATGATCTTATTCCCACTTTGTTTTATCCATTACTTCGTCCACAATAATTGATTTGACAAGTTGTTCGCTGAAGCTATTTGAACAAAAAGACGTGTCAAGTTGACACTTGATGCTTTTCAAGTTCTGACCTGCCATATTAGTTTACAGACCTATGAAATTTCATTTTCTTTACCCGTATCAGAATTCCTAACGTGTTTTTGATTTTAACAATTTTCAAATAATTTGGAAGTAAAACTTGTGGCCGCAGTCCATGAGAGCAATGGATTTCTGGCATACAATTTTACGAGGTTCTTGATTTGTTGTTCATTTTTGCAGCACAGGCCAGAGGTACATATACACAGGATCCAGTGACCAGTGTGTGTACATTTACGATGTGGTACTGACATGAGATACCTCCCATAAATTTCTTTTTATTTGGCATGATTCTGCTATTTGTAAATCATAGCGTGTTTTGTGCTTCATATGTAGTATTATTTCATAAGTAGACAAAAAAAACAATGCATCTCATACTTGGTGTTAGACGTATATATGCTTTGTCCTATGGAATTACCTAGTATTCAGCCCTTCAATAGCATGGTGTTAGATATATATGTGGGTCTGTTGCATTTTGTACATTCCCTTTGTATATCAGCCCTTTGGGCATAGTAATAGATGTTTAGCTGTATCTGTATCACATATTAATATATGAAAAAACGGTTACATTTTTCTTTAAAAATCATTCATAGCATTGAGAAGCGAAGTACTCTCCTGTCCTAAGCTCAGGATTTTTTTTAATGGTGAAATTTAGGATTTATGAATCCTTTTTGTTTAAGGAGGCTCCGACCACAATGAATCCACATGATTCTCTAACATCAAATTTGTTTTATCTTTCCACATTTCTTGACAATTTAAAAGGATTGCATTAGGATAATAAATTGGATTATCAGTTCAGTTCACAAGCACCGATAGCGATGCTTTCTCAAAAGATTGTGTCTTGTGGCACCATTATGTTAGTTTTTTGTTGTCATTATGTGAAATTGTAACATGTGCACATTATAGAATCAAGGAGGATGTTTGAGTAGAAAATGATTAGTGTTGAAGGAATGAATTATGAACCTGAATGCATGCCATGACTTAATAAATCAAACTGTAGAGCCTTCATCTTGACAACAATAGCAGTAACTACCTTCCATCAATGCGTCATGGGTTTCTTTTGCTATTCCACACCCTTGGGTACTTCTATGCTCTAGCTTTACGTCTGCCCCCTGCTCCCTACTAACCGGATGTCCACTCTTGCAGGCAAATGGTAAAGTTGTTGAAAAATTGAAATGGCACGGATCGATCATCAGAGATTGCTCATGGCACCCATACGTTCCAACACTTGTCACCTCTTCTTGGGATGGCTATTTAGTCAGGTGGGAGGCAACAGAGGCTGACAAAGATCCCTCCATGCTCAAGACAGGGAAGCAGAGGATGCACCCAGAGGGTTATACATTGTCATTTGTCCTTTAGAAGCAGCTTATGAGTCTCAAGCATGAATGGTAACATGTCCATTACATGTTGTTGCCTCAAATAAGATTCACCCTCTCCTGAGTGATTGAAGCAACTAGCAGTTGATGTGTATATGGATTCACCAATTTTTTTCAGTGTTTAAAGGTTGTGTCAATCGTTGTAGATTGGGTTATTATATTTATGTTGTACCTTAACGCCATTGCTCTCAAAGTTTGTCCTACGATGCTATCTATGCTCACAGATGGGACATACTTAGGCATAGTATATTTTAAAGCTCCAGTTCATTCGTACTCAACATCCCTGAAACAGTCCAACTCTAAGATATAACTCCAATGATGGTGAAAGAGCTGCTGCCGCCTACACTGTCAGATCAAGTAGATGCACACAAAGGTGCATCAAACTATGATACAAAGATGTGTGATCTCTGATTACGAAGTAACTCCATTTGCCTTTTTCTGCTTTACCATGATACATCAGAACAGCGGCACAATATAGAGGCCTTAAACCTGACTCAAGGAGAAGGCCCATCATGATGAGGACATCCTCCACTATTACCCGCTAGGGCGGCGATCGTGTAAGCCTCTGAATAATCCCACCTTGCTTAGCTTGGGAGGTGGAAGCCACCTTAAAAGGGAGAGCCACCCTTCCCCTATCATACTAGTCTTTTAGGGAGATTGGGCCTTTCCCTGAGTGGGGGCGCTGGAGTTGTGGTGCTAAGACTGCGAATTCAGGTCACGGACCTAGAATCGGGTCGATGTGTCGGGCTTTCAGCAGGAGTTGCGGTGCTAAGATTGCGGGATTTAGTGAATCCGGATCGGTGTGTCGGGCTTCGTTCCACCCTACCTAGGCCGGATGTATCACATCAGGCAGCCTTGTCTTCCTCTTCCTACCAACACGCCATTTCTTGAAAGCAGACATTGATTCCCTAGCAGACTTCACAAGCACACAACTAGTATAGGTAGCAATACTCGACATTGCACACAAATCGACAAGCACAACATGAGATGTTTGCTCACCTTGAGTTTCTTCCTTGGTGAGGCGGGGAATGAACTTAGGCACTGTCATTAACGAAGAGCTGTGGGACATGCTAAGAATATCTTTGTACCTACTGGTGAATGCATAGCGCAAGAACAGGCCAATGCTCTTGTCACTCACCCTTCTAGGGTTTGGAGGAATACACACTACTATTTTCTCCAACATGGTCCCAGATTAGGGTTTCTCTCTTCTCTCTCCTCCCTCTCTCTCCCTACCGTCGTCGCCACCTACCAGCCGCCGCCGCCGTCGCCGGTGGGTCACCGTCCTTCCCTCCCCTCCCCTCCTCTTCCTCCCGCGCGCCCGTGCCGACCAGCACCGTCACTGTAGGTCAACCCCGCGCCTGGGCCGCCGTGGCTGCGATTCCCACCGGCGCCGCCACCAATCCATCCGTTGGCGGCCCGAATCTGCTCACCGTCGGGTCGGATCCGACCGTCTACGGCCCGGATCTGCATGTCGGGGGGCGGGTGGGGGCTGCTGCCGTGAGGGCTCTGCCTGCCGCCGCTAGTGCCCCGGCCATCGCCGCGAGAGCTTTGGCCGCCGTCGCCCGGGGGGGGGGGGGTCCTTCGTTGTGGGTGCCCTGCCCGCCACCGCCGCTGTGGAACCACGCCGTGGGAGCCCCGGCCGCTGCCACCGCCGCCGCCACCGCTATGGACCCCGCCATGGGCGCCCAGGTCACCGCCGCCGACATGGACCCCACCGTGAGTGCCCTGGCCGCCGCCGCCGACATGGACCCTACCGTGCCATGGCGCGCCGCCGTCATGGGCCTGCCGCTGCCACCACCGCTGTCCTCACGCGCGCCATGGGTGCAGGCCCCTCGGGCGTCACATCGCCACTGTCCCGTGGGCCTGCACTCGTCGCCGCCGGTGGCCTACCTACAGTGCCCTACACCGGCCTGGGCATGCCCCCATCACTACTGCCTGCGGCCACCTCGACTCCTACCTTGGGCTAGCCGATCCTTCCTGACGGACCCGCCTCGACCGACTCTACGCTAGCCGCCACCCTCCTCGCCACCTAGACCGAGGCCGCCACGGCTATGGAGCATGCCCACGCAGCTGCACTCGCTTGGGAGCGCGAGCTTGCCGCCATGGATGCCATCCATCGCTGGATTGCTGAGATTCAGCACTACCTCGACATCGCCACCGCCCACCAGCCCGTCGCCCACATCATCGACACCGATGCGTTCTTGTCTCACCCGCCTCCGCCCCTCTGCCATGATGCGACCGATCCGTTGGTCATGCAGCTGCACCTCCAGGCCATTGGAGTCCAGAACATCCGAGCCCTAGTCTCCGTTGTCCTCGACCCCGGGTCCTCCTCCTATGGATGCTGGCGTGACCAGGTCCTCCTCGCCGTCTGCCGCTATGCCCTCGATGACCACGTCCTTGCCGACACGCCTGTTGTGGCACGTGACGCATTCTGGCTGTGCCTCGATAGCGTCGCCATGTCCTGGATCTTTGGGACCATCTCCCTCGATCTCCAGGACATCGTTCGGTCCCACAGCACCACGGTGCACGACGCCTGTCTAGCTCTCGAGGCCCAGTTCCTTGGCAACGTCATTCCGCACCTTCTAGCTAGGCGACCTCTCTGTCATCGAGTACTACAGGAAGATGAAGGGCATGGCGGATGCCCTTCATGACCTTGGCTGCTCGGTGAGTGACCGGATCCTCATCCTCAGTGCCCTGAGGGGTCTCAGCAGCAACTTCGACCTCCTCCGAACATGGACCCCTTCCTCATCCTCACCTTCATGCAGGTCCGGGATGACCTCGTCCTGGACGAGATCACCCGTGGGCTCACACCGGGATCCTCCTCTGCCGGCCCCTCCACTACGCTCGTGACTACCCCACCGACCTCCACTGTTCCTCCAGCCACCACCCTCCTTGGTGCCACTCCACCTGTGCACACCGGGAGGGGGGGCATGGAGGTGCCTCTAGGAGGCTATCAGGGTGGTCCTACTGCTCCGACTCCTATCCCTGGTGATGCACCCTGGCCATCCTTAAACAACCCATGGTCAGGGCACATCTCCATGTGGCCCTTCTAGGCTCGGGGGGGGGGGGGGGGGGGGGGAGGAGGAGGGCCTCGTCCCCAGCACCTGCCCACGGCCATGTTCATTGGCCCCGCCCCCTGGGCCCGACGACGACATGGATACCTCCTGCTCCGCTCAGTCAGCCTCCGTCCTGGCCACTTGCGCTGTGCAGCCAGCCTCTGACCTGGCCGGGGGTGGAACCAGGCAGCTCTGGCTCAGTCCTTCAGCACCATGGGGCTGACATCGCTGATCAACATAGAGTGGATCGCCGACTCGGGTGCCTCGTACCACACCATGGCTGATGTTGGTATTCTATCTTCTGTCCACCCTCCTCCTTCCTCGTGCCATGCCTCCATCATGGTTGGTAATGGCACTTGTCTTCCGGTCACCTATGTGGGCTCTGATTCTAGTTCTTTTCGTCTTCCGAATGTTCTAGTTGCTCCCTAGATAGTTCACAACCTTCTTTCCATTCGCCAATTTACTACCGATAACTCATGTTCCATTGAATTTGACTCTTCTGGTCTTACTGTGAAGGATTTGGCTTCCCAGCGCTCGCTTCTCCGATGTGACAGCGCAGGGCCCCTTTACACCCTTCGCCTTCCTGCTTGTGCTTCTTCATCGTCGCCTCCTTTGGCTTTTGCGACCACACCGTCTTCCATGACTTGGCATCGCTGGCTTGGGCATCCCGGCCATAACATTTTGGCCCGTCTTAGTCGTAGTGCAGATCTTCATTGTACTAGGGCTTCTGATGAGCATTTGTGTCATGCGTGTCAGTTAGGTCATCATGTTAGACTTCCTTTTTCTTCTTCTTCTTCGCATGCGAGCCATGTATTTGATCTTATTCACTGTGATTTGTGGACTTCTCCTGTCATCAGTATGTCTGGCTATAGGTATTACTTGGTGATTGTGGATGATTTCTCTCATTACTCTTAGACTTTTCTATTGCATGCCAAGTCTGACACCTTTCCCTCCCTCCTCCACTTCTTTGCCTGGGTTTTCACTCAGTTCGGGCTCACCGTCAAGGCCGTCCAGTGTGACAACGGCCATGAGTTTGACAATCACACCTCCCGTGACTTCTTCCTCTCCTGCGATGTTTAACTGCGGATGTCGTGCCCGTATACCTCACCTAAGAACGGCAAGGCCGAGCAGATGATTCGCACCACGAATGATGTCGTGTGCACCCTTCTCCTCCATGCCTCCCTTCCTGCAAGCTTCTGCGTTGAGGGACTTTACACATCCACCTACCTTCTCAACCGTCTCTCTTCCACTGCCTCGCCTAACACCACCCCTCACCTCGCCCTTTTCCGTACCCCACCTCATTGTGATCACCTTCGGGTCTTTGGGTGTGCCTGCTACCCCAACACATCTGCCACTGCTCCTCATAAGCTCGCGCCTCTATCGACTCGGTATGTGTTCCTTGGCTACTCCCTTCACCATAAGGGGTATCGTTGTTTCAATCTCACCTCCCACCGAGTCATCATCTCCCGGCACGTCGTGTTTGAAAAGTCGAACTTCCCATACTCCACCTCCACTACTCCCTCTCCTTATCCTGACCTTGAGTCCATTTTTTCGACTGACCCGGTGGCATAGCCCCCTGTCTCCATTTACCCCTTTCTAGCAGGTTCCCCGGTGATCTCTGTTGTGCCACGTGCAGCCTCGGAGTCCTATACGACGCCACACGCGGAACCGGAGTCTTCACCTATGCCACGTGCGACACTGGAGACTTCGCCTGGGCCACGCATGGTCCTGGAGCCTTCTAGCGTGCCACGCATGGCCTCGGAGCCTTCTACTGCGTCACGCGTGGCACCGGAGTCTTCGCTTACACCATCGCCCCTCCTTGCGCCGTGGGAGCCTCCGGGTTTCTCTGCCCGCTTCGCTGAGCCGGTGCAGGTCTACCGGCATCGTTCGGCGCCGGTACCGGAGCTGGTGGTCTCTCCGTCACCACCACCTCTGGAAGAGCCAGTGGTCTCTCCACCTGAGCCTATGGTCTCTCCACCACCACCACCTCCACCTGAGCCGGCAGTGCGCTCTCGGGCTCACTCTCGGCTCGACCCGATGGTGTACCACCCATCAGTCGTCCATCGGGATCCTAGGCACACTCATCCCATAGTGACTCAACGGGTGGTGGGTATCCTCTCTACAGTCGTGGCAGAATCGGGAGTCTCACCTGTGCCCTCCTCTGTCCATGTGACTCTGGCAGATCCTCACTAGTGTTGGGCCATAGAGGAGTATGCGGCTCTTCTTGCCAACCAGACGTGGGACCTCTTGCCGCATCCGTCTGGTTGCAATGTGGTTACCAACAAGTGGATCTAGACGCATAAGCACCGGGCTGACGGTTCACTGGAGCGCTACAAGGCTCGCTGGGTTGTTCGGGGCTTCACCCAAGGGCCTGGGGTGGACTATGATGAGACTTTTAGTCCAGTGGTGAAGCCGACCACTGTGCGCACGGTTCTCTCACTGGCTCTCTCCCGCTCATGGTCCGTGCACCAGCTTGATGTGAAGAATGCCTTCCTCCATGGCACTCTGATGGAGATAGTTTACTACAGTCAGCCAGCAGGGTTTATGGATTCCAGCCGTCAGAATCTGATCTATCGCCTCAGCAAGTCTCTTTATGAGGCAAGTCTCTTTATGGCCTAAAGAAGGCTCCTCGGGCGTGGTACTCTTAGTTTGCCACGTTCTTGGCCACATTGGGCTTCACTGAGTGCAAGTCTGACACTTCTCTATTTGTCTACCACCGGGGCAAAGATGCTGCCAACCTGCTGCTCTATGTTGATGACATCATCCTTACTGCTTCCAGTCAAACCTTCCTTTAGAGTATCATTCAGTCACTGCAGCATGAGTTTGCCATGAAGGACCTGGGTGTACTCCACCACTTTCTGGGTGTCACTATGGAGCCTCATCACTCTGGCCCCTTTCTTCACTAGCGACAGTATGCTCTTGATATCTTGGAGTGGGCTAGGATGACTGATTGCAAGCCCTGCTCCACCCCGGTCGACACTCAGGGGAAACTCTCTACGGACATGGGTGCTCCGATTGCTGACCCGACTGCTTATCAGAGCCTTGCTGGGGCTCTTCAGTACCTCACGTTCACCAGGTCGGACATCACTTATGCCATCTAGCAGATCTGCCTTCATATGCATGATCCTCGAGAGTCACATCTCACTGCTCTGAAGCGTCTGCTATACTAAGTTTGCGGCACTGTTGACTATGGCTTGGTTCTTCACCAGGCTCCCTCCACCGAGCAAGTCATCTACATCGACGCCGACTGGGCCGGGTGTCCTAACACTCGTCGGTCCACTTCCGGTTACGCCGTCTTCCTCGGCGGCAACCTGGTCTTCTGGTCAACCAAGCGGCAACCGGTGGTCTCCCGCTCCAGCGCTGAGGCGGAATATCGAGCGGTTGCCAATGGTGTGGCTGAGGTGTCCTGGCTATGACAACTCTTAGTGGAGTTCCACAGCCTAACAAGGAGCACACTCATCTACTGTGATAACATCAACACCGTCTACCTCTCCACCAACCCGGTTCAACATCAGCGGACGAAACATGTGGAGTTCGACCTTCACTTCATTCATGATCGGGTAACTATTGGTCAGGTTCGGGTGCTTCATGTCCCGACCACCTCCCAGTTTGCCGACATCTTCACCAAGGGTCTCCCCTCCTCAACCTTCTCAGAGTTTCGCTCCAGTCTCAACATTGTCAGTGGTCAGTTGTGACTGCGAGGGCGTGGGGGGGGGGGGGGGGGGGGATGTGTAGTCCTTTTCTTCCTTGTCCAGTTTTGAACTCCATTGCACCGGTAGTTCCGACTACAGGTGGGGGGGGGGGTTAGAGTGTGCTAGAATATTTCTGGCCCATCCAGAGGCCCATGTATAGAGACTATATAGCCACCCTTCTAGGGTTTGGAATAATACAAGGAATCATTTTCCTCCAACAATATAGAACATGGGTGCTATCCGGTGTGCAGTATTTATTACCTCTTATTTTGGGAGAGTAATCCTTTTGTATAAAATGTGCACAATCTCTTGCTGGTATGCTCATAAAATGTATTACTAACAAAAAAAATAACCATATCTTATTGTTATACGAGCATTCAAAAATTGGGTATTAACTTGAAAAAAAATGTGTGAGGGTTTATGTCCATACATGTACCCGGTCATTTACAGTTCTAGCATATCTACTTGAAGAAAGTCGTAATCATATATATAAATAAAATGAATTGATATTCTAATAAACACCTAAATATAGCTCAATGAGAAATAAAAAAATATTCCAAAAAGAGATGTAACTGAAGTACGAATCTAAAGCTTAACAATAAAAATCTAAGGACAAACTTACAAAGGAACAATCTTGCATCCTTGACCATAAAAGTATGGGCACCGACCCCTCAAATCAACACAGGCAGCATAGGCTTATTTTTTTTTTGAAAACACAGTAGAACTGCGCTTCATTGTATTAGAGAGAAATAGAAGGGTCCCTACAAGTTCCTCACTCACCTGGGGACCAAATTGTGAGTGAGGTGATTACAGCACTGATTTGAGATGATACATGACTAAAAACAAAAGAAAACAGGACCTAAGGAACTGGAGAGGTGATCACGAGATTGAGCTCTCGCAATTTCCTTGCTCCAGCCAAGCACCAGACTCCTAGCTCATTTTTGATAGCGCCCATAATAGTGTTAACTGATGGATTGACTTCCTCAAAAACACAAGCATTACGATGCTTCCATATCGACCAAGCAGTGAGAATGATGAGTGAGTTCACTCCCTTTTTCTGCTCTTTCCTGACCTTCTTCATTGCTTTTCTCCACCAGTTAGCAAAATTCCTCTCATTTTGTGTAGGGACTAAATCTGTCAGCTGCAGCTCATTCAGCACTCTGAACCAAACTTGTCTTGCCACCACACAGGTTGTTAGGAGATGCTGAACTGTTTCTTTTTCTTGGTCACAAAGTGGACACTTGTCAGGGTGACCAAGGCCTCTTTTTGCTGATCTGTCAGCAGTCCAACACCTGTTCTTGATGGCCAGCCAGAGAAACATTTTGCACTTTGGAGGCGCCCATGTTTTCCATACACGATACCATGGCTCAAAGATCACAGCACCAAAAAAATATACCTTGTATGCAGATTTAGAAGAGTAGTTCCCAGAGGCATCTAGCCTCCAGACATGTCTCAGACAATGTAATGCCCAATATACAATCCCAAAGACGCATCAATTCCTGATGCCATTCCAACATAGGCCACCTTCTACTTCACGGGTCCAGTCAACATTGTTGAGCGCATCTGCCACTGTTCGGTTGGTACGGTTTCTTACAGAGACGCGTGCAAAAACCAAAGGTGCCATGGACTGTCCATGTATCCATCGGTCTGTCCAGAACAATGTGTTATTCCCATTTCCCACTTCAGTGGTGACGGCGTCGCGAACAAGGCAAGGGACTTTGGATGACAAGGCAGTTCAAGGTCTGTCCAACATAGGCCACCTTCTACTTCACTTCCATGATGAGACGATTGTTGCACAGGCGCCTCCCACGATTGTTGAACTGTCTCAAGAAAACCCGGAAGACGTGTCCAAAAATTCTCAAAATGGAACCTCCTCTTGCCCATTACACCGTCCTTCAACCCAAGCACAAGGGGGCAGTGGTCGGACATTTCGGTTGCGTGGCTTTGCAGCACGCAATCAGGGTACAGGTCTTCCCAACTTGTCGTGCATAACACCCGGTCCAGCTTCACAAGAGTCGGTGAATCTCTCTCGTTTGACCAGGTGTAACGACAACCTAGTAGAGGCACCTTTTTGAGTTCCATTTCATTGATGAAGCGTCGAAAATGACCCATGAGCGCCTGATTGAGATTATCATTGTTTTTATCCTCTGAACTGTAAATCATGTTAAAATCACCGGCTAACACCCATGGCCCATCACAGTAACCTCTGATTTCTCTCAGCTCATCGAGGAAAGTTGGTTTATCAGCGTCTGTGTGCGGGCCATAAATCCCGGTAAACCACCAGGCCTGTGCTCCCTCTTCTTTAAACTTGACTGAAACTGAATGTCGGTGAACTCGATAGCCTTCTGCAACTAGCGACCCATCCTTCCAGGCCACAAGAATTCCACCCCGGGTTGCCTGGGCTGGAAGGTATTTAAATGAATTGAAGTCTTGACCCAGGATTGAGAGCACGTCACGCTGGGAAATGAAAGCGAGCTTGGTTTTCTGTATACAAACGACCGTCGGCCGGGAGGCCTGAACCACTTGATGCACAACATCGCGACGCTTTTTTTCGTTACGCCCGCGTGCATTCCAAACCAAAATGTTAAAAGGAGCCATTGATAACAGAGAAGAAGAACTACCAAAAAAAGCGAACACTCAAGCTGCCGCTGAATTTCCTGAGCTTCCCTGCTCCTGATCAGCACCATTTGGTGGCGCATTCCAGCCAAACAGTGATGCAAGTGCTTTCAGATGCTCATGACTCAAAGGATGATCAAAAATACGCTCGTACTTCTCCATGGGAGGGATTGCTTCTGTATCTTCTGTTTCAGTAAATCCCAGGTGGCGGCAGATCGTGGTGGCCGTCTTGTGGTTATTCTGTGGAGGAAGCTTGGCCACACGTCTGCTGCGTCTCGGGACAAAGCCAGAAGGCAGAGTTTTCTTCCTCCTCTTCGCTGCAACAGGTACTTGCAGCACTGTGCCCACCGGCTTGGCGATCTTGGACAGGAAGGCAGTTTTCGGGGACACCGCCGTCATGCTTCTTGACGCAGTCAGGTTTTGATCTTGCAATTGGTCCGTCCTAGACGGAGGTGCAGTCACCGCTACCACGCTGCCCTGCTGGTCGGGGCGCGGAGACAGTGAGGCACCTTCCACGCCCAAGGAGGTCGCCGTCGGGAGCGCCGCGTCCAAGGATAAAGCCCCTGGTTGGATCAGGGTAGCATTTGCACTGTCTTCTTCGGAAGGGCATGGGCGGCGTCTGGAGTAAGTCTTGAGAGAGGCCTGAGGAGGGATGCCTTCGGATGGAGATGGATGCAGGCTTCCCATGACTGGATCATGAAGAGAATGCCCATTGTGGCTGGGCATAAGGGAGGAACGCCATCCCACTCTGGTTGCTGAGCTGAGAGCAGCAGCATACATGGCTGAGGAACACGAACAGAGTGCAGAATGTGCTCTGTTTCTTTTGCGGGGCTCAAAGGCGGTGGGTGTTGAGTTAGCAGCAACTGGGCCGTGTCTCGGCCTACTTCACTTGGACCAAATTGCTCCGTGCGGCCCACTTCATTTGAACCGCCCGCCAGAGAGACTGATAGGAGCACATCTACTCCCATTTTTTCCGGGATCGCTTCCTCTTTTCCAAAGCTGGGATTAATGACCAGAGCGGCTAGGTCATCAATGACGGCCGGCAAAGTCGAAGGGACTGGCCCTGGAATCGAAGGAGTCACCTCGATCCTTGGGGGCGTGCTTGCTGACACCGCCTCCTCTTCAGCCGCTGCCTCCTCGCCTGCCACGTGGACGCCATCAGTTGGTCCCTGCCTCGGGCCAAGGCGGCGGTGAACGGGAACCCGCGGCGCACCGCCCATCGCCGAAGGGGAGGACGTCGGGGCTGGAACCTCCGCTCTCCGCCGCCGGCAACGTCGATCATCCTGATCGGCATCATCTCGCGTAGGCGGGGGCGGCGGCGGCGGCGCAGCACCACTCCCTGCCAGTTGCTCAGGCAGAATTTTGATCTTGACAACGTATGACAGCGCCCGCTTTAGGGGTGGTACATCGATCACCGGCATTGAAGGCTCCAACACGACCAGCTCCATGACCGCCGGGATGAGCTCCGGATTGGAGCACCACGCCTTGAGCCGGAAAGATGAGTAGTCACGCCGGTGGATCGTGTCATCATGTAGGTCACGAACCCAGCACCATTCGTCGAGGATGTGCTCTGCCGTTTCGAGCTCCCAGACGTGTGGCGGCACCCCGCTCAGCTCCACATCGATGAGCGAAGGAAGTACCACAGCGTCGGCATTCCGCAGACGAGACCATCGCCGGAAGGCGAGAGTGTAGGGCGGGAGCTAGAGAGGCGTTCCTTCATTGAAGATCCTGGTGGCTGTAGCCTCATCCGGCAGCACAAGCAGAAAGTCGTCAGGGCTGAGCCTGTGAATTTCCAGCGACTCTACTGGGAGATCATGACGTCGAGCAAGCTCAGACATCAGACCGTCGACCGATAGTGCCGCTAGGTCGCCGACGATCGAAACCGAAAGTGCCTTGCGTAACTCCTCTTCCGCCCTGGCCAACTTAGCAGAACGATCAACGATTCTACGTACTTTTGGACGGGTTGCGTCTGGCGCCGGAGTAGCGCCGCTGCCGCCCGCTGGCTCACGCGGTGGGATGTGCTCGCCATCTTCCTCCGCAGAATCATGTCCGTCTCTTTGCTGGGTGGTTGCAGCACGCCTTCTCTTCCTGATCCTGCGCCTAGATCGCCTAGCTCCAGCGTCGCTGGCTGCAGCAGAGGCGTCAGAGCCTTCCCCACCGGCCACCGGCTCCATTGGAGCACTTGGTTTTGGCCGCCAGACAAGTGACGGCCTTGGTTGCTCGATTAGACGCTGAGGATGGCGGCCTGGGCAGATATAGGAGCAATGCCCTAGGCGGAAAAAAAAATTGGTACAAGAAAAATATCGGGGGTCACCAATAAACATGATATATTAGAAATATCGGTGATTTCGGCAAATAAAATTAATTATTTTTTAATTTTTTTACATCATTTAAGAATAAATAGGCTTAAATCTATAAACTATCATAGTTATGAATATAATCAAAGTAGTTTTCGTTTAATAAACATACTGAATGATAAAACTTCGGTGATAAAAATTATATCGGACCTCACCGATAAATATGATATTTTGGATATATCGGTGAAATTTTACCGAATTTTTTTTCCTAGGCCCTAGCTCCTTGCACCTGAAGCAACTGGGTCCCTTCCTGCAGTCGGCCGCCCGATGAGTTGGGGAGAAACAGTTAAAGCATCATCCTCTGAGGTCCTGCAGGACCGGCCGTCGAGGGGCGCAAAGCTCCTTCAGATGGGCCTTTCGAGAGCGACGACTTTCAACCTTCTGCCAACCAAACTCATCTAGCCCCTGGGAAGATAGCACCAACCCACCGGTGGTGGCGGCGAAGCCGACGTGGCCCAGAATCATCCTAAAGAGGCGGCCGCTAGTGACTAGGATGTCACGGAACGACGGGGTAGGCGAGCCACTGCAAGAACCACCAGAGGAGGACGCCGGAGTGGCTTGAGTCCACCTTTCTTCCTTGGAGCGACCTTTGGTGAACCGCGGCTGGGGAAACGGGGACAAGGAGGAGGAGGGAACCGACGCCGACGAAGGGGAGGGGAAGAGGCTTACGCCTGCGAGGGTGGCCGCCGGGCCATGGGCTGACGCCGGCACGGGGCTGGTGGTAGGGACGGCATCGGGAGGGGGAGGGTCAGGCGAGAGAGTCGCCAGATATAGATAATTTGATTGAATTGAGTAGTCCGCGGCAGCATCGGTTTGGATCTCCTTCCGAGTTCTGCACCGATATAAAATGGCATTAAGATAACGACATTGAATATCAAAAGAACCACATGCACAACAGCATTTTGTACTCAAGTTCTCAATGTTAAACTCATGCATCCAGCAAAAATCAGGGTTTTCCTAGAGGATGATTCCCCTCATGGACATATTTGTACACTGAGATATGAAAGAAAGGTTCACTAGCAATACTATTTTCCATGAAAGAGCACTAGGCTACAGCAGAGGCCAGACGAGCTAGATCCTTTCAACAAGTTGTTGACAGGAAATTCCATCTATACTAGTCAAAATTAGAATATAGATGCTCTTTTTAATACTTCATTAGTGCTCAAAGAACTTCTGTATAAGAAGCAATACTATACAAGGATCCTCGTCAGGCCTACTTCTGAGTGAAGCATGGGGGGACGTTTATTGACACTGCTTGGTTCAGAGACAGCAGCCCATGCGCAAGCCAAAACGGGAGGTCTACCTTGGCACACTTTTTGACCTAGATACAACAAAGATAAGAATCAACATGTACTCAACAGAAGAGAGGCATCCCTGTTTCTGTTTAGTTAGAAAGACTAAAAGGTGTCCACCATGAGAAATAATGGGGTTCACAATAAAAATAAATAAGGCAGAAAATGACAATAAGTACACCTCAGTCTTCCAAATCAGTTGAAACAATCATAAAAGAGCACCAACACCATATAAGAAGCCTCTCAGCTAACCATTAGTCAACAACAGCATAATATTCAAAACAGTTTCATTTAAGAATAAGGGGGGCCTGAGAAGAACTGTTCGACTTTGACATGCTATAAGCAGGTATATATACCCAATAAACATTCAGCACAGGGTCACTGTAATAGACACACACACACAATTACTTTCAGCACCTGGATCCAGCAGCCCGACGCCATTTGCGGTTACTTGAAAAACAACTGCAATAGGCTGCATTCAGATCAGAGTTATACACCCGACGTCTACACAAGCATCATAGAATGAGTATGAAGGTCAAAACAAGGAAACATCCTTACTTCATCCTCCATGAGGATGTCATCGATGTCATAATAACCAGGCATACCACAAATAAGACCGGATCACTGCTGTTGGATCTTAATTCTGCATGACCAATTTGTGGCATTTTAGTGAAAAGGACAGTAATTCGTCTCGCTATTCTATTTTTCTTGGACAAGCATATTAAATTGGATCCTTTTCTTGACGTGTCATTTGGTCACGCAAAACTGATTAGCATGTTCATATTTATTTGTCACGCTAATCTGTTTGACGTGATTAAAACAGGTTAGATCTAAAAATTTAATTTTTGAGAAGCTATTTCAAAAAAACATCACTTGTGAAAGGGTCAAATTGTAAAAAGCCTTCCCCAAGATACTCACCGAAGCAAGAAGAAATAGTGCAACATAAAATTCTGTTTCAAATTGATGTTTAATCTTTAATTAAAGCGAAAGTTTTTTACTGCCAATTTTTTAAAATTATAAAAATTTCTGTTGGAAGGAACGATAGTAAAACAACAAGTCCTATTGGTGACACATAACATGATATGTTTTTTTGATAAGGATAAAGAGTAAATTACTTATTTCCCCCTATTCTACAACTTAATCCCTTATTTGTCCCTGACAAGTTCAAGTTTCTGCATATAACCAAAATTTGAAACTCTATCCCTTATTTGGCCTTTTTTCTGTTACTGCTGTCATTTTTTGCTTTATGGACAAATTTACCCTTGGAGACGTGTCCCTTATTTGCTCCTAAAACTGAACAATTTAATAAGGTAATCCTTCTTTGCCTATTTTCTTTCAGCTTAATTAATGGACAACTATGTCAGTTTGATATTATTATAGTAATTAGTATTGGATATGATTGTGACAGTGCTTACTTTTTTACATCCATAATATCATTAGAAATACACCATTTTCTCAAAATAAGAGGTGCAAAATCTGTTTTATCGTTTGATTACATTGTCCATAAAAAAAAGTTTTGAGCCAAAAGAGAAACCAAGTACAATTCAATTAGTACTTTGGAACCATTCCTCTGGTGTGCACAGACCACTAGCTTCTCCTGCAGGCTGTCGTGGCCCTCACGATGAAGAGGTGTCAAGTCTGGTGGAGCCATAGAGACGGCGAGGACGATCCACGGTGGCCTTGCCTGGACGTCACGCGGGACGATCCAGGCGGGGGAATTGCATGGAGGAGAGGGCTAGGGCTAGGCGTCGGCGCCGCCAAGGGCATTGCCCGTATCGCCTGGTTTTCCTTTTTCCATTTTTTTTTCTATGTGTGGTACTGGTTGTAATAGCAATGACTGAAATAGAGGGTAATCTAGGCATTTTTAAAATTTTAAAGGAGTTGGAAAATAGGTGGTCAACGATAGATTTTGTTCATTGACTGACAGAAAAGGACATATAAAGGATTGAGTTTTAAGTTTTGGGTATAAACTGCAACTTGAATTTGTCGGAGACAAATAAGGGATGAAGTTATAGAACAGGGGGAAATAAGTAATTTGCTTAGGGACAAATGACATGTACCAGTCAAACATCTACTGAACTTTGTTAATTACTAGATGATGCCCCATGCATTGCTGCGGAAATTTTCAAAGCATTATACAAAAATATATATCACGAAGGTAAAAGCCCATGATCTGAAAAGTAAAATTCAGCTCACCATATAACAAAGGTAAGGACATATTTGGTCTGTTGAGCTTGTTTGCTTGTTCCTTACGGCCTAGAAATTGTGAATTTTTTTAATGATCACAACAAATAATATAGCGCAAAGAGAGGGAAATTACATGTGCTTTCTGATGGAAAAGTTGGTGTGTCTTGCAAAAAAAGTTGAACAAATGTTGTAGCACAAGAAATGATTATGTAAGATATATATTAGATCGGAACTGAGTGCTTACAATTCTGTTTTCACAGTAGGATATGAGCACCCACAAGACAAAAAGGAATGAATCTCAATTCCCATGTGTTAGTATAATCTTTAACTGGGAGAAAAAGACAACAGTCACAACCACCGTGATTGCAGGTTCATGAGGAAATCCATACCACGAGCACCAATGGTGATCGCAGGAGCATCATCTGGGTGAGACTGATCATCAGGATTTGCAGTCCATATAAATCTAATGCAGGGCTAAATGCAATACAGATGATGGGAGAGAACAACCAATACCAAAGGATTTAATCAGCACATACCAGACTGAAGGAAATGCCAATACTTTTTCTGCTCAGCTGAGATGCTCTTGAATGCGAACGGGTGCACTTGGTCTCGGTCCCAGATTAGTCTAGCTAGTCTAGTTTCTTTTTTGGTCAGATCTCATCTTTCAGTTTTCTTTAGTTAGCTTCTCCCTGTTTTTGTATCATTCAACCCCTCATGCCTCGGCCCGGAATGAGGTGGTGGTGTTCTTATAAGGGGCCGAACTCTTTCTCTCTATAATACAAAGATACGCAGCTCTCCAACTACGGGTGCAGCTTCTAATGGATATTCTTCATACGTATACAAATATAAGGATTTAAAGTTTTTTTCATTTGTCAACGAATATAAGAATTTCTCATTACAACCCACCCATGTGCTCCCATCTTCACAAAACCTTATCGGCTGCTCCTACCCTGCCATCCATCCCTGTTGCACTTGCCAAAATTCCCCTCCCCGTTCTATCTCTACCTCGTCAAAATTCTTTTTACGCTTCCCAAAATCCCAGAAGTTAGGAATTCTTATAGTTCTGCATGAAGGAAGTGCATTCAAACAAATATAAAAAGGCCCATAGGAAATGTCTCCTATTTAGCAATGGTTGCAATACACATTATACATGATAGGCATAACTATCAATTGGTTTGCTATAGTGATGCAAAAATAAACAATTTCATATCTTTAAAAGTCACAATATAAAAGAAAAAATAGTTATACAATCATTTTTCATTAGGCAGACATATTTCATATATGTCATATTGTGCTCATGACATGTAGTCGCAATTCAAGACAAACCTCACTAAAAGTGACAAAATGTAAAAGTCAGGTGGAAGTGTCCCTCACTTTATGCAAGCTATTAGTCTGGAAGTGTTCCGTGTTTATGCAAGCTATTAGTCTGAGACACAATATATAATGAAGCTAAATGCCAAAAATAAGAGAAACACTCAAAATTCCAGCTGTCTCAAAAAACTAACTGAAAAATGAAGCTAAATGCCAATAAGTCGATATAAAAAAAACAGTGATGAACCCTGTTACTAATATGACAAAATGAACCCACATTAAGACTGAAATGATAGCATGAAAAATATTACAGCGATACAAGAAAAGACCATCATTGCAGCCTCGTATGAAACATATGAAACTGTATGCAATAGTCCTATTGTTCTGTTGTGTACTTGTATATATGCCAAATGGAAGCTCATCCTTACAGGGACCATGAAAATAATTACTGTCTCATTTCAACCAAAGCGATTTCAGCTATGCCTCCATTGCCGTGGTTGTGTGTTCACCAAAGGGAGAGCTGATGCTGTTTGTTTTCGACTGGTCCATCTGCAATAGCGTGAAAGAGGCTTAATCTAGGCTAGAGAAATATCCCCGTTCTTAATCCACATAACAGTTGATTGGTATTCAGTATTTCAGGCATACACGTTTTTCACACTGCAGCATCATGTGTCCTCTGCATCTAAATCTGAATTAGAAGACTGGTCTTTGTTTGGCACTTTTGTAGAAGAATCAAAATAGGGCTTCACTGTGCTTCTACGTTACATTTCTTTGTGCCATGGAAGATGAGTGTGAAATAAAGCAAGATTTCACCGAACATGTGTAGCATAGTCTAATTTGTAGTTGCAGCAGGCCATTTCCATTTAGAAGCTTAGAGAGATTACAATGTCACTGAACACAACCTATTTTGTTTTGTGAGTTCCAGACTAGCTATAAGGACATTTGAAGCCTTCAAAAAAGCAGAAGTTACTGTTCCCTTTTCTAATAACCTGCAAAATATTATTATTCGAGTACAAAACTGCTACTAAAATGCAAACTCTAGAGTTTATCACTTTACCTTTGACTATTTACTACCTGACTAAAATATTTTCTCAAAACTATCATGTTCTTGAGATTACAGCAGGGGCCTCCCTCGCTATATTCACTCAAAAAAGAAAAATGTGTACTATGAAAAAGTCATAAAGATTTATGTAGCTCCACCACAAGCAGCACATTAAGATTAGTACGTGCACAACCTACACTTATATCGTAACTAAATTTTCATGATTAATATTCCAAGGTAATCATGATTGACACCCATTTGCTATATATAAAAAAAAGATATTACATACAGAGAGTCTCTTAACCAGTTGTAAAATACTCAAATCATCATATGCATCTAGTCAATCTTGAATTTGCCGCAAATACTACCAAAGAGCTGCCATTAGCAGTTAGCTACAGTTTCCCTACCTTGTTCCTATACAAATGTGGCACAACAAATGAACAAAAACATTATGTACAACAGCTCAATTCATTCAAACTATGGGGGAAAAGAAAATACAAAATATTTAAGACTTAACATAGATCAGATTAAACAAATTTATTAAGCAGAGTATAATACAAAATAATAATGTTTGGACCTAGTTGTAGAGTAAGTAGAGTATCATACCTTTGTTTCTGATCTTGGTAAGCGATGCTTAGTGGAGACTATTTAGCAAATAGAATTCGTCCTTTATTAACAGGTCAGATCGAGCACAACTTTGTTAATTATCATAAAATAACATATTTCTAAATAAGTGAGCTGGCATATGTATAGCATAAAAGATAATAATCATTCATATTTAGAACATACAGATGTATTTTGTGAGAATGTAATAACAACTGAGAAATGTTCAGATCTGATATAAATTAATTAACAGGCAGTTAATTTAGCGTCTCAATCATTTTGTGTCAAATACGAAGTACACACTGTATTTTGAGTTGTTTTCTGCCCCTGCTGTGGTGCAGAGAGAGAGAGAGAGATTCATAAATTCATTTCAGTAGAGAGAGTTATTCGGTCAGTCCAAACAGAGAATTAGACAAATACTAATATGGAAATCTCTTTATGTAAAGCTTGGGTGCTGTATTATGCTCTGAATTTGGATCTTATGCAACAGGGAGGTCATGGGTATGGTTCAATCTGCCGCAGGGCGTGGGGATTTAGGCGAGCAGCAGGAAGGCGGTCGAGTTCCAACATGTTGTGCCGCAGGCGAAGGGTGGCAAATCCGTCAAACTGTGAGCTATCCATGCTCTAATCATTGCTAATCATCAGAATTTTTGTACCTCAGTTTCAAAGAAATTGAGGAAGTCTGGAAGTGGACCTTGAGACCACGATGGATAGGTTTACACCCATTGCTGCTGGGATTTCAAATAGATTCAAAAATACTAATAGGGAAAATATGTTGGGATCCTCATTTTTTTTTTCTCAAATACGCAGGAGAGTTGCATATCGTTGTATTAAGAAGAGTGAAACCAGTCCCATACAAACACCGCCACCTCACTCCGAACCAAGCAAGCTGTGAGGGGCTGTCATTACATAACTTTTAATAAGCTATAAAAAAACTACTACTAAAGGTGAGATCTGACCCTAAAAGAGACTACTCCTAGGTGAGACCTGACCCTAAAAGAGACTACTCCTAGCTAAAGCTAGTTTAGCTCCTCTCCTTGACCCAAGGCCTGCAGCCAATGAGCACCAGCCAGGTGCCACAACTGTTTTTCATTGCTGAAATCACTCATGAGCTTCTAAATGCTCGGATGATCACCCTCGAAGACGTAAGAGTTCCTGTGTTTCTACAAAATCCATGCGCCCAAGATGATCAAGGAACTGAGGCCTTTTCTCTTGGATTTCTCAGTCCGTTTTCTAGCTTTCCTCCACCATTCCATGAACTTTTCATCATCTTGACCTGGAACGCACTCAGCTAGCCCCACTGGATAAAAAATTCTGAACCAAAAATTCCTAGCAAGTACACAGTTAGTGAGGACATGTTGTATATTTTTGTCAGTCTGATCACAAAGCACACAGCTGCTAGGATGTGGGAGCCCCCTTCTTGCTAGTCGATCCACGGTCCAGCACTTGTTACGAATTGCGAGCTATAAGAATACCTTGTACTTAGCCGGTGCCCAGGTTTTCTAGAGGTGTCGCCAAGGCTCAAAGGTAGTGGCTCCATTCAGAAAAGGCTGGTATGCAGATTTTGTGGAAAACACTCTTGAGTTGTCCCATTGCCACACATGTCGATCATCCTCGGCTATCAGGTCCACTTCGAGAAGGGCATCCTAGAGCTGAAAGTATTCATATAAGCCAATTAAAGATAGGCCGGCCTGAATATCTCTCGGCCATAGCCGTCCCTGGAATGCTTCTGCCACTGTCCGCTGTTGTCAGATTCTTTCGGGCACCGCTGCTACAACTACTGGTGCAAGCTCTTTCAGGCTGCACCCGAATAACCATTTGTCGGTCCAAAAAAATACCATTGTGCCTTGCCCCACATGAGAAATTATTGAGATGTCGAATAGAGCTTCCGCATTTGGGTGAACTGGGATGTCAAGCCCTTTCCATGGCCGATTTGTATCTGTCTTTTGGAACCAGAGCCACCGTATTTGTAATGCCTAACTCATTAGCTCCAAATTTAGGATTCCACAAAATGATAGATCCAAACCTCATTAGCTCCAAACCTCACCGCCTAGCTCAAGAGGTCATTGAACTTTTTCCCATGCCACAAGGCACCCCATGCCACAAGGCACGATCCACCATAAGCCTTGTCCCGACCTTTCCAAAGGAATCCCCTATGCAACTTGTTGATGGCTTTGATGAACCACTTAGGGGCCTTGATGGCAACCAAAACATATATAGGAATGGCTGAGAGTACGAAACACACCCAGGCGGTTCTTCCAGCCATGTTCATGAGAGAAGCCTACGAACCTGGTAATTTGTTACCAATTTTATGCACCCAAACCATCAACTCTGATTTCCTTAACTTCTTGTCTGAAACCAGGAGGCCGACATAGGTGCAAGGAAACTCGGCCACGATGCAGGGAAGTGTTTGGCCAACAAGTTCCACCTGTGACTCTTCAAACTGAATTGGGATAATGCAACTTTTCTGAAGGTTGGTGTACAATCCCGATCCTCATTAATCATATTTAGAAGCGTCTCAGTTTTATTAACTATTGTACCTTTGCAAGAAAGTAAAGAAAAAATATGCAGTAATTTTAGTAACCGTCATAGCTATTTTAGTGACTGTGATGATTGTGGGACATATGTACCTGGGATACTTAACCACTCGGCTAATTGGCCGAGTGGACCGGGGGCTCGGGTATGATGTATTCGGTCCAGAAGATATTTACTGAGATACTTGTTTGAGTAAGCGACAAGTTAGGTTAGCAGATATATTGGATAGATAGAATTTGTAACCGACTAAAAGATTATCATGTAAATCCCTGCCCTTCGGATATATAAGGTGGGCAGGGGGTCTTCGGAAAAAGGCAAACTCGTATTGGAACCCTAATTCTAGTGTGAACCGTAGCAATACAGAAATACCAAACATGACGTAGGGTTATTATCCTTCGGGAGGCCCGAACCTGTATAAACCTTGTGTCCTGTGTTCATCGATCTTTCATACTCATACGCATATCTAGATTTACTATCGAGAATATCTCTTGACAATGATATCAGAAAAAATCACTCAATTTGCACATACACATATTACAAGGCAAAAGTTCAGGAGACAATATAACAAAGATAGGTCTGATGCTGTTTTAATGCCAAAATTCAACTGCAAAAGCCACATTGGATCGTTCTTAGTGATCTAAAACCTAAATTACAAATTTAGTTGGTCCTGGTAAACAACCAGAAGAGAAAAGAAACAAAAATCTTCTAGAGGACACTGATCTGTGGAGGGCAACCATCTATATCCCTATATAATATATAATGCACCGGTTTGTTCTTTTCTAACTCCACATAAGTTACTGCACCGAAAAAAGATGACTTTTAATCCATCCACCCAAGTTTGTACATCAAAATCAACCACTTCCTCAAAATAAAAAGACTAGATGACTCCAATGTCCAACTTACTCACATCTAATGGTCGAAGTTGTTTGGATCGTTCAACCTCACCCACCCACGGACCCACGTGTGGAGGAGTAATCTTCTTTGTCTCCGACGATGCTATAGAGGACATCAATCCAATTTTAAAAAAAGAAGCAACACGTCTATTGGAGGACATCGATAGACATGAGCTGAGTAGGATCAATGCGATGCAACCGATTCGATGAACTGGACCGGCAGCCATTGATGAGAAGTTGACCGTCTTCCGTCTTCCATTGCACCGTGCTCTCGCCTGGTGCGTGCAGCCGAACTAGCCTCTGCCGGTGATGAACCAGCTGCCGCCAAACAAGACGCCACCGTCGAACCATTTGCCGGTTCCCACGAACCAGCCACCATAGTCGCTGCCGAACTGTTTGACACCACCCATGAACGTGCCACCGTCAAACAAGCAACAAACCAGCCACCGCTGACAATGAACTAGGACAGGGATGGCTCCGAAGCCGTCATCGCTGATCTAGGCCTGGAGGAGCCTGTGCTCCATGCTCCACGGTGACGAGGCGAGCCCATCCTCCACGCTCCACGGTGACGAGGCGAGCCTGTCCTCTGAACCAGACACAAATCTGGCATCCTCCATGGCCTGAGACAAGTCCTGCATGATCCAGGCACTTGTGCTGATCCTCCACCAACTCTAGCTATGATGAGCATGTTTGAACCACGCTGGAGAGACACCAATCTGTTACCGGCGAGACTACTAGGCATACGCACGCACTCACAACTCATGTTAACCCTGACGATCACCAAGAAGGAGACGACCAAGGAGGCCTAGGACACGATCGCGACCATGAGGATTGGCGATGATCGCGTGAAGAGGTCGACGGCGCAGCAGCTGTGCCGGCAATTCGACCTCACCATGTTCAGCGACGGCGAGACCATCAAGGACTACACGCTCCATCTGGAGGGCATGGCGGCGCACATCAACACTCTCGACGAGGAGTTGAAGGATTCGAAGATCATGGCAAAGATCTTATGGAGCCTGCCGCCTCGATTCAAGCAGATCGTGATCGCCATCAAGACACTTCTCGACGTGTCGAAGATGTCGGTCGCTGATCTAACGGGGCGGCTAAAGGAGGATTTCGAGAAAGCTCCGGCGTCGCTGCAGCATGATGGCAAGTTGTACCTCACAGAGGAGGAGTGGAATCGTGGAGGGAGAAGCGCGAGAAAGAACATGGCGGCGGCGCGAGCAGCGGCTCGATGCGTCGCGGTGGTAGCGGCAGCAGACGTGGGCATGGGCGTGGCGGTCCACCAAGCGGGTCGCCGACTACAAACCAGCCCACAGGCGATGAATGCCGGCACTATGGCAAGATGGGTCACTAGGCCCGAGAGTGCAGGTCGAAGCCCAAGAAGGAGCAGGCTCATGTTACGCTAGATGAAGAGGAGGCCTTGCTCTGGCTCGTGACGGCATCACCAACATTGTCATCGGTGGTTGACGTGCATGCCAGTGATGATTCGACGCTGCAGGAGGTAGGTCGGGAGCATGGTGTTGGCGGGTCTAGGGTGGCGTCGATGGGATCCGTCGCCCAACTCGAGATCCGGGAGGAGAAGGTGTTCGCCCATCTCAGAGAAGAGAAGGATCGGGAGGCGGAGACCTGGGTCCTAGACACCAACGCAACCAACCATATGACCGGATCCAGGTCCGCGTTCACCAAGCTGGAGACGGCGCTGCTCGGCACCGTGCGGTTCGGTGATGACTCGGTGGCACACATCGAAGGTCGGGGCACTGTTGTCTTCGAATGTAAGAACGGGGAGGTCCAGTCGCTCCCTAGAGTCTATGTGACACCCCTGGTGTCACGTAGGGTCAAGATCAACATCTAAGAAATCACACGGGCTTAGAATAAAATTTAATATTACTTTGAATTTGAATTGAATGAAATTTAAGCAAAATGTGAATAGCATTTAGACTCCAAGTCCCAACTTTTCCACACAAGTTACCACCACCAAAAATATATGTTGTACTTCAGGACGAATTGGAAATTTGAGAATTTTCTTGAATTTTTAGTCTAAGATTATGTGCCCCAACTAAATGGTTAAAAGATCAAAAACCATCCCTATTTACAAAATTCCTAACCAAATTTCATTATAAACTAATGATAGTTAGTATTTTTATAAAATAGAGCACATCATGATGAACACGTCCATATTTTTAGGTTTTGTATAGGATCAATAGTTTTAAAGATATAAAAATATGAAATAGGTGCTGTTTTGAAAACCAACGAAAAAGAAAAGAGTCACGGGGCCGACCTGTCAGCGTCGCCCTTTCTTCTACCTCCTGCACGGGCCCAAGCTCCCGGCGCCTCGCCGCCGCGTGGCCATCGCTCACCGGTGTCTCGCTCCCCTGGTCCAAAACCGGGCTTCAAAACCGGAGTGCCGACCACCGTTTTGCTCCCCTCCGCACTCTCTCTCTCTCTCTCTCCCTTCCCCGTCTCTCTCTATCTTGGCTGAGCTCGAGCTCACCATTGCCGCTGCCGTTTCCTCCGCGTCGTCCGACCACCCTGCTGCGTCCCCGCGCAAATCCAGCCACCAAAACATGTGCAAGGAAGTCCTATAGCTCCTCCAAGAAACGATTTCTTGAATCCTTGAGTGTGGTCATCAGATTTGAAGTTTTTCCGGCGCGACCCTTCTCGGCGTGCATGCCACCGCCGGTCCAAAATTAGACCTCCTCGGTGAGCCTCATTGTCCTATTCCTGTTCCATTGCGTGCGCACTGATCCATGCTTTGCGTAGATATTTTATTTACAATTTTTCGTGCTCATTTGACCAAGTTCCGGCGGGTTATGCCACTTCCAGCGAAGTACTGGCCGCCAAGGCCGAGCTGCTGCTCGTGCCTGTGCTGGTCTGGCCAAGATCTAGTGCGGCCAGGATGGTGTGGGCTCTGTGCGGCCCATTTCTAATTGGCCCAGACGCATTTAACTTCTCTGTTTTATTTAAAAATTGTTGTAAATCGATTAAACATTGTAAAATTCCATAACTAAATAATTAATAGGAGTTTTGAGGCAACATAAAATTCATTGGGTTCCTCTGGTCATGTAGTACGTTCCAAAAATGCTAAGTCTCAATACTTGTTAATAATTTTATCTGATCTAAAATAAATAGAGAAAACACTAATAAAATCATAAATAAATCTAGACAACTAGTTAATTTTGAAACTTGGTTTCCAACTATATTTATCTATGTCTAATCATCGTGTAAAGGGACATGTGATAGTTCTATTTATATTTGTCACAACTAATTATATGGTATTGTCTCTAAAATAATTATTGAAAATTATTGGTTCAGTGCATGTCACTGAAACTTGGTCCAAAATTCACACTTAGCATATTCTAATTGTAGTAAATCATCCATGTTCAATTGACTTCTAGAATCATGCAAAATTATTTAGTTGTCTTAGAGCATCAATATTCCTGATTACTTTATGTTATACTTTAGCATTTTATCTCCTATCTACCTATTAGTACATAATCACATGTATAACACATTAAAGATATTATTTGATCAGTGCCCACTAGCCATGTACCTTACACGGTTATATCGATCCTAAAAACACACACACACACATGCCGTATTTTCTATACATAATTACTGTATTAAATCACTGGAGTCCATGAAGGAAATTCACCAACTAAACTCACCCTATATCTCCAGCTCACATTCACCTAATACATCGACTCGGAATGCACATTTAACAATAAGTCTTGTTTTAATAGTGCCATGAACCTTTTCTCATATTCATCATCATTCACATCATATAGATCACGAAGTGAACCACGTGGAGGCTGATACAGAGCAGGAGTCAGAAGGACCAGGTGGTGACCCCGCTAACCAAGAACAGGACCCAGGCAAGCCCCGGTGCATCCCACCAAGTTTTTACTCTTTCTATTTTATCACTAGATAGGGTGATATAGGTTTTCCTGTGCATTACATTTATAGGAGTTGTTTGAAAACCTAGTATTGCAGTAGGTTCCCTTTACCTAATAATAGCCTCAAGATGGTAGTCGCTCTGCTTAATTTAGTACGATCATTCATCGAGTGGTATGGAGACCACTCGTAGATCAGAAAATATTATCACTTGGGAATGATGTCAGATGAAGGAAAGTTGGAATGGGATAACAAATGAAGACCGGACGAGCAACTAGGTGGAAAGGGAAGGACAACTTGTCTTCATGGAGGTAGCCCCGTCCGAGTCACCTAAGGCTACGCCTCGTGTCCGGCCCATGGGATCAAGTTTGAACATACTGTTTGCATGCTGGAGTTATGGGCCCAGTAAACTGATGTAGCTACGGTTGTTGCTTGGCTAGACGATACCCTATCCTCTTTGAATTGGGTGGAACTGGGGACCGAGGGGAGGGAGCAATCCACTCACGGATGGCGGTCGGGACGCATCACGTTGAGGGACTCTTCCCGGGGGAGATAGGACCCGAATCGGCCTTGGGGTGCCGTATGTGAAAAGTTGCTCCATGCGGCTTCCAGGAAGCGCGTATGGATCGTGGAAACAGATTTCTCCTGCAGGAAGTAAATTGATTCGAGTCGCTACCCCTCACAGTAACGAGTACCACTTGATCGCTGCTCCGGAACAGTGTCGAAAGCCATTATTTTGTTGAAAGGGTTTAATGTTGCTGTTTGGAAATTATTATTAATTGTATTGCAACCATGATTATTGTAGATATAGTGCAAACTAAATTTACTATTCACCTATTAACTTAACTTGAT
The DNA here is from genome assembly GCA_032690845.1 of Eleusine coracana subsp. coracana. NCBI lineage: Eukaryota > Viridiplantae > Streptophyta > Magnoliopsida > Poales > Poaceae > Eleusine > Eleusine coracana. The sequence goes on along the minus strand of CM064418.1, from coordinate 20,440,393 downwards.
GCTAAAACTTGAAAAACTATGGATTTACTATTAGGCTAGCTTTTGGCAAGCTGAATCCTATCTTTAGCCTGTGCATGTCTAGGAGTCGGCTGTAGTTGGCCACCTTGACGGGTCAGTCTTGCTGAGTAAACTAGTTACTCATGGCGACGTTCTATGTGGTTTTTAGACGACCAGGGTGGACACTGCCACTGTGGTGGGAGGTTCCACTGGGAAGGTCATCGACCTGATTGCTGGAACATCGAGTGGGAGCGGTGCACCGATGATGAGGAGGAGTAGACTATTGATTGTCGGCACGGTGTTCGGGCAAACATCTACAAGCCGGATGTTCTGTGTGAATCGTCGTGAGAGGGCGAAAGTATCTTACTTATCCCGTTGGACCATTTTATTTCTGATGAACTATTCGATTCCGCACTTTTTAAGACTCTGGTTTGTAATTTAAATTCAAATTTATGTAAAACTCTATACTCTATCTATGAACTAATGCAATTATATTCGTCTGTCATGTGTTGTACTATTGGACGTTACAGCGCGTGACATCACCCAAAAATGATCCTAGAATGGAGCCATCTTCGTGGTAAGGCGGTTCTATTACAGTCTACTTCTTCCCACGGTTGACGACGAACATAATCAGCATCGGTCAACTCGATGAGAGCGGCTACAAGACCGAGATCGACGATGGGGTGATGACGGTTCGCAAGCCTGGTGGCAAGCTACTGGTGAAGGTGGCACGTGCAGGCAACCGCCTGTACAAGATTCAGCTCAAGGTGGCACAACTGTCGTGCCTAGCGGTGCGTGGGTGTGATGACGAGGAGGCATGGCGCTGGCACGAGCGTTTCGGCCATGTCAACATGGCGGCACTGAGGAAGCTAGCTCGGGAGGAGCTAGTGAGTGGCCTGCCGGTGATCGGACAGGTCGGTCACCTGTGCGAGGCGTGCCAAGCCGGGAAGCAGAGGCGCACTTCATTTCCAGCACAAGCGGAGTACCGGGCACGGCAGCAACTCGAGCAGGTGCATGGTGACCTCTGTGGGCCCATCTCACCAGCGATGCCCGCAGGTAACAAGTACTTTTTGCTGTTGGTGGATGACCTCAACACGTACATGTGGGTAGCCACGATTCCTTCAAAAGATCATGCAGTGGCTGCCATCAAGGAGATCCAGGCGCGAATTGAGGGCGAGTCCGGCATCAAGCTAAAGGCATTCTGAACTGATCGTGGTGGCGAGTTTATCGCGAGGGAATTTGCGGAGTACTGCGCAGGCGAGGGCGTGCATCGCCAGCACACTACGCCCTACAGCCCACAGCAGAATGGCGTCGTCAAGCGCCGGAATGGCACGGTGGTGGCTATAGCGAGGAGCATGCTCAAGGCGAAGGGGCTCTCCGGTTGGTTTTGGGGTGAGGCGGTTAACACCGTTGTGTATGTGCTGAACTGCTGTCCAACAAAGACCGTGGATGGGATGACCCTGTTTGAGGCGTGGCACGGGAAGAAGCCGGCAGTGCACCACCTTCGGATGTTTGGCTGCATCGTCTACGTCCGGAACACAATGCCACACCTGAAGAAGCTCGACGATCATGGTCGGAAGATGATCTTCATCGGCTATGAGCGCGGCTCCAAGGCATACCGTGCTTACAACCCCATCACGAAGTGTGTCCATGTGACACGCGACGTGGTGTTCGACGAGCAAGCCTAGTGGGACTGGGGCACCAGCGGTGGTGATGACGAGCGAGCTGGTGGCGATGATGTGTTCACAGTGGAGTACACCACTTGGGGACAAGCTACACCAGCTGTTGATGAGGTGGTCGAGGTGCCGACAGGAGATGCACCTAGGGAGCAGTCACCGCCCCCGGACGGTGTCGATGATGACAACCTCAACGCCGACCACGACGACGACGCGCCTCTTCGGTTCCACAACATCAATGACACCATCGGGCAAGCCTCGCCGCACGGACTCGCACCACGTGCACTGGTGATGGAGGAGCTTCATGTGGTGAACGCCGACGAGCCTGCCTCATTCGCCGAGGTGGAGGGCAGCCCCAGTTGGAGGAAGGCGATGATGGAAGAGATGGACTCCATCAAGGAGAACGACACGTGGTGCCTCGCCAACCTCCCACCTGGACGCAAGGCGATCGGTGTGAAGTGGGTCTTCAAGGTGAAGCGGGACAAACACGGGGTGGTGTCCACGCACAAGGCGCGCCTCGTGGTGAAGGATTACGCGCAGCGGCACCACATCGACTATGACGAGGTGTTCGCGCCGGTGGCCCGTCTCGACTCGGTGCGCCTGCTCATCGCCCTTGCAGCGCATGATGGGTGGGAGGTGCATCACATGGATGTCAAATCGGTGTTTATCAATGGGGACCTACAGGAGGAGGTCTACATCGAGCAACCGGCTGGTTTTGTCATCACCGGCAAGGAACACAAGGTGCTCAAGTTGCGAAAGGCACTGTACGGCCTGCATCAAGCGCCATGTGCTTGGAACGTGAAGCTCGATAGCACATTCCTGTCACTCGGCTTCAGGAGGAGCCCTTCAGAGCACGTCATCTACATCAGGCAGGGTCACAACGCTCGGCTAGTGGTCGGGGTCTATGTCGATGACCTCGTGATCACCGGTTCAAGCGTCGGCGACATCAGGATCTTCAAGGAGGAGATGGCGGGTGCATTCAATATGAGTGACATCGGCCTGCTTCACTGCTACCTCGGTATTGAAGTGAAACAGAGCGCGAGGGAGATCTCGCTGAGCCAAGGCGCTTACACCGGTAAGATCCTGGATAGATATGGTATGGCCCAAGCTGAGTAAGCTCAATGAGAGACGCGACCCAAGCTGAGTAAGCTCAGCAAGAGACCGCCGGTTGACGCGACGATGTACAAGAGCATCATCGGGAGCTTGAGGTATCTGGTTAACACTCGCCCTGATCTCGCATTTGCAGTCGGGTTTGTTAGCCGGTTCCTGGAGGAACCGCGGAAGGACCACCTCGCCGCGGTAAAGCGCATCCTACACTATGTGGCTGGGACCCATAATTTGGGACTCTGGTTTGGCCAGAAGGAGGAGGGTGAAGCCAAGCTCATGGCTTTAGTGACAGTGATTACACCGACGATGTTGATGCTCGGAAGAGCACGACAGGCGTGATCTTCTTCTTCAGCAGCAGCCCAATCACCTGGCAGTCCATGAAGCAGAAGATGGTGGCGCAATCAAGCTGTGAGGCGGAGTATATAGCAGCTGCCAACACTGCTTGTCAGGCATTGTGGCTGGCTCGGGTGCTTACAGATTGCAAGGATCAGCACCGAGAGCATCAATTCTGCGGATGGACAACAAGTCTACCATTGCTTTAATCCAGAATCCAGTGCTTCATGGACAAAGTAAGCATATCTAGGTGAAGTATCACCTAGTCTAGGAGTCTGTGGAAGATGACTTGATTCGTGTCGAGTTCATTAGGAGCAAAGAACAGCTTGGCGACATTCTTACGAAGCCGCTTGGCAAGACCAAGTTTCATGAGCTGCGTACCAAGATCCACCTGATCAACGTTGCGCAGCGCAAGGTTTAGGTGGAGATTGTAGGAAATAATCCTTGCCTGCTATATATAGTAGTTTACTTTCTATAGGTAGCAGCTTAGTTTATGAAGTTTATTATTCGTTCTTGTATGAGCTCAGGGAAAGTCAGCATTACTTTTCCTTATATTAGTCTATATAAACAAAGCAATAGAGGGGTAAACATTGTATATTACAGTACCAAACCAGATCGTGTCTAAGGGGTTCACGTAAGTTGTGAGTGCGTGCATGTGCCTGGTAATCTTGCCGGCAACAGATTGTTGTCTCTCCGGCATGGTTCTAACAGAGCAAGCAGAGTGCAGAGGCACACCGTTCAACAACATTTCCAACACAGGTAAAAACGCTTTTCTCTTGGCGCTTAATCTGATACTAATGATAGGCACATGTATTATGAGATATAAAGTAATAATGCAACAACATTACGTCAGTTCGACAAGCAGCAATTTCTGATGAAGAGCAACGCAAGAGGGAAGAAAAGAATGGGAAGCAGCGAGAATATCATGCAAGGAAGAAGGTTGAAGCGAACAATCTGGACCTTTACAATGCAGGTGGATTTGTTTGTCATCTATCATGATCTATCATCAACAGATCAATTCGCTCTTGGTAAGGAGAAAAAACAGCAACATTTGTACATGTCGAATGAATATATATTAATTAAAGATTTATATATTTATGTACTTAATTATCCTGCTGTAGTGTAACAATCATCAGCTAGTGTTACGGCATATTCAACCTTGACAGAGCAAGATGTTGTTAGAATTATATGGGCTTGGTCCATTAATATTCACAATAATTCCTAGAAAATCTCAAAGGCCCATTCATGAGTGGTGGGAGTGCAAAGGTTTAGTCCCACATTGCTAGTGGAGGTGGAGGAAGTCCAACTTATAAGGTTGGTTGCTCTAGCATCTCTTGCAGGTGTGTGAATGGGAGGAAGGAAGAACACACGCGCGCGCTCGCTCGCCTCGCCTCGCCGGACGGGGCGGGGCGGGGCGGGGGCGCGGCCGCGCATCACCTGCGTGAATGGTCCGCCGAAATTTGGTCCCTTGCCTTACGGGGGCGCGGCTTCCTTTTGCACTTTCTTTTTGTTGCGTATTCCATATATTTAATTATGGAAACCGACGTATTAATATGGTAACCGACTCGGTTGCGGGACGCCCAACCCTAGCGGTTCCTCCCTATAAATACGTACGGGTACCGCCGCAAATCAGATCATGTAATCACCTAGGGTTTTGCCTCTCGCTACTGTTGCGCCGCCAAGTCTTCTCCATCCCGATTGTCGGTGTGCACCGGTGAATGGGAGAGCAGGTCTCCGGAACCGTTGCCCTCTACGATCTTGCACCGGGAGAGGGCGAATAAGGTTTTTGGGAAGCGCTCTGCGCGACTGCTCGATCGCTTCCTCGTCTTCATCAAGTTCGTTGCCACGGCTCGTCTTCCTCGTCGTCAAGTCGGTCTCAGCCGCCGTCGCCAACAACGTGACGGTGCTGCACATCGTTGCCGCCTTCTCTACCCAGTCCAGAAGGAAACGTACGTACTCTCATCTCAAACTATGTCTTCCATACTAGCTTTTGTAGTCTGCTTGTCTATAATGGATATTGCTAGTATGGTAGATGTTGTGTTTTTGTCTGGCTTTATAGACCTGTCTAGATCTTGCGTAGACTTGTCTAGTTCATTATACAATCTGTTAATCATACTTATGATTTATGTCTGGATTAATATAAAACTAAAAGTGCTAATTTTTCCAACAATCTAAAAACCTTATTGTAGGCACTTTAGTTTTATGGCAGGATTTGTCGATGCACTGAGGCCAGAGAAATTCACTGGCGTGCACTTCAAAAGATGGCAAGTGAAAGTCACTTTGTGGCTTACTGCTATGAATGTGTTCTGGGTGTCCACTGGCAAACCTGAAGGCGATCTCACTGCAGATCAGGAAAAGGCCTACAGTGAAGCTAACACAATATTCTTGGGCGCTGTTATTGGAGTTTTGGTAGATCGTCTTCAGGACGTCTACATCCATCATACAGTCGCTAAGGATATGTGGGACGCTCTGATCGCTGACTATGGTGGTTCAGATGCTGGCGCTGAACTGTATGTCATTGAGCAGTACCATGATTTTAAGATGGTAGATGGTAAATCTGTCGTCGCACAGGCTCATGAGATACAGTATATAGTGAAGGAACTCGAATTGCTTAAGATCGTCGTACCTGAGAAGTTTGTGGCTGGGGGCATTATTGCCAAATTGCCTCCAACTTGGAGGGATTTTGCCACTACTCTTAAACACAAGAGGACGAACATATCTGTCTCAGATTTGATCGTGTCTCTTGATGTTGAGGAGAAAGCTCGTGAGAAAGATGGACGTTCTAAAGTTAACGAGGGAAACACTATAGCCAATATGGTGCATCAACCACAACAGTCTTATGGCAGTGGTGGTAAGGGCAAGGGCAAGAACAATAAGCCTAAGCATACCACTACCTTCAAGAAGAAGAACAAGGAGAAGGGAGCATGCTTTGTTTGCGGTTCGAATGAGGATTGGGCAAAGAAGTGTCCAGAACACAAAGAAAGGAAGCCTCCATAGCAGAAGTCTGTGAACATGGTGACCAGTGCTGGAGAAAATAGTGGGTATGATAATTTACCATATGTTTTTTCTGTATTTCAATCTACTTATTGGCGGCTTGATACTGGTGCTAATGTTCATGTTTGTGCTGATGCCTCTTTGTTTACTTCTTACCAGGTCGCCCGGGATTCCTCCGTCCTAATGGCGAATGGATCACATGCTTCTGTTCATGGTGTTGGCACGGTTGAGCTGAAGTTCACTTCGGGGAAGATTGTCCAATTGAAGAACGTACAACATGTCCCTTCTATTAAGAAGAATCTCGTTAGTGGCTCCCTTTTGTGTAGGGATGGTGTTAAGATAGTGCTAGAGTCGAATAAAGTTGTCGTGTCTAAGAGTGGACAATTTATTGGTAAAGGCTATGAGTGCGGAGGCTTGTTCCGCTTTTCCCTTTCAGATTATTGCAATAAGTCTGTGAACTATATTTGTGATGGTGTTAATGAGAGTGATGCTAGTGTTTGGCATTCACGTTTATGTCATCTAAATTTTGGTTCTATGTCTCGACTTTCCAGCTTGAATTTAATTCCGAATTTTTCCATTGTCAAAGGTTCTAAGTGCTCAAGTTGTGTGCAATCTAAGCAACCTCGAAAGCCTCACAAGGCTGCAGAGGAGAGACACTTAGCACCACTAGAACTTATACATTCAGATCTCTGTGAAATGAATGGTATATTGACTGAGGGTGGAAAAAGATATTTCATGACTTTGATTGATGATGCGACTAGATTTTACTATGTTTATCTGTTAAAAACTAAAGATGAGGCTCTAAACTACTTTAAAATTTATAAGGCTGAAGTTGAAACTCAACTAGAGAAAAAGATCAAAAGAATTAGGTCCGATCGTGGTGGCGAGTATTTCTCAAATGAGTTTGACTTATTCTGTGCGGAACATGGTTTGATACATGAGAGGACGCCTCCCTATTCGCCCTAATCAAACGGGGTTGCCGAAAGAAAGAATCGCACCTTGACTGACTTGGTTAATTCCATGTTAGACACGGCTGGATTATCTAAGGCATGGTGGGGGGAGGCTTTATTAACATCATGTCATGTCCTAAATAGAGTTCCTATGAAGAATAAGGAGAAGACTCCATATGAGGAATGGATTGGTAGAAAGTCATTGCTCTCTTACTTACGCACATGGGATTGTTTGGCCAAAGTTAACGTGCTAATTAACAAGAAGCGTAAGTTGGGACGTAAAACTGTGGATTGTATCTTTCTTGGATATGCTCATCATAGCATTGCCTATAGATTTTTAGTGTTTAAATCAGAGGTGCCTGATATTCATGTTAATTCATTAATGGAGTCTCGTGATGTTATTTTCTTTGAGAACATATTTCCTATGAAAGATTTACATAGCATGTCTAGATTATCTTCTGATGTGATTACTGAAACTGCTCCTGAACCTAGTGCATTCTCTGATCATGCTGAACAAACACTTGAACCAATCTATGAGGAGATTGATAGTGAAGCTCCTAGGAGGAGCAAGAGACAAAGGACTGCAAAGTCTTTTGGTGATGATTTCACTGTTTATCTTGTGGATGACACTCCTAGAACCATTTCAGAGGCATATGTATCTCCTGATGCAGATGACTGGAAAGAAGTTGTTCATAGTGAGATGGACTCTATTCTTTCTAATGGAACTTGGAAAGTTGTCGACAGGCCATATGGTTGCAAACCTGTGGGTTGTAAATGGGTGTTCAAGAAAAAGCTTAAGCCTGATGGTACTATTGGCAAGTATAAGGCTCGGCTTGTGGCTAAGGGTTATACTCAGAAAGAAGGCGAAGACTTCTTTGACACTTATTCACCTGTTGCTAGATTGACCACTATTCGTGTATTACTTGCTCTGGCTGCCTCATATGGTCTTATCGTTCATCAGATGGATGTTAAGACAGCTTTCCTTAATGGAGAGTTGGATGAGAAAATCTATATGGATCAGCCAGATGGATTTGTAATAAAGGATCAAGAAGACAAGGTGTGTAAGTTGTTGAAGTCTTTGTATGGTCTGAAACAAGCTCCTAAGCAGTGGCATGAGAAATTTGATTCAACACTTCTATCAGCAGGCTTTTCAGTCAATGAGGCTGATAAATGTGCATACTACCGCCATGGTGGGGGTCAGGGAGTTATACTATGCTTGTATGTTGATGACATACTCATCTTTGGAACAAATCTTGACGTGATCAATGAGGTCAAGACTTTTCTGTGCCAAAGTTTTGATATGAAGGATCTGGGTGAGGCTGATGTTATCTTGAACATCAAGCTAATCAAAGGAGAGAATGGGATTACTCTTACGCAATCTCATTATGTTGAGAAGCTCTTGAACCGTTTTGGTTACAAGGATAGCAAGTCTTCTCCAACACCTTATGATCCCAGCTTGATTCTTCGAAAGAATAAGAGAATTGGCAGAGACCAATTAAGATATTCTCAGATAATTGGATCACTTATGTACTTAGCTAGTGCTACTAGGCCTGACATCTCGTTTGCTGTGAGCAAACTAAGCCGATTTACTTCTTGTCCGGGAGATGATCATTGGCGTGCGCTTGAGCGGGTAATGCACTATTTAGTTGGTACTATGGATTATGGGATTCATTATTCTGGATATCCAGCAGTACTAGAGGGCTATAGTGATTCCAATTGGATATCTGATACTGATGAGCTGTATGCCATGAGTGGATATGCATTTACTCTTGGTGGTGCTGCTGTTTCATGGAAATCATGCAAACAGACCATCTTAACGAGGTCTACCATGGAAGCAGAGCTTACTGCACTAGATACAGCTACAGTTGAGGCCGATTGGCTACGTGAGCTCTTGATGGACTTACCTATTGTCGAGAAACCTGTGCCGGCAATCCTCATGAATTGTGACAATCAAACTGTGATAGTCAAAGTGAACAATTCTAAGGATAATATGAAGTCATCAAGACATATTAAGAGACGTCTAAAGTCTGTCAGAAAAATGAGAAACTCCAGAGTCATATCAGTAGAATATATTTCAACTGGTGAGAACCTGGCAGATCAATTCACCAAGGGGCTGTCACGTAATGTGATAGACAGTGCGTCGAAGGAGATGGGTATGAGACCCATATGTGCTATTCCATAGTGGTAACCCAACCTATGTGATCGGAGATCCCGTGAAGTAGGACCTGGGAAGAACAAGCTATTGGTTAGCATGAGAGTAACCTTTTATGACCCACTCGAGAAGCGATGCATTACTCTCGATATCTGTATGGCAGGATGGTTGTTGCCTTAATGTATTCAGTTGGCTTTAAATAGCGAAGATGTTGTCCTACAGAACATTCTTGAATGAATATACCTATATGAGTCCGATTGTTGTAAGGTCGCAATCTGTGAGATTTGGGTGATCTCTATTAAGCTTATGAAAAACCAAGGGAGTATGACCTATATGCTCCACCCGCGGAGAAGCCTACTGGAGGTCTAGTATCAGTTATGACAGTAAGTGAAACTTGTTTGCACAAAACATGCAATTCAAGGCGTAATCCATTGTTCAAGTTGTGAATGAGTATAGCTTATTGTTCTAGGTGGAAGTTCAACTTAACAGTCTCCACTAAAAACACTGGTATATTAAAAAACAGTGGGGTGAGGCAAAGTCTAGTTGAGACTTTGAGAACTGGTGGGGGATTGTTAGAATTATATGGGCTTGGCCCATTAATATTCACAATAATTCCTAGAAAATCTCAAAGGCCCATTCATGAGCGGTGGGAGTGCAAAGGTTTAGTCCCACATTACTAGTGGAGGTGGAGGGAGTCCAACTTATAAGGTTGGTTGCTCTAGCATCTCTTGCAAGTGTGTGGATGGGAGGAAGGAAGAACACACGCGCGCGCTCGCTCGCCTCGCCTCGCCTCGACGGGCCGGGCCGGGCGGGGCAGGGCGTGGCGTGGGCGTGGGCGATGGGCGTGGCCGCGCATCACCTGCGTGAATGGTCCGTCGAATTTCGGTCCCTTGCCTTGCGGGGGGTGGGGGGCTTCCTTTTGCACTTTCTTTTTGCTGCGTATTCCATATATTTAATTATGGAAACCGACGTATTAATATGGTAACCGACTCAGTTGCGGGACGCCCAACCCTAGCGGTTCCTCCCTATAAATACGTACGAGTACCGCCGCAAATCAAATCACGCAATCACCTAGGGTTTTGCCTCTCGCTACTGTTGCGCCGCCAAGTCTTCTCCATCCCGATTGTCGGCGTGCACCGACGAACGGGAGAGCAGGTCTCCGGAACCGTCGTCCTCTGCGATCCTGCACCGGGAGAGGGCGAATAAGGTTTTTGGGAAGCACTCTACGCGACTGCTCGATCGCTTCCTCGTCTTCATCAAGTTCGTCGCCACGGCTCGTCTTCCTCGTTGTCAAGTCGGTCTCAGCCGCCGTCGCCAACAACGTGACGGTGCTGCACGTCATCGCCGTCTTCTCTACCCAGTCCAGAAGGAAACGTACGTATTCTCATCTCAAACTATGTCTTCCATACTAGCTTTCATAGTCTGCTTGTCTATGATGGATGTTGCTAGTATGGTAGATGCTGTGCTTTTGTCTGGCTTTATAGACCTGTCTAGATCTTGCGTAGACTTGTCTAGTTTATTATACAATCTGTTAATCATACTTATGATTTATGTCTGGATTAATATAAAACTAAAAGTGCTAATTTTTCCAACAGATGTTAGCATGAGGGATAAGGAGAATATGGATCCAGATGATCCATGGATTGGTTACATAGGAATGATAATTACGAGTGACAAATTTATAGGGGTTAATTTCTTTTTGCGTTCTTTGCATCACATGTTCTTCCGGGTGCTAAATATATGTTTGTTTATCTAATCCATATACAAGGTTTCTTAGAAACCTGTTGCCACGACAATTAAAAACGATGGGAGTTTGCATGTTCATTTCCTATTATCTGGTCACTTTTTTTTTGTCTGAATTGACTTGATTTCCTGATTGTGTCAGGAGCTCGCAAATTACTCAAGTGGATTGAGCAGTACCAGTAGGTCATGTGTATATGTTGAATTTGTTGGAACAAGATGACTATATATGGGTCTAACCATCTAACTGTCATGTTTTGAAATTTATTTAGGTGTGCTTTCATAGCTGTTGTGTGTAAGTAGCTTGTACTGTGTAGATGGAGGGGGGGAATACAATGAAATATTTTTTATCCTTTGTATATAGATTCAATTGAGCTTGTGTAATAAAATGGATAATTTATTGGATCTTGTATATAACAATTATGTTATCTGAATTTTTCTTTTTAATTTTGTATTTTCCATTTTCACCGTTGCGTTAGCACGGGCAATATAGTAGTAAGTATAGAACGTATGAGAGAACTACATGCAAGCCACTACATGGATATTAGAAACTCACCATATCTTTTCAAAACATTTTGACTAATTGATACTTTCAATGCTTTGTCTGCTGATTTTTAGAATAAAAAAGACTCAATGATTAAAAAAAGGTTGTAATGTGGTAAATATGATGACACATAGTGGTTCATTCAGTATTTATTCTGGAGAATTTTCTCATAACCTTTTATTGGATAAACTGATGACATGTTCCTTAGCCTGCAAGATAAACACTTGCACATACTAACACGCTAACAAAAATCCAGACATTAGTGTCTACTTAATGATCACTTTACAATATAGTGGGGACGTTTGTTGCAAACGAACAACATACCATCCAGTAGCAAGAAAATTGACCTTCAAAATAATGTCTAAGACAATCATAAAAAAATAGGATATCACCTAAGCTCATAGAAGACACACATATCTATAATTGTTCTAAACAACATTGGCCTCATTCAGTGGCATTTCACAAAAAAAAATAGTAAAGTAGTATGTACATTGAATTAGTTCTAGGGATACACAAAAAATTAGTGAAGTGGTATGTACACTGCCATATAACATACAATTCTATGACTTCTTTTCCTAGGGAATCATTTATCCATCATAGAGAAAACAATGATCAAATGCATATGCATGACATGATCCACTAACATTACCTTAAGTATCTATATCCTTGCTGTTAAGATACATACATACTGAAATGCTACTGGAAAAAATTTAAAAGCCAATAGTGATGAAATGTGGTCTAGAGCACAACAAGTTTGATGAAGGAAAAACATAGAAAAGAAAACTAATCCTCCCCCCGCCCATTGAGCAAATGAAAAAAACTCGACCTACGGGGTGTATGATGCCCCTGGATATTTTGTTAAGAAGAAGACCTTCTCACACAGGTCGAGAAAATCCTTGAATCTCCCTCCCATCTAGTGGCGAAGCCACCACTATAGTAAGCTACGGCCCTAGCCATACCTCACGTTGGCAAAATCCCCCACCCCCTGGCAGCTTAGCAAGTTTAAATACAATCTTGATTGATGAAATGTTGTGGCCTTATGGGCATATTATTATATGGGCATATTAGTAAACATGATAGCTGATTGGTTGATCGAGTCCCTACAACCCTGCCTTTGTCCCGTCCGTCGTCTCGCCTCCGTTCGTCAGTTCGTCTTCGTGACTTTGTCCAGTCTGCCACCTCACCTCCCTTCCCTGATTGTTGATTGCCTAATTCCCTGCCTTCCTCAATCCCAGTACTGTAACGAAAGCATGCTGCTGTACTACAACTTCGAATGGCAACAGATGACCGGGACAGGAACCGGGAGCAGTCTCAGGCTCCTCCGCCGGCACCGCGACCTCAAGTTTGTGATAATCACCGGTGCCCAAATTCAGATAGCGGCAGGACTACAAAAAAAATTAAAAGGTAAGAAAATTAGAGCATGCACTTATGATATGTGAAATCAATTAATTCATACTTGCTATCTTGCTTGCATGTGATATTAAAATTTGCAATATTCCTTATCTTATATATGTTTAATTGGATAATTAGCAGATGTAAGCATAATGAGATTTTTTAGTTCTATTTTGGAATCAAGTGATGGTAGAAACATTGAACTGCCTGAGAAAGAACAACCCAATCCTAATGTAGAAGGTGGAGATGGTAGTAAAATTGGAGCTCCACTGCCTGTAGAGGAAACACAAACTAAAAAACTTGATGACCTTATCAAAGAATTCCGTGAGGAGCATATTATTTCTAATCCTGGACTTCCTATTCCAATTGAAAGATTCCACCCTAACATTAGAGATAAAGTGAAGAGAGCTTACTTATTGAAGGGTCCAACGCAACTCAAGGGTCATATTTTTCCTCAAACACATTTAGGAAGAAATGACTACAGATCATCCCAAGAATCATGGTTTGCCAAGAATGACTGGTTAGAATATTGTGTTGTGAAGGATGCTGCCTTTTGCTTTTATTGCTTTCTTTTAAGGAAAAATCTTTGAATGGTCAGTTTGGACATGATGCTTTCACTAAGATCGGATTCAATACTTGAAAGAATGCATATAAATCTCTTCCTTCACATGTTGGTGGTGTTGATAGTGCCCATAATAATGCAAGAAATGCATGTACTAATTTTAAGAATCAAAGAGCTGGTGTAGATCATAAGTTTCAGGATTATGGAAAAGATTCTGAAATAAGATATAAAACTCGTTTGACTACAACTGTGAAATCTGAAAAACATCTCATTAAGCAAGGTCTCCCATTTCAAGGACATGATGAATCTTCATCTTCTATATAAAGGGAATTATCTAGAGATGATTGATATGTTTAAAGAGATGAATGATGATGTCAGGATTACATTCAAGGAGTTGTGTCAAGATAATGCTAAAATAACTTTTGCAAATATTCAAAAGGAACTTGCACAAGCATGTGCACAATTGGTTACCGGAATTATTTTGGAAGAGATTGGAGATCATCGTTTCTTTGTCCTTATTGATGAATCACGTGACATCTCAATCAAAGAACAAATGGTTATGGTTATAAGGTAACTATTTTATTTGTGTGTCTGTTTCTAGCTAAATTGTTATATTTTTGTAAGACATAGTGTTTGTTGCATTAAATAATTGGTTGTGGTTGCTGTTAGTGAATGTTGTGTAGGTATTAAGGATTTCTTTGACTATGTGAATTTGATTGTAACCAATACTGGTGCCTCATGCAAGAGAAAAGATTTATTGACTCAAAAGCATCATGATAATATCTTGGATAAATTGGACAGTGGAGTGATACTTTCTGGGAGAGGTAAGAATCAAATAACTACCTTGACTAGACCTAGAGACACTAGATGGGGCTTTACTACATTACTTCATATTGAGTCAATGTGGGATGCTATTCTACCAGTGTTGACTTTTGTTAATCAAGATAAAAGGCATCCATACAATGCTAGAGGTTTAGTACACTTAATGGAGAGTTTTAACTTTGTGTTCATTATGAAAATGATGCTGAAATTGTTTCGTATTACAAATGAGTTGTCACTTCTTTTGCAAAAAAGAGATCAAAATATTGTTCAAGCCATATCATTGCTTGCGGATGTGAAAGCACGATTGGTTGACTTGAGAGACAAGGGTTGGGAGGAACTATTTTCTGAAGTTACAATATTTTGTGAAGCAAAGTAAATTAAGATATCATCTATGAATGCACCAAGACGAAGATGGGCCGCTCAAGGCAAGAAAAAGGGATTATGATCACCGAAGAGCATCATTATCGTGTTGACACCTTCTATGCTGCTGTAGATGCCATAAACACAGAGATGAATCATCGTTTTAATGAAGTTTCTTCTTAGTTACTTGTGTGCTTTTTTTGTCTTGATCCAAGGGACTCTTTTGCTAAGTTCAATGTGGACAAACTTGTTAAGCTAGGAGGGATCTATGATGCTGATTTCTCCACTATTGTTCTTTCAAATATAAAGGATCAACTTCAAACCTTCATTTGTCATGTTAGAAGAGTTAATGATTTTACTAGCTGTCATGATTTTGGGAGTTTGTCAGTGAAGATGGTTGAAACTGAAAGACATTTGATGTTTCCATTGGTCTATCGTCTAATTGAGCTAGTACTACTCCTTCCAGTAGCAACTGCATCTGTGGAAAGAGCCTTTTTAGCTATGAAAATTATCAAGACCACTCTACGCAACAAGATGGATGATGAATGGCTTAATGATTTACTGATATGCTACACCGAGAAGGAGATATTTAAAAGGCTTGATACTGATACAATCATGAAGCGCTTTCAAGCCATGAAACATCGGAGGATCGATCTTCCCCAACCACTGCGCCGCACTTAATACTTATAAAGTACGTTTAATCAATCATTACTTATTAAGATTTTACATTCTTATATAATCATGGGGTTTTTATTGAATATTGAAAAATTAGTAGTAGTATGTTCGCCATAGGTAGATTTTGATCCTGGCTTCGCCACTGCTCCCATCCTTACACGGGCTCGAGCACCAGGTAAGACTGGTATGTCGCAAAGCGTGCTGATGCAGCCATTGCGGCGCAAACAGTGCAGCACCTGCGCCAGGCCAAGCTGGGCGAGTTACAACGTGCTTTGGACATGGGAGAGATGAGAGATTTTTTTTGGTGCAAATGACTACCCCCTTCCTGAGTTGGACTGCTCAAAGATTTTCCTCTAGCTGCCTTCTCCTTGCAGTTACAGAACATTGTAGCAAAGACAATTGAGAGCGTCGTGCACATCATCCTGCCCCAGATCAATGGTCTGAAATTAGTTTAAGGTTTACTCATAAAATCTTTTGTAGACGCTAAATGTAGGAAAATGAAAGTATTGGGGACTTTAATTCCAGGTCTGGATCTGCTCAGGAAAGCCTGAGCGGGAGGAAACAGGAGGAAGAGGGCATACAATCCGATGAGCTGTGGATTGGAAGAGTGGAGACTGATAGCAGATCGACAGCCATGCGGAAGGAGGTCGATAATGACATTATTGAGGAGGACGTTGATGATTCTCATTGATGCCGCGCCATCTTCAGCTCCGCAGCCGATCCGTCCATGGCTGGGTGACTGCTCGCCTCCTCCACGGCGCGAATCCAAGAAGCCGCACATGTGGGAGCGAGCGCATGTGGATGCTGCAGGGGGTAGAGGCGGCAGGGCTGGGGGCTAGGGTTGCTCGGTGTGGAAGGAGGATGCGGGCTCGCTGCTATCGGGGAGGGGGCTAGAGGGTGCGGCGCCACGTTGGCTGCTGCTCGGGATGTAGGAGGAGGAGAGCGTCGGACTCAAAGGAGGAGGAGGTAGCAACAGCTGCTGCTCGAGGAGGAGGAGGAGGAGGAGGAGAGCGCCATCATTAGGGGGAAGTGACGGTGTACGCCAACTCTCCCAACTGCATCATCATGCTCGCTCCCCGGAGTGGTGCTCGAGAGCCTGGAGTTTGTCCTCCATGTGGCACGGCCTCCTGTATTGTAGCAGCGCGGATCGAGGTCATCCTCAACTCGATGGCAGCGGCCTTGCGGTATAGATCTTGTAGCGACAGGAGGGAGAGGGGGAGGCGCTGGAGTGGGGTGGGTGGAGGTGGAGGTGGCGTGCGGAGAGGAGGCTGAGGTGCCGTGCACGGAGGAGGCGGCACGCTAGGGTTTCACGTGGACGATGGGGCGGGAGGCCAAATTAGCAAGAGGCGACGGTTTTACAGTGAGGTGAATGACCTCATCGTAAATAATAGAATGGTAAGAAAAACATCAATGACGGGTGGTCATTGCTTCTTTCTCTAATAGCAGCTACGGCGCTAGGCTTCCAAGATCCAATCAAGATTCAAGAGGTGCGCAAAAATCATGTATTTAACTTCATGCGACCTTTTATCACTCTGCGATCGTCTATCCACCACCACAATCTACCTTTGATCTCAGTCGTTCCCTACTATAGCACTGTTGGATCAAGGCTCCGGACCATCATATGACAAAACTGTGACACAATATCATACTAGTTACAATGCCCGTGCGGCACGCACACGTAGATAAAGTTTTTAAGAATATCATAGTTAGAAAAATAGTTTTAATAGTGTGTATTACTATAGTATAAAAAGTATATTAAAACTAAATATTATTTAATTAAAAACATTTAAAGATGATATAACATATTGTTTAAACTAATATGTTAACATAACATGTAATGAATTATTACAACAAAACAATTTTGTGAGATGAAAATTTTATGAGAAGGTTCATACATATGTTCAAACCAAAGCATCTAGTTTTTAATTTTAAAATATAAATACATTTTAATATACAATTTATGAGATGACATTCATTCCCGTTCAAGAGTTGATATATCAAATTATAAAATATATTAAGTAGAAAATGACCTTTGCATTCACATAATTTTTTTCCACAATCACATCATGTTGCTTTTAATCCACCTTAATAACATTCTTCATATAAAAATATCATATCCTCCACAATTTTGTGTTGCTTTGCACCGTTATCTTTGGCAATCTGAATAAATAATTTACTATATATACAATACGACCTCAAATATATTAACCTTATTGCTATATGAGTAATTATATTCTAAATACAAGGATACACACATGTACAAATTATTAAAAAGTACTGGCATTAGATTGATATTGCAAGGATGGAACCTGATCGTTCCTTTGCTTTTCCGATGCATGAATTTTAAAGTGAAAATCAACTTCAAAGACAACCAAAATTCTCTGATTAATCAAATGAACTATAAAATATCGAAATCACTCACTTGCTATCATGAATCACTCATAAATATGAATCTAAACCAAAGTTAATAAAAAAAACTTTGATAAATCTCAATACTATTTAACATTATCAATTACTTTTTTTAACCTTTTTTTGGTATGTTGTCATTGCATTTATATCCTTCAAGAGTTAACATGTCTATTAAAAAGCACTTCATTGTTATATGTGTCTCCTGAAATTACTCAAATATATATTTATATATACATACAAATGATAGTTATCCACATGTTCAACGTGAGAGAAATTGTGTGACATAATGGATAAATTGTCAAGGGCCTTTGATAATTCCATGACATCAAGCTTCTTATGAAAATCTGAATACATGTAGATTTGGGATAGCAAAAATTTAAAAATATAAATGAAGTCTAGAGCAGCCTTGCTATCCCGCCATTGGATGGGGATCCTAGCTCCCGGCTCTCATATGGGGAGCAAGAGAGCTGTGACCTATCAAATCTATTCTTGAAGATAACATATTAAATAATAATAACAAAGAGCATATAAACGAGGCATCATAATAACAAATAAAGCATTCCCTTGCCTCATGTAGGTAGATTAACATCATAGCTATAAGCTTTATGTCACAATCAAAATTAATTAATTTTATAATATTAGATTAGTTTCTAGGTCGGTCAACTGCTACCAGTAAGATGGTCTGTTGTAGATTGTTACTACTCGCTACATGTGTTACACAACAACAGCCTGAAGTCTGAAAACTGAAAGCATGGTGAGTGCAAAATGTCGATATCAGCTATGAACTTTCTTCATGATGTTACATATGATAGAAAATTAAGCTACATTATGAAAAACTTTAATCAATCTATCAAATAGGCGAATAACACAATCAGATAACTAAGAGAACAAATATTGCTCCACTTAGAGAAAATTATATTATATTTTTTGGACAAAAGTTTATGTTACTGGTGTATCTGATTACCATGAAGTCAAGGAGGTTGATATTGGCCTCATTCTGGTCAGAACCTTAAGCACATCATAAGCTCAGAAACGACCAATGGCTCCTACCCCAAAATTTCATCACTGGTCAAACCAAGAGATATAAAAACATACATGTTGTTGCATCTTGCAACAAATATAGTTTACACAATACAAAAAGGAAGAACAACATGTTGATTAAAAAATTAATCACACCATCTCCTCATTTCATTTTAGTTATAGTCAAGCCTCAATCCATGGTTCTTTAACATTAATATTTCCAGACATATAGTCGATCTGAAAAATTCTAAATTTCTGAATGTTCACAACATGTCTAAGCAATCAACCTTCTATCATAACTCTTAACAAAGTGGCTCAAGCAGACCATATCAAGAACAAGATTATGAAAGTTTGCAAGGATGTAATAGAGGTGTAATAACCTACAGGGAGAACGCCAATTGGAGAGAGAGGGAGGCGATGTGCTTTAGATACAACAGCCACACCCAGGTCCTCTCTTGAACCACATATGAAGGATGTCAGACAGGTTCATCGCGTCATCGCCAAATGGTCTCTTGAAACAGATCACATGAGGATCTTTTTTTTTTTAAAAGAACCATATGAGGATCTAGATCTGAGGATGTTTAGAATCGGTGATAAGCACCGCATGTGGTTCACTCAGACAATCTGGAAAGGTAAACCACAAATCATAAGGTGAAAAGAAAGTTGTTGAAAAAGAGGAGTATAAAAATCAAAATACAAGAAATTGCATGGACCACATTTGAAGATGATAGTAACTCTTACAAAAAACAACTCGAGAAAAATAGATAGCATGAGACTGGTATCAACTATGAAGATATATCTTATATCTATTTAACAACATAAAAAGAAGCAAATGCAAAACTCTCCATGGATGGTCCTTGAATGGAGCCTACCTCCATATTATAATGAATGAAACAAAACTATAACCACCACTCCTGAAATACAACAAAAATAAATTTTTTAGTTGTTCAACTATTTTGATATAGATTTTTTGTCATGTATTTATGCAAGGTTATAAACTGAGTTCAATAATTTCTATCCTATTCTGAACTTTCACTAAAATAGGAAAGAGATTCGCTAAATGGCATTTGCAGGGAACTGAGCATGCACATGAGTATGAGATTTCAATATGACCATGAAAAAAAATGCATGTCTCTGATAAATAATATGTATATATATCATGATTTGAGTATAATAAATAATTCCTTTGCTTTTATCCCGTTGGAACTCACATACTGACAGAAGCAATATTCAGTTCAATCAAAATATCAAAGTTCTGTTCATGTTTATGCCGTGAAAAGGGTTCAGATGAGAGATAAACATAGTTAACTCATACTGTCATGACATTGACACAATGGAATAAATAGAGTCGCTCCCCTCTGCACAACGCCGACTTAATTCAAGAGCCAATTTATTAAGGAAAAATTCCTCACATAAATGATCACATTAAGTTAACATTTAGATTTGTTAATATCTATCAGACCCTAGATTATGACATTTCCTGGGATCAGAAAACATGAAATAATTTTCAGTAGCAATTTATGTAACCCAGCTAAATAATTTGGTTCCTAAAAAAGAAAAAAACTGAAATAATTCAGTTCGATAAAGTATACATAATTATAACATAATCTACAATAGCAATGTATGATCATCTATTCACATCACAATTGGTAATGCAATGATCATGTATAAAAGAGAACAGGAAATTAAAAAAAACATAATGATAACATTTTAGATATACCAATTTAATGAACTATATCTATAACACCAAAAGTTCTGTGGAAAAAAAATCTAAGACTATTTAAATACATACTGGTCTATGATTAAGAAAATGAAGTGGTACCATCGTTCTACCTTTTCGTCTTTCACTATGTCGGCTTCTTTGTTACTTGCTTTAGTATTGTCGACGTTGCAGAGAAAATAGCCGCGGTAATGGCTTGCGATGACCACGGTGGGAGGACGACCCTACATGTAGTCCATAGTAAGTAAATGACATCGATGAATGGATTGAATCAAATATCTAATTAAATCTAACAAATCAGAGCTAGTTATATATATTTTTTTGTCATCAAATGCTCATACCAAAGGTTTAATAACCAGGAGAAGGAAGAAACACCACCGGTGCAAGCTGAACCATCACTCTAACACACATATTGTTGTTTCCCTTGAGAAGAGATTTCAGAAAGCACATCACCGCCCAAGAAAATAATTTGTTTAGAAGTCATCATACCAAAGATAGCAGATCCGTTATGTGGAAGGATACATGCAGCAGTAATTCCATGAGCGCATACCATTATCATCCAACAGGCGAAGAAGTAACATCCTTGAGAAAATCAAAAGTTACACTCCACTTTTTTTTCTCTGTAAAAGTACAAATTACATGTCATTGAGTAGTATTCACCAAGCATAAAAAATTCACAATCATGTGAGGCATCTAATACCTTTCAAAAACAAAATTTCCAAAGTGATATTTACAACAACAAAAGAAAACTATTATTATATAATATAAATATTATGCCATGTACCAGAAGTCATATAATTGCATGAAACTACTGACTTTGACACACATTCTAGATAGTTATAGAAAAATAGAAGGATAATAACATAACAAGAAAATTAATATTGGATTTATTAAATCACAATCAAAATTGAAATATGTTGATTATCTAAACAATGTCTGCCTTTGGTTATCAAAAAATGACACCTAACGTTCATTACAATACACATATAGACCAATTTTGCATCAAACATGAAGATCACAAAAATGTGTAGTATTCACAAACAAATAAGTCTCAGAGGCTACAACTTCACTCACACAATAATCCAAGATCCAATTAACCCAAAATCTCAGCTAGTTATACACATTACTACCAAAACATTTTATCATCTAACTATATGGTAAAAATGGTACATTAAG
This sequence comes from Eleusine coracana subsp. coracana, assembly GCA_032690845.1. Taxonomy (NCBI): domain Eukaryota; kingdom Viridiplantae; phylum Streptophyta; class Magnoliopsida; order Poales; family Poaceae; genus Eleusine; species Eleusine coracana. The sequence continues at coordinate 20,418,764 of CM064418.1, read as the reverse complement.
TACCTGTGCGTTGGGCTGGTCCTGGATCAATATCATTGACAGGATTAGTGGACCCATCGGAAGGCAGGGGATACCCATTCTGCTGCCGCCAACAGTCATGGAAGTTTGGTCGCCGTGCACCACACCGTATTGTCTGGACTCTCGAGAACCTAGAAGCAGCGGTGGTTGCTGCTTCTCTTCACATGGAGGTGGCATGAAGCATGAGGGAGGGCTGCGGAGGGGCGGCGCCCGTTGCCAGTGTCAATGATGGAGCAAGAGGGGAGGAGGAAGTAGAAGCGTGAAGCGGCAACGTGCGAAGTCATAGAAAATATGCACTTGGCGACGTTAGACGTTCATGCCGCCACCCAGGCCGCCAAAGTTCATGTCCTGCCTTCAGTGGCAGGACATGGTGGTGACGACACCGGAGAGGTCTCAGCGGTAGTTGTGGCTGCCGAGGACGATGGAGTATGGGAGTAGGTCGGCATGTAGTACTCAAAGCCCTCGCACATTGTAGCTTCAAGAAACCCACCTCCATGTTCGACACCGGCGAGGCGATAGGGCAGGTAGCCCACCGCATGTTCCACCTTCGATCCTTCTTTCATCTCTCATGTATTAGCGCACATTTTTAAGTTGTGTTCTTGGAAGGTTAAACGTGCAGCAATGGAAGGTGAATTCTGATTAGAAAATATAGGTGGGGTTAAGGGAAGGTATTGGAGTCCCCGTAAGGATGGAAGGTGCAATTTGAAATGGGCGAGGTTATTAAAAATTATGGGAAATAAATATGAATTCTAGGACGGTATGGAAGATTTTTATCTATATAGAATGTAATCTACGTAGATTAAGGGATCAAGGGAATCAATGTGCCATTTACAAACTGAAATAACAAAAAGCTGAAATACCAAGTTAATCCCGCACAAGTTTGTATCACTTTATGCCATGAGCTTGAATTTAATACAAATTGAAATACCAAAAAACTATAGAAAATAATAACTTTTGCTAGAATTTGCCTATGTCTCGAGGTTACATGTCACATTAATCCATGCAAGTAAATGCATTATGCCTAGTATGTTTTATAGGAGAAATAATTATTGCTACATGATATAATACGTGCAGAAGATAGAGTTTCAATTTGATAATGCTCAAAGGTAGGAATGCAAGAAACAATAATTCCATGAGCATACCTAGATTTCTCTTTTTTATAAATGTCAATTTGCATTCTACTGGAACAAATTTTTTATGGCTAGGTCATATTCTACCAAAACAATTATCATTAGAACAAAAAGACGTAGATAATCTTCTAAAGTACTAATAGTTGAAATATGACACACCTGGTTCTTTGGACTATTCTTGTGCCGACTTCAAACAACAAGTCAGACCCATCCTTCTGTTCATTCCTGTAACTTGACAAGAATTTAATTTTTAAAAATTATGGTTGTATTCAGTGAATACATATATTTAATATGACATAATATAAATTCCAAGCATGGTCCAACCATACAAATGAGAACACCAAATAATTTTTAAAATTATAGCAGACAACATTTTCATTTTCTCTACAAAAAAATTCACACCACACCTATTTTTATTTTTTTAGATATTATCAGTCTATGGCAAACTTTTCAATTGAATGAAAATATTTGGTAAATGGTATAAAGAAGGTAAAATGTTGTAGGGCAAAGAAAAAAGTAAACTGCATAAGAGAAGACAGATGTGTGTTTACATATCAAGAAGAACACAGGTTGTGCCTGGAAGGACAATGGATCTTTCATCTATAATTAAAAAATAAATAATTTAGAAAAGATAGAGTGGTGAGTTTTGTGAAGATCAGGTAGCCATGGAAATTGGAATGAAAAGGGCAGGACAAAAGAGAAATAAATTTGAAAAAGGAGGGGAGGGGGGGGGGGGTGTGGTCAGATATGTGTGTAGGTAACAAGACAAAAATGGATGGAAGACCTCTAAGCTATTGACATGTACCAGGGAAAAAGATAAAAGTCTATTTAGCATACATATTGACCATTATTCATTGACACAAAATCTAACAAGCGTCAAACAGAAAAAAACCAGCACTATGGGCAGAGAGATAATTGTTCCCTGTAAATTTGTACCAACACTTATTGAACCAAACACCTTGATTGAATTAGAATGGTAATTCACACTGATACCTAAGCAATAGCAAGTAATTAATAGTTGCTTGAGCAATTTAAAAATACAAGCTGCAATAATTCATATAGAAATGATTAGTGCAGAAATCTTACCATTTACCATCTAATTTTTAACATATTTACACCTTCCAGAAAATGATCAACTCTACACAAATAAAAAGACAAGAGACAGAGAGCTACCTCTATCTAGGTTTTCCTATTCATATAATATCATATCATGATAGTAGTTATTAGCCAAATTTGTTATTAATATGTGGTTCCCAGAGCTCTAAACATATTGAACCTCTTTTCATTCCCCAACTGTTACCATAGATTAATCATGATTCATCATTGCAGTCTCAAATCAATCAATTACTCCCAATCTATCACCTTCAACCTCCATTAGTAGTTCTTTTGTCATCTTCATAAGGTTCAAACTTTTACAATCTATAAATATCAAAATACCATGTTGCAAATAAGTGCATCTACTGTGTCAGAAGCTATTCCAAAATAAAACTGATGAATGTTTACTTTTTAGCATGAATCTTTGAAGATCACAAACTCAATACTCTTACATGATTATAAGTTGAAAAGACACCTAGGATATTTAGGAGCAGTAAACAAACATATCTAAAATAAATACTAAGTAAAATGAGCTGTGAAAATTACACGGTAGCATACAATGATTCAACTTCTATTGTCACTGCACATATTGTGTTCATGCATGGTGTACCCAACCACTCACTATCTTGTTTCACATCCTTGAAGCTGCAGCAAATATCATGTTTTATAAAAAAAAAGTGTATTTAAAACCATATTCTAACTATAAATGATATGTCTAGAAAATATTGTTCTTGTTATTCACCTGATGAGCTTCACTTGAGGGTTACCTGTAGCTTGAATATTTATAGCACTTATTATTAAAATGCAGCTTGATTATTAGGACCATAGAAAAATGCAAAGCAAAAAAAGAAAACAGTTACCTTGACATAGGAACTATACACTTTGTTGTACCTTGTGAGAAATACTATAGCCACTCCATCAAATCTGTTGATGTAATCCACTCCATGTATAGTATAGAGATCAATATATAAATATTGAAAGTTGATATAAGTATAAAGGTATAGATAAAAAAATACTTTGAGAAAGAAAGCATGCGCTTAGGTCTTTCGATGCAATCTTGGTCTAGTCCCAAGTTCATGCCAACAAAGACATTTGCCTAGTTCCCTAGAAACTGACTGTAAGGAACCTTAAATCAAAGAAATTATCACATAACTCTTATCTTGGCACTATTGTTGTAGGCTATGTTCTTTCTCTTCTGCAACTGATAGCAAATAATAATATCACAAACTCTAATTATGAAAGATAAAGGAAAGCGAATTTAGTACTCAAACACGGTTATTATCAATAGTTAATTAATTTCAAATATAGTAGTGCAAAAACAAATACACACTTTTTAGGAGCTATATGTACGAACTGCTTGTTCAAACAGTCAAACTAAAATTGTTGACATATAAAGGCAAGTACAATACTTGTTATTAATATATTATATTATCTGGTTATAACTTCCAAAACCAAAAGCAAAATCAATGCATTGTCAGAATATTGTAGGAGAATACTAGCTCCAAGCCTACAACATAGGTGAAATCATATGTATACATGGTAGGAGCAATTTGTTCGTGCACTATACTAACCGAATTAAAGCCCCAACTAATGTCAGAATAGGTAACAGAAAGAATAGGATAAGAGGAAATCTGGATGCTCGCGCGTGGGTTTGACCCAAAAATAGTAGGCAAGGGATCTAGCGACGACTCAGGTTGCTCCACCCGCGGATGCCACCTAGCACGTTCCCCATAAACTACCGTGTGTTCCCCAATGCCTGGCTGCACCCCCTTGTCGAACGAGTCTTGATGCGCTCGGTGGCGTGTCGAGGTTGAGGATGGTCAAGTCTTCTTGATGCCGTTGTTATCCAAGAGCCTGAATAGCTATCTAGTGATGGGTTTACAGACGAAACGCGTGACATCCGGGTTCAGCCATTGCTTATTGCGTTGCGACTGGTCCGGGTGCGTGGGGTGGAGATCCATGAAGTCGAGGAGGAGGAGAAGGCATCGCCGCTAGGGAGGAGGAGAGGCGCAACATGGGGAGGGCGAGTTGTGAGGCAGTCGGTGATGGCAGCGGCCTAAGGAGAGCGAGGTGGGCGATAGTGGTGGTGTGAGGTAAGCTTATAAAGATGAGCGGGATCCCCACAAGGATTGCGTTCTCCAAATGAGGTCGTATACAAAGATGAAAAAAGGAAAGAAGACAAAGAGAAGAAAAATATCATCACAAAATCAATCATCTTTATTATAGAATGATTTTTTAAAAAATTTTTGGCTGGTTATGGAATGAAATCATTACAGAAATTAATCACCTTAATTATGGAAGAAAGAAATATGGAATGAATTTTTTTAACCATTTGGCTGGTTATGGAATGAAATCATTATCAAAATTAATCACCTTGATTGTGAAAGAAATAAACTATTCTTTTAAAAATCATTTGACTGATTATATGGAAATCAATCACCTTGATTATGGAATTAATCTAAACTAATAAAGTCTAAACTAATAAAGGAGTGGGTATGTGTAGAATCTTGGGTGCAAAAAGTCTTAAAATTAGGTATCACTTGAGTGATTTTGTAGTACAAATTGGGTGTAACAAGTGTAACATGTTAACATCTAATGGGACAAGGTTTTAATCCAAGGGCTAGATGAGTTAGTCCCATTTAGATCCAAGGATCCAGATTAGTGGGTATTAGTATTTCATTGGTGAGACATAGATTGTAGGAACTCCTTCTTTATTAGTTTAGATAAATTCTTAACACCCCTTAGTGTAAATCCTCTCTCGCACCTTGTCTTTTTCTCAGCAACAGAAAAGCTACCCGCCTGCTGTATCCACCATGACATTAATACGCTTTCCATAATTCATTGCAGTCAATGTTTCCTTCCTTTTCTTTACGTGATTGCCTCTCTATTATGTGATAGCTTACTTTCCTTTCTTTTTCCTTCTTCACGTTACCAGGGAAGGAAGGAAAGACTAGATGATTGCGTCCCGTGGTTTCGCATTGTTTGATAACTTTCCTTTCATTTGTCAGATTGCCGTATATGTGATTGATTCATTCAATTTCTGCTTGTGTCTTCATCGGTAAGTGGAGGAAGTCGTGCAAGAAGGAAGTTGTTCCCGGCACACTTCGCTGGCTCACGTCCGATGCGAAGATATGCAACCGTTTTGCCAGATCCCCCAAAGGTCTGCGTCCATGCCGCGAGAAGTTACCATGTGTTCGTGTCGCTAACCATTTTGTCGGATCCGAGACAGAGCGGCGTTTTTTTTTCCTGATTTCCATTGGCACAAACATGGGAATTTTTCTATTCATATTGCTGGTAAGCTGTTATTTGACGTGCCATTGAGTTTCCTTCTTTTCGACATACAGATTGATCATGGATGCCGAGGGCAGAACAACTGGAACCAAAAGAATGATGTTTCTAGGAGAGTAGTGTTCAACAACCTGGTCTCTTTGGGCACTATGTAAAAAAGGTCTTTAGAGACTCTGCTCAAGTATTATTAGAGACTTTGAATTTTAGAGTCTGCAAATTTGTGTCCGTAAAGATGGGTCATTGCAGACGCGAATTTTCGCGTCTACAATGAGTTTCTTATTGCAAACTCTAGTTAGCAACCAGAGTCTCCAATAATATAAGTCATTGGAGACTCTAGTTGGCAGAATAAGTCTGCAGTGACCTGCAGTGACCATTCGCTGCAGACACTGTTTTGCCAATTAGAGTCTCCAGTGACTATTCATTACAGTCTCGTTTCATCAACTAGAGTCTGCAATGATAAATTTAAGAAACAAAAAAAAACATACACCTCATTTAGCCATTATATATGTTACAAATATGAGTTTTATCCATTATATACATTACACAATCTTATCATTTGAAGTGACCATATCAACACATAGCATTTACAAGTCAAGCTAGCTATCAGACATGAACTAGAGACTTAATCATAGGACGCAAAAAATAGTTAACTCTCATGCACAAGTATTGATTACATAAGACTTAAGATGGATAAACAAGAGAGAATATGTCTTAGTGAAAATAACTTTGCTACTAACCGGAAACAAGATTGCCTACCATCTGCCAAAACCAAGCAAAGCTATAATGCTAAGTCCTGTTTTGATTGAGCCGACAGGCACTCAATGTTGTTGTTGCCTAGGTTTATCTTTGCAGCTTTTGCATCACCATCTCAGAATAGTATTTAATCTTGTTCGTCTGATTAAAACATATGGTTTTATTAGGCAAATCCATGAAAATGAAATGTAAGGAAAATTTGCCTACAGGATAACATGGCCAAATTGGTCTGAAGAACAAAAAAAAGATAAAAAGTACACCTATTTTAGCCATTATATATGATACATATATATGAGCATTATCCATTACATATATTACACTATCTTATCATTTGAAGTGATCAGATCAATTTATCTCTCATCTGATAGCTCATAGCATTTACATGTCTAATCTGTCAAACTAAGACTATACACCTAACTATATAAGTTTAATATATTTCTTCAGTTTTTGGTACTGACCTGTTGAACTAAAAGAACATTACACCTTCATCAAATCACTGTTGTAGGTTAAAAATATACAATTGAGTATAAAGATCACATCAAAATCACCAGTTGATAGAGTCACACAGTATTCAGTTGTGGCATAAGAAGACCTTGAAGTTTAATATTTTATTCTTTTAGATTCTATACTAATGATTGAAGAAGCTGAAAGCATGTCTGAATAGACCGAATAAGTTGGATGTTTGTTGACATGAAAATCTTCACGCGTGACCTGAGAGATCTGCTTAGCTCCAGTGCAGGCTCAATACAGGAAACCGGGGCGTGCCAGTTGATTTTCCCTACAAATCGACAAAGAAAACATACAGTCATATTTTATGAGCCACCGGCCTAGGACAGTCCGATGAAGAAAGCCGATAGTCACTGTGTGAGTGGAATCAACCGACATCATTATGAGAATAAATCTAAAACAATATGAACTAATCGGCTAACTATATCGGCTTATTGGTAGATCAAATATATAAAACATTGTTTATTGTAATGCCCATAAGGATTTGAATCAAACACAGCAACATCGAGAATATAATAGTAAACATGCTACTACTTGTTGAGTTGATATCACAGAGTCGATAGGGCAGAGTCGATAGGACTACAGTAAACGAGCAAAACCCGCCCTGTCGATAGTGCTAAGTCGATAGATCTAATAGCTGGTATTTCAAATATACGACTAAATCAAAGATCTATCTTATCACAATATGGGGGCAATCGATTCTTAAGATATTGAAAATAATAATGCCTTGAATCGATCAAATCATGATAACCTATCGGCTAAACGTCCCGATAGAACTCTATTGACTTCGCCTATAAACAGATCGGATCTAACTATATCGACTCAACGAGAGATTAGACATGTGATGCAGCCTCACAGAGTAAACATAGTTAGACTTGACCTATTTATAAACAAAGTCAACAGAGTGACTCGAATAATTAGATCTAAACAATACCTGCAAGACCTACTAAACCGCGATAGATCGGACCTAACCGAGACGGGACAGTATCACAATCACAGTCGATAGAACAAGTACTGGATAGATATAATTACTGGATAACTAGCAATTCTAATGAACTCAACTAGACTATCAAATTAATGAGAAAGTACTAGCCGAAGTTGATAGAATTACCGAGGGTGACAAATCCAAGTCTCTCGTCGAGATTGGAGCCGATGCAGCCCGTGTGAGACGAGGGTTTTGTCGAGTAGGAAAGGTTGGCGATGCGCTGAAGTTGTATTGAATGAATGTGTTACCTTTTTCGTACAGATCCTATTACATATTTATAACCTCATGCAAGAGGTTCTGACCTGACTCGGTCAGGACTCCTAAACAAACCGACCTGGTTTTATTTCCATAAACTTTAAACTAAAAACATAGAAAAGAAAACTAATATAGAAAAAGATAAAATAACCCCGCTCGGGTCCACCTCTCCGTCTTCCGGCCTGTAGACTCATGGGCTTCGGCCGAATCCATTCCTACGCGGCTGTCTCCTGGGCCCAACCAAATTCCGGTGTCAACAATGTTACAACTACCAAAATATATGAATACAAGAAAACAGAAAACCATAAATTTCTAAGAACATAGGTTTTTTTAGTAAAACAAACATGGTAACATCAATTGACCATTCAATTCTATTTCAGTTTTGTAGAGTAATACTATTATTTAGCTAACTAGGTCCACAATTAAAGTATGGCAACATTACTATAGTTCCTTATATCCACACAAAAATGTAGCAACATCCAACCACCATCCTAATGCTAATAACTCATTTAGTATGTAAAGTGGGAGTCGCTAATGTAAACATCACCAGACTATTAAAACTTCGTCAGATGCAATGGTGACAATAAAGAAACAATTCGGGACCAGGTAGGTAAAAAGTGAATTACCAAAGAGGCTAAACCTTTTTGCACAACTTCTGTATAACTAGCACAACACATATAAAATAATCTGAGCATTAACTAGATCATAGTTTTTTTATTACAAGTTGAAAGCATATAATAATCTTTCTAGCTCACTCGAGCATTCCAGCATGCAAGATGACAGCACTAAAATAATCTGAGAAAAAATACTAATCAAATGAATACATTGGCAGACAACTATTTGCTCGATTGGACAACAGAATATTATGTTAAGGAACCATCAGTTAGTAAAACTTACATGTTGATCAACATGATGATCTGAAATGGCTAGCAGTAGCACTCTGCAAAAAGACCGTAGAGTACAATTCTCAAATGCTGTGATATGGCAAAATTCTATGTGTTCAGAAGCACAGTAACCTATCAAATATTGGAAGTACAGTAATCTACTGACATTTTCTCTATACATCCACCCTTTTTTCCTCAGCAGACAAAACCGGTTCGCAGTACCAACTAATCAGGGGATGTCACGCGCTGATCCTGCGTTCTTACTTCTATCTAACAGGACCAAGATCACATGATCAACATGACTCCCGAGGTTATGACTTCTACTATTTGTAACCTGGGTCAGAATTCATAGCATGACACATCTTAAACTAGGTTACCATGTATTAGCGTTTCAACATTTGCAGACAGTAACTTAGAATCCCCAGTGGCATAATAGTGAATAGATACAATGCACAAAAATAGAGAAACAAAGGCCGGAGGCAGAATAAGCGAGTGAATCGCATGCATCGTGTTAATGGTGGATGACGCATACTAACACAAACTAGATTAATCATAGGAAATTGCACAGTGCAAAGACTGAGGGCTCACGACACCAAGACATCACCTAACCGTGGGTGGATCTATGGTTGGTGGCTCGAGTCTGATGAAGGCAGGGAGAGGAGGGGCCTGGATCTCATCGCGCAGCCGAAGAGGGGCCCTGGAACCAGCCGCACCACCCGCCTCCTCACGCAGTGACGTCGAAGAAGGGGGCCTAGATCCCATCATGCCGCCATCCTTCTTGCATGGCGCACGGAAGATCCGCCTCCTCATCATGCCTGCCCGTCATCGGGGATGCCGAACTCACGCCACCCTGTAGGATCTAGGATATCGACTAGAGGGAGGTGAATAGGCAGGTTTTGACAAATTAATAACCTGCAAAAGCTTCACAAAAATAATATAAGATAATAATAGCATGAATGAAATACAACACCTAGGATGAGAGCTAAGGTTTTGCAATCGTAGGTGACATGCAACATCATAATCTCTAAAAATATAAAGAGCAAGAATTAAACAAGAGAAAGGACATGAATTTTACCCGTGGTCTGGTGACTTGCCGATCACCCCTAATCCATGTTGAGGTGGATTCAAGCCTTTGATTTGCTTATCTATCAAGAACTCACTTCTCCAACAAGAAGGGCTCACACAAGAGCAACTTTATCTTAAGCCAAACCAATCCGTTGAACCTCTCCATACCTCAATTTCACTAGAGTTACCCTTTACTGCTCTAGTGAGGCGAGTACAAGACCTCTTACGAGAACACCGGGCCTCTTTCACAATCTGCTGGAAGGGCTCACGATTTCCACACCACCAAGCTAACTAGGAGGCAGCAACCTCCAAGAGTAATAAGCCGACGTCACTTGCTTGGTGAACACTAGTGCCACAAAGCTTGAATCACTCAAGAACCATGCACTAGAATCTCACACACTTGCAATGGATCAATGGAAGCTTGTGTGAGAGAGGAGAAGACTCATATGGCTCAACAATATAGCTTACGGTGTAAGGGAACTCAAATGCACGAGAGAAGTGGGTATATATGGCCAAGGCATAAAAAAAATTAGCCGTTACAACTTTCTGTGCACCTGGCAGTCAGACTGCGCCTCCCTGGTTGTCAGACCACCACATACCCAACGACTAGTTTGACTGGCATTCAAACTTGTCAGAAGACTGGCGGTCAGACCAGGCACCACTGGCGGTTAGACCGTTAGAGTTAGACCAGGGGCCAGAACTCTCTAGTCAAGCACGGTCAGACCATCCATGGCCCATGGTCAGACTGCCATTGCTTAGCGGTCAGACTGGTAGCTCTAGGTGGTCAGACCGCTAGAAGGGTTAGTTCCTCGGCCCTCTCTGGATGAGGACGGTCAGATCGTCACGGCCCAGTGGTCAGATAGTGCCGGCCTGGTGGATGGACCGCGGTCCTCTGACAGTGAGACCGCCGTTGGAAAGCCCCTCACACCCCTATGAATGCTCATGGTCAGACCACAATGCAGTCACGGTCTGACCGCTAGCCCTCCTTTGATAGGAATTTTTCAGGAAAAGAACTTGATGGTTTCCAACATGTAATTTTTAGGGAATTTGTTGGAGTGAAAACATCATAGGATAAGCAAGGAATATTTGGTGAAACTTTCATAGGATTTTCAAGGAATATTTGGATATGTACTTTGACAAGGAGTTTGGATGAATGATTTCTCACAAAGTGACAACTAAATATTCATCAAGTTACTAGAGCATCAACCCCTCTTAATAGTTCGGCGACTATACTAGCAATCCGGTCATTTACTCCTCTAATCACCTCTGACCAATAAAATAGAAAAACCTATTTTTGTACCTGTTGCCTTGTGTTGCATTCTTCATCTTCATTGAAATATGAATTTATGAATTGATCATCATTGGAGTATAATAAGGCGCAAGTCTTCATTAATTACCAAAACCCTTAATCTAGGGCCTAGATACTTCAATCTCCCTCTTTTTGGCAATTGATGACAACACAATGAAGTGAAGCATGAATGAGCTGCACAGAGTGAGATCCCCCTGAATGTTGGCATAATCATGATAAACTCAAGATAAATTCAAACCAAATTTCAAACCAAATATTCATGAGCAAGCCAACATTACAAGCCAAAATTTGAATGAAAACAAGCGACAAAGTTTGACACAATCATAACAAGATACAAATGAGAAGCAAAGAAAGAGATAGCCATGAATTTGAGGTCAAGGTCCAATCCATCCATCCATCTTGCTCAAAGTCATCTTCTTGATCTTCATCATCTCATCACACTTCATCTTCATCTAATTCACTCCCCCTTTGGCATCATATTGCCAAAAGATCACTCGTCCGCTGGTGGAGGCGGTGGAGGATAGTAAGGATAAGGCATATACCCCAGCGGAGGAGGAGGACGAGGAAGAAATACACCAAACATATGGCTGCTGAAATCATGAAACTCCTGCTGCAAGGTCTAATAGTTGTGAAGATTGTTATAGTTAGTGGTCATGGTCTAAAACTGAGTGTTGAGGGCATCAACATCTGTTCTCATCTGACCCGTGTTCTATTGCATGGTGTTGAGCTGCTGCATCATGGGAGAATGGTACTACTGAGCATATGAGGTGTGAAAACCATCCATACCGGCCTGTATTCTCTGCTGGACTGCACTCTGAATATGAGGGAGATAAGTGTCACACCCCAAAATTTCAAATTTTGGTTTGTGACCCAATTCCACTAAACTTCAACATTTTTTTATAATAGATTAAAATTTTATTATAAATTAATTAGAGAATTATAATTTATTTTAGGCAAAAGGGCTATTTTCTAAATTAAATAAATTAATTTAGGTTATTAATATTTTGTATGTTGACTCCAAAACTTGTTTCGGTTTGATCAAATCACCACCACGAAGGTCATCATCACGACAACAAGAGCAATAAGACAAGGCGCTAAAGACTTTCAATAAGAGAAGTGAAGTACTTCAGCCACAACAAGACACAAATCAATGGATGTCAGCGTAGACTATTGTTTGTAGAGTAATGAGTGATTGTGTGTTATGATTGTTTTAGGTTGTTTGAGCCTATCCTTCCTTGGTCAACATTTTATCCTTGGAACCTATCTACAATCTTTGATGCATATAGAGTGGTCCTATTTTCACATTCATAATTGTTTAGCTCATCATTCATTGTCCATTCCATTATTTCCTTTTGATCTTTACAAACTGTTCTCTTGTATGTTCAAATTTCTAGGTCCCACTATCTTTGAGTCTCGGGACGACATTCCTTTTAAGGGGGGTAGTTTGTCACACCCTGCATTTTCCAAATTCGGGTTGTGAACCTTTTCAACACTCAAAAGACAATTTTGTCACATGAACTAATTTTTTCCCTAATATATTCTCTCACACAATATCCTTGTCATAAACCTTATTGATGGCTTAATGTCATGCTATTCTGAATTTCTCATTTTGCTACTTCATTGTCGTGGCAAAGTTTTCATTTCACCTCCATTAATCTTCAATCTTTCCCAACACTTTGTCTCATTCAAACTCATGCCCCTATAAACAAGGTGACCCCTCCACCCATTTGATGCCACATTTCTTCTTTCTATCTTTATCCTTCACATACCATGTCAAGTAATATCTAATCAATCCTAGAAGTTTAACTACATTCAATGTCCATAGCGACAATATTCATATTCGTTTGTTTCTTCCCAACACTCATTTTCCCTCTTGCTGACCATAGAGGTCAGGTGAGCTCGTGTTTGTGCTTAATAAAACAACACTCACACCCATTAATCATTAATTTGGCAGCCAATTTCGTTCACCTTCATCTCCACTATGACAATGATGAAACCGGTCCATTCAAATCCACTATTGCACCTGAACAGTTGTAGACCATTAAGCTCCCTTCCCTGCCCTTTCCCCTCCCTCTCTAGGCCTCTAAAGTATTACCTAGACGCCCCTTGGCCTGGCTCACGAGCTCCCTTGCCCGCTCACCTTCATTTCCATCCCTTCAAGTCGAGTTCATCTCTGTTCGTCTGCCTTGACCACTCTTGATGCCCCATTTTTTAATCCACGTTTCTGATGATCTACCCAACAAAATGTGCCCAAATTTCTACAGAGAGTGATCCACTATGTCCTCTACAACATATCCAAAATTCAATCCCATAGGAGAAGTGATGCGAGCAGGATCACGTTTTCAATTGACACTGGTCTCTATTCTGGGTACATCCAGCGCGTGCATTGGTAATTCCTCTCCTATTTATCCTTAATCTGATGGTTCCATGATACAACACCATATCCACCATGTGTTCCAAGAAACCAAGCACGTGTACACACAATGGTTGCCAAAATCTAGCCCGACGCCTCCAGGAACGCCTTTGGCCTCGAACTGCCGCTGCATGACCTCATCATAATCGAGTCATTCGATCTCTCAGTCAGGTGAATTCTATATAAAATAACCTTGTCTCAGCCATGTTCCTGACACCTACAAATGTTTATGTTCAATTATTTCCTTTAGATCTGTAGCCTATCTTCGGGAACGCGCACGTCTTTGTCATGATGTCTGCAGTGGGATGCTGAAATGTGTTCTGGTCGTATGCAGCACGCGCGACTAGAATTCCCCAATGATTCTAAGCTATTCCTTGATTTTTTTGGATGCACGCATCATACCAGAGCATGTTCCCATAAGTCCCTTCCATCTCTACTTGACAGTTCATCAAGATCATGTCCTATTCTCCCAAGAACGCGAATGGCGTGTCAACTACCGCTGCGCAGGTCCATCATGATTCAGCTCCATGATCTGATTTCCCGCTTGCGTTCCATCCAATTCGTCATGTTGAGATCATGTTCCTGATATATTCTCATATTATTGTTAAACTACTTCTTTGATTACTGCAGCTAAGCTACGGGAACATGTTTGTCTTTGCATGAATATCTGTTCTACCATGCCTAAAATCTCTTCACCAATTGTAAGAATTTTGCTATTGTTTCCTTTGACTTGGGTTATAACAAACAACACCACTAAAATTACTGTTCCATGCTCTATAGGATGCCATCATCATATCATTTAGACAGCGTCGATGTCGACGTCCCCACTCCTTGCTATGTTTTTATCCACCTTGCACCATCACCCGTGGCAGCGAGGCTTTCCGCCATTGCATAAACCTTGGTGAGCTCCTTATGCCCCGCTTCATATCTCATGATTAGTCCCTGTGTTGCATATTATCCTTAGCATGTATGGTTGTTATTGATGTGTGTGACTAGGTGTACGCTTGAAAATGGGAGAAGGAATCATGAAGATAAAGTCAGACAATCGGTAGTCATAGAACAACAACATCATTTACAACAAGTGTCCTTGATGCATTTTGTACCTATTATAATATTTATTGTAGAATTGCATGCTTGAGTCAAATGAATGGGTACCTATTGTTAGGGTTTCCCTAGTATTGCTTTATCCTTTTCCTTGTCGCCTTGAACTAGTTGGGTGGTTGTGGGTAGATAATGCTTAGTTGCTTATTGGGTTGTTGGGTCCAATTTAATGTTGACTAATGAACAATATCACATGGGGAATGATTGGTAATTCTTTTAGCAACATGGATTAGGGATCTATGCAAGGCGGATGGAAGGGATGTGGTGCCGTGGGCACATGGTTGGTGGTGGTAGGCTTGTTGTAGATTCTAGGACCCGATTCTTGGAGCGTAACCCAGGACAACCGTGCCATCACAAGGCTGCTATGGAATAGCTTGGCTGATTAATTACGAGTTCTCCCAGTGTCCGTGCAGCATTTTGGTGAAACGGGGAATAGAAGTCAAGAGGACTGTCCTTGTATCCGAATGGCTCAAGAGGGGGCTCCTGGGGTGATGAGCTGCTTGTTGATGGGCTATCACTTATGGACGGGAGTGGAACCTTAGTGGCTAGCATGTATTGGGAGACCCTTTGTAAAAGCCTCGTAGTAATCTCCTGGTCGCACACCTAAGGAAGTGTGCTAGTGCTTTGCCGGCATGGCAACATGGAGACTCTAGTCCACCTGGCAAGAGGGGATGAAATCACGACTTGTGGATAAAGTGGTACAAACTCTGCAGAGTATCAAACTATCATGATAGCCATGCTCACGGTCAAGAGCGGCCTGGAATCCTCACAAGATTAGTTGGTTATGGGTTGTGGTTTGGAATGTTTGGAATGGTTGGTTGGTGGATGGGATTGGACTTGGTTTGGATAGTACCCTATGGATTAATGGTTGGGATGACCCCACTTAGTAATTAAGATGCATAGGAAATCAAAAGCTCATGCAATAAACCCCCTTTAAAGCCATCCTTGTCTTTAGCCCCATGTCATCTTTTCCTCCACTTGCTGAGTACGACACGTACTCACCCTTGCTATATCCCACATTGCTGCTCAGCTACAGGAGAATGAAGGTACAACTATGAAGACGATGGAGGAGTCTAGGCATGCGGTCTTCCAGTCGACTTCCTGTGGGAGCTGAAGGATGCCAACGCTTAGTTTATTCCGCTACAATGTAATCTTTTCTTTTTGACGTACGGGTCGCTGTTGTAACAATATTATCGATTTAATAAAGATATTGTTCTTTTATCACAATAATTGTCCTGTGTCCGTGAGAACTTGATCCTAGGCACGCATATAGATGCATTCGGTTTCGGTCATTGGAACCGGGTGTGACAATAAGCCTAGAAGTCCTGAGCATGCGTTGGAGGAGGTACATGAGCCCATGGCTGCCACTAGGGATCTTCTTCCTCATGTTCATGTTCATGTGCACCATGATCTTGCTGAGTAGGGGATGCTGGAGGTGGTTGAGTGAGCACATGCTTAGTGGCATAAAAGGGCTTGTATCTTGGGTACGGAGTCCTACAATCACGCACCATGAACTTGGTCTGCCGAAGGATAAGTGACATGATGTAGGGGGCATAATAGAGATTGAGCTGGATACTGGCTGAAACTTGCTCAATGTACTTAAGCATAAAGTAAACAATATCAATCCGACGCGCGCCCATGATGTGATGAATGAAGTTCCAAAATTTATCCCAAATGACCTCAGGGTTCCTACTTTTAGGAAACATGGTGACCCTTACAATCTTGTTCCCGACAGCAGGCATAGGCTTAAGACCAGTGACATGACCAAGAATTCCTTGATTTGGAGAGTAGTGAGCAATCCACTCATTTTCAAGAAGGTTGTCCTCATCTCAAATATTGACACCAACATTGTGTCCGGTTCTATCAATTTTGATGGCCATTCCAAAGTCAGTGAACGTAGCAGAGTAGCGGCGAGTGCTAGTCATCCAAGTGAGCTCATCTTCATCCCAATCTGAAGGACCGAGAAGGCGACCAGAGGGTGGGGGCGGGGGTGAATGGGAGCCAATTAAAATTCTTCTCAAGAACTTGGCCTATATCCCAATTACAACCCAAGCCAACTCCAAAACCGATCACCAAGACTACACGCACCAACTTGTGATGTGCTACACTTAGGAGTGATTAATAGCAGCAGTGGAACACAATGGAGACAAAAGGAAGCAGCTAGAACTCGAAATAGTCAAGAACCTCACAAAACCAGACTTTACTGCACTACCACCGGCAGTGCCGATAAGAGCCATCGACAGTGCCGGTTGGCCCCATCGGCAGTGCCGGTAAGCCCTATCGACAATGATGGTGTGGGATTCGGATGACCCATCAACAGTGCCAGTCCCAATCGTCAGCAATGCCGATCGACCCTGACAGAACAGGAAAAACCTTCGTGATTAGGCAAAAACTTGGTCGAAACCTAATCAACTGAACTCCAAATGATGCGATTTTTGGACCAGTGAATCCTCAACAAATCACGACTCTTATCCTAGAAGATCAACTCGATTGGCTCAAGGAATCATCACGAATTTCAGATCTCATGCCAAAAACACCCAAAATAAGGGAAAACTTGAGAAATCCTTCAAATCGAAGGTGTTAGAGCCATTAATTTGGTCAAGGATCCATATAGGATTGTTGTAGCTCATCCTAGCAACAAGTTTCTCAAGAGATCTGAACCAAAAACTCATCCAAAAAGCAGATAAAAAATCACCACAAAAATAGCTCCAAAAATAGAGAAAATGGAAAATTCAGGATTTAGGGAGAGAAAGAAATCTTGAGCATGAAAATGATTCCCATGATACAAGATCCATAGGTACAAGGCTAGGAAGTCACCCTATTCCTCCCACTATTTGGAAGAGAATGACATGTCTCTCCCACACCCTTTCCTCTCCTCTAAAACATGAAGTCCTCTCCTAGCACCGTGAATGAAGACCTAAGGCAAGGCTAAGGGAAAGAGAGGCTCCTTTTTGACCAACCATTCCTCTCCTTATATAGGCCCCAAGGTCTATTGTCCACATGACAACTCTACCCTTGACCTACATAATACACCCACCTACCACTGGGGGGCATAAAGGTCCATCTTTCTCCTCATCGCCCGAATGCCATCAGCACGCTTCGCGATAGTGCCATGTGCACCACAAACTGCTGCCACTAGTTTTGAGGCCCAAACCAGGAAACCGCCTTGCATGCTTCTCAAAGCACGACTTCTTGATGTTGACACGTGTCACCTTGTCTCGCGATCCTGACCACCGGTAAGTCTCTCCTGGTCCCTATCCATCGAGCCCCTTTGTCACTTGCATCGGCATCCCGCTTGCCTTGACTTGGTCAACACACCATCTTCATCATCACCACGGTTTTGGGGCTCAACCCTAAAACCGTCCGTGCTTCTTGCCTCTCCACATGTACGGTGTGGATCACCCTTAACTTCACCCGGCTTCCCGATTGTCCGGCCCCAAGTCCCCTACTTGTGCCCGATCCTCTCGTCGTTGACCGCCAAGTCGACTCCAGTGACCTACACATCATAAGACAAGCAAACACATTTCCCAACTCCTGCAATATCACAAATACCTCCACCAACTCTGTTTAGTGAAAACCATGACATGCACAAACTCATGCAATCCCAAGATTCCCGCATTTCAAATCAAACACCAAATCCACTCAAGTTAATTACTCATCATATATATTGCAAACCATAGCACATATCCACATGGTTTCTCAATCTCCCCCTTGATGAGTACATTGACAACCTCAAATGCACAAAGATTTGAGAGTGAAATGCGAAACCAAATAAACTCATCCAAGTAGCCAAACCCAAAGAAAGGTGAAAACAGTCCATCTAGCAAAGTAGTGATCATAAGACCGAGAGTTGGCAAAGAAAGCGATTTGAAATGCAAAGCACAAGAAAATGCTCAAGATCATGATATGCTCCCCCCTCAAGTTGTGGTAGGTCTCATGTAATGCAAATGGATCATTTTACGTTTCTTAACATTATTTGTGCATGACCCAAAATTTTCTCACCCTTTGGCAATGAACTCATCAAAGAGGCAAAAGAATAAGCAAGCATGCAATGTATGAAAATGCAAACCTAAGGAGCTTCAACAATTATGCAAACAAACATTTAACTTTGCTAATCATAAACATAGAGCCATGAAGTGTAAAAACAATAGCTCACAATCATACAAAGATAAAAAATGGATGGCAAGTCATAAATACCAAGAGCTATACAAGCTAAGCAGAAAGATTGACTAGCTGAGATAGAATCAGATTTGCTTATCATGAGAAAAGATGCCACCACATGTATAAGTACTCTCATCCAAGGCAAAACAAGCATCAAGTGAATCATTGAAAAGTAGCCAGTCTCAATCTCAACTAGGGCAACAAGCATTCGTAGAAAATGGGCTTTACAAATGCTCACATATTCAATAGAGACTCAGTTGATCAAGTGATTATTGTTTATCCTCATGTGTCCTCTTATCCATGCGGAGGGTCGCACGACTGGGCACGGCAAACACTCCGAGGCTTCAAGTCACAGTGTTTGGATTTAGCATTTTAGAATTATTCTTGATTAAAGCACTTAGCAGATTATTCAAGTTTATGCACAAGACAAAAGAGCATGCCTTTGCGGCAAAAGGAACATATGTTCCCACACTATTCCATCATGAGCTAAACATTTGCAAAGCCTTCCATTTCACAAACACAAGGTGCCAAAGCCAAGACATCCTCTAGACTAGACTCAACACAAGTCTCAACAGGGATAAAAGCAATTATACACATGGTGAGCAAGTTTAAGCAAGATTAGTTCAAGAGCTTCACACAAAGCTAAGTTTACCTTTAAGATTAGGAAGTTGCTCAATGAGTCTATAACAGGCCATCTAGAAAATCTAAGCATGAGAGATTACCATCACATCCACACAACTTAGCTCAAGATACATATATACAAGAGAACGCCAACTCCCCCTCAAATGATGCCATAAGGATGACAATCACCAAGCTCCCCCTAAAAAAAGCATGTCTCAAAGCATCTAGGGGCTTGGTGAGGATATTAGCTAGTTGGTTTCTAGTGTTGATTTGAGCTCAACATCCCCCTTCTCAATATTGTCTCTCTAGAAGTGGAATCACACATTGATGTGTTTGACCTTACCATGTTGGATTGGGGTTTTGGCTAAGCATATGGCACTAGAGTTATCACACATGAGTGGAACACTCTTAAAGGTTAACCCATAGTCTCTCATGGTGGACACAATCCATAGGATTTGGGAGCAGCAGCTAGCGGCAGCAACATACTCAGCCTCTATGGTGGATTGGGCTACACTTGACTGCTTATGAGAAGACCAACAAATCAAAGAAGTACCCAAGAAATGGCAAGTACTAGAACTGCTCTTCCTATCAATTCTACACGCAGCTAAGTCCGCATCCTAATGCCCAATACGATCAAGAGATGAAGATGCAGAGTATCAAAGACCGAACTTAAGAGTGTATTTGGGATACCTGAAGATACGCTTGACAACCTTGCGATGAGTCACCCTTGGGGAAGCCTGAAATCGAGCACAAAGACACACTGCAAAGTGTATGTCGGGTCTTGTCGCCATCAGGTACAAGAGGGAGAAAATCATGTTCCTGTACTCCCTTTGATCCACCGCTTCATAGTCTTCATCGGGTTCAAGTGCCGTTGTAGTGGACATTGGTGTAGACAACGTCTACACATTGACCATGTCGAACTTCTTCAGGAGATCCTTCGTGTACTTGGCTTGATGTATGAAGGTGCCTTGCTTGCACTACTTGATTTGAAGTCCAAGAAAGAAAGTGAGCTTGCCCATCATCGATATCTAAAATTCACTTTTCATGGCTTCTTGAAATCTGGACACAAGAGCATGAGAGGAACCACAAAAGATGATATCATCCATGTATATCTGAACCATTAGAAAGTCATTGCCATGCTTGAGAGTGAACAAGGTTTTATCAACACACCCCATGACATACCCGTGCTCTTATAAGAAGGTCTTAAGCCTAGCATACCATGTCCTAGGTGCTTGCATTAGCCCGTACAAAGCCTTCTGAAGCTTGTACACACGTTTTGGGTATTTGTGGTGCTCAAAGCCAGGTGGTTGTTTTACATAAACCTCTACCTCTATGAAACCATTTAGGAAAGCACTCTTGACATCCATTTGATAAAGTCTAATGCCCTTAGAGGCAGCAAATGCAAGCAAGATCCTAATGGCTTCTATGCGTGCAACGGGAGCAAAGGTTTCCCCATAATCTAAGCGCTCCACTTGACTAAAACCCTGGGCAACAAGCCTAACCTTGCTTCTAACAACCTCCCCATCTTCCCCGTGCTTGTTTTTAAACACCCATTTGGTTTCTATGACATTGACACCAATAGGAGGCTCTACTAGGGTCCATACTTTGTTTCTCTCAAAGTTCTCCAACTCATGCATGGCATTAACCCAATGTTCATCAGATAGTGCGTGTCTAACATCCCGAGGTTCAAAGGTGGCAACAAAGAGAGAATTGGTAAAGCAGGCGAGATTACCGATGGCATTAACCAAATGTGCAGACCTCGACCTTGTTGTCCTCTCATAGAGATTACCGATCATCTGTTGAGGTGGATGTTGACGCTAAATATGGTTAGGAGCTTCTCTCTCAGAGCGTACCTCCCCCTCAACCATAGCTTGAGCTTGCTCGATAGCTACTGAAGTCGATGTAGAAACTTCTGGACCCTCTGCTGGAGTGGTGGAAGCAGCAGGAACAAGCTCAGATGTGGGATGGAATGACTCATCATCATCATCATCCAAGCTCTATAGGTCCTCTTCTACAAAGATGCTCTCTTCCATCTCCTTGGTACCTACAGTCTCAATCACATTGCTTGCACAAGGGTTTGATTCATCAAAGGTTACATCGCAGGACTCTACGATGGTGTTAGTTTCCAAATTCAAAACTCTGTAGGAATGACCATGAAGGGTGTAGCCAAGAAAGATGCCATCAGAAGATCTCAACTCAAACTTATCAAGATTGCCACACTTGAGAATGAAGCACTTGTAACCAAAAGCACGCAAATGAGAAACAAATGGCTTCCTCCCAAAACATAGCTCATAAGAAGTCACATTAAGAATTGAGCGCAAGAAAATCCGATTGGAAACATAGCAAGCAGTACTAATGGCCTCAGCCCAGAACTGCCTCGGAGTCCTATGCTGATCGAGCATCGTCTGGGACATTTCCACCAAGGTTCTATTCTTTCTTTCAACCACACCATTCTGCTAGGGAATATGAGGTGCTAGAAGCTGATGCTCAATACCATGCTCAAGGCAGAAAGCATCAAAGGAGGAGTTCTTGAACTCGGTGCCATTATCACTGCGGATTGCTCGTAATGCACTAGGGAGTTCCTTGAACAATCTTAAAGCTAAGCTCCAAAAGTGATGAAACACTTCATCCTTGCTCTCAAGAAAGTAAACCCAAGAGTAGCGAGGGTAGTCATCAACAATCACAAGAACATACCACTTCCCACCCACCGAATAAACCCGAGAAGGACCAACAGTGTCCATGTGAAGCAGTTCTTGAGGGCATTCGGTCATCACCAAATTGATTGGTGGATGAGAAGCGGCAATCATTTTCGCATGATGACAAGGAGCACAAACCAAATCCTAATAAAATTTGAGCTTAGGCAATCCTCGAATCAAGCCTAGGCCACTCAAGCAACATAACAAGTCAGAGCTCATGTGACCCAGTCTCCTATGCCATTTCCAGAGCTTAGAAGAAGATTGAGCAAACAAGCACTTGTGAGAACCAGGAGAACCAGCAAAATCAGCCTGAAAAACTTTCCCAATGGTAAAAATCTCACAAACCAAAGAGTCATTCGAATCAAGAATACAAGAAGCATTTTTCTTAAAGCGCATTTCCAAACCAACATCAAGCAACTGAGAGACAGAGAGGACATTGTACTTGAGATGCTCAACCAAACCAACATCCTTGAGAGTGAATTTTTCATTTACCTTTACCGCACCTCTTGCCTTCACTCTCCATCTCTTGTCATCTCCAAAGGTCACATACTCCCTACGCTTTAAGGGAGTGAGGCTGGAGAACCACTTTGCATCTCCGGTCATGTGGCGCAAACCCCGCAGTCCATTAGCCACTTGTTCTCCAGGCATCCACCTACTGCCTACAAAGAACAAGAAGGAAAAGTCGATGGCTCAGTGCTGGGGTTAGTCTAAAAGCATTTGGGAATCCAGCAGTTCACCATACGACTGGTAGTAGTCATCATAGTACTTTGCACATTATCATTCGAACGTATGGGACGAGAACCACGATGGGGAAAACGTGGCCTGTCAAAGCGTCTCGACTCAAACCTGGGGTTGTGAAGATAGAAATAATTTCCGTGAAAGTCAAATCCATGCGAGCGATGCTCACCATGATGGGGAAAACATGGGGCGTCAAAACGCTGCTGAGCAAAGCCTCTGTTTCGTGAATCAAAGCCATATAGGGAATGACCCTGTCCACGATAGGCACAAGAAAAAGATCAAGACTAAAAACCATCAAAATCATCATGATGCACATTCCTAGTTAACTCATCTTGCATCCTCTCAATCCTCTTATGCCTATAACCGTACTCATCTAAGTGACCCTTACGACCATAGAACATGCAAATGTAAACACTCTCATGTTTGGGCTTTGTTTGCACAGGAGGTTTGGGTTTTGGCTTCTCTGTTTGCTTTGGGTTGAAGGAAGGTTTGGGGTTTGGTGGATAATATGTGTCAGTGGGTTTGATGGATTGTTCCTCATCCTTGTAGCTAGAACTAGACACAAACTTACCCATATTTTCACTCTCTTTGTCACACCTCTCAAATCCCAAGCCCAAGTTGTAGGTTGACCTACTAGCACTCTCTTTGACTCTTGTCAAGTTACTCTCAATCTTCTCACTTATTAGGGTTCTTTGGAGCCTAGAGACAAGATAGTCATTTTTCTTGAACTAGAACTTTATTTTCCTCCCTAGTGATTACAAGCTTGTCCCTAAGAGAAACACACAATTCACATGGTGGTGGAAGGACCTTAGAGCGAGTCTCATTTAGCAGCTTGGACTCGAGCTCTTTGACCTTGAGGGTTTGAGCTTCCACCTCATTAGTGAGCTTGGGGCACTTCTGATATCAACCTAAAAGAGTTGGTCTAGCCTTGAATTCATCAAGTTCTTTAAGGGCACTCTCAAGCTGACTGGCAACTTGAGCATGCACACTTTCCCTCTGTGCAAGATCACTCAACACAACTTGACAAGACTCACACTCAGCAACATTGTCATCTCTAGCAAGCTTGGACCTACGCGAAGTGATCTCATATTCAGCACTCAAATTTTGACTTAAGCTCTCTACTCTCACGAATAGCGCTATGAAGCTTATCATCTTCCATGAGCAGAACATCGCGCAAATGATCAAGTTCAGAAGAGAGTTCATCAAGAGTGGGAGGTACCTCGCTTGTGTCGGAGTTGGATCCAAAGTCGGTGTAGTGGTCATTCTTTGCCATGAAGCAAAGCCCGGTGAAGTCGTCCTTCCTCTTGACTCGTGGCTTATCAACCTCCTCCTCAGAGCTTATGAGGCCATCGCTTGATGTGAGGTCGACATCGCTCAAGGCAGCAACGCAGGCGTGTACAATGGCCTTGCCCTTCCTGTAGAAGCGGTTCTTCTTTTGCTTGAAGTCTTCAGTGTTGTTGTCGTGGTACCCGACCTTCTTCTCCTTCTTGAGGCAGTCAACAATAAAGTGTACCAGATCACCACACTCGAAATAGGTTCTTGAACCACCTCCTCTTCTTTCCTTCCTGTTATTATAGAACTTCCTGAACTTCCTTGTGAGCAAGGACAACTCCTCATCAGGAATGTACTCCATCTGTTCATCGGAAGCTGCAACAAGAGAAGAAAGGGCAAACTCCAAAGAAGACTTGTTAAGTGAGGGGTTAATTCCATAAGAAGCACAACTGTGATCACCCTTTTGAGAGCTAGAAAGCAAAGCCATGCTAGAAGCATGATTAACATGATTAGGACGAGATTTCCTAGATAATTTATGACATTTCAGCTTGCTATATAATTGCTCGCAGTTCAGGATATTGAATTCAACAGTATCTTCAAGAGCAACAATTTTAACTCCCAAACATTCTCATCAAGTGAATACAGCAGTTGCTTAGCTCTATCATTATTGTAACATCCCAGAATTCAATTTTTAGAGTGTTACTAAAATTTCACTAAATTATAAAACCTTTTCCAATAGATTAAAAAGTAACTCCAATTAATTACATTGTTATCATTTTCTTTAGGCAAAATCATTTTATAATAAAGTAGTTTTATTTATTTATTTTATTTGTTGCACTCAAGCTTACAGTAGTATGTATCAGAGTTTTTCTTGTGTGAAAAATTTATTTAAAATATGAGTAGGAATCGTTTCAGTGTTAGAAGTTAGGAATAACGAATACAAAAAATTAAATAGAGAAGGAAACAAAATTCACGTGGCCTCCTGGCCAAAATTTCTCTATGCGGCCCAACTCCCTCCCCTTTTTCTTTTTTTTCTTTTCCCTTCTACCTTGGCCCAGAAATTCCACCGCATGGCCGAACCAGCCTACCTGCCTGACCCAGCAACCGTGCACATCAAACCAAAACGCAGCCCACCAACTGCCTCTGCCTTTGTCTTCCTCGCTCAAACACACGAGGCCTGGAGAAACTGCCGCCACTGCCGCTTTGCGTGCCGCTTCATCGGCTTCACAAGCTGACGCCCGAGCGCACAAACGGACGCGCAACATCGCCTCCCCACTCCCCAGCCATTATGATCCTTAAACCATGCACTCAGGAGCCTAGCGTCCATTAATGGCCATGACGGCCATTGAAGCTCCGATGATCTCGTGCCCTCTCGCTTCTCCCTCTCTTTTGCCTATAAAAGCATCCCTATATTATCCTTGTGTTGTGTACCGACGCTCCTGCTTTGCCTCTCTCTTTTCCAACCACGGGAGTC
Organism: Eleusine coracana subsp. coracana; assembly: GCA_032690845.1. NCBI lineage: Eukaryota > Viridiplantae > Streptophyta > Magnoliopsida > Poales > Poaceae > Eleusine > Eleusine coracana. The sequence goes on along the minus strand of CM064418.1, from coordinate 20,392,999 downwards.
CAAGTTTCCAAGCCGTTTCCTCTTCTCCAGTCAGGTGTAGCCTCATAGCCCCAAGTTGACATCGTCGTTCCCGGCGTTCTACCCAGCAGAACTCGACCAAATTTTATCAGAAGGGTCACTTGGTATTCCTCTACTACATATCAAAAGATCAAGTCATTTGAAGCCCCGAGGCAACCATAATTGTGTCCGCCATGGCTGCTGTTTCCTCCCAGTTCAAGGTCTGTGCACAACATGGTAAACTCGAACCTTCCTGTGATCAATTCCTAGCGTTATAAGCTGCAAACCTTGATCCATATCATGTTCCAGGAAGTCCTCTACATTGTTTTTTTTGAAACTGTCCTCTGCATTGTTACAGCAGCCCATGCCAAGATATGCCATCACGCCTCCAGGAACGCGTTTGGCCCACCGACTGTCTCGACACGACCTTGCCAGCTTTCCACCCTGCGATCTCCAAATCTGGTGAGCAATAATCCTAGGCATTTTGCCTCTATCATGTCCACAACAGTTGCAACAAATAGGATCAAGCTCTAGATCAATTGGTGTAACCAGTTAGCGGGAACATGCAAGTCAACAATGTTTTGTTGTATCATACCAGCAGCCGCCCAGCCTAGCAGCCCTGGTCCATCATGGACTTGTGAACCAGAACCCTGTCCTATCCCATGAACCCCATCGATCTAGTTCTCAAGTTTAGGATTTAATGTAATTCCATTATTTGCCAGAAAAATCTAGTTTTGCGCTTAGGCCCCTTTTCTAAATGAAAATAATGTTTAGTTCAACTATTTTTTTCATAAATGATATTTTGATCATAGTATTTTTATAATTATGCCCCTATATTTTTTATAAATTATAATTTAGTCCTTAGAGTTTACACTATATTTTCTATAGTTCACTAAAATTACATTTAACTTCCTAACCTTTACTGTTTTTACACAATATGTAAAATTTATATTTTGCAAAATAAAATCTACTACTTTCATGTTTATATTGTAAAATAATTATTCTCTTTTTAACAAAACTAATCTTTATTTGTTTTCTAATCTATAAAAAATCCAATCAAATAAAATAATTTTCTCAAGTAGGCAATTTTGCTAATAAGAGCATTAGTTTCTAAACCTTTTTAACTTTTATCCGTAACTCTCATTTGGGTCATTGTTGCACTCACGGAATCGTAGGAACGAGTCCTATCTTTTAGTATTGTTTTCATAGTATTAGGAACTGTTTGATGTACTGTTTCTTATTTGTTTATGTTTTTTTTGTGTTTATTGATATTAGAGGACGAGCAAGAAGAGAACTTCTAAGATTATTTTAGCAGCAACTAGCAGGGAACAAGGCAAGTGTCCTTGACCATATTGCACCTATTAAGGATTAGTTTATTTTCATGCATGCTTGTCTAAATTTGAATCTTGTGTCTTTTATCCTTCCTTATTATTCCTTGTCGCCTGGGTTGTGGTGTACGGGATTTTGGGTACGTCATGCTAGTGCAGTACTTTGGAGGATTAAAATAGAATAATAATAAACTTGACTAATATTCACTTGAATCTAATTATCATTTGGGTAATTTAGATGATCCAAGAAGGAGGATGTTGAGGATGGTGCGTGTATGCACAAGTACATGTAATGTACTGTTTCGTTTGTGGTAGTGCCTGCTTGTGGTCATACAAACCAAATTAGTGGAGTAGCCACCCAGGAAAACAGCGCAAAGCACAAGGCTGATATGGGTAGACGTGGTTTAGTATTAGATGTCTTCCCAGTTTTGCGGGTGTTCGAGGAAGGAGGACGAGAGGGTTACTTTTGGCATCAGGTGATGAAGGGTTACTTCTAGCCACGGCGCTAGAGGGGGCTTCTGTAGGGATGGTTAATCCCGCAGCGGTGAAACCTTAGCGCGGACGTTTTGCATGCTAGGGAGCACTTTGAAAGACCATGTGGTGATCTCTTGGCCTCACACCTATGGTAGTGTGTTGGCAATAGGGAGACTTTAGTCACCGACGGATGATGGAATCACCAACTTGTGGGTAAAGTTGTGCAACCTCTACAGAGTGTAAAATTATTATAATAGTCGTGCTCACGGTCAAGTGCGACCTGGATCCTCACACGATTAGATGGATACTTGGGGTGGATTCGGTGGGTAACTGGATTTGGGTGGTAACTGCAGGTGGGTAACCTGTAGTGTTCTTGTATGAGTGGGTAACTCATAGTTTTGCTATCGGTGGGCAACCGATAGTGTTGGACAGGTGGTTAACCTGTTGGAATACTTTTCACCTAGTAAATAGGATGCTTGTATAATTGAGTCATATGATGCGTTGTGGAATAAACCCGTGTCAAGCTTATTCTTGTTTTTAGCCTGCATGTCATTACTTTCCCCCACTTGCTGAGTACTTTATGTACCCACGCATTATAGTTTTCCCTGTGTTGTTGTTGCTATATTACTGCTGCTCAGACTGCTCAGACGAGGCAAGATGGACTACATGGATGAGGACTACTACGACTTGGCGTGCGACCCCCGGTGGACTACCTGTGGCGTTATGGAGTCTTCCACTATTTCTTTTATCTTCTTGATGTATTCTAGACTAAGTAATAACGATATGGTATATTAATAATAATGATATTGGTTATTTACTGTTACTTCACTTTTGTCCTATATGCGTGAAAACTTGATCCTGGGCACGAATGCAGAAGCATTCGGTTTTGGCCTTAAAACCGGGTGTGACAATTATCATTTTACACAAGGTTACCACAAGCCCTCAAGTTGCACACAATAGCCTCAAACCTATGAAAAGTGTCATCTAGTGACTCACCAGGTTTTTATGCAAAGGCTTGATACTATCTATTGTAAGAATACTTATGCATAGACTTGACTTGATTGGTACCCTCATGGTACGTGCAAAGCTTTTCCCAAATGGCATGTGCAATATCAAGATGAGCAATACTGTCATGCTCACTCCTACCTAGAGCAGAAAGCAGGATATGGACAACTTTAGAGTTATTCTCATACCTGTTCAATTCACCCACTGGCACGGTGTTGAGGTTAGCCGGTATGACGTAGTCTTGCTTAACAATCTCCCAAATTGCACGTCCTTGGCTCAAGAGATAAGCCTTAGTCCGTGACTTCCAGTAGGGAAAGTCCTCTCCATTGAACATCCAAAGCTTGACCGCACAGTTCTCCATATCGCCTTCAGATCATGAAATCGGTGAAGGTCAACTAGTGATCACACTGGCTCTGATACCAATTGAAGGACCAGAGGGGGGTGGGGTCGGGGTGAATAGGAGCCAATTAAAATTCTTCTCAAGAAGTTGGCCTATATCCCAATTACAACCCAAGCCAACTCCAAAACCGATCACCAAGGCTACACACACCAACTTGTGATGTGCTACCCTTAGGAGTGATCAATAGCAGCAACGGAACACAGCGGAAACAAAAGGAAGCAGCTAGAACTCGAAATAGTCAAGAACCTCACAAAACCAGAATTTACTGGACTACCACTGGCAGTGCCAATTAAAGCCATTGGCAGTGCCGGTATGCCCTATCGGCACTGCTGGTCCCAGTCATCGGCAGTGCCAATCGACCCCGACAGAACAAGAAAAACTTTTGAGATTAGGCATAAACTTAGTCTAAACCTAATCAAACAAACTTCAAATGATGCAATTTTTGAACTAGTGAATCCTCAACACATCACGACCCTAATCCTAGATGATCAACTCGACTGGCTCAAGGAATCATCACGAATTTCAGACCTCATGCCAAAAACACCCAAAAAAGGGAAAACTTAAGAAATCCTTCAAATCGAAGGTGCTAGAGCCATTAATTCTGTCAAGGATCCATATAGGATTGTTCTAGCTCATCCTAGCAACAAGTTTCTCATGAAATCTGAACCAAAAACTCATCCAAAAAGTAGATCGAAAATCACCACGAAAATAGCTCCAAAAATAGAGAAAAAAAGGAAAATTTAGGTTTTAGGGAGAGAAGGAAATCTTGAGCACGAAAATGATTCTCATATCATGGGAACATGTATACAGGATCCATAGGTACAAGGCTAGGAAGCCACCCTCTTCCTCCCACTATTTGGAAGAGAATGAGATGTCTCTCACACACTCTCTCCTCTCCTCTAAACATGAAGTCCTCTCCTAGCACTTTGAATGAAGACCTAAGGCAAGGCTAAGGGAAAGAGAGGCTCCTCTTTAACCAGCCCTTCCTCTCCATATATAGGCCCCAAGGTCTATTGTCCACATGACAACTCTACCCTTGACCTACATAACACACCCACCTTTGCCATCGGCCCCTTCACAACTTTGCTTGGCCTTGAAGCAAGCTTTGTGATGGTGCCACGTGCACCACCAACCGCGGCCACCGGTTTTGAGGCCCAAACCGGGAAACCGCCTTGCATGCTTCTCAAAGCACGACTTCTTGATGTTGACGCGTGTCACCTTGTCCTGTGATCCTGACCACCGGTAAGTCTCTCCCGGTCCCTGTCCGTCGGCCCCCCTTGTCACTTGCACTGGCATCTCGCTCGCCTTGACTTGGTCAACACAACATCTTCATCACCACCACGGTTTTGAGGCTCAACTGTGAAAACATCCGTGCTGCTTGCTTCTCCACGTGTATGGTGTGGATCACCCTTGACTTCACCAGGCATCCCGATCGTCCGGCCCCAAGTCCCCTACTTATGCCCGATCCTCTTGCCGTTGACCGCCAAGTTGACTCTAGTGACCTACACATCATAAGACAAGCAAACACATTTCCCAACTCCTGCAATATCACAAATACCTCCACCAATGGGTGAAAACCATGACATGCACAAACTCATGCAATCCCAAGATTCCCGCATTTCAACTTAAACACCAAATTCGCACAAGTGAATTGCTCATGACATATATTGCAAACCATGTCACATATCCACAAGGTTTCTCACAATCAATTTCTATGGTAGCATAGAACTGACGAATGAAGGTGTCATTCCATGCACACTTGAGTTCCACAAAGTCAGAAAGGCCCACGCCCACATTTTTAAACAGAGGAATCAAAGGCTTTATGGAGTCAAACTGGTCAATGTAAGTCCAATCATTCCATTTATGAGCGAAAATGCCCTTGTCTATGAGATGTCCAAGAAAGACATCAAGTTGTACCTTGGTGTGAAATTGAGGAATTGGAGAGGAGACATCAAAGTCAAGGCATAGTTTCGGTGAGCTCTCACATACTCATCAGCCTTCCACCTTTTCTTGGGTATATTCCAGTGAGAAGGATCAAACTCTTGATCGACATCACTAGCATCTTCCATATCAACAGTATTAGAACCCCCAACAACAGATGACTCAACCTCTGTAGTATCGGGCTGCTCATAATCGGAGTTAGGGCCATTGTTCGAGTCGGCATCATCAACACAACGCTTCTTCTTGTGCTTCTTATCAATCAACTTCGTGGCAGTGTCTTTGGTGGCATAGGGAAAACTGTATAGGTACATCAATGATAAGAAAAGAGATCACAACAATAGCAAACCCAAATAACATCTAATGTGCAGGATGTCATAGAATTCCAGTCTGTTCGACACTGGCGGTCAGACCGTGGGCCATTGGCGGTCTGACCACCAGCACCCAGACGCCACAAAACAGGGTTCATTGAGTGATATCCAAAAGACAACAATCCATCCAAAAAATTTCATCATAAGATCAAAGGACATATAGAACATGTCATGCTTCCCAAAATTTCATCTTGTGTGCAAGCCCTAGCACATGAACCCTAGGAGTGAAATCATGTGCTAAATACAGAAATTTTCTACACATAATTACACGGGTACCATGAAACACTCTCTAGATACATAACAATATCCACATCGATCATCATGAGTAGCAATCTTCTCTCAAGTCTAATGCTAAGAAAGGCATCAAAATCCATGGTGAGAAGTAAGAAGATGGGCACAATACTGGGAGGACTTGATGGAGGAGCCAACAGTGAGACCGGGGATGACCTCCGGTTGGACCGGGAGCAAGGGAGACCCTCCCTTCAATGGATGTCACCTTCAAGGAGTGAGAGAAGACAAGATATGTGTTTTTGTTCATGGTGGAGAGTTGTGGCTGAAAGGGTATGGAGGAGAAGGAAGACACAGAGAAAAAAAAAGTGGATCCAGATTCAGATGCGGCTGGCGATCTGACTGCACGTCAGAATGAGAAGAGTATTCAACATGGGAATGTGTGAGCAGAAATACACATTGTGGATCCTTGCATATGAAAATGCAAAATTCTATGTGTGGAGCTCATTAGATGCCAAAAGTAAATTTTTGGAGAAGAAAAGAAATTGTCATTTCAAGCCCTTTTAGATGAAAGAGGAGAGTTCTATGGAAATAGATTAGTAAAAAAACTTTTGAAAACAAATTGGTAATTTTGGACTCCTTTAAATGATTTTGCATATATTTGATCCTTTCAGAAAAGAGTGCTTTGAAGAACATTATGGCATTAGTTTTGATTTGTTCACTTCAGAGAGGAACCATTATGTATGACATGATATAGGGCTCCCCCTAAATATGACATCCAAAAGCAAATTATGTCAAATCAAGAGCAGATGAAAAGCAAAGAAAGAATCCATCAAGTAATGTTGGAAATATCAATAATGTTGATGTGAACAAGGATTCTTGATCTTCCGAAAGGTTCTGGATAAGTTGATTTGGTCGGAGGCGACACACAAATCGATCTGATTTGAGAATAGCACATGCCAAATCCCGCAATCACATCACGACGTCTCCTCTAGTTATCAACCATCCTAAAATGATTGACCTCACCGAGAAGGCTAATCCCTACCTACGAATCAAGAACATAAACAAGAACAAAGAAGAATGTAACACAATTGTAGTTGTATTATGAATCTCATGAAGTTGGGGTCTCACAAACCCAAGTGACGGCGAAACTGTTATGAAAAGAATAATCTAAGTGAAACCCAAACCCTAATGGTGTGGTGGCGGCTATATATGAAAACTCTAGGGTCGTGCAAGACCATCTGGATGTGCCCCTAATTGGGCTCAACTAGATACAAAGCCCAAAGGCCAAAAATAGGCGACACAGCACCGACACAGATTCTGGACCCTCTCTTGTTTCGACGATTCCCATTGACTATAGATGAATTTTGACATGAGTCCAGTGGCATTGGAAATGCCTTCTATTTATATTTCCATGCATATGTAGAACGTCCAAATCAGAGTCCGTATGCGTCCCGGGCGTCCGTTTTAGTGCAGACTGATCCTGGACCCTGAAAGGCCAAAACAGACTCGAAGTCGGTTTTGATTGGGCCTCCACCTTGGCTTCCATGCCCTTGCTGGTCCTCCATGTTCCCAAGTCCTTCTCCCATCATCTCCTTGTCCTCTCCATGGTTCCTAATCATAAAATAATCATTAGGTAGCAAACCATTCTCAAAAGTAACATATAGCAAAGAACGTAGGAACAAGCTCGCCTCTCAATTTAGTCATCATGCACGAGCTCTAGTCATTGGACCTTGCAAGTCCAGAATTGGAGGAGTGTTATATGTATCCATAGGAGTTATGTCCTCATCAAATGTTGAGTTCGCTTCTCAACTTGCAAAACAGAGTCTCATCAAGAGGTTTGGTGAAGATACCAGCCAATTGATCTTCCATCGTCACACTTTCCATCACAACATCTCCTTTGCTCACATGATCCATTATAAAGTGATGGCGAATATCAATATGCTTGGTTCTCTTGTGTTGGACAAGATTTGTAGCAATCTTCACATCACATTAATTGTCACATAAGAGAGGGATGCAATCAAATTTTACTCCATAATGTAACAATGTTTGCTTCATCCATAATAATTGTGCACAACAACTTCTGGCTGAAACATATTCGACTTCGGTGGTAGAGCGAGAAACTGAATTCTACTTCTTTGATGACCATGAAACCAATGATCTTCCAAGAAATTGACATGTGGCGGAGGTACTTTTTCTATCAATTTTACATCCGGCATAATCTGAATAAGAAAATCCAATGAGAAAAAATTGAGCACCTTTTGGATACCATAGGCCAAAATTTGGTGTCTGCTTCAAGTATCTCAATATTCTTTTAACAGCCATCATATGACACATTTGGTTGATGCTTGATATCTTGCACACATACAAACACTAAACATTATGTCGGGCCTAGATGCAGTGAGGTAGAGAAGACTTCCAATCATAGACCAAAATAACTTTAGATCAACCAATTTTCCTTGTTCATCAAGATCAAGATGTGCATTTGTTTTCATAGGTGTCTTGATTGGTTTAGAATTTTCCATACCAAATCATTTGAGAAGGTCATTCACATACTTGCTTTGGCAAATAAAAGTCCCATCATTTGTTTATTTCACTTGAAGACCAAGAAAGAAACTCAATTCACCAATCATAGACATTTCAAATTGTTGGGACATCATATTTCCAAATTCCTCACAAAAATCTTGTTTTGTTGATCCAAAGATAATGTCATCAACATATATTTGACAAATGAATAGATCATCTCCAATTTTCTTGGTAAATAAAGTGGTGTCCACCTTTCCAATTTTGAGTCCCTTCAAAATGAGAAAATCCCTCAATCTTTCATACCAAGCATGTGGTGCTTGTTTAAGGCCATATAGTGCTTTGGAGAGATTGTAAACATGATTTGGCTTCTTCGGGTCTTCAAAACCAGGTGGTTGTTCAACAAATACTAGCTCATTTATTTTTCCATTTAAGAAGGCACTTTTCACATCCATTTGACATAATTTGATATTGTGAGAAGTGGCATATGCAAGTAAGATTCTTATTGCCTGAAGTCTTGCCACGGGAGCAAATGTTTCATCAAAATCCAAGCCTTCAACTTGAATGTAGCCTTGTGCCACAAGTCTTGCTTTGTTTCGCACAACCACACCGTTTTCATCTTGCTTGTTCCAAAATACCCATTTTGTCCCAATGACATTATGACCACTTGGTCTCTCTTCTAATTCCCATACATCATTGTGAGCAAAATTGTTTCATGCATAGCATTTACCCAATCCGGATCTCACAAAGCTTCATCTATTTTGGTTGGTTCTCCATTTGAGACAAAAAAATAGTGTTCACAAAATGATGCAAGTCTTGATCTTGTTTGATCACCTTTGCTTATATCTCCAACAGTTTGATCAACCGGATGATCTTTTGCAATAGAATTATGAATCTTAGGTTGAGCATTTATATCTTGAGGAGTGTTTAAGGAATCTTCATTTTTAGATTGTATTGTAATATTTTCATCTTCATCCTTATTGATAGATTGACCATGATCATTTGAAGTAGGTGAAGAGGATGGTACTTGAAATATTGATGTACTCATATCATCGTCTTCTTCATCCTTGGGTTTAGTATCACCAATGGTCATATTCTTCATAGCTTTTCTTAATCCCTCATCTCCTACATCATCCAAATTTTCTTGTTCATGTTGAGAGCCACTGGTCTCATCAAACTCAACATCACTTGACTCTTCCACAATTCCAGAATTTTTATTGAATACTCGATAAGCTTTGCTATTTGAAGAATATCCAAGTAAAAATCCTTTATCACATTTACTTTGGAACTTTGACAATCTTGATCCTTTTCTCAATATATAGCATTTGCAACCAAACACCCGAAAATATGATAGATTTGGCTTTCTCCCCACTAGCAATTTAAATGGAGTCTTTTTCCAAATTGATGGCAATATAATCTATTTGAGGCATGACGAGCAGTGTTGATAGCTTCAGCCCAAAAACTGTCCAAAACATTATATTCTGAGAGCATTGATCTTACCATATCAATCAAGGTTCTATTTTTCCTTTCAATAACACCATTTTGTTCTGGAGTGTACTTTGCTAAAAATTCATGCTTAATTCCTTTTTCTTCACAATATTCATCAAGTTTATAATTTTTGAACTTGGTGTCATTATCACTTCTAATTTTCTTGATGTTGAACTCAAATTCATTTTTAGCTCTTTTGGCAAAGCTCTTGAATATGCCAAATACATTTGATTTGTCCTATAGAAAGAATATCCATGCGTTTCTTGAGAAATCATCCACAATAACAAGACAATAGATATTTCCACCAATGCTTCTATATGTGGTTGGCCCAAACAAATCCATATGTAGTAATTCCAATGGTCTTGTAGTGGACATAACACTTTTTGATGGATGAGAGCTTCCAATTTGTTTTCTGGATTGACAGGCACTACATAATTTATCCTTTTCAAAAACCACATCTTGCAATCAATTACTAGATCATGCTTCATAAGCCGGTTCAATTGTTTCATTCCAACATGACCAAGCCTTCTATGCCACAACCATCCTTTTGAGGCTTTGGTAAATAAGCAAATGCTCAAGTTAGCATCTTTTGATGAGAAATCCACAAGGTAAAGATTTCCATACCGAAATCCTTTGAAAATCAGCTCATTATTTTTTATGCTAGCAATGATCACATAATTGAGCAGCCGATAGCAAGTTAAAACTGAAGGATTCAACTAACAACACATTTGAGATAGATAAATCATTTGAGATGGCATAAACAACACCATTAGAAGATTTAGTAAGAACATAAGAGGCACCCATATCTCTAAACATCACATTCTTACTTACGGTACAATCCTTTTTAAGATGTCTAGTATTTTTGCATTTAGAACAATACAAACCATTCTATTTTATGAAAGTGGTTTTATTTTCAACAAAGGCACTTCTATTTTTCTTAGGGATGAATCCAAGTCACTCGTGCTTGAGAGTGAATCTTTGACACTCCCACATTTTGTTAAAAACATTTTCACCCTTGTGATAATTCGCAAGAGCTTTAACAAGAGAGTCTATGGTTTCATGTAATTCAACATTTTCAACAATAAGAAAACGATCACATGTACTTTACATATTTTCATATGAACTTGTTTTTAGAAGAGCATGGTATAGCCAATAAATCATCACATGAAGTTGATATGCTAGAAGTACTAACTTTATTCATGCTAGGCACACAATCAAGCATATCACAATTAATTCCAACATCTTGTTTCTCAACATGAGTATCTTGAGCTTCCTTAAGCTCCTCATGGGTCGCCTTTAGATTTTCATGAGAGGTGTTTAGATCCTCATAAGACTCATGTAGTGAAGCATATTTCTTTTTCAATTCTTTATACAATTTTTTTTGTCTTGCCTAGTGATTCATCAAGCACACTTACCATATAGACAAGATCATCATAAGTAAAAGTATCATCATCATCATCACATACCTTGGGTTCTCCTTTTGCCATGAAGCACATATGTGAGTAGAATAGAGAAGGATCTTCCTTAACGGCAATGCTTGCAAGTCCTACTTTGGAGGACTTATTCTCATTGTCGCTATCTTCATTTTCAGAATCTGAATTTGCATCCGAATCCTATTCAACTAGATAAGCTTCACCATCATTCTTGTTGAACACTTTCTTGTAATTGTTTTGCTTTCCTTTGCTATATCTTTCATCATCTTTCTTTTTCTTGCAATTTGTAGAGATATGTCCCATGTCTCCACATTCAAACCATTTCTTGTTTGCAAAAGGATTTTTCTTGATGATCTTTGGTATCCTTTTTTCTTCATGAATTTCTTGAATCTTCTTACCATCAAAGCAACTTCCTCATCAATACTTTCTCCTTCATCATCACTATCCACTTTTGATGCTTTGGCCTTGAATGCAATATTCTTCTTGCTACTTTCGCATTGATCATCATGAAGCTCTAGCTGTGATTGCTTGAAAATGTCATGAGTGAGAATTTCCCCCAAGACTTGTGAGGGAGTAATCTTTGTCAAGTCCGACCTCACTAGCATGGTGACAATTGGTTCTAGGTGGTAAAGCTCTAAGAAACTTGTGAGAGATATCAACATTTTCATCCTTAAATTCAAGGTCCTTGAGCTCATTCATAATATGTGTCAACCGAGATAAACTTGTTTTCAAGTCTTCATTTGGAAGTAAAGCAAATTTCTCAAATTTTCCTTTGCAAATGAATAGCTTAGCACTTTTGACCATACTTGTGCCTTCATGAGCCTCAATGAGAGCTTGCCAAACCTCATAAGCGGTGGTAAGTTTGCACACGCTATGGTGTTCTTCTTTGCACACTGCTCGAATGAGCACATTCATTGCTTGAGCATTATCCTTCATATTTTCTCGATCGGTAGGTGTGAGCTCTTGTGGATTAAGCATGTCATAACCAACATCCACAACATTCCAAATAGAATTACCCATTGCTCGAAGATGGATTTTCATGCATGTTTTCCAATAGTCAAAATCCGACCCATCAAAGTATGGAGCGTGATCGACATTGACAATGTTGCTAGACATTATCCTACTCCCGGATGGTTAAATCCTTGATAAAATGGAACTACCGGCTCTGATACCACTTGTAGGATCTAGGATACCGATGAATAGGTGATTTTTGACAAATTAATAACCTAAAAAAGATTAGCGGAAATTATACAAGATAATAATAGAAGGAATGAAAAGTAACACCTAGGTTGAGAGCTAAGGGTTTGCAATCCTAGGTCACATGCAACATCATAATCTCTAATAATGTGAAGAGCAAGAATTAAACAAGAGAAAGGACACAAATTTAACCCGTGGTCTCGATGACTTGCCGATCACCCGTAATTCACATTGAAGTGGATTCAAGCCTTTGATTTGCTTCTCTATCAAGAACTCACTTCTCCAACAAGAAGGGCTCACACAAAAGCAACTTGATCTTAAGCCAAACCAATCCCTTGAACCTCTCCAAACCTCGATTTCACTAGAGTTACCCTTTACCGCTCCGGTGAGGTGAGTACAAGACCTCTTACAAGAACACCGGGCCTCCTTCACAATCTTCTTGAAGGGCTCACGATTTCCACGCCACCAAGCCGACTAGGAGGCAGATCCCTCCAAGAGTAATGAGCCGATGTTGCTTGCTTGATGAACACTAGTGCCATAAAGCTTGAATCATTGAAGAAACATGCGCTAGAATCTCACACACTTGCAATGGATCAATGGAAGCTTGTGTGAGAGAGGAGAAGACTCATATGGCTCAACAATATATCTCAGGGTGTCAAGGGAACTCAAATGCACGAGAGAAGTGGGTATATATAGCCAAGGCATAAAAAATTAGCTGTTACAACTTTCTGCGCACCTGACGGTTAGACCGCGCCTGCCTGGCAGTCAGACTGCCCTAGACCCAATGGCTAGTTTTACTGGCATTCAAACTTGTCAGAAGACTGGAAGTCAGACCGAGCACCACTAGAGGTCAGACCATCAGAGCCAGACCAGGGGCTAGAACTCTCTGGTCAAGCACGGTCAGATCATCCATGTCCCGCGGTTAGACTGCCATTGCTTAGCAGTCAGACCGGTAGCTCCAGGCAGTCAGACCGCCACAAGGGTCAGGTCCTTGGCCCTCTTTGGATGAGGATGGTCAGACCATCATGTCCTGGCGGTCAGACCATGTCGGCCTGGCGGTTGGACCACGGTCCCCTGACGGTGAGACCGCCATTGGCTGGCTGCTCGCACCCCCCTGGATGCTCACGGTCAGACCGCCAGCTCTCCTTCGACAGGAATTTTTTAGGAAAAGAACTTGAGGGTTTCCAACATGTAATTTTCAGGGAATTTTTGGATGTGTATAAGCAAGGAATATTTGGTGCAACTTTCATAGGATTTTCAAGGAATATTTGGATGTGTACTTCGACAAGGAGTTTGGATGAATGATTTCATAGAAAGTGGCAACTAAATATTCATCAAGTTACTAGAGCTTCAACCTCTCTTAATAGTTCGGCGACTATACTAGCAATTCGGTCATGTACTCCTCTAATCACCTTGTGACCGGTAAAATAGAAAAACCTATTTTTGTACCTGTTGCCTTGTGTTGCATTCTTCATCTTCATTAAAATATGAATTTATAAATTGATCGTCATTGGAGTATTATAAGCCACAAGTCTTCATTAGTTACCAAAACCCTTAATCTAAGGCCTAGATACTTCACGTCCGTCGCCTCCTCGCCATAGCTACCTCTCGCTGCATCATTGCCTCCTCGCCGCGAGCTCAGGAGCCTTGTGGAGATGCGGCAGGATCTGGTCAATGGGGAACGGGTGGTGCATGGATCTCATCGGAGGAGGGAAGGAACAACGACAAGGGAAGTTGGGAGCTAGAGTTTGGATGCCGATCACACTTATATACTAGGATATGTCATTGTAGACTCGGATTAAGAAGTAGAGTCTGCAATAATCTATAGTGTTGTAGACTGTGATAGGGAAAACAAGTCTGTAATAAATTAGAGGCTCAGGTTAAGAAGTAGAGTCTGCAATAATCCATAGTATTGCAGACTCAGACTGAGAAGAAGAGTCTGCAAAAGTTTTAAAGACGCGTTTTGTTAGAAATAGTCTGCAATGTTATTATATCATAAATGTGTCAATACTTTTGTAGACTCTTTGTGTCTAATAAAGTCTGCGAAACATCATTATAGACACATTTCAGTATAGAGTCTGTAATATTAGTGTCTTATTAGACCCTTTTCTACATAATAGGGGTAAGAATCATTTGTATGCTTTTGTTCTGTTAACTGCACCATCCACCGTGCATCAACAACATGCTGTTGACCTCTTCTATTTTATAGATAGAACACCATGACAAACGATATCAACAAAACAGGGTCTAACTTTGTTGATGACATGTACCCGGGGTACCGCACATACATGGAAAGTAGAGATAGACCCCTACTTGGATATGTATAGTAGATCGACTAGGATTCCACCATGTAACCCTGTCCCCCCCAGATGTATAAGGAGGGGCAGGGATCTCTCTCAAGATTAGACACAACTAGACATCTTCGTCTAGGTCTACCCACCTTATCTAGATCTATGATTTACACATATCAATATAAATACCATAGAACACAGCACGTAGGGTTATTATCCTCCTAGAGGTCCAAACCTGTATAAATCTGCATCTTGTGTTACCATCATCTCTCGATCTTGTGCACACCCCTGTTCTACATATAAATCATCATAGGTGGACTACCTTATATCTGATGCCAAGAATAAGTCCCTACATTTGGCGCTGTTCATGGGGAAAGCGTGGCAATTAGCTTATCGAGTTCAATGGCCTCAATCTACTTCAAGATCCGATTACGAGCAGACCGGTGTTGATGCGTCGTTTCAGAATGTTTGCTCCGATCTACATCTAGATGACAGCCATGGCTGTACATGTCTTTGCATCTATGTCCAGAAGGCTTCCGATGGAATCAGCTTTTTAAGTCGACGAGATCATTGTGTACTCAGCGACTTCAGCTCATACACTCGATGATCCAATCCGAGTCAAGTGCATTATGGAAATAAAGCGTTCTGTTTGCACATGCGAAGTTCAACTCTGAGTTTGATTGTCTAAGGGCTTCACGTAAGCAACAACCAAGTTCAACTTGGCGTGTAGGCAACGTGTGGCTCAGCATGTTGAAGGAGGATCTGTCCGGAGAACTGGACACCGCCCGATCGTGCCTGAACGCCACAACCGAGTCTGACTTGGACTTCCGACAGTTTCCAAAATGAGTCGGTCTACAAGTCCAAGTCGTACTCATTACGTAACAGGGAAGGATTCTTCCTTTATTTATTCTTTCCATAATTGTTTATTCTATATATTATATATGCTAATCAATGTGATGTGCAATACTAACCATGCATGTGATTGTTTTTGCATGTACACACATTGATTTGCTGATGCATATCCGTGAGCTAATGCTGCACGTTCAGAAGAGGACACGGACTCTTATTCAGATGCATCAACAACCTTGAGCCGAATACAAGTCAGACGATGACTCTGATTGAGTGTTGCATCGACCATCCTTCATGCTTGGACGAGGCCAAAGGTCATGATGATGACCGACATCACAATAATCTAGTCATCATTTCAGACCGATGGCTCGGCAACTCGGTGACTTCGACAATGATTTAGTAACTAGGCTCAATGACAAGACAATATAGCTGCTCGGCGCTCTACTATTTGATAACGGCACCATGACATGATAACATCGTCCACTACGTCGATGCTTCTAGCAACTCGATGCTTCATCGGATTCGGTCAGTCAGGCAACATCACCGCGACACCATGCCTACCGACGACTCGGCGACATCGACATGACTCGACAATTCAACCGCTCAGCAGCCACATGGACATGCCCAGGGGCTACTCGATGACGACTTGACGACTTCACCACTCGACAACATCATCATGACGTGGCGAGTTCGCCATTCAACAACATCGTCATGACTCAGCCACTCGGCAATATCGCCGCACGGCGCTGCCTTTGATGACTTGGCGCTTTGGTGTTTTCGGCCATTCGGTGACACCTTCGACAATTTGGCGTCTCGGTCAACCACTCTGAGGTTCGATGTTCCGGTGATATGATGGCTTGACTTTGACATTCGACCCCTCGCCAACCATGTCAGCATGTTCGGAGGCTACACCTGCTGATCACTAGGCGGTATACCTGACCATCCAGGCCGTGCTAAATGGGGCGGCCCGAAGCATGGCCATTTTGGTCCGGTCCAAGTACGGCCCGACACGAAAGCTTGTGGGCCGTGCTGGCACGAGGCCTGTTACGGGTCGTGCCTGGGCCTGGAGCACGGCCCGTCGTGCTGGCCCGAGCACAGCCCGTTTAGCCTGGGTCCATTAGGCACGATGGCTGTCCCGAGTAGCCCGTGGTGGCTGGCACGGCCCGGCACGGCCCACCAACAGCCTGCCCCCGGCCACCCCGGTATAAAAGCATGGTGCAGCGTGTGGCCACCCGCAAACCCTAGGTCATTTTCGCCGCACCGAATGCCCGCACCCGCCTGGCCGCCTCTCGTCTTCTCCGCTCCGCTCCGCCGCGCCGCACGCCCGCACCCGCCTGGCCTTCTCTCGTCTTCTCCGCTCCGCTCCGCCGCGCCGCACGCTCGCACCTGCCTCGCCGCTATACGCCTCGTGCGGTCGGCTGGTCGCGCCCTCGCCTCCTTGGCTTCTCCTCCTCCGCTCCTCTTGTGTCTTGCCCTCTACACCTGAACGGCATGGGCGCCGGTACCCTCTAACCTAGTCGGCCACAAGACCGACACCCCATGACCTTCACTCCACTTCCCCTCCTCCGGATCTGGTCGAGTCATCGAGTACAACTGACTCACCTCATGGTGATCCAGATCCGAGGCTTGCGGTTGCTTTTCTATTGGCCTCGAGCTCGGGGTCGACTCTGATGGAGGACTACACCATCAACGACGACTTTCGCACCCATGGTTTGCAGGGCGATGACGTCGACGACATCGCCGATGGAGGTGGAGCCGAGGTTCTTGGGACTTCGGCTTCTACCCCGGTCGATGTCGATGACGGCAGCCCCACGGCAAGCACGGCGAAGAAGGCACGACGCGCTAGGGCCACCACCTCCGACTTGTGGAACGACATGGAGGAGGTCAAGGAACTCATTGATGGTAAGTTGGTAAGGGTAGGTGCCATCTGTAATTTCTGCAAAACTCTCCTCTCTGCATCTTCTAATGGTGGCACTGGCCATTTGCGTCGTCATATCCTTTCTTGCAAGAAGAAAGCTGTTGCTGGTAGCTCATCTTCTCAATCTCATTTGCATTTTGATTCTACTGGCAATGTTCAATGTTTCGTATACAAACCTATTGTAGCTAGGACTGAGCTTGTTCGTTTGATTGCTAGACTTGATTTACCTTTGAATATCAGTGAACAACCTGCATGGGGGGATTACATTAGGACTTCTTTTTCCCCTGACTATATCCAGGTTTCTAGGCAGACCACTACTAGAGACGCTGATACCTTTTTTGATGCTAAGCAATCTGTTGTGAAGCAAATGTTTGAACATTGTACTTGTGTCTGCTTGACTTCTGATATTTGGTCTGGTAATTCAAAGGAAGACTATCTTTGTGTTGTCTTTCATTTTGTAACTGATGATTGGGAATTAGAGAAGCGCATTGTTGGCATGAAACTGATTGATTGTTCTCATAATGGAGTTAACATTGCTGAGCGTATATTGCAAGTTCTTTCTTAGTATGGCATGGTTGATAAAGTTCTATCCATTACACTTGATAATGCTTCTGCTAATGTTGCTGCTGTTAGAGAATTAACCCCTCATCTGGTACCATATGTTAGTTCTGCTAATGCAACTACTAATGCTTCAGCTAATGCTTCTGCTAATCCTTCTGGAAATGGTAGTGATGTTCAAAATGCACCTATTAATGGTTTGTTGCATCAACATAGTGCATGTCATATTATTAATCTAATTGTTGAGGCTGGAATGCATATGATCAAGGACGAGTTAGAGGATTTTCGTAAAGCAATTTCAGGGCTTAACTCTTCTAACCAGCGCATTGCTGCTTTTAAATCTTTCTGCATTGCACACAATGTACGTCCTCGGAAGTTTGGTTTAGACATGGATGTCAGATGGAATGCAACCTACCTTATGGTTAAACATGTACTCCCATATAAGAACACCTTTTCTGTGTTTATTAGTGCTAATTATCCACCAGGACCGAATGGTGAGCCATTGCTAACAGAGGATCATTGGTATGTTGCTGAAAGTATGTTCAAGTTCCTAGGACTGTTCTACTTATCCACTGTTTCACTCTTTGGTGTTTACTATCCAACATCTCCATTAATGATGCATGCTATTATTGAGATTGCTGATCATTTGAACCAGTTTGAGAATGATGATAACTTTAGACAAGTTGTTATTCCAATGAAAAATAAGTTTCTGAAGTATTGGGCTAACATTCCTATCTTGTACTCTCTTGCATTCATTTTGGATCCTAGGGCTAAGTTGACTGGTTTTACTAAGGCATTACAGTTTATGACTACTGCTCTTAACCGTGATTATAGAGATTATTACCAGCTAGTCAGAACTGAGTTAGCTAACTTGTTTTCCAAGTATGAGGTTAAATTTGGTGCAGTTCGGTTGCAAAGACCAACACAAACTATGAATGGAGGAGGTAAGAAGGTATGCTCATGGAATAGGTTATTTGAAGCGCCACATGCATCTGGATCTCCATCTCCTTCTGCATCTGCCTCTTTACCTGCTGTTTCTGAGTTAACAAATAATCTGGAAAGTGACATTGTTAGTCAGTTTGATGATTCATTTAACATTCTTTCATGGTGGCAGTATAAAAAACAAATCTTTCCTGTGTTATCTATTTTAGCTAAAGACATCATGACTATTCCTGTTTCCACTATCTCGTCGGAGTCTGCTTTTAGTTTGTGTGGCAGGTTACTAGAGGACCGTCGAAGGAGCCTATCTTCAGAACATGTAGAGATCATGTCCTTGATAAAAGACTGGGAGCAAGGAGATGCTCGAGAGCAGCAAAGGATGGAGAACAAGGAGCTTGAAGAAAAGATGGCCAACATGTTCTTGGATGGTTATGGACCTGATGGCCCTCCTCCTGCTGGTGGTGGTGATGCTGCTGGTGTAGCTGGTACTTGAAACTTGATTAGTTCCTTAGTGTTTTGCTGGTGGTGTGGTGCTGGTATTTTGAGAAATAGAGATCACTAAAAGAGTTGTGGCTGTACTCTTTTTCCCCTTAGGGTTTTATCCTCAAAGAGGTTTTACCTAAGGGTTTTTAATAAGGCAGCCATTTTGTAATCTCCTAGAACAACTCTTTATAAAGCCTGGTGATCTCCTAACCTAAGACATAGTGACAATTTATAATGTAATCTAAATTTGAGACTTGAAGCCTTGAACTTGAAGGTTGAATCTGAATAATTGAATGCCACTATGTCTCTGTAATGACTTTGAATTTTTTTTCTGGTTCTTGTCAATTTTGGAGACTTGAATGTTGAAACTTGAGACTTAAAAGGTTTCTGCCAATTTTTTTTTTCTGAACTTGAAAGAGACTTGTCATTTTTTGAATTTTCAAGTCTCAATTTGAAGCGTGCCTCGTGCCGGCCCGGCACGGAAAGCCCATCGTGCTGACGGCCCGACGCGGCCCGTATAAAGCAGGCCGTGCCATGCTTGGGCCTGGGCGTAGGCACGTC
The DNA here is from genome assembly GCA_032690845.1 of Eleusine coracana subsp. coracana. Lineage (NCBI taxonomy): Eukaryota > Viridiplantae > Streptophyta > Magnoliopsida > Poales > Poaceae > Eleusine > Eleusine coracana. The sequence continues at coordinate 20,373,018 of CM064418.1, read as the reverse complement.
GTGCTGGCATGGCACGGCCCATGAAATAAATGTGCCGTGCTAGGCCGCGATGGAGAAGGCCCAGGCCCGGGCCGTTTCGTGCTGTGCTGACCCGGCACGGCCCGTTGGCCAGATATACTAGGCGGCACTACAACAACTTCACACCTCAATGATATAGCACAATGATGACATCTTTGGTGGCTCAATGCTTTGATCACTCAGCCATGTGACAACATCATCGCATACGTGGCAACTTGACAGCTTAGCTCACTCATCAAGACGACATGGCGGTACAGCTACCTGAGTTGGTGATCATGTCGCACGCTCGGGGGCTCCTATTTAATTTGCCAAATTGCAAAGCTAATTATCTTTATACTTTCTCAATTTATTTTTTGAGGTTTTGGACTCAGGTCCTCCATCCTTTTTACCATGACTGTTTATTTCTGTTTTGTAGGCAGAAGGTCATAGGTTTTTTAATGAGTAAAGTTGGGCTTTTTAATCCGTGCTCTTTTTATGGCTTTATTTGTCTTTATATTGCCTCGGTTCTTTAATCCTTAGCATTAAACAATCGAGTCAAGGGGCTATTTGTGTATCTATACACGTGTTCTCCCACTTTTTTTTGTGGATCTAGCAGTACACATGCAGTAGTGCCTCGGTCCTGATACCACCAATGTGAGTGAGTGACCTTTCAGTAGTGCTTCAACGCTAACACCATTATGACCCGTGTTGTTGGTTCTAGTTTCCATCTTTTTTGGCTTTAGCCTCAACCAATACATTGCATCTTATTTTTTTGATTTGGTCTTACGCTGATAAGGAACTAAGGCATAAAACTTCTTTGCTACGCGACATACTACCACTACACTAAACTCAGAGCCAAAGTTGCGAGAGGTCATGTGTCAACTGGTTCTGATTGCTATGCAAAAGTAAATTATGACTGATATTGTTGAGGTAGACTGAGCTCCAAGCTCTTTATATTTTTTGGTAAGTATCCTATGGTGGATCGGTCTAGTGCTAATGCGTGAATATGCTGCTATGTTCCAGTCGGTCTACTTAAAGGAGAAAATGGATAGATCTGACCTTTCAGTCAATTGATTTGTTTGACTTATAAAAAATAAGTTATGAAGCAAACAATGTTAATTATAACTAATTATTCTAATTTCCATTATTGTCAGAAACATTTATGATGAATAGACAGATATACCACTCGACATAGAGTGATTTCCTCGCCTTCATCGGTCAGTTTACAACTCCGACCACCTTCATCGGTCGACCATGCCAGTTCCAACTGCCTTCATCGGTCGGCTTATAGCTCCGACTACTTTCATTGGTCGGCTACGCTAGCTCTATTGCTAGCATCGGTCGGCCACATATCAGACCATCAGTGTCACTTGGTCATCACGACTTTGAATGATTTTTACTACATCAACGATCGGCGGCTACAACAACTTCAGTTGCTTTCTTCACTCGACCATATCGGCGACATGATATTCTGAGTTGAGCGCGGCTGTCACTTGCTCATTGTTTTGAGTCTAGTCAACGGTGATTGAAGTCACTCGTCTGAATTATTTATCACTCCGTAGTGATTGATGTCACTCTACTGAGCTATTTATCACTCGAATTTGATGATTCGAGCGGATTTTTCCTTAAAGAGAGCCAACATGACTATTCTTATTTTGGACTCTTACATTATTTACAATTTACAAATGATACAAGAGTCGGGGGCTACACTTAATTAGGTGCACCTATTCGGCGCACTGGTTGATTTATCGAAGACATTTCTGGATCTTTGAGACCCTCACAAGCTCGTTGTTATAAAGCTGAAGCATTCTACATGGCACAAACCAGTCGGGAAGCTACTGAAGACTATCATTAAGCTTGCAAGACTCTCGGGGACTTCTGTTGATGACATGTATCTGGGGTACCTCACATGCAAGGAAAGTAGAGATAGACTCCTTCTTAGTAGACCGACTAGGACTCCACCATGGTTACATCTTAGTAGACCGACTAGGGTTACATGCTGTAGTGGCTTGCCCGAAACCTTTACGTCACTCGACGGTGGCTCACTGGATCCCTCGGCCTGCTCGGCTGTTGCAGCAATCGATGGCAAATGAACCGCTTCGCCGGGCAGCAAGCTTCTCAGTCACACGCAACCTTGGCGTCATGCGGCTTGCAGGGTAGCAAGCTCCCTAAAGAATGGAAGCTGCAACAGTTTACCCGAAACCACTGTATCATGCGGTAGTCGCTTGTCGTATTCCTCAGTGTCTGAGGCCTAGGCATGCGGCGACAGCTGAGCAGATCCCTCGGTGTCTGAGGTCAAGGCACACGGCGATGGCTCGTCAGATCCCTCTACGTGTGAGGCCTACGGACTAAGGCAACCCTCCCTGGAATCGAGATCTCGAAGATGTTGATAGCGTGGATGCTAGATAATACAATCCTTGTTCATTTTAAGTTACATTATTTCAATACCAGAGTAGATAAAGTGTAACGAGATATATTACAAGTTTAAGATAGTTTGAAACAAGCGGAAGCAAATAATGATAAGACTACGGTCTCTCGGTTATACAACAGTAGCAATGATTCGTGCCCAAACAAATCATCACTCTAGCAGCAAGAAACATCACTGGCAAACCGTCAGGGAACTGCATGTCCCAGAGCATAACACTAGCAGACAACTTTACATCTGTATTACCTGAAATAAAACAACGAGGCACAAAGACTGAGTACTAATTACTCAATAACACTTACCCATCAAAGACACCTAGACATGCAATGACTCTAATAGGATAGTTATTGTTCAAAGACTTGCACTAAACATCTTAGTAGTATTATCAATTTACTTAGCCAAGTTTTATTGTGCTGACAGGAGTAGTAAAGCATAACATGCAATGATATTGAAATAATTAACCGCAACAATAATAATCTGTAAGCAGCAATATAGCATTCTCATAACTTAACATGTGTGCTACGTGAAGACTCAGTGCTACACATTACTGCAAGTACAATAACATACACCTTAGACCGGATCTAGTAACATCGAGTGGACATGCCATTCGTCCAACAGTATTTCATGGCTAGAACTGCCCACTTCAACAACAGAAGGATCACATGACCAACGTACATTAACCGTTGTCATTGCAGGTTATTAATATTACATCAGTTTACTAGTGCTCATACACTAGTACGCATTCGGTACTGTTCAATACTTGATCAAGGGGCCAATATCGAGATGGTCCTCAATGCACAAGGCAGCTGCAAACTTACACATGCATGATTACTGCCTGTACCCAACTTCATAAGTAAACCCATTTCCATTAAATTCATATTTAGTGATCAAGTTTATTCACTTAGCAGGGATAACAGGATTATCGATATTATCCAAGTTACAAAGCAAAGCTAGAACAGTACCAAACCTACCATAATCTATACAACAGTTATATAGGTTATTTGGGTATCATGCAAAGTGGATTTTCAACAGAACTCCTATTAACTTAATGCAACAATCAAATAGACACAATCAAATAGACACACAAGCACTGATGTATTAAAACTAGCAAAACTTTGTAAAAGGGCAAATAAATCCAGAGTTTTTCTTGATCAAGACTAGTGTTAGTAACTACAACTTCTTGGTCCTAGAAATGAGTATCCTTCTGAAAATCCTGCTATTGCTTCTGATTATCATTACCTATATATGAAAAATGCGTTAACGGCTTCTGTAACATGCAATCATATGCATATGTGTTGATGGTCACTAAATACCAAAATTAGACCATCAATTATCTGCATAAAAGCAATAAATGAACAATCAACATAGTGCTAGGAGTTTATTACTAACAAATTCCACAAGTGTTGGTAAATATTTGCTGTAGGTGATTATTCCAAGAAATTAAGGTAAACTCCATGTCATCACAGAAGAAAGCACACTCTCGGCCAATTAGAGCTCAGTACGAGGATCCATGGGCCTATAAACAGGGGGGATCGGCGTTTCTTGGGTCCTAACGTATGGACAAGGATAATGGGTCCACTGATCGATGTATGGGTGAAAGGGGGACGCGAGCTGGCTCCACTCTTGTTTAGCCGAACTGCCCTGTTTTGCTGAATAGAAAGTCGGCCTGTTCGCACCCCGCCTCCACGTGTCGCTCATTACCGCCTTCCCAAGGTTGGTTATGCACCTTAGGTGGAAGATACTACCTCTGGAACCACCTTTGGGCCCTATAAATGAGGAGGAGAGCCTCCACACTCCACACACCTCAAGATTAGTTTAGTGCTTCATTTTGTAATGCCTTTAGCACTATCAAAGTGCTTGGAAAATAGGGAGAGAGTGAGGGGAAGACGAGAGGAGGAGTGGGCCTGTCCACCACTTTTCCACGCTTGTACCTCGATGGATGCTTGCCATATTTGGTAAGTCTTTGTGATTCCTTTCTTCATATTTTGGTTTCCTTTCTAAGTATGTTTTATAATTAGTTGCTTTGCTCGCTTAGCGCTCTACTTAGTTAGAGACCTTAGTTTTGTACCATCGTAGCTAGAGTTTAAGGGAGTAACTAAAAGCATAGACGTGGTGTCTAGGCTGTAGGTTACCTTTGTTTATCATGTAGTCCATGGATTGCTTGAGGTAGGCAGTAGGTGGTGACAGCCCTATCTATCCTTTAAAAGCCTCCATGTTCGGCTACACAATAGGATCTTGGCTGGAATCACTCTATGGATACAGGGGAAAACCGGATGCCCAATGCAGGCAACCTAGTAGTACTCTTACCTTGATTAGGACCTTATAGCCATTAGGAATCCTCTTTACCTAAAGCCACAATTATCTTGGTGTCCTTGGTCACTAGAATAGAAGGTGAGGTACACACGTTCCCAATGGATTGGATACCATGGAATACTCCTGGGTGAAAGCTACTTCGATATCTGTACACTTGTGGATTTATTCTGTTGTCATTAAAATACACAACAACTTTCTAGCGCCGTTATCGGGGAATAGTTGCTATTTAATCTTTGAACCTAGTTCACCTTCATGTCTTTTTATTTCACTTTATTTATTTGTCATCTCTTTTCTCCAATGGAGCAACCTACAATTGAAAACCTTTCTGCTCCAAAGGGTGAGTTCGTTGAGCCGCCGCTTTTAGCGGACATAATTTATTCACATGGTTTTGAACTCCACCCTGTCTTTATAGCCATGGTACGGGGACAATCCTTCTTGGATTTGAATAGTGAAAACCCATTCCATCATTTGCGAGAGTTTGAGCATTGTGCTCATGCCTATCGATCAAAGGCATGACTCAAGACACTCTAAGGTGGAAATTGTTTCCCTTTTCCCAGATGGAGAATGCCAAACAATGATACACTCATTTTGTTGGTAGTGCGAATGGTGACTAGAAAGTACTTCGAGATAAATTTTATTAGCGTTCTATCCTACATCATGTATCATCTCTCTACGTAGGGAGATTCTCGACTTTCATCAAAGCGAGGAGGAACCCATAGGTGCAGCTTGACCAGGTTTTCCTTGTTAACCACTTCCAGCCCTGACTTATCTTTGCCTGACTACGCGTTGTTGCAAAACTTTTGTTAGAGTTTAAGAAAGGAGTCTGCCCTATATCTCAATGTCACCACCGAAGGTTGGTTCATCCACAAGACGCCTGTAGAAGGAAGAGCTATCCTAGACTTTATTCAAGAAAACTATTCTTTCCTAGCCGACTATAGAGAGCCCCCTTAGGAGGAAGCTTTGTCGAGCATTGAGGCCAGCCCACTAGTTGAACCTAAGCCAAATCCTTGCCTATCCATTGATTCATTTAGTGAGACCTCAACCGGGCCAAGAGCAAAGGAGGAAGAAGAAATTCAACCTTCAAAGCTCCCTTTTCAATTCAAGGAAAATCTTGTAAAAGATCATGGGAAATCCTCGAGTTGTCACTATCAACAGAAGTCACCAACTCGTGTATCTTCGCCCAATCCTCTTAAGGATCCTTTGCTCCAAGAAACGTTGAAGGACACAACTTCAATCATGAGCAATGAGCAGTTGAGAGAGGCTTAGTTTTCTCTGAACCTAATTTGGTTTAGCTCCCCTTCCTCTTATATTCAATGCCTCATAAGTGGAGTTAAGGTTGATATTCTCTATAATCCCGTTGTTGGTGCCGACATCATTTCTGATGCTTGCACTTTTGTCATTTTGGGTGAAGAACCCTTGGCACCGACTTGGAAATTTCTTTTACGTCCCTCCGGAAATATTTCAGAAGGATATGGGATTTTGCAAAATGTGTCTTTAAGGCACAATGATGTCAAAACTCCCCTTGACTTCCATGTGTTTGAAGTCCATGACTTTGACATTTTACTCAGGCATCCCATGGATAGACTTTTCTCTGGTGCACCAACCAAGGAGATGCTAGACATCAACCTTAGGGGAAGACATTTTTTTTCTATTCTAATGTCTCAATCAGAAAATTCCCCTCAGTTCTCTTTCTAGTTCGAGGAAGTTCTTTCACGAGACCACAGGAACACCTTGAATTGTTTATGCAAGAAAGACCCACCAATTCTAGTCTATCTTCTCGATTCTCCAGAGGACAATGTCCTCTAAGAGAATGAGAGGGAGTGCTCTGCCATGTCGAGCAGTTAATGGTTGGATGAGGGAGCACACTCTCCTGATGTGATTTGGATAAGACCCCCTCACTAAACCATTCAGTTCCATATAAGGGAGAAAGGTGAATGTTCTTTTTAGTCCCATAATCGGTGCAAATTTAATATCAAATCCATTGCAACCACCTTCATAGGTGGTGAGCCCCTTGCACCGATTAGAAAATCCTTCCTAAGCTCCTTAGGCCAGCATTTAGAAGGATTTGGGACCTTGCAAAACATGCCTGTGAAGCACAAAAATGTTGATACTATACTAGACTTCCACATATTTGAGGTCTATGACTTCCAAATCTTGGTTGGGCATCCGTTGGATGAGCTATAACCGGATGGATCAAAGCTAGGAAGTCTCAACATAAGACTTGGGAGAGGCGTATCTTCTGTCTTAATCTGTCAATCAGAAAATATTTTGATGGAATATCTTCCAAGGGGTGAGCCATTCAATAAAGCGGTGGCAACATTCTTGTTTGACCCATGGATCTATTGTTAAGGAAGGAGACCCTCCATTTACACAGGGGAACACAAGCCAACCCATGAGGGTCGCTCAACAACTGAATTTGAGCCCATTGCTATCTCATCTTTAGATTCTACTAATGAGACCCTCGAAAGGCAAGAGAAATCCTACCTTTAGGGTTGCCAGTTAAATTCGAGGTGTTGCTACTAGGGTTGGGCGTTCAGTTAACTCGGTCAATTTGGCTCGGTTAAAATAGTTAAGAGAAACTTTGGTTAATGGAAAAAGACAACTGAATATAACCTAGAAATTGACATAACTGTGGCATTTGGTAGTCGGTTAAACCGGTTTGGTTGCTCAGTTAACCGCATAGTACAACCTGCTGCTGCCGGTGTTGCATGGCTGCGTGCTGCCCCTCCGCACATGGCTGACTTGATGCCCTGCCGTCACTCGCATTGCTCGCACGCCACTGTTGCCCGTGTGCGCCATCGTGCTATCGCACGTGGTGTTAGTGCACCGCTGTCGCTTGTTCACAAAAAAAGTCGCCTCCCCGCCACTGTTGCGAAGGTCGTCATTTGCTGAGCCTTCACCAAATCTCACGAGCCTCTCGTTCCGTCATATGGAGCCCTCACCCACTGACCACTGTCTTGCTCGCATGCTTGTCGCCACCCTACCTAGCTACCACTTCTTCTGAGATCAGAAATGCTGCATGGTGGTCAATTGGTGGCTGGGGTGATCGGATAGGGGTGAGGGTTAGTGGGTCACAGAATGTGTTTAGTATTTCTCGGTCTTGGACTCGGTTTGTATGGGCCATGATGTAAATTGTTGGTTGTCTCATACGCACTTCGGTCAGATCGGTTGATTCGGTTTTCTAGGCCCAAAACCGCAAAATTGTCAAAAACTAAACAACCTAGAAGTGAAAACCGAACTGATCACCGAAAATGTATTAACCGTAAATTTCAGTTATTTTGGTTCAGTGCGGTGCGGTTAACGGTTTTGTGGTTAACCACGCCCAACCCTAGTTTCTACTTGATGATCATGGAAACTGAAGGACCGAGAAGGCGACCAGAGGGGGGGGGGGGTGAATGGGAGCCAATCAAAATTCAACAAGAGAACTTGGCCTATATTCCAAAAACAACCCAAGCCAACCTCCGAACCGATCACCAAGACTACACACACCAACTCATGGTGTACTAGCCCTAGGAATAATCAACCACAACAAGGAAACACAATGGAAACAAAAAGGGAAGAAGCAATGCTCGACAGTTCAGAACTGAACACCCATTGGCAGTGCCGTTCCTTGCCATTGCCAGTGCCAGTTGGTATCGATAGTACCGGTCATACCTATCGGCAATGCCGGTGCGGGCCATCGGCAGTGCCGATGCGGGATACAGGCTCTCTGGAACCTACAGACAGGACCAGTCGGCAGTGCCGGTCCTGGTCATCGGCAGTGCCGGTCGACCCCTGACAGAACAGAAAAACACTCGGGATCTTGACAAAACTTCTCCAAAAACAAATCAAACGAACTCCAAACGATGCAATTTTTGGACCAGTGAATCCTCATCACATCACGACCCTAAACCTAGGAGGTCATCTCAATTGGCTCAAGAAATCATCACGAATTTCAGATCTTGTGCCAAGATCACCAAATGGGAAAACTTGAGAAATCCTTCAAATCAAAGGTGCTAGAGCTATTGATTCGATCAAGGATCCATCGAGGATTGTTCTGGCTCATCCTAACATTTATTGATTCGATCAAGGATCCATAGAGGATTGTTCTCTCAAGAAATCTAGGCGAAAAACTCATCCAAAAGTGAGATAAAAAATCACCACAAAAATTGCTCCGAAAATAAGAAAAAGGGAATTTCGGGATTCAAGTGAAGAGGGAAATCTTGAGCACCAAAATACTTCTCATATCATAGAAAGGTGCTTACAAGATCCATAGGTACAAGGCTAGAAAGCCACCCTCTTCCTCCAACTATTTGGAAGAGCAAGAGATGTCTCTCACACACCCTTTCCTCTTCTCTATAACATGAAGTCCTCTCCTAGCACTTTGAATAGAGTCCTAGCACAAGGCTAATGGGAAGAGAGGCACCTCTCCCACTAGCCACACCTCTCCTTATATAGGCCTAGGGTCTATTGTCCACATGACCACTCTATCCTTGACCTACATAACACACCCACCTACCACCGGGGGCATAACCGTCCATCTTTTTCCTTATCGCCCGAATGCCATCGGACGCTTTACGTCTTTGCTTCATCTCGAAGCAAGCTTCGTGATGGTGCCACGTGCACCACCAACCACCGCCACCGGTTTTGAGGGCCAAACTAGGAAACCGCCTTGCATGCTTCTCAAAGCGCGACTTCTCGATGTTGACGCGTGTCACCTTGTCCCGTGATCCTGACCACCGGCAAGTCTCTCCCAGTCCCTACCCATCGGGCCCCCTTGTCACTTGCACCGGCATCCCATTCGCCTTGACTTGGTCAACACGCCGTCTTCATCACCACCACGGTTTTGAGGCTCAACCACGAAACCGTCCATGCTTCTTGCCTCTCCACGTGTATGGTGTGTATCACCCTTGACTTCACCCGGCATCTCGATCATCTGGGCCCATGTCCCTACTTGTGCCCGATCCTCTTGTCGTTGATCATCAAGTCGACTCCAGTGACCTACACATCATGAGACAAGCAAACACATTTCCCGTCTCCTGCAATACCATCAATATCTCCACCAACTCCGATTAGTCATAACCATGATATGCATGCCCATGCAATCCCTGGATTCCCGCATTTCTACTCAAACACCAAATCCGCTCAAGTCAATTACTCATCACAAATATAGCAAACCATGGCACATATCCACATGGTTTCTCAATCTCCCCCTTGATGAGTACATTGACAACACCAAATGCACAAAGATTAGAGATTGAAATGCGAAGCCGAATAAGCACATCCAAATGGCCAAACCAAAAGAAAAGGTGAAAACAAGCCATCTAGCAAGTAGGGATCACAAAACCAAGAGTTGGCAAAGAAAGCAACTTGATACGCAAAGAATGTGAAAACGCAAGAAAATGCTCAAGATCATGATATGCTCCCCCTCAAGTTGTGGTAGGTCTCATGTAGTGCAAAATGGATCATATGAGTTTCTTGGCATTATTTGTGCATGACCCCAAAATTTTTCTCCCCCTTTGGCAATGAACTCATCAAAGAGGCAAAAGAACAAGCAAACATGCAATGCATGAAAATGCAAACCTAAGGAGCTTCAACAATTATGCAAACAATCATTTAACTTTGCTAACCATAACCATAGTGCCATGAAGTGTAAAGGCAATAGATCCCAATTATGCAAAGATCAAAAATAGATAGCAAGGCATAAACACCATGAGCTATACAGGCTAAGTAGAAAGATTGACTAGCTTAGATAGAATTAAATTTTGCTTATCATGAGAAAATCTGCCACCACATGTGTAAGTACTCTCATCCAAGACAAAACAAGCACCAAGTGAATCATAAGAATCTAGCCAGTTTCAATCTCAACAAGAGCAACAAGCATTCGCAGAAAATGAGCTCTAGAAACGCTCACATATGCAACAGAGACTCAGTTGATCAAGTGATTATTGTTTATCCTCATGTGTCCTCTTATCCATGCGGAGGGTCGCACGACTAGGTACGGCAAACACCCGAGGCATCAAGTCACAATGTTTGGATTTAGGATTATGGAGTAATTCTTGATCAAAGCACTTAGCAGATTTTTCAAGATTATGCACAAGACAAAAGAGCATGCCTTTGCGGCAAAAGGAACACAAGTTCCCACAATGTTACATCATGAGCTAAATATTTGCAAAGCCTTCCATTTCACAAACACAACGTGCCAAAGCCAAGACATCCTCTAGACTAGCCTCAATGCAAGTTTCAACAAGGATAAAAGCAATTATACACATGGTGAGCAAGTTTTAGCAATATCAGATCATAAGGTTCACAAGAAGCTCAGTTTACCTTTAAGATTAGCAAGTTGCTCACATGAGTTTATAACAGACCATCTAGAAAATGTAAGCATGAGAGATTACCATCACATCCACACAACATAGCTCAAGCTCAATCATAGCAAGGAGAAATGCAAGAAAGCATAAGACTCAAAGCTCATCTACCAATGCATATATTACACATGAGATGCAAAGCGAAAATGATAAGATACATATATACAAGTGAACACTAACTCCCCCTCAAATGATGCCATACGGATGACAAACACCAAGTTCCTCCCGAAGAAAAGCATATCTCGAAGCATCTAGGGGCTTGGTGAGGATATCAGCTAGTTGGTTTTTGGTATCAATGTATATGAGCTCAACATCCCCCTTCTCAACATTGTCTCTCAGGAAGTGGAATCGCACATTGACGTGTTTGACCTTACCATGTTGGACTGGGTTTTTGGCTAAGCATATGGCACTGGAGTTATCACACATGAGTGGAACACCCTTAAAAGTCAACCCATAGTCTCTCATGGTAGATACAATCCATAGGATTTGTGAGCAGCAGCTACATACTCAGCCTCTGTGGTGGATTGGGCAACACTCGACTGCTTACGAGAAGTCCAACAGATCAAAGAAGTACCTAAGAAATGGCAAGTACCAGAAGTGCTCTTCCTATCAATTCTACACCCAGCAAAGTCCGCATCCGAATACCCAATGAGATCAAGAGATGAAGATGCAGAGTACCAAAGACCGAACTCAAGGGTGTATTTGAGATACCTGAAGATGTGCTTGACAGCCTTGCGATGAGTCACCCTTGGGAAAGCATGAAAGCAAGCACAAAGACACACCGCAAAGTGTATCTCGGGTCTTGTCGCTGTCAGGTACAAGAGGGAGCCAATCATTCTCCTATACTCCCTTTGATCCACCGCTTCACAGTCTTCATCAGGGTCAAGAGCCGTTGTAGTGGACATTAGTGTAGACAACGGCTTCACATTGACCATGTCGAACTTCTTCAGGAGATCCTTCGTGTACTTGACTTGATGTATGAAAGTGCCTTGCTTGCACTGCTTGATTTGAAGCCCAAGAAAGAAGGTGAGCTCTCCCATCATCGACATCTGTAATTCACTTTCCATAGCTTCCTGAAATCTGGACACAAGAGCATGAGAGGAACCACCAAAGATGATATCATCCACGTAAATCTAAACCATTACAAAGTCATTGTCATGCTTTAGAGTGAACAAGGTTTTATCAACACACCCCATGACATACCCACGCTCTAGCAAGAAGGTCTTAAGCCTAGCATACCATGCCCTAGGTGCTTGCTTTAGCCCGTACAAAGCCTTTTGAAGCTTGTATACACGGTTTGGGTATTTGTGGTGCTCAAAGCCGGGGGTTGACTCACATACACTTCTTCCTCTATGAAACCATTTAGAAAGGCGGTTAATACCTATGATGAGCCCTTGGCTCTGATACCACTTGAAAGGATCGTAGTGATCGAGAGGGGGGGGGGGGGGGTGAATTGGGAACTACCACTATGAACCTATTTTACCAAATACTTAACACTGATAGCACTCAAAGCAACTCCTACTCAAATCTAGTGGTGATCACACTAACAATATAATCCTATGAAAGGAAAGACATTGAAGGATCGAGAAGGCGACCAGTGGGGGGGGGGGGTGAATGGGAGCCAATCAAAGATTCTCCGAGAGAACTTGGCCTATATCCCAAAAACAACCCAAGCCAACCTCCAAACCAATCACCAAGACTACACACACCAACTCATGGTGTACTAGTCTTAGGAATGATCAACTACAGCAAAGAAACATAGCAGAAACAATAGGAAACAGTAGAGACTCGAGATAGTCAAAAATCTCACAAACTACACCTTATTGAACCACCACCGGCAGTGCCGATCAGGACCATTGGCAGTGCCGGTTGGCCCCACTGGCAGTGCTGATCTGGCCCATCGGTAGTGCCGGTGCAGGGTTCTAAGACCCACCGGAAGTGCCGATCCTGGTCATCGGCAGTGCCGATCGACCCCGACAGAACAATAGAAACATTCGGGAATTTGGCAAATCTTCTCCAAAACCTAACCAAATTAACTCCAAATGATGCGATTTTTGGAGCAGTGAATCCTCATCACATCATGACCCTAATCCTAGAAAATCATCTCAATTGGCTCAAGGAATCATCACGAATTTCAGATCTTGTGCCAAGAGCACCAAAAAGGGAAAACTTGAGAAATTCTTGAAATCAAAGGTGCTAGAGCTATTGATTCAGTCAAGGATCCATAGAGGATTGTTCTAGCTCATCCTAGCAACAAGTTTCTCAAGAAATCCGAGTCAAAAACTTGTCCAGAAATGAGATAAAAAATTAGCACAAAAATAGGTCCAAAAATAGGAAAAAGAGAATTTTGAGTTTCAAGTGAAGAGGGAAACCTTGAGCATGAAAATACTTCTCATATCATAGAAAGGTGCATGAGAGGAACCACCAAAGATGATATCATCGACATCTGAAATTCACTTTCCATGGCTTCCTGAAATCTGGACACAAGAGCATGAGAGGAACCACCAAAGATGATATCATCCACGTAAATCTGAACCATTAGAAAGTCATTGCCATGCTTGAGAGTGAACAAGGTTTTATCAACACACCCCATGATATACCCGCGCTCTAGCAATAAGGTCTTAAGCCTAGCATACCATGCCCTAGGTGATTGCTTTAGCCCGTACAAAGCCTTCTGAAGCTTGTACACATGGTTTGTGTATTTGTGGTGCTCAAAGCCAGGGGGTTGCCTCACATACACTTCTTCCTCTATGAAACCATTTAGAAAGCACTCTTGACATCCATTTGATAGAGTCTATTGCCCTAGGAGGTAGCAAATGCAAGCAAGATCCTAATGGCTTCTATGCAAGCAACAGGAGCAAAGGTTTCACCATAATCTAAGCCCTCCACTTGGCTAAAACCTTGAGAAACTAGCCTAACCTTGTTTATCACAACCTCACCATCCTCCCCATGTTTGTTTTTGAACACCCACTTGGTTCCTATGACATTGACATTTTTGGGAGGCTCTACAAGGGTCCAAACTTTGTTTCTCTCAAAGTTTTCCAACTCCTAATGCATGGCATTAACCCAATGTTCATCAGATAGTGTGTGTCCAACATCTTGGGGTTCAAAGGTTGCAACAAAGAGAGAATTGGTAAAGCAAGCAAGATGTGCAGACCTTGACCTTGTTGTCCTCTCATAGAAATTACCGATCATCTGTTGGGGTGGATGTTGACGCTGAATGTGTTGAGGAGCCTCTCTCCCAGAATGTACCTCCCCCTCAACCACAGCTGGAGCTTGCTCAACAGCCACTGAAGTTGATGTAGAAGCTTCTGGACCCTCTGCTAGAGTAGTGGTAGCAGCAGGAACAAGCTCCGATGACAGATGAAGTGAATCCTCATCATCATCATCAAATCCCTATAGGTCCTCTTCTACAAAGATGCTCTCCTTCATCTCCTTGTCACTTGCAGACTCAATCACATTCCATGCACAAGAGTTTGATTCATCAAAGGTTACATCGCAGGATTCTATGATGGTGTTAGTCTCCAAATTCAAAACTCTATAGGAATGACCATGAAGGGAGTAACCAAGAAAGATTCCACCGAAAAACCTTGACACAAACTTATCAAGATTGCTACGCTTGAGAATAAAGCACTTGCAACCAAAAGCATGCAAATGAGAAACCGAGGGCTTTCTCCCAAAATGCAGCTCATAAGAAGTCACATTAAGAATTGAGCATAGGAAAATCCGATTGGAAACATAGCAAGCAGTGCTAATGGCCTCAGCCCAGAACCGCCTCGGAGTCCTATGCTCATCGAGCATCGTCCGGGCTATCTCTACTAAAGTTCTGTTCTTTCTTTCAACCATACCGTTCTGTTAGGGAACACGAGGTGCTAAAAACTGATGCTCAATACCATGCTCAAGATAGAAAGCATCAAAGGAGGAGTTCTTGAACTCGGTGCCATTATCACTGTGAATTGCTCGTAATGCACCAGGGAGTTCCTTGAACAACCTCAAAGCTAAGCTCCGAAAGTGATGAAACACTTCATCCTTGCTCTGAAGAAAGTAAACCCAAGAGTAGTGAGAATAGTCATCAACAATCACAAGAACATACCACTTTCCACCCGCTGAACGAACCCGAGAAGGACCAACAGTGTCCATATGAAGCAACTCTCCAGGGCGTTCAGTCATCACCAAATTAATTGGTGGATGAGAAGTGGCAATCATTTTCCCATGACTACACGGAGCACAAACCAAATCCTTGTCAAATTTGATCTTAGGCAATCCTCGGATCAAACCTAGGCCACTCAAGCGACATAGCAAGTCAAAGCTCATGTGACCCAGTCTCCTATGCCATTTCCAGAGCTCAGAAGAAGATTGAGCAAACAAGCACTTGTGAGAACCAGGAGAACCAGCAAAATCAGCCTGAAAAACTCTGCCAATACGAGAAATCCCACAAACCAAGGAACACACTTGAATCAAGAACACAAGAAGCATTCGACTTAAAGCGCACTTCCAAACCAACATCAAGAAGCTGAGAGATAGAGAGGAGATTGTACTTGAGATACTCAACCAAACCAACATCCTCGAGAGTGAATTTTTCATTTACCTTTACCGCACCTCTTGCCTTCACTCTCCCTCTCTTGTCATCTCCAAAGGTCACATACTCCCACCGCTTCAGGGGAGTGAGGCTGGAGAACCGATTTGCATCTCCGATCATGTGGCCTAAACACCCGGAGTCCATCAACCATTTGTTCTCCAAGCCTCCACCTGCTGCCTACAAAGAACGAGAAGGAAAAGTCGATGGCTCAGTGCTGGGGTTAGTCAAAAGAGATTTGGGAATCCAACACTTAACCATACGACCGGTAGTAGTCATCACAGTTCTTTGCACATTGTCATTTGAATGCATAGGACGAGAACCAAGATGGGGAAAACATGGCCTGTCAAAGCATCTCAACTCAAACCTTGGGTTGTGAGGATAGAAATCAGCAATGTGAAAGCCAAATCCACGCGAATGACGCTCACCACGATGGGGAAAACATGGGGCGCCAAAGCGCTGCTGCGCAAAGCCTTTGTTTCGTGAATAAATGCCATATGAGGAATGACCCTGTCCATGATAGGCACGAGGAAAAAAGAGAGGCTGAAAGTCAACAAAAATATCATAAAAAGCATCCCTAGTCAACTCAGCTTGCTTCCTCTCATTCCTCTTACGCCTATAACAGAATTCATCCAAGTGGCCCTTGCGACCACAAAACATGCAAATGTAGACACCCTTAGAATTAGGCTTGGTTTGCATTGCAGGTTTGGGTTTTGGCTTCTCTGTTTGCTTTGGGTTGAAAGAGGGTTTTGGATTGGGTGGATAATATGTGTTAGTGGGTTTGATGGTGTTTTCCTCACCCTTGTAGCTGGAGCTAGGTACAAACTTACCCATATTTTCACTCTCCTTGTCGCACCTCTCAAATCCCAAGCCCAAGTTATAGGTTGACCTAGAAGCACTATCCTTCACTTTTGCCAAATCACTCTCAATCTTTTCCTCACTCACTAGGGCTCTCTAGAGCCTAGAAACAAGATAGTCATTTTCCTGAACTAGGAATTTGTTTTCTTCTCTAGTGATTACTAACTTGTCCTTGAGGGTGACACACACTTCACACGGATGTGGGAGAACTTTCGAGCGAGTCTCATGTAGAAGCTTGGACTCAAGCTCTTTGACTTTGAGGGACTGAGCTTCCAACTCATCTGTGAGCTTGGGGCACTTCTGACATGCACCCAAAAGAGTTGGTCTAGCTTTAAACTCATCAATCTCCTTGAGGGCACTCTCAAGCTGACTGGCAACTTGAGCATGCACACCGTCCCTCTGTGCAAGATCACTCATCACAACTTAACAAAACTCACACTCTACAACCATGTCATCCTTAGCAAGCTTAGACCTAAGCGAAGCAATTTCAAAATCAGCACTCTCCAACTTAGACTTAAGCTCTCTACTCTCACAAACAGCACTACGAAGCTTATCATCTTGCAAAAGCAGAACATCACGCAAATGATCAAGTTCAGAAGAGAGCTCATCAAGAGTGGGAGGTACCTTGCTTGTGTCGGAGTCGGATCCAGAGTCGGTATCGTGGTCGTTCTTTGCCATGAAGCAAAGCCCGGTGAAGTCATCCTTCCTCTTGACTCATGGCTTTTCAACCTCCTCCTTCGAGCTTGTAACGCCTTCGCTTGATGTGAGGTCGACATTGCTCAAGGCGGCAACGCAGGCGCGTGTAATGCCCTTGGCGAACTTCTTGGAGTTCTTGCTCTTCTTGTAGAAGCGGTTCTTCTTCTGCTTGAAGTCTTTAGTGTTGTTGTCGTGGTACCCGGCCTTCTTCTTCTTCTTCTGGTTCACCGCACTCAAAGCAGGTTCTTGAACCACCTCCTCTTCTCTCCTTCTGGTTGTTGTAGAACTTCCTGAACTTCCTTGTGAGCAAGGACAACTCCTTAGCAGGAATGCACTCCATCTGTTCATCGGAAGCTGCAACAAGAGAAGACAAAGCAAACTCCAAGGAAGACTTGTCAAGTGAGGGGTTAGTTCCATAAGAAGCATCACTGTGACTAACCTTCTGAGAGCTAGAAAGCAAAGCCATGCTAGAAGCAGGAATAGCAAGATTAGGACGAGATTTCCTAGACAGTTCATGAGATTTCAGCTTGCTATACAGCTGCTCACAGTTTAAGGTGTTGAAGTCAGCAATTTCTTCTAGAGCAGCAATTTTAACCCCCCAAACATTTTCATCAAGTGAATACAACAGTTGCTTAGCTCTATCATTGTCATTGTACACAAGGGTACCACAAGCCCGCAAGTTGCACACAATTGCCTCAACCCTACAAAAAGTGTCATCTAGTGACTCGCCCGGTTTTTGAGCAAAGGTTTGGTACTGTCTATTGTAAGAATCCTTACGCATAGACTTGACCTGGTTGGTACCCTCATGGTAAGTGCAGAGCTTAACCCAAATAGCATGAGCAGCATCAAGGTGTGCAACCCTATCATGTTCACTCCTACCAAGAGCAGAGAGCAGAATATTGATAGCTTTGGAGTTGTTCTCATACCTGACTAACTAACCTGGAGTTGACTCAGCAGATACGCCTTGGTCCGTGACTTCCAGTAGGGGAAGTTCTCTCTATCAAACATCCACAGCTTGATAGCACGCTTCTCCATGTCACCTTTGGATCACAAAGCCGGTGAAGGTCAACTAGTGATCAAACCGGCTCTGATACCAATTGAAGGACTGAGAAGGTGACTAGGGAGGGGGGGGGTGAATGGGAGCCAATCAAAATTCTCCAAGAGAACTTGGCCTATATCCCAAAATCAACCTGAGCCAACCTCTGAACCGATCACTAAGACTACACACACCAACTCGTGGTGTACTAGCCCTAGGAATAATCAACCACAGCAAGGAAACACAGCGGAAACAAAAAGGGAAGAAGCAATGCTCAACAGTTCAGAACTGAACACCCATCAACAATGCCGTTTCCTGCCATCGGCAGTGCCGGTTGGTATCGGTAGTACCGATCACACCTATAGGTAGTGCCGGTGCGGGCCATCGGTAGTACCGGTCATATCCTTTGGCAGTGCCGGTGCGGGATACAGGCTCTCTGGAACCTATAGACAGGACCAATCGGCAGTACCGGTCCTGGTCATCGGCAGTGCCGGTCGACCCCCGACCGAACAGAAAAACACTCGGGATCTTGACAAAACTTCTCCAAAAACTAATCAAACGAACTCCAAACAATGCGATTTTTGGACCAGTGAATCCGCATCACATCACGACCCTGAACCTAGGAGATCATCTCAATTGGCTCAAGAAATCATCACGAATTTTAGATCTTGTGCCAAGAAGACCAAAAAGGGAAAACTTGAGAAATCCTTCAAATCAAAGGTGCTAGAGCTATTGATTCGATCAAGGATCCATAGAGGATTGTTCTAGCTCATCCTAGCAAGAAGTTTCTCAAGAAATCCGGGCCAAAAACTCATCCAAAAGTGAGATCGAAAATCACCACGAAAATTGCTCCAAAAATAAGAAAAAGGGAATTTCGGGATTCAAGTGAAGAGGGAAACTTTGAGCACGAAAATACTTCTGATATCATAGAAAGGTGCTTACAAGATCTATAGGTACAAGGCTAGGAAGCCACCCTCTTCCTCCCACTATTTGGAAGAGCAAGAGATGTCTCTCACACACCCTTTCCTCTCCTCTAAAACATGAAGTCCTCTCCTAGCACTTTGAATATAGTCCTAACACAAGGCTAATGGGAAGAGAGGCACCTCTCCCACTAGCCACACCTCTCCTTATATAGGCCTAGGGTCTATTGTCCACATGACCACTCTACCCTTGATCTACATAACACACCCACCTACCACCGGGGGCATAATCATCCATCTTTTTCCTCATCGCTCGAATGCCATCGGACGCTTCACGTCTTTGCTTCATCTCAAAGCAAGCACCGTGCTGGTGCCACGTGCACCACCAGCCACCGCCACTGGTTTTGAGACCCTAACCGGGAAACCGCCTTGCATGCTTCTCAAAGCATGACATCTCGATGTTGACGCGTGTCACCTTGTCCCACGGTCCTGACCAATGGCAAGTCTCTCCCTGTCCCTGTCCATCAGGCCCCCTTGTCACTTGCACCGGCATCCCGTTTGCCTTGACTTGGTCAACACGCCATCTTCATCACCACCACGGTTTTGAGGCTGAACTGCGAAACCGTCCGTGCTTCTTGCCTCTCCATGTGTATGGTGTGGATCACCCTTGACTTCACCCCACATCCCGATCGTCTAGCCCCAGGTCCCCTACTTGTGCCCGATCCTCTCGCCGTTGACCGCCAAGTCGACTCCAGTGACCTACACATCATGAGACAAGCAAACACATTTCCCATCTCCTGCAATACCACTAATATCTCCACCAACTCCAGTTAGTCATAACCATGATATGCAAGCCCATGCAATCCCTGGATTCTCGCATCCAACTCAAACACCAAATTTGCTCAAGTCAATTACTCATCACAAATATAGCAAACCATGGCACATATCCACATGGTTTCTCAGAAACACCTTGAATTACTTCAAGCGGAAGAGACCTATGACACCCCTTTCACCTCCCAAGCCTTTCGAAGAAGAAACTCTACAAGAGGCCATGAACAAAGAGTGGATGGAGGAAGACGGACACTCTTCAAGAGAATTCCAAAACCTTTCTCCTTCCTCTACCATTCCCTGTTATATAAAGGGAAATATCATAGAGGCCCTTCTCGATCCCAAAGTAGGAGCCAATATCATCCCATAATATATAGCTTGGCAACTTTTGGATGATATACCTCTTCAGCCAAATGACACACTCTTCAAGGATGCCTTGGGAGTAACCTTTCCATATCGGGGATCACAAGGGCTATACCAGTTGAGTTGGACAAAGTCGAAGTTCACCTAGACCTCCATGTATTCCCTACCACATAGACTTTGAACTTCTGATAGGCTTCCCACTAGAATGCCTTCACCGCAAGGGTGCCTCTCAAGGTAGCCTATATGAAAAGCTTAGGAACATTGCTTTCGCCACAAATGCCCATTGCTTAGAAAATCCTATGGTGAGGCCTCGTCTCAAGCACTCCCCGCTTGCGGAGGTGATATATGTTTCCCAATATGCATCACCGAGGTTTGTTCTTTATGAAGATGCAAAGCATTGCATCCAAGGAGGAGACAATTAGGGGAAAACTCATAATCCTTTTGAAACCAGACCATCATCCTTCTTGCCCAAGCCTTTTTCCTTTGGTCCCCAATACTCCATTCTTGATGGCGATCACGAATCACCGAAAAGCTTTCTCAATGAAACTCTTGAGAAGGAGAACCGTTGGGCCATTGGATTGATAGAGACATTGCCTCTAGAGACAAGAGGAAAAAATTCAATTGATGAGCATGAGAGCTTCTTCCTTGAACAACAACAAGATGCATGCTCGTATATGGAATCTCTTGAGTCAATCAAGATAACTACTCAAAGCACCTACGAGGACTACAACCACCGTAAGGCCCTCATTAGTAAAATGTTTAGAAGGATGGCTGTAGATGCTTTTGTTTATCATAAGTATTGCAGATCTGGTATTTGCTTATTGGCACTAACCTTGCAGCTAAGTCTCCAATGATACATCAACAACTAGCAGTGCAATAGGAATTACATCACCAATGATGGCTGCAACATGAAGTCCCCGTAGTCGAGCTTCTGACTATAAACGAACCAGTGTTAGGAGATGGCCTAGATTTTTAATCCTTTTCCCTTATTAAATAATTGCAAGCACATGTTTTTAGGATATATTTTCCTTGGGTATTTTTTGTCACTAACATGGTCATACTATGCCTGAGAACATGGGAGCTGCATCAGCTTGACACCATGGCACTTTTGGTGATGGAACCTACTACGAGAAGGCTGCAACACGACACACTATTTTATTGCTTGCGAGTGATTGTTGATGGTCACTATATACCTAAATTAGACCGTCAATTATCTGCATAAAAGCAATAAAATGAACAACCAACATAGTGGTAGGATTTTATTACTAACATATTCCACAAGTGTTGGTAAATATTTGCTGCAGGTAATTGTTCCATGAAATTAATGGAAAATCCACATCACCAAGGGAGAAAACACACTTCTGGCCAATCATAGCCAAGCACAAGGATTCACTAGCCCACTTACAGAGGAAAATTGATGTAACCCACCACCTTCTGGTGCTAGGAGGGACAAGGGGCCACCCGTCAGAGACCCAGAACAGAGGGATCCTAGGGCCCATAACCCCCGTTCGTCCGAACAGGTGGGCACCCCTAGTGCATGGCCTCCACGTGGTGTCTCCTGGTGCCTCCCCAATGTCGGCTTTGCATGTTAGGTGAAAGTTACTGACACCGGGAACCGCCTTTGAGTGCTACAAAAGTATGGTAAAGGCCTCACTCTCAACACACTTCAAGATTAGTCTAGTACTTCATTTCCAAAAGGCTCAATGCTTCCAAAGCGTTTAGCAATAGGGAGAGAGTGAGGAGGAGTCTAGGAGAGGAGGTTCAGGCCTGTCCAACCCCTTTTCTGCGCTTGTACCTTGATGGATGCTTGCCTTGTTTAGTAAGTCTTTGTGATTCTTCTCTAGTTATTAGTTTTTCTTTTAAGTAAGTTTTGGTATTTAATTGCTTTGCTCGCTTAGCTCTCTATTTAATTAGAGACCTTAGTCTTGGCCCATCATACGTAGAGATTAAGGGAGTAATCGAAAGCATAGATGTAGTGTCTAGGTGATAGGTTGCCTTTGTTTATGCATAGTCCACAGATTGCTAGAGGTAGGCTGTAGGTGGTGACCCTATCTGTCCTTTGAAATCCTCCACATTCAGCTACGTAGTAGGCTCTTTTCCGGAATCACACTATGGATGCAGGGGAAAACTGGGTGTCCAATGCAAGAAGCTCAGTGTTAGACTTACTCTAATTAGGAACCTTTTGCCAGTTAGAATCCTCTCTAACCAAGGCCACAATAATCTTGGTGTCCTTGGATGATTGGAATAGAAGATTAGCACACACGTTCCCTGTGAATTCTATACCCTTTGAATACTCCAGAGGTGAAGTGCTATAGTGGTATTTGTGTGATTGCGGATTTATCTACATTCGTTAAAATACCAACAAGCATTTCTAGACCGTTGCCAGGGAATGGTTGCTATTTGATCTTCGAACCTAGTTTGCCCTCGTATCTTTTTATTCTCTCTGTTTATTTATTATCTTTTTTTCTCCAATGGAGCGACCAACCATTCAAAATCTTTCTGCTCCAAAGGGCAAGTTCCTCGAGCCACCACCACTAGCATCAGCTTAACACCATGGCACTTTTGGCGATGGAACCTACTACGAGAAGGCTGCAACACGACACACTATTTTATTGCTTGCGAGTGATTGTTGATGGTCACTATATACCTAAATTAGACCGTCAATTATCTGCATAAAAGCAATAAAATGAACAACCAACATAGTGGTAGGATTTTATTACTAACATATTCCACAAGTGTTGGTAAATATTTGCTGTAGGTAATTGTTCCATGAAATTAATGGAAAATCCACATCACCAAGGGAGAAAACACACTTCTGGCCAATCATAGCCAAGCACAAGGATTCACTGGCCCACTTACAGAGGAAAACTGATGTAACCCACCACCTTATGGTGCTAGGAGGGATAAGGGGCCACCCGTTAGAGACCCAGAACAGAGGGATCCTAGGGCCCATAACCCCCGTTCGTCCGAACAGGTGGGCCCCCCTAGTGCATGGCCTCCACGTGGTGTCTCCTGGTGCCTACCCAATGTCGGCTTTGCATGTTAGGTGAAAGTTACTGACACCGGGAACCGCCTTTGAGTGCTACAAAAGTATGGTAAAGGCCTCACTCTCAACACACTTCAAGATTAGTCTAGTACTTCATTTCCAAAAGGCTCAATGCTTCCAAAGCGTTTAGCAATAGGGAGAGAGTGAGGAGGAGTCTAGGAGAGGAGGTTCAGGCCTGTCCAACCCCTTTTCTGCGCTTGTACCTTGATGGATGCTTGCCTTGTTTAGTAAGTCTTTGTGATTCTTCTCTAGTTATTAGTTTTTCTTTTAAGTAAGTTTTGGTATTTAATTGCTTTGCTCGCTTAGCTCTCTATTTAATTAGAGACCTTAGTCTTGGCCCATCATACATAGAGATTAAGGGAGTAATCGAAAGCATAGATGTAGTGTCTAGGTGATAGGTTGCCTTTGTTTATGCATAGTCCACAGATTGCTAGAGGTAGGCTATAGGTGGTGACCCTATCTGTCCTTTGATATCCTCCACATTCAGCTACGTAGTAGGCTCTTTTCCGGAATCAGACTATAGATGCAGGGGAAAACTGGGTGCCCAATGCAAGAAGCTCAGTGTTAAACTTACTCTAATTAGGAACCTTTTGCCAGTTAGAATCCTCTCTAACCATGGCCACAATAATCTTGGTGTCCTTGGATGACTGGAATAGAAGATTAGCACACACGTTCCCTGTGAATTCTATACCCTTTGAATACTTCAGAGGTGAAGTGCTATAGTGGTATTTGTGTGATTGCAGATTTATCTACATTCGTTAAAATACCAACAAGCATTTCTGGACCGTTGCCAGGGAATGGTTGCTGTTTGATCTTCGAACCTAGTTCGCCCTCGTATCTTTTTATTCTCTTTGTTTATTTATTATCTTTTTTTCTCCAATGGAGCGACCAACCATTCAAAATCTTTCTGCTCCAAAGGGCAAGTTCCTCGAGCCACCACCACTAGCGGACCCAATTCTTTCATCTGGCTTCGAATTTTGTCCTGGCTTTATAGCGAAGGTTCGGGAGCAAATCCTTCTCGGGTTTAGATAGAGAAAACCCGCTTCATCATTTCTGATAGTTTGAGCAACCGTGTTCATGCCTCACCATTAGAGGATTGACACAAGAAACTCTGTAGTGGAAATTATTTCCATTTTCCCTTATAGAGAATGCGAAACAATGGTGCACCCATACCATTGAGAGTGTGAATCATGATTGGAATAAACTCAAAGATAAATTTTGTCTTGCATTCTTTCCTATATCACGTATCGTCTCCTTGTGAATAGATATTCTCAACTTTCAACAAATCGAGAAGGAGTCTATAGGTGCAGCTTGGGCTAGGTTCACCACATTAACCCGTTCTGGCCCAGACTTGCCTCTGCCCAACCATGTGTTTCTTCAACAATTTTGCCTGGGTTGGAGCAATGAGTCTGTCCTATACCTCGACATCACTGCTAGAGGTTCGTTCGTCCACAAGAATCCCGAGGAAGGAAGAGTTGTCTTAGACCTTATCCTAGAAAACACTTCTTTCCTAGCCGACTGTAGAATGCCCCTCCAAGAGGAGGCAACATAGAGCATTGAGGCCACCCCACTAGTCGAACCTAAGTCTAGCCCTTGCCTATGTGACGATTTGTCTAGTGAAACCTCAACCGAACCAGGGGCAACGGAGGAAGAAGAAATTCAATCTCCTATGCACCCCTTCCAATTTAAGGATGACCTTTTTGAACATTATGGGAACTCCTCGAATTATAGATATCATAAGAAACCACCAACATCTCTCTCGGCCCCTGACCGTGATGAAGAGGCATTCCTCCTCGAGACATAAAGGAGCTTTCGGATATTATGATCAGTGAATGGTTGAGAGAGAGCGAGTTATCCATGTACCAAATCTAGACACGCCCGCCAAACTTAACTCTGTCCTGCTACATTAGAAGAGACAAGGTGGAAATTCTATAGAGTCCCACTATCGATGCAAACATCATTTCTAATTCTTCTCCTTTTGCCATTCTAGGTGTTTTACCCATGGCTCCAACCCAAAAATTCCTGAAGTGTTCCTCTGGACCCATCCTAAAAGGATCTGATGTTTTGCCAGAAGTGCCTGTATGGCAGGAAGGCCTTGATGCACTCATTGGTTTTTACATGTTCAAAGTCGTAGACTTTGATATACTTATCGGGCATCCGATTGAGAAAATTTTCTCTAATGCTCCGTCCAAAGGAAAGATGAATGTCTAACTCGGGGGAAATAAACACTCTGTCCCGATCACTTGATCCGGGAATACTATCTCTGATTTTCCCCTCGATGATGAGCCAATTGAGGAAGTGAAGTCCATCCCTCCTTTTGATCCTCTTGAATCCACCCTCGAGCAACAATCAAAAGATTTCATTGAAGAAGAGGATGAAAATCAATAAACATTTGAACTTCTAAAAGAGGAACAACCAACATGAACCCCAATTCAGCTTAAAACTCTACTAGTTGGCCTACACTATGCTTTCCTTCACGACAATTTAGAAGCCCCCATCATCATATGTAGCAAGCTTTCAGGCCCAAAAACCCAAAGCCTCCTAACTGTTTTAGAAAAGCATCACACCATCTTAGGATACTCACTCCAACACCTTAAGGGAACCTATCCTGCTCTTTGCACCCATTGCATTCCCATTGACCCAAATAGCACGCCATCTATGGAGCCCTAGCGCAGGCTCAACAATGAAATGCGAGAAGTAGTCAAGAAGGGGGCCTTAAAACTTTTGCATGCTGGGTTTATTTATCCTATGCCACATAATGAGTGGGTTAGCCTGGTTCAAATAGTGCCAAAGAAAGGAGGAACAACGATCATTCAGAACGACAAGAATGAGTTGATCCCACAATGAATCGTCACGGGTTGGAGAATGTGTATCTACTATCGGAAACTCAACAAGGCAACCAAGAAGGATCATTTCCCACTACCCTTCATTGATGAGATGTTAGAGCGGCTTGCAACACTCCTTCTTTTGTTTCCTTGATTGTTACTCTGGTTACCATCAAATTCTCATCCATCTCGATGATCAAAGTATGAGCACATTCACATGTCCCTATGGGGCGTATGCATACTAGCGGATGTCATTTGGGCTTTGCAATGCCCCTGCATCCTTCCAAAGATTCATGATGTCAATCTTCTCCGACATGATAGAAGAAATCAAGGAAGTCTTCATGGACGATTTCTCTGTCTATGGGAAAACCTTTGAACACTATTTGGAGAATTTAGATAAGGTCTTGACTTGATGTGAAGAGAAGTACCTAGTGATTAATTGTGAAAAGTGCCACTTTATGGTCTGAGAAGGCATAGTACTTGGACACTTAGTGTCTGAGAGGGGGATAGAGGTGGACAAAGCAAAATAGAGGTTATAGAAAAGCTTCGACCTCCTGTCAACATTAAGGGTATCCGTAGCTTTCTAGGACATGCGGGGTTCTACCGATGCTTTATTAAGAATTTTTCTCAAACTGGTAGACCCCTCACTAGTCTTTTGGCTAAGGATTCACCCTTTGATTTCGAGGATGAGTGACTCAACTCATTTAATATTCTTAAGAAGCCACACATCTCAGCCCTAACTATCCAACCCCCTGATTGGGTGCTGCCTTTCAAAATCATGTGTGATGCTAGTGATTATGCCATTGGGGTCGTTCTGGGCCAAACCAAGGATAAGAAGCATCACACAATAGCCTATGCTAGCAAAACTTTGACAGGAGCATAACTGATTTATGCTACCACTGCGAAAGAGCTTCTTGCTGCTGTTTTTGCTATCGATAACTTTAGATTTTACTTAGAAAGAGCTAAGGTAATTGCTTACACTAATCATGCTGCCTTAGAATACCTGCTCACTAAGAAATATGCTAAACCTAGGCTAATTAGATGGATTCTCTTGCTCTAAGAATTTGACCTTGAAATAAAAGATAAGAAAGGAGTAGAGAATTCTATAGCAGATCATTTGTCATGTATGCAAATCACTAACATGCAGGAACTACCGATAAATGATTTCCTACGAGATGACATGCTACTAAAGGTGACCGACACCAACCCCTGGTATCCAGATATTATGAATTACATGTTTTGAGGTTATGTGCCACCACAGGAGAATAAAAAGAAACTGATTTATGAGAGTTGACGGGACCTTTGTGAAGACCCGTACCTATATAGTGTATGTGCATTGGGCCTGTTAAGAATATGCGTCCCTACAATCAAGGGCACCAAGATCATACAAAAGTCTCATTCAACTACTTACGGAGGACACTATGATGTGTTCCATACTCAAGCAAAAATCTGGCAGAGTGGATTCTTTTGGCCTACAATGTATGAAGATATAAAAGAGTACATTCACAAATGCTAGAGATGCCAGAAACATGGAGGGATCACTCCTCACAATGCCATGCCCCTCACATACAATCTTCAAGTGGAACTTCTACAAAGTCCTGTGATTGCGAGTACATCTTGGTGGCCGTTGGTTATGTATCAAAATGGGTAGAAGCTATACCATGCCTAGCAGCAGATGCAAAGAATACCAGAAGATGTAACATAAAATAATCTTTCCATGTTTTGGAACACCTCGGATGATGATACGTGACAGAGGATCTCACTTCATTGATAAGACCTTCCATCACTTCCTAAGAGAACTCGGTGTGAACCACAACATAGCCACTCCATACCATTCTCAGACCAGCGGGAAAGCAAAAACTTCAAATAAACAAATCAAGAATATCCTCCAGAAGACTATTCTGGAAAGAGGAACAGGATGGAAGAACAAGCTACCTGAAGCACTTTGGGCATATCGGACAACATACAAGACACCCATCGGCATGTCACCGTTCCAGCTTGTCTATGGAAAAGCTCGCCATTTGCCTGTTGAGATGGAACATCTCACACACTGGGCCATAAATAATTGGAATATGGATCTCCAAAAATCTAGGATATAATGGAAAATACAGATATTAGAGGTGAAGGAATGGAGGGACAAAGCCTATCACAGTGCCAAGATCTACAAGGAGAAAAACCAAAAGATGACACGACAAGTGGATTCATCCTAAGGAGTTTAAGGAAGGTGATTAGGTGCCACTCTTCAATTCAAGGGTGAATCGATTTGGGCATGGAAAGCTGAGGAGCATGGGGAATGATATCGACTGAAGGAAAGTTTGGGTGGGATAACAATGAAGACCGGATGGGCAAATAGGTGGAAAGGGAAGGACAAATTATCTTCAAGGAGGTAGCACCATCTGAATCAACTAAGGCTACGCCTCGTGTCCGGCCCATGGGATCAAGTTTGAATGTACTGTTTGCATACTGAAGTTATGGGCCCAGTAAACTGACATAGCTACGACTATTGTCTGGTCAGAAGGTACCCTGCTCCTGAAGGTGGAACTGGGTCTGAGGGAAGGGGACGGGACGCATTGCGTTGGGGGACCCTTCCTGGGGGAGATTGTAAGAATCAATGGTCATGATTCTTACAATCTCCCCCTTTTTGGTGATGGATGACAACCACTACTTATAATGATCCATACGTGCTTCATGAAAGCCGCATGAAGCAACCTTTCGCATACGGTACCCCGAGGTATCAATGTTTTGGCAATGAATGACAAACATGAAATGTGACTAATGTCCACACGAGTGTTGTTTGTGTAGGAAACTTTTCTACTCTATGATGACTGTTGATGGCGGCCTTGGTGATTGATGACAATGACCACAAGCATGGAGGCTTAATGAGCTTGATGGAGTCCAAGGGTTCATGAAGATGGATCAAAGCTAAGGACAAGCTATGGAGCAAGTGTTGGGAACACTTGTCTAGTTGTTAGGTCTTTGAGTCCATAAGAAAAACCGGATGATCAAAGGGATCTAGGTCATTTCTCTAAGGTCATGTCTAGTTGGTGATGTGCATGGATGCTCAGTGAAATCACAGGCACTAGGTGACAGTGGAGAAGCCAAGAAGCTGTTTGGAGAAGCCGGGAAATGAAGTCAAGTGAGGACGAGAAGTTTCAGCTTCTGGACATAGTGATCGGAGAGAGGGGTCAGTGGAGACCGGATTGTACGGTCACTAGGAGAACAGGAAATCCAGTGAGAAGACTCAATGAGGAAACTGCCAGAGTTGAAGTTTGTAGAGACCAGATGGTCTGGTCTACAAACTGGATGGTCCGGTCTGTACAAAGTGACTCTGGCAGCGAGGAAACAAGCATTGGAAATGTTTTTGGACTAGAGAAAGAAAGTCCGACTGGATGGTCCGGTCAACTGATTACTGTCTAGTTAGTACGGGGGAGACAACGGACAGAGAGCAACGGCTCTGGAGGAGCCATCTGGTGGAGACCAGACTGTCTGGCCTGGACAATGACCAGGCTGTCCGATCAGTACGTCCAGAGAGGCTGTTTCATGGAGCAGTGACTAGTTTGAGGTTTGAAGCCTATATAACTTTGTTGCTGAGGTCTTGGAGACCTCTATTGGCTAGTGGAATTCCTTGGAGCATTTGGTGAGAGCCAAGAGGAAAAGAGGAGAGCACTAGAAGGAGATATTGCATATCTTGAGAGTGCTAGTGAGAGTAACTTGAGCATTGATGCACATCTAAGGCTAGGGTCTCCTTGAGGGTGTGATTTAGGTGGTTACTCTTGGTCTATGGTGAGACCTAGATCGGTTATGTATCGGTGATCGAGCTTATCATGATCCGTTGTGAAGGGCGTCACACGTTTGTACATGGTTTGAGCCTGCCGGTAAAAGGGGCTTCAATAGTGAGCACTTGTGTTGGCTCTGGGAGTCCAGCATGTTCTTGAGGGAGGCGAGCTTGTACCTTGGTGGCAGCAGTGACGCAACCGTGTCTTCACTCCAGGAGTGATTGCAGGCTCGTGTGTGAGAACTCCACATTGGTGGCGGGAGGGACCGGTACTCCAGTGGAAGTGGTCCAACGAGGAGTAGGGGAAGGCGCCATCCTTCCGAGACCTTAGGGAAAAATCATGAGCCATCTCTTATTCTATTCCTTACTATGATGCTTTACTTTCCGCATTTACATACCGTGCTATTCATTCTTGTGGGCTTACCTTGCTCTAGTTGACTACATTGTAGACTTGCATGAATAGGCTTCTTTACTTGCTAGTAGTGTTTAGCCTTCATACTTGATCACTAGCATGTATAGGAGTTGCTTCGTCTTGATCACCCTAGTATGTATTGTGCTATTCATTCTTGTGTGCTTACATTTCTCTAGTTCACTACTTTGTAGAGTTCCATGAATAGGCTTCTTTACTTGCTAGCAGTGCTTAGCCTTTATACTTGATTACTAGCATGTATAGGACTTGCTTTGGCTTTATTGATCACCCTAGTATGTATTGTGCTACTCATGCTTGTGTGCTTTCCATGTGCTTGTTGATCTAGTAGCTTTGCATGAGCACGACTCTTTGCTAGCTAGTTGTGTGCTTTCATGTATCTTTGGTTACTAGCTTGTATAGGAGTTGTTTTGCCTTTGTGTGATCCACTAGTATGCTTAGGTTGTTGTTCCTTTCATAGGTTTATTATCTCACTAGTGTGATCACCATTCAGATTGTATAGGAGTTGTTTTGAGTGGTCGGTTTTAGTAATTGGTGAATTTGGTACATATAGCAAGTTCCGGATTCACCCCCCCCCCCTCTTGGTCACTCATTCCTTTCAAGTGGTATCAGAGCCAAGTGCTCATCATAGAGCTTAACTGCCTTGAGTAGTGGCCGTATTGAGTTGGTATGTCATCCCATTCGGGGCTGAGTCATGGCTTATAGAAGGATCATTCGAAAAGCTACCTAAATGTCATGATTCTGGATGAGTTGATGGATACTCTTGTGGACTTCACCAATACCTTTACCGATGATCATGTGTATGATGATGATGATGATGTTGATTGTGTGGATGTGCCTAGTTCTAGTGAGTTCCTAATTCTAGTAGTGATGATTTGATAGGTTGCTCTACTAGTGTGCCTAATGTGATGAGTGATGATGATTTTTCTCTTGATCTTGCTTGCTCCACTAGCATGACCAGGATTGATGATTGTGCGCCTTTTATTGATCATGCTAGTACCATGGACAGAATTGCAGCAACTACGTTCGAGCTTCCCAACTTATTGATTGTCGAGAAGATCCTCACCTTGCTCCCTAGCAGTAAGCTCCTCTACATCACCCTTGATCTCATCATGGACAAGAATCTTTCTATTGATGATTTGATTGGGCTATTCTTCAAGGATGAGGAGATCACCACAAGCTTGATGGGGAAGAAGACATCCAAGGCAAACAATGAAGCATCTTTAAGCAAAGGGAAAGAAGTAGCTTTGAGCTCAAACTTCTTTGATCCCTCGACAGGATTGTCTTGCAACAACTTCTACAACCCCTTTAGAACAATACCTACACCAAGCTCTTGATCAAGCGCATCATCAAGCTCTACCTCAAGTGCCATTCCAAGTTCTACTCCAAGCACTTTGGGTGGACCACACATTGGTGTAGGGGGACCACCGACCACAATGCTCACACGATCATTTGAAATGATCAATCTCACCACTATGGCTTCGGTGCCTCCACCTCCTATGCACAAGATCATTATTGGCATCTTCGTCGAGCTCACCAACAGGATTACTTCTTCCAATTTGATGAATTTTTGAGAAATCCGAATGATGACCTTTGTGAGGCTCTCTTATGCATTTATGATCTTGTGTACAGGATAAACTCTTTTAGGGGCCTACGGGGGATTGCACCATATAAAGTGATTGACAAGTGGCTCATGCAAATCACAACTCCTGAGAGAGGTTTCATGCTTGAGGAGGTAATCAATAGAAAGCATAAGCTCTCAATTGAGAGGGCAATGGAGATGATACTTGTGTTCCATTCACAAGTGAGACACATGCTTGAGCACATCACCAGTCTTTATGATCGTCCCTACTACTACATTAACCTCAACAATGTGCACATGGGGGATGGTCATGGACAATGGAGGTATCGTGCTCTCCACCATCCTATACGGAGGAGACTTCAAGAAGGGATTGCAAGATTCCCTAATTATGAGGATGGTCTCATGGTCCATCATGATGAGGTTGAGCAATGCTTTGGATACTAACCCTTCTTCCTCTAGTGTTTATCTTATGGCTACAACTAGGGTCAACTACAAGAGTGGAGATACTCATTGGATTCTTGACAGTGGGTGCACTCAAGATATGACCGGGACGCCAACCATGTTCACCAACATTGATGAAGATGAAGACAATGAGAAGGTGAATTTTGGGGATAACTCAAAAGGAAGAGTTAGAGGCTCAGGCAAGGTGGCCATTACAAAGGTCCTCCATCTCTCCAAGGTCCTTCTTGTGGAAGCCCTCAATTTCAAACTCATGTATATTAGTCATCTTTGTGACATGGGATTCAAGTGCACATTTG
This sequence comes from Eleusine coracana subsp. coracana, assembly GCA_032690845.1. NCBI lineage: Eukaryota > Viridiplantae > Streptophyta > Magnoliopsida > Poales > Poaceae > Eleusine > Eleusine coracana. The sequence goes on along the minus strand of CM064418.1, from coordinate 20,340,246 downwards.
ATGAATATGGTGCAATGATTGAGAATGCAAAGAAAGGGCTAGTATTTAATGAAGTGAACATTGGAGATGAACCAATGAGTGAAGCTTTGAGGAACATGCCCATGGGTGAGGTCTTACCCCATGATGATGATATTGGTGAGCCCTCTACTTCACAACTGTTGGCAATCCTTATGACTAACAGATAAATCCACAAGGATACGGATGCCGATGTAATCTTCACCCGGGAGTATTCCAAGGTATCGAATCCATGGGGAACGAGAAGTGAAATTCTATCCTAACACTACAACGTTTCAAGCCTAATGCCATGACATTCATCACAACAATGTAATTTTCATTGCAATAAGCATGGGTAATTGCAACGAAAGGTAATTTTGGTTGCGATAGATTGGATATATCGCCAAGATTGCATGTGCGTTGTAATAAGGATGACTTTTTACAATGCTTTCCTGTGATTGTTGCAATAAGGTCATTTCACAACAGAAGAACGAGGTGTTGGAATAAGATATAGCAACAAAATTGTTAGTCGCTGCAACAATGCATAGATATAGCAATGAAAGTTGTGTGGTTGTGACGGGGTCTTACATATTCCAATTGTTAGTCGTTGCAACAATGCATAATATAGCAACGAAAATTTGTCTGGTTGTGTTTAATCTTATATATTGCAATGCAAATGTTTGTCATTGCAACTATACATAGATATAGCAACGATGGAGGGAGTTGCATTATCATGGTATCAAAACAAAAATTAAACTAAAGATACGGTATTCAATCTCTCTGAACACATATTAAGTTCATGTCAAGGGACAGTGTGATCACTCAGCCTACTTCGCTCATAATAATTAAGAACATCATTAAAACAACGGAAAACATGAAACATTCACAAGTTAAAATACAATTAGAGTGCATAATCATTACTTACAAGTATATCTGGCCAACGGGCCGTGCCGGGACCATCATTACTTTGGCTCTGGATTTAGTGTAGTGGTAGTCTGATGTGCAGTATAAAGTGTATAACCATAATGTATAGATGTTAGACCAAGAAAATGAAGACCGTATTCAAAGAGAAGAAATCGGTCGAAAAATAGTCCAAAACCAAAATAAGGTTAGACTCAGGTGGGACATTATGATTAGCCCCCTGGCTCGATTGTTTAATAAAATAAATTAAGGAATCAAGTGTGGCGCCCCTTCTCGGAGGATCGAGGTCCTGACGGTGCTGATAGCGCAGACAGTTGATAATACAACATTGGTCCAAATTTAAGTTGAATATTACATTAATACGATGATTCAGAGTGCAGCGGAATTAATACCAGTTCATAAATGTTTTGAAACAGTGGAAGCAAATACGTAAAGGAACTATGCTCAACAGTACAGCCTGGTGGTGATCCATGCCCGAAGGACCATCACCCTAGCAACAAGCAACATCACTGCAGCAGCGAGTCGAACTCCCAGTGGGCAGTCCAACCCTCAGGGACTTGCATGTCCCAGGGCATGACATCTACAGGCAATTCTATTTCTTCATTACCTGAAAAACACAATGGCACAAAGCCTGAGTACTAATTACTCAGCAAGACTTACCCGTTGAACACCTAGACATGCAAAAGGACTAATAGGTGGCTTGTTTAAAAGGACTCAACTAAGCAACCTATTAGTTCTATCAAGTTTTAATTATCAATTTAAATGGGTTGAGCCGAAATGTAACTTTAGTTGCAACAAAGATAATAAAACAATATATAAAATTAATATGACATAAGAACAATAATAATAATAATGATCGTCAACATCAATAAGCAACATGATCAGTTCCATAATATTAGGTGCAACTACGCGATTGGCGCGGTGACCAAGTGGTACTCATTACTGCACGGGACAACAATTGCAATCGATTTACACTAGCTAGGAAAACCCGAGATGCATGACACATACGCACCAATTAAGGTCGTATATGGCAACCATTCGCAAGAAAAGCACCTACACCTCAGCCCGGGTGTGGCGACGTCGAGTGGGCATGCCGTTCTGCCAACAGTACTTCATGGTGTGAACCGCCCACTCCAGCAGCAGGAGGGTCAATGACCAACGCACCTTAACCGTCCTCAATGCAAGTGACCTTTAATGCTATATCGGTTTACTAGTGCCCATAAGCTAGCATGCATTCGGTACTGTTCAATACTTGATCAAGGGGGCAACCACGGACGGGTTCCCGGTTCGACAAGGCAGGGCTACCACAGTCAACACCCATGTGTTGCTGCCAACCTACACATGCATTATCCCTACCCGGTCATAACATAAAATAAACATCTTTTAATAATTCCTGTTCCAGTGGTCAAGTTCATTCTTTAGTAATAATAGTACCTTCTTAACAAGACTAGTAATTACTAAGCATAGCATAACAGTACCGATTCTATCAAGTTCTAAGACAATAGCATAAGTCATTTGGATATCATGCAGGGTGGGTTTCAATCAACTCCTATGACCTAATGCAACATTAATTATAGACACTAGTATTATTATAAACTAGCAAAATTTGTAAAGAGGCGAGTGTAAACCGAGGCTTGCCTGGGTCGATGTTAGTGCTAGTAACTACAACTTCTTGCTCTTGAGGGTCAACGTCCTTCTAAAAAATCCTCTTCTTCCTCCTGGTTATCGTTGCCTATATGATAGAATTGTATTAACGGCATTAGCAAAATACCGTTGAATGCAATGACATGATGCATGCAAGCACACAGTGTTTTAATGTCAATTAAAATTATTATTATGTTCTCGAAGCCATATGCTTCAGAGAAGCTGGGTTGTTAATTAAGATTTTGGGTATATATATTCTTTATGCAATTAAGCGAGGTAAATAAGTGATATGAACAATTAAATTAATTAGTATAGTGAAAATATGTTTCTGGGCATGGGTGATTTACTGTGGACTAAGGTATATATGAGTGATTTTTGTGCCAAGTGGCAAAGGCAAATTATTTATAGAATAATTACTAGGATTAATCTAAGTAGACACACTAAATAATTTCTAGGGACTAAAATACTTCATATTTTGCCAAACCAAAATTTGTGGTGGTAGATGTTCATGTGTTTAATTTCTGGTAAATTATTTGGAGTTTGGACAATTAAAGGAATAAATAAAATACATGTATAGAGGCAGCTATGTATCATTTTACTAAATTAGAGCACTAAAAAATGATTCCAACAAAATTTAGTTGGGCCTTATTGGGTTTAAAATCAATTTACTATGAGTTTTCAAAGTTTTAAGCCTTTTCTGGGAATTTCTGCGTATTTTCTGGTTAAAGGAGTGCCATGTCGGAACCACGTGGGTGACACATAGGTGCCACGTAGGCGACATGCAGGCTGCAAGTGGGATTGCCAGTAGGCACGTCGGAGCGGGGTGGCGCGCGGCCTGAGGGCTCGCTGCCGGTGGCTACGCACGTGGAAAACTCATCGCAGCTGCAGGAGAATGGAGCACGCATCACGGTGAAAGGAGAGGAGGGGTTTGCGGGGTCGGGTTCTCACTGCGATGTTGGGGGAACGGCTCAGAGCACCAAATCCGTCGGGGCTGGCTCATACAGCTTCACGGGGGCGAGATGGTCCTCGGCATCGTGGTGGTTCGTGTGGGGGAGGACCGGATGTAGGACCTCGTCGTGGAGGCGGTGGCGGTTGGGCGGAGCCGAGGCAGCGGCCAGGGAAAAGTGGAATGCCGACGTCCTGGCACACAAAATCAAAGGGGAAGAGAGTCGGGGGTTACGTTGAGGTTTTGTGCTTGCGATCAAAAAGGAATGGGACGAGAAGGCTCATCGAGTGCTACGAATTACGGCGAATGGCAGAGGACGTCGCTGAGGAAGTAACTTCTAGTTTTCCTTCAATTCACTCTATTTGTGCACGAATTCGGCTAGGCAGGGTCAGAGGAAGGTAGAGGGGGAATACACGAGTGCATTGGAGCTCTCAGCTCGACATGGAGGGAAAGGAAACAGGGAACTCAAGCTTGAGCTTGCGCTCGGTTCAGCAATGGCAGACAGAGGGGAAGAGGAGAGAAAAATGGGAAGAGCAGAGAGCAGAGAGGGCGGTTGAAGAGTGTTGGCGAGGCTCTGGGTGCGCTTTCAAGTTGTGCAGAGGAGGCGAGGTGGTTGGAGACTGAGAGCGAGAAGAGGGGGCAAAATTGAAGTCGCCGGTCGGTCACGTCAATGGCGTGCAGAGAGTAAAGGGGAAGAGGAAGCCGTTGGGCAAGCTCGCGGCTAAGAGGACAGCGCGGGGCAGAGAGGAGGCTCAACGGGACTATAGCGCGCGTGGTCCCGAGGCAAGTGCAGGCGTTGGCGTCGGTAGAGGGGAGCTGGCGCCGGGGAGGAGCTCTGCGCTAGTGAGAGGAAGAAGAAAAGAGATTTTGCACTGCAGCCCTCCACAATTTGGATTCTTTGCAACTAGGTCCTTGGTCAAAGATAATTCTAATTAAAATAGCTAGGTACCTCCAATTGATTTGGGATTTTGCACATAGGTCCTTTGTGAAAATTCTGGTACCTCCAATTAATTATTCTAGAATTAATTCCCCATTATAAAAGGTTTCTATGATTTAATTAATTAATTGGGATATTTCCACAATTGGTAAGATACTCATTATATTCATAAAATTATATCTTAATATTACTAATATGATTATGAATATAGTTGGCATAAGTTGTATTGAAATTTTTATGTTGCTTCATAGTTTGATTGCAGGGTTTTTAATTACCTGGAATTAATTTAAATAATTGAAGTGAGGCTTCATCATTTCATGCTATATGATTCATGATTTGTGCTCTTCATGCTTGTTAAATAGAAGTGAGACACCTGGGATGTCACATCGAGACAATATAGAATGAAAATCATCAAAAAATCTTTCATCAAAAAGACAGAAGTTTCATTCATAAATAATGTATAAGTATACAAAAGAATGACTAAGTATAGAAATGACGTAGCTAATTTATGTTCCAGGAATTTGGTATATCATCACCGTCTTCGTACATCTATTGGTAAGCCCCCGAGCAAGTGACTTCCTTTACCACATATGGTCCTTCCCATTTTGGGGAAAGCTTATGCTAGTTCTTCATTGACTGCACTCGGTGAAGCACTAAATCTCCAACTTGGAAGTGGCGATTACGTACGTTTTTATCATCATATCAACATAAGCCTTGTTGGTAAAGTGCCGATCGAAATAGAGCGTGATCACGCAACTCCTCTGCTGTAATCAAATCAATCTCTCAATTCTCCTCAGAAAGTTGTTCATCATATACCTGAACCGGTGCCGAAACAAGGCTGACCTCGGTCGGCAGCATAGCCTCTGAGCCACAGACCAATGAGAAAGGTGACTGGCCAGTTGCCCAATTGGTGTTTGTGCAAAACCCCCAAAGAACTGAAGGCAACTCTTTGACCCACTGACTGGCATAAGGCTTAAGTCTATCGAATATCCGCGGATTCAATCCTTGAAGAATCGTACCATTGGCCCATTCAACCTGCCCATTGCTTTGAGGATGAGCCACTGATGCAAAGTGGATTTTTATTCCCATCTCATCGGCAAAGTCACGGAATTCCACTGATGTGAAGTGAGTGCCATTATCGGTGATGATATCATTAGGAACCCCAAACCGAGTGAAGATATCCTTGACAAACTCGATTGCCTTCTTCGATGTAATCTTGCCAACCAGCTTTGCTTCAATCCACTTGGTGAATTTATCAATAGCATCAAACAGATAAGGACCGACAATATCGAGCCCCCAGACAGCAAAGGGCTAAGTCAAAGGTATCATCTGGAGTTGCTGTGAAGGCACATGCGTTTGTTGAGTGACGAATTGACAACCTTCACACGTCCGAACGACCTTCTGTGCATCTTCCACCGCCGTGGGCCAATAAAACCCTTGTCGGAAAGCTTTGCTAACCAATGTCTTGGAAGCTGCATGATTGCCGCATATCCCGGAATGAATTTCTTCTACCAACTTCTAGCCTTTTGGTATCGAGATGCATCTCATCAAGATGTTTGAACATCCTCTTTTATAGAGTTGGTCTCCCACCAACAAATATCCTCAACATCGGGTCTCCAACCTCCGTTGCTCATTAGGATCCAAAGGTAGCGTTCCCTTGTCCAAATATTGGATAAGCGGGTCGTGCCAATCGGTCTCCATGTTGTCGTCACCAACAAGATCAGTAACAATACTCATTCATACGTCTGGCCGAGGAGAAATCGTGGGGGAATCCAGAGTGTGTAAGAAAACACCTGGCGGTAACACAGACCAGGATGATCCCATCTTGGCCAATTCATCGGCCGCTTAGTTATTGTCTCGAAGAACATGCGTGAACTTCAATCCATTGAATTTGTCTTCGAGCTTCCTTACTTCTTGGCAATAAGCACTCATATTATCATCCACACAGTTCCAATCCTTAGTGACCTGATTAATAACCAATGCCGAGTCACCAAAGACGTCAAGGCGCTTGATGCCGAGTGATGCAGCAATGCGTAGACCGTGTAGAAGGGCTTCAAACTCCGCATCATTATTGGATGCGCGAAACATCACTTGAAGGACATATCGAAGCTTCTCTCCAGTAGGTGAGATAAACACGACTCCTGCACCAGCTCCTTGTAATTGAAGAGAACTATCAAAGTACATTTTCCAGTACTCGATATCTTTTGCAGTAGGTGGGTTTTGAATCTCTGTCCACTCAGCAACAAAATCAGCTAGCGCTTGTCCCTTTATAGCCGATTGAGGCACGAACATGATGGTATATTGACCAAGTTCGACTACCCACTTGGTGATTTTTCCTTCGGCTTCTCGATTGTGCAGCACTGTGCCGAGTGTAAAGGAGGCCTGGACTTCGATTGGATGAGCTTGAAAATAATGCTTCAACTTCCTGGAGGTGATCAACAATGCATACAACAACTTCAAGATCTATTGATATTTTGCCTTAGAGGCTCCAAGGACCTCACTCACAAAATAGACCAAGTGTTGCACCTTCTGTATGTGTCCCTCTTCTTCTTAGTCAACTGTTAAAACAGTACTCACAACCTGAGTTGTGGCTGATATGTAAAGCTGAAGTTTTTCTCCTGGCTCTAGAGGCACCAATACTAGAATGCTGCTGAGGTAAACCTTCAACTCATCCAATGCCGAATGTGCCTCTTCGGTCCAAATGAAGTCTTCCTGCTTTTTAAACAGTCGGAAAAGTGGTAACCCTCTAACCCCCAATTGGGAAATAAAGCAACCCAAGGACGCCATGCATCCGATCAGCTTCTATACGTCCCTTTGAGAATTAGGTGGCCCCATACCAAGGATTGCCTTGATTTTATCCAGTTTAGCCTCTATACCTCGTTTCGAAATGATGTAACCTAGTAGCCTTCCCGAAGGAACCCTAAAAACACACTTCTTAGGATTCAGCTTCATTGAATAATGCCTCAGATTGTCAAAGGTTTCTGCCACATCAGAAATAAGTTCTTTGATGTTCCGAGTTTTGACAACGATGTCATCAACATACGCTGCTGCGTTCCGACCAATCTGAGTAGCAAGGCAGCGTTGAATACCCCGTTGGTAAGTTGCGCCAGCGGTCTTCAGACCGAAAGGCATTGTGATATAGCAATAGGCGCCAATGGGTGTTATAAACGAAGTTTTAATGTGATCTTTGACCTTCAGTGGGATCTGGTGACAGCCTGAATAGGCGTCCAGAAAGCTCAAGAGCTCACACCTGGCTGTCGACTCTACAATCTGATCAATACGAGGAAGAGCGAAGGGGTCTTTAGGACAGACCTTGTTGAGATCAGTATAATCAACACACATCCTCCATTCTTTATTCTTCTTGGGTACAAGGACTGTATTTGCTAACCAGTCAGATGATACACCTCATTTATAAACTTAGCATCTAATAGTCTAACTATCTCCTTCTTCATGGCGTCCTTGCGATCTTGTGCGAATCTTCTAAGCTCTACCAAACAGGGGTAGCCCTAGGGAGTACCCTTAACTCATGCTCAATCTTTTCCCTAGGAACTCTCGGCATGTTAGATGGTTTCCATGAAAAGATGTCCCTATTTTCCTGAAAGAAAAGAGTGAGCGTGAGTTCCTATTTCTCGTCGAGGTTGGCCCTAGCATAAGTTACCTTATCGGGGTCCTCAGGATCGAGCATGATATCCTTGGTTTGGATGTCATCGTTCTGAATCTTGTCTTTGGTAGGCTTCTTTGCTGGAACCGCCGTTCCAGTCTGCTCCTCCATGATGACTGCCTGTTCGATCTCCTTCTGGTCGGACATCATCAACTATTTATTAGCCATCTCACAACTCTGTACATCGCAATCGAATGAATTCCAAAGATCAGAGTGGAGGGAGATTATTCAGTTCGGGCCTGGCATCTTGAGGGTGAGATATGGATAATGTGGGACATCCATGAATTTAGCCATCGCCGATCGACCGATGATAGCATGAGATGCTAAGTCAAAATCCGCCACCTGGAAGAGAATGCACTCGGTCCTAAAGTTCTCACGGGTCCCGAAGGTGACCGGTAGACTGATCTGTCCAATAGGAACTAAAGTCTTGCCAGGTACAATCCCATGGAAAGGTGAAAAACTCGGCTGAAGATCATTGATTGATAGACCGAGCTCTTTGAGAGTCTTGGTGAAGATGAAGTCCAAACTGCTTCCTCCATCAATGAGTACTTTGTTGAACTTTACCTCCTTCATCATAGCAGCAAGCACCAGCGGGTATCGACCCGGCTTCGGGACATGCTTGGGATGATTCGACCGATCAAAGGTGATTGGCATCTCAGACCGCCTCATGAATTGAGGCCCAGCCGGTTCCACCGAGTTGATCTCCCGAAGTTTCAGCTTCTGCTTGTGCTTGGACACGTAGGCATCTGGGCCACCGAAGATGAAGTTGATTTCCTTGCGGGGCTCTTGGAACTCTCCTAAGTCATTCTTGTCGCCATCGTCATTGGTCTTGTCTTTGCTATTGCGCCTCGGGGGATCTTTAGCCACCTTGAGCGCAGCCGTTGCAAAACCCTTCACTCGATAGCAATCTTTTGCTTTGTGGTTTCCCTTTGGGTGCCAAAGGCACGGGCCACTCAACAGCTCGTCTGTGGACGGTTGGTTTGTTCGAGAGTTCTTCTGAAGTCGGTCCACCGTGTGAACTACGTTATCAGGGTTCCTCTTCTTGACCTTCTTGGAGGACTCGGTCTTGTCCGACCGCTTATTCTTGCCTTTTCCCCGGATGTCATCCAATGCCGACTCACCAGACGTGAACTTGTCAGTGATCTCGAAGCACTCTTGAGCGGTCAGCTTGAGGTCGTGATTCCTCCGACCGATCTCACGAATCAAATCATCGCTACGGATCCCTCCTTGGAAGGCGGCAATGATTTGTTGGTCCGGGACATTGGGGATGTCAGTCTTCTTAGCGCATAATCGCTTGATGTAGTCACGAAGAGGTTCATCGGTCTTCTGCTTGACCCGAGTGAGGTTGAAGTGTTTGCCCGGTCGATTGCAGGTAGCTTGGAAACTTTCTATGAGCTTCCAGTTGAGGTCTCCCCAAGACATGATTGACTCCTCTGGAAGAGATGTGAGCCATATCTGGACGGCAGACCGGAAGGTAATTAGCCATTAAATAGGAATCACCTCCAGCTGATCGAATCGCCATGCTGTAGAGCTGCAGCCATTCTCGGAGATTGGTCTGACCATCGTATTTTTCGATGGGGACCGGCTTGAATCCTATTGGCCATCGAGCTATGCGAAGCCTAGGGATGTAAGCTTTGATGCCATCGATCTTATTGTCGGTCGGCGTCATGGACCGCCAATGCCAGTCTGGGGACGGAGTTGCACAGCGGCCGTGTCGCGGACCAACATCATCATCATGACGACGACGCCGATGGTTGTTATTATCATTATCGCGCCAATCCCAATTGTCACATCGATGACGGTCGTCGCGGTTGTGCCTTGGAGGATCTTAACGGTCCTCTCATTGGTTGTCCCGTCGGTCGTCCGTTCTCCAATCACGGCGTTCTTCGTGATAGCGTCGGTTATCCCGAGCACGTTCTTCATAGTGAGAGTTGATGGTATCTCGACCATCATGGAGGCTGAGAGAATTTCTCAGATATTCACGCCTATGCCGACCTCGCAAAGATGCGTGACTAGAGCTTGTGACCGACTGAGATTTTGCAGCCTCTTGAGCCGCAACGGCCTTAAGCATAGCCACTGCCTTCTGCATCGCAGGGGTCTGATAATTCGCATCGACCATTAGAGTGTCGAGCAAAGTTTTGGCCCCTGTGATGTTATTCTGAGGAGTATTGTAGACCTTGACGCCATCCACTTCAAGTTCTAGACCGAGATCCAGTCGGCGTGCATTCCATGAACCGCGCGACCCTCTTGGTTGACGGCGACTACCGACCGATAAGTCATCAACTAGGGGGTCCTCCTCCTGTTGACCTCCTTTGGCTAGTTGATTCGGGTGGCCATCAACGGGGTTACCTTCTTGTTCACCATCTTGGTCACCATCTTGGCCTCCATCCGCGAGATCTACTATATCCACCATGTTAACAGTATAGGGGTATGGGTAAGCGAATCCGACCGAGTCCTCATCAAAAGACCGATCTGATTTTGAATCATTCCCGAAAGAAGGATCTTCTTCCTCAGATCCGAGTGGAACCAATGCGGGGATTATGCCAGACGAACTCGATGATCCTGCCATGGAAACGGCTACGGCCGAGTCGGATCTGTGGTTCTCTAGACCTAGTGCTCCGTTGTCGCCGACTGTGAAGTCGAGCAATCCAAAGGAGATCTTGAAGTTCGGCGAGTACTGGATGATGGGAATTTTGGCCATCGTAGTCGACGGAGAATCCCGGCGAGCCTTACCCCCCTTCCTGGTGCGCCAAGTGTCAAAGCTTGAGATCGACAGTAAAATGTATAGGGCTACATCGAGACTAAGAACTACGATGGTAACTCAAGACGCGGAGTTATACAGGTTCGGGCCCTCTCGATGAGAGTAAAAACCCTACGTCCTATGTTCTATGTATTGTATTGATCTTGTGTTGTTCTGTCCCTCGATTGGGGGGTACCCTGTTGCCTTATATATCTGGTCGGCAGGGGGTACATGAAGAGTCCTAGTCGTAACCCTTTAGGATTTACATAGAAAGTTTATCTCTACATGCCTTGTGCTCCAAGCAGAGTCAGTCGGCTTCCTTGTTGATGAAGTACCCGGTTGGCTACCGACTTAGTCTTGTATGAAGATACCCGTAAGGCAAGTATCCCACTGATCTATTCTAACGGGGCGAACCCCAGTGCCTCTAACTCACGAATCTGTTGTCCCTCTGATGCCTTCTGTCGTCTGCGGCCGGGGTTTACAGGTATATATGAGGGTTCTACTCGTAAAGGACTCGGTTTCTAGCAAATAAGGCGGTTGCACCGATCAGTGTAGGATTGCGTCGATTGGCATAAGCCCTGTCTTCTCTGGTTTCTCTTCTGAGTCGGTTCCTCTGTCTTCCACAGCTTCCATGTGGGCCTTTTCCTTTGAGATAAAGCCTTGTACTGCACGTCGAGATCTTGAAGTTCCATAAATCTTCTAGGCAAATATCTTGAAGCGTCTTACGGAGATAAACTTCCATAAAACATGTGGAATGGGCCTCGATCACTTCTATGGGTCAAAACACCCTTGCGCCGATTGGCTCATAGGCTACACCGATTGGCGCACTGGGCTTCTTCAGTGCTTTTCGTTGCTTCTGGACTCCTGTCCTCTTCCAGCATCACTTTAATCACCAATTTTACATGTTTCTGCAATAAAGCTCCAAAATAACACATATACAAATATATAGGCAAAATCACAGGTAAATGGCCTAAATTGTTATCAATTATGCTCTAATTGGGGTTATATTCACATATAAAAGGGGCAACTAAGAAGTGCCAACAGTTCCCCCACACTTAAACCTTTGCTCGTCCCAAGTAAAGTAAAAGAAAGAAAAATTAAAGAACATACTCTCTCTATCATAAAAGATATCTCAAATAAGCAAATGTTGAGCATTGTTCTATTGTGATGTATTTCATATTGGTATTCAGCAAAATTTTTCAAATATGGGCATTAGGTTTTAAAGTTTCTCCCCAAAGTAAAGGATCATGTCCAACTCACAAATTATAACTTTTCCACCCATGAAAATCACTTAAAAGATTGTTGTGAACATAAAGAATCTATCTTCCAAATAATCCAAAGGAACAACTCATCTCTAAAATCACTCTGAAGGACCGAGAAGGCGACAAGAGGGGAGGGTGAATGGGAGCCAATCAAAATTAAGAGAATTTGGCCTATATCGCAAAAACAACCCAACCCAACCACTGAACGAATAACCAAGACTACACACACCAACTCGTGGTATACTAGTCTTAGGAGTGATCAACTACAGCAAAGAAACACAGCGGAAACAACAGGAAAAAGTAGGGACTCGAGATAGTCAAAAACCTCACAAACTGCACCTTAATGAACCACCACCAGTAGTGCTGATCAGGACCATCGGTAGTGCCAATCTCGTCCATCGGCAGTGCTGGTGCGGGTTTGTGAGACCCACCAGCAATGCCGGTCCTGGTCGTCGGCAGTGCCGATCGACACTGACAGAATAGCAGAAACTTTCAGGAATTTGGCAAATCTTCTCCAAAACATAACCAAATGAACTCCAAATGATGCGATTTTTGGACTAGTGAATCCTCATCACATCACAACCCTAATCCTAGAAAATCACCTCAATTGGCTCAAGGAATCATCAAATTTCAGATCTTTTGCAAAGAACACCAAAATGGGGAAACTTGAGAAATCCTTCAAATCGAAGGTGCTAGAGCTATTGATTTGGTCAAGGATCCATGAAGGATTGTTCTAGCTCATTATAGCAACAAGTTCCTCAAGAAATCCGCCCCAAAAACTCATCCAAAAATGAGATAAAAAATCACCATGAAAATAGCTCCAAAAATAAGAAAAAGTGAATTTCGGGATTCAAGTGAAGAGGGAAATCTTGAGCATAAAAATACTTCTCATATCATAGAAAGGTGCTTACAAGATCCATAGGTACAAGGATAGGAAGCCACCCTCTTCCTCCCACTATTTCGAAGAGAAGGAGATGTCTCTCACACACCCACTACTCTCCTCTCAAACCTGAAGTCCTCTCCTAGCACTTTGAATAGAGTCCTAACATAAGGCTAATGGAAAGAGAGGCACCTCTCCCACTAGCCACACCTCTCCTTATATGGACCTAGGGTCTATTGTCCACATGACCACTCTACCCTTGATCTGCATAACACACCCACCTACCACCGGGGGCATAACCGTCCATCTTTTTCCTCATCGCCCGAATGCCATCGAACGCTTCACATTTTTGCTTCATCTCAAAGCAAGCTCCGTGATGGTGCCACGTACGCCACCAACCACCGCCACCGGTTTTGAGGCCCAAACCGGGAAACCGCCTTGCATGCTTCTCAATGCGCGACTTCTTGATGTCGACACGTGTCACCTTGTCCTCCGATCCTGACCACCGGCAAGTCTCTCCCAGTCCCTGTCCATCGGGCCCCCTTGTTACTTGCACCGGAATCCCGTTCGCCTTGACTTGGTCACCACGCCGTCTTCATCATCACCACGGTTTTGAGGCTCAACCACAAAACCGTCCGTGCTTCTTGCCTCTCCACATGTACGGTGTGGATCACCGTTGACTTCACCCGACATCCCGATCGTCTGGCCCCAAGTCCCCTACTTGTGCCCGATCCTCTCGCCGTTGACCGCCAAGTCGACTCCAGTGACCTACGCATCCTGAGACAAGCAAACACATTTCCCATTTCCTGCAATATCACCAATATCTCCACCAACTCCGATTAGTCATAACAATGATATGCAAACCCATGCAATCCCTGGATTCCCGCATTTCAACTCAAACATCAAATCCACTCAAGTCAATTACTCATCACATATATTGCAAACCATGGCACATATCCTCATGGTTTCTCATTTCCCCCCTTGATGAGTACATTGACAACCTCAAATGCACAAAGATTAGAGAGTGAATGCGAATCGGAATAAGCACATCCAAATGGCCAAACCAAAAGAAAAGGTGAAAACAAGCCATCTAGCAAGTAGGGATCACAAAACCAAGAGTTGGCAAAGAAAGCGACTTGAGACACAAAGAATGTGAAAAGCGCAAGAAAATGCTCAAGATCAAGAAATGCTCCCCCTCAAGTTGTGGTAGGTCTCATGTAGTAAAAAAGGATCATATAAGTTTCTTACCAATATTTGTGCATGACCCTAAAGTTTTCTCCCCCTTTGACAATGAACTCATCAAAGAGGCTAAAGAACAAGCAAACATGCAATGCAAACCTAAGGAGCTTCAACAATTATGCAAACAATCATTTAACTTTGCTAACCATAACCATAGTGCCATGAAGTGTAAAGGCAATAGCTCCCAATCATGCAAAGATCAAAAATAGATAGCAAGGCATAAACACCAAGAGCTATACAAGCTAAGGAGAAAGATTGACTAGCTTAGATAGAATCAAATTTTGCTTATCATGAGAAAATCTGCCACCACATGTATAAGTACTCCCATCCAAGGCAAAACAAGCACCAAGTGAATCAAAAGGATACTAGACCGTCTCAATCTCAACTAGGGCAACAGGCATTCACAGAAAATGAGCTCTACAAATGCTCACATATGAAACAAAGACTCAGTTGATCAAGTGATTATTGTTTATCCTCATGTGTTCTCTTATCCATGCGGAGGGTCGCACGACTGGGTACGGCAAACACCACGAGGCTTCAAGTCAAAATGTTCGGATTTAGCATTATGAGTAATTCTTGATCAAAGCACTTAGCAGATTTTTCAAGGTTATGCACAAGACAAAAGAGCATGCTTTTGCGGCAAAAGGAACACATGTTCCCACAAAGTTACATCATGAGCTAAACATTTGCAAAGCCTTCCATTTTGCAAACATAAGGTGCCAAAGCCAAGACATCCTCTAGACTAGCCTCAATGCAAGTTTCAACAAAGATAAAAGCAATTATACACATGGTGAGCAAGTTTTAACAAGATTAGATTATAAGGTTCACAAGAAGCTCAATTTACCTTTCAGGTTAGCAAGTTGCTCACATGAGTCTATAACAGGCCATCTAGAAAATCTAAGCATGAGAGATTACCATCACATCCACACAGCTTAGCTCAAGGTCAATCATAGCAAAGAGAAATGTAAGAAAGCATAAGAATCAAAGCTCATCTACCAATGCATATATTACATATGAGATGCAATGCATAAAAGGTAGATACATATATACAATAGAACACCAACTCCCTCTCTAATGATGCCATAAGGATGACAAACACCAAGTGGTCCCCGAAGAAAAGCATGTCTTGAAGCAGCTAGGGGCTTAGTGAGGATATCAGCTATTTGGTTTCTGGTGTCGATGTATTTGAGCTCAACTTCCCCCTTCTCAACATTGTCTCTCAGGAAGTGGAATCGCACAATGATGTGTTTGACCTTACCATATTGGACTGGGTTTTTGGCTAAGCTTATGGCACTGGAGTTATCACACATGAGTGGAACACCCTTAAAGGTTAACCCATAGTCTCTCATGGTAGACACAATCCATAGGATTTGTGAGCAGCAGCTAGCAACAGCAACATACTCAGCCTCTGTGGTGGATTGGGCAACACTCGATTGCTTACGGGAAGACCAACAGATCAAAGAAGTACCAGAAGTGCTCTTCCTATCAATTCTACATCCAGCAAAGTCCACATCTGAATATCCAATGAGATCAAGAGATGAAGATGTAGAGTACCAAAGACCAAACTCAAGGGTGTATTTGAGATACCTGAAGATGCGCTTGACAGCCTTGCGATGAGTCACCCTTGGGGAAGCTTGAAAATGAGCACAAAGACACACCGCAAAGTGTATGTCAGGTCTTGTCATTGTTAGGTACAAGAGGGAGCCAATCATTCTCCTGTACTCCCTTTGATCCACCATTTCACAATCTTCATTAGGGTCAAGACATTGACCATGTCAAACTTCTTTAAGAGATCCTTCGTGTACTTGGCTTGATGTATAAAAGTGCCTTGCTTGCACTACTTGATTTGAAGCCTAAGAAAGAAGGTGAGCTCTCCCATCATCAACATCTGAAATTCACTTTCCATAGCTTCCTGAAATCTGGACACAAGAGCATGAGAGGAACAACTAAAGATGATATCATCCACGTAAATCTGAACCATTAAAAAGTCATTGTGATGTAGATATGGCCCGATCTTCCGAGAGGTAAGGGGATAAACTTGAATTTGGGGAACTCGGCATCGACGACCCGGCTTGAATCAGACACGATCCAACCCCGCGACCGTTACATCAAGCACAACTTGATTGTTCCTGCAAGCGAAATCGAGAACACAAGCAAGAGAGAATAAACACGCAATCTGAAATTGCAAATATGGATGAAGTGAATCACAAGAAAAGGTTCAAGCTCTGAACACAAAAGGACTAATCGCCACAGTGGTGTAGAACAAGAACAGGGCCCCTGGATTACTGTAAAAGGACTTGTCGCCATAGTTACAATAATTCGATCAAGTTTCTCTCTGGAAAACTGAACTAAACAAAACCCGAAACTAAAAGATGGCGGCTACTGAGTTTATGTAGGAAACAAAGACGTTCTAGGGTTGGGGGCGACCAGGGGGGGCGCCCACAACATGGGCTTAAGGCCCGACATGATACATGGCCAAGTTGGCCCAAAATAGGTGACACAGCACCTTGTCATGGTCACATATTATGACTCACGACCCTTCTGGAGGTAGGACCAGAACCAAAACGACTGCGTCGTCATCCCCTTTCCAACGCATCAAAGAACACTTCATTTGGACGTCGGATGTGGGAGATATCATCAAAACCGTGAAGGGGTGTCGGCTGAATCCGAGACGAACATGGCGACCGAGTTGGTAACGACTTGTAACTTGGGGAAAGCCATGATATGCGCGTATCCAGCATGGTGATGTCCTCATCACATTGCCATGCTTTAGAGTGAACAAGGTTTTATCAACACACCCCATGACATACCCACGCTCTAGCAAGAAGGTCTTAAGCCTAGCATACCATGCCCTAGGTGCTTGCTTTAGCCCGTACAAAGCCTTCTGAAGCTTGTACACACAGTTTGGGTATTTGTGGTGCTCAAAGCCAGGGGGTTGCCTCACATACACTTCTTCCTCTATGAAACCATTTAGGAAAGCACTCTTGACATCCATTTGATAAAGTCTAATGCCCTTGGAGGCAGCAAATGCAAGCAAGATCCTAATGGCTTCTATGTGAGCAATAGGAGCAAAGGTTTCACCATAATCTAAGCCCTCTACTTGGCTAAAGCCTTGAGCAACTAGCCTAGCCTTGTTTCTCACAACCTCACCATCCTCCCCATATTTGTTTTTGAACACCCATTTGGTTCCTATGACATTAACATTTTTGGGAGGCTCTACAAGGGTCCAGACTTTGTTTCTCTCAAAGTTTTCCAACTCCTCATGCATGGCATTAACCCAATGTTCATCGGATAGTGCGTGTCCAACATCTCGGGGTTCAAAGGTTGCAACAAAGAGAGAATTGGTAAAGCAAGCAAGATGTGCAGACCTTGACCTTGTTGTCCTCTCATAGAGATTACCGATCATCTGTTGAGGTGGATGTTGACGCTGAATGTGGTGAGGAGCCTCTCTCTTAGAGTGTACCTCCCCCTCAACCACAGCTGGAGCTCGCTCGACAGCCGCTGAAGTCGATGTAGAAGCTTCTGGACCCTCTGCTAGAGTAGTGGTAGCAGTAGGAATAAGCTCAGATGAGAGATGAAGTGATTCATCGTCATCATCGTTAAAGCCCTGTAGGTCCTCTTCTACAAAGATGCTCTCCTTCATCTCCTTGTTACATGCAGACTCAATCACATTCCTTGTACAAGAGTTTGATTCATCAAAGGTTACATCGCAGGATTCTACAATGGTGTTAGTCTCCAAATTCAAAACTCTATAGGAATGACCATGAAGAGAGTAACTAAGAAAGATGCCATCAGAAGATCTCGACTCAAACTTATCAAGATTGCCATGCTTGAGAATAAAGCACTTGCAGCCAAAAGCACGCAAATGAGAAACCGAGGGCTTTCTCCCAAAATGCAGCTCATAAGAAGTCACATTAAGAGTTGAGCGCAAGAAAATCTGATTGGAAACATAGCAAGCAGTGCTAATGGCCTCAGCCCAGAACCACCTCGGAGTCCTATGCTCATCGAGCATCGTCTGGGTCATCTCCACAAGGGTTATGTTCATTCTTTCGACCACTCCATTCTGCTGGGGAACATGAGGTGCTGAAAATTGATGCTTAATACCATGCTCAAGACAGAGAGCATCAGAGGAGGAGTTCTTGAACTCGGTGCCATTATCACTGCGGATTGCTCGTAATGCACCAGGGAGTTCCTTGAACAACCTCAAAGCTAAGCTCCAAAAGTGATGAATCACTTCATCCTTCCTCTCAAGAAAGTAGACCCAAGAGTAGCGAGAATAGTCATCAACAATCACAAGAACATACCACTTCCCACCCGCCGAACGAACTCGAGAAGGACCAACAGTGTCCATGTGAAGCAACTATCTAGGGCGTTCAGTCATCACCAAATGGATTGGTGGATGAGAAGCGGCAATCATTTTCCCATGAAGACAAGGAGCACAAACCAATTCCTTATCAAATTTGAGCTTAGGCAATGCTCGGATCCAACCTAGGCCACTTAAGCGACATAACAAGTCAAAGCTCATGTGACCTAGTCTCATATGCCATTTCCAGAGCTCAGAAGAAGATTGAGCAAACAAGCACTTGTGAGAGCAAGGAGAACCAGCAAAAATAGCCTGAAAAACTCTGCTAATGCAAGAAATCCCACAAACCAAGGAACCACTCGAATCAAGAATACAAGATGCATTCGACTTAAAGGGCACTTCCAAACCAACATCATGAAGCTGAGAGACAGAGAGGAGATTGTATTTGAGATACTCAACCAAACCAGTATCCTTGAGAATGAATTTTTCATTTACCTTTACCGTGCCTCTTGCCTTCACTCTCCCTCTCTTGTCATCTCCAAAGGTCACATACTCCCGCCGCTTCAAGGGAGTGAGGCTGGAAAACCACTTTGCATCTCCGGTCATGTGGCGCGAACACCCAGAGTCCATCAACCATTTGTTCTCCAAGCCTCCACCTGCTGCCTACAAAGAACAAGAAGGAAAAGTCGATGGCTCAGTGCTGGGGTTAGTCAAAAGAGATTTGGGAATCCAGCACTTAACCATATGACCGGTAGTAGTCATCACAGTTCTTTGCACATTATCATTTGAACGCATAGGACGAGAACCACGACGGAAAAAACGTGGCCTGTCAAAGCGTCTCGACTCAAACCTTGCGTTGTGAAGATAGAAATCATCAATGTGAAAGCCAAATCCACACGAATGACGCTCACCACAATGGGGAAAACATGGGGTGCCAAAGTGTTGCTAGGCAAAGCCTCTGTTTCGTGAATCAAAGCCATATGAGGAATGACCCTGTCCACTATAGGCACGAGAAAAAAGAGCGAGGCTGAAAGTCAATAAAATCATCATAAAAAGCATCCCTAGTCAACTCAGCTTGCTTCCTCTCCATCCTCTTACGCCTATAGCAGAATTCATCCAAGTGGCCCTTGCGACCACAAAACATGCAAATGTAGACACCCTTAGGATTAGGCTTGGTTTGCATTGCAGGCTTGAGTTTTGGCTTCTCTATTTGCTTTGGGTTGAAGGAGGGTTTTAGATTGGGTGGATAGTATGTGTTAGTGGGTTTGATGGTGTTTTCCTCATCCTTGTAGCTGGAGCTAGGAACAAACTTACCCACATTTTCACTCTCCTTGTCACACCTCTCAAATCCCAAGCCCAAGTGATAGGTTGACCTAGAAGCACTCTCCTTCACTGTTGCCAAATCACTCTCAATCTTTTCCTCACTCACTAGGGTTCTCTGGAGCCTAGAAACAAGATTGTCATTTTCCTAAACTAGGACTTTGTTTTCCTCCCTAGTAATTACTAGCATGTCCTTGAGGGTGACACACACTTCACACGGATGTGGGAGAACTTTCGAGCGAGTCTCATGAAGCAACTTGGACTCAAGCTCTTTGACTTTGAGGGACAGAGATTCCAACTCCTCTGTGAGCTTGGGGCACTTCTGACATGCACCCAAAAGAGTTGGTCTAGCTTTGAATTCATCTAGCTCCTTGAGGGCACTCTCAAGCTGACTGGCAACTTGAGCATGCATACTCTCCCTCTGACTCATATCATTCATCAGAACTTGACAAGACTCACACTCTACAACCAAGTCATCTTTAGAAAGCTTAGACCTAACCAAAGCAATTTCAAAATCAGCACTCTCCAACTTAGACTTAAGCTCTTTACTCTCACGAACAGCACTGCGAAGCTTATCATCTTGCAAGAGTAGAACATCGCATAAATGATCTAGTTCAGAAGAGAGCTCATCAAGAGTGGGAGGTACCTCGCTTGTGTCGGAGTCGGATCTAGAGTTGGTGTCATGGTCGTTCTTTGCCATGAAGCAAAGCCCAGTGAAGTCATCCTTTCTCTTGACTCGTGGCTTGTCAACCTCCTCCTCTGAGCTTGTGAGGCCTTCGCTTGATGTGAGGTCGACATCGCTCAAGGCAGCAATGCAGGTGTGTGCAATGGCCTTGTCGAACTTCTTGGAGTTCTTGCCCTTCTTGTAGAAGCGGTTCTTCTTCTGCTTGAAGTCTTCAGTGTTGTTGTCATGGTACCCAACCTTCTTCTTCTTCTTGGGACAGTCAGCAATGAAGTGTCTCGTGTCACCACACTCGAAGCAGGTTCTTGAACCATCTCCTCTTCTCTCCTTTCGGATGTTGTAGAACTTCCTGAACTTCCTTGTGAGCAAGGACAACTCCTCATCTGGAATGCACTCCATCTGTTCATCGAAAGCTGCAATAATAGAAGACAAAGCAAACTCCAAAGAAGACTTGTCAAGTGAGGGGTTAGTCCCATAAGAAGCACAACTGTGATCACCGTTCTGAGAACTAGAAACCAAAGCCATGCTAGAAGCAGGAATAGCAAGATTAGGATGAGATTTCCTAGACAGTTCATGAGATTTCAGCTTGCTATACAGTTGCTGACAGTTCAAGGTATTGAATTCAGTAGTTTCTTCTAGAGTAGCAATTTTAACCCCCCAAACATTTTCATCAAGTGAGTATAGTAGTTGCTTAGCTCTATCATTGTCATTGTACACAAGGTTACCACAAGCCCGCAAGTTGTACACAATTGCCTCAAACCTACGAAAGGTGTAATCTAGTGACTCGCCAGGTTTTTGTGCAAAGGTTTGGTACTATCTATTGTAAGAATCCTTATGCATAGACTTGACTTGGTTGGTGCCCTCATGGTAAGTACAGAGCTTAACCCACATAGCATGAGCAGTGTCAAGGTGTGCAACCCTATCATATTCACTCCTACCAAGTGCAGAGAGCAGAATATTGACAGCTTTGGAGTTGTTCTCATACCTGACTAACTCACCTGCAGATGCAGTGTTCAGGTCCTGTGGTACAACATACTCCTACTCAACAATCTTCCAAATTGCACGTCCTTCACTCAGCAGATATGCCTTGGTCCGTGACATCCAGTAGGAGAAGTCCTCTCCATCAAACATCCACAGCTTAACAGCACGCTTCTCCATGTCACCTTTGGATCACAAAGCCAGTGAAGGTCAACTAGTGATCAAACCGACTCTGATACCAATTGAAGGACCGAGAAGGCAACCAGAGGAGGGGGGTGAATGGGAGCCAATCAAAATTCTCCTAGAGAACTTGGCCTATATCCCAAAACAACCCAACCCAACCTCTCAACCAATCGCCAAGACTACACACACCAACTCGTGGTGTACTAGTCTTAGGAGTGATCAACTACAACAAAGAAACACAGCGGAAACAACAGGAAACAGTAGGGACTCGAGATAGTAAAAAACCTCACAAACTGCACCTTACTGAACCACCACCGGCAGTGCCAATCAGGACCATCGGTCGTGCCGATCTAGCCCATCGACAGTGCCAGTGTGGGGTTCTGAGACCCACCGGCAGTGCCGGTCCTGGTCGTCGGCAGTGCCGATCGACCCTGACAGAACAGCAGAAACTTTCAAGAATTTGGGAAATCTTCTCCAAAACCTAACCAAATAAACTCCAAATGATGCGATTTTTGGACTCGTGAATCCTCATCACATCACAACCCTAATCCTAGAAAATCATCTCAATTGGCACAAGGAATCATCACGAATTTCAGATCTTGTGCCAAGAACACCAAAAAGAGGAAACTTGAGAAATCCTTCAAATTGAAGGTGCTAGAGCTATTGATTTGGTCAAGGATCCCTGAAGGATTGTTCTAGCTCATCATAGCAAGAAGTTCCTCAAGAAATCCGCCGCAAAAACTCATCCAAAAATGAGATCGAAAATCACAATGAAAATAGCTTCAAAAATAAGAAAAAGGGAATTTCCAGATTCAAGTGAAGAGGGAAATATTGAGCACGAAAATACTTCTCATATCATAGAAAGGTGCTTACAAGATCCATAGGTAAAAGGCTAGGAAGCCACCCTCTTCCTCCCACTATTTGGAAGAGCAAGAGATGTCTCTCACACAACCCACTACTCTCCTCTCAAACATGAAGTCCTCTCCTAGCACTTTGAATAGAGTCCTAACACAAGGCTAATGGAAAGAGAGGCACCTCTCCCACTACCCACACCTCTCCTTATATAGGCCTAGGGTCTATTGTACACATGACCACTCTACCCTTGACCTACATAACACACCCACCTACCTCCAGGGGCATAACCGTTCATCTTTTTCCTCATCGCCCAAATGCCATCGGACGCTTCACATCTTTGCTTCATCTCGAAGCATGCTCCATGATGGTGCCACGTGCACCACCAACTACCGCCACCAGTTTTGAGGCCCAAACCAGGAAACCGCCTTGCACGCTTCTCAATGCGCGACTTCTCGATGTTGGCGTGTGTCACCTTGTCCCGCGATCCTGACCACCAGCAAGTCTCTCGTAGTCCCTGTCCATCGGGCCCCCTTGTCACTTGCACCAGCATCCCGTTCACCTTGACTTGGTCACCACGCCATCTTCATCATCACCACGGTTTTGAGGCTCAACCGCGAAACCGTCCATGCTTCTTGCCTCTCCACGTGTACGGTGTGGATCACCTTTGACTTCACCCGACATCCCGATCGTCTGGCCCCTAGTCCCCTACTTGTGCCCGATCCTCTCGCCGTTGACCGCCAAATCGACTCCAGTGACCTACACATCATGAGACAAGCAAACACATTTCCCATCTCCTACAATATTACCAATATCTCCACCAACTCTGGTTAGTCATAACAATGATATGCAAACCCATGCAATCCCCGGATTCCCACATTTCAACTCAAACACCAAATCCGCTCAATTCAATTACTCATCACATATATTGCAAACCATGACACATATCCTCATGGTTTCTCACACTCAACCTATATCTACATCATAATGATCAAATAATATTTATGTAAAGCTTATATGAGTAGCTTGGTCAGGAATTTCAAGGATTTCAAACATAAATCAACAATATATTGCAAAGCTAGGAGATTATTCTTTACTGGAATTACAGAAATTTAACAAGACGACCATTTCAGAAAGAAAAATTTAGGAGAGGACTCAAACTCTGGATATATGGACATCTGCATAGCAAGGATTTGATCATGGAAAAAAAAGGAACTCCCATTGTCAGATTGTACATGGTTGGAATGATTCATGGCTATATTGGAATGAATTTTGAGAATAAGCATATCATATACCATCCCCCCACACTTAAAATTTTGCTAGTCCCTTAGCAAACAGCAGAGCTTATTCTCTTTTTTTTTTGCTGCACCGATCGACTCCGAATGCGCCGATTGGCTCTTAACCTGAACTCACCAGCATTTGTTAGTATTTGATTCTCCTGGCTTAAATTAAAGCCAGAAATATAGGATGTGGTCACTCAGTGGAATTTAATTTTTGCATGAGTAATTCAAGGCTACGAAAAGATACACAAAGATTTGGACATCTTAGTAAAGTCCATACCAACAAGAATTAAATCCTAACCGAATCAACCATCAGTTTAATGTTTATCTACATATTGGCTCATGAGTATTGCTCAAAATATGGCATTGATAGGTAAGGATCTCGGAAACAATAAATTCCATAGTTCACAACATGAAAATTCATTTATAAAAGATTGGTACTAAGTTATCATCACGAATTGGACAATGCAAATGAAGCTCATGGGTACTCAAAATTGCTCCACATAAGACATATTTGCTGAATAATTGTTAAGTGTAAGTTCAAATTTTATTCAATGCTCAACATTATTTGGTCTTCATCGACATTTTTCAAGAAAGAATATGTAACTCAATTCTCTTGAAAGAGCATAACCGCCACCATTATATGAAGACTGAAACTCAAATACATGGTGATAATTTTTGCACACACTTGCATGAAAATAAAACTACTACTAACACACTTGCATAAAAGTAAGCACACTATTAACTACTACTAACACACTTGCATGAAAGTAAGCACACTATTAACTACTACTAACACACTTGCATGAAAATAAACACACCCGATACATGGTTTCCCAACCCACTCACACACACATAAGCAAATAAAGAAAAGGTTGCAAAAGATAAAAGAAAACACAAACCGGAAAACTGATACATGTGCCAACTCCTAGGCACTTTAATCAAGTGGAGGTGGAGAGGGTGGCTGATCAAAGCCATAGCACCGCGCCCTGAATCGATCGAACTCCTCCACCATTGCTTCGTGGTTGCTCCTCCATTAGGACGAGGCATTCTCAATGTGCTCAATGTAGTGCATGTTGTTGTCCAGGTACCCCTGCATGGGCATGAAGAAATCTGCACCAGGCACAGCAGGCACCATAGGTATGCGCCCTTGGTACCCGTAGTCGATACTCGCGCTGAAATAGGGAGCGCTGAACGGCGTGTCGCCTGCGCCGACCAGCGCAGAGGGCTATGAACCACCCGCCACGTCGCTCCATCCTAGCTGGTAGTGCGGTGGCTCTTGGTGTGACCCCCAGGAGTCCCAACCACCGCCGACTGATGCAGATGTTGCCGGTGGTCTAACCCGCCCAAGGCAGTCCTTAGTAATTTGGCCCCCCTCTAGGAGACCTTCCTCAAGCCATTTTCCTCCCTCCAGCTTGTGAGGGAGAAAAACTCCTTGCTCCGCACACGGGAGCCTAATGTTGGTGCCACCGACATGGAAATCGGCACGAACACTCCCCATGACAATATTGCCACGAGTCATGTTCTCGCTGATCTCGTTGCGCACTCCAACTTCTTGTCGTGTCCTCCCTGTTTGTTGTCGTCGTAGACGAGGGCTGCTAGGCACTAAAGATAGGCCCCGAAGGCCAACTTCTTGCTCTTCTTGCCCCTCTTCTCAAACCAACCCGCACCACTGTTGGGGGAAAGCCCACCCCTTAGTCTCCCCAAGGCTAAAAGACAGCCCAGCAACAAGAAACAAGGTCCAGCTGTGCTAACAGCCCAGAAGACCTTTGGCCCGGGAGGTGTCCGAAGGCCGGTACGGCTGAAGGCCGTACGACATGGCAGGTCCTAGGCACGAGCATTAGGGAATGCCAGCTGGGGCATGTACCGGATGCAGATTGAAGTACTAGAATACCCTTAGGTCAAGTAGTAAGATATGTAATGTAGGGTTCGAGGCAAATCTATAAACACACTCGAAGAGTAGGTGAGCATGGATCTATAAATGCTCACCTGCTCCTCTGAGCGGGGGGAGACCAGAGGGCCACCCGAACCTTCTTATACGGACTTGATCGTATAATACAAGCTCGTTGTCCGGAGGGCGCAACTCCAGTCCCTCCGGCATTGTGCTATTGTTCAACCTTGTTCACACACCCCAAAAGCTTGACCGAAGGGCCTTCGGCCCAATAGGCCCGTGCAGCTAGCCCTCGGCTCACCCATCTCGTATCTGTTCTGGACTTGTAACCAAAACAGATGGCGCCGTTCATGGGGACTTGAACATCAAAGCGTGTAGGTATGGCAGGAGGCAAGAGGCCACCCGCTTCGGTTCTATCGCAGCCAGCAACAACCCGAAGCAGGGCGGCAGTGGAAGTCGCTTGTCTGGAAACATCGGCGGCAGCCGGGGCACGCCCGTTTTGGCAAGAGGTCGAGGGGCTTGTCGAAGAGGCATCTGATGAGGTCAACGAAGGTGGGCAAGAAGCTGTGGCTGAGGGAGAGATTGGAGAAGGGCAACTCACTCAAAAGGAAGCAGAGTATGCGAGTCGGATGGCAGAGGAGTGTATCAGAGAGCAGCAAGAAGACACACTACAGAGGAGGAGAATGTGAGGCTGATGGAACAGGAAGTCGAGAGGCAGAGAAGGGTAGCTGAAGAATAGACACTGTGGACACAGGCTCTACAAAACCTAGCGTAGCAAGAGGCTGGCTACAACTAGAGAATTGAAGCGGCCAAGAGGTAGCAGGAGCAGCTGAGTAGACAGTTGGAGATCCTTCGGAAAGGTGGAATCCCCGAAGAGCGAGCTCTAGTGTATGAGGAATTTCACGAAGATGGGGCAAGGGCACATTGAACTGGAAGCCTTCACCTGTTGTAGCCATCGGATCGTAACTCTCCTCTGGCAGCCGAATTACAGGTGGTGCAGTGGCCTGCGAGGTTGGCTTCGGTCAAGCTTCTAACATTTTCAGGGACTTCTGATGCTAAGGAGTTTTTTATGAGGTATGAAACGGCTCTGGAGTCAGCCGGAGGGAATGAAGCAGTAAAGGCCAAGGCTTTTCCACTAGCATTGGAAGGAATAGCATGCACCTGGTATGCCAAGCTAGCGCCAGGGAGCATTCGGTCGTGGGCACAACTTAAGGAGGGAGTCTCAGTGCATTTCAGGGGAAATCATGCTAGGCCAGTGGGAGTCCGGGACTTGGCTGCGTGTGTGCAGAGAGAAGGCGAAGCACTAGCCAACTATACCCGGAGGTTCATACATTTGAAGTGCCAAGTATCTGACATTCATGAGGCCGTGGTGATCGATTCTATCGCAAATGGGAGCGGCCAGGAGTGCTGTTCGGGTGAAGCAATCTCAGACCCTAGATCAACTGTTGAGCATCTTGGAAGGGTAGGTACGGGTGGAAGAGGATGAAGAGGAAGAGCATCGAAAGGCGCACACGGGAGTTATGATGGGACAAGGGCAGGGTTTGAACACAGAAGGCCGGCGTCCGAATTAGGGTGGAGCGGGCCACGGCTTTACTCGGCGCGAGGTTTTCAATGTCCAGCTTGGACGGACCTCGGCATCAGCACCCAGATGTCCTCAGCCGCCTCCACCACGTCCGGGACCAAGACAGCCTCAGCCGGGTCAACTGGACCAAGACAGCCTCGGCCGGGTCAACTCTTCTACTGTGCGTTTCATGGCCCGGGGTGCTCCCACAGCTCCAATTATTGTCCTGATATCAAAGCACTATCCGAGGCAAGAGTGTGGCGAGAGGCTATGAAAACTAGGATGGTGCTGCACACTCAATACACACATGCCGCTGCCTTCTACCCCCCTCCCCCGTATTTTCACCAACCGTCATTTTTGCAATACCACCATCCCGCCCCACCACAAAAAATAGTTGCACTGCCATCCCCTCCGGCTCAGCTCGCGCTTCCATCCCCTTCGGCAGAGCAGTTACCACGTTCACCGCAGCTGAAGCCGGACGACCATCCGGAAAGGGCGCAATCTAAATAGCACATTCAGAATCCAAGGGCGTCTCGTGGCACGATCTTTACTATAACCGGAGGATCGGGTCATGAATTCCCCTCTAGGAGGCAGCGCCGAGAGCACCTTCGGCAGGTAAATCACGTGGCTGCATACCCTCCGGTTGGGGTTACTCGTTGGATGGACGTGCCGATTTCATTTTCAGCGGCTGATTTGAGGCAGATGATATTTCCGCATGATGATGCCTTTGTGATGGCTGTCAAAATAAATGGCTTTGATGGACAGAAAGTCTTGATTGATGGAGGGAGTTTGGCCGATGTTATTCTCTGGAGTACTATTGAGAAGATGGGCTACAACAGGTCTGACCTATAGGCTTCTTCAGTTCTGCTGCAAGGGTTCGGAGGAGAGCCTGTTCATGCAATGGGCAGTATCTTGCTCAAAGTGTTGTTCTCTGGACTAGGGGGGCACCGAACGGAGGATATTCAGTTTGATGTGGTAGAGATGAACTATCCTTATAATGCCCTATTAGGCCGGAGGGTTATCAATAGATTTCTGGCTGTACTTCATCATGGTTACCTATGCATGAAAATGTCCGGACCAGAGGGTGTCGTCATAGTGTATGGGGATCAAGCTGAGGCCCAGAGGCTGGAGTTCGGGTCATCACTGGGACAACATCATATCCTTGTTGTAGCTGAAGATTGCCAGACCAAAAATCTTGCGGTGGAACCACCGGCAGCACCCAAATGGGTACCGAAGGTCACACTGGTCGAAGGCACCAAAGAAGTTGTGCTATGTGCCGATCAGCCGGATGAAACAGTGCTGATTGGTAGCGAATTATCACAAGATGTAGAGGTGCAGTTTATGGAATTCTTGAGAAACAATACAGATGTCTTTGCATGGTCACTGAAAGACCTCCTCGGTATTGACAGATCAGTTGTTGAGCATCAATTGGATGTTGATCCGAAGGTGCGTCCGGTCAAGCAGCAAATCAGAGTTTGGACAGAGGAAAAGGCCAGCATCTTGAGAGCCGAAGTGCAAAAATTGCTGGATTCAAACATCATTCGGCCTATTGCCAGAACCACCTGGCTTGCAAATTATGTGTTAGTTAAAAAACCAAATGGCTAGTGGTGCATGTGTATTGATTTTACAACTTTGAACAAGCATTGCCTGAAGGATGATTTCCCGCTGGCACATATAGACCAGTTGGTGGACGAAATGGTAGGTTGTGTGCTGATGAGTTTTCTAGATGGTTACTCGGGATTTCATCAGGTCTGGTTGGCTACAGAAGATCAGCCTTTGACAACTTTTTAGATACCTGGGGGGACTTATTGCTACAACCGAATGCCCATCGGGTTGAAGAATGCCGGGGTGACCTTTTCTCGCTTTGTTAGAGCTACATTGGGTGCAGAGATGGGCCGCAATGCGGCAGCTTATATTGATGATATTGTTGTCAAAAGTGTCGAAGAGGGGGACCATGTGACAGACTTGGCAGAAACATTCGCAAACCTACGGAGGGAAGGGATGCGATTGAACCTGGCGAAGTGCATGTTCGTGGTGCGTTCGGGAAAACTACTGGGGTCCCTGGTATCGAAGGAAGGAATTAACCCGAACCCAGTGAAAATCAAGGCAATCATGGATATGCAGCCTCCGGCCTCTATTCGGGAGTTGCAGAAATTCACTGGCCATGTTGTAGCATTAAGCAGGTTTATCTCTAGATTGGCGGAAAAGAGTTTACCCTTCTTCGAGGCACTTCGTGGTCCTCGGGCATTCACATGGGGTGAGAAGCAACAGTTAGCATTCGAGGCGCTTCAAAAGTATCTTGTTGAACTTACCACTCTCAAGCCACCCCCACCGAAGGGGCGTCGAGGGGCAGTGATGCTTTTCAGTAGTTGTCGGTGTACTATGTGTCGGAAATATTGACGGCATCTCGATGTAACTACACTGTGGTAGACAAAATGCTGTATGCTGTGGTATTGGCCTCATGTAAGTTACGACAGTATTTTGATGATCACCCTGTCACTATACCTACTAGATTTCCGTTGCGAGATGTCCTGACAAATAATAAGGCTTCTAGTGCTGTGTTGAAATGGGCGACTGAGTTGGCCCAGTATAACATCACCTTTGTCGCTCGCAAGGCCATCAAATCCGGAGTGTTAGCGGAGTTTGTGGCTGAATGGACTCCTCATGGCGAAGCCGAAGAGTTAGCTCAGGATGTTTCGGATGACCCAGTTTGGACAGTTCACACCGATGGTGCTTGGGGGGCCTCCAGAGCAGGGTGTGCTGCAGTTATTACATCACCTAGAGGGCAAACCATGCGATTCTCTGCCACGTTGGCCTTTTAAACAACAAACAATGCTACGGAAACGAAGGCATATTGTTGGGCCCTCGACAGGCTCGAGCCCTTGGGGCTAGAAGGATGGTTATTTACTATGACTCTCAGTTGGCGTCAGCTCAGTTAGCAAAAGGATATCAAGCTAGGGATTCAGAGATGGCTTGGTATATCAGAAAGGTGAGGGAGATGGACAAATACTTCTTGGGGTTTGGAGTTCGCAATATTCACCGTACTGAAAACGGAGAAGGAGATGCGTTGGCTAAGGTCGCGGCCGCACAGCGTCCAATCGCTGGTGTTGTGCTTCATGAGGTTATGAGTGAATCAGCAACAGCGCCAGAGGCGAAAGGCCGAAGGGTGCTGGCCATCACGGCCGAGGATTGGAGGGCTCCCATTTGGGCATGTCTTGAAGGGCGTTATGTCTCGGATGACAAAGAGGAGCAGTAAAGGATACTACATCACTGTCGGGGGTACACTATTGTTGATGATGTCTTATACAAGGGGGGTGTCTGTGCTCCTCTGCTTCGCTGTCTCAGCCGGCCGGAGGGGCAGAACTTGTTACGAGAAATCCATGAGGGGTTATGTTCATCACACCTGGCTCCGAGGGCACTGGTTGCCAAAGTGTTTCGCCAAGGGTTCTACTGACCTACTACAGTTTGTGACGCCGAAGACCTGGTAAGGATTTGTCCTTGCTGCCATTGGATGGGCAATCAATCTCACCTACCTACCACAGCCCGGCAGCCAATCCCTCCAATTTTGCCGCTCGCTCGATGGGGGATAGACATTGTAGGGCCGCTGCCTATGGCTTCGGGGGGGCTATAGATTTGCCGTGGTGGCCATAGAATATTTCTCTAAGTGGGTGGAAGCCGAATCGCTGGTTCAGATAACAGCTGGAAATGTTAGAAATTTTTTCTGGAAAAATGTGGTCTGCTGCTTTGGGGTCCCGCTAGAGTTAACTGTGGACAATGGTAAACAGTTCGAGGGGCTTGAGTTCAAGGAAAATTGCCTTATTCTGGGAGTCAAGAAATGTGAAGTCTCTGTCATTAACCCGAGGGCCAGTGGGGTTGTGGAACGAATGAATGGTACGCTATTCTCCGGGATTTCTCGTTCACTGATTGGCCTGCCGAAGGGCAAATAGGTTGACATGTTGCCGAACGTTCTTTGGTCTATCAGGACAACTGCTCCGAGGTCCACAGGTTTTTCACCTTTTTGGTTGTTGTACGGTGCTTAGACAGTCACGCCAGAGGATATACACATCGGGTCATTGCGCTCACTCAGGCCTCATGTCAATGAAGATAATGTGGCAAAAGATATGCTAGAGGAAGTGCACATGTGAGCAGTGGCTAATTTGCACAAGTACATCGCGTCCTTTGAGAAAACATACAATCGCAAGGTTCACCCTTGGGAGTTCATGCCTGGTGACTTAGTCCTTCGGCGCAACCCTAACCCAATCAGCATCGGCATACTACGAAGCAAGTGGCTGGGTCCCTTCATCATAGATCGCTCAAATAGGTCGTGGGCCTATCATCTGCTAGAGTTGGGTGGCTCCTCAATGTAGCATACTTACAATGCTGACGCTTTGAAGCGTTTCTATGTGTAAGGTGCAATCGGCCGTTCCGACAGTCACCATACCTGTTTTGGTGTAGCAAAAGCCGGAGTCGAGCGTATATGCTCGTGGTGCTGTGCTTAGCTTGGTTAGTGTGTCCCGGGCTGTGCCCCAAGGAGCCATTCGGGCTGTGTCTTCAAAAGTTGTTCCGGGCTGTGTCCGAGGAGCCATCCGGGCTGCGTCTTAAGAAGTTGTTCTGGGCTGTGTCCCGAGGACCATTCGGGCTGCGTCTTTAGAAGTTGTTCTGGGTTGTGTCCCGAGGAGCCATTAGGGCTGCGTCTTCAGAAGTTGTTCCGGGCTGCGTCCCTGTGGAGTCCATCGGGCTGCGTCCCGCTCACTCTTATTCATTAGGGACTAGCTTCTGTCAGGATAGCTTGCTACCTTCGGAGTACCGATGCGGAAAGTGGGCAATGTTTAACTGCCAAGGGGCTGCGACCCCTGTCTTGTGGCCTAATGTTTTTTGTACTGTGTTGTCCGTAGCCGCCATTCAGGGGCACGCCCTTCGTTTGGTGTACACCAAGTAAGTTGAGTAAGGCAAGAATGTAAAAGCCTCGGGCATATGGTAAGGTATGGTGATGTTTCTTAAGGTAATTTTTGTCCTTATAGTGGCAACTACGGCCTAATGGTCCCCGAGAGGACGCAACATGTGTCATATGGGCAAATACGGCCCTCAATCGAACAACTACGGTTTAATGCTGGACAACTATGGTCCGATGCTCCGGAAGGGTAAGCCCGGAAAGCCGGGTGCAATACGGGCCTGATGAAGAACAACTACGGTTCGAAGCTTTCCAAGGTCTGACAAGGCGCTTGGCATGTAGAATAGCATCTAGTATATAATTTGCCATTTCAACACACTTGGGCGTAATTTAAAATATCAATAAGTTT
The DNA here is from genome assembly GCA_032690845.1 of Eleusine coracana subsp. coracana. Lineage (NCBI taxonomy): Eukaryota > Viridiplantae > Streptophyta > Magnoliopsida > Poales > Poaceae > Eleusine > Eleusine coracana. The sequence continues at coordinate 20,307,672 of CM064418.1, read as the reverse complement.
ATCATTTCTGAGTGCCACACGAGCCCGAGGGCAGAGATATACAGAATTTGCCTGAAGGCGTAGGGTTTACAAAAGCCCGAAGGCATTGAACATACAGCGGCCCGAGGGCCCAATACGCTAAGGAGCCAGGGGTCCTTGTACTAAGCGAATTTGTCTAGGGCAGCCGTTTCAGTTCGTCGAGCATATCTGATAGCTCGCAATATTGTTCGGCCAAATCATCGAGTGCAACCCTCAATAGTTGTATGCGGCGATTGCCTAGTGCTATGCTTTGCTGACGCTGTTCCAAGTCAGCAATAATTTGCAAACAGCCAAAGGGCGTCTGCGCGGCTTGCCGGAGGGCTTCCAGGTCCATGCTCGACAAGCTGCTAGACGAGGCATCACCCTGAGAAGGGCTTGGGCTGTTGCTTGAAATTTCAATTGGCTCTGCCTTCGGCGCTGATAATAGGATAAGGGGTTCGTCCCCAGTACCACCGCTCACCCTCCGGGCATTGCGAGTTACGCGCCATCGGAGTAGCTCTTCTGGGGACACGTGCTAGCACACCGCTTTGATGCGTTTGTTGTCCTCATCAATGGAGGACAGGAATTCTGCAAAACCCCCTTCTGGGTGTTCGCACTTCCAACGCCTCCACTGCACACCACGAATCAAGTAGTCGCCAGGGGCTTCCCTGACCCCTGGCACTTTGATGGATGCGGGAGCTATGTCCAATATCGTGGTGCCTGGCGGAATGGAGGTTGCACCCTCGAAAGGCGTGTTCTAGAGAAAGGTAGCAAGGAAAGTCTTAGGGAAAATAAAGTGGACAATTTAGGTAGATAATAAACGGGGTTTCATTCGAAATAGACACCTAAGTTACAAGGTGAAAGCCGTTGGAGCGCTAGATGCTTATGACCGCTGTACAAAATCCTATCCTTCGGAGCACTAGCTGGTGTAGGGGGGTGTGGTGTCCTTAGATAGGGGCAAACTCACACCTGAGTCTCCGGAGCGGCTCTCGAGGGACCTCGGGGTCGTGGTGCTGTTCAGCGCCGGAGCCCAGGACAGCAGTAGAGCCGGCATCCTAGCCCGAAGTACCAGGGGCTCTAGTGGTAGTGCCGCCCGCACCACGAGTTGTTAGGCTAGGTTCTCTCGATCCACCGGAAATAGGAGTGTTACCGGTGGTGGGGGCAGATGCAGCCAAGAGAGCAGCTGCCTCGCGAGCAAGGTCTGCGGCAAGATCATTGCCAAAGTGCTGCCAAAATTCCTGCCTGAAGACATTGCCGATCGGACTCAGATTCCTGCAGCTGACTGTATTTAGCATGGTCCCCTCAGCAACAAGATAGCAGTTGGCGTGCAGCTTCACAAATCTCCGAGCGCCGGGGAGTAGCCAGTGATTCCAGTGTAGCGTAGGCCGTCGTCCAGCCTATCTGAGCGCAGATAGTGCCGTACGACCGAAGGCTGTCTTTGGCGCGGTCGAGGCCTTTTCACAGCCAGCTGATTGTTGAAGCTTGAGATCGGCAGTAAAATGTATAGGGCTACGTCGAGACTAAGAACTACGATGGTAACACAAGACATCGAGTTATACAGGTTCGGGCCCTCTTGATGAGAGTAAAAACCCTTCGTCCTGTGTTCTGTGTATTGTATTGATGTTATGAGACTTGTCAACTTGTCCCACGACGAGGGGTACCCTGCCGCCTTATATATCCGATCGACAGGGGGGTACATGAAGAGTCCTAATCGTAACCCCTTAGGGTTTACATAGAAAGTCTATATCTACATGCCTTGCACTCCAAGTTGAGTCGGTTGGCTTCCTTGCTAATGAAGTACCCGGTCGGCTATCGACTTAGTCTTGTATGAGGATACCCGTAAGGCAAGTATCCCACAGCAGCCCCTGAGTGCTTCCTGGTTTTGAGCTTCAACTCTCCAAACGATCTTCAATGTAGATCATAAATTAGGAAGACCTCTTTATCGAAGTTCCTGATAGATCTGGTGCACCGGCTAGGTGCACCTGATCAGGTGTAGCCCTCGACTCTTGTATAATTTGGTGACTTAACAAATAATGCAAGAGTCTAATTATATTAGCTCTTATTATTTTGTATATATTTTACGCAAACCATCAAGCTTGAGTCTAATAGACATCTGGTCATCAAACCAGTAAGTTAACTTGCAAAGCTTCAACCTTGCCGACCGATTATTAAATAGGCCGAGTGACATTCACCATGTCCGAGTCATTGGTCGGTCTGAATTTTATGATTTCAATCATATTCAATTCATTTGGACCAATATGACATCAATTATTTTATGGTACTAAGCTAAATGACATCAGTCATAATACAACCTTTCCCTAATAAGTAGTCACTCTAATTATCCATAAGTCAAATTTTGACAATTTGGTTATTGACTTCAATCAATACCATAACCTTTGAACTTATATCCATATGACCATCAAGTCCTTTACTACATGATCATCAGATCATATAGATATGGCTAAATAATTTTCAAATGCTTCTCATTAAAGAAGCCCCCGAGCATTATTTCTCAACGATTTAGACCCTAATCACACTTAAGGTCCTTAACCAATATTTCCTTAAGCAAACATTTGCCATCACTGTACGGCCTACCCCGGCCCTTGGGACCCTTAGGTCAAAAAGTGGGAGTATAAGAGGCATCATCGAGTTGACTCTCAGTCCACGCCGCATTTGCGCACAAACCTTTCGTCTTCCTCGCGCCTCCTCAGCTTTTTAGCTAGGGTTAGCACCACCACTTTTGGCCGCCGCAGATCTTGCCGCGCTTAGCCCCCAAGCCTTTTCTAGGGTTCAGCATTCGATCCACCACACCCGAAACAATCATCACCATGGGTCGCAAGAAGGTTTCCACCTTGATCCGTGCCACTCCCACTACCGCTGCAGCGTCTTCCTCATCCGAGATCGACATCCGAGAGGAGCTTTGGGAGTTCTCGAAGAGCAACCTCTCCCAGGCCGATATGAATCAGATGGTGATCGACGGTGTCCTTCCAGAGAAAGTACGGATCAACTGGAAGGTATCCCGTGAATCTTGCCCCATCCCTATTCATAAACAAATAGTTGTATGCCGCTCATTCTTTGAGCACGGCTTTGGAGTCCCCTGCTGCAGCTTCTTGCGCGAGCTCCTTTTCTTTTATGGGATTGAGCTTGTCAACCTCAATCCTAATTCCATCCTTCGCATCACCATCTTCGTGCACATGTGCGAAGCATTTCTAGGAATCCTCCCCTGTTTCAATTTATTCCGCCATCTGTTTGTCCTCCGTCCGCTACCGACCAAGGACAATCAAGTAGCTATAGGTGACGTTGGCTTCCAGTTGTGCAAGAAGAAGGCTTACGTCAACATGCCATTGAAGACCGGGAACAAGAACTGGAAGGATGAGTGGTTTTACTGTGGCAACCCTTCCCCTGTTCTTGCCGATTTCACCAGTGCCAAGGCAATTCCTCTGGCACAATGGACAGAGAAGACCGATCCGACCAATCCTCAGGTGGTCACTCTGCTGAAGAAGATAGCCGACTTGAAGGCTGAAGGCATTGATGGAATTACCATCGCCAAGAGCTTTATAGTTCATAGAGTGCAGCCCCTGAAGCTACAGAGTCACCCGATGTGGAACTACGTCAATAATGATGAAACCAGGGAGGTGCCTGACCCGCCGAATGGTGAACCCCATAAGAAACGCCTGTCAAAAATATTTGAAAGAGATATCCTTCAGGATGACTCGCTGATCAACAAGGCGTGTAACAAGGGCACTATGCGGGCCCAAGTAAGCCTCAGTCTGCTTTGAGCAAATCTTTATGTTCTTATCTTGATGCCCTGCTTGATACTTTGATTCCTATGCTAGTTTTGGATACTTATATTTCTCATCCTCCGCTCCCTCCGACCGATTCCGAGGGATCGGACTATGTTGAGAAGACGCAGTAGACTGGTACCGGAGGCTCGAGCTCTTTTGCAGGCGCTCGTCCTGACCCGGTCTCCACCCTGCCTCCCCCCGGTCGGCGAGTAAAGCAGACCGTTGGGTGCCGACGGCAATATATAGGAGATCAGGATGATGACGAAGAGTTGCCGTCTGCTGACGCTGGTCATCACACACGCACTCCCTTCGACCGACCTTCAAGCCAGTTGGAGCCCCCGAGCCAAACTCAGAGTGATGCAGGGAAGGTCGATCAGACCGACAAGGCAGAAAAATCTGCCTACAAGAGGAAGGAGACTGATTTTCAGTCGACTTTTTCAAAGAAGAGGTTGTGCTAAATCAAGCTCAAGAAGGCTCCTGGGTTAATTCTTTAACCTTATGCTCCTTGTCTCTCATTGCCATCCGTGACACATCTTAATCTCTTCGATATTCATTTTGACAGTAGTCAGACGAGTGATTCTCAGAGTGCCCAAGAGTCCAGAGACACTCGATCTGGACCTCCTCCTGGCCTGACTGACATGCCCATGTCGGTTCGCAAGTCATCAAACACACCGACCGAAGTGGATAAGCCAGTCGACAAGACAATTCCTACTCCTATTCTGGCGTCTGTACCCCAACCTGCTCCTGCTGTCGTCCCTTCGCATCTTGATAAAGGTAAATCGACATTATCTGCAGATTTACTCGGTTGGCCCAAAGTGGAGGACGTGGAAATCAAGAGTCAACATCGAGAAGCTAGCAAGGTACTTCAATACTCTGCTTTTACTTTGTCTTAATCTTGCGTTTAAGCTTAACCCCTTTTTGTATGCAGAAAATGTATGCTCTCGTAGATAGAAAACAGGCTAGGGTGGAATACCTTGAAGCCGAGACTTTTGGTTTGTCCTAAACTCTTTGGTATTCAAGTCTTTAAATAAGACTTACACTTTGCTGGTGTTTTGCTAGTCACCGGTCAGCAGCTTGCCAAAGCACACAAGGAAATTGAAAAGTTGTAGACCGACCAAAGAGAAATGACCAAGGCTTTAAACCAAGGCCGAGAAGATTTAGCTGGTAAGATCACTCACGACCTATGTTTAAATAACCAACCAATCACTCTAGCGCTAAAGAGTCAAATATTCGTCTTTTAGCTCGTGACCAGAAGGTTGCTGACCAAGAGAAGTTGACTTCTAATCAGCAAAGGTTTGTTAATGCCTTAAATACTGAGAAGGAAAACCTCTCCTAGTCGGTCGAGGATCAGAAGGTCAAGATTACTCGGCTGCAGAAGGAGCTGAAGGAGGCTGACACAAAGATAGAGGAAGCTAAGAGCACCTCCAAATCCTTCAAATGTAAACTTGCCAGTAAGCCCTTCGTTATTTCTCACATCTACTTAATTCCTCCTTTGATCATACTGACCAACAAATTATTATTTGCAGCTCTATCTTACACTGCTCGAAAGGCAATGGACCATGTTCATGCCGACCGAGTGGAGGCAGTCTGGCCATTCCTTGGGGTACTTGCTAGAGCATGCGTTGGAAGATATTGCTCATAACACTCGACGAGTGGCGACCGAAGCCGGGAGTCAGGTTCTGGCTATTTGCTAATCTTGGTCTCCCGCTCTGCCAATGGATAAGATCAAGGAGGGCTTCAACCCTGACTTGACTGACGACCAATGTCAGTTGCTCTTGGATTCCATGCTGGAGACTTCCTGAGCTTTGGTCGACAATATAGAGATCAATCCGATCATGCCTACTTCTCCAGCAACTCCGGAGGCTGAGCTACGAGTTGAATCTTCCTCTCCTTCAAAGGAGTTGTAAATCCTGTAATGCTAGAGAACATTAGTAATATCTATGTAATGAAACAATATTACCTGTATGTAAACTAGTTTCATGCTTATCATCTTTAAAAGATTGATAAAAATGTCATAAGTATGTTTCTGTCATTGAGGAACTCAAATTGTATCGGTCTGCCTTAACATTTTAGGTCGTGACTGGTAATTGCGTAACAAGCAGAGTCGGCCAATCGACACATGACCTCTCGCACTTTGGCTGTGGGTTTAGTGTAGTGGTAGTCTGATGTGCAGTATAAAGTATATAACCATAATGTATAGATGTTAGACCAAGAAAATGAAGACCATATTCAAAGAGAAGAAATCGTTCAGAAAGTAGTCCAAAACTAAAATATGGTTAGACTGAAGTGGGACATTATTACTAGCCCCCTGGCTCGATTGTTTAATAAAATAAATTAAGGAATCGAGACAATATAGAATGAAAATCATCAAAAAATCTTTCATCAAAAAGACCGAAGTTTCATTCATGAATAATGTATAAGTATACAAAGGAATAATTAAGTATAGAAACGATGTAGCTGATTTATGTTCCAAGAATTTGGTATATCATCGCCGTCTTCATAAATCAGTCGGTAAGCCCCCGGGCGAGTGACTTCCTTCACAACATATGGTCCTTCCCACTTTGGAGAAAGCTTATGCTAGTTCTTCATTGACTGCACTCGGCGAAGCACTAAATCTCTAACTTGGAAGTGGTGATTACATACATTTTTATCATAATAACGATGTAAGCCTTGTTGGTAAAGTGCCGACCGAAACAGAGCGCGATCACGCTACTCCTCTGCTGCAATCAAATCAATCTCTCGATTCTCCTCAGAAAGTTGTTCATCATACGCCTGAACCCGTGCCGAAACAAGGCTGACTTTGGTCGGCAGCATAGCCTCTGAGCCATAGACCAATGAGAAAGGTGACTGACCAGTTGCCCGACTGGTGTTTGTGCAAACCCCCCAAAGAACTGAAGGCAATTCTTTGACCCACCAACCGGTATAAGCCTTAAGCCTATCGAATATCCGAGGCTTCAATCCTTGGAGAATCATACCATTGGCCTGTTTGACCTGCCCATTGCTTTGAGGATGAGCCACTGATGCAAAGTGGATTTTTATTCCCATCTCATCGGCAAAGTCACGGAACTCCACTAAAGTGAATTGAGTGCCATTATCGGTAATGATATCATGAGGAACCCCAAACCGAGTGAAGACATCCTTGACAAACTCAATAGCCTTCTTTGATGTAATATTGCCGACCCGCTTTGCTTTCAATCCACTTGGTGAATTTGTCAATAGCAACAAACAGATAAGTGAACCCGCCTGGCGCCTTTGTGAAAGGACCGACAAAATCGAGCCCCCAAACAGCAAAGGGCCAAGTCAAACGTATCATCTGAAGTTGCTGTGAAGGCACATGCGTTTGTTGAGCAAAGAATTGATAACCTTCACACGTCCGAACGACCCGGGTGTGCATCTTCAACCGCCGTGGGCCAATAAAACCCTTGCCGAAAAGCTTTGCCGACCAAAGTCTTGGAAGCTGCATGATTGCCACATATCCCAGAATGAATTTGTTCTACCAACTTTTGGCCTTCTAGTATCGAGATGTATCTCATCAAGATGTTTGAACCTCCTCTTTTATAGAGTTGGTCTCCCACTAACAAATACCCTCGTCATCGGGTCTCCAACCTTTGTTGCTCATTAAGATCCGAAGGCATCGTTCCCTTATCCAAATATTGGATGAGCGGGTCGCGTCAATCAGTCTCCATGTTGTCATCACCAACGAGATTAGTAACATCACTCATTAATAAATCCGACCGAGGAGAAATCGTGGGGGAATCCAGAGTGTGTAAGAAAACACCTGGCGGGACCACAGACTGGGATGATCCCATTTTGGCCAATTTATCGGCCGCTTGGTTATTGTCTCGAAGAACATGCGTGAACTTCAATCCATCAAATTTTTCTTCGAGCTTCCTTACTTCTTGACAGTAAGCACGCATACTATCATCCACACAGTTCCAATCCTTAGTGACCTGATTAATAACCAAAGCCGAGTCACCAAAGAGGTCAAGGCGCTTGATGCCGAGTGACGCGGCAATGCGTAGACAGTGTAGAAGGGCTTCATATTCCGCAGTGATGTTAGACGCGCGAAACATCAACTGAAGGACATATCAAAGCCTCTCTCCAGTGGATGAGATAAACACGAGTCCCGCACCCGCTCTGTGACACCCAGGTGTCTCCTTTTATTTAACTAGCATCCTAAACTTGAAATTGAACTCAAGAAAGAGCATGAAATAATGAGGTCCAATTAAAAACTTGGGGTTCCTCAAAGCTAAGTGAAATCCCTGCAAGCAAAAGTTTAAAGCAAATAAAACTTTCTATAAAACATAGGCCAATTAATTACATCAGAATTATGAAAATAAATAAAATAGAATTTTGGGCCAAAAACAAGATTTTTATTCCCTTAAGAAATCAATCAAATAATTAAATTAAACCTAAAAATGATTTAACTCTAATTATTAATTCCAACTAAATAAATTCCTTTCTAGCCTGTTAGACTTCACTAATGAATTGTCCATATCCTAATTAACCCACATTTAAAATTTCAGCTTAATCGGACCTATGGAAGTATCTTAAATCAATTAAAACAGAACGAGGGACCTCTTTGCAAACTTTTTGAAAATTGGAGGACTTCTTGACAAAACTCCCATCATCTTCCGCCCGTCGCACGCACCCGCGCGAATTGCACTCCCTGCCACCGCTGCATCCTTGGAACTCGGCGCCGCACTCCCGCGCGCTCCCACTCGCTACCATCGCATCGCCACTGCGGCCAATCCACTAGACGCCACTGCTCCGCATCCCCTTCGCCCTGCACAAGGCCGACGTCTCTACCGCCATAGCTGTTGTGGCTGCCCTTGATTCCCGGCCCCCGACCGCTCCCCATCGCCCGACAGCCTCAGAACCCGCGTGCGCACCAGTGCAGACGTGCCTTGTCGCTAGCTGCCGAGAACCACAGTCTCTTTCGCCTCTACCCAAGGCCTCGTTGCTCCGCTGCGTCACTTCGCCCTGCCGCTGCTCTCTCAATTCCCGGCTTCTGACAGCTCCCGCTGCCCCGATACCCTTCAAAACTCCGCGCGTGACTGCCTCGTCGCATCACCGCTTCCGCTCGGCCGCCCGCACACCGCTAGCAGCCACTGACCCATGTCACTTTCGCTCTGCTTGGAGCCACCGCGCCCAAGCCGCACTCACACTGATCCTCACGCGTCCAACGACTCCCTTTAGCACCAGCAGTCCATAAGCCAATGCGCAAACCATTCGCGAGTCCTCTGTGAACCCGTGCCACTCAAATCTGACCCCACCCACCTATAAAATCCCCTCCCCTCTGCTCTTCTTCCACGTTCACTGCCTCGCCATTAACCGAGCAAGCCCGAGCTTGAGCCCCGCCGTCTCCACAGCTCCCCGAGCCTAGCCGAAAGCACCAACGCACGCCTACTCCCCTTCTACCTCCTCTCGCACCAGTTTGGTCAAATTCGTGCATGCATAGGTTGAATCAAAGCAAAGCCAGAAGCGATCCCCTCTGGTGACTCCCTCCGCTGTTGGCCGGAATTCGCCCAAAATAGTGAGTCTCCTCGCCTTCATTCTCTTCACGTGCAAGCGCAAACCATCTACGCGCTTCCCTGACCCGTTTCTCCTCTAATCCTACACTCGAGATCGCTAGCATGGTGCTTTTCCCTGGCTGAACCCCTCTCGCCGCCGTGTCCGAGCCGCCTCGATGACGAGCTCCCCCTTCGGCCCTCCTCGACGAACGCCGACAAGATGCCGGCCATTCCCCTGCCCCCGTGATGCTGTAGGAGCCAGCCGAGTTCGATTTGGTGCCCTGCAGCCTGAATGCGATGTCGCCGAACCTCGTCTCTCCGCCTCCTCTCGTCAACGACCTATCTCCGGTGAGTTTTCCCACCTCGCGATCATCACCTCTGGCCCCGCCTCGCTGTGCTACCGCATTTCCCAGCTTTCGCGACGAGCTCTCCCCCACCACAGCGCCCAACGGCGAGCAACCCTGCCTCGCGCCATCGCTGACTGGTAGGCTGACGTGGCCGCCACGTGTTCATGCCAATAAGCAACCTGGAAATCCAGAGAAATTGACTAATACTTCCAAAACTCATAGTAATTGCATCCTAAGTCCAAATGACTTCAAACCAATTTTGTTAGCTTCATAATGATGAGCCTTATTTTAGTAAAATTATAGCTAGCTGCCTCTATTAATATATTTTAGTTAATAACTTGTGTAAATACTAAATAATTATTTAATAATTCTAGGAATGGAATTTAATTCGAATCTTTTGCATGCACTGTTATTTCATATTAATACATCACCCTGATTTTTGGTTAAGTGAAATCTGCAGTATTTCATACTCTATTAATTATGTAATGCTTTAACTTAAATAAATGCTAGTAAATAGAATAATACAATTCAGAGGCTGTAACTTGGTAAAAATGTAATTCATATATGTCCCTGTTCATGATAAATCACTCAAGTCCAGAATCAATTGTTTACTATTTCAATTGCTTACTTGTTCTTAAAAACTATAACAACCCCAATTAACTGATTAACACACATAAAATGATGAAACTCTAATTTGTTTCTTTAAAGCATATGGCTTCGAGAACTTGTTAATAAGGTTGGTAGCACCAAAACACTAATACAATATGCATCCATCATATCATTGCATGTGACGGTGTTGCGATAATACCGTAAAATTCATTGTTCATCAATAGGTAATGACACTCAGGAGCAGGAGCCCGACATCCAGCCGGACCAAGAGCTTGAAGAGCAAGAGATTGTAGTTGCTAGCATTGGTGTGGATCCAGGCAAGCCCTGGTTTGCATTAGCCTCTTTATAAAGTTTTGCTAGTTTATATTACTACTAGTGTCTATGTTTAATTGTTGCATTAGGTCATAGCAGTTGATTGGAACCCACCTTGCATGTTACCCAAATGACCTATATTGCTATTATTAGAAACTTGGTAGGCTCGGTACTAAACTGCTATGCTTAGTAATTAATAGTCTCGGTAGAAATTATTACTATGGAATAATTTGACCACTAAATCGAACTTATAAAAGAAGTTTACGTTTGATGTATAGCCGGGCAGGGATTATGCATGCGTAGGTTTGCAGCAACACATGGGTGTTGACTGTGGTAGCCCTGTCTTGCCCACCCTAGGACAAGTCCGTGGTCGGCCCCTTGATCAAGTTTCAAACACTACCAAATGCATGCTAGTTTCATGGGCACTAGTAAACCGATGTAGCATTAAAGGTCGCTTACATCAAAGATGGTTAAGGTGCGTTGGTCTTATGACCCCTCGACTGCTGGAGTGGGCGGTCCATACCGTGAAGTACTGTTGGCAGGACGGCATGCCCGCTCGGCGTCACCACACCCGGGCCGGGATATGGGTGGTTTTTCTTGTGAAAGGTTGCTATATACAACCTTAATTGGTGCTTATGTGTCATGTACTTCGGGTTTTCCTAGCTAGTGTAAATCGATTACAATTACTGTCCCTCGCAGTAATGAGTACCGCTTGGTCACCGTGCCAATCACGTACTTGCACATGATATTATGGATATGGATTTGTATTTGTTATTACTGATTATTACTAATGTTGTATTATTGTACTTACTTTATATAATGTTTTATTATTGTTGCAACTAAAGTTACATTTCAGCTCAACCCATTTAACTTGAAAAATAAAACTTGATAGAACTAATAGGTTGCTTAGTGCGAGTCCTTTCAAACAAGCCGCCTATTAGAGCCATGGCATGTCTAGGTTTTGACAGGTAAGTCTTTCTAAGTAACTAATACTCAGGCTTTATGCTTATGTGGTTTTCAGGTACTAAAGAGATAGATTTGCCTATAGATGTGTTGCCTTATGACGTGCAAGTCCCTGAGGGTTGGGCTGCCCACTGGGAGTCTGACCTTCCGCCGCAGTGACTGTTGTGTGCTGCTAGAGTGATGGTTCCTCGGGCATGAATCATCACTATGTTGTATCGTCGAGCTTGTAGTTCTTATCGTTATTTTGCTTCCACTATTTTTAAAACCTCCTGAACTTGTAATTCCGCTACACTTTGATGTAATAATTAAACTTAAATATTGGATCATTGTTGTATTATCAAGTGTCTGAGTTATGAGCACCTTCGGGACCTCGATCTTCCGGGAAGGGGTGCCTCATGCTCCTTGTAATTGAAGAGACCCATCAAAGTACATTTTCCAATACTCGATGTCTTGTGCAGTAGGTGGGTTTTGAATCTCTGTCCACTCAGCAACGAAATCAGCTAGCGCTTGTCCCTTTATAGCCGACTGAGGCACGAACATGATGGTATATTGACCAAGTTCGACTGCCCACTTGGCAATTTTGCCTTCGGCTTCTCGATGGTGTAGCACTATGCTGAGTGCGAACGAGGTTTGGACTTCGATCGGATGAGCTTGAAAGTAATGCTTCAACTTCCTGGAGGTGACCAACAATGCATACAACAACTTCAAGATCTGTTGGTATTTTACCTAAGAGGCACCAAGGACCTCACTCACAAAGTAGACTGGGTGTTGTACTTTTTGTATATGCCCCTCTTCTTCTCGATCGACCGTTAAAACAGTTTCACAACCTGAGTTGTGGCCGATATGCAAAGCTGAAGTTTTTCTCCTGGCTCCGGAGGGACCAATACTGGAATGCTGCTGAGGTAAACCTTCAACTCGTCCAATGCCGACTGCGCCTCTGGTTAGCTTCTGTACATCCCTTTGAGAATTAGGTGGCCCCATACCAAGGATTGCCTTGATTTTTTCCGGGTTGGCTTTTATACCTCATTTTGAAACAATGTAACCAACTAGCTTTCCCGAAGGAACCCCAAAAACACACTTCTTGGGATTCAGCTTTATTGAATAATGCCTCAGATTGTCAAAGGTTTCTGCCAGGTTAGAAATAAGCTCTTCGACATTCCGAGTCTTGACAATGATGTCATCAACATATGCTTCTACGTTCCGACCGATCTGAGCAGCAAGGCAGCGTTGAATACCTCGTTGGTAAGTCACGCCAGCGTTCTTCAGACTGAAAGGAATTGTAATATTATAGAAATAGGCGCCGGAGGGTGTTATAAAGGAAGTTTTAATCTGATCTTTGACCTTTAGTGGGATCTCAGACCGAAAGGAATTGTAATCCTATTTCTCGTCGAGGTTGGCCCCAGCATAAGTTACCTTATCGGGGTCCTCAAGATCGAGCAGGATTTCCTTGGCTTGGATGTCATCGGTCTGAATCTTGTCTTTGGTAGGCTTCTTTGTTGGAACTTCTGCTCCGGTCTGCTCCTCCGTACCGACAGTCTGCTGGATCTCCTTCTGGTCGAATAGCATCAACCGTTTAATGGTCATCTCATAACTCTGTACATCGCAATCAAAAGAATTCCAAAGATCAGAGTGGAGGGTGATTATTCCGTTCGGGCCTGGCATCTTGAGGGTGAGATATGGATAATGCGGGATAGCCATGAATTTAGCCATAGCCGGTCGACCGATGATAGCATGGTATGCTGAGTCAAAATCCGCCACCTGGAAAAGAATACACTTGGTCCTGAAATTCTCACGAGTCTCGAGGGTGACCAGCAGACTGATCTGTCCAATTGGAACTGAAGTCTTGCCAGGTACAATCCCGTGGAAAGGTGAAGAACTCAGCTGAAGATCATTGATTGACAGACCGAGCTCTTTGAGAGTCTTGGTGAAGATTAAGTCCAAACTGCTTCCTCCATTAATGAGCACTTTGTTGAACTTCACCTCCTTCATTGTAGCAGCAAGCACCAACGGGTATCGACCCGGTTTTGGGATGTGCTTGGGGTGATCCGACTGATCGAAGGTCATTGGCATCTCAGACCACCTCATGAATTGAGGTGCAGCCGGTTCCACCGAGTTGATCTCCCGAAGCTCCAACTTCTGCTTGCGCTTGGGCACATAGGCATCCGGGCCACCGGAGATGAAGTTGACTTCCTTGCGGGGCTCCTGGAAATCTCCTGAGTCATCCTTGTCACCATCGCCATTGGTCTTGTCCTTGCTATTGCGCCTCGGGGGATCTTTGGCCACCTTGAGCACACCTATTGCAAATCCCTTCAGTCGATAGCAATCCTTGGCTTTGTGGTTTCCCATTGGGTGCCAAAGGCATGGACCACTCAGCAACTCGTCTATGGACGGTTGGCTCATTTGAGGGTTCTTATGAAGTCGGTCCACCATGTGAACCACATTATCAGGCTTCCTCTTCTTGTCCTTCTTGGAGGACTCGGACTTGTCCGACTGCTTCTCTTTGCCTTTTCCTTAGATGTCATCTAACGCCGACTCACCCGACGCGAACTAGTCAGTGATCTCGAAGCACTCCTGAGCGGTCAGCTTGAGGTCATGATTCCTTCGACCGATCTCACGAACCAAATCATCGCTATAATCCCTCCTTGGAAGGCGGCAATGATTTGTTGGTCCACAACATTGGGGTTCTCAGTCTTCTTAGCGCAAAATTGCTTGATGTAATCACGAAGAGGTTCATCGGTCTTCTGCTTGATCCGAGTGACGTCTAAATGGTTGCTCGGTCGATTGCATGTAGTTTGGAAACTTTCTATGAGCTTCCTGTCGAGGTCTCCCCAAGATGTCATTGACTCCTCTGGAAGAGATGTGAGCCATATTCGAACAGCTGGATCCAGGCAGACCGGGAGGTAATTAGCCATTACATAGGAGTCACCTCTGGACGACCAAATCGCCATGCTGTAAAGCTGCAGCCACTCTCGGGTATTGGTCTGACCATCGTATTTCTCGATGGGGACCGGCTTAAATCCTTTTGGCCATCGAGCTATGTGAAGCCTAGGGATGTACGCCTTGATGCCATCGATCTCATCGTTGGTCGGTGTCATCGACTGCCTATGCCAGTCTGGAGACGGGGTTGCACGGCGGCCGTGTCACGGTCCAACATCGTCATCATGACGACGACGCCGATGGTCGTTATCCTCATTATTGCACCGATCCCGATCATCTCATCGACATCGGACATCGCGGTTGTGCCTTGGAGGGGGATCTTGACGGTCCTCTCCTCGGTCATCCCGTCGATCGTCCGTTCTCCAATCGCGGCGTTCTTCCTCATAGCGTCGGTTGTCCCGAGCACATTCTTCATAGTGAGAGTTGATGGTATCACGTCTATCACGGAGGCTGAGAGAATTTCTCAGATCTTCACGCCTTTGCCGTCCTCGCAAAGATACGTGACTAGAGCTTGTGACCGACTGAGATTTTGCAGCTTCTTGAGCCGTAGCGGCCTTAAGCATAGCCACCGCCTTCTGCATCGTGGGGGTCTGATAATTTGCGTCGACCATTAGAGTATGGAGCAAAGTTTTGGCCCGTGTGATGTTATTCTGAGGGGTGTGGTAGACCTTGACGCCATCCACTTCGAGTTCTGGACCAAGATCCAGTCGGCGTGCATTGCGTGAACCGTGTGACCCTCTTGGTCGATGGTGGTGACCAACCGATAAGTCATCAGTAGGAGGATCCTCCTCCTATTGACCTCCTTCAGACAGTTGATTCGGGTGGCCATCAACGGGGTTATCTTCATGTTCACCGTTTTGGTCACCATCCTGGTCTCCATCCACGGGATCTGCTATATCCACCATGTTGACAGTATGGGGATATGGGTAAGCGGATCCGACCGAGTCCTCATCAAAAGACCGATCCGATTATGAATCATTCCTGAAGGAAGGATCTTCTTCCTCAAATCAGAGTGGGACCAGCGCGGGGATCATGCCAGACAAACTCGATGATCGCGCCATGGAGACGGTTGCGGCCGAGTCAGATCTGTGGTTTTCTAGATCTAGGGCTCCGTTGTCACCGACTGTGAAGTCGAGCGATCCAAAGGAGATCTTGAAGTCCGGTGAGTACTGGATGATGGGAATTTCGGCCATCGTAGTCGACGGAGAATCCCGGTGAGCCTTGTCCCCTTCCAGGCGTGCTAACTGTCAAAGATCGGCAGTAAAATATATAGGGCTCATCGAGACTAAGAACTACGATGGTAACACAAGACGCCGAGTTATACAGGTTCAGGCCCTCTCGATGAGTAAAAACCCTACGTCCTGTGTTCTGTGTATTGTATTGATCTTATGAGACTTGTCAACTTGTCCCTCAACGAGGGGTACCCTGCCACCTTATATAAACGGTTGACAGGGGGGTACATGAAGAGTCCTAGTCGTAACCCCTTAAGGGTTACATAGAAAGTCTATCTCTACATGCCTTGCGCTCCAAGATGAGTCAGTCGGCTTCCTTGCCGATGAAGTACCTGGTCGGCTATTGACTTAGTCTTGTATGAGGATACTCATAAGGCAAGTATCCCACACTGATGCTTTTCATGCCCTCCCCCGCGGCTTGCCCCGGCTCCCGGGATGCTAGTCCCATCCCAGCAAAGAAGCAGCTCCTAGTGACCGATTGTCCTCGCGTAGAAGCTCCAACTGCTTTCCCAGGTCTTTGGTAGTCTTCTTCGCCTCTTCGGTCACTTGTCAGATTTTCTTTTCAGCCTCCGAAAGTGTGTCTCGGGCCTTCTTCAGATCCATGGCAGATGATTGGGCTTGCGCTTGGCTTTTGGCCAGCTGCTTCTTTAGCTCCCCAAGGACGGCCTCTGGGTACAACTTGGCCTCGAGATGGCGGGACAACAGGGCGGTTTGTACAAGTACACGGCAAGTTAGAAGCTGGTGGTCACATTTTTAACAAAGGCAGTCAGGCTAAGAGCGTAGCATACCTGCATGGCAAGGTGAGCCAAATAGCTGATGGAAGTAGGAGTGTCGACATCCCCAAGCGCCTGTTCGACATCGCAGAGGTCCAGCATACACGATGTGTACCCCAGTGCCATCGAAGCCTCGGGGAGGCCGCTGAAGTCAGTCGCATGAAGGGACGCCTCAACGTCCGCCAGGTGTACGCCCGAAGGAAGCACACCCATGAAGCCTTTGCCATGACCAACTTTCCGCATATGCATCAGGGGAATCTCTTCAAGCTCCACTTCCTCGTCGTTGCTAATAGTCTCAACCTGTCGCTCCTCCCCCTCCACCTCCCCTTCCTCCTCGAAGGCCTTGCTGCCTTCACTCGAGCTGCTGCTTTGGCTACTTGACCCAGAACTCTGGCCCCCGGATTCGGAGCCGGAGCGCATGCTGACGGCCGGCTCCTCGGGCTGCCGTGGTTCGGGATCGTCCTCGGTACCATCCTCGTCTTGTCCTGGCAGAACCAAGCAAACAAATTATTAGAACACTACAATAAACATACGATAGCACAACAAAAAGTTCAGAAGCTTCGGAGTACCTGTGCAGGCTGAGGGACTATCGGCGCCGATGTCTAGTGACGGCATCAAGATGCCGGGGGACCGGGGTAAAGATGACGCTAAGCCTCCGGAACCCCCCTCCGGCCTCTCCCCAGACCTATCAGGAACGACGCCCACTAGCACATTTCGCAGACTCTGGGGGTGGGGATGCCGGTGGCGTCTGGTTTGGAGTAGCGGCGACAACCTCGTGGTCGGCCGTCGCTTCACTCAGGGTCGCTGGCCTCAAAGGTGTCTCTACATATTGTTTAATGAGACACCGATGCTTAGACAGCTTCGGTGTGGGTGAGGGCGTGTCCAGGGTGGCTCCAGAGCGCTTCTTCTTCTTCCTTTGGCCGGAGGTACCCATGTCCGGCTGAATGCTGTGACACCCCAGGTGTCACACTTCTATTTAACAAACATGAAAAGCACAAATCATGAATAATATAGCATGAAATATGGAAGCCTCACTCCAATTATTTAAATTAATTCCAGGTAGTTAGAAACAATACAAAACAAATTGTGAGCCAAATGAAATTTTATTATACAACATATGCCAACTAAATTAATAATCATATTAGTAATATTAAAATATAATTTTATGAATTTAATGAGCATTTTAATAATTGTGGAAATACCCCAAATAATTAATTAAAGTCTAGGACCCTTTCAAAATTGAATTTAAATACAAAAATCTCCAGAATAATTCTGACCAAATGGGTCCCACCAGAGCACCAGGAGTATCTCTTAGGACCTATGTGCAAAATCCCAAATCAATTGGAGGCCCCTAGCTATTTTAGTTGGAAATATCATTGACCAGGGACTGTTTTGTAAGAAATCAATTAGTTCATGGGCTGCAATGCAAAATCTCCCTCTTCTTCCTCCTCACTGGCGCAGAGACTTCCCCGGCGCAGCGGCTCTTCCTGACACGCACGTCACCGCCTGCCCCGCCACCTTGGGACTCCTCGCGCGCAACCGTGCCGCCTGCACCTCCTCTGCAACCCCGTGCTGTCCCATCCATCACCCCGCCGCGATCGCTGCCCATTAGCCTCCTCCCTCTCCTCTGCACGTCAACCCGACCCGGCCGAAAAACCTTCAATTCCCACCGCTTCTCCCGCCCTCGTCCCCCACTTGCTCCTCTCCCTTCTGCACAATTCAAAGTACTCCCAGCAGCCTCAAACACCCTCCATTCCCCGCTGCTCTATGCTCCCTGCTCTCCCTCTCATTTTTCCCTTCTCTGAACTCTGCTCTCTGCCATCACCGAGCCAGCTCGAGCTTGAGTCCTGCTCTCCCACTACTTTCCGAGATGAACCAAAAGCACAAACCCCAGCGCTTAGACCCCTTCTACCTCCCCATGCCCTTGCTTGGCCACTCCCTCGCACACATTGCCTAAATCGAAGGAAGAACCGAGACAAGGACCTTCGGCGACCTCCTCGCCGCTAGTCAAAATTGACAGTTCTCGGTGAGCCTCGTCCCCTCCTTTCACTTCTCCCATGCACGCAACTGATGGCCGATTGTTCCTGACTCGTTCTCTTTTGTTTCCATGCGCTAGGCCATCGACATTCAACTTTTCCCAGGCCATCTCCCTTTCCGCCGATAGAACCGAGCCGCCTCCACGACGAACACTACTCTCTGGCCCTCCTCGTCCAACACCGACTCGATGCCGATGATAGCCTCGCCCCCGTGAAGCTCTAGGGCTTGACCACGACGGATTTAGTGCTCCCTGCTATTCTGCTGCCTCTCATCGCCGACCACCCCCGGTGAGCCACCGTCCACATGAACCACTCCCTTCCCTTCGTCGTGATGCACGCTGTATTTTTCCGCAACCGCGGCAAGCTTCCCGCGCGTGCAGCCACCAGCGGCGAGCTCTCTGGCAAGCTGCCCTGTCTCTGGTGGCACTGACTGGCGCCTACTGGCAGCCGCGCTGGCATCCCACGTGTCGCCTACGTGGATCCGAGGTGTCTCACACATGGTCCTTGTTTAACCAGAAAAATCCTAGGAAACACTTAAATCTTTGAAAAACCATAGTAAATCAAATATAAATCCAATAAAGCCCAAATAAATTTGGTTAGACTCATCATGTACTGTTCTATTTCAGTAAAATAATAAATAGCTGTCTCTGTACATGTATTTTTATTGATACATTTAATTGTCCAAACACCAATTAATTCACCAGAAATTCTAGGTATAAAATTAAATCCTGATTTTTGGCATGCTTAGTAAACCCATGAAAAACTACCACCACAAAATTTGGTTATGAAAAATATAAATTATTTTAGGCTCTGAAATTTATTGAGCACTTTTGCTAAAATTAATCCTAGTAATTATTCTGTAAATAATTTGCCCATGCCACTTGGCATAAAAATCACACCTACAAGCCTCTGTTCACAGTAAATCACATATGTTCAGAAAATAAAATTATTTTACTAATTAATTTAATTGCTCATATCACTTATTTACCTTGCTTAATTGCATAAAGAATAAATATACCTACAATCTTAATTAACAACCCAACTTCTCTGAAGCATATGGCTTCGACAACATAAAATAATTTTTAATTGACATTAAAACACGACGTGCTTGCATGCATCATATCATTGCGTTCAACGGTATTCCGAGAATGCCGTTAATTCAATTCCGTCATGTGGGTAACGACAACCAGAAGCAAGAGGAAGACTTCCAGAAGGACGTTGACCCTCAAGAGCAAGAAGTTGTAGTTGCTAGCACTAACATCGATCTAGGCAATCCCTAGTTTATATTCGCCTTTTTACAAAATTTTGCTAGTTTATTTTACTAGTGTCTATACTTATTGTTGCATTACGTCATAGGAGTTGATTGAAACCCACCTTGCATGATATCCAAATGACCTATGCTATTGTCTTAGAACTTGGTAGAATCGGTACTGTTATGCTATGCTTAGTAATTGCTAGTCTCGTTAAGAAGGTATTATTATTACTAAGGAATGAACTTGACCACTGGAACGGGAATTATTAAAAGAAGTTTACTTTTGATGTTATGACCGGGTAGGG
Source organism: Eleusine coracana subsp. coracana (assembly GCA_032690845.1). Classification (NCBI taxonomy): domain Eukaryota; kingdom Viridiplantae; phylum Streptophyta; class Magnoliopsida; order Poales; family Poaceae; genus Eleusine; species Eleusine coracana. Next base: position 20,287,611 of record CM064418.1, on the reverse strand, counting down.
ATAATGCATGTGTAGGTTTGCAGCAACATATAGGTCATGACTGTGGTAGCCCTGCGTTGTTAAACCTAGGACCCGTTCGTGGTCGGCCCCTTGATCATGTATTGAACAGTACCGAATGCATGCTAGCTTATGGGCACTAGTAAACTGATGTAGCATTAAAGGTCACTTGCATTGAGGACGGTTAAGGTGCGTTGGTCATTAACCCTCCTGCTGCTGGAGTGGGCAGTTCAGACCATGAAGTACTATTGGCAGAACGGCATGCCCACTCGACGTCACCACACCCAGGCTAAGGTGTAGGTGCTTTTCTTGTGAAAGGTTGCCATATATGACCTTAATTGGTGCGTATATGTCGTGCATCTCGGGTTTTTCCAGCTGGTGTAAAATCGATTACAATTGTTGTTCCTCGCAGTAATGAGTACCACTTGGTCACCACGCCAATCGCGTAGTTGCACCTAATATTATTGAATGGATCATGTTGCTTATTGATGTTGATGATCATTATTATTATCATTGCTCTTATGTCGTATTAATTTTATATATTATTTTATTATCCCTGTTGCAACTAAAGTTACATTTCGGCTCAACCCATTTAAATTGAAAATTAAAATTTGATAGAACTAATAGGTTGCTTAGTGCAAGTCCTTTTAAACAAGCCACCTATTAGAGCCTTTGCATGTGTAGGTGTCCGACGGGTAAGTCTTGCTGAGTAATTCGTACTGAGGCTTTGTGCCACTGTATTTTTCAGGTAATGAAGAAATAGAATTGCCTGTAGATGTGATGCCCTAGAACATGCATGTCCCTAAAGGTTGGACCGCCCACTGGGAGTCCGACTCACCGCCCCAGTGATGTTGCTTGTTGCTAGGGTGATGGTCCTTCGGGCATGGATCACCAACAGGCTGTACCATCGAGCGCAGTTCCTTTACGTATTGCTTCTGCTGTTTCAAAACATTTATGAACTTGTATTAATTCCGTTGCACTCTGAATCATCATATTAATGTAATATTCAACTTAAATTTCGACCAATGTTGTATTATTAAGTGTCTACGCTATCAGCACCGTCGGGACCTCGATCCTCCGGGAAGGGGCGCCACAGCTGGTATCAGAGCCATAGTCCATGATAAACAAATAAATCGTATTTTTAAAAACTATGATGTTTGCGAGTAAGGATACGTTAATATTTCCCATGTAGGTAATAGGGTGGTGACAAAGCTAACATGGGTTATGATTATTCATATTACTTGCATCTACGGCTTCTTCAACCAAAGGTACGTGCGTGCTTAACCGACACGAGTGATATCGGTGTCTGTGCTCGTAGGTGGATACGAGATATTGTTGGCTCGTGACTTATCACGGGGCGATCCTTTTCCATGGATCATTACTAGTAGAATTGTGCTTATTTTTGTAGTTTCTTTTGAATTTGATGTATTGTTTCTGTAATGGATCTTCTACAGGTACACTAACGCCGTTAGTATAACACTTAGATTGACTTACGTGTTGAGTGCGGGTCGTCACCAAATATTCATGCCGCTAAGTAGCGGCAAAATATGTGTTGTGTTGTGAGGAACGATAGGATCATAAAATAAAAATTTTGCATCATGCATCCCAATATAACTAAACTAAAATTTGGTTCTCTCCTTACTCACCAACCTCTGAATAAAAATTTTTCTAAGCATGACAAGTATAAAGTTCTGAATTACAAGGTTAACAAGAATCTGTCCTGATTTTAGCTGCCAACTTCAAAAATTCATAACTATTAATTTACTCAACCAAATAAGGCATACAAATACTTTTCAGAAAGGTCTCAACATCCCCTGTCACCTAGAATTTAAATTAAAATTTGATCATAACAGTAATGACCTCAGAAACAAAGAACAAGTACAATCTGTCAACTCACTGTTTTCAGCATGACCCTGAACTTAAAAATTTCATAACTAAAGTTGTACTTCGAATTTGCAAAAGTTTAAACCCAATTTGGAAAGCCCTTGAAGTCTATTTTCATCTCCAGTAGATTTCATAATTTTGTTGTTTTACCCTCTGTCCAGTAGAGCCAAAATACTCAGCCTCTGTCATCCTGAAACAGAATCTGCCAACCTGAGCTTGCAAAATTCATAAGTCCAGATTTACTTGGAATTTTTGAGAATATAAATACAATCTGGAAAGCTATGAAAGTGAGGTATAACCTGGTTCAAACCCCCAATTTTTAAGACCATGTTTTCTATTCAAAATATCCACTTTTCTAACTGTGGTACAGTCAAGACAGAAACCATTTTAAAACCCATCGCCGTATTATTGCCCCTTGAGGCTGGAAAATGTGAACTAAAAACTTGGTTTCTGTATTTCATAGCACTTTATATGAAATGCATCTTTACTGTAGGGAACATTTGAATCAATCAAATTGTTGTGATGTAGTTTTGCTATCATTACCAGCACCTTGACAGTTGTTAGTGATATGCATTTTGCCCATGGAACACTGTACTCACCATTGGGTTTTTGTTCCACATGGGTGACCACGGTTTTGAGGAGCTTTCGCATGACGGGTGGCGCTATACAACCGGTCTCCACCACCATGGCTTTCCTACGCTCTTGTGGGATCTGCTACACTTACTGGGCTACGATGAGCCACCCTCCTAAAAGGGCCTCGAGATCAGCCGCCACGGGGTGACTCTTGCTGAGGTGCACATCAGTGTACCCACCCACCCGCGCAACCTTGACATGGCAGGGATGGAGAGAACAGCGATTTGTTGGAGCCTCCGTGAGGGCTTGGAGAGAGTCTCCCACAGGGCCCTCACTCACTTCTGCGGGTGCCACATAGCAGCGCTCTTTGGGACTCCGTTTGAGATGATTCCCATCTGGCACCAGGCCAACCTGGTCTGGCAGAGGCGTGTGAGGCACATCGCCCACGATGACTACCCGGCGTATCACGCGGGGTACCACCATGTGTCCCACTAATCCGAGTACCTCCTCAACTTGGATGAGGAGGCTAGCAGCCACAACAGGATTCTACTGGCTGACGCTGAGCAGGCCTGGGTGCAAAGGAATAATCTGTAGACACAGGTTGACGCACAGCAGAGGGTGATTCAGTGGCTGACCGGTGCTCTTGAGGCGAGTGAGACTCGCGTTACTGAGGTCACTGGACAGCGTGACACCCTCGCGTAGGAGGTTGATAGACGTGGAGTGATTATGCAGCAGCGTGCAAACCACAACGAGCACCAGCAACATCAGTTGACGGTTGCACAGCACGAGATGGAGCTCATGGGAGAGGATCTAGAGACCCTGGCTCACAAGAACCAGGGCCTGCAGCAGCAGCTAGAGGCGGTCCTGGCGCCACCGGCAGCACCAGAGGAGGAGGATCCGGACGAGGACATGGACGAGGATTCTAACATGGACTACAAGGCACCAGCCAGAGACATGACTTAGGGGATCATGATAGACCGGACTAGGTCATGTAGGCAGGACAAGTTGGGTAGGTAGCTTTTATTGACCACGCAATGTTGTGGTATTTTTGGGGATCACTATGTGGGATGCTTTTGTAACTCGATGGTCACATATTCCAAGTTCATGTACTTACGACTATGTTGACTTATGATGTGTATTGGTTGTACCCTTTCAGCTACCATTGTTGCAACAGAGTTTCATAAGAATTCCAGCTTGATCGTACTCTTTGACTCAATCGAAGTACTTTCCTTGTAGATGGCTGAAAACACCAATCAACCGCCACCAGGTTGGGAGATCACCGACGGCCTGGAGTTCACAGGGATGGTTCACCTGTTTTGGAGAGTTCTCCAGAGATTCGGATATTCCATTCCTCCCACCTATGTTGGCAATGAATTTTAGGAGCATGGAGTCCCCTCATATGTCATCCATGTGGCAGTTCCCGCCAACTACTCGGTCATTCCTGCATGGGAATCTTGGACCATTAGCGTCATCAGGACAGATCTACCTTCCACCTGGAATGTGGCTGCATTCAAGGCACTTACTCGATTCTGTGAAGACCACAAGCATGATGTTGTTGGAACACCCGTCGCCTTGCTGCCCATTAATGATGTGACGGACTTCGAGTGGATTAGGCGTGTGGATTTGAAGGACCGAGAAGACGACCAGAGGGGGGGGGGTGAATGGGAGCCAATCAAAATTCTCCAAGAGAACTTGGCCTATATCCCAAAAACAACCCGAGCCAACCTCCGAACCGATTAGCAAGACTACACACACCAACTCGTGGTGTACTAGCCCTAGGAATAATCAACCACAGCAAAGAAACACAGCGGAAGCAAAAAGGGAAGAAACAATGCTCAATAGTTCAGAACTGAACACCCATCGGCAGTGCCGTTCCCTGCCATCGGCACTGCCGGTTGGTATCGGTAGTGCCGGTCACACCTATCGGCAGTGCTGGTGCGGGCCATCGGCAGTGCTGGTGCGGGATACAGGCTTTCTGGAACCTACAAACAGGACCAATCGGTAGTGTCGGTCCTGGTCATTGGCAGTGCCGGTCAACCCCCGACAGAGTAGAAAAACACTCAGGATCTTGTCAAAACTTCTCCAAAAACTAATCAAACGAACTCAAAAGGATGCGATTTTTGGACCAGTGAATCCTCATCACATCACGACCCTAAACCTAGGATATCATCTCAATTGGCTCAAGAAATCATCACAAATTTCAGATCTTGTGGCAAGAACACCAAAAAGGAAAAACTTGAGAAATCCTTCAAATCAAAGGTGCTAGATCTATTGATTTGATCAAGGATCCATAGAGGATTGTTCTAGCTCATCCTAAAAACAAGTTTCTCAAGAAATACGGGTCAAAAACTCCTCCAAAAGTGAGATCGAAAATCACCACGAAAATTGCTCTGAAAAATAATAAAAAGGGAATTTCGGGATTCAAGTGAAGAGGGAAATCTTGAGCATGAAAATACTTCTCATATCATAGAAAGGTGCTTACAAGATCCATAGGTACAAGGTTAGGAAGCCACCCTCTTCCTCCCACTCTTTGGAAGAGCAAGAGATGTCTATCACACACCCACTACTCTCCTCTCAAACAAGAAGTCCTCTCCTAGCACTTTGAATAGAATCATAACACAAGGCTAATGGGAAGAGAGGCACCTCTCCCACTAGCCACAGCTCTCCTTATATAGGCCTAGGGTCTATTGTCCACATGACCACTCTACCCTTGACCTACATAACACACCCACCTACCACCGGGGGCATAACTGGACTTTTTTTCATCATCGCCCGAATGCCATCGGACGCTTTACGTCTTTGCTTTATCTTCAAGCAAGCTCCGTGATGGTGCCATGTGCACCAGCAACCACTGCCACCGGTTTTGAGGCTCAAATAGGGAAACCGCCTTGCACGCTTCTTAAAGCACAACTTCTCGATGTTGACGCATGTCACCTTGTCCCGCGATCCTGACCACCGGCAAGTCTCTCCCAGTCCCTGTCCATCGGGCCCCCTTGTCACTTGCACGGGCATCCCGTTCACCTTGACTGGGTCAACACATCGTCTTCATCACCACCACGGTTTTGAGGCTCAACCGCGAAGCCGACCGTGCTTCTTGCCTCTCCACGTGTACGGTGTGGATCACCCTTGACTTCACCCGGCATCCCGATCGTCTGGCCCCAAGTCCCCTGCTTGTGCCCGATCCTCTCGTCGTTGACCGCCAAGTCGACTCCAGTGACCTACACATCATGAGATAAGCAAACACATTTCCCATCTCTTGCAATACCACCAATATTTCCACCAACTCCTGTTAGTCATAACCATGATATGCAAGCCCATGCAATCCCTGGATTCCCGCATTTCAACTCAAACACCAATTCCACTCAAGTCAATTACTCGTCACAAATATAACAAACCATGGCACATATCCACATGGTTTCTCAGGATTTCATCTTTGATCCAAACCATCGCCACCATGATCCTATATTGCCCATAATAGAGTATTATGGCTTATCCACTTTTGCCTTATGCACAAACTTGTGCTGGCGTCTGGATGTGTTTCGTGCTGCACTTCCACTTTCTGAAGTCGAAAAACAAGCTAAGGATGAGAAAATTGCAGAACTGAACCAACAAATTCAAGCAAAGAATGAAGAGATGGATGCAATTATAGAAGAACGTGACCAAGCCTTGCAGGATGCAGCAGATCTTGAGCATGACATGATTGAGGCTCAAGATGACTTGGACGCATTCAAGGCTGCCCACCTTCCTATTGAAGGAAATTGGGACGAGATCATCATGGTGTATGGAGAACAAGAAGATGTAGAGATGGCGCCGGTCGGTATTAATGATGCGGAAATGATGGATCCTGAGGAACCAGAAGAGCCAGAAGACATAGGCTAGGAGTAGATGAATCGCTACACCCCGGTGTATGGTCATGTAATATAAGTATTCCTAGTTCGATGTAGGAGTGTGAATCTTGCATTATGTGTCCACAATACTGTAGCTAGGCGTTGGCACATATGTGTAAGAAGTCGTGTGACGGTGTCCTTTTAACAACCATGTAGTCTGAGCTGAATTAATGAAGATGGTTGTTACTTGTGAAATTCTTCCGTGCCTCTTGCAAATTTATATTCTTGCACATGTGTTTTTATGGATTATTTTGAGGAATAACTAGTGTGCAACCGTATAAATTGTAGCATGGTGCGTACTCGGAATCAGGATGACCCTGAAAGCTCTCAGCAAGGAGCTAATGCTGAGCCCTCACTAGCTGAGGTATTGGCTGCTACACTCAACCGGTAGCAAAATGACTCGAAGATTCTTCATCGGCTAGTGGATATTACGTCCCATCTAACTTGACAGGGAGGCCACCGTAACAACAACAATCAGCCTTGACAGAGCACCTACTCAGACTTTCTAGGTACTCATCCGCCAACCTTCGAGCGCGCCAGAGAACCTTTGGATGCCGATCGCTGGCTGCGCCAGACCGAGTCGAAGTTCGGTCTATAGGAATGCACCGAGCACCAGAAGGTGCTATTCGCCGTGTCGACACTAATATCGACAGTGGATCATAGGGCTACTCATGATCCTTGTGTATCGGTAGAGGCATGCGCGAGACCGGGAGTCGATGGACACACAAGACGCAAGGTTTAGACAGGTTCGGGCCTCCTGGAGAATAACAACCCTACGTCCTGTGTTCTGTGGTGTATTATGCAGGATCATGCGGGATATGATATGGTCTCCATGAGAGAGTCCCTGCCCCTCCTTATATATCCGGGGGGGGGGGGGGGGCAGGGTTACATGGCAAGTCTCCTAGTCGGTTACAACATGATTTTCGACTAGGATTCTATCTCTAACTTTCTATCTCTAGTATTGACTTGTCGTGTACTCCAAGTAATAATCCGAGTAGTTATCTTTATGGGCTTTATCTTTATTGGACCCCGGCCCACTCGGCAATCTATTCGAGTGGTGAGGTATCCCTGGTATATATATCCCATAGTAGCCCCCGAGAGATTTGCAAGTTAGTTGTGATCTTCAGTTGCTTGACTAATGCTTCGCCATGAATATGATAAAGCTTTTTCATGTACAACAACAAACTTGTAAAGGTCTCCAAGAATCTTCAAAAAAATTATGTGCCAAATAATATCCATATGTGGGGGAAAAACCACCTACTAGGTGTAGGTATAGCCCCCGACTCAGAAGGTATTTAGATCACAAAATATCTTGTGAGTCAAAAATAATAACATCATATATAAATCTTGATCTACCACTTTCTCTGACTGATTCAACAAGGAGTTTTAATATGGTAGCCCCCAAGATTGGTTCTACCACTCCCCTAACTAACTAAAGAAACCATTGGTACTAATGAATCCGAGTGATACTTGATCAGATATATCAAGCATAGCAGTCATCAAAATATCCGGGTGATACTTGATCCAATATAACAAGTACAAGAGCCATAAAAAATATCCAAACAATACTTGATTAAATATAACAAGTATAGCAGCCTCCGGGCGTGATTCCGTGTGAAAAATCATGTAAGATCATAAGTAATCAATACTGAGTGATCCAATAATATAGTCGAATGATATAACAACTCGAGACAAGAAGGCCGAGTGATCCAATATTGAAGCTGAATGATCCAATAACTCGGGATAACAAAACCGAGTGATGTCAATAAAATAGCTCCAGTTGATATAGCTATGCTTAATATCCATCGAGCTAAAGATGAGCCCCCAACATAACAACTCAAAAGGTCCGAGGGATCGAATTTTCAGAAACCATGAATAGTTGATCATGGCCGAGTGATCCAATGACTCTCCATGACCGAGTGATCCAATGACTCGGCGCAACATGACTGAGTGATATCAATGAGAGAACTGCAATACAAGAACACAAATAGTATAGTTATATGTAAAATTAATATACAACATTAATGAAACAACGTCTTTCATATCTAAGTCTGTGGGATTTCTGTTATTCGTCTGATTATGTTTACTTAGAGTACTGATCATTCAACCAACAGACATAAAAATAAACAAGGTTCATTAAAGGAACGATGTGCACGATGATTTCGACAAACGACATGAGCCATGGAGCTAGACTGACCAACTTGGGTAATGGGAGTCAGACGGGCAACTAAGTAAAACAGCTGAACTCCTCCTAATACCAAATATATACTGCTAAAACTCATTCGACCAATCATGTATGAGTCAAAATCAACCGAGAAAAATTATTGACCAATATTGTCAAGCCAAAAAGATGATTCCAAAAGAAACTCAAAATCATGACCGCGAGATTAAGAACCTACAACCTTCAAATTGAATTTGTACAAATAAAAAAAAACTTAGCTTTCATATTCGACAATCCATAGAGAGTCCCTGTCATTCTGTTTGATTGTCGACTTGACTAGTGAAACCGTCGTCTTCCTTGCTGAGTGATTAGCCGAGTCGCCGAGTGACTAGGTTGCCGGATCGTAGTTCACCGAATTGTCACGCCGAGTGATTGGGCGAGGCAACGAGTGGCTTCGAATGCTTGAGTGACTCAATGCGTCACCAGTGTGCTTGTGCCTTCAGTCATGTAGACGAGCCATTGCGTCGCCGAGTTGCTGACCCATCAGTCGAGAGTGGACAACCGGCCTCGCCATCTTGCTCACCCGCCTTTTTCACAGCAACAAGCACCTGATCATGAACACCGTACGACCAACGACAACGTAGATGATCGACTCATACATAAATGCCAAAAAAAAGGATATCATGTAATAGATATATTGTACTAATCATATTGATTAGCATGTAAGGAATATCACAATACGGAAGAGTACAAGAGAAAAAATCTTCCCTAATTTTCAGCAGATGAATGACTCAGACACCAGGGTCGGTGCTGCTCGGTTGAATTGACACGTGATGGCCAACTTAGGTCCAAACCAGCCTCCAAGTTGTGCCAAACGCCATGCAATTGACGGGATCAAATGCACTTGAAGTCATCGTCTTGGAAACGAGTCGCCGAGCTACCGATTTCACAGCTGCAATTTCATCGACTGATGATGATCCAAAGCACCGATTATCTTGCTCTGTGAAACTCATATCCATGCAAACAATGAGATTCCACGTGATGAGTATTCGGCTAATCCAGTTGATTAGCACATGCAGAATAAAATAATGTGACAAAAAATAATGAAAAAAGCATAGTATGCAGAATAATCCTTCCCTGACGCGTGCCTCGGAGTCGTCGTAGCTACGATGCTGACTGATATGGCGCTTGTACATTTGACCGGCCGAGTTGCCAAATCTAAGCTGATGCGAGTTACTGAACCATCAACTTTCTTTAAGCTGAATTCATCAAGGATTCTCAGAGATCGCAAGTCAAACACCCAGACTTTGCGCAACTCTCGTATCCATGTAACAAAGTATAATATGAATATGATTAGTGATCTAAAAATTAAACTAATTAGCATACATGTATGAGTACGCAAGGTAGAATAGTGATAATATAAAATAATAAGGAAACAAAACTTCCCTGGCTGTAGACACGTAAACACCTCAGACTCTATTACGAGTTAGAGTCCTAGTAGCGCCGGCCGAGCTGCCTATGCGCCGAGTCGTCCTGCCGTGTTGTCCGGTGGTCAAGCTGCCTCCGAGTCACCAATGACGATCTGGCTTTGTCTCCATGCAGATGTACGACACGCTATACTTCCGAGTCCTGATTTCAAATGCTTTGTCGACTCCGATCGGCGGATTAGCTTCCAAGTACGTAGGCTAACACACATCCGGATCTCGGCGAGTTTGTCGGCTGCTTCCTCGATCTAACCCGCCAAAACACGTCGCCTCGCTGGATGAAGTTGCCTCCGCTTGATCACTACCGACGAAGATCCATGCTTTTCCAAAAGCTTGGCCATCGAACTCGACAAGTCGATTAGCGCGCTGCCGCTTCCTGGCGCGCCAACTATCGACACTAATATCGGCAGTGGATCATAGGGCTACTCATGATTCTTGTGTATTGGTAGAGGCATGCGCGAGACCGAGAGTCGATGGACACACAAGACGCAAGGTTTAGACAGGTTCGGGCCTCCCGGAGGATAACAACCCTACGTCCTGTGTTCTGTGGTGTATTATGCGGGATCATGCGGGATATGATATGGTCTCCATGATAGAGCCCCTGCCCCTCCTTATATATCCGGGGGGAGGGGGGCAGGGTTACATGGCAAGTCTCCTAGTCGGTTACAACATGATTTCTGACTAGGATTCTATCTCTAACTTTCTATCTCTAGTATTGACTTGTCGTGTACTCCAAGTAATAATCCGAGTAGTTATCTTTGTGGGCTTTATCTTTATTGGACACCGGCCCACTCGGAAATCTATCCGAGTGGTGAGGTATCCCTGGTATATATATCCCACACGCTGCCCAACAACTCCTGGGCTCTGCTAGTGCCTGGTGGGCAAATTATGAAGCTTCTCTGCCCGCTGGACGCCGCGTTGAATGGAATGAGTTCAAGGCTACATTTCGTGCTCATTTCATCCTAGCCGGCCTTATGTAGAGGAAATTCTAGGAATTTATGGATCTGAAACACGGGGGGAGGAATGTCCTACAATATTCTGAAGATTTTAGTCATTTGGCTCAGTATGCTACTGGGTATGTCAATACTGAGGATAAAAAGAGATATGCATTTCTATGTGGTATGAATGCCACCCTTAAGGAGCGTCTGACTTGGCAAACAACCGACACATACAACGACTTGGTCAATACTGCTATTTTCCAGGAAGGCGCTATGCACCAAGTTGAAGAAGAAGATCGCAAAAGAAAGGCCCCTGCTAGTGCCTCTGCTGCCCCACAGGCAAAGCACTGCCTGATTTACACTTCACCTACCGGACAGCGTTTCCGGGCATCTCCACAGCAGCAGTATCAGTGATGGTATGGTCAGAACTACTCGAGGCCACCACAACAATAGAACTTTCCACTCCGTGCACCGTACCAATAGCAGAACACTTAGTACCGTGCACCATACCAACAGCAAGGGAATCAGAATGCTCGTGCCCCACAGCTTGCTGATCGTGGAAGCAGTTATCCATGCTACAACTACAGTCGTACCGGCCACTTTGCCAAGAACTGCACTGCATCGAGGCGCAACAACAACAACCACAACAACAGCCAGCGTTAGAACCAGAGCAGAAATGTGACTGCACCGTCTCGTGGTGCCCAAGTGAACTACACCAACGCTGAAAGTATTCCTCGGGGCGAACCCGTGCTGACCGGTACGCTCTCGCTCTATCGCCAGCCTGTCATTGCACTTTTTGATTCTGGTGCTATACAATAACTTCATTAGCAAAGCTTGTGTGCAAAAACATAAACTCCACACCACCGTCATAAATAGATGCTACACCGTCTGCTCTCCTGCTGGACAATTTTTTGCTAACGAGGTAGTGTGTAAGGCTCCACTAGAAATTAATTGAAAGATCTACCCCACTGATTTCATCATGCTCAAGGACCGAGAGATCAACCTAATCATAGGTATGATCTAGATGAAAACCCATAGAGCCATGCTAGACATTGAGCCCCACATTGTTCACATCAACTCTCCCTTGCATGGAAAGGACACACTTTCTCTAAATGCCAATTCATCGAAAGCCTTGGATGTCCATCACATGGAAGGGCAATCACTCGAGAGTATTGCCGTCGTTCATCAGTATCCGGAAGTGTTTCCCGAGGACATCTCTGGTCTACCGCCTGACTGTGATGTGGAATTTATGATAGAGCTACAGCTAGGAACTTCTTCGATATCCCGTCGCATGTATAAAATGGCCCCAAACGAGCAGGCTGAGTTGAAAAAGAAATTGAATGAGTTATTGGAAAAGGGATTCATTTGCCCAAGCACTTCACCTTGGGGCTGCCCTGCTACTTTTGTGAAGAAGAAGGACAAGTCCGTGCGCCTTGTCGTTGACTATCGGCCTCTTAACGAAGTTACCATCAAGAACAAATACCCATTACCCCATATAGATATCCTCTTCGACCAATTGGTTGGTGCTAAGGTCTTCTCAAAGATTGACCTCCGTTTGGGTTATCATCAAATCAAGATCAGAGCCGAAGACATTCCGAAGACCGCCTTCTCTACTAGATATGGATTGTTTGAGTATCTAGTAATGTCATTCGGATTGACAAATGCCCCTTCCCATTTCATGTACCTCATGAATTCGGTATTCATGCCCGAGTTGAACAAATTTGTGGTAGTATTCATTGATAACATCCTCATCTATTCTAAGTCCAAGGAAGAGCATGCTGAACATCTTCGCATTGTTCTTCAACGCCTCTGAGATCACAAGCGATATGCAAAATTCAGCAAGTGTGAATTTTGGTTGGACCGTGTGCCATTTCTTGGTCACATAGTCTCTGCGGAAGGTATCTCAGTGGATCCTAGCAAAGTTCAAGATGTGCTAGATTGGAAGTCACCAAGGACGGTTCATCAAGTCTGCAGTTTCCTTGGGCTAACTGGATATTATCGTAGATTCATTCCAATTTTTTCTCGGCTGACCAAACCCATCATGGAGCTGTTGGAGAAGGATAAGAAATTCAATTGGAACAACAGTTGCGAAGAAGCATTTCAAGCATTGAAGAAATTATTGACCACTGCCCCAAAACTGGCCCAACCAAACATCACCAAGCCGTTCGACGTGTATTGTGATGCATCTGGGACAGGACTTGGATGTGTGCTCATGCAGGAAGGTCATATCATTGCCTATGCATCTCGACAACTACGAAAGCATGAAGAGCACTATCTGACTCATGATGTGGAACTAGCTGCAGTTGTACTTGTACTAAAAATATGGAGGCATTATTTGCTCGGAAACTTAGTGCACGTCTACATGGATCATAGGAGCTTAAAATATATCTTTACCCAGACTGATCTGAACATGAGACAACGTCGGTGGCTAGAGCTGATTAAGGATTATAATCTGGAGATTCATTATCATTCGGGTAAGGCCAATGTAGTCGCCGATGCGTTGAGTAGGAAGGTACACTGCCATCACCTAGTACTGGAATATCAGAACAACGGCAACCACGTCACTGCTTCAGAACCCAGCCTTCACATTTTGCCTGCCATAGTGATTAGCAACCTTACTGCAGATTCTACTATTCATGAAGAAATCATTGCTGCATAGTAAAATGACATTGGTATGAATCATATCCGTCAAAACATTAAGAAGGGTAAAGCAAAATGCTTCACTCAAGACTTCGACAGTACCCTATGGTTCAATAACCGTTTGGTAGTACAAAAATACTTTGAACTTAGACGGAAAATCTTGGATGAAGCACATCACTGCAAGTACTCCATCCATCGGGGTAGTAATAAAATGTACCAAGATTTGAAGAAGAATTTTTGGTGGGCAAGAATGAAGCGAGAAGTGGCTCGATATTGTAGAATGTGATACTTGTCAGAGAGTTAAGGCTGACCATTTGAAACAAGCCAGATTGCTTCAACCATTGAGTATTCCCGCTTGGAAATGGGAGGACATCAGCATGGACTTTATTGTTGGCCTATCTCTCACTTCACGTAAGCATGATTCTATTTGGGTCATTGTGGACCAACTCACCAAATCTGCTCACTTCTTGCCGGTCAACAATAGATACAACATACAACAATACGTAGAGCTACACATTGCAAGAATTCTGTGTCATCATGGAGTACCCAAGACCATCATCTCAGATCGTGGTTCGTAGTTTCTCACTCATTTCTGGGAACAGCTGCATGCATCTTTGGGTACAGGCCTAATTCGTAGTTCTGCTTACCATCCCGCCACCGATGGGCAGACAGAGCGTGTCAACCAAATTTTTGAAGATATGCTTAGGGCATGTGTTTTAACACATGGTGGTAACTGGTATGAGTATCTACCCTACGCTGAATTTTTGTATAACAATATTTACCAGGAGAGTGTGAAAATGTCACCATTGAAAGCACTTTATGGTCGCAGTTGTAGAACACCGTTAAACTGGTCTGAATCTGGAGAAAGAGTAACCTTTGGTCCTGATCTTGTCAAGGATGTGGAAGAAAAAGTTAAAGCGATGTCTCAAACCACCCATTGACAAAGTCTTGGAAGAGTATGACCAACTCCAACCCAATCTCACATACTCCGAACAAATAATAAAGATCCTCGATGACAAAGAGCGCACAACCCGTAAAAGAACACTTCAATTCTATAAAGTCCAATGGAGTAATCACTCAGAAGATGAATCCACTTGGGAATCTGAAGAATTTCTGAGTACACATTACCCGAAATTTTGGTCGTCATACGCAGGTCTGTTTTGACCACCGTACTTCCTTCTAGTTTGCCTTGTTCATAATCTCGGGACGAGATTTCTTTAAGGAGGGAGGGCTGTGACACCCCAGATGTCTCACTTCTATTTAACAAACATGAAAAGCACAAATCATGAATAATATAGCATGAAATGTGGAAGCATCACTTCAATTATTTAAATTAATTCCAGGTAATTAGAAACCCTGCAAAACAAATTGTGATCCAAATGAAATTTTATTATACAACATATGCCAACTAAATTCATAATCATATTAGTAATATTAAAATATAATTTTATGAAATTAATGAGCATTTTACTAATTGTGGAAATAGGCTAAATAATTAATTAAAGTCTAGGAGCCTTTCAAAATTGAATTTAAATACAAACATCTCCAGAATAATTCTGACCAAATGGGTCCCACCAGAGCACCAGGAGTATCTCTTAGGACCTATGCGCAAAATCCCAAATCAATTGGAGGCCCCTAGCTTTTTTAATTGGAAATACCATTGACCAGGGACTGTTTTGCAAGAAATCAATTAGTTCAAGGGCTGCAGTGCAAAATCTCCCTCTTCTTCCTCCTCACTGGCGCGGAGACTTCCCCGGCGCAGCGGCTCTCCCCAACGCGCATGCCACTGCCTGCCCCGCCACCTCGAGACTCCTCGCGTGCAATAGTGCCGCCTGCACCTCCTCTACAACCCCGTGTTGTTCTGTCCATCACCCCGCCTCGATCACTGCCCATTGGCCTCCTCCCTCTCCTTTGCACGTTAACCCGACCCGGCCGGAAAACCTTCAATTCCCGCCGCTTCTCCCGCTCTCGTCCCCCACTTGCTCCTCTCCCTTCTACGCAATTCAAAGTACTCCCAGGAGCCTCAAACACCCTCCATTCTCTGAACTCCCTGCTTTCCCTCTCATTTTTCCCTTCTCTGAACTCTACTCCCTACCATCACCGAGCCAGCTCGAGCTTGAGTCCTGCTCTCCCACTACTTTCTGAGACGAACCAAGAGCACAAACCCCAACGCTTAGACCCCTTCTACCGCCCCATGCCCTTGGTTGGCCACTCCCTCACGCACATTGCCTGAATTGAAGGAAGAACCGAGACAAGGACCTCCGGCGACCTCCTCTGCCGCTAGTCAAAATTGATAGTTCTCAGTGAACCTCGTCCCCTCCTTTCACTTCTCTTGTGCACGCAACTAATGGCCGATTGTGCCTGACTTGTTCTCTTTTGTTTCCATGCGCTTGGCCATCAGCATTCAACTTTTCCCTGGCCATCTCCCTTTCCGCCGGCAGAACCGAGCCGCCTCCACGACGAGCACTACTCTCT
Source organism: Eleusine coracana subsp. coracana (assembly GCA_032690845.1). NCBI lineage: Eukaryota > Viridiplantae > Streptophyta > Magnoliopsida > Poales > Poaceae > Eleusine > Eleusine coracana. The sequence continues at coordinate 20,271,572 of CM064418.1, read as the reverse complement.
GGCCCTACTCGTCCAACACCGACTCGATGCCGATGATAGCCTCGCCCTTGTGAAGCTCTAGGGCTTGACCGCGATGGATTTGGTGCTGCCTGCTATTCCCGTGACGCAGCCGAAGGCCACTGCTCTGCCGCCTCTCATCGCCGACCACCCCCGGTGAGCCCCCATCCACGCGAACCCCTCCCTTCCCTTCGTTGTGATGCACGCTGCGTTTTTCCGCAACCGCGGCAAGCTTCCCGCGCGCGTAGCCACCAGCGGCGAGCTCTCCGGTGAGCTGCCCAGTCTTCGGCGGCGCTGACTGGCGCCTACTGGCAGACGCGCTGGCATCCCACGTGTCGCCTACGTGGAGCCGAGGTGTCGCACACGTGGCCCTTCTTTAACCAGAAAAATCCCAGGAAACACTTAAATCTTCGAATAACCATAGTAAATCAAATATAAATCCAATAAAGCCCAAATAAATTTGATTAGACTCATCTTGTAGTGCTCTATTTTACTAAAATAATAAATAGCTGTCTTTGTACATGTATTTTTATTGATTCTTTTAATTGTCCAAACACCAATTAATTTACCAGAAATTCTAGGTCTAAAATTAAATCCTGATTTTCGGCATGCTTAATAAACACATGAAAAACTACCACCACGAATTTTGGTTTGGAAAAATATGAAATATTTTAGGCTCTGGAACTTATTGAGCATGTTTGCTTAAATTAATTCTATTAATTATTCTGTAAATAATTTGCCCATGCCACTTGGCATAAAAATTCACACGTACAAGCCTCTGTTCACAGTAAATCACACATGTCCAGAAACATAAAATTATTTTACTAATTAATTTAATTGCTCATATCACTTATTTACCTTGCTTAATTGCATAAAGAATATATATACCTAAAATCTTAATTAACAACCAAACTTCTCTAAAGCATATGGCTTCAAGAATATTAAATAATTTTTAATTGACATTAAAATATGACGTGCTTGTATGCATCATATCATTGCATTCAACGGTATTCCGATAATGCCGTTAATTCAATTCCGTCATGTAGGTAACGACAACCAGGAGCAAGAGGAACACTTCTAGAAGGTTGTTGACCCTCAAGAGCAAGAAGGTTGTTGACCCTCAAGAGCAAGAGCATGATATCCAAATGACCTATGCTATTGTCTTTGAACTTGGTAGAATCGATACTGTTATGCTATGCTTAGTAATTGCTAGTCTCATTAAGAAGGTATTATTATTACTCAGGAATGAACTTGACAACTGGAACGGGATTTATTAAAAGATGTTTATTTTATGTTATGACCGGGCAGGGATAATGCATGTGTAGGTTGGCAGCAACACATGGGTATTGACTGTGGCAGCCCTGCCTTGTCGAACCTAGGACCCGTCCGTGGTCAGCCCCTTGATCAAGTATTGAACAGTACCAAATGCATGCTAGCTTATGGGCACTAGTAAACCGATGTAGCAATAAAGGTCACTTGCGTTAAGGATGGTTAAGGTGTGTTGGTCATTGACCCTCCTACTGCTGGAGTGGGCACTTCAGACCACAAAGTACTGTTGGCAGAACGGCATGCCCACTCGACGTCACCACACCCGGGCTGAGGTGTAGGTGCTTTTCTTGCGAAAGGTTGCCATATACAACCTTAATTGGTCCGTATGTGTCATGCATCTCGGGTTTTCCTAGCTAGTGTAAAATCGATTGCAATTGCTGTCCCTCGCAGTAATGAGTACCACTTGGTCACCGCGCCAATCGCGTAGTTGCACATAATATTATGGAATGGATCATGTTGCTTATTGATGTTGACTGATCACTATTATTATCATTGCTCTTATGTTGTATTAAATTTATATATTGTTTTATTATCCTTGTTGCAACTAAAGTTACATTTTGGCTCAATCCATTTAAATTGAAAATTAAAATTTGATAGAACTAATAGGTTGCTTAGTGCGAGTCCTTTTAAACAAGCCACCTATTAGAGCCTTTGCATGTGTAGGTGTCTAACGGGTAAGTCTTGCTGAGTAATTAGTACTCAGGCTTTGTGCCATTGTGTTTTTTAGGTAATGAAGAAATAGAATTGCCTGTAGATGTGATGCCCTAGGACATGCAAGTCCCTAAGGGTTGGACCGCCCACTGGGAGTCCGAATCGCCGCCGCAGTGATGTTGCTTGTTGCTACGGTGATGGTCCTTCGGGCATGGAGCACCACAAGGCTGTACCGTTGAGCGTAGTTCCTTTATGTATTGCTTCTGCTGTTTCACAACATTTATGAGCTTGTATTAATTCCGCTGCACTCTGATTCATCGTATTAATGTAATATTCAACTTAAATTTGGAACAATGTTGTATTACCAAGTGTCTGCGCTATCAGCACCGTTAGAACCTCGATCCTACGGGAAGGGGCGCTACAAATGCTGCCCCTCATATGTAGGGCACGCTTCACCACCTACTTCACGCGCCATGGTGCGGGTGCCAAGCCTTCGATGTCCCCCTTCTGGGCTGCAGAGCGCTTGATAACCACTTCATCCGCTTCCGTGGCACAACAGTGGTGGCATCCTCCTCCATCTCTTCCTCCTCCTCCTCCTCGTCCGGACCTTTGTCTGCGCCGCCCCCGGGCTGTCGAGCCTCGGCGTTATTTGGCTCCCATGTTGGCAGAACAGCCTCCGTGTTCTATAGTTGTACAATGCGGTTGGTTCGGCCCCGGCGCCCCATTTCCTCTAGCAGCTCCCATTCCTTCCGGATTAAAGGGCCGAGATAGTGGTTTGCCTACTGTTCTATCTCGGTGAAGTTGATCTTCAGGAGCCGCTCTCGATCAAGTCACAGATTGCCGCTCACGGGGTCCCGGGTAATGAATTGCACGTGCCAGTCGGCCCAGAGGGGCTTGATGCCCGCAGCATAGAACTCATCCACCAAGTCTCGCATACTCAGTCGCCCGGTGATTTGGGACAGTAATTGGACGCAGGTGGTAAGTCTGCTATCCTCCAAGATCACAGGCTTTGGAACATACAGAATCTCTTCGTTTCGGCTACGGATGATGCTCTTTGCCCACATTGTAATAAAACCAGCTGGCCGCAATCTGTTTCCCCCAATGTTTTCTTGACCCCTTTGTAGCCACATCACGTTTGTGACACGGCCAGAGAGTGATGGTAAGGTAGTTCGATATCATGGTGGGGTCCCCAGGACAGGGATGTTCTCGCTGGGAGGCCAAGTGAGTAGCAACAAAGGCACCGGCATGCGGTTCAGTGCCCTCCATCCGGAAGGCCCACTCGAAACAGGCCAGACGAGTGATGCTATTCGGTACCACCTGCTGTATCTCGAGCCCGTAAAGGGCCAGAACATCTCCGATGAACCGGGAGCAGGGGAATCGGAGCCGTGCTTCGAAGAACCGCTCGAAGACTACTATGGTGCCGGGCTGAGGTTTGGGCATGGTTTTGCCGTCCTTCAACGCTGACGCTCAGGACCTCTCGAACCATCGCCTAGGTTCGGCAGCCCATGTGTCCAGTAGCTCTTCGGTCATAGAGCTCGGCCCCAGATAGGCGCTTCTGTCTTTCCTGTTGTTGACTCGCTTTAGTTCAGATCTGGACGCGAGCTTAGCTTTCCAAGGGCCCATTGTCTACCAAGGGATGTGATTCAGTAGCTCGAAGAAGGGATACCGAGCATCCTTCGGTGCGAGTGAGTGCACGCTGAGTAGTGCGCAACAAAGGGTTGGCAGCGAGGCATTAGGGTTCCACGAGCGATCGAGAAGTCAAAGTGAAAGTGAGAAGAGAGGGGGTGAAAGGCTGGTTTATATAGCCGGCGGAGTGCGGGTTGCGTGGTGATCTCTTGCATCCGATCGTGCACTCATTGATCCGATGGCTGACACGTGGAGCGGAGGCTGAGTTTATGAATGCGCGCCCACTTGGGTAGTGCGCTGGGTAACCGTGTCGGACGCATTTATAACCGTGTCGGATGCATTCATGACAAAATGACGTGGCAACTAAAGTTGCACGATGCAGCGGCTAGAGGCAGGGAGTTCGAAGGCCGCTTGAGCCAGGGGCAAAATGATGCGGTAGCTAGGGTTTGCATGCCTCGTTCTTGTTGATTCACTAACTTCATCGAATATGATTATGGTTGGCAATTTCATGTAATCGGAGTACGGATGGCCTCCGGACCGGCCCGAAAAGGGGGGGGGGAGACTAGGGGTGGTCATTTCGCATGATCACGGTTTTGATCCTGTCGAAGGCGGATCTCACCCATGAGGGGTTACTGTTGGGGGAAAGCCCACCCCTTAGTCTCCCCAAGGCCAAAAGATAGCCCCGCAACAAGAAACAAGGTCCAGCTATGCTGACGGCCTAGAAGACCTTCGATCCGGGAGGTGTCTGAAGGCCGGTACGGCCGAAGGCCATGTGACATGGCGGGCCCCAGGCGCGGGCATTAGAGAATGACAGCCGGGGGCATGTACCGGATGCAGATTGAAGTACTAGAATACAATTAGGTCAAGTAGTAAGATATGTAATGTAGGGTCCGGGGAAAATCTGTAAACACACATGGAGAGTAGGTGAGCATGGATCTATAAATGCTCACCTGCACCTCTGAGCGGGGGGAGGCCAGAGGGCCACCCGAACCTTCTTGTACGGACCTGATCGTATAATACAAGCTCGCTGTCCGGAGGGCGCAACTCCAGGTCCTCTGGCATTGTGCTATTGTTCAATCTTGTTCACACACCCCAAAAGCTTGACCGAGGGGCCTTCGGCCCAATAGGCCGGTGCAGCTAGCCCTCGGCTCGCCCATCTTGTGTTTGTTCTGGACTTGTAACCACAACAACCATCACCGATGTGGGGTTGCCGTGAGACGGTCTCACGATGGCTTTGAAGAGCCACCACAAGTCCGCATTGGTGACATTGCTGGACTCGACCTTATCGCAAGTGCGCACCGCCAACCACCAATGGAAGACTTGAATGGTCAATTTGTGGATGTTGCCGCGCTTCATCTCCTCCACAAACGAGAGCCGCCTCCAAAAGGAGTCCAACTCCTCACGTCCCAAGATGTCGGCGACGTTGGCGTTAACATCAAAGCCGAAAGCTTGAGCCGCCACCTCGATGGTCACCGTGTAGCTGACGTCATGGATGCGGAAGTTGTCGGCCTCGTCGCCGTAGTCGTTGGTGCTGATACTCATCCTAGAGGCTCGGTGACGATGTGGATGTTATAGTCCATGGGAAGTTGGTAGAAGTCCACCCAGCCGAGGTTGCTGAGCATCCTCCTTATGTCCACCCACATGCCGATCGAGGTGAGGAAGGTACCGTCCAAGTCGAAGTTGGGGAGGAACCTTCCCCTCACTGCGAGGTAGTGCTCTTGTTCCTTTGCACTCAGGTGGGTGAAGCCCTCCTCCACCGTACATGGCATGAATGCCGGCGGTGGTGGTGATCTGGGAACCCCACGGCTTACCGCCGATTGGCTCCTTGTAGCACACCCCGCTGGAAGAGGCGCGCCAGAGACGGAGTGACGAGCGTGGATCTCGTAAGCTGCCGCTGCCGAGCTAGTGGATGCACCACCCACCGACATGTCATCATGAGCCACAGGCCCCCCCCCTCGCCGAGGAGTCATCGCTTGCCTCGCTGCTACTGCCGGAACTGCTTCCCTGACGCAGCCTCTTGCCCAACTTGCCGACGGAGGAGCGAATGCGATCCATCTGCGAGGAATGTCGAACTTGTGCGAGATCGTGGGTAGTGGGGAAGATGGAGAGATTATCGGAATGGTGTGCCGAACTAGGGGCGCATGGCCTCCCATTTATAGTGTGGGAAACTTATAGAAGAACCCGCCAAAAAATTTCAAAATTTGGGAGCGCGCCGATCGACTCTGTCCAAATTTTGAATGTCGTGACCATTTTGGCGCTTGATTCCCTTCCTTTATCACTTCCCAGTACATTATGTCGGTTAGCAGGGGAACATCATGGAATCCTGATGTATTGATTCACTGCGTCAACCGGCGCTGGCTTGTGCCGATCGACGCACCATCTCTTTTCAGCTTTTGGTCAATTCCTTGCCTCCTCTACACTTAACACTTGCATAGAAATCACACATGTCTCCCAAAATCAACGCCTGCCGCCTCTGTCGCCCAATTGGGAACTGCTCGGGTTCCTGCGTTGATCGGCACAAGAGGGTGCTGAACAACGCAAGTCCCTTGCACCTTGTCTCTTTCACCTAATTTTCCAATTTCCCAATGTTCCTGTAGCATTGACACACGTAGAGGGGCCTATCTGGTGACCACGCTGATCGGAGCTACCTTGCGCCGATCGGTGCAACATCCATTTTTTGCTCCTGGACCGTTCTTTGCTAGATGTTTCTCTTCGTCCTTTCCTGCATAATTGACAACTATTTTGCACACAAAAAATTATTCAAAAACATGTTTGATTACCTTAAAAATAGCTCCGTCTCTGAAAATTACTGTGCTGGTTGCCTTTTAGCATCCCTTCAATTCTGGGCATCATCAGCCTTCTGTCCTAACATGGGCAGTAGTGCATCGATCGGCTCCGTAGTGCACCGATTGGCGTGAGCTCTATTCCTTCCTGTTTGTAGTGTGAGGCCGTGACACTACAAGGTTTTCTCATCTCTATGGCTCATATACCTCGGACGACCTATCCATACATTCCCCTCCAATTACTGTTGATGCCACGTTGCCATGGTGTCTTGTATCTCTTCACTTCATCAACAGCATAACACTCTTCTCCTTTTGGGCGGAATTTGAAAGAGTAGGGAGTCCCACCTATATCAAAGCTTATTTCGCCACTCCGAACATCAATACTTGCCTTTGCTATCCTCAAGAAGGGTCTACCTAAGATCAACAGGGTCCTCGTCCTTTTATCCATATCAAGCACAATAAAATCAACAGGGACGATGTGATCTCCAATTTGAACAGGCACATCCTCAACAATTCCATCAGGGAAGCGTACCAATTGATCAACTAACTCCAAACACATACCTGTAGGCTCCAATTCACACAAATTGAGACTTGTGAATATATGACGGGGCATAACACTTACACTTGCTCCAAGATCGCACAAACACCTATCAAATATCCTTGCTCCAATTATGCATTTGATGCTTGGTGATCTAGGGTCGAGTTTCTTCTCAAGTGTAACATCATTGATTACTGCCGTAAGTTCCTTAGTAGCCTTCACAACCTCCTCAGAAACCAGGGATTTCTTGTTTTGCATCATGTCCTTGATGTACTTGGCATAGATAGGTACTTGAATAGCGTCAACAAAAGGGACATTGATGTAAAGCTTCTTCATAATATCGACGAACCTTGCGAATTGCTCATCATGTTGTTGTGCTCTTTGTTTCTTGGTCAGCAGTTGAGTATCTTGGAACATGGTAGGGCCATGCTCCTCTGTTTCCATGCCCTTTTTCAGACCAGAGAGGTCAATATCCTCCTCGCGCCGATCGGCGCCCTCGGTGAGCCGATCGGTGCCTATAGTACCGTCATGTCGATCGGCGCTCTCATTGAGCTGATCGGCACGGGTCTTCCTTGCTCCTGTAGAGTGTTCTGGATCTTCTATTTTCTTTCCTGACCACGTAGCTATTGCCTTCAACTGTTCTACAGATATCGTATTGCCAGGAATAGCCCCCTTGTTACCTTGAATGGCTTGCGATAACTGTCCCATCTGCTGCTCCATAATCTTGGTATGCTTCAAAATCTACTCATTAGAACTCCCAATCTCTATCACCTTGTCATTAATTCCCCCAAGGATACGATCAATCTCCTTGAATTTAGCTTGGTTGTCCTTGTTGATCTTATCTTGAGCTTGGAAGAACTCATGACATTGGAGATGAAGTGGGATCGAATTTTGCATGGACGAACTAGGAGAGAAAGAACTCCTCTGCTGCTGAAATTAGGGCTTCCATCCACTATTCTTTATATATTCTAGCATCTTCATCTCTTCAGGGCAATGTTTCTGCACATGTCCAAATTCTCCACACTCACTACAAGTGGAGTGTGATTCCGCTAGCTTGAGCGGCTCTTCCTTAGGGATATGATGATCATTGTCCAACCTTCTTTGAATAGCATCGAGGCGATCCATAACCAAGTCTTCATGAGTCCTCTCAATCACACTCTTTGCCACTCGTTTCAAAGGTTGTAAATTCCTTAAACTTCTCTCACTATCCCATGATTGATTTTCATCTAGCAACCTGATCAATTCCCTAGTTTATGTCACAACCCTGTTCCAACGACCGAAACTGAATGCATCTGTATGCGTGCCCAGGATCAAGTTTTCACGCACACAGGACAATTATTGTGATAAAAGAACCATATCTTTATTAAATTGATAATATTATTACAAAGGTGACCCGTAGGTCAAAAGAAAAAGATTACATTATAGCGGAATAACTAAGAGTTGGCGTCCTTCAGCTTCCACAGGAAATCGACTGGAAGACTGTAGGCTTAGAGCTCTTCTCCATTGTCTTCATCATTGTACAATCCTTCCCCTGTAGCTGAGCAGCAATGTGGGGTATAGCAAGGTGAGTACATGTCGTACTCAGCCAGCGAGGGAAAAGATGACATGGGGCTATAGACAAGGAAGGCTTAATAAGGATTATTGCATGAGCTTTTAATTTCCTAAGCATCCTAATTACTAGGTGGGGTCATCCCAACCCTCAATCCACAGGGTACTATCCAAGCCAAGTCCAACATCATCCACCACACAACCATTCCCAACCATTTCAATCCATAACCAACTAATCTTGTGAGGATTCCAGGCCGCTCGTGACCATGAGCATGGCTGTCATGACAGTTTAATACTCTGCAGAGTTCGTACCACTTTACCCACAAGTCGTGATTTTGTCCCCTGTTGCCAGGTGGACTAGAGTCTCCATGTTGCCATGCCGACCAAGCACTAGCACACTTCCTTTGGTGTGCGGCCAGGAGATCACTACGAGGCTTTTACAAAGGGTCTCCCAGTACATGCTAGCCACAAAGGTTCCACTCCTGACCATAAGTGATAGCCCACCAACAAGCAGCTGATCACCCCAGGAGACCCCTCTTGAGCCATTCGGATACAAGGACAATCCTCTTGACTTCCATTCCTGGTCCACCAAATGCTACACCAACACTGGGAGAACTCCTAATTAATCAGCCAAGTTGTTCCATAGCAGCCTTGTGATGGCACTGTTGTCCTAGGTTATCGCTCCATGAACTGGTTCCTAGGATCTACAACAAGCCTACCACCACCAACCATGTGCCCAGGGCACCACATCCATTCCATCCGGCTTGCATAGATCCCTAAGTCCATGTTGCTAACATAAATTATCGTTCCACCCATGAAGTGACATAGTTCATTAATCAAGATGATTATTAACCCAACATCCCACATGCTACCTAAGCATTATCTACCCACAACCAACCAACTAGTTCAAGGCGACAAGGAAAAGGATAAAGCAATACTAGGAAAACCCTAACAATAGGTACCCATTCAATTGACACAAGCATGTATTTCTATAATAAATGTTATAATAGGTACAAGATGCATCAAGGACACTTGCCTGAAAATGGATGTTGCTGCTCAGGTGTTCAATTCACACTCTTGCGATTCTAGGAACAACCCGTTCTCTAGTTAGCTTCACGCAGGCACAATAGGCACACAATCATATAAACAACTAAGAAACAGTATATCAAATAATAATAAAGTATTTTAAAATCAATCACAAAAGATAGTACGCATTTCTACGATCGCATGAGCGCAAGAATCATCTAAATCAGAGATATGAGTAAAAAGTTACAAATGATTGAAGGTGTAGGGTTAAAATAGTAAAATTAGCAAATTACTGTAAGACATTATAAACAAATAATATTAATCACTACGATCGCGTTGGCACAAGTAATTTTAGAAACATACATGGACTTAATTGTAAAATAAAATGGTGAAAATATGGTTTAGGAAAAGTTAGGAATAAAATGTAATTTATAATATGCTCAGGGACTAAAGTGTAAAAAGACAGGACTAAAATATAATTAAAAATAAGTCCAGGTGTTTCTGTAAAATTACATGGCCAAAATAATCTTTAGATAGGGTCCAGGGGCTTTTCTACAAAAATATACAGTGGTAAATAATTTCGAAGATGTTCAGGGGCTTAAATAAGATTTTCCAGAGGTTTTGTAAAGAAACCGGGACTAAATTCTAATTTAAACAAAGTCTAGGGGCCTATTTGCAAATCTATCATTACCCAGGAATTAAATAAATTAAATTAAATCAAAAATACCGTGGACCAGGTTCATGGTTCTGTGGACCCTTGGTCCATTGGTCCACGGTGAGCCCATTACATACCCCTTCGGGGCATCTAATCTGGTGCGTTGGATTAAGATCCAACGGCCAGTGTGAGGCAGGGAGAGATGGCCGGTGGCAGCCATTCCAGGCGGCGGCGCAAGGGGAGCTCGCAGGAGTTTGTCTGGAATGGCACTCCGGCGGCCGGAGCTAGGTGCATAGGGGGTTCAGGAGGGAGAGGGGAGGATGGAGAGCTCACCAACGAGGATCGCGCGGGGAGGGAGATGGCCGGGGAGGGCTCGCGATGGTGAGGTGGTGATGGAGACTTCCGGCGGCGTCGAGGAAGGGGCTCGGGTGGCGGGAGCTCAGCATCGGGAGGAGGATCGATGGCGGCGCGGCCTTGCGAAGGTCAGTAGCGGGTCGGCGGGACCCGAGACGGCCTCGTCACGGCGGGCGCGGAGCTTGCCTAGCTCCGGCCATGGCGAGACGGCGATGCGGACGACGGCGGGGAGCGGAGACGGCACTAGCAAGGAGAAGGGGGGGTGCAAACCAAGGGCGGCGCGGGGCATGAAGCTGCCCTTTTATACAGGTGCGGGCCCCTAGGTTTGCTGGGGCACACATGCCAAAAGTGGTAGCAGTGCTAGGGTACGGGGAGGGGGCTTCGTGGGGTGGGTTGGCCGAGCGGGCTCGCGGTGCGGGCGTGGGATGGGTCGAGCCGCGCGCTCGTCTGCCGGCCGAGCAGGCCGAGCGGAGGGAGGAGGAGATGGGCCGCGGGGGAGGAATCGGCCCAAGCAAAAATCTGTTATAAAAATATTGAAATTTAGTGGAATTGGTTCACAAACAAAAATCTGAAATTTTGGGGTGTGACAGCTTGGGTGGGAGTCTTTGACATGAATGAACCCGCAGCTGAAGCATCTAAATGTTGACGAGATTGAATATTCAATCCCATGTAGAATCTCTCGATAACTTCTCCAACCGTTAGACCATGATGAGGGCATGCACCAGTATATTCACTGTATCTTTCCCATGCTTCTCCAATGCTCTCATCAACATTCTACATAAATCCAAGAATCTTATTCTTCAAAGCTTGAGTCTTACCAGGAGGGAAGTATTTGGCTAAGAATGCAGCTGCTAAGGTGTCCCACACAATTTTTACTGCATTTTCCAATCCATTGTACCATTGCTTGGGGCATCCAAATAGAGAGAAGGGGAGCAGTCACACACGTGCTTGATCCGGTCAATCCCGTTATCTTGAATGTACTACAAACTTCAAGGAAGTGCTGCAAATGGTGATTGGGATCCTTCAAACCTGTGAACGGTTGTTGCGCCACTAATCCAACATATCTCTCCAATTGATATGGATTCTGATCTTGAGCTTCTTAGAAATCTGTCTTGATAACATTAGTCAATTGAGGCTTGAAGCGATTAACCAAGGGTAACTCTGCCATCTCCTCTCCTTCTAGATCTACAACTGTGAATAATACTCGAGGGTTGGCACGGACTGCTTCTCCAGCTAAATCTCCAAGTGACTAGCTTTTCTTCTCCACTGTTCTCTTCATGCAAAAGACCCTTTCTGGATCATCGATGTAATTAGAGGGTTTGTTTGACTTAGGACAGTCCATACCTGTTAGCTTCACTTAACAGAATATATGTACTAAAGAGACAAGTAAAGCACAATGACTAAACCCTAATACATCAAACAATGTTTAAAATCTGCTATGGTCCCCGGCAACGGCGCCAGAAAAAGGAGCTTGTTGGTCGTTACTATGCACCCACTTATATACCGCAAGAGGATGGTGTACATTGTAGCACTTTCTTCCTTAAAATGAGTATTCCAAGGTTTATCGTATCCACTGGGACCTTAGGGATTATTAAACAAAGTTAACAGTAAAAGATCTAGTCAAGGCTATTGTCGAGTTCGAGTTGCATGAGGGGAGACTCGCCAGCGCAAAGGTGTGCCAGACAGCAAATCTATCGTTGCACCGATTGGCGCAGGGTTGAGCCGAGCGGCACACTACCGAATCTGTGATTGCGTCGATCCGCACTGGTGTTGAGCCGATCGGTACACGAACGAATCTAAGCCAAAGTGTGCCAGATACCTTGTAAGCCTAAGTTGTTAAGTGAGTAGCCAGATATCTACTAGTGAGATCATAACCAGAAAGTCTAATCAAATAGCATCATAATGGTAATTACATGGATCAGTAAATACCTATAATGATTAAGACCACCCTGCTTTCTGAGTGGCTCCCGATTTATCGCTGCCGAGAGGAAACCCTTAATCACACGAGTATCTTATCCTACTCAACTATCTAGTAGTGTTGCGCTTGTTTAGTGCTGTCACCGCTAAACCACACTACTAGCATCATCAAGCAACCATAATCAATACAATGTCCAAAAATTATCCTGATCACCATGATCAAGATAATATCGACCTACTTAGCCTAGAACTAAGCAATTGGAATAAGCATATGCATGATTACAGAATCAAGATAGACAAATCACCAAAACCATCATCAACATATTCGATTACCCTTGAGATACATAGAGTAAGATTCATCACCGCCGAGATGGCCTACCTTGACGGATCAACTCTTACACCAATTGTTCTTGAATCTCAACTAGAGATCTATTTCTAACGGGGCGAACCCTGGTGGCTCTAACTCACGGATCTGTTATCCCTCCGATGCCTTCTATCTTCTGCGGTCAGGGTTTACAAGTATATATAAGGGTTCTACTCATAAAGGACTCAATTTCTAGCAAATAAGGCAGTTACGCCGATCGCCGCAAGCCATGTCTTCTTTGGTTTCTCTTCCGAGTCGGTTCCTCTATCTTCCACAGCTGCCATGTGGGTCTTTTCCTTCAAGATAAAGTCCTGTACTGCATGTCAAGATCTTGAAGTTCCATAAATCTTCTAGGCAAATATCTTCAAGCGTCTTGCATAGATAAACTTCCATAAAACATGTGGAATGGGCCTCGGTCACTTTTATGGGCCAAAACACCCTTGTGCCGATCGGCTCATAGGCTGCGCCAATCGGCGCACTGGGTTTCTTCAGCGCTTTTTGTTGCTTCTGGACTCCAGCCCTCTTCCAGCATTACTTTAATCACCAATTTTACCTGTTTCTTCAATAAAGCTCCAAAACTACGCATATACAAATATATAGGTAAAATCACAAGAAAATGGCCTAAATTGGCATCAATTATGCTCTAATTGGGGTTATATTCACATATAAAAGGGGCACCTAGGAAGTGCCAACAGTGGGTAGGGTCGGATAAACAGAGTAGCTTGCAGAGGTGTAATGCTAGGTTGAGCCTGCATTATGGCCGACAGTTCAAGCTCGTCGAAAACCACCGCCAAGACCCAATCCTCGGGCGAGCCTGAGGAGAAGTGCCATTCCCCCATTGTTGACACCGGAATTTAGTTGGGCTCAGGAGACAGCCGCGTAGGAAAGGATTCGGCCGAAGCCCATGAGTCTACAGGCCGAAAGAAGGAGAGGTGGACCCGAGCGGGGTCGTTTTATCTTTTTCTATATTAGTTTTCATTACTATGTTTTTAGTTTCAAGTTTATGGAAATAAAACCAGGTCGGTTTGTTTAGGAGTCCTGACCGAGTCGGGTCAGAACCTCTTGCACGACGTTATATATATGTAATAGGATATGTATGAAAAAGGTAACACATTCGTTCAATACAACTTTGTCACATCGCCAACCTGTCCTACTCGACAAAACCCTGGTCTCGCGTGGGCTGCATCGGCTCTGATCTCGGCGAGAGACTTGGATTAGTCACCCTCGGTAATTCTATCAACTTCGGCTAGTACTTGATTTCGTTAGATTTGCTAGTTATTCGGTAATTATATCTATCCAGTACTTGTTCTATCGACTGTGATTGTGATACTATCTCGGTTAGGTCCGATCTATTCCGGTTTAGTAGGTCTTGCAGGTATTGTTTAGATCTAATTATTCAAGTCACCCTGTTGACTTTGTTTACAAATAGGTCATGTCTAACAGTGTTTACTCCGCGAGGCTGCATCGCGTGTCTGACCTCTCGTTGAGTTGATATAGTTAGATCCGATCTGTTTATAGGCGAAGTCGGTAGAGTTCTATTGGGACGTTTAGCCGATATGTTATCATGGTTCGATCGATTCAAGGCATTTAGACTTGATTATATTCAATATCGTAAAAATAGATTGCCCCCATATTGTGATAAGATAGATCTTTGATTTTGTTGCATATTTGAAATACCAGCTATTAGATCTATCGACTTAGCACTATCGACAGGGCAGGTTTTGCTCGTTTACTATAGTCCTATTGACTCTACAATATCAACTCAGCAAGTAGTAGCATGTTTACTGTTATATTCTCGATCTTGCTGTGTTTGATTCAAATCCTTATCGGCGTTAAAATGAACAATGTTTTATATATTTGATCTGCCAATAAACTGATACAATTAGCCGATTAGTTCATATTGTTTTATATTTATTCTCACAATGATGTCGGCTGATTCCACTCACACAGTGACTATCGGCTTTCTTCATCGGCCTATCCTAGGCAGGTGGCCCATAAAATCTGACTGTGTGTTTTCTTTTTTGATTTGCAGGAAAAATCCACTGGTATGCCCCGATTTCCTGTATTGAGCCTGCACTGGAGCTAAGCAGATCTCCCAGGTTACATGTGAAGATTTTTGTGTCAACACGCTTTTTGGCACGCTCAATGGGACCATGAACTTCAAAAATCACATCATGTCTAAGCTTGGAATGCCCAAGGACGTTGAAGGGGAACCGCCCAAGAACAAAGTCAGCTCGGACCTTAAGAATGAACACGTGTTGCCTGTCAATAGAGACAAGCTGAGTGATGATGCAAAGGAACAAGTTGGTCAGAGGGTAGCTGAGTATGAGAGTCTTCTGATGAGTACTTTTAGCAAGACAAGAAACAGCAAGGTTGTTCAAAAGTGAAAGCTACCAGTTGCAACAGTGATTGAAGATGCAACAGAAGAGTCACATACTAAGAAGCCGGTAGAGTACATTGATGAAGCAACATAGCATAGCATAATCCATACCACTATACCTCATGCATTGATCAACCAGTCATCGATGTTGGTTAATACCTTGAGAAGCTTGATTATTAAGACTGTGGAGGGGTGCCTATATGAAGATTCTCCTCGTGGGCTGGTGTACTTTCGTGTACCAGATAATGTGTCTCGGCCTGCAAATAGAGCATCTACTTCGTAGCAGCATGGTGAGAATGCAACACAGCCTGTCTCGGGTTCAAGTATATCCACCTCTGAAGTGTCCCCAGGTCAGAAGAGTGCAGATGGCAGAACACCTCAGAGAATAGTGCTGTAGAGATCTACACCACAGACACATCCACAACATTACATGCAAGAAATTACTGAGCCAAATGTAACATACAGTACTGCACCTAATGCTGGGCCTAGCATGTTTGGAATGCCATCATCATCTGCTCTACAAGGAGAACTAGGAGTCCAACATACGGTTGTTAATTTTGGTTCACAGCCATCAGCATCTGGTCTTCCCTCGACTATTCCGAATATCAATGGGTCGACCGGTGACTAGGCTTTGAAGATTGCTGAGGTGATGAGGGAGCAATTTGGACTGAAGCCGAAGCAACAGACGTACATGTATCAACCTCCGTATCCTCCAAGCTGTGATTTGATCCCATTGCTGAGTCGATAAAGACCTATAGAATTCACCAAATTTACAGGACAAGATAGATCCTCCTCTAAGAGACAACCGTGACGACCGTTGTCAAAGTGATGATTGGGATCAGCATGATAACGATGATAATGACCATCTGCAACGTCGTCATGACAATGATGTTGGTCCGTGACACAGCCGCCGTCCAACTCCGTCTCCAGACTGGCATAGGCGGTCGTCGATGCCTACCGACGATGAGATTGATGGCATCAAAGCTTATATCCCTAGGTTTCGCATAGATCGATGGCCAAAAGGATTCAAGTCGGTTCCCGTCTAAAAATACGATGGTCAGACCAACCCCCAAGAGTGGTTGCAGCTCTACAGCACGGCGATTCGATCGGTTGGAGGTGATTCCTACGTAATGGCTAATTACCTTCCGGTCTGCCTGGATCGAGCCGTTCAGATATGGATCACATCTCTTCCAGAGGAGTCAATCACGTCTTGGGGAGCCATCAACAGGAAGCTCACACAAAGCTTCCAAGCTACCTGCAATCGACCGGGCAACCACTTCAACCTCACTCGGAACAAGCAGAAGACCGATGAACCTCTTCGTGACTACATCCCCAATGTTCCGGACCAACAAATTATTGTTGCCTTCCAAGGAGGGATTCGCAGCGATGATTTGGTTTGAGAGATCGGTCGGAGGAATCATGACCTCAAGCTGACCGCTCAAGAGTGCTTCGTGATCGCTGACAAGTTCGCATCTGGTGAGTCGGCACTAGATGACATCCGAGGAAAAGGCAAGGAGAAGTAGTCGGACAAGCCCAAGTCCTCCAAGAAGGACAAGAAGAGGAAGTCTGACAACACGGTTCACACAGTGGACCGACTTCAGAAGAACCCTCGAACAAACCAACCATCCATGGATGAGCTGCTGAGTGGCCCATGCCTTTGGCATCAAAAGGGAAACCACAAAGCGTAGGATTGCTATCGACTGAAGGGTTTTGCAACAGCTACACTCAAGGTGGCAAAAGATCCCCGAAAGCATAATAGCAAAGACAAGGCCAAGGGCGATGGCGACAAGGATGATTCAGGAGAGATCAACATGGTGGAAGTCAACTTCATCTTCACTGACCTCTCAAGGAAGTCAACTTCATCTTCGGTGGCCCGGACGCCTATGTGTCCAAGCGCAAGCAAAAACTGGAACTTCGGGAGATCAACTCGGTGGAACCAGCTGTGCCTCAATTCATGAGATGGTCTGAGATTCCAATCACCTTTGATTGGTCAGATCATCCCAAGCATATACCAAAGCCGGGTCGATATCCACTGGTACTTGCTGCCACGGTGAAGGAGGAAAAGTTCAACAAAGTACTCATTGATGGAGGAAGCAGTTTGGACTTAATCTTCACCAAGACTCTTAAAGAGCTCGGTCTGTCAGTCAATGATCTTCAGTCGAGTTCTTCACCTTTCCTTGGTATTGTACCTGGCAAGACTTCAGTTCGTATTGGACAGGTCAGTCTACCGGTCACCTTCGGTACCCGTGAGAACATCAGGACCGAGTGCATTCTCTTCCAGGTGGCAGATTTCGACTCGGCATATCATGCTATCATCGATCAACTGGTGATGGCTAAATTCATGGTCGTCCCGCATTATCCATATCTCACCCTCAAGATGCCAGGCCTGAACGGAATAATCTCCCTCCACTCTGATCTTCGGAATTCATTCGATTGCGATGTACAGAGTTGTGAGATGGCCAATAAACAGTTGATGCTATCTGACTAGAAGGAGATCCAGCAGGCAGTCAGCATGGAGGAGCAAATTGGAGCGGCGGTTCCAGCAAAGAAGCCTACCAAAGACAAGATTCAGATTGATGGCATCCAATCTGAGGAAATCATGCTCAATCCTGAGGACTCCGATAAGGTAACTTATGCTGGGGCCAACCTTGACGAGAAATAGGAACTCGCGCTCACAATTTTCCTCCAGGAAAATAGGGATATCTTTGCATGGAAACCATCTGACATGTCGGGAGTTCCTAGGGAAAAGATTGAGCATGAGTTAAGGGTACCCCCTGGGGCTGCCGCCGTTCGGTAGAGGCTTAGAAGATTCGCACAAGACCGCAAGGACGCCATGAAGAAGGAGATAGTTAGACTATTAGAAGCTAAGTTTATAAAGGAGGTGTATCATCCCGACTGGTTAGCAAATCCAGTCCTTGTACCCAAGAAGAATAAAGAATGGAGGATGTGTGTTGATTATACCAATCACAACAAGGTGTATCCTAAAGACCCCATCGCTCTTCATCGTATTGGTTAGATTGTAGACTCAACAGCCGGGTGTGAGCTCTTAAGCTTTCTAGATGCCTATTCAAGCTATCACCAGATCCCGCTGAAGGTCAAAGATCAGATTAAAACTTCCTTTATAACACCCTTCGGCGTATGCTATATCACAATGCCTTTCGGTCTGAAGAATGCTGGCGCGACTTACCAACGGGGCATTCAACGCTGCCTTGCTACTCACATCAGTCAGAACGCAGAAGCGTATGTTGAGGACATCGTTGTCAAGACTCGGAAAGTCGAGGAACTTATTTTTGACCTAGCAGAAACATTTGACAATCCTAAGAAGTGTGTTTTTGGGGTTCCTTCAGGAAAGCTACTCGGTTACATCGTTTTGAAATGAGGTATAGAGGCCAACCCGGATAAAATCAAGGCGATCCTTGGTATGGGGCCACCTAATTTTCAAAGGGATATGCAGAAGCTGACCGGATGCATGGCATCCCTGAGTTGCTTTATTTCCCGACTGGGGGTTAGAGGGTTACCACTTTTTCGACTGCTTAAAAAGCAGGATGACTTTGTTTGGACCGAAGAAGCGCAGTCGGCATTGGACGAGTTGAAGGTCTACCTCAGCAGCATTCTAGTATTGGTGCCTCCGGAGTCAGGAGAAAAACTTCAACTTTACATATCGGCCACAACTCAGGTTGTGAGTATTGTTTTAACAATCGATCGAGAAGAAGAGGGACATATTCAAAAAGTGCAACACCCGGTTTATTTTGTAAGTGAGGTCCTTGGTGCCTCTAAGACTAGGTATCAACAGATCTTGAAGTTGTTGTATGCATTATTGATCACCTCCAGGAAGTTGAAGCATTATTTTCAAGCTCATCCAATTGAAGTCCAGACCTCCTTCGCACTCGTCACAGTGCTGCACAATCGAGAAGCCGAAGGAAAAATCGCCAAGTGGGCTGTCGATCTTGGTCAATATACCATTATGTTCGCGCCTCGGTCAGCTATAAAGGGACAAGCGTTAGCTGATTTTGTTACCGAGTGGACAGAGATTCAAAACCCACTTACTACACAAGATATCGAGTATAGGAAAATGTACTTTGATGGTTCTCTTCAATTACAAGGAGCTGGTGCAGGAGTCGTGTTTATCTCACCTACTGGAGAGAAGCTTTGATATGTCCATCATGTGATGTTTCACACGTCCAATAGCGTTGCGGAATATGAAGCCCTTCTACATGGTCTACGCATTGCCGCGTCACTCGGCATTAAGCACCTTGATGTCTTTGGTGACTCGGCTTTGGTCATTAATCAGGTCACTAAGGATTGAAACTGTGTGGATGATAATATGAGTGCTTACTGTCAAGAAGTAAGGAAGCTCAAAGACAAATTCGATGGATTGAAGTTCACGCATGTTCTTCGAGACAATAACCAAGCGGCCGATGAATTGGCCAAGATGGGATCATCCCGGTCTGCGGTCCGCCAGGTGTTTTCTTACACACTCTGGATCCCCCCCCCCCCCCCCCGATTTCTCCTCGGTCAGATGTACTAATGAGTGTGGTCACTGATCTTGTTGGTGATGACAACATGGAGACCGATTGGCGCGACGCACTCATACAATATTTGGACAAGGGAACGCTGCCTTCGGATCCTAATGAGCAACGGAGGTTGGAGACCCGATGCCGAGGATATCTGTTGGTGGGAGACCAACTCTATAAAAGAGGAGGTTCAAACATCTTGATGAGATGCATCTCGATACCATAAGGGCGAAAGTTGGCAGAAGAAATTCATTCTGGGATATGTGGCAATCATGCGGCTTCCAAGACTTTGGTCGGCAAAGCTTTTATTGGCCCACAGCAGTCGAAGACGCACACCAGGTCGTTCGGAAGTGTGAAGGTTGTCAATTCTTCGCTCAACAAACACATGTGCCTTCACAGCAACTTCAGATGATACCTTTGACTTGCCCTTTTACTGTCTGGGGGCTTGATATTGTCGGTCCTTTCAAGAAAGTTCCAGGCGGGTTCACTTATCTATTTGTTGCTATTGATAAATTCACCAAGTGGATCAAAGCAAAGCCGGTCGACAAGATTATATCAAAGAAGGCAATTGAGTTTGCCAAGGATATCTTCACTTGGTTTGGGGTTCCTCATGATATCATCACCGATAATAGCACTCAATTCACATCAGTGGAATTCCGTGACTTTGCCGATGAGATGGGAATAAAAATCCACTTTGCATTAGTGGCTCATCCTCAAAGCAATGGGAAGGTCGAATGGGCCAATGGTATGATTCTTCAAGGATTGAAACCGCGGATATTCGACAGACTTAAGCCTTATGCCGGTAGGTGGGTCAAAGAATTGCCTTCAGTTCTTTGAGGGCTTCGCACAAAAATCTGTCAGGCAACTAGTCAGTCACCTTTCTCATTGGTCTATGGCTCAGAGGCTATGCTACCGACTGAGGTCAGTCTTGTTTCAACACGTGTTCAGGCGTATGATGAACAACTTTCTATGGAGAATCGAGAGATTGATTTGATTGCAGTAGAGGAGTTGCGTGATCGCACTCTGTTTCAGCCGGCACTTTACCAGAAAGGCTTGTGTCAATATTCTGATAAAAACGTGCGTAATCGCCACTTCCAAGTTGGAGATTTAGTGCTTCGTCGAGTGCAGTCAACGAAGAACCAACATAAGCTTTCTCCAAAGTGGGAAGGACCATATGTGGTGAAGGAAGTCACTCGCCCGGGGGCATACCGACTGATGTATGAAGACGGCGATGATATACCAAATTCCTAGAACATAAATCAGCTACGTCATTTCTATACTTAGTTATTCTTTTGTATACTTATACATTATTTCTGAATGAAACTTTAGTCTTTTTGACGAAAGATTTTTTGATGACTTTCATTCTATATTGCCTCGATTCCTTAATTCACTTTATTAAACAATCGAGCCAGGGGGTTAGTAATAATGTCCCACCTTAGTCTAACCTTATTTTGGTTTTGGACTATTTTTCGACCGATTTCTTCTCTTTGAATACGGTCTTCATTTTCTTGGGCCAACGTCTATACATTATGGTTATACACTTTATACTGCACATCAGACTACCACTACACTAGACCCAGAGCCAAAGTGCGAGAGGTCATGAGTCGATTGGTCGACTCTACTTGTTACGTGGTTACGAGTCACAACCTAATCTGTTAAGGCAGACTGATACAATTTGAGTTTCTCAGTGACAGAAACATACTTATGATATTTTTATCAATCTTTTAAAGATGTTAAGTATGAAACTAATTTACATACAGGTAACATTGTTTCATTACATAGATATTACTAAAGATCTCTAGCATTGCAGGATTTACAGCTCCTTTGAAGGAGAGGAAGAGTCAGCTCGTAGGTCAACTTCAGGAGTTGCTGGAGGAGTAGGCACGGTCAGATTGATCTCTATGTTGTCGACCAAGGCTCGGGAAGTCTCCAACATAGAATCCAAGAGCAGCTGGCATTGGTTGTCGGTCAAGTCTGGGTTGAAGCCGTCCTTGATCTTGTCCAATGGCAGAGCAGGAGACCAAGATTGGAAAACCGCCAGAACCTGACTCCCGGCCTTGGTCGCCACTCACCGAGCGTTATAAGCAATAGCTTCCGATGGATGCTCCAGCAAGTACTCCAATGAGTGGCCAGACTGCTCCACTCGGTCGGCATGAACATAGTCCATTGCCTTTCGAGCAGCGTAAGATAGAACTGCGATTGATGATTTTTGGTCAGTATGATCAAAAGAGGATTCAAGCAGATGTGAGAAATAATGAAGGACTTACTGGCAAGTTTACTTTTGAAGGATTTGGAGGTGCTCTTAGCATCCTCTATCTTGGCGTCAGCCTCCTTCAGCTCCTTCTGCAGCCGAGTGATCTCGGCCTTCTAGTCCTTGTCACACCCCAATTTTTCAAATTTTGGTTTGTGACTTAATTTTCACTAAATTTTAAAACTTTTTATAATAGAATAAAATTTATCCTAAATTAATTAGAGTGTCATCATTTATTTTAGGCAAAAGAATTATTTTCTAAAAGAAATTAAATTAAATTAGGTTATTATTATTATTATTACTATTATTATTATAATGGGTGTTGCATTCAGGCCTATTAGATGCATTAGGTTTTTGTTGAATGAAAAAGAATTGAAAATCCTTTTAAAATTTGAGTCTATTTTCATATAGAAAAATAGAAAGGGAAAAGGAAAAGAAAGAGGGAATAAATCCCCAGCCAGCCCTTGGGCCTAATCCCCTCCCCTGGCCCAGCTCGCTCTCCCTCTCCCCCCCCTTCTCTGGTTTGGCCTGCCCGGCCCAGCACCCACGCGCGCCCGTGCAGCCCGTGCCCAGCGCGCCCCACCGGCCCACCCTGCGCCTCGGCCCACGCCGCGCCCTCGCCCGCCAGTGCGCCTCCCTCCCCCCGAACCCTAGCACCGTCGCCGCCAGAGCCAACCTTGGCATACGCGCCAAGGCGACCCCGGGACTCACGCACCCATAAATAGCCACCTCGCGCCCTCGCGTCGCGTTTTCCCCACCCCGCCGTCTCGCCATGCCGCGCTGTCGAGCTCCCCGGCCACCGTCGTTTTTCGCCGCCGTGAGGCCGTCTTCGGCCGGCCGTTCCTGAGCCTCTTCGCTCGCCCCACGCCCCTCGGTGAGCCCTTTTCCCTCGCCGCCTCCGTGGAGCCCTCCCTCGCCACGTCCCGCGCGCCGGCGAGCCATCCCGGCGAGCTCCGAGAAGCCGGCTATGGCCACCGCCGCCATGGTCCATCGTGGACCATGGTCCATGGGGTCAACCCCGGTCCACGGGGGCCGTAGACCCAGTCCAGGGGGATTTTAGGGTTTTAGGTTTAAAAATAAATCTGGTTAATCCTGAATAAAGTTAGTTTTGCACATAGGTCCCTGGATTTTATTTAAATTATATTTCAAACCTAATTTCATTATAGAATATATATTTAATTATATTTAGACCCCTAATCTTAGTTTTAATTATTTTAGCACTGTATTTTTACATAAAAGCCCCTAGCCTATTCCTAAATTATATTTTAACCCTTGAATTTTATAAAAACACCCCTCTACACGTTATTAATTATATTTTAATCTTATAAGTTTACAAAAACAATCCTATATCTTTTAGTCCTAAATTTTTATAAGTAATAATTTAGGTTGGGCATTTTATACTTAGGGCCCTGTACTTATTTTTAATTATGTTTTAGTCCTATCTTTTTACACGTAGGCCCCCGAACATATAAATAATTATATTTTAGCCCCATAAATTTTACAATTAAGCCCCTGAACTTATAAATAATTATATTTTAGCCCTATAAATTTTACAGTTAAGCCTCTAAACTTTTTCAAAATTACATTTTAGTCCTTCAATTATTTATAAATTATATTTTTATATGTATCTTTTACAATTTAATCCCTGTACTTTTTTATAAATTACATTTTGAACCCTTAAATTTTTATAAATTATATTTCATATGTATATTTTACAGTTTAGCCCTTATATTTTTCTAGAATTATATTTAGGCCATTTAACTTGTCTGTTTTGACATTTTAACTCTTGAAACTTCAAATCTTCATAACTTTAAACCCTATTTAAATTATATTTCATATGTAGCTCCGATTTAAGAAATTCTTTCACCAGAGCGATTGTAGTGTTTAATATTAATTATCCATACTATTTTATAATATTTTATTAATTTATTATTTTAACCCTAGAACTTTAAACCTTCGTAACTTTTTACTCGTAACTCGGATTGAGGTGATTCTTGCGCTCACGCGATCGTAGCAATGCGTACTTTTTCATAGTATTGTTTTATTTGTAGTTTGCTACTGTGTGGTGTGTTGTTTCTTAGTGTATTTGTATGCTTGTGTTTCCGGTGTGATGTTGAGTAGACGAACCGCTATTAGAGAACTTCCGGGATCTCCATCTTGAAGACTTTGAGCAGCAGCAAAGGGAACCAGGCAAGTGTCCTTGATGCATTTTGAACCTATGTTTTACATTCTCTCTATCTCTATGGATGCTTGTTAGTATTGAATCCCATGTGTCATATCCTGTTCCATATTATTCCTTGTCGCCTGGGTTCTGGTGTAGCTTATTAGTATGGGTATGTCATGCTTAGTTTGCTATGTCGGGAATGGAAGTGTCTATTGTTAATCTTGACTAATGATTCACTTTAACATAATGACCATGAGGGATGGGAAATCCTTTTTAGGAACATGGAACCTAGGGGTATCCAAGCAGGAGGATGATGATGATGGTGCGGGTATGCACGTGTACTCGGTACAGTATTGTGGGTTGGTGGTGGTACCTGCTTGGGATCACAAGGGTAGGTTTGTGGAACGTGTAACTATGAAAACCGCACAAAGCACAGGGCTGATATGGGTAGGCTTGGTTTAGTATCGAGATGTTTTCCCAGTTCTGTGAGCAGTCGAGGAAGGAGGACGAGAGGGTTTACTCTCGGACTCAGGCGATGGATGGTTTACTCCTAGCCACGGCGCCAGAGGGGGCTTCTGTAGGAACGTTTTAATTTCGCAGCGGTGAAACCTTAGCGTGGATTGTTTGCAAGCTGGGAAGCGCTCTGAAAGACCTTGTGGTGATCTCTTGGCCTGACACCTACGGTAGTGTGATTTGGGCAACATGGAGACTCTCTAGTCACTGCATAGTGACGAAATCACCAACCTGTGGGTAAAGTTGTGCAACCTCTGCAGAGTGTCAAACTGTTATAACAGCCGTGCTCACGGTCACGAGCGGCATGGACCTTTCACACGATTAGTGGGTTGTTTATGGGTGGACTTGGTGGGAAGCCAAGTCGGGTTCTTCATGGGCGGTTTAACCCATGGTTGGCTACAGGCGATGTAACATGTAGTGTGGTTTCCTATGGGCGGTTTAACCCATGGTTTGCTACAGGCGGTGTAACCTGTAGTGTAGTTTCTTATGGGCGGTTTAACCCATGGTGGGCTACAGGTGGTTTAACCTGTAGTGTTGGTTAAATAAGACAACTTGGGGAACTTTTCACCTAGTAAGCAGGAGTGCTTTTCAAATGGTCTTAGGTGTAGTGCTCATTTACGCAAATGAACCATTACGTTAGCCTTTCTTCTATTAAACTTGCATGTCATGTTTTCCCCCACTTGCTGAGTACGGCATGTGCTCACCCTTGCTATTTCCCTTTGTTGTTGTACTATAAACTGCTGCTCAGAAGATGGAGATATGGACTACATTGATGAAGACTACTACTGGGCGTGCGTGCCCCCGGTCGATTGCCTGTGGTGTTATGGTGTCTTCCACTGTTATTTGTCGAGAGAGTTGATTTAGTCTTCAAAGACAATTATATATGTAATAATGGTATGCTTTATTAATGACATTGGTTATACTGTTATTCACTTTACTGTCGATATGTGTGAAACTTGTTCCTGGGCACACATATGATAAGCACTTGGTTTTATCCTTAAAACCTGGTGTGACAGTCCTTGATACACTTGGAGAGGTTTTCCTTCTCAGTATTCAAGGCATTAACAAACCTTTGCTTATTGGAAGTCAACTTCTCCAGGTCGGCAATCTTCTGGTCACGAGCTAAAGACAAACATTTGAACTTTTAGCGCTAGAGTGATTAGTTGATTATTTACACACAGATGGTAAGTGATCTTACAAGCTATATTAGCACGGCCTTGGTCTAAGGCCTTGGTCCTCTCTCTTTGGTCGGTCTACAACTTTTCAATCTCCTTTTGTGCTATGGCGAGCTACTGGCTGGTGACTAGCATAACACCAGCAATGTGTCAGTCTTAAATTTAAAGACATGAAGACCGAAGAGTTTAGGACATACCAAAAGTTTTGGCTTCAAAGTATTCCACCCTAGCCTGTTTCCTCTCTACAAGAGCATACATTTTTTGTATACAAAAAGGGGTTAAGCTTAAGGATAAGATTGTGACAAAGCTAAAGAAAAGTATTGAAGTACCTTTCTAGCTTCTCGATGTTGGTGCATAATCTCCACGTCCTCCACTTTGGGCCGACCGATTATATCTGTAGACAATGTCGCCTTACCCTTATCAAGAGGTGAAGGAACAACAGCTGGAGCAGGTTGAGGTGTAGGCGCTGGAGTGGAGGTAGGAATTGTCTTGTCAGATGGCTTATCCACCTCGGTCGACGTGTTTGATGACTTGTCGACTGGTTTGGGCAGATCAGTCAGACAAGGAGGGGGTCCTGACCGAGTGGCTTCGGACTCTTGGGCACTTTGCGAATCACTTGTCTGACTACTGTCAAAATAAAAATGGAGGAAATTAAAATGTGTTGTGGATGGCAATAAGAGGCATGGAGTATAAGGTTAAAGAATTAACCTGGGAGCCTTCTTAAGCTTTATTCGCACATCCTCTTCTTCGAAGAAGTCAACTGAGAATCGGTCTCCTTCCTCTTCTGGGCAGATTTGCCTGCCTTGTCGGTCTGCTCCACCACCCCAGCATCTCTCTGAGTTTGGCTTGGGGGCTCCGACTAGCTTGAAGGTCGGTCGGGGGGGGGGGGGGAGTAGGGGTGGGTTGACCGACATCAGTAAATGGTATTTCTTCATCATCACCCTGATCCCCAACATATTGCCGTTGACGTCCAAACAGTCTGCTTCACTAGTCGACTGGGGCAGGCAGGGTGACAACTGGATCAGCACGTTCAAGTTGAGCGCCTACAGAAGATCTTGAGCCTCCAGTGCTGGTCTGCTGTGGCTTCTCAACATAATCCGGTCCCTCGGTATCGGTCGGAGGGAGCGGAGGATAGGATATGTAAGTATCCAGAACCTGCGCAAGAATTAAGATATCAAGCAGGACATCAAGACAAGAAAATAAGGGATTGCTCAAAGCAGACTGAGGCTTACTCGGGCTCGCATAGTGCCCTTGTTATGCGCCTTTCTGACCAACGAGTCATCTTGAACGATATCCCCTTCAAACATTTTTGATAGGCATTTCTTACGAAGTTCACCATTTGGCGGGTCGGGCACCTCCCTGGTTTCGTCATTAATAACATAATTCCATGCCGGGTGACTCTGAAGCTTCAGGGGCTGCACTCTGCATACTATGAAGCTTTCGGCGATGATGATTCCGTCGACACCTTCAGCCTTCAAGTCAGCTATCTTCTTTAGCAGAGCGACCACCTAAGGGTCGGTCGGATCAGGCTTCTGAGTCCATTGCGCCAGGAGAATTGCCTTGGCACCAGTGAAGTCGGCAAGAACAGAGGGAGGGTTGTCACAGTAGAACCACTCATCCTTCCAGTTCTTGTTTCCGGTCTTCAATGGCACATTGATGTATGCCTCCTTCTTGCACAACTGGAAGCCAACACCACCTATAGCTACTTGATTGTCCTTGGTCGGCAGCGGTCAGAGGACGAACATATGGCGAAATAAATTGAAGTGGGGAAGAATGCCCAGAAATGCTTCGCACATGTGCACGAAGATGGTGATGTGAAGAATGGAGTTGTGATTGAGGTTGACAAGCTCAATCCAATAAAAGAATAGGAGCCCGCACAAGAAGCTGCAATAGGGGACTCCAAAACCATGCTTGAAGAACAAGCAGAACACAACAATCTATTTATGAATAGGGATGGGGCTAGATTCACGGGGTACCTTCTAGTCGATCCAAACTTGCTCTGGAAGGATGTCGTCGACCACCATCTGGTTCATATCAACTTGGGAGAGGTTGCTCTTGGATAACTCCCGAAGCTGCTCCGGAATGTCGATCTCCGACGAAGAGGACGCGGCGGCGGCAGTGGAAGTTGCTAGAATCGAGGTGGAAACCTTCTTGCGACCTATGATGATGATTTTTTTAGGCGCGGCGGATCAAGTGTTGAACCCTAGCAGAAGCTTGGGGGATAAGTACGGCGAGATCTATGGTGGCCGGAAGCAAATACGCTTACCCTAGCTGGAAAGCGGAGGAGTCGCTGAGAGCAGAGGAGGCGCGAGGAAGACGAAGAGTTCGTGCGCAAATGCGGCGTGGACTCGATTCAACCTGATGCTACCCTTTTATACTCCTGCTTTTTGACCTAAGGGTCCCATGGGCCGGGATGGGCCGTACAGTGTTGCTACTTTTTGATTAATCAGAAGATTAATTAAGGGCCTTAAACATGTTTAGGGTCTAAAACCTTGAGAAGTAAAACTCGGGGGCTTCTTTGATGAGAAGCATTTGAAAAATGTTTAACCATATCTATATGATTTTATGATCATGTAGCAAAGGACTTGATGGTCATATGATATAAGTTCAAAGGTTATGGTATTGATTAAAGTCAATAACCAAATTGCCAAAATTGGACTCATGAATAGATAGAGTGACTAATTATTAGGGAAAGACTATATTATGATTGATGTCATTTAGCTTAATACCATTATATGATTGATGTCATATTGGTTCACATGAATTGAATATGATTGATATCGTAAAATTCAGAACGACCAGTCACTCGGACATAGTGTATATCACTCGGCCTTTTTGATAATCGGTCAGCAAGGTTGAAACCTTGCACATTGTGCCACTAGTTTAATGACCAGAGGTCTGTTAGACTCAGACTTGATGGTTTGAGTAAAATACCTACAAAATAATAAGAGCTAATATGATTAGACTCTTGCATTATTTGTCAGCCTCCAAATTATACAAGAGTAGGGGGCTACACTTGATCAGGTGCACCTGACTGGTGCACCAGATCTATCAGGAACATTGATAAAGAGGTCTTCCTAATTTATGATCAATATTGAAGATCACTCTGAGAATCAATGCTCAAAATCAGGAAGCACTCGGGGGCTACTGTGGGATACTTGCTTTATGGGTATCCCTATACAAGACTAAGTCAGTAGCCGACCGGGTACTTCATCAACAAGGAAGTCGACCGACTCGGCTTGGAGCGCAAGGCATGTAGAGATAGACTTTCTATGTAAATCCTAAAGGGTTACGACTAGGACTCTTCATGTATCCCCCTGCCGACCAGATATATAAGGCAGCAGGGTACCCCTATCGAGGGAGAGGATAGACAGTAGCAACAAGGGACACAGGTTTCACAGCATCAATACAATACACAGAACACAGGACATAGGGTTTTTACTCTCTTCGAGAGGGCCCAAATCTGTATAACTCGGCGTCTTGTGTTACCATCGTAGTTCTTAGTCTCGACGTAGCCCTATATATTTACTGCCGATCTCAAGCTTCGACATGCACCATCATGAGTGGCACCACCCTCTACATGCCCCTCTGGATCAGCATTTTTTCCACCTACTTTCTCCGCATGCTAGACACTCATGTAGATCCTGGTATTCTCCACAAAATAACACACAGTTGTTGACACAAGCATAAATCTTCACATAGTACAGGCCAAGCTCTCGAACTACCTTTCGAACTTTTTCCAATGTATCTGGGACACAGTGTCGTTTGTGAATGAAAGACATACTAACTGAAGGATCTGCTCCATGGCATTGTTGTTAATGCCGAACATGCACTTAATCTGAAATAGCCTCACAATGAAAGATACTTTTGGAGCCTCCTTACAACCTAGGTACAATTCTTTCCCTACTTCTTGCATTAATTTGAAAAAAGCCTTTGCAGAATCATTTAGCTCCTCGGGATTATTGCTGCTTCTGCTAAGCTTTCCATGTATAGCACCACTGATTAGTGAGTCCATCAGAATTTTAACAACGGGGCCATCAAGAGCAGGATCACCTTCAACTGTAAAATCCCGATTGTCATCCAGAACCATAGGCTCAGCAGCTAGATCACAAAAATGGCGTTCCTGTGTTATGAATTCCTTATGAAACCCATTGTGAACCAGTTGTTATGTAAGCACAGTCTTTATTCTATATGCCATGCAACCACACCTACGACATGGACATTTCGCAGTCTTTCCTGGAAAAGTGCCCTCAAAGGTGTCTTTAATGAATTTTTCAACTCCGTCCTGCCAAGCCTTATCTCCATGTGGCAACAGCTTCCAACTCTGATCGTTCCCGAACGCCATCAGTGAAATTAAAGGAACTAATTAAAAAACTCCTGAAATAGGAGAAAAGGTTGCTGATGGTGGACTTATAAACAAACAACGATCGAAACTACTATCCTAAATAAATGAAACTACTCAGATTTAGTAATCAGCCAATCATCCTCAATCACAAAAAGTATTAGAAGATCTCAACCTTAATTATCATGGATGGCTCGTGTTCCAGGAGGCGGGGTGTGGGACAAGTCCGACGTCCACAATCCTAGCCGCGCATGTCTTCCTGCCATAGTTTTCCCGCCGCCGAATGCCTTGGCCGCGTCACCAGCGACTGTTCTAGGGTAGAGGCGACGTTGGATCTGAGGACAGATACACCAACAGTAGCTAGTGGATGGACAATGTTGGAGCCGATACAGACTGGGAGCCCCATGCTGGTATTATTTTTTTGCGATAGAGAAAATCCTATTTACCACCCGCCTGTTTTGAGACATATAGTCCCTCTGATTTTGTGCGTAATGCAACTCGTTTTATACAACATTTAGCATACAAATCTTATCTTATATATACTTACTAATTAGAGCCTTCTTTTGATGCCTCCACATTAATCGGAGAAAAATTGAAGAAATTCTCACAAAAAAGGAGTCTACACTCAAACCAAATAAATGGAAAGCTAAACCTGAATGATGTATATACATGCGCTTATATGTATCTACTATAAAAAGAGTTTTCGGTCCATTGTTATCAACATTTGTTTGATTGGCTATCAACTCGGCTCTCTAGCAGCTCTTACCCATGTTGCATTGAGTAAATACTAGTAGCAGCTGACTGTGAATGGTCACGTCGCTTGACTCGAATCGAGGCGAGCGGCGCCACCCATGTGTATTCATTCCCAGGGGTTAGTGAGTCATGCGCATGCGTTTAGTATTGCTGAGGCATGCGTTGGGACTAGGTAGGCTGGCTGACGAGAGTCATGCGCATGTGTTCAGTTGCCGTCGGAGGGAGCAGGTCTTTGGATGCTTCACATAACGAAAAAAGGAATTTTTTTGGTCAATGTTCATTAGTAGTAGTACTAGCAAAAGGGAGCAAGGAGAGAGAGAGAGAGAGAGAGAGAGAGAGAGAGAGAGAGAGATGATATGCCTTGAAACTTTCATACTCCTACATCTCTGGTACCACTGCCCTATCTCCCTCTGTCTCCTAGATGTAGGGTTTAATCAATAAATGCATGCCGAGAACTCTGGATAGTAATGACTGTGTCAAATGCAACAATTAAGGGAATTGCCATCGGGAGAAACAATGATTAATTACTATCCAAACAAACAACAACTAATTACTATCAAATGCAACAATTAAGGGAACCACTGTGTTTTAATTGATGTGTCTCCCGATGGTAATTCCCTTAATTGTTGCATTTGACATGGTAATTACTATCTAGAGTTCATGGCATGCATTGATTGATTAAATCTTGGGCCTCCATGTCATACACAAGAGTTTCATTTTCCTACCCCGGCTGACCAGGATCCCACGATGCCGAATTAACTACCACGTCATCATTAAACTCCTGTGCACAACAAACAAAGTGGCTTAACGAAAATATGCTCTGTTTTCAGGAAAACTCGAAAATGAAAAGGTGCCTTGTATAGACGGACGGAGGGAGTATACTAGTACGTGTCTATACCTACCATACGCCTCCTTGCATATAGAATGTGCTTGTTCAAGTATAACAGCTCATTTCATATGGCCCACTGATATATGGGTTCCGGAAGGATTCATCCCAAAAAAGTTTGGAAATATTGTATGTAGTTGGTATTTCAAATGTAATTAAATGCCAGTGCCACCCTCGCTAAACGAAGCGCCCGTGACAAGCCGTGCTCAGGAATTAAAAGACCGCCCTGGCCAAGCAAAATTGAATAAAAAATTGAGGCCATCGTTCTATTAAACTTGCTCTTAAATCAAAAAGGAAGTTATATCAATTCCAATGTTTTGCCTTCCTGACTAAAAAAAGGAAAAACTTTTTGCCTTCCATTTTTTTATGACATACGCTGAAGTTCTACTCAGGACTCAAGGACAGGTGGGACCATGTTTCGTGGCCCCATGTTTCAGTGTGTTAAGCGTGCTAGTATGAGAGAAGGCGCCTCTCGACCTCATGCCCATATCATGTATTTCTCCATCACTCCACTGTCCTGCTTCTCGTCTTCTTCGTCATGCTCAAACCACCTCAGCCCTCGCTCGCCACTCGCCATGCCCAAATGCTTCATTCTGCCATAGTTTCAATGCACCTTTCATTCTCCTTTCACCAACTTGGAAATAGTGGCACTACCCTTTCATTCTAATGAAAGGTTTCCCTCATCTTTCATATTAAATAGCATGCCATTTCATCTTTTTTGCTGATGTGTCACCTAATAAATGTCAAATGAAAGATCCACTGAGAATGGCCTTAATGTTGTAGCATTAGCCCTAAAACCTTGTAGTTTGGTACAGACACAATATCTCATCGCCATTTGTTTTATGATTATTAGGAAATAGCAAGATTGTCGGTCATGGTAACATGAAAGGTCTAGCTGCACTTGCTAGGAGATATAAGACTAGTGTAGTGAAAATGCAAATTGAATTTTTGCCAACTATGGGTGGTCCCTATTGAAAAAATAGACGTACATTTGCGGATGAAGTAATTACGTTTACAAGGACAAAGACTCCAACAATTGGAGTTGGGCAGTGGAAACATGTAAGCAAAGAAATCAAGAATTACATCACAGAAAGCATTATAGTATGTTAATTTCCTTGTACACTATACCATTTATCAGTTGTTGACAATATATTAACATGAGTGGCTTACACTAGGAAGGATGGGACATGGAGCACATTGGTGATGCCAAGGAAAAGATATTGAAGGTTGCGCAAGAGCGCTACATATAAGGCATACAAGAGTTATGATGCTAGAATGAAGAATAAGCCTGAAGACATGGACATTATAGAGTGGCACTATTTAATCAAGTACTTTGGAACATAAAAGTTCAAGGTAACACTATGTTCATTTCTTGTAGTCCAAATTCTCCATGTTAACTTGTGAGTCTTTTCTCAATTGTTTGGACAAGTGGGATGATATCCTCTAATCTTGGTTTTGTGGTAAATAGTGGCAATCATAGGTATGTCAATGGTAAATTTCCTACATTACACCCAAGTCTGTTTGCCAGGACCTCCATTCTATCATTGCTGACATTTAGTACAACTATGATTGATTTGTTGTGATCTATTACTCTCTACACTACAAGAAAAAGGCCCTCTAGACATGATTGTGTAGTTACATTTTTATAAACATCTTTACATCAAGACTTAAAGACACTTTTAACACGATTTTAAAAATGTGTCAATGTGATAAGATGAGATGGTTAGACAAGGTTGTCAAAAACAAAGAGGCGATAAAGAATAATATTTTAAAACATTATATACAACGTCTCTATTTTAGTAGATACGTAATATAAACGAATCAATCAAGTTATGTCTCAATTTATTAACAGGTCAAAGACATGTCTAAAATAATAGACATGTAATAGAAAAGTGTATTTAGATATGTAAATGTGTATATATTGTCTCTATCAAACATCTTTTATATCTTAGACATGATTTTAAAATTCATCTCTACAAGCTTTTGAAAACATTTCTATATTACTATAAAGATGAAATAAACTTATCTATCTCATAAATAAAGCGTATCAACAGGGTTTTTTTTTCTAGTAGTGCTAAAGCCAGTTAATTCAGCAAATAAAGCGTATCTTCTGTCGTCTTGGGAGGCTTCCATTACCAGGAGCGTATCATTCTGTGTTGCTAATTTCTTGATTCCCAAACTACCTTGTTTTTTTTCCTTGTAACCATGCATGTCCCAAGCAGGCAGGGATGAAAGTGTGTTGTATTGTCCATTATTAGGAGCATATCATCTGCATATTGAACTATTGGAAAGTCCTGACCTTCTATGTTTTGTCGTGGTAGTTTAAGTTTCCTAACTATAATTGTTAACTTTCCACAGAAGATCAGCAGCTAGAACTCTACGAATCGTAAGGAAATGGAAAATATGCACGTGATGGGTTCGAAGCCTTTCTCTCAGTGTAGTTGGGAAATGATAAACATTGTCATAATTGTTATATGCTTGTAACATATTAATCTGACATATTAGTGATGTGTACGCTTGCATTTGTAGAGAGATATAGAAACTAGTGCTGAGCCGGGCCCTATGGAACTCATTAAGGTTAGTCACACAAAGCATGGACAATGGTCAAATGAGACGTCTGAAAGTATTTATGTGATTGCTATAAACTTTGTGAACTAATTTACTTTTTATCACAACACTACGTACATTGATCACATACATTTGTTTCTTTTCCTCAAAGCAATGCAGCCAGGAGATTGCATATGGCTGCATCATCTGAATTGGGTTGTGACGAAGCAAGAAGTAACCCATCCACATGTGGTAAAGAGGGCCTTATTCTCCACCAATCGTACATGGAAACAACTGGCGCCAAATCAAGCAGGTTACATGGCCAAGGTTACATGCGTAATCCAAATAAAAAGCAATTGCTTAAGAAAAGAGTCCAAGAACAAGCTCTTAAGCTTGAGCAACTAAAAGCGGTTCTTGCAAAGCAAGCTTCCAACAACGAAGAAGAGGAGGAGCGACTCATGCCAAACTTCAAGAAAAATTGTTGCAAGAGTTTGGCCCAGCAAAACCAGCCTGATAGCATTTGGCCCAACCTAGAGCTTGGGCCTAGCTCCGCCACTGCCAAACTCTGTTGCCAATTAAAGATTCGTAATGCTCGTGAAAGTTTATGAAATTGCTCACATAGATTATAGTCAAAATCTCGAGTGTTGTTAAATTTGTCATATCACATAATTTGTTCTCTATTTTGTAATTTGCAGGTTGCTACCAATGAAACCAACATTGCATTAGGGACCACTGAAGGCATAATTGCAGAGAAGACCAATGAAGCGACGGACAATGTAATAAGCTACAATACAACTGAACGTGAAACTAGGAACACAGTAGACAACATTGATGCAACACCAGTGCATAACACTGTTCAAACATTGAGGGCCCGGGTCAGTAGATTGATCTAACAATATAGATTTCATAATCTAAAATTATAACTACTGGCCAGTTGTTTCTCAATTTGAGGGCAATATCAGAAAAAATAAGAGTTGTAGATTTATAGCAATTAATTTCTATTGTTATGAATAAAGTTATATTAACAATCTGATTAATAACTAAGTTTTTATTTTTTAAAAGATAAACTAATGTTTTAATAATTTGGTAGACTTAATATTCTATCATAAAAATAAACATCAATTTATTAATTAATAGTGCAATTATGAAATTACCCTCAAACTACTGACCAGTAGTTTTTCAAAACTACTTGCCAGTATCTTGGATAGTAAAACACCTATTTTTTTTTGCATTTGTTTTTGGCATTTTTTCCTTTGACCCAGCCAAACCAGCCTGAGA
Source organism: Eleusine coracana subsp. coracana (assembly GCA_032690845.1). Classification (NCBI taxonomy): domain Eukaryota; kingdom Viridiplantae; phylum Streptophyta; class Magnoliopsida; order Poales; family Poaceae; genus Eleusine; species Eleusine coracana. The sequence continues at coordinate 20,235,981 of CM064418.1, read as the reverse complement.
GTATTTGGCCCAACCTACAGCTTGGGCCTAGCTCCGCCACTGCCAAGCTCTGTTGCCAATTAAAGATTCGTAATGCTCGTGAAAGTTTCTGAAATTGCTCACATAGATTATAGTCGAAATCTCGAGTGCTTTTAAATTTGTGATACTATATAATTTGTTCTTAGTTTTGTAATTTGCAGGCTACTACCAATGAAACCAACATTGCATTAGGGACCACTGAAGGCATAATTGCAGAGGAGACCAATGAAGTGACAGACAATGTAATAAGCTGCAATACAACAAAACGTGAAGCTAGGAACACCGAGGACAACATTGATGCAACACCAGTGCATAACACTGTTCGAACACTCGAGCCAGAGCAGGTAATAGTTTTGAACAAGTTTGGCAATCATGATGATGTAGTGCTTGGATTATAGCTAACAATATTCTAACATCTTTATACCAGATTGAGACAAGAAGCATTATCACAAAACAAAACAAAAATGTTCTGGCTCGCTAACCAAAACCTACCAAACTGTCAAAGAATTTATTGAAGGAATATCATGATCATGAGCCAGCAAAAAGTTTCATATCTTGCAATGACTTCAATTCCTCCCCTCCTCGCCACTCCCACTCTCCCACTCACTCCTTCCCCTCTGCGCAACTTGAAAGCGAACCCACGAGTTTACAAGCACACTCTCTCTCGCTCTCTGCCCTCTGCTCTCTCTTCCATTTCTCCTCTCCCTCCCCATTCAGCCATTGTTGAGCAGAGCCAAAGCTCGAGCTCAGTTGCCGCCATCCCACTGTTTCCCCCACGCGAGCAAAACACCCATCATGCCCGCCTCACCCCCTTACACCTTTCCATGCCCCTGCTTGGCCGATTCCTCTCGCGCATTGGTTGAATCAAAAGGAAAACCAAAATGAACCCCTCTAGCGACCTCCTTCGCTGCGGGCCAAAATTCCCCGTCCCTGGTAAGCCTCGTACCTCTTTCCACCTCTCATGCACGCGCAACCCATCCACCCGTCTCCCTGACCCTTCATTCCCTTGTTTTCATCACGAGATCGCCGGCACCACTGTTTTCCCCGGCCGCTGCCTCTGCTCTACCGGAAATCCCGAGCCGCCTCACCGACGAGCACGCCGACACGATGCCGATCTTCACCAAGTCTCCGTGAAGCTGTAGGAGCAAGTCACGCACGATTTGCTGCTCGGGGCCATTTTCGCGACGCCGCCGAAGACCCTCGTTCTGCTGCCTCTCGTCGCCGACCCCCTCCCGGTGAGCCTCTGGCCTCGCCAACTACCCTGTTGAGTTTGCCTCGATGTGCATGTCATGTTCTACGAGATTTCTCCGCGCGTACACTCCGGCGGTGAGCTTTGACCGCGCTCCGGTGAGTCCCCGGCGCCGCTGACCCATGCACTGGCGCCTACTGGCAGCCGCGCTGGCATCCAGTGTGTCGCCTACGTGGAGCCGATGTGTTGCACATGTGGCCCTCCTTTAACCATAAAATACCCCGAAAAATCCTAGAAAACGCTTAAATCTTCAAAAAACCATAGTAAATCAAATATAAATCCAATAAAGCCCATATAAATTTTGTTCGACTCATCTTGTAGTGCTATATTTTAGTAAAATAATAAATAGCTGTCTCTGTACATGTATTTTTATTGATTCATTTAATTGTCCAAACACCAAAGAATTCACCAGAAATTCTAGGTATAAAATTAAATCCTGATTTTTGGCATGCTTAGTAAACACATGATTATCTACCACCACAAATTTTTTTTGGTAAAATATGAATTATTTCATGCTCTGAAATTTATTTAGTGTGTTTGCTTAAATTAATTCTAGTAATTATTCTATAAATAATTTGCCCATGCCACTTGGCATAAAAATCACTCATACAAGCCTCTATTTACAGTAAATCACACATATCTAGAAACATAAATTTATTTTACTAATTAATTTAATTGTTCATATCACTCATTTACCTTGTTTAATTGCATAAAGAATGTATATACCCAAAATCTTAATTAACAACCCAACTTCTTTGAAACATACGGCTTCAGGAACATAAAATAATTTTTAATTGACACTAAAACACGTTGGGCTTGTATGCATCATATCATTGCATAAAACGGTGTTCTGATAAAGCCGTTAATTCAATTCATCATATAGGTAACGACCATCAGGAGCAAGAGGACGACTTTCAGAAGGAGGTTGACTCTCAGGAGCAGGAAGTAGAAGTTGCTAACACTAGTGTTGATCTAGGCAAGCCCCGGTTTACATTCGCCTTTTTACAAAATTTTGCTAGTTTGTTTTACTAGTGTCTATAATTATTGTTGCATTAGGTCATAGGAGTTGATTGAAACCCACCTTGCATGATATCCAAATGACCTATGCTACTGTCTTAGAACTTGGTAGATTCGGTACTGTTATGCTATGCTTAGTAATCACTAGTCTCGTTAGAAAGTATTATTACTAAGGAATGAACTTGACCACTGGAACGGGAATTATTAAAAGAAGTTTATTTTTATGTTATGACCGGGCAGGGATAATGCATGTGTAGGTTTGCAGCAACACATGGGTGTTGACTGTGGTAGCCCTGCCTTGTCGAACCTAGGACCCATCCGTGGTCGGCCCCTTGATCAAGTATTGAACAGTACCGAATGCATGCTATCTTATGGCCACTAGTAAACTGATGTAGCATTAAAGGTCACTTGCATTGAGGACGGTTAAGGTGCGTTGGTCATTGACCCTCCTGCTGCTAGAGTGGGTGGTTCAGACCATGAAGTACTATTGGCAGAACGGCATGCCCACTCGACGTCACCACACCCGGGCTGAGGTGTAGGTGCTTTTCTTGCGAAAGGTTGCCACATACGACCATAATTGGTGCGTATGTGTCATGCATCTCAAGTTTTCCCAGCTGGTGTAAATCAATTGCAATTGCTATCCCTCGTAGTAATAAGTACCACTTGGTCACCGCGCCAATCACGTAGTTGCACCTAATATCGTGGAATGGATTATGTTGCTTATTGATGATGACAATCATTATTATTATTGCTCTTATGTCATATTAACTTTATATATTGTTTTATTATCCTTTTGTTGTAACTAAAGTTACATTTTGGCTCAACCCATTTAAATTGACAATTAAAAACTTGATAGAACTAATAGGTTGCTTAGTGCGACTTCCTTTTAAACAAGCCACCTATTAGAGCCATGCATGTCTAGGTGTCCGACGGGTAAGTCTTGCTGAGTAATTAGTACTCAGGCTTTGTGCCATTGTATTTTTTAGGTAACAAAGAAATAAAATTGCCTGTAGATGCGATGCCCTGGGACGTGCACGTCCCTAAGGGTTGGACTGCCCACTGGGAGTCCGACTCGCCGCCGTAGTGATGTTGTGTGCTGCTAGAGTGATGTTCTTCGGGCATGGATCGTCACTATGCTGTATCGTCGAGCTCGTAGTTTTCTAAACGTTATTTGCTTCCGCTGTTTTCAAAACATTCATGAACTTGTAATATTCCGCTGCACTCTGATAACCTTAATGATGTAGTATTCAACTTAAATTTGGATAAATGTTGTATTGTCAAGTGTGTGCGCTATCAGCACCTTCGGGACCTCGATCCTCCGAGAAGGGGAGCCACAGATGCGCGTAGCTGTGAATCCGTCCTACTACAACACAGCCGTTGTTGCCATATCACCTATACGCAACACCACAACTACCACAACGATACAAAAAATCGAAGCAATGTGATATTGCAGCCCGACTACTTGCGACGCCTCCCAACAACACAACATCATTGCGATAGTTTATTATCATAACGAAAATACCCATATAGCAACATTTTTAGGGCCTTGCGACAAACCTAAAACCTTGTAGTGTAATCCAATTCTAGTCAACAAAAGAAGGATAACAATGGGTTGAGAGGGTCCTCCAGCCTTGGCTTCATGTGACAACTTATTTCCAAATAATCATCAGACTCCAATATTTACTCTTGTTTACTTCAGGGCATAGTCGTTCGAGGTACGAAAAGGGATAAGAAGGGACCTTGGATAAAACTACCATCAATGCCTACTAGCCGAACCCAAACATGGTGGAATACAGAGGATACATCAGTGCTATCACCACCTAACTACCGACCACATAGCCATTGGGGTTGGGAGCAAACTTACATAATTCTAAGTCTATGCACCACGTATACACTTACAATTACTTCTCTAACCTTGTTATCTAAAGGCAGAGTAATCATAGTCAAATAAAGTAAAAGACTTTATCTAACATGGACGAAGAACCCATAAACAAGATATAAATAAAGAAAGCTTCAATGATTAAATGAACAAAAGAATGTCAACATGTTAGCAGGCCGAAGGAATGGGGACTCTACACTTACTGGAGAATCATCCCCGAGGCACAAGGAGGAGAAGGAGCCGACATCCTCGGCTCCCTCCCAGACTTGTACCACTCACTCTCACTCCTTATACTAACACATTTCTACAACATGGCGCTTGTTGTTCTCCTCTTTAATTGTTTATCTTTTCTGCTGAATTCCCCTTCCATTTTATAGGTGGCAATGGGAGGGGATAGTTGTAGGTGAAGGAGAGTCGGTAGGCGAAAGTCGGTCCGCCGGGCAGCGGGCAAGGCCGGGCGGCCCTTGGATCGTGTCGGTTTCCCGATCGACCTTCTCTTGATGGCTAGGATTGCGTCCCAAAGGAGGTTGTTGGGTCGGTTGGCCTTTTTCTTTTGCTTTTATGTCGGTATGCATGGCAGGTCGAGTGGTAAGCTTGATGGGCCGAATGGCCCGGTAGGCCAGGTGGCAAGCCGGCCAGGCGGCAAGACCCACCGGGCAGCGACCCATTTTTGGGCGGCAGCCCTTTGGCCTTGTGGCCTAGTTGTCCTTCCCTTCTCCTAGTTAGGCCATCTGTCAACCTCCTTCCTTTCTCCCTTTGTGATAATCTGTTGGACTGGAATTAGGAAATGACTTCATGGTGATGGTGTTTGAATGTCGGCCGAGTGAGGGGGTGAAGTTCTAAATCGGCCGGTGGTCCTAGGCCGTGTTGTCGTACGATCGTAAATTGATTGAACACTTGATTCACCCTGTCGGGTGATGATAGCTTATGATCTGACTAATTGACAATTTTACTTGGTTATGACCTGACCGGGTGCTGATTCTTGCTGTTTACGACACTGTCGGTTGTTAGGAAATGGCTGTTTCACAGCCGTGATCGGCCGACAGGGTATTTTCAGATGTTTTTGCAAATTTTGACCCTATAGCACCTGCAACCACATATTTCATCAAAACTTATGGAAGTCATGAGTACAAAGATCATTTTCATTACATTATTAATTAAGATCCACCATTTTGTTGTAAATTGGTAGTTCAAAATGGGAATTTACGACTACCAACACCCCACACGCTTAGGACTTTGCTCGTCCCGAGCAAAATAAGAAATGAAGACTAGGAATGAGCAAGATCTAAGGAACTCATCATGCTTTGCATATATAAAGATTACTCCATGATTCCTTATGCCATAGGGTTTTAGGTGGCTAAATACCTTGTCTTGAAAAGTTGAGAGATGGAACAACATAGAGAAGTCTTACCTTTCTTTTTTCCCAAGGAACTTCAATTTTGTTTGTATTTTTTCCAATAAAAATAGAGCTCCAAATCACAAGTTATTCTCAATTGATGCTCTCAAATCGCTCAATGTGGTTTTGATTCCTCACTTAGGCCAGTGGCCAAAATTTCCCTATACACTAAGGCTTATGTGGAGCTCAAGGGAAGGAATATTAAGGCCGCATACTTGTATTTCATATATCACTAAGTGAAAAACCAGACCCAAGGAGGAAACAAGTCATGAATTTTGATCAAGCCATGTGCACAATTATGATATGTATGGATCGATGATGAATGGTGGGTGCTTCGTTCAAAGTGATCTCTTTCTTCCATTTGATTTATATTACTTTACTTGGGCTATTTTAGCATTCATGATTCTTTTTTCTTTTCTTTTCAAATAGCTGTATAACCCATATCTCTTCTGGAATGATTGTTGCAGAGAGATTAACAAATATAGTGGAGCACTTTATTCCATGAGTGGATTTGTTGGAATGATGGATGGGAACTTCCAGTGTAGAAGCTTCAACATATGGAGTGGTTGGGGTGTGCACATGAACTTGATGAATAACACATAACAAGCATCTTACAAGGGTCATAACAGTTTGACAAAGTTCAATGAAAATAGAAGTAGCAAATGCAATAGTTTTTTAGCAAGATCGTCATCTAGCTTTGGTAGGAATAAACTCATCATTGAGAAGATTGTGAATCTGGAGTTCTCATTTATAAGCTTTTAAAGATTAAAAATCAAGGAAGTTCACTTAGTTCCAAGAAAGGTTAAGCTCTCTACGGTAATATCACATCTACCAACAATTTAGACATGGTTTTCCTACGCAATGAGGGTTTCCCAAGGGAAATGAAAGAAAGCAGGGAACAATCTTTATATATCAAGCATGAATGAGAAGGAAGTTATATTTTAGTTTCCATTTATCATGCTTGCCAAAAAAAAAATCAGTTCATAGAAAGACATGAAAACAGCAAGGGGTAGGTGATACGAGGAATAATGAAATAGTTGTTGTTCTTTTGTACCTTGTTTTCTTGTTCCTTTTCATCTTTAACCAATAAAGGTTAGCTAACAAAATACTTGAAGGAACAAGCCGAAAGTTGTGCCACTATTACTGTCGAGTAAATTTTATTGTTGAGAAGGAACAAAGCATTTTTTTCAAATGAGAAACTAACAAATCCTAGTAAAGGAAAACAAAATGGGTTACCTCCCCTTAGTACTTATTTAAGGTCGTAAGTTTGACCATGGGAGCACTAGTTCATATTCTAGCTTGGCTTGGCAATGTGACTCCTGCCGTCACCAAACATTAATTAATCGTTGCACAACTAAGGCATATGACATGGATACCAGAATTTGCAATGTTTTTGATAAACAAAAGTATCTACAACCACCCCTTTGAAATTACTATGTCCACAAGGGGTAGAGCGGTTGTAGGACTCTTGTGTTCCACCATCATAAATTTTTGTTGTGGTGGGAAAACTTTTGTGTGAGTGAGGAGTATGTGAATTTTCTAAAGTATGACTCCTTGTCATGGTAGGAGAATTCCCTTTTAACTCTAAATTTGAAGCCTCATGAATTTCTATGGACTAAACTTTGTATTGCCCTTCATGCTTCATAGATTGATCCTGTTCAAAAGTTTTCCTTCTGTAGATCATCCTTTGGTTGCTTCGGTACCTCGTTTCCATCGGGAGATGATAGCCTTATGGTGCCTCCATTAGGTAGAATATGGATCCTTGGGGGATTTGGAAGGATTGGTGCGGGATGGCAAGGTCTATGTGGTTCTTGGATTGGTGTAGTATTGGCTGATGAAGCAATGTTTGGCTCCTGATCCTTTCTCTCAACTTTTGCCACATGGTTCAAAACTGGCTTTTTAGTAGCAATTGAAGGTGTTTTGCAATGTGTGAGTCGGGTAATATGGTTGATAACAACCCACACGTCTTTTACGCTTTTTCTATGGAAGGGACCTTGAGAGCATTCGTTCAATAGCTTGGCACTCCTTTTGTGAAGACCATTAACAAAATAAGACAAGAGCCTTTCTAGTGGAGTGTCAAGGCTAGGACCACTAAAGACAAGGGGAATAAACTGACCCCAACAAGCTTCTATGGGTTCTTCATCCTCTTGCTTAATGTTTTGGATATTAGTTATTATATGACAAAGCTTTTCATGAGGAAAAACGCTCTCACAGAAATGGTACTTTATTAGTTACCATAGACCTTTCAAGGGACGTGGTGTTTCAATGATATACCACTCCCTATCATTGATGAACCTTAGGTACGAGTCCTTGGCACGACCATCTAATGAGTAGAAAAGGAGTCTCCACATGAGGTCTTCATGTAATAACCAAGTATTTAGGAAGGTGGAGCAACTCTCCTCAAAATTACAAAGATGGGCACAGGGGTCTTCATGACTTTTCCCAGTGAAGAGGACCGCTCGAACCATAACTATGAGATTTGGGCATAAATCAAAAAATGGAGCACCATTTTTGTTTGGAAGACGCCTTTGTATGACTTTAGTGCATGGTGCATTAGGGAGATCAAAGCTAATTGGACCATTAATAAAATGGGAGTTCTAGGAAAGTTCCTTGGCAGCCATTATGGGGAATTGGGATGATTCCTTGAACTGTTCTTGCCTCTTTACAATAGAAGGATTTAGCAATGGATCACCTTTTTTTCCATTGTAGTCCTATCCACTAGACTCTTCTTGATTAACATTGGTTCTCTTCACCCGTTCCATGTTACGAGTGTTTCCAAAATCCGGAAAAGGTTCATCATCGAGTTCAAAGGACTGAGGTAGGAAAAAGTGTGTGTCTTCATCTACAACATCAGTGTGTGGTGAGTGGAGTGAGGCTATCATAGGAGCTTCAGCCTTTTGTGGGAGACACTTGTCTTCTATTTCTTTGGATTGGCTAGAAATTTGGGTGTGTTGGATGGTATGTTCTAGGGGGATGGATTACTCATTTGCAAGATTTTGGATGATTTTGCTTAGGATCTCCATTCCCTCTGATGGTGTTGCACAAAAGAAAGCTCCTCTATACCTACACATACCCTTGTTTTGGTGCAGGATAGGAACCTTTCCCATGATGCTCCTAGTGATTTGTGCTCTTGTTGCTCAAAATTGATAACCTTTTTCCTTAGAGCAACTACCTTATAGAGAGGAAAATATTTGCGCAAGAAATACTCTCTTAAGGCGGACCAAACTCCATCTACTTCACCTACATGGTTAAAATACCATGTTTTTGCTGCACCGCCTAATGAAAAAATGAACAACTTCCATTTCATGGTATCTTGACTAAACCCTTCAATGGCAAGAGTGGAGCAACAAAGCTCAAACTGTTGTAGGTGAGTGTATGAATTTTCATTTTCTTGCCCCATAAAAGGTGTCTTCTAAATCAAAAGTATGAGATCTGGATGAATCTCATAGCTCGGTTCTGTGATTGAGAGTGATGAGGTTATGGGTTCTAGGAATTCGCTCCTAGGGGCTGAGAAAGCGCAGATGGATGGGGGATTCATTGAAGGAAAGAAAATAAGAGAAGAAAATAAAAAGGAAAGGTAAAAAGAATCGGGTTCGGATAAATGTCATCTACCATTCCTCGGCAACAACGCCAGAAAGCTTGTTGGCGATCCTTTTGCCTAACAGATAAATCTGCAAGTGTAAGGATGCCGATGTAGCTTTCACCCAGGAGTATTCCAAGGTATCGAATCCATGGGGAACGAGAAGTGAAATACTATCCTAATCCAATTCTAGTGAACAAAAAAGAAGGATAACAACGGGTTGAGAGGGTCTTCCAGCCTTGGCTTCATGTGAAACCTTATATCCAAATAATCATCAAACTCCAATATTTACTCTTATTAACTTCGGGGCATAATTGTCCGAGGTATGGAAAGGGATGAGAAGGGACCTCGGCTAAAACTACCATCAACGATCACGAGCCGAACCCAAACGTGGTGGAATACAGAGGATAGCTTAGTGCTATCACCACCTAACTATCGACCACACAGCCCATGGGTTTGGGAGCAAACTTAGATAATTATAAGTCTATACACCACATATACACTTACAATTACTTCTCTAACCATGTTATCTAAAGGCAGAGTAACCACAGTCAAATAAAGTAAAAGACTTTATCTAACATGGACTAAAAACCCATAAACAAGATATAAATAAAAAAATCATCAATGATTAAATGAACAAAAGAATGTCTACATGTTACTGGGACAAAGGAACAAGGACTCTACACTTAGTGGAGAATCATCCCCAAGGCACAAGGAGGAGAAGGAGCCGACATCCCTAGCTCCCTCCCAGACTTCTACCACTCACTCTCTGAAGGACAGAGAAGGCGACCAGAGGGGGGTGAATGGGAGCCAATCAAAATTCTCCAAGGAACATGGCCTATATCCCAAAAACAACCCAAGCCAACCTCTGAACCTATCACCAAGACTACACACACCAACTCGTGGTGTACTAGCCTTAGGAGTGATGAAACATAGCAAAGTAACACAGCAGAATCAACAAGAAATAGCAAGGACTTGAAATAATCAAGAGACTCAAAACCTGATCTTACCGGGCCACCATCGGAAGTGCCAATCAGAGCCATTGGCAGTGCCGGTTGGCCTAATCGGTAGGGCTGGTGTGGGGTTCTACACCCTACCGACAGTGTCGGTCCTGGTCATCGGCAGTGCTGATCGACCCTTGACATAACAAGAAAAACTTTCGGGATTTTGGCAAATCTTCCCCAAAACCTAATCAAACTAACTCCAAATGACGTGATTTTTGGACCAGTGAATCCTCATCACATCATGACCCTAATCCTAAAAGATTATCTCAAATGCCTCAAGGAATCATCACAAATTTCAGATCTTGTGCCAAAAACACCAAAAAGAGGAAACTTGAGAAATCCTTCAAATTGAAGGTGCTAGAGCTATTGATTCGGCCAAGGATCCATGGAGGATTTATCTTGCTCATCCTAGAAACAAGTTTCTCAGGAAACCCGAGCCAAAAACTTGTCCAAAAACGAGATCGAAAATCACCACGAAAATAGCTCCAAAAATAGAGAAAAAGAGAAATTCGGGATTCAAGGGAAGAGGGAAATCTTGAGCATGAAAATACTTCTCATATCATAGATAGGTGCTTACAAGATCCATGGTTACAAGGCTAGGAAGCCACCCTCTTCCTCCCACTATTTGGAAGAGCAAGAGATGTCTCTCACACACCCTCTCCTCTCCTATAAAACATGAAGTCCTCTCCTAGCACTTTGTAAGTTCCTAACACAAGGCTAATGGGAAGAGAGGCACCTCTCCCACTAGCCACACCCACCTACCACCGGGGGCATGACCGTCCATCTTTTTTCTCATTGCCCGAATGCCATCGAGCCCTTCACAACTTTTCTTGCCCTCGACACAAGCTCCGCGATGGTGCCACGTGCACCTCCAGTCGCCGCCACTAGTTTTGAGGCCCAAACCGGGAAACCGCATTGCACGCTTCTTAATACGTGACTTCTTGATGTTGACGTGTGTCACCTTGTCCCGTGATCCTGACCACTGGCAAGTCTCTCCCAGTCCCTGTCCATTGGGCCCCCTTGTCACTTGCACCGGCATCCTGTTCGCCTTGACTTGGTCAACATGCCGTCTTCATCACCACCACTGTTTTGAGGCTCAACCACGAAACCGTCCATGCTTCTTGCCTCTCCATGTGTACGGTATGGATCACCCTTGACTTCACCCGGCATCCCGATCGTCCGGCCCCAAGTCCCCTACTTGTGCTCGCTGTTGACCGCCAAGTCGACTCCAGTGACCTACACATCATGAGACAAGCAAACACATTTCCCATCTCCTGCAATATCACCAATACCTCCACCAACTCCGGTTAATCAAAACCATAATCATGCACACACACATGCAATCCCCGGATTCCCGCATTTCAACTCAGACACCAAATCCGCTCAAGTCAATTACTCATCACATATATTACAAACCATGGCACATATCCACATGGTTTCTCACTCTCACTCCTTATTCTAATACATTTCTGCAGCATGGCCCTTGTTGTTCTCCTCTTCATTTGTTTATCTTTTCTGCCGAATTCCCCTTTTATTTATAGGTGGCAGTGGGCAGGGGGGTACTTGTAGGTGAAGGAGAGTCGGTAGGCCAAAGTTGGTGCACAGGGCGGCGGGCAAGGCTGGACGGCCCTTGGATCGTGTCAGTTTCTCGACCGACCTTCTCTCGGTGGCTAGGATTGCGTCCCAAAGGCGGTTGTTGGGTCGGTTGGCCCTTTTCTATTGATTTTATGTCGGTATGCATGGCAGGTAAGCTTGATGGGCTGAATGGATCGGTAGGCCAGGTGGCAAGCCCGCCAGGCAGCAAACCTCGCTGTCGGCAAGACCCGCCGGGCGATGGCCCGTCTTTGTGCGGCAGCCCTTTAGCCTTGTGGCCTAGTTGTCCTTCAATTCTCCTAGTTAGGCCATCTATCATCCTCCTTCCTTTCTCCCTTTGTGAAAATCTTTTGGACTGTGTTAGCATTTCTTAACGTCGCATCAAGAATATCACCATCCCTGGTACGATGCCAGAAATGATTTGATGTTTGTTATGCTTTAAGAGAAATATGAGTTAATCCGCAAGTGCACGGAACATCTATTGTAGCATTTCACCCGGGAGTATTCCAAGGTATCGTATTTATTTTCCGCAGGGAAGCTAGGCGTAAGAGTATCTTGGTTTAACAAAGTTATAACTATAAGAATTATCCCAACTGACCAAAGACGGGGGTAAGGATGTTCAATAATAATAGTTGGGGTAGTGAAACAGGAGAAGTCCACACTAAGTCTAGAATTCCTAAGCTTATATCTTCCTATTTTATCTAAGTCAAGTGTCGAAATTCCTAGTTACTTGGGTTGAGTGCTTACACCAAATTCATGGTACAGCCTCGAGTCTTTCACCAATAAGTTTACTTTGGGGCACGACAACGATCCACTAATAGGGTCGGTAACTAACCTCGTACACTAGTGGGCACATTCCCGCTAGACAACCCTGTTTGAGACTTCCCGAACGTGGTGGAATATAAATGGACGGACAGGGCTCTCACCACCTACCGCCTACCACACAGCCCGTGGGGACGAATGCAAAACCAGCTACTGCTAACTTAGGCACCACGACTACGCTTTCACTAGATATTCTTCCGTTGGCCTAGCGGAAGAATAGCCGGGAAATAACCAAGTCTAAGTTCTATACAAGAACTAAACTTAATTAAATCCTAGCCGGGAATCCCGTAAACTATGCTTCAAAGTTCTTTCCCGATATTTGTAACTTAAGGACATTGACTAAGTAAAGATAAATACTTGACAAGATAAATAAAAAAATATTATTATATTGATAAGGGATAAGTCTTACAAAAAGAGAAAAGAAACAAGAGAGCTCATACCAAGACTCCGAGATGACTTCCGGAATCCCGAGCGATGCGCTCGACTAGACTCTTACTCCTGACTAACTAACCTACTCTACTAGTAAGAAAAGTAGTGGGAAATGGACTCTAATGTGTTTCACTTGCTTGATGCTTTGTTTCTACCGAATTCCCCCTCTATTTATAGGTGGCGGATACTTGGCGGGTACTTCAAAGTGGAGGAGAGTCGGTGGGCAAAAAATCCCCCACCGGGCGGCGGGCCATGCCTGGCGGCCATGGGTGCCGGGCGGCCGGGCATGCCGGGCGACAGGCCAGGCCGAGCGGCCATTGGATTTGGCCGGTTTCCATCCGACTTCATTTGGACGGCTCAGATCTTGTCCCGATGGCGGTTACTTTGTCGGTTTCCACCGAAATCTCCATTTTGGGGTCGGTAGAAGTTGAGGGCCTCATGGGCTGGCAACCCCGGGTGGCTAACCCAGACCGGGCGATGGCCCATCTTTGGTGCCGACCCCCACCCCCCCCCCCCCCCCCCCCGGTCACGTCTTGACTTGTCCATGTTGTGCCACGTGAATTCCTCCTTTATTTCTCCACTTTTTACCCTCCTTAGTCTGGGAATGGAAAACGACTTCATTTTCGAGTGTTTTGTAGGATCGGCTGGGTCAGATGATTAGCCTTATGACGACTCTGTTTTGACCCGCCGGGTGGCTGATTCCATCCTCATATGACCCTGTCGGATGGGTTTGGATTTCAGCCATCACGACCCTGCCGGGCCCTGATTTCAGCATCATATGACCCTGTTGGCCTGCTATTTTTAGGCAGAATCGGCCAACATGGTGTTTCTTCATGTTTTTACATGATTTTAGCCCTTTTGACCCTGCAAACACATATTTCATCAAAACTCGTGGAACTTTATTAGTTTAAACAAATATTCACGAAACTTTGGTATTTACCTTGTATTTCCCGACCGGTTGGTGGCCAATATTGGGTTTTAAGGGCCACCAACACCTCCCCAAGCTTAAACCTTTGCTCGTCCTGAGCAAATTAAAACTTGGAAGTGATGGATAAGGAGTTGCTTCAAGATTAGAGCCCTGCAAGGATCAAGTGCACAAACACATACTCCTACAACATAGGGGTAATAGTAAACCAGCACAACTTGATCACTAAGCCTTTCTCATTGCAAGTAGAGCTCTTAGGCATTTTATAACCTTGTCATGAGCAGTTGGAACTCAGAACAACTAGTTTAGATTTTGTCACTCAACCTCCCACATGATCATGAGTCCAAAGTTTTTAAAATGCTGCATAAGATTGAAAATTTTCCCTCTTGGTGCAATTTTTCACTATGACTCTCATCTCTCAAAAAGTGTATTTCCTCACCAAGTGCTCATCATTCTATATGAAAGTTGGCTTTATATGTGGAGCTTGGTAGGATGGCACATCTAGTATGCATATTTTGTTAAGTTAAGACATGGTCCTACCGAAAAGACTTTGCACTTTCACATTCCAACCATTTGGAAATAATGTCCAGGGGAGAGGGAGAGAATGGACTCACACAAAGGAGTGGACTAGTACAATAGCAAAAATCTTTAACAAAGATTGGATTTTTGTGCTAGAGAGAAAGGATGGTCCTTTATTTTGCTCAAAGAATGAACCTTGAAACTTGACATTTGTACATCGATGACAGCTGATAAATTTTCACATTTTTTCTTCTTTTTATTTCTTTCTTTTCAGCTCTCATAGTGTAGGGAAGCTAGTTCAAAGGTTCAAATATTTTTGCAAACTTTTTCTGAGCATTTATTTTGGGAGGCCTAAAATCTTTCTTGTAGGATCAAGGTTTTTGCAAAGGAGAGATTTTTGGCTAACATACTTGGTGAAGTGGACACTTGAATCCAATGTGGAAGATAACGCGAAGGAAAATGATTGGCTTTGAAAGTGCAAGTCCCTCATAAGGATCAAATCCTAACCGAACTCAATGCATACATGGATGGTATAAAAGTGGGTTCACAATTAATATCTGGCCTTGGTAGGAATTTTTTCTATCATAGGGAAGGACTACACCAAGTAGGAGGTTTTATTGCAGCATGGTTTTGAAAGAATTCATTGGACTCTAATCATGAGGAGATCATAGACTCATCAAAACATGCTATATCATGAATTCCAACAACTAGACTTGGTGTTTATTAGCCATTTTGCTCCCACTAAAACATAGAGAGACTAGCGTTATCATCATGCCGGTCTACCATTACCCTCCAAAATGAAGAGTAGAGGTTGTGTACTTGAGACTCACAGGGAGCTAACAGAGCAACTATCCATCATTTCCGTAGGCAAGGTAGAGACCTTGTTCTCAATTTTATTTGGGAAGGGAAATCTTTTTGTTCGTTTTAGTTTTGCAAATTTTTATGGTTTTCCTTGAAAGTGAAAAATATTTTTGGGTTTTCTTGAACTTTATCAAAACTGAAAATCTTTTTGGATTTTTTTAATATATAAAGGAAATAAAACAACTTAACTAAAAAAATAGGAAGAGAGGGTAGGACAATTGGCGTACCTTGCTTCACATAACTCCCCAAACTTAGGTCTTTACTAGACTTAAGCTTGGATGACATTCACTGCGACGGTTGATAGTCGATGTTGAAGTGGCCGAATAGTTGATCCATCATGGAGAGGTTTGTCTTAAGTTGTTCTGATGTTTGTTGCTGCCATTCTTGCCTATCCCTTATGGCTGCTTGTATTTCTTGGGTTCGCATGTTGGTCTCATAAGCGTTTGCAGCCAAGTATTGCATGTCACCTTCCAACTCCGAAAAGTTGTATGATGTGAATCAGGCAGAACGTGAAGTTCCTATGCCTCCATGGGGTTGATCGTAACTTCCCATCCCATAAGGATTGGATGGTTCAAACTCTTCATGGGATGAGCTAGTGTAGTGTGTTGACGAGCTAGTAAATTCAGGGTACTGTGGTTGCTCGCAATGGTATTGAGAGCTTCCCAAAGCACCCGTTCGAGGAGCTCTTGCTCATGGTCTATCCCCTGAAACACTATGTCGTGCATGCTACACAGGAGCTTGCCAATTGTACAGGAAGTTCTTTTTACCAATGATGGTGAGCTCGGGGTTAGGCAATTCTAACTCTGCATCTTGCACTGGATAAAGCATGTAGAACCTATTGTTCTCTTCCTTCAAAAGGTGGGCTTGCCAAAAGTGATCTTTCCCTAGCAAAGAAGCACTAGGGAGACGATCTGTTCTAGCTCTATGAAGCGCGCCATCCTTTCTAGGAATTCTAGTGACAAAAGGTGTGAAAGTGATAGGTCCATGTTGCTTGAATGCTAGGGTGAGCCAATGGTTGATGAGAAAGAAAGTGGGGTTCATTTTAATTTTCTTTATCACAACATAAAGATAGGCCTTGTCCAAACTATTCACTGAACCTACATCACCCCGAGGAGTGAGGTAGTGAGTGATGAAACAGTGAATTATACGGAGCAAAGGGTTATGAATGTCTCTAGTGCGCTCCTGCCCCATGACGGGACTTCCTATCTTGGCCCATAGTCCTTGAGGGGTGAAACCTTTAAGTTTATTAATGTCTACAGCAGCCTTACGGTCAAAACCAAGGTAGGTACTAATTTGTTTTAAAGACCGTTCATAGGTTTCACCAAAAAGACAGAATGTGTAGAGAGTTCCTAATTTGTCTGACGGAGTGATGAGGACTTTTAAGGTGCAAAGGAATTCAATGGTAAGCCATTTGGAACCATAATGATCGAGGTGGTAGAAATCATACCATCCAGCCGTGTTGAGTGCATACTCGAAATCGGTGAAGACACTGATTTGCTTAAGGAAGTTGTGGTCGAACTTGCACACGGATGCGAACTCCCGGTCCCGAATAGCGGTGAACTTGCTTCACTTATCGTAATCATTGAACACCATATTTTCTTCACTCTCCATGAACTTGTCAAACTCTTCAATTTGCACACTTTGCTCCGTTGGAGCTTCAGATATGGACATTGAATCCGAGAGATAACTCGGAGTATGCCCATGTGAAGCTCTGGAGTGCTCTGCTTCCGAACGCTCTCTTGGTGTGCGCTTCCCACGGCTGGAGTTGCTGCTGTTGCTGAACTTGGTGTAGATGCCTCTCCAAATATTTGTCATTCCTGCAAATGGGTTACTTGGACACAATACCCGAAGGACAATGTGATGATAATGGTCAGTGGTTAGTCATTCGGTTAGTAGTCCAAGTGTTAGTCGTTCGAACATGCGAGGGTGACAACAAATTCTCTCTAGTTGGTTTTAGTGCAGCACACTTTTATTGCTAAGTGCAAAGTGCACTTACTAGAGAGAGCTAGTGAAGTGAGAAGAGGATGAAGAGGGAGAGAGTTCGTGAGGGAGAGCAAATGTTTTCACCAAAGGGTGGAGAAACAAAGGAGAGAGAGCCCTCTATTTATAGGCTCAAGAGGAGCCTTGGGGGAGGAGAGGCCAGGCCGGGCGGCGTCCCAGGCCGGCCAGCAAGCAAGGCCGGGCGGCGCACCAAGCCGGCCGGTAAGCCAGGCCGGGCAGCGCCTTATGCCGCCTGGCACTCCCTTTTTCTCTCTTTTGCTGTATTATTGCTCTAGTGGTGATGGGAGGTGGCTAGGCCCATGTGCCATGTGATCCACTTGCTCAATTTGTCCAAAAATTTGCTAAGAGTCTAGGGAGCAAGGATAGAGTGATGGGATGGCCAAAGTTGTATTTTTGCAATGAGTGTGCTGCCACTCATGAAGCCTAGGTAAGTAGGGTGGTGGGTGTGTGTGAGTGGTGAAAGAGTGAGGTGACATGGGTGGCTCTCATTCATTCACTTTCACTCATGGTCGGGCTTTTGATGAGCATTTTTCTTCAAGTTAAGGCTGGCCACACCTTCACCAGTCATGGTCATCATTTCTACACTAAAAATGCCAAGAATCCGAAGAAAAAATGTGTCGGGTGGCATGGCATGCCGGGCGGCAGAAATTACCCAGCCGGGGGTCATTTTTTATGAAATACGACCTCCAGGGTGCTGAAATTTGACTGGGTTATTTCAGGCTGGGCTACAGCCCTGGATAAGCCACCGGATGGTCGTTTTGACACGAAAACGACCTCCCGGCTAGGAAACTTAGCCAAGTCATCACCACAAATTTGTATTATTTTTTTCAAAATTTTATTTTTTTAAGTTTTTTAGCCTAATTTAATGGTTAAAGATGAAACTAAAAACAACCTAATTTAGTGGTAGGTAAAGAAAAAGAAGGGGGATAAATATCGTTTTACCTCCCGATGAGGGTCCGGATTTTACGTCTCGAACAAGACGTTCTCCTCGTTTAATTCTTCATGATACCCGTCGTGGATGGAGAATTTTCTACGATCGGTGTAACTTCTTTCTTCTGCCATACTTGTTTGATTTTCTTTGGCTTGGCGATGACCTTTCTCTTCATTTCCTATGGCTCGTTCTTCTTCTTGGGTGGTGACGGTGTGTTCTTGACTTTTACCACCGGTGTACCCAATTTTGATGGAATTGGATACACCTCAATTTTCTGCACCATGTTAGGATTTTTGCCATAAAAGATGCATACCAGATTGCATTGTTCCATTTGGGGTTTGAAGGCGAACTTTTCGTCATACCCATTAATGTTAAGGTGGATTTCTCCAGCCCCAACATCAATGTTGGCATTTGCAGTGCTAAGGAACGGCCTTCCTAGTGTAAGGGGTGTCTTTGCATCGGCCTCCATATCTAGTACCACAAAGTCGACGGGCACAAGAGAGTTCCTTATCCTTACAGGTACGTCCTCCGCGATGCCCGCCGGGTAGCGGACTGATTGGTTGGCAAGCTGCAAGCACATTGCCGTAGGGGACATTGAATTGACATCGAGTTTGTCATACACAACCTTTGGCATGACGCTCACGCTCGCCCCCAAGTCACAAAGGGCATTGTTGAATTTCTGCATCCCGATGGAACAAGGGTTGATTGGACATCCCGGATCTCACTTCTTTTCTGGAAGAGAGTTCAAGATAGCGGCACTGCATTCCTCCATCAATTTGATGACCTCTGTGGATGGCATTGGGCATTTGTTGTTGAGGTTGTCCTTTAGATACTTGGAGTATGTAGGAACCTGCATAGCATCAAGCAGTGGTATGTGGACATATAATTTCTTTATTACCTCAACAAACTTCCTGAATTGTTCGTCCACCGTCGGCTTCCTCTGTCGAGGGGGAAATGGCAACACCGGGGTATCATAGAACTCATGTGGTGCCTTTTTGAGAGGTGCCTTTGCTTCCTCCCTTCTGACTCTTCATCGTTTTCCCTAGTCTTCCCTCCATTTTTAGGATTTGGTGGATCCTGTGTAGATTTTCCGCCTCTAGTTGTGACCGCATTAACATTTTCTTTGGGGCTAGCTTTCGGCTGACCGGGGAGCTTGCCCGAGTTAGGCTTAACTATAGAAGCGGCCAGCTGAGCAATTTGTGTCTCTAGCATTTTGTTATGGCTAAGCTGGTTCTGCAGAGAGGTATTAAATTCTTCCATACGCGAATCTATGCTTTCTAGGACTTTATCAGTAGCAATAAATTTCCTACTAATACTTTCATTTATTTTAGATTGTCCTAGAACAAGATCACGGAAGGAAGGTTCACTACGAGTAAAGTTGCCAGAGTTACCCATGTTCTTGTCGAAGGAGAGGTTCGGCTTGGACTCCCATCTGAAGTTGTCCTTACGGGGCCTAAACCCGTTGTTGTTGCTGTTGTTGTTGTTGTTGAGGTAGTTCACTTCTTCTTCTTGAGTCTCAGGGCAGTGGCTTCCCATGTGTCCAAGGTTTCCACAGACTTCGCAAGTCATGCAAGAGTCCAAGGATTGGACAGTCTGAGGTCCGTCCATTTTCTTCAAAAGTTGATCCATTTTAATTGCTAACATGTCAGTACCATCAACTTGGTGGACTCCTCTCATCTTGGGTTGCGGCTGGTTCTGTCTCTCATCGTAGCCACTGTAATTGGCGACCATCGTTTCTATGAGAGTTTGAGCTTCTTTGACCTTCAGAGAGAAGAAGGAACCTCCAGCGGCTGCATCTAAGTGCTCACGAGCGGGGCGGTTGAGCCCATGGTAAAAGCTTTGGATCAGCAACCAATCTTGCATTCTGTGATGTGGGCATGCCAGAGTGTATTCTTGGCAACATTCCCATGCCTCAGGAATGCTCTCATCAGTTAGCTGTTGAAAACTTGAAATCTTCTTCTGCAGGGCATTGGTTTTGCCTAGCGGGAAGAACTTGGCAAGGAAGGCGTTGGAGCACTTGTCCCATGTGGTGAGCTCTTCTTGATTGCTATAGAACCACTGCTTAGCCTTCCCCAAGAGTGAAAATGGGAATAGGCGAAGGCAAATGGCTTCAGGGGTCACATCCCTCATGGTGAAAGTGCTACACACTGCCAAAAACTGTTGGAGGTGGGCGTTTGCGTCTTCCGATACCTTGCCACAGAAAGGACTGGCCAGAACCATGTTGATTAAGGCTGGTTTCAGCTCATAGCTTCCGTTCCCCATGTTCGGGTTCGGACCGGTGCGGATATTGTCTACAGACGGGGCAGAGTAGTCATGGATCATCTTTTCATCCATGATTGGTTGAGCGGACGAAGACGGGACTTGCAGCTGAGCTTGAGTGATCGGAGGTGCTGCAAGAGCAAGCACGGGCCAAGGAGGGGTGAGTCTTTGACGCACTCTCCTCAACAAAGCCTCCGGATCATTGTGGTAGTTGTCTGGTAGGTCGAAACCAGTCATAAAGCATCCTGTTTACACCACAAATAAACAGAACAAGGGTAAACCTGCTAAGGAAAGCGGTAACCTCTTAATAGAAATATCAATGTTAAAATTCCGATATCTTAGCCTATTGCTTCCCTAGCAACGGCGCCAGAAATGCTTGTTGACATTTCTTAACGTCACATCAAGAATATCACTATCCCTGGTACGACGCCAGAAATGATTTGATGTTTGTTATGCTTTAAGAGAAATATGAATTAATCCGCAAGCGCACGGAACATCTATTGTAGCATTTCACCCGGGAGTATTCTAAGGTATCGTACTTATTTTCCGCGGGGAAGCTAGGTGTAAGAGCATCTTGGTTTAAAAAAGATATAACTATAAGAATTATACCAACTGACCAAAGACGGGGGTAAGGATGTTCAATAATAATAGTTGGGGTAGTGAAACAGGAGAAATCCACACTAAGATAAATAAAGAGATCGGTTAAGCTAGCCGGGAGGACAGCGAGTCTAAGTCTAGAATTCCTAAGCTTATATCTTCCTACATTATCTAAGTCAAGTGTCAAAATTCCTAGTTACTCGGGTTGAGTGCTTACTCCAAATTCATGGTACAGCCTCGAGTCTTTCACCAATAAGTTTACTTCGGGGCACGACAACGATCCACTAATAGGCTCGGTAACCAACCTCGTACACTAGTGGGCACGTTCCCGCTAGACAACTCTGCTTGAGACTTCCCGGATGTGGTGGAATACTAAATGGAGGGACAGGGCTGTCACCACCTGCCGCCTACCACACAATCCATGGGGACGAATGGAAAACCAGCTACTGCTAACTTAGGCACCACGCCTACGCTTTCACTATATATTCTTCCGTTGTCCTAGCAGAATAATAGCCAGGAAATAACCAATTCTAAGTTCTATACGAGAACTAAACTTAATTAAATCCTAGCCGGGAATCCCGTAAACTATGCTTCAAAGTTCTTTCCTGATATTTGTAACTTAAGGAAATTGACTAAGTAAAGATAAGTACTTGACAAGATAAATAAGAAAATATAATTATATTGATAAGGGATAAGTCTTACAAAAAGAGAAAAGATACAAGAGAGCTCATACCAAGACTCCGAGACGACTTTCGGAATCCCGAGCGATGCTCTCGACTAGACTCTAACTCTTGACTAACTAACCTACTCTACTAGTACGAAAAGTAGTGGGAAATGGACTCCAATGTGTTTCACGTGCTTGATGCTTTGTTTATGCCAAATTCCCCCTCTATTTATAGGTGGCGGATACTTGGCAGGTACTTCAAAGTGGAGGAGAGTCGGTGGGCAAAAAATCCCCCGCTGGGCGGCGGGCCACGCCGGGCGGCCACGTGTGCCGGGCGGCATGCACCGCTGGGCCGCAGGCCAGGCCGGCGGCCACTGGATTTGGTCGGTTTCCAACCGACTTTCTTTGGACGGCTCAGATCTTGTCCCGATGGTGGTTACTTGGTCGGTTTCCACTGAAATCTCCGTTTTGGGGTCGGTAGAAGTTGTGGGCCTCTTGGACTGGCAACCCCAGGTGGCCAACCCAGGCCAGGCGGCAACCCAGGCCATGTGGCAAGCCCTGCCGAGCGGTGGCCTATGCCGGGCGGTGGCCCATCTTTGGTGCCGACCCCCCCCCCCCCCCCCCCCCCCCGGGTCACGTCTTGACTTGTCCATGTTGTGCCACATGAATTCCTCCTTTATTTCTCCACTTTTTACCCTCCTTAGTCCGGGAATGGAAAACGGCTTCATTTTGGAGTGTTTTGCTGGGTAGGCTGGGTCGGATGGTTAGCCTCATGATGACTCTGTTTTGACCCGCTGGGTGGCTGATTTCATCCTCATATGACCCTGTCGGCTGGGTTCGGATTTCAGCCATCACAACCCTGCCGGGCCATGATTTCAGCCTCATATGACCCTGTCGGCCTGCTATTTTAAGGCAGAATCGGCCGACTTGGTGTTTTTTCATGTTTTTACATGATTTAAGCCCTTTTGACCCTGCAAACACATATTTCACCAAAACTCATGGAACTTTATTAGTTTAAACAAATATTCATGAAACTTTGGTCTTTACCTTGTATTTCCCGACCAGTTGGTGGCCAATATTGGGTTTTAAGGGCCACCAACAGACTGGAATTTGGAAATGACTTCATGGTGATGGTGTTTGCATGTCGGCCAAGTGAGGGGGTAAGTTCTAAATCGGCCGGTCGTCCTAGTTCGTGTTGTCGTACGATCGGGAATTGATCGAACACTTGACTCACCCTACCGGGTGATGATAGCTTATGATCCATCTAATTGACAATTTTACTTGGTGATGACCGGACCGGGTGCTGATTCTTGCTATTTATGACCCTGTCGACTATTAGGAAACGGCTATTTCACAGCCGTGATCGACCAATGGGGTATTTTCACATGTTTTTGCATATTTTGACGCCATAGCACCACAACATAGAGAAGTCTTACCATTCTTTTTTTTCCAAGGAACTTCAATTTTGTTTGTATTTTTTCCAATAAAAATAGAGCTCCAAATCACAAGTTGTTCTCAATTGATGCTATCGAATCACTCAATGTGGTTTTGATTCCTCACTTAGGCCAGTGGCCAAAATGTCCCTGTATACTAAGGCTTATGTGGAGCTCAAGGTAGGGAATATTAAGGCCGCATACTTGTATTTCATATATCACTAAGTCAAAAACCGGAAACAAGGAGGGAACAAGTCATGAATTATGATCAATCCATGTGCGCAATTATGATATGTATGTATGGATGATGGACGGTGGGTGCTCCATTTGAAGTGATCTCTCTCTTCCTTTTGATTTATATTTGTTTACATGGGCTATTTTAGCATTCATGATACTTTTTTATTTTTTCTTTTCTTTTCAAATAGCTATATAACCCATATCTCTTTTGGAATGATTGTTGAAGAGAGATTAACAAATATAGTGGAGCACTTTATTCCATGAGTGGATTTATGGGGATGATGGATGGTAACATCCAGTGTAGAAGCTTCAACATATGGAGTGGTTGGGGTGTGCACATGAACTTGATGAATAACACATAACAAGCATCTTACAAGGGTCACAACAATTTGACAAAGTTCAATGAAAATAGAAGTAGCAAATGCAATTGGTTTTTAGCAAGATCATCATCTGGCTTTGGTAGGAATAAACTCATCATTGAGAAGATTGTGAATCTAGAGTTCTCATTTATAAGCTTTTGAAGATTAAAAATCATGGAAGTTCACTTGGTTCCAAGAAAGGTTAAGCTCTCTACGGTCATATCACATCTACCAACAATTTAGACATGATTTTCCTACGCAATGAGGGCTTCCCAAGGGTGATGAAAGAAAGCAGGGAACAATCTTTATATATGTAGCATGAATGAGAAGAAAGTTATATTTTAGTTGCCATTTATCATTCTTGCCTAAACAAAAATTCAGTTCATAGAAAGACATGAAAACAATAAGGGTTGGTGATATGAGGAATAATGAAATAGTTGTGATTCTTTTGTACCTTGTCTTCTTGTTCCTTTTCATCTTTGACCAGTAAAGGTTAGCTAACAAAACATCTAGAGGATCAAGCCAAAAGTTGTGCCACTATTATTGTCGAATAAATTTTATTGTTCAGAACGAACAAAGCATTTTTTTCAAACAAGAAACTAACAAATCCTAGTAAAGGAAAACAAAATCGGTTACCTCCCCTTAGTACTTATTTAAGGTCGTAAGTTTGACCATGGGAGCACTAGTTCATATTCTAGCTTGGGTTGGCAATGTGGCTCCTGCCATCACAACACATTAATTAATCATTGCACAACTAAGGCATATGACATGGATATTGGAATTTGCAATTTTTGTGATAAACAAAAGTATCTACAACCGCCCCTTTGAAATTACTATGTCCACAAGGGGTAGAGCGGTTGTAGGCTTCTTGTGTACCACCATCATAAATCATTGTCGTGGTGGGAAAACTTTTGTGTGAGTGAGGAGTAAGTGAATTTTCTAAAGTATGACTCCTTGGCATGGTGGGAGAATTCGCTTTTAACTCTAAATTTGAAGCCTCGTGAATTTCTATGGACCAAACATTGTATTGCCCTTCATGCTTCATAGATTGATCCTGTTCTAAGTTTTCCTTCTGTAGATCATCCTTTGGTTGCTTCGGTACCTCTTTTCCATCGGTAGATGATAGCCTTACGGCGCCTCCATTAGGTAGAACATGGATCCTTGGGGGATTTGGAAGGATTGGTGCGGGATGGCATGGCCTATGTGGTTCTTCGATTGGTGTAGTGTTGGCCAATGAAGCAAAGTGTGGCTCCTGATCCTTTCTCTCAACTTTTGCCACATGGTTCAAAACTGGCTTTTTAGTAGCAATTGAAGGTTTTTTGCGATGGGTGAGTTGGGTCATATGGTTGATAACAACCCACATGTCTTCTTTGCTTTTTGTATGGAAGAGACCTTGAGAGCATTCGTTCAATAGCTTGGCACTCCTTTGTGAAGACCATGAACAAAATAGGACAGGAGCCTTTCTAGTGGAGTGTCAAGGCTAGGACCACTAAAGACAAGGGAAATAAACTGACCCCAACAAGGTTCTCTGGGTTCTTCATCCTCTTGCTTAATGTTTTTGATATTTGTCATTATACGACAAAGCTTTTCATGAGGAAAAAGACTCTCACAGAAATGGTACTTTAGTTGTTCCCATAGACCTTTCAAGGGACATGGTGTTTCAACGATATACCACTCCCTATCATTGATGAACCTTAGGTACCAGTCCTTGGCATGACCATCTAATGAGTAGAAAAGGAGTCTCCAAATGAGGTATTCATGTAACAATCTAGTATTTAGGAAGGTGGAGCAAGTCTCCACAACATTACAAAGATGGGCATAGGGGTCTTCATGATTTTTCCCAGTGAAGAGGACCACTCGAACCTTAACTATGAGGTTTGGGTACAAATCCAAAAATGGAGCACCATTTTTGTTTGAAAGACGCCTTTGTATGATTTTAGTCCATGGTGCATTAAGGAGATCAAGGCTAATTGGACCGTTAATAGTTCCTTGGCAGCCATTATGGGGAATTGGAATGACTCCTTGAATTGTTCTTGCCTCTTTACAATAGAAGGATTTAGCAACGGATCACCTTGTTTCCTGTTGTAGTCCTGTCCACTAGACTCTACTTGATTAACATTGGCTTTCTTCGCCTATTCCATGTTACAAGTGTTACCAAAATCCGGAAAAGGTTCATCGTTGAGTCAAAGGATTGAGGTGGGAAAAAGTGTGTGTCTTCCTCTACAACATCAGTGTGTCGTGAGTCAAGTGAGGCTATCATAGGAGCTTCGGCATTTTGTGGGAAACACTTGTCTTCTAATTCTTTGAATTGGTTAGAAATTTGGGTGCTATGGTTGGTATGTTCTGGGGAGATGGATGACTCATTTGCAAGATTTTGGATGATTTTGCTTAGGATCTCCATTCCCTCTGATGATGTTGCACAAAAGAAAGCTCCTCCGGCTATAGCATTTATATAATTTGCACTGTCAGGCCTTAGACCAAAGAAAAAAGTGTTGTAGCCTTATAGGCTCCTCTATACCTAAACATACCCCTGTTTTGGTGCAGGATGGAAACCTTTCCCATGATGCTCCTAGTGATTTGTGCTCTTGTTGCTCAAAATTGATAACCTTTTTCCTTAGAGCAACTATCTTATAGAGAGGAAAATATTTGCGCAAAAAATACTCTCTTAAGCTGGACAAAACTCTATCTACTTCACCTACATGGTTAAAATACCATGTTTTTGGTGCCCCGCCTAATGAAAAAAGGAAAAAACTTCCATTTCATGGTTTCTTGAGGAAACCCTTCAATGGCAAGAGTGGAGCAACAAAGCTCGAAATATTGTAGGTGAGTATATGGATTTTCATTTTCTACCTCTATAAATGGTGTCTTCTAAATAAAAAGTTTGAGATCTGGATGAATCTCATAGCTCGGGGCTGTGATTGAGAGTGATGAGTGTATGGGTTCTAGGAATTTGCTCCTAGGGGCTGAGAAGGCGCAGATGGATGGGGGATTCCTGGAAGGAAAGAAAATAAGTGAAGAAAATAAAAAGGCAAGGTAAATAGAATCGGGTTCGGATAAATGTCCTGTGATCCTGACACCGACAAGTCTCTCTCAGACCCTGTCCATCGGGCCCTCTTGTCACTTGCACCGGCATCCAGTTCACCTTGACTTGGTCAACATGCCGTCTTCATCACCACAACGGTTTTGAGGCTCTACCATGAAATTGTCCGTGCTTCTTACCTCTCCACATGTACGGTGTGGATCACCCTTGACTTCACCTGACATCCCGATCGTCCGGCCCCAAGTCCTTTGCTTGTGCCCGATCCTCTCGCCGTTGACTGCCAAGTTGACTCCAGTGACCTACACATCATGAAACAAGCAAACATATTTCCCATCTCCTGCAATATCACCAATACCTCCACCATCTCTGGTTAGTAGAAACCGTAATCAGCACACACATGCAATCCCCGGATTCCCGCATTTCAACTCAAACACCAAATCCGCTCAAGTCAATTACTCATCACATATATTGCAAACCATGGCACATATCCACATGGTTTCTCACTCTCACTCCTTATTCTAATACATTTCTGCAGCATGGCGCTTGTTGTTCTCCTCTTCATTTGTTTATCTTTTCTGCCGAATTCCCCTTCTATTTATAGGTGGCAATGAGCAGGGGGGTACTTGTAGGTGAAGGAGAGTCGGTAGGCCAAAGTCGGTGCACCGGGCGGCGGGCAAGGACGGCCGGCCCTTGGATCGTGTCGGTTTCTCGACCGACCTTCTCTCGATGGCTAGGATTGCGTCCCAAAAGGCGGTTGTTGGGTTGGTTGGCCCTTTTCTCTTGATTTTATGTCGGAATGCGTGGCAGGTCGGGTTGTAAGCTTGATGGGCCAAATGGCTTGTTAGGCCAGGTGGCAAGCCCACTGGGCGGCAAGGCCCGTCGGGCGGCACAACTCACTGTCGGCAAGACCCGTCGGGTGATGGCCCATCTTTGGGCGGCAGCCCTTTGGCCTTGGGGCCTAGTTGTCCTGCAATTCTCCTAGTTATGCAAGGACTGGAATTAGGAAATGACTTCATGGTGATGGTGTCTGCATGTCGGTCGAGTGAGGGGGTGAAGTTCTAAATCGGCCGATGGTCCTAGTTCATGTTGTCGTACGATCAGGAATTGATTGAACACTTGATTCACCCTACCGGGTGATGATATCTTATGATCCAACTGATTGACAATTTTACTTGGTGACGACCTGATCGGGTGCTGATTCTTGTTGTTTACGACACTGTCGGCTGTTAGTGATGTGGACAAGGGTTTCCGATCTTCCAAAAGGTTCTGGATATATTGATTTGGCCGGAGGGGACACACAAATTGATCCGGTTTCAGAATAGCACGTTCTAAACTCCGCAATCATAGCACGACGTCTCCTCTGGTTATCAACCGTCATAAAATGATTGACCTCGCTGAGAAGGCTAATCCCTGCCTGCGAATCAAGAACACAAGCAAGAACAAAGAAAAATGCAACACAATTGTACACGTATTATGAATCTCGCGAAGTTGGGGTCTCACAAACCATGATGACGGTGAAACTGTTATGAACAGAATAATCTAAGCAAAACCATAACCCTAATGGTGCGGTTGCGGCTGTATATGAAGACCCTAGGGTCGTGCAAAACCCTCTGGACGCGCCCCTAATTGGGCTCAACTAGATACAAAGCCCAAAGGCCAAAAACAAGTGACACTGCACCGAAATAGATTCTGGATCCTCTCTTGTTTTGACGATTTCCGATGACTCCGGATGAATTTTGATATGATACTGGAGGCATTGGAAAGATCTTCTTCTTAACTTTCCGTGCATATAGAGAACATGCAAATCTGAGTCCGTATGCGTCCTGGGCATCCGTTTTAGTGCAGACTGGTCCTGAGCCCCGAAACAGACTCGAAGTCAGTTTTGGTTGGGCCTCCACCTTGGCTTCCACGTCCTTGCAGGCCCTCCACGTCTCCAAGTCCTTCTCCCATCATCTCCTGGTCCTCTCCACGGTTCCTAATTACAATATAATCATTAAGTAGCAAACCATTCTCAAAAGTGACATATGATAAAGAACGTAGGAACGTGCTCACCTCTAAATTTAGTCGTCGTGCACGAGCTCTAGTCATTGGTCCTTGCAAGTCTAGAATTGGAGGAGTGTTGCATATATCCTTAGGATTGATGTCCTCATCATCCTCCCCCTCTTAAAGTGGAGTCGTCCTCGAGTTAAGCTCATCCTCTTCTGCCAAGTATGGTTTCAAATCTGAAATGTTAAAAGTAGGACTAACCCCGAACTCGGGAGGCAACTCAAGTTTGTATGCATTATCATTAATCTTCTCAATTATTTTGAAAGGACCATCAGCTCTAGGCATTAATTTAGACTTTCTCAAATCTGGAAATCTGTCCTTTCTCAAGTGTAACCATACTAAATCTCCTACATCAAGTTTTACTTCTTTTCTACCTTTACTACCAGCAATTTTATACTTGTCATTCATCTTTTCAATGCTAAGTCTAGTGGTCTCATGCATTTGTAAAATAAATTCAGCACGCTCCTTAGCATCAACATGAACTCTCTCATGAATAGGTAGTATATCAAGTGGAGTACGGAGATCAAAACCGTACACTACCTTGAAAGGACTTACCTTGGTAGTAGAATGTGTTGCCCGATTATATGCAAACTCAACATGAGGCAAACATTCTTCCCATTGCTTCAAATTTTTCTTTAAAATAGCTCACAACATAGTACCCAAAGTGTGGTTCACCACCTCAGTTTGTCCGTCAGTTTGTGGGTGACAAGTTGTAGAAAACAACAACTTTGTACCCAACTTATTCCAAAGCGTGCGCCAAAAGTGACTCAAGAATTTTGCATCACGATCTGAAACAATAGTAGAAGGCATACCATGCAAACGTACAATTTCTTTGAAAAAAAGATCAGCAATATAACTAGCATCATCAGTCTTATGACATGGTATAAAGTGTGCCATCTTAGAAATTCTATCCACAACAACAAAAATACTGTCACTCCCCCTCTTAGTCCTAGGCAGTCCTAAAACAAAGTCCATAGAAATATCCGCCCATGGAATAGAAGGAACAGGTAGTGGCATGTATAAACCATGTGGATTCAAGCGAGACTTAGCTTTTTGACATGTAGTGCAGCGAGCAACAAAGCGCTCAACATATTTCCTCATCCTTGGCCAAAAGAAGTGTGTGGCCAAAATATCCGACGTCTTCTTGGCACCAAAATGACCCATCAATCGACCTCCATGCGCCACCTGTAACAACAAAAGATAAACGAAGCCAACTGGAATACATAGGCGGTTAGCTCTAAACAAGAATCCATCAGTCAATACAAATTTGTTCCATGCACGACCTTCTTTACAATGCAGCAATATATCCTTAAAATCAACATCAACAGCATATTGTTCTTTAATTGTCTCAAGTCCAAAAATTCGACAATCAAGTTGAGACAATAAAGTATAGCGCCTAGATAAAGCATCAGTAATCACATTATCCTTTCCTTTCTTATGTTTAATAATGTAAGGAAAAGACTCAATAAACTCAATCCATTTAGCATGTCTACGGTTCAAATTACATTGAGAATGAATATACTTAAGTGATTCATGATCAGAATGAATAACAAATTCTTTGGGCAACAAATAATGACGCCACATCTCTAAACAATGTACAAGTGCATACAATTCCTTATCATACGTGGAGTAATTCAAAACAGGCCCAGTAATTTTCTCACTAAAGTATGCAATAAGTTTACTATCTTGCATCAAAAAACCACCAATGCCTATATCACTAGCATCACATTCAAGCTCAAAAACCTTATCAAAATTAGGTAATTGCAGCAATGGTGCATGTGTAAGTTTATCTTTCAAAGCATCAAAAGACTCATGATGTACCTTACCCCAATGGAAATCAACGCCCTTCTTTGTCAACTCATGCAAAGGTGCAGCAATGGTGTTGAAATCTTTGACAAAACGGTGGTAGAAACATGCAAGACCAAGAAAACTCCTCACCTGTGTGATATTTTTGGTACAGGCCAGCTCTTTATGGCTTCAATCTTCGCCTCATCCACCTCAATTTCCTGTGGAGTCACAACAGAGCCAAGAAAAGAGACTCAATCCATGCAAAAGGTGCACTTCTCAAGGTTACCAAATAAACGTGCATCTCGTAAAGCATCAAAAACAGCACGCAAATGATTCATATGTTCATCTATGGATTTGCTATAAATCAAGATATTATCAAAGTAAACTACCAAAAATTTACCAATGAAAGCTCTTAAAACCTCATTCATCAAGTGCATGAAAGTACTAGGTGCATTAGTTAAACCAAAAGGCATTACTAACCACTCATATAATCCGAATTTTGTTTTGAATGTTCTTTTCCATTCATCTCCAAGTTTCATTCTAATTTGAGGGTAGCCACTACGCAAATCAGTTTTAGTGAAAATTATAGCACCACATAACTCATCAAGCATGTCGTATATTATTAATGGCTCTACAATCTACACACATACGCCAAGTACCATCTTTCTTAGGAACCAAAAGTACAGGAACAGCACAAGGACTAAGTGATTGACGAACATACCCATGATCTTGAACTTGTCGTTGTATCTCCTTAGTCTCCTTAGGGTTGGTCCTATAAGCAGCACGGTTTGGCAAAGTAGCACCCGGAATCAAATCAATTTGATGCTCAATCCCTCTCAAAGGTGGCAATCCCGGGGGTATCTCAGCTAGAAAAACATCCTCATACTCCTACAAAAGGTTAGTGACAGTAGGAGGCAAAGCACTAGAAGCAGTAACATCAAGCGAAAACAAAGCATGTTAGCATATCAAACCATAGCAAATATCATCATTATCAGAAATTTCAGCAAGCTCAGATTTTGTTGCAAGACATGAACGACCTTGTAATTTAATTTCAGCACCCTTAGAACTTGAAGAATCATTAACATTACTAGGTGTAGAATTAGAATTAACAGGTTGTTGAATTTCAGGATCTTTATTTTGCAAACTAGCAGCTCTTTCTAAATTAGCTTGTACAATTTCAGTAGGGGTCATTGGTAACAAAGTAATTTTAGTTCCTTTATGCATAATAATGTACTTATTACTTCTACCATGGTGTACAACATCATTATCAAATTCCCAAGGTCTACCCAATAAAAGTGAACATGCTTGCATGGGTACGACATCACAATCAACAAAATCCATATAAGAACCAATGGAAAAAGGAACTCTGCAAGTTTGTATTACCTTAGCTTTTCCAGAGTCGTTTAACCACTGAATGTAGTACGAATGTGGATGTGGACGTGTGGTCAAAGCAAGCTTGTTGACCACATTAGAACTCACCAAGTTATTGCATCTCCCTCCATCAATGATGACACATGCTCGGCGATTCTTGATGACAAAGAAAATCTGGAACAAGTTGTGGCGCTGCTTCGTCTCGGGCTGATGATCTTGTGTGCTAAGGACACGTTGAACAATAATGTTCATGTATCCCGTGGTGTCTCCGCCTCCAAGGACTAGGTCACTACTGGTGGCAGCGATGTCCTCCTCCTCATCCTCCACATCAGAAGTGCTCATGTAACCGCCATCGTCTGTCGCCACATATGCCCGCCTACTTGGACAATCTTTCTGTACATGACCAAATCCATGGCAGCGGTGGCACTAAATCCCTGTAGTGTGCCCCGTCGCAGCAACAGAGGAGGCACTACTAGCTGGTACCTGCACAGAAGTTCTACCTGAACGCGTAGAAGGTGCAGGGGCTGATCTTGGGGCTGCAGAAACAACACTGGTTCCCTTGGTAGCTACAGGTGGGGGCGGCCAGAAAGATGGCCGTGGGGGGTAGGAGTTCCTCGACTTGCTGTACTCCTCAAAAGCCTGAAAAAGTCCCCGTGATTCTTTCTCTGCAAGCATAGCATACTGGAAACACTGGGTGAGGGTATAATATTCTTTATAATCAAGGATGTCCTAAATTTCTTTTCTTAAACCAGAATAAAAGCGACAAATCTGATCCTCTGCTTTTTCAACTACAGCACAACAAACCAAACCCTTCTGAAGCTCACTAAAGTACTTCTGAACAGTTTTATCTCCTTGTTCTAAACGCTGCAGTTTATTGCGAATCTCTCTATAAAAAGGAGGAACAAAACGATCACGCATTGCTACCTTAAGTTCTTCCCAGGTAGTAGGCAAATCAGTTTCAGCAGCTAGACCACTCCACCAAACAATAGCAAAGTCCTTAAACTCACTAGTGGCTTGTCTAACTCTGTTGTTCAGGAACAAGGTGGGCATTAAATTTTTGTTCTACAGTCATCTCCCAATCAAGATAAACATCACCATCATACTGACCCAAAAACGAAGGAATTGAAAACTTAATTTTAGCATACGGGTCATCTGGAGCATAGTTACCGTGTGGAAGATGATTGTAGTTATGGAAACCATCCATACCTTGAGTATTATGTTGCAAACAACATCGTAATCATGCGGTCCTTGTAGCTGACCTATCCACGGTGCCATCAGCCTTATACACCGTGTCTTCATCATGGATGTCTTCAACGTCGTTGCTGTTGTTATTGATGTTCGTATCATTGGTTTTGGGAGTGGTCTCCAACGTGACAACCTGATCGGTTAACTTAGAGACCCGCTTCTCCAACCGCTTGATGCTTTCTCCAATGTGAAGCTTGCTGACCGCATCAGTAACGGCTCTGGTGATCGTCTCTGCCAAATCACTCTGAGCAGCCTACAAAGCCTTATGGAGCTGCTCTTGGCTCATGCACTCAGCAAATTGTGAGGGTGAAGCCATCTCTCCGTTGTCACTTCCTGCCATCACTAACACCAAAACAGGAAACAAACAGTGAAGGTTATCCCTACAAAATAGGTAAGCAGTGGTGCCTCTCAACACAGCAAAAGGAAACTCCTTACAAAGCTCTTGTAAAGTTCTGAAAAAGCAAAGCAAAGGATACCAGGGAGGTGTGTTCCATGATTGCAAGGGTCACAAAAGAACCTATGTGCTGTCCAGAAGAAATATGTAGAGCTAGGAAGGCCAAATATATATATATGAGTGGCACACAAATCAAAAATAGATAGTAAAGCTGAATAAGTGCCCAAGTAATTTGTCAATAGTTGCTGGTCTAAGTATGTCCTAGAATAGTAGTTATAGCAAAGTAGAAACAAGGAGACAAATGCAAACAGGTGACAATAGGGGGCTAAGTGCAAAATAGCCAAATCCAGAAATTTTAGGGGGCTAGATGTAGCACTAGTAGAAATCCCAAATTTCTTTTTTTTTATTCTATTTTTTGGATATTTTTGTCCAACTCACCAACAACGGGGGAGAATCCACAGAAAATTTCAGCTCAAACAGAGGTAGGATGTGGCCTATAGAAAAACTTGAAATTGCAGAAAACATCGGGTTTAAACTTAAATGAATTTTTTC
Organism: Eleusine coracana subsp. coracana; assembly: GCA_032690845.1. Classification (NCBI taxonomy): domain Eukaryota; kingdom Viridiplantae; phylum Streptophyta; class Magnoliopsida; order Poales; family Poaceae; genus Eleusine; species Eleusine coracana. The sequence goes on along the minus strand of CM064418.1, from coordinate 20,201,772 downwards.
TTTATCTTCCCGATTTTTTTTTGCATTTTTTGACGAGGGCACAGAGGGCATAGCCCAGTGTGAGTATGCTCATCTTTGGGTCAAGAATATCCTCTAAATATTTCAGCCAAAATGGACAACCGAGTGAAAAGTTATGCCCATTTTACCGAACGGGGGTCGGAGTCGGTTTTCCAGCAACCCGAGTCGGGTTTGGGGTCGGGTTTGGAATCGGGTAGGATTTTTTTTTGGCGGCGTGGAGGCAGCAGAAAGTGGAATTTATGGGGATTGGTCCGGGGTGTTGATGGTGTGTTTAGGGTGGGATTTGGGTGGGACTATGCTAGGTGTGTCGATCAATCAACCCTAGCACAAAAAGACAACAAAGCAGAGGATGGTGAAGGGGATGGCGGCTAGGGTTGCCGGGAAAACACTACTGACGACAAAAACATATACTAAACCAGCGACTGAACAAGAACTAGGGCACAAACTCAACACTATGGACTCTGAAATTGAAATATGCAAAGGCTAAACACGCGGTTATGGGCGGAGGGGAAAAAAAATTTTGGTTTTTTTTTGGACGATAGGATGAACACAAAACAAAATTAATTAAGGATAGTGCGAACCTGACAGTGCACCTGAAGCTCTGATTACCACTTGACGTGGACAAGGATTCCCGATCTTCCGAAAGGTTTTGGATACGTTGATTTGGTCGGAGGCGACGCACAAATCGATCCGGCTTCAGAATAGCATGTTCTAAACCCCGCAATCGTAGCACGACGTCTCCTCTAGTTATCAACCATACTAAAACGATTGACCTCGTCGAGAAGGCTCATCCCTACATGTGAATCAAGAACACGAGCAAGAACAAAGAAGAATGCAACACAATTGCAGATGTATTATGAATCTCATAAAGTTGGGGTCTCACAAACCATGATGACGGCGAAACTGTTATGAACAGAATAATCTAAGCAAAACCCCAACCCTAATGGTGTGGTGGCGGTTGTATATGAAGACCCTCTGGACGTGCCCCTAATTGGGCTCAACTAGATACAAAGCCCAAAGGCCAAAAATAGGCGACGTAGCATCGAAACAGATTCTGGATCCTCTCTTGTTTTGATGATTCCCGATGACTTCAGATGAATTTTGACATTATACCGGTGGCATTGGAAAGGTCTTCTTCTTATCTTTCCGTACATATATAGAACGTCCAAATCCAAGTGCGTATGCGCCCTGGGCATCCGTTTTAGTGTAGACTGATCCTGAGCCCCGAAACAGACTCGAAGTCGGTTTTGGTTGGGCCTCCACCTTGGCTTCCACGTCCTTGCTGGCCCTCCACGTCTCCAAGTCCTTCTCCCATCATCTCTTGGTCCTCTCCATGGTTCCTAATTACAATATAATCATTAGGTAGTAAACCATTCTTAAAAGTGACATATGATGAAGAACGTAGGAACGAGCTCACCTCTAAATATAGTCGTCGTGCACGAGCTCTAGTTATTGGACCTTGCAAGTCCAGAATTGGAGGAGTTGCATATATCCTTAGGAGTGATGCTAAGGAGCGTGCTGAATTTATTTTGCAAATGCATGAGACCACTAGACTTAGCATTGAAAAGATGAATGAAAAGTATAAAATTGCTGGTAGTAAAGGTAGAAAAGAAGTAAAACTTGATGTAGGAGATTTAGTATGGTTACACTTGAGAAAGGATAGATTTCCATATTTGAGAAAGTCTAAATTAATGCCTAGAGCTGATGGTCCTTTCAAAATAATTGAGAAGATTAATGATAATGCATACAAACTTGAGTTGCCTCCCGAGTTTGGGGTTAGTCCTATTTTTAATATTTCAGATTTAAAACCATACTTGGGAGAAGAGGATGAGCTTGAGTCGAGGACGACTCCACTTCAAGAGGGGGAGGATAATGAGGACATCACTCCTAAGGATATATGCAACACTCCTCCAATTCAGAACTTGCAAGGTCCAATGATTAGAGCTCGTGCACGACGACTAAATTTAGAGGCGAGCTCGTTCCTACGTTCTTCATCATATGTCACTTTTGAGAATGGTTTGCTACCTAATAATTATATTGTAAATAGGAACCATGGAGAGGACCAGGAGATGATGGGAGAAGGACTTGTAGACGTGGAGGGCCAGCAAGGACGTGGAAGCCAAGGTGGAGGCCCAACCAAAACTGACTTCGAGTCTGTTTTGGGGCTCAGGACCAGTCTACACTAAAACGGATGCCCAGTACGCATACAGACTCAGATTTGGATGTTCTATATATGCACGGAAAGATAAGAAGAAGACCTTTTCAATGCCGCCGGTATCATGTCAAAACTCATCGGAAGTCATCAGGAATCATCAAAACAAGAGAGGGTCCAGAATCTGTTTCGGTGCTGTGTTGCCTGTTTCTGGCCTTTGGGCTTTGTATCTAGTTGAGCCCAATTACGGGCACATCTAGAGGGTCTTGCACAATCCTAGGGTCTTCATATACAGACGTCACCGCACCATTAGGGTTCGGGTTTTGCTTAGATTATTCTGTTCATAACAGTTTCACCGTCATCACGATTTGTGAGACCCCAACTCTGTGAGATTCATAATACATCTGCAATTGTGTTGGATTCTTCTTTGTTCCTGCTTGTGTTCTTGATTCGTAGGCAGGGATTAGCCTTCTCAGCAAGGTCAATCGTTTTAGGACGGTTGATAACCAGAGGAGACGTCGTGCTGCGATTGCGGGGTTTAGAACGTGCTGTTCTGAAGCCGGATCGATTTGTGTGTCACCTCTAACCAAATCAACATATCTAGAACCTTTTAGAAGATCGGGAACCCTTGTCCACATCAGGACCCGCCCAAAATTTCCAAAATTTGGGGTTGCGCCGACCGGTGCGGTCACTGCGCCGATTGGCTCATTTCAAATTTTGAAATCTTTGACTGCTCTGGTTTCTGATTCTCCTCCCTTTTGTTGTTTCCATCCTTTTCGTCTTTTCCTGGTACACCATGTCGACTGGCAGGGGAACAACATGGAATCCCATTGTCTTGATTGACTGCACAGAATCTGACCATCTATTTTTTAGCTTTTGTTCGATTCCATGTCTCCTTTGCACTGGAAACCTGCATAAAAATCATACCTTTTCCTAAGAATCAGTGCCTACCAAATATGTCACCAATTTGGGCATAGCATGGGTACCAGCGCCGATCGGCACAGGAGTGCGCCGAATGGCGCAAGTTTCTTGCACCTCGTCTTCTGGTCTGGCTCTGATCCTGATGCCTCGTGTTCATTTCTATCACCTAATATCCACTCTTCCCAATGTTCCTATAGCATTAGCACACGAAGCGAGGCCCATCTGATGACAGCGCCGATCAGCGCAATGTCTCACGCCGATCGACGCGGTGTCCAATTTTTGCTCCTGGCCCCTCGCTTCTTCGCTAGATATCGCTCTTCATCTTGAAACTAGCTATATTTCTGAAAATTGATGTGCTGGTTGGCTTTGAGCTCCTCTTCCATTCTGGGTGTCGTCAGCCTTCTGTCCTAACTTGTTATCAATTCGTTGATCGGTGCATGAGTGCGTCGAACGACGCAAGCTCTGTTCCTTCCTGTTTTTGGTCTTTTTCTTTTTGTTCCTGCGTTGTTAGTTTACAATATATATATATATACATAGTTTGGCACAAATAAACAGATGACGCAAGAGCACACAAGAATTAAGCACACATTTTTTCTAATTTTTTTATTCGGGAGATTGTTTTTATTATAAGAAAGCAAATTAAAAACACCGGGTTTCCCTCCCGGCTAGCATTAATTAACTAAATGAGACGGGTTGCCCTCTCGTAAGCACTAAACAACTTCTAAATCTCCCGACAATTGGGTTGCCTCCCAAGAGCGCTATAGTTATTTAGAGGTCAAAGAGCTTGACCTCCCCGCGAGCAATCAATCCTTAGTGTCGCAGTGTGGGGTGTAAGACCGTAACACTACAAGGTTCACTTATCTTAATAGCTCATATACCTTGGACGACCTATCCTTACATCCCCTCCAATCACTCTTGATGCCACATTGCCTCGGTGTCTTGTACCTCTTCACTTCATCAATAGCACGACCCTCTTCTCCCCTTGGGCGAAATTTGAAAGAGTAGGGAGTTCCACTTATATCGAAGCTTATCTCACCACTCCCAACATCAATACTTGCCTTTGCTATCCTCAAGAAGGGTCTGCCTAAGATCAATGGGGTTCTCGTCCTCTTATTCATATCAAGCACAATAAAATCAACAGGGACGATGTGATTTCCAATTTGAACAGGCACATCCTCAGCGATTCCATCAGGGAAGCGTACAGATTGGTCTGCTAACTCCAAACACATACCCATAGGCTCCAATTCAGGCAAATTGAGACTTGTGAATATATGACAGGGCATAACACATACACTTGCTCCAAGATCAAACAAGCATCTATCAAATATCCTTGTTCCGATTATGCATTTGATGCTTGGTGATCTAGGGTCAGGTTTCTTCTCAAGTGCAACATCATCGATCGCTGCCGTAAGTTCCTTAGTGACCTTCACAACCTCTTCCTCGCGCCAATTGGCGCAATGAGTGAGACGATCAGTGCTATCAGTACCATCGCGCCGATCGGTGCCAGTGGTGAGCCGATCGGCGCGGGTCTTCCTTGCGCCCGTAGAGTGCTCTGGATCTTCTGTTTGCTTTCCTGACCATGTAGCTATTGCCTTTAACTGCTCTGCAGACATTGTATTACAAGGAATAACCCCTTTGTTGCCTTGAATGGCCTGTGATAACTGTCTCATCTGCTGGTCCATAATCTTGGTATGCTTCAAAATCTGCTCACTGGAGCTCCCAATTTCTATCACCTTGTCATTAATCCCTTTAAGAACACGATCAACCTCCTTGAATTTAGCTTGATTGTCCTTGTTGATCTTTTCTTGAGCTTGAAAGAACTCATGAAATTGGAGACGAAGCGGGATAGAGTTTTGCATGGACGAACTAGGAGAGAAAGAACTCCTTTGTTGCTGATATTGGGGTTTCCATCCACTATTCTTTGTATATTCTAGCATCTTCATCTCTTCAGGGCAATCTTTCTGCACATGGCCAAATTCTCCACACTCATCACAAGTGGAGCGTGATTCTGCTAGCCTGAGTGACTCTTCCTTAGGGATATGAGAATTATTGCCCAACCTTCTTTGAATAGCATCAAGGCGATCCATAACCAAGTCTTCATGAGTCCTCTCAATCACACTCTTTGCTACTCCTTTAGAAGGTTGTAGGTTCCTTGAACTTCTCTCACTATCCCAATATTGATTTTCAACTAGCAATTTTATTAGTTCCTTAGCTTGAGTGGGAGTCTTTGACATGAATGAACCCATAGCTGAAGCATCTAAGTGTTGATGGGAGGGGATATTCAATCCCACGTAGAATCTCTCAACAGTTTCACCAACTGTAAGACCATGATGAGGGCATGCATCCATATATTCATTGTATCATTCCCACGCTTCACCAATGCTCTCATCAACATTCTACGTAAATCCAAGAATCTTATTCTTCAAAGCTTCAGTCTTACCAGGAGGGAAGTATTTGGCTAGGAATGCAACTGCTAAGGTTTCCCATGTAGTCTTTACTGTGTTTTCCAAGTTATTGTACCATTGCTTAGGGCGACCAACTAGAGAGAAAGGGAACAGCCGCACACGTGCTTGATCTCTGGTCAATCCTACTACTTTGAATGTACTACAGACTTCAAGGAAGCGCTGCAGATACTGATTGGGATCTTCTGAACCTATGAACGGTTATTATGCTACTAACCCGACATACCTCTCTAGTTTATATGGAGCATGATCTTGAGCTTCTTGGAAATCTTTCTTGACAACCTTATCCAATTGAGGCTTGAATCTATTAACCAAGGGCTGGTCTGCCATCGCTCCTGCTTCTGGATCTGCAATTGTGAATAATACTCGAGGGCTGGCACTGACTAGTTCTCCAGCCAAATCTCCAAGTGACTAGCTCCTCTTTTCCGCTATTCTCTTCTTGTGTAAGAGCTTTTCTGGATCATCGGTGTAATTAGAGGGTTTGTTTGACTTAGGACCGTCCATACCAGTTAATTTCACTTAACAGCATATATGTACTAAAAAGACAAGTAAAGCACAATGACTAAACACTAATACATCAAACATTGTTTAAAAACCTGCTATGGTCCACGGCAACGGCGCCACAAAAACGTGCTTGTTGGTCATTACTACGTACCCACTTATATACCGCAAGAGGACGGTGTACAGTTGTAGCTCTTTTTCCCTTAGAGTATTCTAAGGTACTATCGAACCACTGAGACCTTAGGGATAATTAAACAAAGTTAACAGTAAAAGATCTAATCAAGGCTACTGTCAAGTTCAGGTTGTATGAAGGGGAGACTGGCCAGCACAAAGGTGCGGCAGAGAGCAATTCTGTCGTTGCGCCGATCGGCGCAGGGTTAAGCCGATCGGCACTATTGCGGATCTAAGTTGTTGAGCCGATCGGCGTAGGTATTGAGCCGATTGGCACTGTTGTGGATCTAAGTTGTTGAGCCGATCCGCGTAGGTGTTGAGCCGATCGGCACTCCAGCGAAGTTGAACTAGAGTGCAAGACAAAGCCAAAGCTAAAGCCAAAGCTAAAACTATTCGGTGAGTAGCCAGATATCTACTAGTGAGATCGTAACCAGATAGTCTAATTAAACAACATCATAATGGATAATTACATGGATCAATAAAAACCTATAATGAATAAGACCACCCTGCTTTCCGAGCGGCTCCCAATTTATCACTGCCGAGAGGAAACCCTTAATCACGCGAGTATCTTACCCTACTCAACTATCCAATAGTGTTGCGCAGGTTTAGTGCTGTCACCGCTAAACCACACTACCAGCATCATCAAGCAACCATAATCAATACAATATCTGAATACTATCCTAATCACCACCATTAAGATAGTATCAACTTACTTAGCCTAGAACTAAGCCATGAGAATAAGCACATGCATGATTATAGAATCAAGATAGACAAATCACCAAAACCATCATCAACATATTCAATCATCCTTGAGATACATAGAGTAAGATTCATCACCATCCTGATGGCCTACCTTGATGGATCAACTCTTACACCAATGGTTCTTGAAACTCTACTAGAGATCTATTCTAACGGGGTAAGCCCCGGTGGCTCTAACTCACGAATCTATTGTCCCTCGGTTGCCTCCTCCTCGGGGTACTGATCGCGGCTAGGGGTTACAAGTATATGATGTGGACAAGGGTTCCGGACTTCCGAAAGGTTCTGGATACGTTGATTTGGTCGGAGGCGACACACAAATCGATCCGGCTTCAGAACAGCATGTTCTAAACCCCGCAATCGCAGCACGACGTCTACTCTGGTTATCAACCGTCCTAAAATGATTTACCTTGCTGAGAAGGCTAATCACTGCCTACGAATTAAGAACACAAGCAAGAACAAAGAAAAAGGCAACACAATTGTAGATGTATTATGAATCTCACCAAGTTGGGGTCTCCCAAACCGTGATGACGGCGAAACTATTATGAACATAATAATCTAAGCAAAACCCAAACCCTAATGGTGCAGCGGTGGCTGTATATGAAGATCCTAGGGTTGTGCAAGACTCTCTGGACGCGCCCCTAATTGGGCTCAACAAGATACAAAGCCCAAAGGCCAAAAACAGGCGACGCAGCACCGAAACAGATTCTAGACCCTCTTTTGTTTCGACGATTCCCGATGACTCCGGATGAATTTTGATATGAGACCGGTGGCATTGGAAAGGTATTCTTCTTATCTTTTCGTGCATATGTAGAACATCCAAATCCGAGTCCGTATGCGTCCTGGACCTCCGTTTTAGTGCAGACTGATCCTGAGCCCCAAAACAGACTCGAAGTCGGTTTTGGTTGGGCCTCCACCTTGGCTTCCACGTCCTTGCTGGTCCTCCATGTCTCCAAGTCCTTCTCCCATCATATCGTGGTCCTCTCCATGGTTCCTAATTATAATATAATCGTTAGGTAGCAAACCATTATTAAATGTGACATATAATGAAGAATGTAGGAACGAGCTCACCTCTAAATTTAGTCGTCGTGCACGAGCTCTAGTCATTGGACCTTGCAAGTCGTCCCCCTCTTGAAGTGTTGCATGTATCCTTAGGAGTGATGTCCTCACCATCCTCCCCCTCTTGAAGTGGAGTCATCCGCGACTCAAGCTCATTCTCTTCTCCCAAGTATGGTTTCAAATCTGAAATGTTAAAAGTAGGACTAACCCCGAACTCGGGAGGCAACTCAAGTTTGTATGCATTATTATTAATCTTCTCAATTATTTTGAAAGGACCATCAGCTCTAGGCATTAATTTAGACTTTCTCAAATCTGGAAATCTATCCTTTCTCAAGTGTAACCATACTAAATCTCCTACATCAAGATTTACTTCTTTTCTACCTTTACTGCCAGCAATTTTATACTTTTCATTCATCTTTTCAATGCTAAGTGTAGTGGTCTCATGCATTTTCAAAATAAATTCTGCATGCTCCTTAGCATCAACATGAACTCTCTCATGAATAGGTAGAGGAAGTATATCAAGTGGAGTACAGGGATCAAAACCATACACTACCTTGAAAGGACTTACCTTGGTTGTAGAATGTGTTGCCCGATTATATGCAAACTCAACATGAGGCAAACATTCTTCCCATTGCTTCAAATTTTTCTTCAAAATAGCTCTCAACATAGTACCCAAAGTGCGGTTCACCACCTTAGTTTGTCCATCAGTTTGTGGGTGACAAGTTGTAGAAAACAACAATTTTGTACCTAACTTATTCCAAAGCGTGCGCCAAAAGTGACTCAAGAATTTTGCATCACGATCTGAAACAATAGTAGAAGGCATACCATGCAAACGTATAATTTCTTTGAATAAGAGGTCAGCAATATAACTAGCATCATCAGTCTTATGACATGGTATAAAGTGTGCCATCTTAGAAAATCTATCCACAACAACAAAAATACTATCACTCCCCCTCTTAGTCCTAGGCAGTCCTAAAACAAAGTCCATAGAAATATCCGCCCAAGGAATAGAAGGAATAGGAAGTGGCATGTATAAACCATGTGGATTCAAGCGAGACTTAGCTTTTTGACATGTACAGCGAGCAACAAAGCGCTCATCATCTTTCCTCATCCTTGGCCAAAAGAAGTGTGTGGCCAAAACATCCTCCGTCATCTTGGCACCAAAATGACCCATCAATCCACCTCCATGCGCCTCCTGTAACAACAAAAGACGAACAGAACCAACTGGAATGCATAGGCGATTAGCTCTAAACAAGAAGCCATCAGTCAACACAAATTTGTTCCATGCACGACCTTCTTTACAGTGCAGCAATAAATTTTTAAAATCAATATCAGTAGCATATTGTTCTTTAATTGCCTCAAGTCCAAAAAATCTACAATTAAGTTGAGACAATAAAGTATAGCGCCTAGATAAAGCATCAGTGATCACATTATCCATCCCTTTCTTAGGTTTAATAATGTAAGGAAAAGACTCAATAAACTCAATCCATTTAGCATGTCTACGGTTCAAATTATATTGAGAACGAATATACTTAAGTGATTCATGATCAGAATGAATAACAAATTCTTTGGGCAACAAATAATGACGCCACGTCCTTAAACAACGTACAAGTACATACAATTCCTTATCATACGTGGAGTAATTCCAAACAGGCCCAGTAATTTTCTCACTAAAGTATCGATCAATCAAACCTAGCACACAAAGCCGATAGATCAGAGGATGATGAAAGGGATGGCGGCTAGGGTTGCAAGGGAAACACTACTGATGACAAAAACACAAACTAAACCAGCGACTAAATAAGAACTAGGGCACAAACTCAACACTATGGACTCTGAAATTGAAATATGCAAAGGCTAAACATGTGGTTATGGGCGGAGGGGAAATTTATTTTTTGGCTTTTCTATGGATGATAGGATGAACACAAAACAAAATTAACTAAGGGTAGTGCGAACCTAACGGTGCACCTGAAGTTCTGATTACCACTTGATGTGGACAAGGGTTTCCGATCTTCCGAAAGGTTCTGGATACGTTGATTTGGTCGGAGGCGACACACAAATCGATCCGGCTTCAGAACAGCACGTTCTAAACCCGGCAATCGTAGCACGACGTCTCCTCTGGTTATCAACCATCCTAAAATGATTGACCTTGCCGAGAAGGCTAATCCCTGCCTGCGAATCAAGAACACAAGCAAGAACAAAGAAGAAGGCAACACAATTGCAGATGTATTATGAATCTCACAAACCGTGATGACAGCGAAACTGTTATGAACAGAATAATCTAAACAAAACCCGAACCCTAATGGTGCGGTGGTGGCTGTATATGACGACCCTAGGGTCGTGCAAGACCCTCTGGACGCGCCCCTAATTGGGCTCAACTAGACACAAAGCCCAAAGGCCAAAAACAGGCGATGCAGCACCAAAACAGATTCTGGACCCTCTCTTGTTTTGACGATTCCTGATGACTCCGGATGAATTTTGATATGAGAATGGCGGCATTGGAAAGGTCTTCTTCTTATCTTTTCGTGCATATGTAGAACGTCCAAATCCAAGTCCGTATGCGTCCTGGACCTCCATTTTAGTGTAGACTGGTCCTAAGCCCCAAAACAGACTCGAAGTCGGTTTTGGTTGGGCCTCCACCTTGGCTTCCACGTCCTTGCTGGTCCTCCATGTCTCGAAGTCCTTCACCCATCATCTCCTGGTTCTCTCCATGGTTCCTAATTATAATATAATCATTAGGTAACAAACCATAGTCAAAAGTGACATACAATGAAGAATGTAGAAACGAGCTCACCTCTAAATTTAGTCGTTGTGCACGAGCTCTAGTCATTGGACCTTGCAAGTCCAGAATTGGAGGAGTGGTGCATGTATCCTTAGGAGTGATGTCCTCATCAGTATATATAGGGTTTCTACTCGTGAAGGACTTGGTTTCTAGCAAATAAGTCGGTTGCGCCAATCATCGCGAGATGGCACCGATCGGCGCAAGCTGTGTTCTCTCTGGTTTCTGCTCCGAGTCGGTTCCTCTGTCTTCCACAGCTGCCATGTGAGCCTTTTCATTCGAGATAAAGTCTTGTACCACATGTCAAGATCTTGAAGTTCCATAATTCTTCTAAGCAAATATCTTCAAGTGTCTTGCGTAGATAAACTTCCATAAATATCAGATAAACTTCCATCGGAATGGGCCTCGATCACTTCTGTGGGCCAAAATACCCTTGCGCCGATCGGCTCATGGGCTGGCGCCGATCGGCGCACTGGACTTCTTCAGTGCTTTTCATCGATCCTGGACTCCTGTCTTGTCCAGCATCACTTTAATAGCCAATTTTAGCTGTTTCTGCAAAAAAGCTCCAAAACAACACATATACAAATATATAGGTAATATCATAGGTAAATGGCCTAAATTAGTATCAATTATACTCTAATTAGGGTGATATTCACATATAAAAGAGGCACTTAGAAAGTGCCAACACCCCTTCATTTCTGTCGCCCTCATTCTCTCAAACCTCTCTGTCTCTCCTCTCCAAACCAGCGGCCAAGAAGCTCCTACGGCGATCTCCTTCCTCCTCCATCAAAAGGTCCAAGTTTAAGGGGGAGGGGAGTCTCTTCATCGGACAAAGTCTGAGTTCCTCCATTGTTGCAAGGTTTTTCCGCTCTCTCTCTCTCTCTTCTCTCACCTAGGGCTAGGGTTTGACTTTGCAATGCTAGGTTTAATCCTTAGTCCACTACCATTGTAGCCCATGGAGAGGATTCCTAGGATGCTATAGATTCTTTGTATGTAATAGGGCTAGGAGTTGTGGTCAGATTTGAGGAAATCTAAACCTTTGTGAAAAATCTCGCGGGCATCGGACAGTATCCGGTGGAGTCGGACAATGTCCGACCCAGTCGGATATTATCCGATGACCACATATTTTTCCAAGTGTTTTTGTCTTCTCACTTATGACCATGTTGTCTTCAACCTTTTTCTCCCTCACATCCTAAACACCTACCTATCTATTTGTCAGGATGTCCGGCACTTGGTCTCAGGGGGAGAAGCGCTCCAAGTATGTGGATGATGCCGGAGGTAGCAAACCCACCAAGAGAAGAAAGCCTCGCACCGTGCATCTTAGGTATGCTGAGCATCGTGAGGAAGAAGAACCCACCGAGATCAACAGTGTCATGCGCAATGTGATTGTTGCTCCAAATGTGGATAGAGAGCGCGTTAACTATGTGGAAGCCACTGAAGAGGCATGTCGTGAGGCAAGGGAATTCAACTGCTATGCAATTGAGAAGGAGGCCATTGATCCTAGGTTTTGGTCTCACTTTCACATAGATTGTTACATGTGTGCCTACAAGAGCAAGAAGCATCCCATTATTGCCATGCAATATATTGACTGGGAGTACATGGAACGTAAGAAAAATCTGGTGTTCAAGGAAATCATTGAAGCTTGTGAGTTCCATGGAATCAAGGGCATTATGGGATTCCGGTACAACTGGAATCAAGAGATTGTGTCATAGTTTTACTCTACTATGTACTTTGATGAAAGAGCATAGAAGTTGACTTGGATGATAGAAGGCGAGAGGTATTCTTGCGCTTTATCTCGCTTTGCCACTTTGCTTGGTATAAGGGACTTATATGATGAACCAAAGCGTATTCATGCTGGACGCACAATGCTCCCCTCATAAGTGAAGTACATGTATGTCAATGAAGATGACTACAACCCACCATATGTTGCTGGGTTCAAACCTTTCTACAATGTGCTTCATAGGATGGTGAGAGTCCCTATTGCTCCAAGGGGTGGAAATGTTGATCATGTTCCAGGTTTTGAAAAGGATCTTCTTGATTGGATTGGTGGCTCTGTGAAGTTTAATGTAATTGACTAAATCTACTCAGAGATGTGGCATGTGGCTATTACAGCTAGTCGTGGTTGTGCTTATGCTCCCTTCATCATGTTTATGATTGAGAAGGTGACCAACAAGATCTTCAAGAAAGAGTGTGAACATAAGAGTCTTTGGCCCAACATCCCGTCTGGTGCTACCAGTGGTGCTTCTACTCCTAGACAGGCTCCCTCTAGCAAGCCTAGCTCCCACCGGTGCAGAGGTAGTGGTTCTAGCAAGAAAAGGGGAGGCCTTTTCAAGATGCTTAGGGGAATTTTCAGTATCCGCAACAGACTTGACGCTAGGATTGACAACATTGAGAAGTGTCAAGATGTGCCGAACAAGCATTAGAAGGTCATCTATGATGACCTAGCTATTCAGCCTCCTCACTCTCCATCCCCTGTTCCTGCCCCATATCCTCATCCAGTTGAGTATCCTTGGAGTACCTTCACTGATGAGGAGTCTCAGTACTTTGGCTACTTCCCCTCCTATGCTTATCCTACTGCTACAGCTGGTACTAGTGGTGCTGGTCCCTTCCACACTAGGTTTGATGATGAGGATAAGGATGAGGATGAGATTATGGAGGAGACACCACCACAAGGACAAAATGATGAGGATGATGAAGATGGTAAGGACAGCGACTATGATGGCAATGAGTGATCCCTTCCCCACCTTTTTGGTGTTTTTATGCCAAAGGGGGAGAAGAAGATAAGAGTCAAGATAAGAGAAGAGTCAAGAAGTTCACCTAATTATCACTTAATTATCACTTTGTATCTTGTGATCTCGTTGGACATGCCATTTGTGTTTTTCAAAACTCTATTGTGTGAACGTTAGTTGTGTAAGACTTATTTATGCTTTCCATGTGTTGAACTATGTGGCTTGATGTAATGTTATTTGTTTCTCTTTTAGCTACATTTGTGTGAATGACATGTCATATGCATTGTTGTCCTTCTCTTTATTAATATTATGTGAAATAATGCAAGGAAATAGGGGGAGCTCTTGTGCTTTTCTCTCAAATATGTGCATATGGGTTGTTAATGCCCAATTTGGAATTCAATTCATGCATATATCAAGGGGGAGCTCCTATTTATGTATTCTCTCTTTTAATGCTCTTTTATCTATGAACTATGAACTTTAGTTGTATTGTCATCAATCACCAAAAAGGGGGAGATTGAAAGTGCATCTAGGCCCTAATTATGGTTTTGAGTGATTGATGTCAACACAATTAAAGAGGACTAATATCTTCATTGAGCATGTACATAGTTTCTAATTATTGATGAATATGAGAACAAGGATGTCTAAAAGAGAAAGAAAAGAAAAGAAAAGAAAAGCGAACAAAGCGCAAATATTAGAAAAAGAGTATCTACGCTCAAGAATCAAGGCTTAATGTTTTTATCTTTCATCTTGAGTATAGGTACACCATACTATCAAGGGGGACACAAAGGAAATAAGTGTTGAAAGACCAAGTGCTCAAATCATATTTCCAGAATCAATTTCCCCCACAAAATCTTTTGTAGTCAGAATCAATGACCGACCCCGTTCGATAATCGGGTCGGACTATAGAACCTTGCACACTCTAAAAATTCCTGTGTAGTCGGACATTGTCCGACCCAGTCGGACATGTAGTCGGACTACAGAACCTTGCGCAGCTTTTTCCCAGTCGGAGCAGGACAATGTCCGACTCTAGTAGGACAATGTCTGACTCACCAGACAATGTCCGACTCACCCGGACAATGTCCGACTCCAAACAATCCGACCCTATTGGTTAATCCCGTCGGACTCCTGAACCATGTGCATCCATTGAGTCCGACTCCATCGGACAATGTCCAACTATCCAGTCACCAGCGCAATATTCGAGTCCCCTCGGACAATCGTCTCGGACTCCAGAGCCATGCACATAAATTTGTCGGACAATGTTCGACTATGTTTTTCACCAACGGCACTTTTTCTTGTCTCGACTATAAAAGGCCACCCCGACCGCCTTTGGTCGGTTGGCCACTTCCACAACTCAAAAACACATTCCCAACACATCTGAGCACTCCACTTCTCCTCCCTTGGTTCCTACTCCAATCCTTGGTGGGTTTGAGAGAAGATTTGAGGAGATTTGATTGAGCAATACATTCCACTCAAGAGGACTTGGTTCATCCTCAACACTGGCATCCTTTGTGTTTGTTACTCTTGGGGATTCATCCCCTAGACGGTTAGGCGTTGCCCAGAGAGCTCCCAAGTTTGTGGTTGAGATGCGAGAAGTTTGTATTGGCCCCCTCCTTTGTGGAGATTCATAATAAAGCTCAAGCTTGCCTTGGTGGCAGCTTGAAGAGGTTTAGGGTTGAAAGAGACCCGGTCCTTGGTGGATCCCTCAATGGAGACGTAGGCTTCTTGGTGGAGCTGAACTTCGGTGAAAAATCCTTGTGTCTCCGTGTCTCCTTTTGTCTTTGATTAATTCCTGCTTGTGTGCATTTCTTGTTGTTTCATTATCTAGCTAGTTGTAGTGCTTACCTTCCTAGAATTGCATGTGTAGGTTGCTTGCTAGCAAGTGCCCCTTTTGTTGTTGCTTTCTTGCTTCCTTAGCTACCTTCTCCTAGCTTGGAGTGTGCAATGTTGTCCTTTTTGATGGCTGATCTGTTTTCCGCTACGAGGTCGTCGGACATTGTCCTACTCTAGTCGGATATTTGAAGTAATCGGACAATATCCTACTATAGTTGGACAAAGTTTTCCAGCGCTATTGATTGCTTAAATTAAGTGACTTTCAGGGATAATCGCCTATTCACCCCCCCCCCTCTAGGCGACTTCCACAAGCAAAAGCTGGAACTACTTGAGATCAATTTCGTAGAACCGGCTACGCCTCAATACATGAGGTGGTCTAAAATGCCGAATATATTTGATCTGTCGGATTACCCCAAGCGCTTACCAAAGCCAGGTCGATACCCGCTCGTGCTTGCTGCAACGGTGACCGAAGTCAAGTTCAACAAAGTACTCATTGATGGAGGAAGTAGCCTTGACTTAATCTTCACCAAGACCCTCTTGGAGCTCGGTCTGTCAGTTAATGACCTTCAGTCGAGTTCCTCACCCTTTCATAGGATTGTGTCTGGCAAGACTTCAGTTCCCATTGGGCATATCAGTCTGCCAGTTACTTTTGGGACCCGTGAGAACTTTAGGACAGAGCGCATTCTTTTCCAAGTGGTCAATTTTGATTCAGCATACCATACTATCAACGGTCAACTAGCGATGGCTAAGTTCCTGGCCGTTCCTCATTATCCGTATCTCACTCTCAAGATGCCAGGCCCCAATGGAATAATCTCCCTCCACTCTGATCTTCAGAATTCTTTTGATTGCCATGTATAGAGTTGTGAGATGGCCAATAAGCCGTTGATGTTGTCTGATCGGCAGGAGATCCAGAAGGCAATCGGCATAGAGGACCAGAATGATGTAGCGGTCCCCATGAAGAAGCCCACCAAGGAGATCGTGCTCGACCCAGAAGACCCTGATAAGGTCACTTATGCAGGGACCAACCTCGACGAAAAATAGGAACTCGCGCTCACTCCTTTCCTCTAGGAAAATAGGGACATCTTTGCATGGAAGCCATCAAACATCGGGAGTTCATAGAAAAGATTGAGCATGAGTTAAGGGTGCCTCCTGGGGCCTCCCCCATTCGACAGAGGCTAAGGAGGTTTGTGCAAGACTGCAAGGACGCCATAAAGAAGGTGATAGTTAGGTTGTTAGATGCTAAATTTATAAAGGAAGTGTATCATCTCGACAGTTTAGAAAATCCAGTCCTTGTACCTAAGAAGAATAAAGAGTGGAGGATGTGTGTGGATTATACCGATCTCAACAACGTCTGTCCTAAAGACTCTTTCGCTCTAACTCGCATTGATCAGATTCTAGACTCAACAACCGTGTGTGAGCTTGTAAGCTTTCTGGATTCCTATTCAGGCTATCACCAGATCCCATTGAAAGTCGAAGATCAGATCAAAACTGCCTTTATAACACCCTTCGGCGCTTATTGCTACATCACTTTGCCCTTCACTGAAAAATGCTGGTGCGACTTACCAACGAGGTATTCAACACTGCCTGGCTACTCAGATTGATCGGAATGCAGAGACTTTTGTTGATGACATCGTTGTAAAAACTTGGAATGTCGAAGAACTTCTTTCTGACCTGGCAGAAACATTTGACAATTTCAGACATTACTCGATGAAGTTAAATCCCAAAAAATGTGTTTTTGGGGTTCCTCCTGAAAAGCTACTCGGTTACATCATTTCAAAATGGGGTATAGAGGCGATCCTTGATATGGGGCCACCTAATTCTCAAAGGGATGTTCAGAAGCTGACCGGATGTATGGCATCCCTGAGTCTCTTTATCTCCTGACTAGGGGTTATAGGGTTACCGCTTGTTAGACTGCTTAAAAAGCAGGATGACTTCGTATGGACAGACGAGGCGCAGTCGGCACTGGATGAGTTGAAGGTCCACCTCAGCAATATTTCGGTATTGGCGCCTCCAGAGCCGGGAGAAAAGCTTCAACTTTACATATCGGCCACAACTCAAGTTGTGAGTACCATTTTAACGGTCGATCGGGAGGAAAAGGGTCATATACAAAAAGTACAACACCTGGTCTATTTTGTTAGTGAGGTTCTTAGTGCCTCTAAAACATGATATCATCAGATCTTGAAGCTGCTATATGTGCTTCTGATCACCTCAAGGAAGTTGAAGCATTATTTTCAAGCTCATCCCATCGAAGTCCAAACATCCTTTGCACTCGGCACAATGCTTCACAACCGAGAGGCTGGAGGAAAGATTGCTAAGTGGGCGGTCGAACTCAGTCAGTACACTATTATGTTCGCTGCTCAGTTGGCGATTAAAGGACAAGTGTTGGCCGACTTTGTTTTCGAATGGATAGAGATTCAAATGCCTCCCGCGTCGCAAGATGTTCAATACTAGAAAATGTATTTCGATGGATCCCTCGAATTACCCGGAGCCGGTGCGGTAATCGTGTTTATCTCACCCACATGAGAAAAGCTATGATATGTTCTTCAAATCATGTTTTGCACTTCTAATAACACTGCAGAGTATGAAGCCCTTCTACACGGTCCGAGGATTGCTGTGTCACTTCACATCCAGCATCTGGACATCTTCGGTGACTTGACTTTGGTCATCAGCCAATTCACTAAGGAATGGAACTATGTGGATGATAATATGGCTGCTTACTACCAAGAAGTAAGTAATCTTGAAGTCAAATTCGATGGACTGAAGTTCACACATGTTCTCCGAGACAATAATCATGCAGCTGATGAATTGGCCAAGATGGGATCATCTCGATCAATTGTCCCACCCGGTGTTTTCTTACACACCCTAGATTCTCCCACTATTTCCCCTTGGCCAGATGTCATGATGACCAATGTTGCAGAGTTGGTCGAGGATATCAATACGCAGATTGACTTGCGCGATCCGATAGTCAAATATCTGACCGATGGTACGCTGCCTATGGATATCAATGAGCAGCAAAGTTTGAAAGCCCGATGCCGAGGATATTTGATGGTGGATGATCAATTTTATAGAAATGGAGGATCGAATATCTTGATGCGATGCATCTCGATACCCGAAGGACAAAAGTTGATGGCAAATATCCATTCAGGAATATGTGGCAATCATTCGGCTTCCAAGACGTTGGTCCGCAAGGCTTTCCGGCAAGGGTTCTATTGGCCTACGGCAGTCGAAGATGCTCACCATGTCGTTCGGAAGTGTGAAGGTTGTCAATTTTTTGCTCAAGAAACACATGTGCCTTCACAACAACTTCAGATGATACCTATGACATGGCCTTTCGCAGTCTGGGGGCTTGATATTGTCGGTCCTTTCAACAAAGCGCCAGGAGGTTTGACTCACTTATTTGTTGCTATTGACAAATTCACCATGTGGATTGAAGCGTGAAGGACCGAGAAGGCGACCAGAGGGGGGGGGGGTGAATGGGAGCCAACCAAAAATTCTCCAAGAGAACTTGGCCTATATCCCAAAAACAACCCAAGCCAACCTCCGAACCAATCACCAAGACTACACACACCAACTCGTGGTGTACTAGTCTTAGGAGTGATCAACTACAGCAAGGAAACACAGCGGAAACAACAGGAAACAACAGAGACTCGAGACAGTCAAAACCCTCACAAACTGCACCTTACTGAACCACCACCGACAGTGCCGATCAGGACCATCGGCAGTGCTGATTTGCCCCATCGGCAGTGCCGATCTGGCCCATCGGCAGTGCCGGTGCGGGGTTCTATGACCCACCGGGCAGTGCCAATTGACCCTGACAGAACAGCAAAAACTTTCGGGATTTGGCAAATCTTCTCCAAAACCTAAACAATGAACTCCAAATGATGCGATTTTTGGACCAGTGAATCCTCATCACATCATGATCCTAATCCTAGAAAATCATCTCCATTGGCTCAAGGAATCATCACGAATTTCAGATCTTGTGCCAAGAACACCAAAAAGGGGAAACTTGAGAAATCCTTCAAATCGAAGGTGCTAGAGCTATTGATTCGGTCAAGGATCCATAGAGGATTGTTCTAGCTCATCCTAGCAACAAGTTTCACAAGAAATCCACCAAAAACTCGTCCAAAAATGAGATCGAAAATCACCACAAAAATAGCTGCGAAAATAGGAGAAAGGAAATTTCGGGATTCAAGTGAAGAGGGAAATCTTGAGCACGAAAATACTTCTCATATCATAGAAAGGTGCTTACAAGATCCATAAGTACAAGGCTAGAAAGTCACCCTCTTCCTCCCACTATTTGGAAGAGCAAGAGATGTCTCTCACACACCCACTACTCTCCTCTCAAATGATGTGGACAAGGGTTCCCGATCTTCCGAAAGGTTCTGGATACGTTGATTTGGTCGGAGGCGACACACAAATCGATCCGGCTTCAGAACAGCACGTTCTAAACCCCGCAATCGTAGCACGACGTCTCCTCTGGTTATCCACCGTCCTAAAATGATTGACCTCGTCGAGAAGGCTAATTCCTGCCTGCGAATCAAGAACACAAGCAAGAATAAAGAAGAAGACAACACAATTGCAGATGTATTATGAATCTCATGAAGTTGAGGTCTCACAAACCGTGATGACAGCGAAACTGTTATGAACAGAATAATCTAAGCAAAACCCAAATCCTAATGGTGCGATGGCGGTTGTATGTGAAGACCCTAGGGTCATGCAAGACCCTCTGGACGCACCCCTAATTGGGCTCAACTAGATACAAAGCCCAAAGGCCAAAAACTGGCGACGCAACACCGAAACAGATTTTGGACCCTCTCTTGTTTCAACGATTCCCGATGATCCCGGATGAATTTTGATATGAGACTGGCGGCATTGGAAAGGTCTTCTTCTTATATTTCCGTGCATATGTAGAACGTCCAAATCCGAGTCTGTATGCGTCCTGGGCATCCGTTTTAGTGCAGACTAGTCCTGAGCCCTGAAACGGACTCGAAGTCAGTTTTGGTTGGGCCTCCACCTTGGCTTCCACGTCCTTGCTGGTCCTCCACGTCTCCAAGTCCTTCTCCCATCATCTTCTGGTCCTCTCCATGGGTCCTAATTACAATATAATTATTAGGTCGCAAATCATTCTCAAAAGTGACATATAATGAAGAACGTAGGAACGAGCTCACCTCTAAATTTAGTGGTCGTGCACGACCTCTAGTCATTGGACCTTACAAGTCCAGAATTGGAGGAGTGTTGCATGTATCCTTAGGAGTGATGTACTCGTCATCCTCCCCCTCTTGAAGTGGAGTCGTCCTCGACTCAAGCTCATTCTCTTCTCCCAAGTATGGTTTCAAATCTGAAATGTTAAAAGTAGGACTAACCCCGAACTCGGGAGGCAACTTAAGTTTGTATGCATTATCAGTAATCTTCTCAATTATTTTGAAAGGACCATCAGCTCTAGGCATTAATTTAGACTTTCTCAAATCTGGAAATCTATCTTTTCTCAAGTGTAACCATACTAAATCTCCTACCTCATGTTTTACTTCTTTTCTACCTTTACTACCAGCAATTTTATACTTGTCATTCATCTTTTCAATGCTAAGTCTAGTGGTCTCATGTATTTTCAAAATAAATTCAGCACGTTCCTTAGCATCAATATGAACTCTCTCATGAATAGGTAGAGGAAGTATATCAAGTGGAGTACGGGGATCAAAACCATACACTACCTTGAAAGGACTTACCTTGGTAGTAGAATGTGTTGCCCGATTATATGCAAACTCAACATGAGGCAAACATACTTCCCATTGCTTCAAATTTTTCTTCAAAATAGCTCTCAACATAGTACCCAAAGTGCGGTTGACCACCTCAGTTTGTCCATCAGTTTGTGGGTGACAAGTTGTAGAAAACAACAACTTTGTACCCAACTTATTCCAAAGCGTGCGCCAAAAGTGACTCAAGAATTTTGCATCATGAATTAAAACAATAGTAGAAGGCATACCATGCAAACATACAATTTCTTTGAAAAAGAGATCAGCAATATAACTAGTATCATCAGTCTTATGATATGGAATAAAGTGTGCCATCTTAGAAATTCTATCCACAACAACAAAAATACTATGACTCCCCCTCTTAGTCCTAGGCAGTCCTAAAACAAAGTCCATAGAAATATCCGCCCAAGGAATAGAAGGAACAGGAAGTGGCATGTATAAACCATGTGGATTCAAGCGAGACTTAGCTTTTTGACATGTAGTGCAGCGAGCAACAAAGCGCTCAACATCTTTTCGCATCGTTGGCCAAAAAAAGTGTGTGGCCAAAATATCCTCCGTCTTCTTGGCACCAAAATGACCCATCAATCCACCTCCATGCGCCTCCTGTAATAACAAAAAACAAACAGAACCAACTGGAATGCATAGGCAGTTAGCTCTAAATAAGAATCCATCATTCAACACAAATTTATTCCATGCACGACCTTCTTTACAATGCAGCAATACATTCTTAAAATCAACATCAGCAGCATATTGTTTTTTAATTGCCTCAAGTCCAAAAATTCTACAATCAAGTTGAGACAATAAAGTATAGCGCCTAGATAAAGCATCAGCGATCACATTATCCTTCACTTTCTTATGTTTAATAATGTAAGGAAAAGACTCAATAAACTAAATCCATTTAGCATGTCTACGGTTCAAATTACATTGAGAACGAATATACTTAAGTGATTCATGATCAGAATGAATAACAAATTCTTTGGGCAACAAATAATGACGCCACGTCTCTAAACAATGTACAAGTGCATACAATTCCTTATCATACGTAGAGTAATTCAAAACAGGCCCAGTAATTTTCTCACTAAAGTATGCAACAGGTTTACTATCTTGCATCAAAACACCACCAATGCCTATACCACTAGCATCACATTCAAGCTCAAAAATCTTATCAAAATTAGGTAATTGCAGCAATGGTGCATGTGTAAGTTTATCTTTCAAAGCATCAAAAGACTCATGATGTATCTTACCCCAAAGGAAATCAACGCCCTTCTTTGTCAACTCATGCAAAGGTGCAGCAATGGTGCTGAAATCTTTGACAAAGCGGCGGTAGAAACCTGCAAGACCAAGAAAACTCCTCACCTGTGTGATAGTTTTTGGTAAAGGCCAGCTCTTTATGGCTTCAATCTTCGCCTCATCCACCTCAATTCCCTGTGGAGTCATAACATAGCCAAGAAAAGAGACTTGATCCGTACAAAAGGTGCACTTCTCAAGGTTACCAAATAAACGTGCATCTCGTAAAGCATAAAAAACAACACGCAAATGATTCATATGTTCATCTATGGATTTGCTATAAATCAAGATATCATCAAAGTAAACTACCACAAATTTACCAATGAAAGCTCTTTAAACCTCATTCATCAAGCGCATGAAAGTACTAGGTGCATTAGTTAAACCAAAAGGCATTACTAACCACACATATAATCCGAATTTTGTTTTGAAAGCTGTTTTCCATTCATCTCCAAGTTTCATTCTAAATTGATGGTAGCCACTACGCAAATCAATTTTAGTGAAAATTATAGCACCACATAACTCATCAAGCATGTCGTCTAGCCTAGGAATAGGATGACGATACCTAAAAGTAATATTATTAATGGCTCTACAATCTACACACATACGCCAAGTACCATCTTTCTTAGGAACCAAAAGTACAGAAATAGCACAAGGACTAAGTGATTGACGAACATACCCACGATCCAAAAAGTCATGAACTTGTCGTTGTATCTCCTTAGTCTCCTCAGGGTTGGTCCTATAAGCAGCACGGTTTGACAAAGTAGCACCCAAAATCAAATCAATTTGATGCTCAATCCCTCTCAAAGGTGGCAATCCCGGGGGTATCTCAGGTAGAAAAACATCCTCATACTCCTGCAAAAGGTTAGTGACAGCAGAAGGCAAAGCACTAGAAGCAGTATCATCAAGCAAAAACAAAGCTTGTTTACATATCAAAACATAGCAAATATCATCATTATCAGAAATTTCAGTAAGCTCAGATTTTGTTGCAAGACATGAACGACCATGTAATTTAATTCCAGCACCCTTAGAACTTGAAGAATCATTAACATTACTAGGTGTAGAATTAGAATTAACAGGTTGTTGAATTTCAGGACCTTTATTTTTCAAACTAGCATCTCTTTCTAAATCAGCTTGTACAATTTCAGCAAGGGTTATTGGTAACAAAGTAATTTTAGTCCCTTTATGCATAAAAGTGTACTTATTACTTCTACCATGGTGTACAACATCATTATCGAATTCCCAAGGTCTACCCAATAAAAGTGAACATGCTTGCATGGGTATGACATCACAATCAATAGAATCCACATAAGAACCAATGGAAAAAGGAACTCTGCAAGTTTGTATTACCTTACATTTGCCAGAGTCGTTTAACCACTGAATGTAGTACGGATGTGGATGTGGACGTGTGGTCAAAGCAAGCTTGTTGACCACATCAGAACTCACCAAGTCGGTTCTTGATGACGAAGAAAATCTGGAACAAGTTGTGGCGCTGCATCGTCTCGGGCTGATGAACTTGTGTGTTAAGGACACGTTGAACAATAATGTTCATGTATCCCGTGGTGTCTCCGCCTCCAAGGACGAGGTCACTGCTAGTGGCAGCGATGTCCTCCTTCTCATCCGCCACATTGGAGGTGCTCATGTAACCTGAGCGTGTAAGGAGTCTCCTTTCTGCCGCCACATATGCCGGCCTACTTGGACAATCTTTCTGCACATGACCAAGTCCATGGCAGCGGTGGCACTGAATCCCTGTAGTGCGCCCTGTCGAAGCAACAGATGAGGCACTACTAGCTGGTACCTGCACAGAAAGTTTACTTGAGCGTGTAGAAGGTGCAGGGGCTGATCTTGGGGCTGTAGAAACAACACCGGTTCCCTTCGTAGCTGCTGGTGGGGGCGGCCGGAAAGATGGCCTGGGCAGCCCCGAAGTTCCCATTGAGCGTGGGGGGTAGGAGTTCCTTGACTTTCTATACTCCTCAAAAGCCTGGAAAAGTCCCTGTGATTCATTCTCTGCAAGCATAGTATACTGGAAACACTGGGTGAGGGTATAATTTCTTTATAATCAAGGATGTCCTAAATTTCTTTTCTTAAACCAGAATAAAAGCGACAAATCTGATCCTCTACCTTTTCAACTACAACACAACGAATCAAACCCTTCTGAAGCTCACTAAAGTACTCCTGAACAGTTTTATCTCCTTGTTCTAAATGCTGTAGTTTATTACGAATCTCTCTATAAAAAGAAGGGGGAACAAAACGATCATGCATTGCTACCTTAAGTTCTTCCCAAGTAGTAGGCAAATCAGTTTCAGCAGCTAGACCACTCCACCAAACAATAGCAAAGTCCTTAAACTCACTAGTAGCTTGTCTAACTCTATGTTGTTCAGGAACAAGGTGGGCATTAAATTTTTGTTCTACAGTCATCTCCCAATCAAGATAAACATCACCATCATACTGACCCGAAAACAAAGGAATTGAAAACTTAATTTTAGCATACGGGTCATCTGGAGCATAGTTACTGTATGGACGACGATTGTAGTTATGGAAACCACCCATACCTTGAGTATTATGTTGCAAACGATGTCGTAATCATGCGGTCCTTGTAGCTAACCTATCCACGGTGCCATCAGCCTTATACACCATGTCTTCATCATGGACGTCTTCAACGTCGTTGTTGCTGTTACTGGTGTTTGTATTGTTTGTTTTAGGAGCGGTCTCCAATGCGACAACCTGATCGGTTAACTTAGAGACCCGCTTCTCTAACCGCTCGATGCTTTCTCCAATGTGATGCTTGCTGACCGCATCAGTAATGGCTCTGGTGATCGTCTCTGCCAAATCACTCTGAGCAGCCTGCAAAGCCTTCTGGAGCTGCTCTTGGCTCACGCACTCAGCAAATTGTGAGGGTGAAGCCATCTCTCCATCGTCACTTCCTGCAATCACAAACACCAAAACAGGAAACAAATAGTGAAGCTTATCCCTACAAAACACCTAAGCAGTGGTGCCTCTCAACACAGCAAAAGGAGACTCCTTACAAAGCTCTTACAAAGTTCTGAAAAGCAAAGCAAAGGATACCAGAGAGATGTGTTCGACGATTGCAAGGGTCATAAAATAACCTGTGTGCTGTCCAGAAGAAATATGTAGAGCTAGGAAGGCCAAATATATATATGTGAGTGGTACACAAATCAAAAACAGATAGTAAAGCTGAATAAGTGCCCAAGTAACTTGTCCCTAGTTGCTGGTCTAAGTATATCCTAGAACAGTAGTGATAGCAAAGTAGAAACAAGGAGACAAAGGCACAACAGGCGATAACAGGGGGCTAAGTGCAAAATAGCCAAATCCAGAAATTTCAAGGGGCTAGATGTAGCACTAGTAGAAATCCCAAATTTCTTTTTTTTATTATATTTTTTTGATATTTTTCTCCAACTCACTAACAACGGAGGAGAATCCAGAAAACATTTCAGCTCAAACAGAGGTAGGATGTGGCCTACAGAAAATCTTGAAGTTGCAGAAAACGTCGGGTTTAAACTTACATCAATTTTTTCTTTATCTTCCCGATTTTTTTTGAATTTTTTGATGAGGGCACACAGGGCTTAGCCGAGTGTGGGTATGCTCAATTTTGAGTCAAGAATCTCCTGTAAAAATTTCAGCCAAAACGGACAACCGAGCGAAAAGTTATGCCCGTTTTACCGAAGGGGGGTCGGAGTCGGTTTTCAGAAACCCAAGTTGGGTTAGGGGTCGGGTTTGGAATCGGGTAATTATTTTTTTGGCGGCGTGGATGCAATGGAAAGTGGAATTTGTCGGGATTGGCCCGAGGTGTTTGAGGGTGGGTTTAGGGTGGGATTAGGGTGGGTGTATCGATCAATCAACCCTAGCACACAAAGCCGATATAACAGAGGATGATGAAGGGGATGGCGGCTATGGTTGCAAGGGAAACACTACTGATGACAAAAACACAAACTAAACCAGCGACTAAACAAAAACTAGGGTACAAAATCAACACTATGGACTCTTAAATTGAAATATGCAAAGGCTAAACACGTGGTTATGGGCGGAGGGGAATTTTTTTTTTGGCTTTTCTGTGGATGATAGGATGAACACAAACGAAATTAACTAAGGGTAGTGCGAACCTGACGGTGCACCTGAAGCTCTGATTACCACTTGATGTGGTCAAGGGTTCCCGATCTTCCGAAAGGTTCTGGATACGTTGATTTGGTCGGAGGCGACACACAAATCGATCCGGCTTCAGAACAGCACGTTCTAAACTCCGCAATCGCAGCACGACGTCTCCTCTGGTTATCAACCGTTCTAAAATGATTGACCTCGCTGAGAAGGCTAATCCCTGCCTGTGAATCAAGAACACAAGAAAGAACAAAGAAGAAGGCAACACAATTGCAGATGTATTATGAATCTCACAAAGTTGGGGTCTCACAAACCATGATGACGGTGAAACTGTTATGAACAGAATAATCTAAGCAAAACCCAAACCCTAATGGTACGGTGGTGGCTGTATATGAAGACTCTAGGATCGTGCAAGACCCTCTGGATGCACCCCTAATTGGGCTCAACTAGATACAAAGCCGAAAGGCCAAAAACTGGCGACGCAACACCGAAACAGATTTTGGACCCTCTCTTGTTTCGACGATTCCCGATGACTCCGGATGAATTTTGATATGAGACCGGTGGCATTGAAAGGTCTTCTTCTTATATTTCCGTGCATATGTAGAACCTCCAAATCCGAGTCTGTATGCGTCCTAGGCATCCATTTTAGTGCAGACTGGTCCTAAGCCCTGAAACGGACTCGAAGTCGGTTTTGGTTGGGCATCCACCTTGGCTTCCATGTCCTTGCTGGTCCTCCATGTCTCCAAGTCCTTCTCCCATCATCTTCTGGTCCTCTCCATGGTTGCTAATACAATATAATCATTAGGTAGCAAACCATTCTCAAAAGTGACATATAATGAAGAACGTAGGAACGAGCTCACCTCTAAATTTAGTCGTCGTGCACGAGCTCTAGTCATTGGACCTTGCAAGTCCAGAACTGGAGGAGTGTTGCATGTATCCTTAGGAGTGATGTCCTCATCATCAAACATGAAGTCCTCTCCTAGCATTTTGAATAGAGTCCTAACACAAGGCTAATGGAAAGAGAGGCACCTCTCCCACTAACCACACCTCTCCTTATATAGGCCTAGGGTCTATTGTCCATATGACCACTCTACCCTTGACCTACATAACACACCCACCTACCACCGGGGGCATAACCATCCATCTTTTTCCTCATTGCCCGAATGCCACCGGACACTTCACGCCTTTGCTTCATCTCGAAGCAAGCTCCGTGATGGTGCCACGTGCACCACCAACCACCGCCACCAGTTATGAGGCCCAGACCGGGAAACTACCTTGCACGCTTCTCAAAGCATGACTTCTCAGAATTGACGCGTGTCACCTTGTCCCATGATCCAGACCACCGACAAGTCTCTCCCAGTCCCTGTCCATCGGGCCCCCTTGTCACTTGCACCGCCATCCCGTTCGCCTTGACTTGGTCACCATGTCATCTTTATCATCACCACTGTTTTGAGGCTCAATCATGAAATCGTCCGTGCTTCTTGCCTCTCCACGTGTACAGTGTGGATCACCCTTGACTTCACCCGGCATCCCGATCCTCTGGCCCTAAGTCCCCTACTTGTGCTCGATCCTCTCGTGTTGACCGCCAAGTCGACTCCAGTGACCTACACATCATGAGACAAGCAAACACATTTCCCATCTCCTGCAATATCACCAATATCTCCACCAACTCCGGTTAGTCATAACCATGATATGCAAACCCATGCAATCCCTGGATTCCTGCATTTCAACTCAAACATCAAATACACTCAAGTAAATTACTCATCACAAATATAGCAAACCATGGCACATATCCACATGGTTTCTCAAAGCGAGGCTGGTCGGCAAGATAACTTCAAAGAAGGCGGTGGAGTTTGTCAGGGAGGTCTTCACTCGGTTTGGAGTTCCTCATGATATCATCACCGACAATGGTACTCAGTTTACATCTAGCAGTTCCATGACTTTGCCAATGAGATGGGAATAAAAATCCACTTTGCATCAGTCGCTCATCCTCAAAGCAATGGGCAGGTCGAACGGTCCAACGGTATGGTTCTTCAAGGATTGAAGCCTCGGATATTTGACAGACTCAAGCCATACGCTGCCTTCTATACTCTGTGGGCTACGCACGAATGTCAGTCGAGCTACTGGCCAGTCACCTTTCTCATTGGTCTATGGTTCCGAGGCTATGCTGCCGATTGAGGTAAACCTCATGTCAGAAAGTGTCAAGGGATACGACGAGAAACTTTCTGAAGATAGCCGGGAGATTGCGTTGATTGTGGCAGAGGACTTGCGTGATCGCGCTCTGTTCTAATCGGCAGTATACCAACAAGGTTGCGATGTTATTATGACAAAAAATGTTCGTAGTTGCCAGTTTCACGTTGGGGATTTGGTACTACGACGGGTGCAATCAACCAAAGGCCGACACAAGTTGTCTCCTAAGTGTGAAGGACCTTATGTGGTCAAAGAAATCACTCGGCCGGGGGCTTATCGACTGATGTATGAAGATGGCGATGATGTATCAAACTCATGGAACATCAACCAGCTACGTCGCTTTTATTCTATGTCCATTTCTATATTTAAATACATTATTATTGAATGAAATTTTGTTATTTTTTATGAAATGTTTTGTGATGATTTTTCATTCGTATTTGCCTCGATTCTTTAATCCATAATACTAAACAATCGAGTTAGGGGGCTAGTAATAATGTCCCGCTATTCTGATCGATTTATCATAATACAGATACAGTCTTATATTTTATGGTCTAACGCTAGAATATCTTAGTTATACAATTTATTCTGTACAACAGACTGCCACTACACTAAACCCGGAGCCAAAGAGCGAGAGGTCATGTGTTGATTGGTTGACTCTGCATTGTAACGCGGTAATGATTTACAACTTACGATGCTAAGGCAGACCGATGCAACTTCTATTTTGTCTCTAGAGACTTAGAGTGAAGAAGTCTAAGTGCTATAGCACGATTAACACAGCTCGGTGCCAACTAATTTATTCTAAGAAACATGAGATTGTTATTTCAATTATTCAGTCACTCTTTCTTGACTTGTTCAAAATTAAGCAAGCATAAGGAATATTATTTATTTTACAATAGAGACATAATTGTATTTATATTGATGAATACTACTAATGTTCATTGAATATTACGGGTTCTAAGATTCCTTTGAAGGAGAAGGAGCCTCACCTTGTTGCTCTAACTCTGGAGAACTTGGAGGAGTCAGCAGAACAGGGTCGATTTCCTCGTTCTCAACCAACGCTCGAGACGTCTCCATCATGGAGTCCATTAGAAGCTGGTACCGATCGATCGACAGCTCTCGATTGAAGCCCTCCCTGACATTGTCCAGGGGCAATGAAGGAGACCAAGACTGAGAGATCGCGAATACTTGGCTCTCAGCTTCGGTCGCTACCCTTCGAGTGTTGCTGATGATTACCTCTGATGCGTGCTCTAGCAGGTAGTCTAGTGAGTGCCCAGTCTTCTCCACCTGGTTAGCATGGATATAATCTAGGGCTTTCTGAGCAGCATATGTCATAGCTGAAATGGTTATGAGAAGTGTTAGATGCTAAAGCATCGACAATATAAACACAAGATTGAAGAAAAAGGCTTACTGGCAAGATTACATTTGAAGGATTTGGAGGTGCTTTTAGCATCCTCGACTTTCTTCTTGGTCTCTAGCAGTTTCTTGTTCAAAAGATCTATCTCAGCATCCCGCTTGCCGAGTGACTTGCAGAGACCGTCCTTTCAGCAGGTAGAGCATCTAAGAACCTCTGCTGAGTGGAAGTCAGTGTCTCCCAATCGGCCCCCTTCTTTTCAAGAGATGAAGACAAGTGTCAAAGGCGTTAGAGTAAACAAATAGAGGATGACTAATGAATCAGTCTGCAGTCATACCGGCATTATCAAGACGATGGCGTTCATCAGATCCCTTGATGTCGGTCAGCAGCTTTTCAATTTGTTTCTTGGCTTGGGATAGCTGCTCGCTAGTCACTACAAAGTTGTGACACCCCAGGTGTCTCACTTCAGTTTAACCAACATGAAAGAGCAAATCATGAACAATATAGCATGAAATAATAAGGCCTCACCCAAATTATTTAAATTTACCCCAGGCAATTAAAAACTCTACAAGTAAGTTGTGAGCCAAATGAAAATTTTATTATAAAACATATGCCAAATAAATTCATAATCAGATTGGTAATAATAAAATAGAATTTTATTAATTTAATGAGCATTGTACCATATTTAGGAATACCCCAAAAAATTAATTAAAGCATAGAAACCTTTCATAATGGGAAATTAACTATAAAATAACTATAAATTTTCTGACCAAATGGGTCCCACCAAAGCACTAGGAATATCTCCAAGGACCTTTGTGCAAAATTCCATGAATTTAGGAGCTCTCTAGCTATTTGTTTTGGAAATACCATTGACCAGGGACTGTTTTGCAAGAAATCAAATAGTTCTAGGGCTGCAGTGCAAAATCTTCCTTTCTTCTTCCCCACTGGCGCAGAGACTTCCCCGGTGCAGCGGGTCTCCCCGTCGCACACGCCAGCACCCTGCACCTCCATGCCTTGAAACTCCACAGCGCACAGTGCCACCTGCCCCTCTGCCCCCGTGCTGTCCCATTCCCTTTGCACTCCGACCATGCGGGTGCCAACGGTCTTCTTCCCCCTTCTCCCATCTGCACGCCATCGCTATTTACCGATCGGCAAGTCTTCAATTCTTCGCGCTCTCGCCGCTCTCGGCTGCCAACCACCACGTTGACCTCCCCGCGACGCCAAAGCGCACCCTCAAGCCCCCACAAATACCCCCCCCTCTATGCTCTGTGCTCTCTCAGTTTTCTCTCTGCCTCTACCCTCTGCGCCCCGCCATTACCGAGCCACGCTCGAGCTCGTGTCCTGCCTTCCCATTGCCACCAGAGCTCAACCAACACCACCAAACCGCGAGCACACATCTCCTCCGCATCCCCATACCATTCCCTCGGCATATCCCCGCGTGAGCTAGAGTTAATTGAAGAAAACTAGGAAGAGCACCTCTGGTGAGTTCCTCTGCCGCCGGCGAAAAATTCTCCAGCCACGGTGAGTCGTTCCTCGATTAAATGCACTTGCAAGTTCCTTACCCATGCATGACCTAAACTAAGTCGATGTGCTTTTGTTTCTTGGCTTGAGCCCGGAGCAGTTTCCAATTCCCTGGCCGCCGCTTCTGCTCCGTTGAAGTCAAGCCGACGAGCCCATATCTCCGGCCGTCCTCATCGAGCGCCACCCAGATGTCGGTCTATTCCTCACCATCGTGAAGCTCTATGAGAAGACGACCATCCGTTTCGAGCCCCGCAGCCTAAACTCGACATCGCCGAAGTTCTCCTCCCGCCGCTCCTCACCGCTAACGATTCCCTGGTGAGCCCCTGTCCACACGAACCCCACTAACTGCTTCGCCTTGACCCGCTCGACATCCAGCCATTCCCGCGGCGAGCTCCTGTCGCCTGTAGTGCCCTGTGGTGATCGCTCCAGCCGAACGCCGCCCTGCTCCGACGCGCCCACTGGCGCTGACAGGCAGCACGGCTGGCGCCTACATGGCATCGACGTGTCACCTACGTGGCACTCTTTTAAACCAGAAATACCCAGAGAAATCCCAGAAACTGCCATTAACTTTGAAAAACGATATTAAATCGAATGTAATCCCAATGTGGCCCACACAAATTTTGTTGGATTCATCTTTCAGTGCTCTATTTTAGTAAAATGATAAATTACTGTCTCTATACATGAATTTTTAATAATACATTAAATTGTGAAAACACTAAATAATTAACCAGAAATCCTAGGAATAAAATTAAATCTTGATTTTTGGCATGCTTAGCAAAAACATGATTATCTACCACCACAAATTTAGGTTTGGCAAAATATGAATTATTTTAGGCACTGGAATTTATTTTGTGTGTTTACTTAGATTAATTCTAGTAATTATTCTATAAATAATTTGCCCTTGCCACTTGGCATAAAAATCACTCATAAAAGCATCTGTTCACAGTAAATCACACATGTCTAGAAACATAAGTTTGCTTTATTAATTAATTTAATTTCTCATATCACTCATTTACCTTATTTAATTACCTAAAATTTTAATTAACAACCCAACTTCTCTGAAGCATATGGCTTCGAGAACATAATAATAATTTTAATTGACATTAAAACACGATGTGCTTGCATGCATCATATCATTGCATAAAACGGTGTTCCGATAATGCCGTTAATTCAATTCCATCATATAGGTAACAACCATCAGGAGCAAGAGGACAACTTTCAGAAAGGACGTTGACTCGCAGGAGCAGGAAGTAGAAGATGCTAACACTAGTGTTGATCCAGGCAAGCCCCGGTTTGCATTTACCTCCTTTATAAAGTTTTGCTAGTTTACAATGTTACTAGTGTCTATAATTATTGTTGCATTAGGTCATACGAGTTGATTGAAACCCACCTTGCATGATATCCAAATGACCTATGCTACTATCTTTAGAACTTTGGTAGAATCGATACTGTTATGCTATGCTTAGTAATTACTAGTCTCGTTAGATATTGTTATTACTAAGGAATGAACTTGACCACTAGAATGGAAATTATTAAAAGAAGTTTATTTTTATGTTATGACCGG
Organism: Eleusine coracana subsp. coracana; assembly: GCA_032690845.1. Taxonomy (NCBI): domain Eukaryota; kingdom Viridiplantae; phylum Streptophyta; class Magnoliopsida; order Poales; family Poaceae; genus Eleusine; species Eleusine coracana. Next base: position 20,168,624 of record CM064418.1, on the reverse strand, counting down.
GCAGGGATGATGCATGCGTAGGTTTGCAGCAACACATGGGTGTTGACTGCGGTAGCCCTGCCTTGTCGAACCTAGGACCCTTGATCATGTATTGAATAGTAACGAATGCATGCTAGTTTATGGGCACTAGTAAACCGATATAGCATTAAAGGTCACTTACATTGAGGTCGGTTAAGGTGCGTTGGTCTTTGACCCTCCTGCTGCATGAGTGGGCGGTTCATACCATGAAGTACTGTTGGCAGAACGGCATGCCCACTCGACGTCACCACACCCGGTCCGAGGTGTGGGTGGTTTTTCTTGTGAAAGGTTGTCATATACGACCTTAATTGGTGCGTATGTGTCGTGTACCTCGGGTATCCCAACTGGTGTAAATCGATTGCAATTGCTGTCCCTCATAGTAATGAGTACCACTTGGTCACCGCGCCAATCATGTAGTTGCACATGGTACTTGGAAAGTGATTATGATCTGTATTGTTGATGTTACTATAATTGCTCTTATGTCGTATTTACTTTATGTATTGTTTTATTATCCCATTGTTGCAACTAAAGTTACATTTCAGCTCAACCCATTTAAATTGACAAATAAAACTTGATAGAACTAATAGGTTGCTTAGTGTGAGTCTTTTCAAACAAGCCACCTATTAGAGCCTTTGCATGTCTAGGTGTCCGACGGGTAAGTCTTGCTGAGTAATTAGTACTCAGGCTTTATGCCATTGTGTTTTTCAGGTAATAAAGAAATATAATTGCCTATAGATGTGATGCCTTGGGACGTGCAAGTCCCTGAGGGTTGGACTGCCCACTGGGAGTCCGACTTGCCGCCGCAGTGATGTTGTGTGCTGCTAGAGTTATGGTTCTTTGGGCATGAATCATTACTACACAGTATCGTCAAGCTTGTAGTTTTCTTATCGTTATTTGCTTCCGCTGTTTTCAAAACATTCACGACCTTGTACTATTCCGTTGCACTCTGATGACCTTAATGATGTAATATTCAACTTAAATTTGGACAAATGTTGTATTATCAAGTGTCTGCGTTATCAGAACCTTCGGGACCTCAATCCTTCGGCAAGGAGTGCCACAACTGGTATCAGAGCCGTGGTCCATGATAATACAACAAATAAATCATATTTTTCAAAAACTATGATGTTACATGTGAGGATACGTTAGTATTGCCCATATAGTTAATAGGGTGGTGACAAAGCTAACCTGGGTTATGTTTGTTTACATTACTTGCATCTACGGCTTTTCAAATGAAGGTACGTGTGTGCTTAACCTACACGCGTGATATCAGTGTCTGTGCTCGCAGGCGGATACGAGACACTGTTGGCTCGTGACTTATCACGGGGCGATCTTTTTTCCATGGATCGTTACTAGTAGAACTGTGCTTATTTTTGTAGTTTCTTTTGAATTTTATGTATTGTTTCTGAAATGGATCTTCTGCAGGTACACTAACACCGTTAGTATAATGCATAGAATAACTTACGTGTTGAGTGCGGGTGGTCACCAATTACTCGTGCCGCTAAGTACCGGCAAATTATATGTTGTATTGTGAGGAACAATAGTTTAATAAAATAAAAATTTTGCATCATGCATCTCTTTCTAACTAAACTAAAATTTTGTTCTCATCTTGCTCACTAACCTCTGGATATAAAATTTCTAAGCTTGTTGAGCATAAAAATATAAAATACAAGTCCAATTGTCAAGTTAATAAGAATCTGTCCTGTTTTTAGCTATCAACTTCAAAATTACTTTCCTTGATCACCACAGTAACAAACTGAGAAACAGAGAACAAGTAACAAACTCAGAAACAGAGAACAGGTATAATCTGCCAACACCCTATTTCCAGCATGACCCTGAACTTAAAAATTTCATAACTAAAGTTGTACTTCGAAATTTTTGGTGTTTGAACCCAATCTAGAAAGCTCTTGAAATATATTTTCATCTCCAATAGGTTCCATAATTTTACTAGCTTCCTTCTGTCCAGTAGAGCCAAAACACTAAGCCTCTGTCATCCTGAAACAGAATCTGCCAACCTGAACTTGCAAAATTCATAAGTCCAGATTTACTTGGAATTTTTGAGACTATAAATACAATATGGAAAGATATGAAAGTCTAATGTAACATGGTTCCAACCCCCAATTTTTAAGACCATGTTTTCTGATTGAATACCCACTTTTATGACTTCTATACAGTTAAGACATAATCTATTTTAAAACCCGTTGCCGTATTATTGCCTCTTGAGACTGGAAAATGTGAACCAAAACTTTATTTTTGTATTTCATAGCACATCATGTGAAATATATTTTTACTATAAGGAAGGTTTGACTCAATCAAATTACTTTCCTTGTAGATGGCTGAAAACAACAACCAACCACCACCGGGTTGGGAGATCACCGACGGTCTGGAATTCAGGATGGTTCATCTGTTTTGGAGAGTTCTCCAGAGATTCGGATATCCCATTCCTCCTACTTATGTTGGTAACAAATTTTAGGAGCATGGAGTCCCCTCATGTGTCATGCATGTGGCAGTTCCTGCCAATCACTCGGTCACTCCCGCATGGGAATCTTGGACCATTAGCGTCACTGGGACAGATTTGCCTTCCACTTAGAATGTTGCTGCTTTCAAGGCACTCACTCGATTCTGCGAAGACTGCAAGCATGATGTTCCAGGAACACCCATCGCCTTGCTGCCCATCAATGATGTGATAGATTTTGAGTGGATTAGGCGTGTGGATTTCATCTTCGATCCAAACCATCGCCACCATGATCCTATGCTGCCCATAATCGAGTATTATGGCTTGTCCACTTTAGCGTTGTGCACAAACTTGTGCTGGCGTCTAGATGTGTTTCATGGTGCACTTCAACTTTCTGTAGTCGAGAAACAAGATAAGGATGAAGAAATTGCGGAACTGAACCGACAAATCCAAGCAAAGAATGAAGAGATGGATGCGATTATAGAAGAACGTGACCAAGCCTTGCAGGATGTAGCAGATTATGAGCATGACATGATTGAGGCTCAAGATGACTTGGACACATTCAAGTCTGTCCACCTTCCTATTGAAGGGAATTGGGATGAGATCATCATGGAGTATGGAGAACAAGAGGATGTAGAGATGGCACCTGCTGGTATTAATGATGTGGAAATGATGGATCTAGAGGAACCAGAAGAGCCTATGGAACCGGAAGAACCAGAAGAGCCAGAAGACATAGACCAGGAGTAGATGATTTGCTACACCCCTATGTATGGTCATGTAGTATATGTATCCCTAGTTCGATGTAGGAGTGTGAATCTCGCATAATGTGTCTGCAATACGGTAGCTAGGCGTTGGCACATATGTGTAAGAAATCATATGATGGTGTCCTTTTAACAACCATGTAGTCTGAATTGAATTAATGGAGATGGTTATCACTTTTGAAATTTCATTCGTGCCTCTTGCAAATTTATATTCTTGCACATGTGTTTTATGGATTATTTTGAGAAATAACTAATGTGCAACCGTATAAATTGTAGCATGGTGCGACTCGGAATCAGGATGATCCTAAGAGCTCTCAGCGAGGAGCTAATGCTGAGCCCTCATTGGCTGAGGTATTGGCTGCTGCACTCAACCGGCAGGAGAACGACTCTGAGTTGCTTCATCGGCTGGAAGATATTACGTCCCATCTGGCTGGACATGGAGGCCACCGCAACAACCACAACTAGCCCCGATAGAGCACTTACTCAGATTTTCTGGGTACTCATCCACCAACTTTTGAGCGTGCCAGAGAGCCGCTGGACACCGATCATTGGCTATGTCAGACTGAGTCTAAATTCAGTCTGCTAGAATGCACCGAGGATCAGAAGGTGCTATTTGCCGCCCAACAACTCCAGGGCTTTGCTAGTGCCTGGTCAGCCAACTATGAAGCTTCTCTGCCCACTGGATGCCGCACCGAATGGAATGAGTTCAAGACTGCATTCCGTGCTCATTTCATCCCCGCTGGCCTCATGCAGAGGAAATTCCAGGAATTTATGGATCTGAAATAAGGAGGGAGGAATGTCCTCCAATATTCTGAAGTTTTTAATCACCTGGCTCAGTATGCTACTGAGTATGTCAATACTGAGGACAAGAAGAGATATGTATTTCTGCGTTGTATGAATGCCACACTTATGGAGCGTCTGACTTGACAGACAACCGGCACATACAATGACTTGGTCAATGCTGCTATTGTCCAGGAAGGCGCTATGCGCCAAGTTGAAGAGGAAGATCGCAAGAGAAAGGCCCCGGCTAGTGCCTCTGCTGCCCCACAGGCAAAGCACCACCTGATTTACACTTCACCTACCGAACAACATTTCCGGGCATCTCCGCAGTAGCAGTATTAGCGACAGTATGGTCAGAACTACTCGAGGCCACCACAGCAACATAACTTTCCACCCCATGCATCGTACCAACTACAGAACAACCAGTACCGTGCACCATATCAACAGCAAGGAAATCATAATGCAAATGCCCCACAGCCTGCTGATCGTGGAAGCAGCTACCCATGCTATAACCGTGGTCGTACCGGCCATTTTGCTAAGAACTGCACTGCACCCAGGCGCAACAACAACAACAACAATAGCAACCAGCGTCAAAACTTGAATAGGAATGTGAATGCACCATCTCGTGGTGCCCAAGTGAACTACACCAATGCGGAAGAGATTCCCCAGGGCGAGCCCGTGATGACCGATACGCTCTCACTCTATCGCCAGCTTGTCCCTGCACTTTTAGATTTTATTGCTACGCATAATTTCATTAGCAAAGCTTGTGTGCAAAAACATAATCTCCATACCACCATCATAAATAGATGCTACACCATCCGCTCTCCTGCTGGACAAATTTTTGCTAACGAAGTAGTGTGTAAAGCTCCACTAGAGATAAATCAAAAGATTTACCCCACCGACTTTATCATGCTCAAGGATCAAGAAATCGATCTGATCATAGGTATAATCTGGATGAAAACCCATAGAGCCATGCTAGACATCAAGCCCCATATCATTCATATCAACTCTCCCTTGCATGGAAAAGACACACTATCCCTAAACACCGATTCATTGAAAGCCTTGGTTGTCCATCGCTTGGAAGGGCAATCACTCGAAAGTATTCCCGTCGTGCGTGAGTATCCGGACATATTTCCTGAAGACATCTCTGGCCTTCCGCCTGACCGTGAAGTGGAATTTAAGATAGAGCTACAGCCAGGAACTTCTCTAATATCCCGTCGTCCGTATAAAATGGCACCGAATGAGTTGGCCGAATTGAAAAAGCAATTGAATGAGTTATTGGAAGAGGGATTCATTCGCCAAATCACTTCACCTTGGGGCTGCCCTGCTATTTTTGTGAAGAAGAAGGACAAGTCCTTGCTCCTTGTCGTTGATTATCAGCCTCTTAATGAAGTTACCATCAAGAACAAATACCCCTTACCCCGTATTGATATCCTTTTTGACCAATTGGTTGGTGCGAAGGTCTTTTCAAAAATTGACCTCCGTTCGGGCTATCATCAAATCAAGATCAGAGACGAAGACATTCCAAAGACCGCCTTCTCTACTAGATATGGATTGTTTGAGTATCTAGTAATGTCAATCGGATTGACAAATGCCCCTGCCCATTTCATGTACCTCATGTATTCGGTATTCATGCCAGAGCTGGATGAATTTGTGGTAGTATTCATTGATGACATCCTCATCTATTCTAAGTCCAAGGAAGAGCATGCCGAACATCTTCGCATTGTTCTTCAACGTCTCCGAAAAGACAAATTGTATGCAAAATTCAGCAAGTGTGAATTTTGGTTGGACCGTGCACCATTTCTCGGCCACATAGTTTCAGCAGAAGGAATCTCGGTAGACTCCAGCAAAGTTCAAGATGTACTAGATTGGAAGCCACCGAAAACCGTTCATCAAGTTCGTAGTTTCGTTGGATTAGCTGGATATTATCGTAGGTTCATCCCTAATTTCTCCTAGTTATCCAAGTCTATCACAAGATTACTGAAAAACGATGTGAAGTTCGAATGGAATGATAAATGTCAAGAAGCATTTCAGAAGTTGAAGGAATTATTAACCACTGCCCTAGTATTGGCTCAGCCGGACATCACCAAACCGTTTGACATGAATTGTGATGCATTTGGGATAGGACTTGGATGTGTGCTTATGCAAAGCAGTCCTGTCATTGCCTATGCATCACGACAACTACGGAAGCATGAAGAACATTATCCAACTCATGATTTAGAACTAGCTGCAGTTGTGCCTGCACTAAAAATTTGGAGACATTACCTACTTGGAAATTTAGTGCATATCTACACAGATCATAAGAGCTTGAAATACATTTTCACTCAGACCAATCTGAACATGAGACAAAGTTGGTGGCTGGAATTAATCAAGGATTACAATCTGGAGATCCATTATCATCCAGGCAAGGCCAATGTAGTCGCCAACGTTTTAAGCAGAAAAATGTGCTGCAATAACTTTGGTGCTGGAATTCCAGGACAGCAGCAACCACGTAACTATTTCAGAACCTAGCCTTCATATTTTGCCTGCTATAGTGATCAACAACCTTAGTATACACTCCACCATCCGTGAAGAAATCATTGCTGCCCAAAAGAAGGACATTGGTATAAAATACATCCGTCAAAACATTAAACATGGTAAAGCAAAATGCTTCACACAAGACTCGAACGGTACCCTATGGTTCAATAACCGTTTAGTAGTACCAAAGGACTTTGAACTTCGATGGAAAATCTTGGATGAAGCACATCACTCCAAATACTCTATCCATCCGGGTAGTAATAAAATGTATCAAGATTTGAAGAAGAATTTTTGGTGGACAAGAACGAAGAGAGAAGTTGCCCGATATGTTGCAGAATGTGATACTTGTCAGAGAGTTAAGGCTGACCATTTGAAACAAGCCAGATTGCTTCAACCATTGAGCATTCCCGCCTGGAAATGGGAAGACATCAGCATGTACTTTATCATTGGCCTTCCTATCACTTCGCATAAGCATGATTCTATTTAGGTTGTTGTAGACCGACTCACCAAATCTACTCACTTCTTGCCGGTCAACAATAGATACAACATACGGCAATATGCAGAGCTATACATTGCAAGAATCCTGTGTCGTCATGGAGTACCCAAGACCATCATCTCAGATCGTGGTTTGCAGTTTGTCGCTCGTTTCTGGGAACAGCTACATGCATCTTTTGGTACAGGATTAATTCGTAGTTTCGCTTACCATCCCGCTACCGATGGACAAATAGAGTGTGTCAACCAAATTTGGAGGATATGCTTAGAGCATGTGTTTTAATACATGGTGGTAACTGGGATGAGTACCTACCCTATGCTGAATTCTCATATAACAACAGCTACCAGGAGAGTGTGAAAATGTCACCATTTGAAGCACTCTATGGTCGCAGTTGTAGAACACCATTGAACTGGTCTGAATCTAGAGAAAGAGTGATATTTGGTCCTGATCTTGTAAAGGACGCTGAAGAAAAAGTTCAAACCATTCAAGCAAATCTTAAGGCTACTAAAAGCCATCAAGAGAAGTATGCAAACAGACGATGTAGACCACTATATTTCAGTAAAGGTGACTCTGTCTATCTCCGAGTGTCGCCTATGAAGGGTATCCAATGGTTTGGGGTCAAAGGAAAGTTAGCTCCCTGTTATATTGGACCATTCCAAATTCTGGAACGATGTGGAAATGTAGCCTACAAGCTAGAGTTACCTGCTAACTTGTCTGGAGTTCATAACACCTTCCACGTCTCTCAGCTAAAGCGGTGTCTCAAGCCACCCATTGACAAAATCTTGGAAGAGTATAATCACCTTCAACCAGACCTCACATACTCTAAACAACCGATAAAGATCCTCGATGAGAAAGAGCGCACAATCCGTAAAAGAACACTCAAATTCAATAAAGTTCAATGGAGTAATCACTCAGAAGATGAATCCACTTGGGAATCTGAAGAATTTTTTAGTACACATTACCCGAAATTTTGGTCGTCATACGCAGGTATGTTTTGACCACCGTACTTCCCTCTAGTTTACCTTGTTCCTAATCTTGGGACGAGATTTCTTTAAGGAGGGAGGGCTATGACACCCCAGGCGTCTCACTTCAATTTAACCAACATGAAAGAGCAAATCATGAACGATATAGCATGAAATAATAAGGCCTCACCCAAATTATTTAAATTTATCCGAGGCAATTTAAAACTCTGCAATTTATAACAATTTAAAATTTTGTTATAAAACATATGCCAAATAAATTCATAATCAGATTGGGAATAATAAAATAGAATTTTATTCATTTAATGAGCATTTTACCATATTTAGGAATACCCCAAATAATTAATTAAAGCATAGAAACCATTCATAATGGGGAATTAACTATAAAATAACTATAAATTTTTTGACCAAATGGGTCTCACCAGAGCACCAGGAATATCTCCAAGGACCTTTGTACAAAATTCCATGAATTTAGGAGTTCTCTAGCTATTTGTTTTGGAAATACCATTGACCAGGGACTGTTTTGCAAGAAATCAATTAGTTCTAGGGCTGCAGTGCAAAATCTTCCTTTCTTCTTTCCCACTGGCACAAAGACTTCCCCGGTGCAGCGGTTCTCCCCATCGCACATGCCAGCGCCCTACACCTCCCCGCCTCGTAACTCCACCGTGCACAGTGTCGCCTACCCATCTGCCCCCGTGCTGTCCCATTCCCTCTGCCCTCCGACCACGCGCGCACCAATGGTCTTGTTCCCCCTTATCCCTTCTAGACGCCATCGCCATTTACCGATCAGCAAGTTTTCCATTCTTCGCACTCTCGCCACTCCCGGCTGCCAACAACCACGCTGACCTCCTCGCGACGCCAAAGTGCACCCGCAAGCCCCCACAAACACGCCCCCCCTCTATGCTCTCTGCTCTCTCTCACTTTTCTCTCTACCTCTACCCTCTGCACCCCGCCATTACAGAGCCACGCTCGAGCTCGGGTTCTACCTTCCCACTGCCACCAGAGCTCAACCAACACCATCAAACCACGAGCACATGTCTCCTCCGCATCCCCATACCATTCGCTCAGCACATCCCCACGTGAGCTAGAGTTAATTGAAGAAAACCAGGAAGAGCACCTTCGGTGAGTTCCTCTGCCGCCAGCCAAAAATTCTCGAGCCACAGTGAGCCATTCCTCGATTAAATGCACTTGCAAGTTCCTTACCCATGCAAGACCCAAACTAAGTCGATGTGCTTTTGTTTCTTGGCTTGAGCCCGGAACAGTTCCCGTTTCCCCGGCCGCCGCTTCTGCACCATCGAAATCAAGCTGCCTCGCCGATGAGCCCATATCTCTGGCCATCCTCGTCGAGCGCCACCTAGATGCCGATCTACTCCTCGCCATCCTGAAGCTCTACGAGAAGACGGCTATCGGTTTCGAGCCCCGTAGCCTAAACGCGACATCGTCAAAGTTCTCCTCCCGCCGGTCCTCGCCGCCAATGATTACCCGGTGAGCCCCTGTCTGCGCGAACCCCACCAACCACTTCGCGTTGACCCGCTCGACGTGCAGCCATTTCCGCGGTGAGCTCCCGTCGCCTGTAGTGCCCTGCTGCGATCGCTCCGGCCGAGCACCGCCCTGCTCCGGCGCGCCCGCTGGTGCTGACTGGTAGCCCGGCTAGCGCCTACGTGGCTCCGACGTGTCACCTACGTGGCACTCTTTTAAATCAGAAATACCCAGAGAAATCCCAGAAACTGCCATTAACATTGAAAACCCATAGTAAATCGAATATAAACACAATGTGGCCCACACAAATTTTGTTGCATTCATCTTTCAGTGCTCTATTATAGTAAAATGATAAATCACTGTCTCTGTACATGAATTTTTAATAATACATTAAATTGTCAAAACCGGTGGCGGTGGTTGGTGGTGCACATGGCACCATTGTTGACGGTCCTTAAATGCTAAATCCAACCATCAAATCCTTGCATAAACAACATAAAAGGAATAAATAAAATAGTGATAGTAGTTTATTATTAACCATTTCCAAGAGTTTTAGTGAGACATGTGTTTGCAGGTATAAAAGAGCCAAAATATGCAAAAACATTAAGAAACGCCCCGTCGGCCGATATTGTCGCAAGACAGCCGGCCGACAGGGTCGTATGGGGCTGAAATCAGGGCCCGGCAGGGTCGTGATGGCTGAAATCAGAACTCAGCCGATAGGGTCATTCAGGCTGAAATCAGCCATCCGGTGGGTTAAAACAGAGTCTCATCAGGCTAAACCATCCGACCTAGTCGGCCCTGCGAATCACTCCACCATGAGGCCGTTTTCCATCCCCGGACTAAGAAGGGTGAAAAGTGAAGAAGTAAAGGAGGCATTCACGTGGCACAACTTGGACAAGTGAAAACATGACCCAGAGCGGGTCGGCACCAAAAATGGGCTACCGCCCAGCATAGGTCGCTGCTCGGCCTGGGAATTTCCTCCCGGAGTGTTCAGCCCACTCGGCCCATCATGCCAACCGACGGCAAGTGGATAAGGCGGTTGAAAACCGACTCAACAACCGTCATCCAGACCAAATCTGAGACGTCCAAAGAAAGTCGGTCGGAAACCGACCTCATCCAATGGCCGCCCAGCCTGGGTTGCCGCCCAGCGCTCCATGTCGCCCGGCATGCCCGGCCGCCCGGCGGGGCAACTTTTGCCCACTAACCCTCCTTCACCTACAAATACCCACCAGCACTTCGCCACCTATAAATAGAGGGGAAATTTGGTAGAAAAAGGACAACACACAAGAAGAGAGTTCAGACCTCCATTTCAAAGGCTTTAGCACTGCCAAAGTGCTTAGACAATAGGGAGAGAGTGAGGGAGAGTTCGGGGAAGCGCCGGGCTTGTCGGCGATCTTCCCCACACTTGTACCTCGACGGATGCTTTCCTTTTCAAGTAAGTGTTCATGATTTCTCTGTGGTATTTAAGTTTCCTATTTAAGTAAGTTCTTTCTTTTATTACTTATAGGATCATTGCTCTATTTAGTTAGAGTGTCTTAGTCTTCTATAAGCGTGGTACCGAGACTAGGGTAGTAATTAATAGCGTAGACGTGGTGTCTAGGCTAGAGGTTACCTTTGTTTGCCTCGTGCCCCATGGTTTGTAGAGGTAGTCCATAGGTGGTGACAGCCCTATCCGTCCTTTGTAATCCTCCACGTTCGGGTACGTCGTAGAGCTGTTGGCCGGAGTCGCCTATGGATGCAGGGGTAAGCCGGTGCCGAAAGTAAGCAGTAAAAGACCAAACCTATCTTATTATAGGATCCTTGACCATAGGAAACCTCTCTACCCTCTGCCTACCATACTCTTGTTGTCCTTGGACGGATTAATTTGGAAGAATAGTACACACACGTTCCCTGTGATTCGATAACCTGGAGGAACAAGCCAAAAGTTGTGCCACTATTATTGTCGAGTAAATTTTATTGTTCATAACGAACAAATCATTTTTTTCAAATAAGAAACTAACAAATCCTAGTAAAGGAAAACAGAATGGGTTACCTCCCCTTAGTACTTATTTACGGTCGTAAGTTTGACCATGGGAGCACTAATTCATATTCTAGCTTGGGTTGGCAATGTGGCTCCTGCCATCACCACACATTAATTAATATTTGCACAACTAAGGCATATGACATGGATATCGGAATTTGCAATTTTTGTGATAAACAAAAGTATCTACAACCGCCCCTTTGAAATTACTGTCCACAAGGGGTAGAGCGGTTGTAGGCTTCCTGTGTACCACCATCATAAATCTTTGTCGTGGTGGGAAAACATTTGTTTGAGTGAGGAGTAAGTGAATTTTCTAAAGTATGACTCCTTGGCATGGTGGGAGAATTCACTTTTAACTCAAAATTTGAAGCCTCATGAATTTCTATGGACCAAACTTTGTATTGCCTTTCATGCTTCATAGATTGATCCTGTTTTAAGTTTTCCTTCTGTAGATCATCCTTTGGTTGCTTCGGTACCTCTTTTCCATCGGTAGATGATAGCCTTACGACGCCTCCATTAGGTAGAACATGGATCCTTGGGGGATTTGGAAGGATTGGTGCGGGATGGCAAGGCCTATGTGGTTCTACGATTGGTGTAGTATTGGCCAATGAAGTAAAGTGTGGCTCCTGATCCTTTCTCTCAACTTTTGCCACATGGTTCAAAACTGGCTTTTTAGTAGCAATTGAAGGTGTTTTGCGATGGGTGAGTTGGGTCATATGGTTGATAACAACCTACGTGTCTTCTATGCTTTTTCTATTGAAGAGACCTTGAGAGCATTCATTCAATAGCTTGGCACTCCTTTGTGAAGACCATGAACAAAATAGGACAAGAGCCTTTCTAGTGGAGTGTCAAGGCTAGGACCACTAAAGACAAGGGAAATAAACCGACCCCAACAAGGTTCTCTGGGTTCTTCATCCTCTTGCTTAATGTTTTTGATATTTGTCATTATACGACAAAGCTTTTCATGAGGAAAAAGACTCTCACAGAAATGGTACTTTAGTAGTTCCCATAGACCTTTCAAGGGACGTGGTATTTCAATGATATACCACTCCCTATCATTGATGAACCTTAGGTACCAGTCCTTGGCATGACAATCTAATGAGTAGAAAAGGAGTCTCCAAATGAGGTCTTCATCTAACAATCTAGTATTTAGGAAGGTGGAGCAAGTCTCCTCAATATTACAAAGATGGGCATAGGGGCCTTCATGACTTTTCCCAGTGAAGAGGACCACTGGAACCTTAACTATGAGGTTTGGGTACAAATCCAAAAAATGGAGCACCATTTTTGTTTGAAAGACGCCCTTGTATGATTTTAGTCCATGGTGCATTAAGGAGGTCAAGGCTAATTGGACCATTAATAGAATGGGAGTTCTAGGAAAGTTCCTTGGCAGCCATTATGGGGTATTGGAATGACTCCTTGAAATGTTCTTGCCTCTTTACAATAGAAGGATTTAGCAATGGATCACCTTGTTTCCCATTGTAGTCCTGTCCACTAGACTCTTCTTGATTACTGTTGGTTCCCTTCGTCCATTCCATGTTACGAGTGTTTCCAAAATCAGAAAAAGGTTCATCGTCGAGTCAAAGGATTGAGGTGGGAAAAAGTGTGTGCCTTCCTCTACAACATCAATGTGTCGTGAGTCAAGTGAGGCTATCATAGGAGCTTCGGCCTTTTGTGGGAAACACTTGTCTTCTAATTCTTTGAATTGACTAGAAATTTGGGTGCTATGGTTGGTTTGTTCTGGGGAGATGGATGACTCATTTGCAAGATTTTGGATGATTTTGCTTAGGATCTCCATTCCCCCTGATGGTGTTGCACAAAAGAAAGCACCTCCGGCCGTAGCATTTATATAATTTGCACTGTCAGGCCTTAGACCAAAGAAAAAAGTGTTGTAGCCTTATAGGCTCCTCTATACCTAAACATACCCCTGTATTGGTGCAGGATGGGAACCTTTCCCATGATGCTCCTAGTGATTTGTGCTCTTGTTGCTCAGAATTGATAACCTTTTTCCTTAGAGCAACTATCTTATAGAGAGGAAAATATTTGCGCAAAAAATACTCTCTTAAGATGGTCAAAACTCCATCTACTTCATCTACATGGTTAAAATGCCATGTTTTTGCTGCCCCGCCTAATGAAAAAGGGAAAAACTTCCATTTCATGGTTTCTTGAAGAAACCCTTCAATGGCAAGAGTGGAGCAACAAAGCTCAAAATGTTGTAGGTGAGTATATGGATTTTCATTTTCTACCTCTATAAATGGTGTCTTCTAAATCAAAAGTATGAGATCTAGATGAATTTCATAGCTCGGGGCTGTGATTGAGAGTGATGAGGGTATGGGTTCTAGGAATTCGCTCCTAGGGGCTAAGAAGGCGTAGATGGATGGGGGATTCCTGGAAGGAAAGAAAATAAGTGAAGAAAATAAAAAGGAAAGGTAAATAGAATCGGGTTCGGATAAATGTCCCATGATCCTGACCACCGACAAGTCTCTCCTAGACCCTGTCCACCGGTATCTCGTTCACCTTGACTTGGTCAACATGCCGTCTTCATCACCACCACGGTTTTGAGGCTCAACCGCGAAACCGTCCGTGCTTCTTGCTGCTCCACGTGTATGGTGTGGATCACCCTTGACTTCACCCGGTATCCCGATCGTTCGGCCCCAAGTCCCCTGCTTGTGCCCGATACTCTAACCATTGACCGCCAAGTTGACTCCAGTGACCTACACATCATGAGACAAGCAAACATATTTCTCATCTCCTGCAATATCACCAATACCTCCACCAACTCCGGTTAGTCGAAACCGTAATCATGCACACACACATGCAATCCCCGGATTCCAGCATTTCAACTCAAACACCAAATCCGCTCAAGTCAATTACTCATCACATATATTGCAAACCATGGCACATATCCACATGGTTTCTCACTCTCACTCCTTATTCTAATACATTTCTGTAGCATGGCGCTTGTTGCTCTCCTCTTTATTTGTTTATCTTTTCTACCGAATTGCCCTTCTATTTATAGGTGGCAATGGGCAGGGGGGTACTTGTAGGTGAAGGAGAGTCGGTAGGCCAAAGTCGGTGCACCGGGCGGCAGGCAAGGCCGGGCGGCCCTGGGATCGTGTCGGTTTCCCGACCGACCTTCTCTCGATGGCTAGTATTGCAACCCAAAGGCGGTTGTTGGGTCGGTTGGCCCTTTTCTTTTGATTTTATGTTGGTTTGCATGGCAGGTCGGGCCGTAAGCTTTATGGGCCGAATGGCTTGTCAGGCCAGGTGGCAAGCCCGCTGGGCGGCAGCCCTTTGGCCTTGTGGCCTAGTTGTCCTTCAATTCTCCTAGTTAGGCCATCTGTCAACCTCCTTCCTTTCGCCCTTTGCGAAAATCTTTTGGACTGGAATTAGGAAATGACTTCATGGTGATGGTGTTTACATGTCAGCCGATTGAGGGGGTGAAGTTCTAAATCAGCCGGTGGTCCTAGTTCGTGTTATCGTACGATCAGGAATTGATTGAACACTTGATTCACCCTGCTAGGTGATGATATCTTATGATCCGGCTGATTGACAATTTTACTTGGTGATGACATGACTGGGTGTTGATTCTTGCTGTTTGCGAAACTGTCGACCATTAGTGATGTGGACAAGGGTTCCGGATCTTCTAAAAGGTTCTGGATACGTTGATTTGGTCGGAGGCGATACACAAATCGATCCGGCTTCAGAACAACACGTTCTAAACCCCTCAATCGTAGCACGACGTCTCCTCTGGTTATCAACCGTCCTAAAATGATTGACCTCACCGAGAAGGCTAATCCCTGCATGCGAATCAAGAACGCAAGCAAGAACAAAGAAGAATGCAACATAATTGCAGATGTATTATGAATCTCACGAAGTTGGGGTCTCACAAACCATGATGACGGCAAAACTATTATGAACAGAATAATCTAAGCAAAACCCCAACCCTAATGGTGTGGCGGGGGCTGTATATGAAGACCCTAGGGTCGTGCAAGACCCTCTGGATGCACCCCTAATTGGGCTCAACTAGATACAAAGCCCAAAGGCCAAAAACAGGCGACGCAGCACCGAAACGAATTCTGTACCCTCTCTTGTTTCGATGATTCCCGATGACTCCGGATGAATTTTGACATGATACCAGTGGCATTGGAGAGATCTTCTTCTTATATTTCCGTGCATATATAGAACGTCCAAATCCGAGTCCGTATGCGTCCTGGGCATGCCCTGAAACAGACTCGAAGTCACTTTTGGTTGGGCCTCCACCTTGGCTTTCACGTCCTTGCTGGCCCTCTCCATGGTTCCTAATTACAATATAATCATTAGGTAGCAAACCATTCTCAAAAGTGACATATGATGACGAACATAGGAACGAGCTCACCTCTAAATTTAGTCGTCGTGCACGAGCTCTAGTCATTGGACCTTGCAAGTCCAGAATTAGAGGAGTGTCGTATATATCCTTAGGAGTGATGTCCTCATCATCCTCCTGCTCTTGAAGTGGAGTCGTCCTCGAGTTAAGCTCATCCTCTTCTCCCGAGTATGGTTTCAAATCTGAACTGTTAAAAGTAGGACTAGCCCGAAACTCGGGAGGCAACTCAAGTTTGTATGCATTATCATTAATCGTGTAAATTATTTTGAAAGGACCATCAGCTCTAGGCATGAATTTAGACTTTCTCAAATCTGGAAATTTATCCTTTCTCAACTGTAACCATACTAAATCTCCTACATCAAGTTTTACTTCTTTTCTACCTTTACTACCAGCAATTTTATACTTGTCATTCATCTTTTCAATGCAGCAATATATCCTTAAAATCAACATCGTTAGCATATTGATCTTTAATTGCCTCAAGTCCAAAAATTCTACAATCAAGTTGAGACAATAAAGTATAGCGGCTAGATAAAGCATCTGCAATCATATTATCCTTCCCCTTTCTTATGTTTAATAATGTAAGGAAATGACTCAATAAACTCAATCCATTTAGCATGTCTACGGTTCAAATTACATTGAGAACGAATACACTTAAGTGATTCATGATCAGAATGAATAACAAATTCTTTGGGCAACAAATAATGACGCCACATCTCTAAACAACGTACAAGTGCATACAATTCCTTATCATACATGGAGTAATTCAAAACAGGCCCAGTAATTTTCTCACTAAAGTATGCAACAGGTTTACTGTCTTGCATCAAAACACCACCAATGCCTATACCACTAGCATCACATTCAAGCTCAAAAATCTTATCAAAATTAGGCAATTGCAGCAATGGTGCATGTGTAAGTTTATCTTTCAAAGCATCAAAAGACTCATGATGTACCTCACCCCAAAGGAAATCAACGTCCTTCTTTGTCAACTCATGCAAAGGTGCAGCAATGCTGCTGAAATCTTTGACAAAGCGGCGGTAGAAACCTGCAAGACCAAGAAAACTCATCACCTGTGTGATAGTTTTTAGTACAGGCCAGCTCTTTATGGCTTCAATCTTCGCCTCATCCACCTCAATTCCCTGTGGAGTCATAACATAGCCAAGAAAAGAGACTCGATCCGTACAAAAGGTGCACTTCTCAAGGTTACCAAATAAACGTGCATCTCGTAAAGCATAAAAAATAGCACACAAATGATTCATATGTTCATCTATGGATTTGCTATAAATCAAGATATCATCAAAGTAAACTACCATAAATTTACCAATGAAAGCTCTTAAAACCTCATTCATCAAGCGCATGAAAGTACTAGGTGCATTAGTTAAACCAAAAGGCATTACTAACCACATATATAATCCGAATTTTGTTTTGAAAGCTGTTTTCCATTCATCTCCAAGTTTCATTCTAAATTGATGGTAGCCACTACGCAAATCAATTTTAGTGAAAATTATAGCACCACATAACTCATCAAGCATGTCGTCTAGCCTAGGAATAGGATGACGATACCTAAAAGTAATATTATTAATGGCTCTACAATCTACACACATACGCCAAGTACCATCTTTCTTAGGAACCAAAAGTACAGAAATAGCACAAGGACTAAGTGATTGACGAACATACCCATGATCCAAAAGGTCTTGAACTTGTCGTTGTATCTCCTTAGTCTCCTCAGGGTTGGTCCTATAAGCAGCGCGGTTTGGCAAAGTAGCACCCGAAATCAAATCAATTTGATGCTCAATCCTTCTCAAAGGTGGCAATCCCAGGGGTATCTCAGGTAGAAAAACATCCTCATACTCCTGCAAAAGGTTAGTGACAGCAAAAGGCAAAGCACTAGAAGCAGTATCATCAAGCAAAAACAAAGCTTGTTTACATATCAAAGCATAGCAAATATCATCACTATTAGAAATTTCAGTAAGCTCAGATTTTGTTGCAAGACATGAACGACCATGTAATTTAATTCCAGCACCCTTAGAACTTGAAGAATCATTAACATTACTAGGTGTAGAATTAGAATTAATAGGTTGTTGAATTTCAGGACCTTTATTTTTCAAACTAGCATCTCTTTCTAAATCAGCTTGTACAATTTCAGCAGGGGTCACTGGTAACAAAGTAATTTTAGTCCCTTTATGCATAAAAGTGTACTTATTACTTCTACCATGGTGTACAGCATCATTATCGAATTCTCAAGGTCTACCCAATAAAAGTGAACATGCTTGCATGGGTACAACATCACAATCAACAGAATCTACATAAGAACCAATGGAAAAAGGAACTCTGCAAGTTTGTATTACCTTAGCTTTGCCAGAGTCGTTTAACCACTAAATATAGTACGGATGTGGATGTGGACGTGTGGTCAAAGCAAGCTTGTTGACCATATCAGAACTCACCAAGTTATTGCAGCTCCCTCCATCAATGATGACACGAGCTCAGCGGTTCTTGATGACGAAGAAAATCTAGAACAAGTTGTGGCGCTGCATCGTCTCGGGCTGATGAACTTGTGTGCTAAGGACACGTTGAACAATAATGTTCATGTATCCTGTGGTGTCTCCGCCTCCAAGGACGAGGTCACTGCTGGTGGCAGTGACGTCCTCCTCCTCATCCTCCACATCCTAGGTGCTCATGTAACCGCCATCGTCTGTCGCCACATATGCCCGCCTACTTGGACAATCATTCTGCATATGACCAAGTCCATAGCAGCGGTGGCACTGAATCCCTGTAGTGCGCCCCGTCGAAGCAACAGAGGAGGCACTACTAGCTGGTACCTGCACAGAAGTTTTACCTGATCGTGTAGAAGGTGCAGGGGCTGATCTTGGGGCTGCAGAAACAACACTGGTTCCCTTGGTAGCTGCTGGTCGGGGCGGCCGAAAAGATGGCCTGGGCAGTCCTGAAGTCCCCGTCGAGCGTGGGGGGTAGGAGTTCCTCGACTTGCTGTATTCCTCAAAAGCCTGGAAAAGTCCCTGTGATTCTTTCTCTGCAAGCATAGCATACTGCAAACACTGGGCGAGGGTATAATATTCTTTATAATCAATGATGTCCTGAATTTCTTTTCATAAACCAGAATAAAAGCGACAAATCTGATCCTCTACTGTTTCAACTACAGCACAACGAATCAAACCCTTTTGAAGCTCACTAAAGTACTCCTGAATAGTTTTATCTCCTTGTTCTAAACGCTGCAGTTTATTATGAATCTCTCTATAAAAAGAAGGAGGAACAAAACGATCATGCATTGCTACTTTAAGTTCTTCCCAAGTAGTAGGCAAATCAGTTTCAGCAGCTAGACCACTCCACCAAACAATAGCAAAGTCCTTAAACTCACTAGTGGCTTGTCTAACTCTATGTTGTTCAGGAACAAGGTGGGCATTAAATTTTTGTTCTACAGTCATCTCCCAATCAAGATAAACATCACCATCATACTAACCCGAAAACGAAGGAATTGAAAACTTAATTTTAGCATACGGGTCATCTGGAGCATAGTTATCGTATGGACGATGATTGTAGTTATGGAAACCACCCATACCTTGAGTATTATGTTGCAAACAACATTGTAATCGTGCGGTCCTTGTAGCTGACCTATCCATGGTGCCATCAGCCTTATACACTGTGTCTTCATCATGGATGTCTTTAACATCGTTGTTGTTATTATTGGTGTTCGTATCGTTGGTTTTGGGAGTGGTCTCCAACGCGACAACCTGATCGGTTAACTTAGAGACCCGCTTCTCCAACCGCTCCATGCTTTCTCCAATGTGAAGCTTGCTGACCGCATCAGTAATGGCTCTGGTGATCGTCTCTGCCAAATCACTCTAAGCAGCCTGCAAAGCCTTCTGGAGCTGCCCTTGGCTCACGCACTCAGCAAATTGTGAGGGTGAAGCCATATCTCCATCGTCACTTCCTGTCATCACAAACACCAAAACAGGAAACAAACAGTGAAGGTTATCCCTACAAAACAGCTAAGCAGTGGTGCCTCTCAACACAGCAAAAGGAAACTCCTTACAAAGCTCTTGCAAAGTTTTGAAAAGCAAAGCAAAGGATACCAGGGAGGTGTGTTCCATGATTGCAAGGGTCACAAAAGAACCTATGTGCTGTCCAGAAGAAATATGTAGAGCTAGGAAGGCCAAATATATATATGTGAGTGACACACAAATGAAAAACAGATAGTAAAGCTGAATAAGTGCCCAAGTAACTTGTCCCTAGTTGCTGGTCTAAGTATGTCCTAGAACAGTAGTGATAGCAAAGTAGAAACAAGGAGATAAAGGCACACAGGCGATAATAGGGGGCTAAGTGCAAAACAGCCAAATCCAGAAATTTCAGGGGGCTATATGTAGCACTAGTAGAAATCCCAAAATTTGTTTTTTTTTATTTTATTTTTTTGATATTTTTCTCCAACTCACCAACAATGGGGGAGAATCCACAGAAAATTTCAGCTCAACCAGAGGTAGGATGTGGCCTACAGAAAATCATGAAGTTGCTGAAAATGTCGGGTTTAAACTTAAATCAATTTTTTCTTTATCTTCCTGATTTTTTTTGAATTTTTTGACGAGGGCACACAAGGCATAGCCCAGTGTGGATATGCTCATCTTTGGGTCAAGAATCTCCTGTAAATATTTCAGCCAAAACGGACAACCAAGCGATAAGTTATGCCCGTTTTACCGAAGGGGGGTTGGAGTCGGTTTTCCAGAAACCCGAGTCAGGTTTGGGGTCGGGTTTGGAATCGGGTAGGATTTTTTTTTGGCGGCGTGGAGGCAGCGGAAAGTGGAATTTATGAGGATTGGTCCGGGGTGTTGATGGTGTGTTTAGGGTGGGATTAGGGTGGGACTAGGGTAGGTGTGTCGATCAATTAACCCTAGCACAAAAAGACAACAAAGTAGAGGATGGTGAAGGGGATGGCGGCTAGGGTTGCAAGGGAAAATACTACTGACGACAAAAACATAAACTAAACCAGCGACCAAACAAGAACTAGGGTACAAACTCAACACTATGGACTCTGAAATTGAAATATGCAAAGGCTAAACACGTGGTTATGGGCGGAGGGGAAAAAAAATTTGGGTTTTTTGGTGGACGATAGGGTGAACACAAAACGAAATTAACTAAGGGTAGTGCGAACCTGACAGTGCACCTGAAGCTCTGATTACCACTTGATGTGGACAAGGGTTCCCGATCTTCCGAAAGCTTCTGGATACGTTGATTTGGTCGGAGGCGACACACAAACCGATCCGGCTTCAGAACAACACGTTCTAAACCCCGCAATCGCAGCACGACGTCTCCTTTGGTTATCAACCATCCTAAAATGATTGACCTTGCCGAGAAGGCTAATTCCTGCCTGCAAATCAAGAACACAAGAAAGAACAAAGAAGAATGCAACACAATTGCAGATGTATTATGAATCTCACGAAGTTGGGGTCTCACAAACCATGATGATGGCAAAACTGTTATGAACAGAATAATCTAAGCAAAACCCCAACCCTAATTGCATGGCGGAGGCTGTATATGAAGACCCTAGGGTCATGCAAGACCCTCTGGACGCGCCCCTAATTGGGCTCAACTAGATACAAAGCCTATAGGCCAAAAACAGGCAACGCAGAACCGAAACAGATTCTGGATTCTCTCTTGTTTTGACGATTCCTGATGACTCCGGATGAATTTTGACATGATACTGGCGGCATTGGAAAGGTCTTCTTCTTATCTTTCTGTGCATATATAGAACGTCCAAATACGTGTCCGTATGCGTCCTGAGCATCCGTTTTAGTGCAGACTGATCCTAAGCCCCGAAACAAAGTCGAAGTCGGTTTTGGTTGGGCCTCCACCTTGGCTTCCACGTCCTTGCTGGCCCTTCACGTCTCCATGTCCTTGTCCCATCATCTCCTGGTCCTCTCCATGGTTCCTAATTACAATATAATCCTTAGGTAGCAAACCATTCTCAAAAGTGACATATAATGAAGAACATAGGAACGAGCTCACCTCTAAATTTAGTCGTCGTTTACGAGCTCTAGTCATTGGACCTTGCAAGTCCAGAATTGGAGGAGTGTTGCATATATCCTTAGGAGTGATGTCCTCATTAGTTAGGAAATGGCTGTTTCACAGCCGTGATCGGCCGACAGCGTATTTTCACATGTTTTGGCATAATTTGACCCTATAGCATCTGCAACCCCATATTTCACCAAAACTTGTGGAACTCATGAGTACAAAGATTATTTTCATTACATTATTAATTATGATCCACCTTTTTTGTTGTAAATTGGTAGTCAAAAATGGGTATTTTGACTACCAACACCCCCACGCTTAGGACTTTGCTCGTCCCGAGCAGAGTAAGAAATGAAGACTAGGAATGGGCAAGATCTAAGGAAATTCTCATCATGCTTTGCATATATAAAGATTACTCCATGACTCCTCATGCCATAAGGTTTTAGTTGGCTAAATACCTTGTCTTGAAAAGTTGAGAGATGGAACAACATAGAGAAGTCTTACCATTCTTTTTTCCCAAGGAACTTCAATTTTGTTTGTATTTTTTCCAATAAAAATAGAGCTCCAAATCACAAGTTATTCTCAATTGATGCTCTCGAATTGCTCAATGTGGTTTTGATTCCTCACTTAGGCCAGTGGCCAAAATGTCCCTTTATACTAAGGCTTATGTGGAGCTCAAGGTAGGGAATATTAAGGCCGCATACTTGTATTTCATATATCACTCCATGTGCACAATTAGGATATTTATGTATTATGATCCAAGGAGGAAACAAGTCATGAATTATGATCAATCCATGTGCACAATTAGGATATTTATGTATGGATGATGGACGGTGGGTGCTCCATTTGAAGTGATCTCTCTTTTCCTTTTGATTTATATTTGTTTACATGGGCTATTTTAGCATTCATGATTCTTTTTTATTTTTTCTTTTCATTTCAAATAGCTATATAACCGATATCTCTTTTGGAATGATTGTTGAAGAGAGATTAACAAATATAGTGGAGCACTTTATTCCATGAGTGGATTTGTGGGGATGATGGATGGGAACATCCAGTGTAGAAGCTTCAACATATGGAGTGGTTGGGGTGTGCACATGATCTTGATGAATAACGCATAACAAGCATCTTACAAGGGTCACAACAATTTGACAAAGTTCATTGAAAATAGAAGTAGCAAATGCAATAGGTTTTTAGCAAGATCATCATCTGGCTTTGGTAGGAATAAACTCATCATTGAGAAGATTGTGAATCTAGAGTTCTCATTTATAAGCTTTTGAAGATTAAAAATCAAGGAAGTTCACTTGGTTCCAAGAAAGGTTAAGCTCTCTACGGTCATATCACATGTACCAACAATTTAGACATGATTTTCCTACGCAATGAGGGCTTCCCAAGGGTGATGAAAGAAAGCAGGGAACAACCTTTATATATGAAGCATGAATGAGAAGAAAGTTATATTTTAGTTGCCATTTATCATGCTTGCCTAAAGAAAAAATTCAGTACATAGAAAGACATGAAAACAGCAAGGGGTAGGTGATACGAGGAATAATGAAATAGTTGTTGTTCTTTGGTACCTTGTCTTCTTGTTCCTTTTCATCTTTGACGAGTAAAGGTTAGCTAACAAAACATCTAGAGGAACAAGCCAAAAGTTGTGCCACTATTATTGTCGAGTAAATTTTATTGTTGAGAAGGAACAAAGCATTTTTTTCAAACGAGAAACTAACAAATCCTAGTAAAGGAAAACATATTGGGTTACCTCCCCTTAGTACTTATTTAAGGTCGTAAGTTTGACCATGGGAGCACAAGTTCATATTCTAGCTTGGGTTGGCAATGTGGCTTCTGCCATCACCACACATTAATTAATATTTGCACAACTAAGGCATATGACATGGATATCGGAATATGCAATTTTTGTGATAAACACAAGTATCTACAACCACCCCTTTGAAATTACAATGTCCACAAGGGGTAAAGCGGTTGTAGGCTTCTTGTGTACCACCATCATAAAACTTTTGTGTGAGTGAGGAGTAAGTGAATTTTCTAAAGTACGACTCCTTGCCATGGTGGGAGAATTCGCTTTTACTCTAAATTTGAAGCCTCATGAATTTCTATGGACCAAACTTTGTATTGCCCTTCATGCTTCATAGATTGATCCTGTTCTATGTTTTCCTTCTATAGATCATCCTTTGGTTGCTTCGGTACCTCTTTTCCATCGGTAGATGATAGCCTTACGGCACCTCCATTAGGTAGAACATGGATACTTCGGGGATTTGGAAGGATTGGTGCGGGATGGCAAGGCCTATGTGGTTCTTCGATTGGTGTAGTATTGGCCAATGAAGCAAAGTGTGGCTCTTGATCCTTTCTCTCAACTTTTGCCACATGGTTCAAAACTGGCTTTTTAGTAGCAATTGAAGGTGTTTTGCGATAGGTAAGTTGGGTCATATGGTTGATAACAACCCACGTGTCTTCTATGCTTTTTCTATGGAAGAGACCTTGAGAGCATTCGTTCAATAGCTTGGCACTCCTTTGTGAAGACCATGAACAAAATAGGACAAGAGCCTTTCTAGTGGAGTGTCAAGGCTAGGACCACTAAAGACAAGGGAAATAAACCGACCCCAACAAGGTTCTCTGGGTTCTTCATCCTCTTGCTTATTGTTTTTGATATTTGTCATTATACGACAAAGCTTTTCGTGAGGAAAAAGTCTCTCACAGAAATGGTACTTTAGTAGTTCCCATAGACCTTTCAAGGGATGTGGTGTTTCAATGATATACCACTCCCTGTCATTGATGAACCTTAGGTACCAGTCCTTGGCATGACCATCTAATGAGTAGAAAAGGAGTCTCCAAATGAGGTCTTCATGAAACAATCCAGTATTTAGGAAGGTGGAGCAAGTCTCCTTAATATTACAAAGATGGGCATAGGGGTCTTCATGACTTTTCCCAGTGAAAAGGACCACTCGAACCTTAACTATAAGGTTTGGGTACAAATCCAAAAATGGAGCACCATTTTTGTTTGAAAGATGCCTTTGTATGATTTTAATCCATGGTGCATTAAGGAGATCAAGGCTAATTGGACCATTAATAGAATGGGATTTCTGGGAATGTTCCCCGGCAGCCATTATGGGGAATTGGAATGACTCCTTGAACTGTTCTTGCCTCTTTACAATAGAAGGATTTAGCAACGGATCACCTTGTTTTCCATTGTAGTCCTATCCACTAGACTCTTCTTGATTAATGTTGGTTCTCTTCGCCCATTCCATGTTACGAGTGTTTCCAAAATCCGGAAAAGGTTCGTCGTCGAGTTCAAAGGATTGAGGTGGAAAAAAAGTGTCTGTCTTCCTCTACAACATCAGTGTGTCGTGAGTCGAGTGAGGCTATCATAGGAGCTTCGGCCTTTTGTGGGAGACACTTGTCTTCTAATTCATTTGCAAGATTTTGGATGATTTTGCTTAGGATCTTCATTCGCTCTGATGGTGTTGCACAAGAGAAAGCACTTCTGGCCGTAGCATTTATATAATTTGCACTGTCGGGTCTTAGACCAAAGAAAAAAGTGTTGTAGCCTTATAGGCTCCTCTATACCTAAACATACCCCTGTTTTGGTGTAGGACCGGAACCTTTCCCATGATGCTCCTAGTGAATTCTGCTCTTGTTGCTCAAAATTGATAACCTTTTTCCTTAGAGCAACTATCTTATAGAGAGGAAAATATTTGCGCAAAAAATACTCTCTTAAGGTGGACTAAACTCCATCTACTTCACCTACATGGTTAAAATACCATGTTTTTGCTGCCACGCCTAATGAAAAAGGGAACAACTTCTATTTCATGGTTTCTTGTGGAAACCCTTCAATCGCAAGAGTGGAGCAACAAAGCTAGAAATGTTGTAGGTGAGTGTATGGATTTTCATTTTCTACCCCTATAAATGGTGTCTTCTAAATCAAAAGAATGAGATCAGGATGAATCTCATAGCTCGGGGCTGTGATTGAGAGTGATGAGGGTATGGGTTCTATGAATTCGCTCCTAGGGGCTGAGAAGGCGCAGATGGATGGGGGATTCCTGGAAGGAAAGAAAATAAGAGAAGAAAATAAAAAAGAAAAGGTAAATAGAATCGGGTTCGGATAAATGTCAGCTACCATTTCCTCAGCAATGGCGCCAGAAAGCTTGTTGGTGATCCTTATGCCTAACAGATAAATCCGCAAGAGTACGGATGCTGATGTAGCCTTCACCCGAGAGTATTCCAAGGTATCGTATCCATGGGGAATGTGAAGTGAAATTCTATCTTAATCCAATTCTAGTGAACAAAAGAGAAGGATAACAACGGGTTCAGAGGGTCCTTCAGCCTTGGCTTCATGTGAAACCTTATATCCAAATAATCATCATACTCCAATATTTGTGCTTATTTACTTCGGGGCATAGTCGTCCGAGGTACGGAAAGGGATGAGAAAGGACCTCGGCTAAAAATACCATCAACGCCTACAAGCCAAACCCAAACGTGGTGGAATACAGAGGATAGCTCAGTGTTGTCACCGCCTAACTACCGACCACATATTCTAAGTCTATACACCACATATACACTTACAATTACTACTCTAACCTTGTTATCTAAAGGCAGAGTAACCATAGTCAAATAAAGTAATAGACTTTATCTAACATGGACTAAGAACCCATAAACAAGATATAGATAAAGAAAGCTTCAATGATTATATGAACAAAAGAATGTCTACACGTTACCCGATCAAAGGAACGGGTACTCTACACTTGGTGGAGAATCATCCCTGAGACACAAGGAGGAGAAGGAGCCAACATCCCGGGCTCCCTCCCAGACTTGTACCACTCACTCTCACTTCCTATTCTAATACATTTCTGTAGCGTGGTGCTTGTTGTTCTCCTCTTCAATTGTTTATCTTTTCTGCCAAATTGCCCTTCTATTTATAGGTGGAAATGGGCAAGGGGGTACTTCTAGGTGAAGGAGAGTCAGTAGGCCAAAGTCGGTCCGCCGGGAGGTGGGCAAGGCCGGGCGGCCACGTGTGCCGGGCGCCCTGGCATGCCGGGTGGCATGCACCACCAGGCAGCGGGCAAGGTCGGGCGGCCCATGGATCATGTTGGTTTCCCGACCGACCTTCTCCCGATGGCTAAGATTGTGTCGCAAAGGCGGCAGGCCAGGCGGTACGCTTGATGGGCCGAATGGCCCGGTAGGCCAGGTGGCAAGCCCGCAGGGTGGCAAGACCCGCCGGGCAGTGGCCCATTTTTGGGCAGCAGCCCTGTGGCCGTGTGGCCTAGTTGTCCTTCCCTTCTCCCAGTTAGGCCATCTGCCAACCTCCTTCCTTTGTCTCTTTGCAAATCTTTTAGACCAGAATTAGGAAACGGCTTCATGGTGATGGTGTTTGCATATCGGCCGAGTGAGGGGGTGAAGTTCTAAATCGGCCGGTGGTCCTAGGTCATGTTGTCATACGACCGGGAATTGATTGAACACTTGGTTCACCCTGTCGGGTGACGATAGCTTATGATCAGGCTGATTGACAATTTTACTTGATGATGACCCGGCCCGGTGTTGATTCTTGCTGTTTACAACCCTGTCGGCTGTCAGGAATTGGCTGTTTCACAACCATGATTGGCCGACAGGGTATTTTCACATGTTTTTGCATATTTTGACCCTATAGTACCTGCAACCACATATTTCACCAAAACTTGTGGAACTCATGAGTACAAAGATTATTTTCATTACATTATTAATGAAGATCCACCTTTATGTTGTAAATTGGTAGTCAAAAAAGGGAATTTACAACTACCAACAACCACCTCAACCAACCTCATCCTCTGAGGTACAAGAACCAACCCACGATGCTAATAACACACCTTCCACATCCTCCCAAGATTATATGAGAGTGCATCCACATAGCCATGAGGAAAATGAAGAGAGAAGTGAGCCACAACCCTCTCCACATACTTCACCTAAAGCTACTTCCCAAAGCTCTTCATATAACATCCCCATATCCAATCCAAGCTCTAGTTCCAAGACAAGAAAGCATATGAGTGATTCCCCCAACTCATTGCAAATTCAAGACACTCATATCTCAAGAGAGCAAGCAATCCATGATGCACAAGATACTTCACCTAGACCTCCTACCACTGAAGAAGAAGGAGACCCTGAAGGCAGGTACAAGAAGAAGAGGTACTTCAACAAAGAAAAGGGCTTAAGAAGAAGTTCTCACGCAAGCCTCTTGTTGGGGAGTGGACAAGCGACAACTCAAGGGAACCATCCTCCTCTTCAAGTGATGATGATGAAGTGGCCGGCCTAGCCATGATGAAGACCACACATCCACGAGCTCTTCCTCCACCTCCCACGTGCCTCATGGGCACGAGTCAACTTGGGGAGAGTGAGGATGAGAGCAGCGATGACAGTGATGATAAGGAGCCCTCCTGCGCTGAGCTTTGGAGTATGCTTGAGCAACACCATGACATCGCCGTCAAGAAATCCAAATGTTGGAAGTGGTAAGAAAAGAGTGTATGTTGGCTAAGGACCGTGTTGGTGAGCTTGAGAGTGAGATCAAGGACCTTGTCACATCTCATGAGGCCCTAAACAAGGGATAGGACAAACTCAAGGGTGATCATCTAGAGCTATGTGAGAAGTACAAGGCCCTTGAACTTACTTTTGAGGCCATCAATGTGGATGATCTTGCCTCTCCCTCCTCTAGTTCATCTAAGAGTGATGCTTCTATTATATGTGATGAACTAACCCCCTCAGCCAAGGTTTCTTCTCTTGAACCATTTGTTTTGGAGGAATATTACAAGCTCAAGGAAGAGAGGAAGATGGTGATGGATGGCTTCGAGAGGCTCACATCTGGTAGAGCCATCCACAAGGAGATTCTTGGGAGGAACGTTGTCAACAATGTCTCCCACCGGGGACTTGGCTCATATCCCACCGCCATCGATATAATCAGGACAAGTGACTCCATCCCCGCATGGATCAAACCCCTACTCGCTAACAACTATTATTGCGAGTGGTGTTGCAAGGATGGTCACACCATCAAGGATTGTCCTATGGTGAGAAGTTCTATTATTTTACCTAATGCTAACTTATTCCATGAGAACACCCATTTCGAGCTTTTTAGGAACAAGGATGGCAAGGTGAAAGCAAAGGCTTTGGGACCACCAAACAAGAAGAGAAAGCTCAAGAGAATATGGGTGCCTAAGTGCATTATTGATCTTGAGAGGTCATTGAAATACAAGTGGGTGCCCAAGAACAAGACCTAGATGATGGTGGTGGTGCTGGACCGGGAGTTTACTTGAAGATCAAGTGAAGTCCACCACAAGTGACATGGACCTCAACGACATATCTACTCGTGAGGGTGGTATCTGTATTTGTTCTTGGTAATTATAGTGTGTTCTTTCTTTTCTTGCATTGGATGGTAATTAGGACTCCTTTGTGACTTAGAATGTTTTGCATCCATGCATGTGCAAAATAAAAAAACACATAAAAAAATTAGTCAATGTCTAACCCACTCAAGATAGCTATAAGCATGGGGGAGTGCTTGAGATGGTGGCTTAGCTTATCTCAAGGCAAGGGTATGCTTATAGTGAGTAAGTTTGGGAAGAGTTCAAACTTGATATTGCTAGGTTTCCTTTGTGTCTTGTTTAATACTGCGTGCATTCACATGGCATGTTTATTTTCATTACATATGTAAAATGCTTGTTGCATGCATCATATAGGAAACACAAAGGAGGCTTGTCACATTTGGAGAAACTTGTGGCTCATGATCTATATGAGATTACATCTCCACAATTGTGACCAAAGGAAAGGA
The DNA here is from genome assembly GCA_032690845.1 of Eleusine coracana subsp. coracana. NCBI lineage: Eukaryota > Viridiplantae > Streptophyta > Magnoliopsida > Poales > Poaceae > Eleusine > Eleusine coracana. The sequence continues at coordinate 20,138,957 of CM064418.1, read as the reverse complement.
TTGTGCTTCATGCCCATTGAGTCATGTTCAAATGAGCTCCGAGGTTAAATCTACTCGCGTGGCTCAAAGTCGAGTGACTCATACATTCCCATCTCACAAATGACTAACCATTGCATTCTTGAGAAATTTTGTTAAGTCATGTGTGTAGGGGGGTATATGGTGGAACATCATCATGACCAAGGAGGAGCACCGTGAAAGGGGGAGATTTCCTAACTCTTGCCATTTATTATTTGCTTCTTGGTTGTCTGGTGTTTTGCCTATTATTTATGGTTTTTGGTTTTTGGTGATAGGTGATAAAGGGGGAGAAGAACATTAAGATCCAAAAGCCAAGTCAAGTTTGAGGATAGCAAAAAGGAGAAGAAGAACGTGAAGACATGAAGATCCAAAAGCCAAGTATAGTAGGGAAGAATATGAAAGAGAAGAACATGAAGATACAAGGAAGATATGAGGTGACAAAGAGGAGAACATGAACACCAAATGGAGATGATCAAGGAAATGGTGCATGTTCACTGGGAGCACACATGAAGATCATATCAAAATGAACATCTACACCGACATGGAGAAGAACAACGATGGTGCATGTCTACAACAACAATGAGTATAGACACTAAAAAGAACATCTATGTCCATGGTGCATGGCTACTTCAACAAGATCATAAGTCATGACACCATGACGAGCGCAAAATTCAACTCAAGCTCAATATCTAGTGTGCTACGTATTTGGGTAGTTCTCTCTCAACACCTAGCATATTCTAAGGGGGAGACTACTTCCATGTTAAGGACCAAGGTAATCCTTTCAAACCTATCTTTTCTCTTGGTTCCATGTTTTCGTTCGAGTATTTTGTCCCTTCCTTCTTGTTCTTTCAGGACTCGTTCATTTTGGATCATCATAAGTAGTGGTTGTTATCCGTCACCAAAAAGGGGAGGGAGAGATTGTAAGGATCATGACCATCGAGGTCACCCCAAGGTATGAATGTTTCGGTCATGAATGAGAAACATGAAATGTGATTAATATCTACACGAGTGTAGTTCATGTAGGAAACCTTTTCTACTTTATAATGATTGTTGATGGCAGCCTTGGTGATTGATGACAATGACCAGAACCATGGAGGCTTGATGAGCTTGATGGACTCCAAGGGTTGATGAGGATGGATCAAAGCTAAGGAAAAGCTATTGAGCAAGTGTTAGGAACACTTGTCTAGTTGTTAGGACTTTGAGTCCATAGGAAAAACTGGACTATGAAGGGGGTCTAGGTCATTTCTCTTAGGTCATGTCTAGTCGGTGATGTGCATGGATGCTCAGTGAAATCATACACACTAGGTGATAGTGAAGAAGCCAAGGAGCTGTTCGGAGAATCTGGGAAAACAAAGTCAAGGGAGGATGAGAAGTTTTAGCTTTTGGACATAGTGATCGGATAGAGGGGTCATTGGAGACCAAACTGTACGGTCACTAGGAGAACAGGAAATCTAGCGAGAAGACTCAGTGAGGAAACTACCAGAGTTGAAGTCTATAGAGACCGGATCGTCCGATTTGTACAAAGTGACTCTAAGCAACGAGGAAGCGAGCGTTGGAAATGTTTTTGAATCGGAGAGAGAAAGTCTGACCGAACAGTTCAGTCAGCTGACCAGACTATCTGGTCAGTATGGAAGAAACAACGGGCAGAGAGCAATAGCTCTGGAGGAGACGTTCGGTGGAGACTAGACTATCCGGTCAGTACATCCAGAGAGGCTGTTTCATGGAGCAATAGCTAGTTTGAGGTTGGAAGCGTGTATAACTTCATTGTTGGGGTCTTGGAGACCTCTATTGGCTAGTGGAATTGCTTGGAGGTTGGTGAGAGCCTTGAGGAAAGGAGGAGAGCACTTGGAGGGGATATTGCATATCTTGAGAGTGAAAGGAGGAGAGCACTTGGAGGAGATATTGCATATCTTGAGAGTGAAAGGAGGAGAGCACTTGGAGGAGATATTGCATATCTTAAGAGTGCTAGTGAGAGTAACTTGAGCACTGTTGCACATCCAAGGCTAGGGTGTCCTTGAGTGTGTGATCTAGGTTGTTACTCTTGGTCTATGGTGAGACCTAGACCGGTTAGGTGTTGGTGATCGAGCCTATCGTGATCCGTTGTAATGGCCGTCACACATTTATACACGGTTTGAGCCCATCGGTGAAAGGGGCATCAATAGTGAGCGCCCGTAGGCTCAGGGAGTCCGGCAAGTTCTTGAGGGAGGCGAGCTTGTGCCTTGGTGGCAGCTGTGATGCAACAGTTTCTTCACTCTAGGAGTGATTGTAGGCTCATGTATGAGAACTTCACATTGGTGGCGGGAGGGACCAGTACTCCGGCGGGAGTGATCCAACGAGGAGTAGGGGAAGGCCCCATCCTTCCGAGACCTCGGGAAAAATTCATGATCCATCTCTTACTCTACTCCTTCCTATGATGCTTTACTTTCCACATTTACATACTGTGCTATTCATGCTTATGGGCTTACCTTGCTCTAGTTGACTACCTTGTAGACTTGCACGAATAGGATTCTTTACTTGCTAGTAGTGCTTAGCCCTCATACTTGATCACTAGCATGTATAGGAGTTGCTTTGTCTTGATCACCACAGTATGTATTGTGCTATTCATGCTTGTGTGCTTAACTTGCTCTAGTTGACTACCATGTAGACTTACATGAATAGGCTTCTTTACTTGCTAATAGTGCTTAGCCTTCATACTTGATTACTAGCATATATAGGAGTTTCCTTGGCTTGATTGATCAGCCTAGTATGTATTGTGCTACTCAAGCTTGTGTGCTTTCCATGTGCTTGTTGATCTAGTAACTTTGCATGAGTATGACTCCTTGCTAGCTAGTTGTGTGATTTTGCTTATATTTGGTTACTAGCTTGCATAGGAGTTGTTTTGCCTTTGTGTGATCCACTAGTATGCTTAAGTTGTTGTTCCTCTCATAGGTTCATTATCTTGCTAGTGTGATCACAACTAGGATTGTGTAGGAGTTGTTTCGAGTGGTCGGTTTAAGGAATTGGCGAATTTGGTACATATAACGAGTTCCCGATTCCCCCCCCCCTCTCGGTCACTCGTCCTTTCATAAGTATTAGTTACTCAGGGCGTAGCTCTATGTGGTTTTCAGATGATCGGGGCGGAGACTGTCACTGCGGTGGAAGGTTCCACTGGGAGGGCTAGCGTCCTGACTACCAGAACATCGAGTGAGAACGGTGCACCATCCAAGAGGAGGAGTAGTCTGTTGATTGCCGATAAGATGTTTTGGGCAAAACACCAATCATGGCCGAATGTTCAATGTGTATCGCCGTGAGAGAACGGTTGTATCTTCTTATTCCATCAGACCATTTCTATTACTGTTGAACTATTTCGCTTTCGCACTTTTAAAAACTCTGATTATTTAGATTTATGTAAAACTCTGTATCCTATCTATGTTCTTGTTGCAACTATATTATTCTATCATGTGTTGTACTATTGGGTGTCATAGGGCGTGTCGCCACCCGAGAAAGATCATAGAAAGGAATTGTCTCCGTGGTAAGGTGGTTCTGTTATAGCGTGGTTATTAGAGCTATCTTGGTAATAGTACAATATTCAAAGACATATTTTCAAAAACCCCATTATGAACGTGTGAAGACGTGACCATTAAGGTCGATTATTAGTTATGAATCAGGTGGCAAAGCTAACTATAGGAGGTTGTTTGTTACAATACTTGCATCTACGGCATTGTCAACGAAGGTATGTGTACCGCCATGTGGACAGTAGCATGAGAAGCTAGCACAAAGGTGTGAACACGGGCTGACTGCATTAAACATGAGTGCTTTGCCCTAGGGCAATAATAAGGGACTATTTTTGGCTCGTTTCTTTATTATTTGATGTATTTGTTTCTAAAATGAATCTTCTACCGGTATGCTAACCACGAATCGTGTAAGAAACGTGTAGCATATGACTAAATTGAGAGATCATCTGCCACCGACTATACGTATGGTACTATTCGTGGCCAAATTTTATTTTGTGAGGACGTGTTGGCTAGAAAGCATATGCATTCATGTAAATGTTGAAACATCAAGTCATTAAGCAAATCTGAAATTTCAGCAAACATGTTGCTCACACAAAACTCTATATCTCCTCGCTCGAAAGTCAAAATCAAGCAAATAAATACTTATTAAAATCATGAACAAATCCCCCATACATCCAGCAAGAATTTTTTCTTTAAAGATTTCTGGGCAATATCAGTATGGTCCATTCGGGTCAGCATGTCAGTTTGGTGTCAATCTGAAATACAGATTCATCACCTATCTTGTAAGATTCATAACGTTTTGCTAAGACCACCTCTAGGGCTGTATGAGCAGTTGAGACCGTGGCCTGATCTTCACGATGTAGCATCACAAACAAGATAACTAGCTTCGAAGAAGTCTGGATAAGTAGCTGCAAGCAGCCATGATAATAGTGCAACCAGACAAAATCAACCCGAAGCCAACCACCATCTTTATATGGCAACCTGAATCGAGGACTAACCCAACCACACTCTGAGTTATGAACCAATACAACCTGCAATCAAATGGAGCAGGCGCACCAATTGGGTGACATCGAATGTCGCTTATGTAATCTCCGGGGAAATCACAAGAGCAAAGGGGTAGAGATCACTCTCTGAATTTGATAGCACTCGGGTAACCAAGGGGGGGATCTTTTCTATTATCCAAGTTGTTACAAATGACTGAGATACATGGGTTATTTATACTTGGAACATCCCTCCTAGTTGGATGTGAAACATTTAGGAGTTTCATCTAATAAAAGGGTACATGAAAGGTGTGAAAACTGCAGTCCCTTGAAGTCTCGCGCAACTATCAGCCCCTGTCAGCGTCCACTAAAATGACCATTACTCATTCATGGGAAGTCCAAATGACAAGCCGTTTATTGGAGGGTGAAAGTAGACTTGGTTATCTTTCCAGCCATGTGTATTATGTGGACAGAATATTTAAGGTCTGGTGCGCGTGACTCTTGGAAGTTGCCTCTCATGTCAGCTGTCAAGAGTTTGTTCAACTTCCATGTAACTCATGTCCTCCTTGGTGCACTTCATATTTGTTGGTCCAGTGAGCCCCTCCTTGTCTGTAAACCTTATCATAAGAAGTGTATTAGACTTAGGTAGTATAAAGTTTTTATTTAAAATGGAATTAAATTCATTAAGGATGGAGTTCACCTTGTGATATCGCTGTTGTATGAACAGCACATGTCGTGATGTAACCGATCCTTCCAACACTGCAACATGCTTCAATCTGCAATCATATAAACCAAGTAGTAGTTTTGCTTTTTGAAGATAGTTACTTATATAGATAATTGTAGCTTTCACCTATTTAGGTGTTGACGACATGTTGTACTTTGTAGCTGCGGGATACTTGCCTTACGGGTATCCAAAGACATTCCAAAGTCGGTAGCTGACTGGGTATTACATCAACAAGGAAACTGACCGAGTCACTTTGAGCACAAGGCAATTAGAGATATAATTTCTATGTAAATCTTTGTAGACTACGAGTAGGACTCTTTATGAATCCCCTGCCTACCAGATATATAAGGCAGTGGGGTACCCCCTCAAGGGACATCGACAACATTACAAGCAATATTTTCCACAGAACACAGGGCATAGGGTTTTTACTCTCATCGAGAGGGCCCGAACCTGTATAACTCGACGTCTTGTGTTAACCATCGTAGTTCTTAGTCTCGACATAGCCCTATATATTTACTGCTGAGATCAACCTTCGACAGTTGGCGCGCCTGGAAGGAGACAAGGCTCACCTGGATTCTCCGTCAATTACGATGGCCAAAATTTCCATCATCCAGTACTCACCGGACTTCAAGATCTCTTTAGGATCGCTCGACTTCGCAGTCGGCGACAAGGGAGCCTTAGGTCTGGAAAACAACCGATCCGACTCAGCCGGAACCGTCTCTATGGCACGATCACCGAGCTCGTCAGATCTGATCCCCACATTGATCCCACTCGGATTCGATGAAGCAGATCCAACTTCCGGGAATGACTCAAAGCTGGTTCGGTCCCTTGTAGAGGGCTCAGTCAGATCTGCCTACTCATATCCCCTTACTGTCAACACGATGACGAGGAGGATGACCCCAAGGACGGCCATGAAGAAGATGGCCACACAGAAGAACCAGTCGGAGAAGGTCAACCAGAGGATAACCCTCCAGACAATGACTTATCGGCCGGACACCACCGTCGATCGAGGGGATTATGCAGATCAGGCCATGCACACCGACTAAATCTTGGACCGGACATTAAAGTGGATGGTGTCAAGGTCTACGACACCCCTCAAAATAACATCACCGGGGCCAAAACGTTGCTCGACACCTTAATGGCCTATGCAACCTATCAGACCCCTACGATGCAGAAGACGGTGGCTATGCTCAAAGCTGCCATAGCTCAAGATGTTGCAAAGGATAGATCACAGTCGGCAACAAGTTATAGCGACGCAACCTCACGTGGTCGGCATAGGCGTGAAGATTTGAGAAACTCTCTCAGCATCTAAGATGGATGAGATACCTTAAACTCTCACCACAAAGAACGCAATTGGGACAACCGACGCTACGAGAAGGAGCACCACGATCAGAGAACTGATGATCAACGGGATGTCCAATAGGACGGCCGGCAAGATGACCGTCATGACCCCCCTCCAAGAGACAACCGCGACCACCGACGTTGATGAGGCGATCGGGATCGGCGCGATAATAATGATGACAACAATTGTCGTTGTTGCCATGATGATGATGTTAGTCCATAGCATCACCGTCGCTGAACTCCGTCTCCAGACCGCCATAGGCGGTCACCAACTCCTAATGACAAAGAAATCGATGGCATCAAGGCTTACGTTCCAAGGCTTCGCATAGCTCGATGGCCGAAGGGGTTCAACCCTGTCCCCATTGAAAAATATGACAGTCAGACCAATCCCCAAGAGTGGCTTCAGCTCTACAACACGGCGATTGGGTCGGCCGGAGGTGACACCTATGTAATGGCAAATTACTTGCCAGTCCACCTGGACCCAACCATTCGGATATGGCTTACATCTCTTCTGGAGGAGTCAATCACCTCCTGGGGAGACCTCAACAAGAAGCTTATTGAAAGTTTCCAGGGCACCTGCAACCGACCAGGAAACCACTTCGACCTTACTCGAATCGAGCAGAAGTCTGACGAACCTCTCCGTGACTACATCAAGTGATTCTACACTAAGAAGACCAAGATCCCCAATGTCCTAGACTAGTCGATCATTGCTGCCTTCCAAGGAGGCATCCACAGCAATGATTTAGTCCAGAAAATTGGTCGGAGGAATTACGACCTGAAGTTGATAAGTTCGCAACGGGGGAGTCAGCGTTAGACGACATTCGAGGAAAAGGCAAGGGGAAGCGGTCAGACAGGCCAGAGTCCTCCAAGAAGGACAAGAAGAGGATGTCTGACAATATGGTTGCTATGGTAGACTGATTTCAGAAGAATCCTCGGACAAACCAACCATCCATGGATGACTTGCTGAGTGGCCCGTGCCTCTGGCATCATAAGGGGAACCACAGGGCCAAAGATTGCTACCGACTGAAGGGCTCGACTACTGCGCTCAAGGTAGCAAAGGATCCACCAAGGCGTAACGGCAAGGACAAAGCTAAGGATAGTAGCAACAAGGACGACACAGGAGAGTTCCAGGAGCCCCGCAAGGAAGTCAACTTCATCTTCAGAGGCACGGATGCTTATGTGTCCAAGCGCAAGCTAAAAGTGCATCTATGCCCTAATTATGGTTTTGAGTGATTGATGTCAATACAATTAAAGAGGACTAATATTTCCATTGAGCATGTACACAGTTTCTAATTATTGATGAATATATTGATGAATATGAGAACACGGAAGTCTAAAAGAGAAACAAAAGAAAAGCCAACAAAGCGCAAATATTATAAAAAGAGTATCAAAGATCAAGAATCAAGGCATAATGTTTTTATCTTTCATCTTGAGTATAGGTACACCGTACTATCAAGGGGGACACAAAGGAAATAAGTGTTGAAAGACCAAGTGCTCAAATCATATTTCCAGAATCAATTTCCCCCACAAAATCTTTTGTAGTCGGACAATGACCAACCCCGTCGGATAATTGGGTCGGACTACAGAACCTTGCACACTCTAAAAATTCCAGTGTAGTCGGACAATGTCCGACCAAGTGGGACAATGTAGTCGGACTACAGAACCTTGCGCAGCTTTTTCCTTGTGGGAGCAGGACAATGTTCGACCCTAGTAGGACAATGTCCGACTCACCGGACAATGTCCGACTCACCCGGACATTGTCCAACTCCTGAAAATCTGACCCCATCGGTTAACCCCGTCGGACTCCAGAACCATGCGCATCCATTAAGTCGGACATTGTCCGACTCTATCGGATAATGTCCGACTATCCAGTCACCAGGGCAGTATCCGAGTCCCCTCGGACAATCATCTTGGACTCCAAAGCCATGCACATAAATTTGTTGGACAATGTCTGACTCCTATCGGACAATGTCCGACTATGTTTTTCACCAATGACTCTTTTTCTTGTCTTTACTATAAAAGGCCACCCCGACCCCCTTTGGTCGGTTGGCCACTTCCACAACTCAAAAACACATTCCCAACACATCTGAGCACTCCACTTCTCCTCCCTTGATTACTACTCCAATCCTTGGTGGGTTTGAGAGACGATTTGAGGAGATTTGATTGAGCAATACATTCCACTCAAGAGCACTTGGTTCATCCTCGACACCAGCATCCTTTGTGTTTGTTACTCTTGGGGATTCATCCCCTAGACGGTTAGGCGTCGCCCGGAGAGCTCCCAAGTTTGTGGTTGAGACGCGGGAAGTTTGTATTGGCCCCTCATTTGTGGAGATTCATAGTAAAGCTCAAGCTTGCCTTGGTGGCAACTTGAAGAGGTTTAGGGTTGAAAGAGGCCCGGTCCTTGGTGGATCCCTCAATGGCGACGTAGGCTTCTTGGTGGAGCTGAACTTCGGTGAAAAATCCTTGTGTTTTTGTGTCTCCTTTTGTCTTTGATTAATTCCTACGTGTGTGCCTTTCTTGTTGTTTCATTATCTAGCTAGTTGTAGTGCTTACTTTCCTAGATTTGCATGTGTTGGTTGCTTGCTAGCTAGTGCCCCTTTTGCTGTTGCTTTCTTGCTTGCTTAGCTACCTTCTCCTAGCTTGGAGTGTGCAACGTTGTCCTTTTTGACGGCCGATCTGTTTTCCGCTGCGAGGTCGTCGGACATTGTCATACTCTAGTTGGATATTTGAAGTAATCGGACAATATCCTACTATAGTCGGATAATATAGTCGGACAAAGTTTTCCTGCGCTATTGATTGTTTAAATTAAGTGACTTTCAGGGATAATTGCCTATTCACCCCCCTCTAGGTGACTTTCAATTAGTATCAGAGCAAGGATCTTCTAAAAGGCTTAACCACTTGAAGATTAAAGATGTCAAAACAAGGAGAAGAACCATCCACCGCTCTCCCAATCAAAGATGGTGCTAGCGGTACTCATGACAGAGATGATGTAGTTGGAAGAAATGATGCTCAACCTAAACTCGACAACAATGTCATGTACAACTAGGATGAGCTCAAGGAGGATCGCATTAGGCAAGGGTCCGGTAGACTTCCTTATTTTGATGGACAATTCTACGGTCATTGGAAATGCAAGATGATGATGTACTTTGAATCCATGAGTCCTCATGTTGCAAGTATAACCGAGAATGGTTTCTTGTGGGAGAATAGAGAAAATCCAACCCGCAATGACCAAATTAATATCCACCGCAATGTCGTGGCCGCTAGTGTAATTGATTCCGCACTTAGCGCCACCGAGTATGACAAGGTTGTCGGAATTAAGGATGCCAATCAATTGTGGAGGAAGCTTGAAGTTATCTATGAGGGCATTGATTCTGTCAAAGATGCAAGACTTGAAGAATTGCAAAATAAGTTCAACTTATTCATCATGGGTCCGGGAGAAGGCCCAAAAGAAGTTCATGTTTGGCTCATGAGAACTGTGAATCAAAGAAGAGCGCTTGGAGCTAGAACGTCCGACTTGGATATCAACAAGAGACTACTACAAGCATGGGATTGTAACATTTGCTCAAACATTAGAGAGAAGGACAATTTCAAAACCTTCTCGACTGATGAGGTACTTGGGAAGGTTCTATCCCAAAAACAACAAAACGATCAAGCCAACAAGATAAATGTGTTGATCAAGCAAATTGCGGAAGCCAATGTTGGCAAGAGTGATGTGGCACTCAATGCCACAAGTGAAAACAAGCAAGAGAAGAAGAAGAACAAAGTAGTTAATTCTAGTAGTGAAGATAGTGATGTTGAGATGGCCTTGTTTGTAAGGAGATTCGAGTCATTTCTCAAGAAGGATAGTTACAAGAAGAAAAGTTTCGACAAGGGCAAAGCAAGAAGGTCAAAAAGGACTAGCTATGAATGTGGTGATGAAGGACATTTTATTGCGGAATGTCCAAAGAAGAAGAACAAGGATGAAAGAAGAAAAGACAAGCATCACAAGAAAGACAAGACATACAAGAAGCATAGAAGAGGTGAAGCTCATATTGGTCAAGAATGGAACTCCGATGATTCATCCTCCTCATCATCTTCCTCCTCCGAATCCGACTCGGATGAGGGAGGCATTGCTTCACTTGCCATCGGCATTACTCCCACCAATACCTCACTATTTGGGAGCTTGAGTGATGATGATGACAATACTCACACGTGTTTAATGGCAAGAGGATCGAAGGTAACAAAATCTAAACACAAATGTTCCTCTTATGCTAGTAGGAGTGATGATGATGATGATGATGATGATGATGATGTTGCAAGTGCTTCACTTCCTAAAATTCTTGAATTCATGCAATTGCTTGAGAAACAAAAGGAAGAAAATGATAGATAAGAGGAGCTTCTTGAAAAACAAGAAGACTTGCTTATTCTTGAAAAGAAAAGAAACCTTGAACTAGAGAAGCTTCTAGAAGTTGAAAGAAATAAAAATAAAGAATTAACCTTGTCTATCAATAAAATTGAGAATACTTGTGTAAATGTTAAAGTACTAAAGATAAACTTCAAGAGAAATATGAGGATTTGGAAAAGACTCATAAGTACCTTGAAGAACAATACAAAATTCTTTCAACCTTCACATCCACTTCCACCAACAACTCTCATGCTTCCACTAGTAAAGGATGTGATAGGTGCTATAACATTGATATTGATGCTTGTGCTACTAATGTGAAATTGATTGATGATTTGAACAAGCAAGTGAGGGCTCTTGAAAGCAAGATACAACATGGGAAGAATGTTGTTGACAATGAAAAGGCAAAGTATGCAAGAGGTGCATACACATACACTAGAATGCCCCATATCATGGATGGCATTGGCTATGTTGAGGGTGCCAAGCACAATGCACGGGAGAACAAGAATGGGAAGGAATTCCTTAAGTTCACCAAGGAAGGATCTTATCAAAAGAAGCAAGCCAAGAACATGAACACTAACCATTCTTCTTTTGCTAATGATTCTCATGTTAATGTGCCTAATCTTACATGTGCACTCTTTCATGACTTTGATGCTTCATATGTGCTGATGAGAAATGTGTATGGTCGTGTGGATGCCAAATATGTTGGGCCACGCAACAAGAGGCCAAAGGCTTGTGTGTGGGTGCCCATAGTACTTGTTACTAATGTGAAAGAATCCAAGCAAATTTGGGTACCTAAAAACAAAGCTTAACTTGTTTTGTAGGACTATGTCTCCAGAGGGTCAAGTTGGGTAATTGATAGTGGATGCACTAATCATATGACCAGAGACAAAAAGATGTTCAAGTCATTTGAACCAAGTCACAACAACAATGAGTACATCCCGTTTGGTGACAATGGAACATGACAAGTACTAGGTTATGGTAATGTCCCTCTCACTCCCTCGTATTCACTTTCCAAGGTTATGCTCGTTGATCACGTTGACTTCAATCTTTTGTCCATTTTGCAATTTTGTAAAATGGGCTATGATTGATTGTTCAACGAATGTGGTGTGACCGTCTATAAGAGGAGTGATGGCTCGGTTGCTTTTAAGGGTGTGCTTAAAGGAAAGCTTTATGTTGTGGATTTCTCCACGGATGAAGCTAGACTTGGTACATGTTTAATAGCAAAGTCCAACATGGGGTGGTTGTGGCCTAGAAGGCATGCCCATGTTGGTATGAGAAATCTTCACAAACTCCAAAAGGGCGGCCACATCATAGGACTAACCGATGTTTGTTTTGAGAAAGATAGAATTTGTAGTGCATGTCAAGCGGGAAAACAAGTTGGAGCATCATACCCCACGAAGAATGTGATGACCACCACAAGAACATTTGATGAGAACATCACACCTATGGATACACACAACACTCCTCCAACTAAGATGAAAGTTCATGTGCATCACTTGAATTTACAGGTGACTTCGTTTCTAATATTTTGTTTATGTGATTTTGAGAATAGATTGCCACCTAATGATTTAATTATTGTTAGGAACCATGGAGATGATGATGATATAGCTGAGGAGGTGATTGGAGGCGTGATGGGCCAGCAAGGACGTCCAAGCCAAGGTGAAAGCCCAATCCAAAACCGACTTCGAGTCTGTTTCGGAGCCCAGGACCAGTCTGCACTAAAACGGACGCCCAAGACGTATACGGACTCGGATTTGGACGTTCTACATATGCCTGGAAACATAACTAAAAGATCTTTCCAATCCAACTGGTCCCATATCAAAATTCAGCGCGAGCCGTCGGCAATCATCAAAACAAGTCGATGTATAGAATCTGTCCTGGTGCTGCGACACCGTAATCGGTCTTTGGGCCATGTATCAAGTTGAGCCCACTTAGGGCTGCTTCCAGGGGGTCTTGCACGAGCCTAGGGTCCTCATATACAGCCGCCACCTCTGCATTAGGGTTTGAGTTTTGCTTAGATTATTCTGTTCATAACAGTTTCGCCGTCATCATGGTTTGTGAGACCCCAACTTCGTGAGATTCATAATACATCTGCAATTATGTTGCATTCTTCTTTGTTCTTGATTTGCAGGCAGGGATTAGCCTTCTCGGCAAGGTCAATCGTTTTAGAATGGTTGATAACCAGAGGAGATGTCCTGCTGCGATTGCGGGGTTTAGAACGTGTTGTTCTGAAGCCGGATCGATTTGTGTGTCGCCTCCGACCAAATCAACATATCCAAAACCTTTTGGAAGATCAGGAACCCTTGTCCATATCAAGTGGTAATTAGAGCTTCAGGTACACCGTTAGGTTCACCCTTATCCCTGTTATTTTATTTAGTCCTAAACTCCAGAAAACTACCCTACAAAAATATTTGTTCGTCGTGTTTCCGCTGTCCTATATCCCCCTTGTGCTATGCAATTTTCAGTTTAGTTTGCTTCTCTAAATTTTAGTCCCTACAAGGTTATTGTATTGCTGGTCTAGTGCCTGTTCTTTGGTCTTGTTTGAGTGGTGCATGTCCTTGTTCATAGAGAATCAAGAGAAAAAAAATTCAGTTTGTTGCATACATTGAGAGTTTTGAAATAATATATTATCTATCTCTGTGACTATCATATTCAGATCATAATATTGCTTATGCTAGAATATATTTTCCTTTTTCTTTCTAGTACTAATACCTTGCTGCAGTTCTGATTCACAAGAAAAGAAAAGAAAAAGGCAAAAGTGCACAAGAGGATAAAGCTGCACAAAAAAGAGAAGTAGAAAAAGGCAAAGATAAAAATTCAGAATTGCTTGCAGCCTTTGCATTCTTTGTTAAGTCATTCGCTTGCTTGCTTGAACTAGGTCCGAGACAAGTTTAGGCCGGTGACATAGACTAGCTTGGGACTATTATTCAGTTTTGCAATTTTTAAATTGAGATTTTGCTAATCCTTGCTACCTAATATTGCCTATCCAAGCTCCATATATATCCTTTTGAACAGGCACAAATTTTTGACTCTCGCAATTGTCACTTCACACTCTCCAAGGTATCATTTGCTTGCTGTAATTAAGAACTTTGTAAGGGCTTGGTGAGATGCTTCCATTTTCTTGTTGAGAGTTTCCACCGTTATTACATAGTAGTGATAATAAAATATACTCTTGTGTGTTTTCTTGTTTGCTACTAACAATGACAGGTTCCAATACTCATGGGAATGAATTGGTGGCATCTCATGATGATAAGAGTGTTGTAGCACAAGGAGTGTTCAGTTCTCAAATGGAGAAGGTAGAGCAAAATCAATTGAACAATTTATTCCAGACTCACTTTGTTGTGAAGGATTGATGTTGTCGTGTCATCATTGATGGAGAGAGTAGCCACAACATTGCAAGCTTGGAGTTGGTCGAGAAGCTTGGCTTGACCATACAACCACACCCATGTCCATACTACATCCAATGGGTAAATTCTTGTGGTAAGATAAAGGTAGATCAAATGGCACGCATTGAATTTTTTATTGGTTCTTACAAGGATAGTGCAGAATTTGATATAGTACCTATGCAAGCATGTCATTTGTTATTAGGTAAACCTTGGATTTCTACAAATAATGTTTCACATAATGCCATTGCTAATAGCTACTCATTTAAATACAATGGTAGAAGGGTTACTCTTAAACCTATGACTGTTGCTGAAATTTTAGAAGAGGACCAACAAAGATTTGAGAGAAGAAAGAATGAACCATTTAGGATAGAATGGGCTATTTCAAATGTTACAACACTTCCATCAAAATCTGAATTACTAGAGGATGAACATATTTCTTTGCCTCTTGTTGCAACTAATACATTTGAACATCTACATAAAGAAGATGATAGTGAGAAAGATAAAGAACAGGTTGTTGCTTCAGGTAAAAGCTTTCTTAATGTGATGAATTGTTCCAATAATCTTGATGTATTGGAACCTTATGATGATGTTTCTTTGTTGCCAGTTGATTTATCTATTGGTCCTTGTGATAAAGAGGAGTGGTGTGCCAATGCTTCACTTATACCTTTGCCACAACAAATGAATGAGCTTGATGCTTTTGCTCATGATTCACCTAATTGTGCTGAAATAAAACATTTGATTTTAGTTACATGTGAAAAGGATGACCAGAAATTGTTGACTTCTCTAAACACTTTGGGTTATATTGAATTTGATGTTCTTTGTGATCTAAATGCCGTTGAGAAGAAAATCTTTTCTCAAACTGAATTTCCTTTATTGACAAGAAATAATTTTCATGCTATTGGCTATTATGATCATAAAGGTTTGTTTATGGTGCATAGAGTTTATATTTCTTCAACATTGAAACCTCCTTGTGTTGTGCAACTCAATGAGACACTAGAAAACTGCAATAAAAATTGTCATGTCATGTCAAGTTTTTCTACTATTTCTAAGATCACACATTTTCTAACTTGTCATAAGAGTGAGGATGATGTTTATACTGCTGGCCAATTTTTCAAAGATGTTGTTCAGTTGTGTGACATGCCTTCTACTGTAGTTTCACATTCTAATGATAATTTTTATAACGCAAAGAAACATGAGGTGCATCCCAAGTTTGGGAATAGTTCTATATTTCATATTTCAGATTTGAGACAAATATTCGGAGAAAGAGATGGGATCGAGTCAAGGACGACTCTAATTCAAAAGGGAGAGAATGATGAGAACATCACACCTATGGATACACACAACACTCCTCCAACTAAGATAAAAGTTCATGTGCATCACCTGAATGTACAGGTGACTACGTTTCTAATGTTTTGTTTATGTGATTTTGAGAATAGATTACGACCTAATGATTTAATTATTGTTAGGAACCATAGAGATGATGATGATATAGCTGAGGAGGTGATTGGAGGCGTGATGGGCCAGCAAGGACGTCCAAGCCAAGGTGGAAGCCCAATCCAAAACCGACTTCGAGTCTGTTTTGGAGCCTAGGACCAGTCTGCACTAAAACGGACGCCCAGGACGCATACACACTCGGATTTAGACGTTCTAAATATGCTTGGAAACATAACAAAAAGATCTTTCCAACCCAACTGGTCCCATATCAAAATTCGTCGTGAACCCTCGGCAATCATCAAAACAAGTCGATATACAGAATCTGTCCTGGTGCTGCGACACCGTAATCAGTTTTTGGGCCATGTATCGAGTTGAGCCCACTTAGGGCTGCGTCCAGGGGGTCTTGCACGACCCTAGGGTCCTCATATACAGCCGCCGCCTCTTTATTAGGGTTTGGGTTTTGCTTAGATTATTCTATTCATAACAGTTTTGCTGTCATCATGGTTTGTGAGACCCCAACTTCGTGAGATTCATAATACATCTGCAATTGTGTTGCATTCTTCTTTGTTCTTGCTTGTGTTCTTGATTCGCAGGCAGGGATTAGCCTTCTCGGTGAGGTCAATCATTTTAGGACGGTTGCTAACCAGAGGAGACATCGTGCTGCGATTGCGGGGTTTAGAACATGTTGTTCTGAAGCCGGATCGATTTATGTGTCGCCTCAGACCAAATCAACGTATCCAGAACCTTTCAGAAGATCGGGAACCCTTGTCCATATCAACATTGGAGATGCTGCACATGGATCTCTTCGGACCCGTCTCCTACTTAAGCATTGGCGGTAAAAAATATGGTCTTGTAATTGTTGATGATTTTTCTCTCTTCACGTGGGTATTCTTTTTGCAAGATAAAGGTGAAGTGAAGGACGTGCTTAAGATATTCATGAAAAGAGCACAAAATGAATATGAAGTGAAGATCAAGAAAATAAGAAGTGGCAACGGCAGCGAGTTCAAGAACACTCAAGTTAAGGAGTATCTTGATGAAGAAGGCATCAAGCATGAATTTTCGGCACCCTAGTCCCCTCAACAAAATGGGGTGGCCAAAAGAAAGAATCGTACACTCATTAAGATGGCAAGAACAATCAGAATCATACACTCATTGAGATGGCAAGAATAATGCTTGGTGAATACAAGACATTCGACCATTTTTGGGCCGAAGCCGTCAACACCGCATGTCATGCCTCCAACCGGTTGTATCTCCACCGACTCTTGAAGAAAACACCATATGAGCTACTAACCGGTAACAAGCCTAATATTTCCTACTTTCGTGTTTTTGGGAGCAAGCGTTTTACGCTAAACAAGAAACCAAGTCTTCAAAGTTTACTCTAAAAGTTGATAAAGGTTTTTTGCTTGGTTATGGATCAAATGTTCATGTCTATCGTGTATTCAACAAAACCACCGATTGTGTTGAAATTTCATGTGACATGACATTTGATGAATCTAATGGCTCTCAAGTGGAGCAAGTTGCTATTGATGATGTAGATAATGAAGCTTCTAGAAATGCAATAAAAAGGATGGCCATTGGTGATGTGAGACCACAAGAAACATTAAGTGTTGAAAGTCAACCCTCACCCTCAAGACAAAATCAACATCATGAAAATGAAGAAATTGATCATGCTAGTGGTCAAGATCAAGATGTTAGGGATCATGAACAAACATCAAGTGATGATTCTCAAAGACATGATCAAGGGGTTGATAAATATGGTGGTCAAGATAGCTCACATCCACCACACCCAAGAGTACATCAAAGTGTACAACGTGATCACCCCGTCGAGCAAATTCCTGGAGATATTGACAAGGGGGTAATCACTAGATCTTGAGTTAGTAATTTTTGTCAACATTACTCTTTTATCTCTTGTATGGAGCCATTTAGGGTAGAACAAGCACTTGAGGATTCGGATTGGGTGATGGCCATGCAAGAAGAATTGAACAACTTCACAAGAAATGAAGTATGGAAGTTGGAGGAAAGGCCAAAGAACAAGAATGTTGTGGGTACCAAGTGGGTGTTTCGGAACAAAAAAAATGAAGATGGTGTTGTGACAAGAAACAAGGCAAGGCTCATGGCAAAGGGGTATTCACAAGTAAAAGGTTTAGATTTTGATGAAACCTGTGCCTCTGTAGCAAGGCTTCAATCTATTAGAATATTACTTGCTTTTGCTACTCACCATGATTTTAAGTTGTACCAAATATACATGAAAAGTGCATTCCTCAATGGGCCAATCAAGGAAGAGGTGTATGTGGAGCAACCACCAGGCTTTGAAGACCCAAAGTATCCTAATCATGTTTTCAAGATCCATAAGGTGCTTTATGGGCTTAAGCAAGCTCCAGGAGCATGGTATGAATGCCTTAGGGATTTTCTTGTTAAAAAGGGTTTTGTCATTGGCAAGGTCGATGCAACCCTCTTCACCAAGCGTCTTGGCATTATATTTGGTTCTACTAACCAAAACTTTTGTGATGAGATTAGCCAGATAATGACCAAGAGGTTTGAGATGTCCATGATGGGGGAGTTGACATACTTTCTAGGCTTCCAAGTGAAGCAACTCAAGGAGGGCACCTTCATATGTTAAGCCAAGTACACGCAAGACTTATTGAAGAAGTTTGATATGGATAAGGCCAAGACCATCAAAACTCCCATGCCAACAAATAGACACATCGACCTCAACAAAAGGGACAAGCCCATTGATCAAAAGGTATACCGCTCCATGATAGGCTCTTTGCTTTATCTTTGTGCATCTAGGCTCGATATCATGCTTAGTGTGTGTATGTGTGCACGTTTTCAAGTCGTTCCTATGGAGTGTCACATGGTGGCTGTTAAAAGAATCTTGAGATATTTAGTTCACACACCCAACCTAGGGCTTTGGTACCCCAAGGGCTCAAAGTTCAACCTTCTAGGCTATTCCGATGCGGATTATGCCGGGGATAAGGTAGATAGAAAGAGCACCTCCGGGACATGCCAATTCTTGGGTAGGTCGCTAGTGTCATGGTCATCCAAGAAACAAAATTCCGTTGCACTTTCCATGGGCGAAGCGGAGTATGTTGCAGCCGGTAGTTGTTGTGCACAACTACTAGGGATGAGACAAACTCTAAGGGACTACGGTTACAAGTTGAACCGTGTTCCTCTCCTATATGACAATGAGAGTGCTATAAAGCTTTCTTATAACCCTGTTGAGCATTCACGTATAAAGCATATAGATATCTGCCACCATTTTTTGAGAGATCATTCTATCAAGGGGGATATAGAAGTTAGTCATGTGCGAACCGAAGATCAATTAGCCCATATTTTCACCAAGCCACTAGATGAGAAAAGATTTTGCTATCTTAGGAGTGAGCTAAATATTCTTGATTCTAGCAATGTGGTTTGAAGACTTGCACATCTGTGGTGACATAGGATAAATTTTTTAAAAATAAAATGTTGCAAAATATTGATTGTTTTGTTTTTGGAAAAACATTTGGTTCTTGATCATTGGATCATGTTAATGTGGATGTAATCATTAATGAATGGCTGGTTATATCCACTGAAACCTTTTCAACTTAGACATGCTCATGAGATCAATAAGATGCCTACTTAGGCACCACTGGAGAAGAAGTGCCAATTTTCTGGTTTTTCTGTCCATGTAGGGCAAGTCAGTTTTACCAAAGTCGGACAAAATCCGACCCAATCGGATAATGTCCGATAATTAGCTACAGTCGGATAATATCCGACTCTATTGGACATTGTCCGACTATGGGTTTTTTTCGAGCATAACAGGCCCGAGCTTACCCCTTGTGGTCG
Organism: Eleusine coracana subsp. coracana; assembly: GCA_032690845.1. NCBI lineage: Eukaryota > Viridiplantae > Streptophyta > Magnoliopsida > Poales > Poaceae > Eleusine > Eleusine coracana. The sequence continues at coordinate 20,119,374 of CM064418.1, read as the reverse complement.
TTACTACGCACCCACTTATATACCGCAAAAGGACGGTGTATAGTTGTAGCACTTTTTCCCTTAGAGTATTCCAAGGTATTATCGAACCACTAAAACCTTAGGGATAATTAAACAAAGTTAATAGTAAAAGATCTAATCAAGGCTACTGTCAAGTTCAGATTGTATGAAGGGGAGACTGGCCAGCGCAAAGGTGTGCTAGACAGGAATTTTATCGTTGCGCCAATCGGCGCCGGGTTGAGCCGATCGATATTGTTGCGGATCTAAGTTGTTGAGCCGATTGGAACAGGTGTTGAATCGATCGGCACTCCAGCGAAGTTGAACTAGAGTGCAAATCAAAGCCAAAGCTAAAACTATTTGGTGAGTAGCCAGATATCTACTAGTGAGATCGTAACTAGATAGTCTAATTAAACAACATCATAATGGATAATTACATGGATCAATGAAAACCTATAATGAAAAAGACCACCCTGCTTTCCGAGCGGCTCCCGATTTATCGCTACTGAGAGGAAACCCTTAATCACGCGAGTATCTTACCCTACTCAACTATCCAATAGTGCTGCATAGGTTTAGTCCTGTCACCGCTAAACCACACTACTGGCATCATCAAGCAACCATAATCAATACAATGTCTGAATACTATCCTAATCACCACAATTAAGATAATATCAACTTACTTAGCCTAGAATTAAGCAATGAGAATAAGCACATGCATGATTATAGAATCAAGATAGACAAATCACCAAAACCATCATCAACATATTCAATCATCCTTGAGATACATAGAGTAAGATTCATCACCATCAAGATGGCCTACCTTGACGGATCAACTCTTACACCAATGGTTCTTGAAACTCTACTAGAGATCTATTCTAACGAGGCAAGCCCCGGTGGCTCTAACTCACGAATCTGCTGTCCCTCTGTTGCCTCCTCCTTGGTGTACTGATCGCGGCTAGGGGTTACAAGTATATATAGGGGTTCTACTCGTGAAGGACTCGGTGTCTAGCAAATAAGTCGGTTGCGCCGATCGGTGCAAGCCGTGTTCTCTCTGGTTTCTGCTCCAAGTCAGTTCCTTTGTCTTCCACAGCTGCCACGTGGGCCTTTTCCTTCGAGATAAAGTCTTGTACCGCATGTCGAGATCTTGAAGTTCCATAAATCTTCTAAGCAAATATCTTCAAGTGTCTTGCGCAGATAAACTTCCATAAATATCAGATAAATTTCTATCGGAATGGGCCCCGATCACTTCTGTGGGCCAAAATACCCTTGCGCCGATTGGCTCATCGGCTGGCGTCGATCGGCGCACTGGGCTTCTTCAGTGCTTTTCGTCGGTTCTGGACTCCTGTCTTGTCCAGCATCACTTTAATAGCCAATTTTACCTGTTTCTACAATAAAGCTCAAAAACAATGCATATACAAATATATAGGTAATATCATAGGCAAATGTTGAGCATTGTTCTATTGTAGTGTATTTCATATTGGTATTCAGCAAAATAATTCAAATATGGGCATAAAGCTCAAAGTTTCTCCCCAAAGCAAAAGATCATGTCCAACTCACAAATTATAACTTTTCCACATATGTAAATCACTTAAAATATTGTTGTGAACATAAAGAATCTATCTTCCAAATAATCCAAGGCAATAACTCATCTTTCAAATCACTCAGCCTATATACTACATCATAATGATCGAATAATATTAATGTAAGGCTTATATGAGTAGCTAGGTGAGATAATTCAAGGATTGCAAACATAAATTAACAATATATTGTAAAGCTAGGAGTTTATTCTTTATTGGAATTTACAAAAACTTAACAAGATGGCCAATGAAAATTTAAGAAAGGACTCACACTTTGGATATGTGGACATGTGCATCAAAAATTTGATCATGGAAGAAAAAAGAAACTCCCATTATCAGATTGCACATGGTTGGAATGATTCATGGCTATATTAGAATGAATTTCGAGAATAAGCATGTCATATACCACCCCGCACACACACTTAAAATTTTGCTAGTCCCTTAGCAAACAGCAGAGCATTTTTTTCTCTGCTTTGCCGATCGGTTCAAAACGGTGCCGATCGGCTCTCAACCTGAATTTACCAGCTTTTGTTGGTATTTGATTCATCTGGCTGCAAAATTTATTCACATTTCAAATACGGCCAGGAACATAGGATGTGGTCAAGGAATGATACTCAACAAGACTTTGTTTTTAAAACAGAATACTCAGCGGAATTGGAGATCTGCATGAGTAATTCAATGCTAAAAAGATACACAAGGATTTGGCCATCCTAGTAAAGTTCATACCAAAAAGAATTAAATCCTAACTGAACTCAACCATCAATTTAATGTTTATCTTCATATCAAAGGTTCATGAGTATTGCTCAAAATATGGCATTGGTAGGTGAGGATCTTGGAAATAATAAATTCCAAAGTTCACAACATGAAAATTTATTTATCAAAAGATTGTTACTAAGTTATCATTAGGAATTGGACAATGCAAATGAAGCATAAGGGTATTCAGAATTGCTCCACATATGAAATGTTTATTGAATAAAGAAAAGATAATTCAATTCTTCTAAAAGAGCATAACCGCCACCATTATATTAAGATCAAAACTCGAATACATGGTGATAATTTTCGCACACACTTGCATTAAAATAAAACTACTACTAACACACATGCATGAAAATAAAACTACTACTAACACACCTGCATGAAAATAAAACTACTACTAACACACATGCATGAAAATAAACACACCCGATACATGGTTTCCCAACTCGCTCACACACACATGAGCAAATAAAGAAAAAGATTGCAACAGATAAAGAAAACGCAAACCGGGAAACCGATACATATGCCCACTCCTAGGCACTCTAATCAAGCGGAGGTGGAGATGGTGGCTGATCAAAGCCATAGCACCGCGCCTTGAGTCGCTCGAACTCCTCCACCATCACGTCGTGGTTGTTCCTCCATTGGGACGTGGCATCCTCCATGTGCTCGATGTGATGCATGTTGTTATCGATGTACCCCTGCATGGGCACGAAGAAGTCTGCACGGGCACCGGAGGCACCAAGGCACCCGTCCGTAGTACCTATAGTCAATGCCTGTGCTGAAGTAGGGTGCGCCAACCGGCGCGCCGCCTGCACCAATCGGCGCAATGGGCTATAAACCACCCGCTGCATCACTCCAACCTGTCTTGTACTGCTGAGGCTCTTGGCGTGACCCCCATGAGTTCCACTCACTGCCGGCTGCTGTAGATGTCGCCGGTTGTCGAATCCACCCACGGCGGTCCCTGAGAACTCGGCCCCCCTCCAAGAGACCTTCCTCAAGCCGATTTCCTCCCTCTAGCTTGCGAGGGAGAAAAACTCCTAGCTCTGCGCACGGGAGCCTAATGTTGGTGCCACCGACATGGAAGCCGACGTGAACACTTCCCGTGACAATGTTGCCACGAGTCATGTTCTCGTCGATCTTTGTTGCGAGCTTCCACTTATCTTCGCGTCCTCCCGGTCCGTCATCGCTGCGGACGTGGGCTGCCAGGCGTTGAAGATAGCCCCCAAAGGCCAACTTCTTGCTCTTCTTGCCCCTCTTCTCGAACCAACCCTACACCATCACAGACATAGGGTTGCAGTGAGACAGGCTCACGATGGCGTTGAATAGCCACAGCAAGTCCGCATCGGTGATGTTGCTGGAGTCAACCTTGTCGCATGTGCACACCGGCAACCATCGATGGAAGATTTGAATGGTCGGGTTACGGATGTTGCCGCGCTTCATCTCTTCGATGAACGAGAGTCACCTCCAGAAGGAGTCCAACTCCCCATGTCCCAAGATGCCGGCCACATCGGCGTTGGTGTCGAAGCTGAAGGCTTGAGCCGCCACCTCCATTGTCACCATGTAGCTAATGTCGTGGATGCGGAAGTTGATGGCATCGTTGCCATAGTCGTCAGAGCCGATCCTTATTGTAGAGGCAATCTCGGTGATGATGTCGATGTTGAAGTCCATAGGGAGATGGTTGAAGTCCACCCAACCAAGGTTGTCTAGCATCCTCCTTATGTCCTCCCACATGCCGATCGTGGTGAGGAAGGTCTCGTCCATGTCGAAGTTGGGGACGAATCTTCCCCTCACTGCAAGGTAGTGCTGTTGTTCCTACGCGCCGAGGAGGGTGAAGCCCTCCTTCACCGTGCAAGGAACCAATGCCGGTGATGGTGGTGATCTGGGAACCCCACGGCTTCCCGTCATTTGGCTCCTCGTAGCACACCCCATCGGAAGGGGCGCACCAGAGACGGAGTGGCGGGCACGGATCTCATATGTTGCTGCTGTCGAGCCGGTGGATGCACCACCCACCAACATGTCGTCATGAGTGCCAAAGCCCCCCCTAGCCGAGGAGTCACCGCTCGATTCGCAGCTGCCACTGGAACTGCTTCCCTGGCGCAGCCTCTTGCCCAACATGCCGACGGAGGAGCAGAGACGATCCATCTACAAGGAATGTGAAGCGTGTGCGAGATCATGGGTAGTGGGGAAGGTGGAGACATTACCGGGATGGTGAGCCGAACTAGGGGCGCATGGCCTCCCTTTTATAGTGTGGGAAACTTCCAGGAGAAGGACCTGCCCAAAATTTCCAAAATTTGGGATTGCGCCAACCGGCGCGGTTACTGCGTCGATCGGCACATTTCAAATTTTGAAATCTCTGACCGCTCTGGTTTCTGATTCTCCTCCCTTTTGTTGTTTCCATCTTTGTTGTCTTTTCCTGGTACACCTTGTCGACTGGCAGGGGAACAGCACAGAATCCCGTTATCTTGATCGACTGCGCCAATGGGCTCTGGCCAGCATCGATCGGTGCGCCGTCTATTTTTCAGCTTTTGTTCAATTCCATGTCTCCTCTACACTCGAAACCTGCATAAAAATCATACCTCTTCCTATGAATCAGTGCCTGTCGAATATGTCACCAATTTGGGCATAGCATGGGTACCAGTGCCGATCGACGTAGGAGTGCGCCGATCGGCGTAGGATTGCGCTAAACGGCGCAAGTTCCTCGCACCTCGTCTTCTGGTGTCGCTCTGGTCCTGATGCCTTGTGTTCATTTCTTTCACCTAATATCCACTCTTCCCAATGTTCCTGTAGCATTAGCACACAAAGCAGGGCCCATCTGATGACAGCGCCGATCGACGCGGTGTCCACTTTTGCTCCTGGCCCCTCGCTTCTTTGCTAGATGTCGCTCTTCATCTTGAAACTAGCTATATTTCTGAAAATTGATGTGCTGGTTGGCTTTCAGCTCCTCTTCCATTCTGGGCATTGTCAGCCTTCTGTCCTGACTTGTTATCAATGCACTGATCGGCACACGAGTGCGCCGAACGGCGCAAGCTCTGTTCCTTCCTATTTTTGGTCTTTTTCTTTTTGTTCCTGTGTTGTTAGTTTACAATATATATATACATAGTTTTGCACAAATAAACAGACAACACAGGAGCACACAAGAATTAAGCACATACTTTTTCTAATTCTTTTATTCAGGAGATTGTTTTTATTACATGAAAGCAAATTAAAAACACCGGGTTGCCCTCTTAGCTAGCATTAATTAACTAAATGAGACGGGTTGCCCTCCCGTAAGCACTAAACAACTTCTAAATCTCCCGACAATTGGATTGCCACCCAAGAGCGCTCTAGTTATTTAGAGGTCAAAGAGCTTGACCTCCCCACGAGCAATCAATCCTTAGTGTCGCTGTGCGGGGTGTAAGACCGCAACACTACAAGGTTCACTTATCTTAATAGTTCATATACCTCGGACGACCTATCCTTACATCCCCTCCAATCACTCTCGATGCCACATTGCCTCGGTGTCTTGTACCTCTTCACTTCATCAATAGCATGACACTCTTGTCCCCTTGGGCAAAATTTGAAAGAGTAGGGAGTTCCACTTATATCGAAGCTTATCTCACCACTCCCAACATCAATACTTGCTTTTGTTGTCCTCAAGAAGGGTCTGCCTAAGATCAACGGGGTTCTCGTCCTCTTATCCATATCAAGCACAATAAAATCAACAGGGACGATGTGATTTCCAATTTGAATAGGCACATCCTTAGCAATTCCATCAGGGAAGCATACAGACTGGTCGGCTAACTCCAAACACATACCCGTAGGCTCCAATTCGGGCAAATTGAGACTTGTGAATATATGACGGGACATAACACTTACACTTGCTCCAAGATCACACAAGCATCTATCAAATATCCGTGTTCCGATTATGCATTTGATGCTTGGTGATCCAGGGTCAGGTTTCTTCTCAAGTGCAACATCATTGATCACCGCTGTAAGTTCCTTAGTGACCTTCACAACCTCTTTAGAAGCTAGAGACTTCTTGATTTGCATCATGTCCTTAATGTACCTGGCATAGGTAGGTACTTGAATAGCATCAACAAAAGGGACATTGATGTAAAGCTTCTTCATAACATCGACGAACCTTGCCATTTGCTCGTCGTGTTGCTGCACTCTCTCTATATCTTTGTCAGCAGTTGAGTATCCAAGAACGTGGTAAGGCCATGCTCCTCTATTTCCATACCTATTTTCAGTCCAGAGAGGTCAATCTCTTCCTCACGCCGATTGGCGCAATGAGTGAGACGATCGGTGCTAACAGTACCATCGCGCCGATCGGTGCCAGTGGTGAGCCGATCGGCGCGGGTCTTCCTTGCTCGCATAGAGTGCTCTGGATCTTCTGTTTGCTTTCCTGACCATGTAGCTATTGCCTTTAACTGCTCTATAGATATTGTATTACCAGGAATAACCCCTTTGTTGCCTTGAATGGCCTGTGAAAACTGTCTCATCTGCTGCTCCATAATCTTGGTATGCTGCAAAATCTGCTCATTGGAGCTCCCAATTTCTATCACCTTGTCATTAATCCCTTTAAGAACACGGTCAACCTCCTTGAATTTAGCTTGATTGTCCTTGTTGATCTTTTCTTGAGCTTGAAAGAACTCATGAAATTGGAGACGAAGCGGGATAGAGTTTTGCATGGACGAACTAGGAGAGAAAGAACTACTTTGTTGCTGATATTGGGGTTTCCATCCACTATTCTTTATATATTCTAGCGTCTTCATCTCTTCAGGGCAATCTTTCTGCACATGACCGAATTCTCCACACTCATCACAAGTGGAGCGTGATTCTGCTAGCTTGAGTGACTCTTCCTTAGGGATATGAGAATTATTGTCCAACCTTCTTTGAATAGCATCAAGGCGATCCATAACCAAGTCTTCATGAGTCTTCTCAATCACGCTCTTTGCTAGTCCTTTAGAAGGCTGTATGTTCCTTGAACTTCTCTCACTATCCCATGATTTATTTTCAACTAGCAATTTGATCAATTCCTTAGCTTGAGTGGGAGTCTTTGACATGAATGAATCCATAGCTGAAGCATCTAAGTGTTGATGGGAGGGGATATTCAATGCCATGCAGAATCTCTCAACAGTTTCACCAACTGTAAGACCATGATGAGGGCATGCATCCATATAATCATTGTATCTTTCCCACGCTTCTCCAATGCTCTCATTAATATTCTGTGTAAATCCAAGAATCTTATTCTTCAAAGCTTGAGTCTTACCAGGAGGGAAGTATTTGGCTAGGAATGCAACTGCTAAGGTTTCCCATGTAGTCTTTACTGTGTTTTCCAAGTTATTGTACCATTGCTTAGGGCGAGAAACTAGAGAGAAAGGGAACAGCCACACACGTGCTTGATCTTCGATCAATCCTGCTACTTTGAATGTACTACAAACTTCAAGGAAGCACTGCAGATGCTAATTGGGATCTTCCGAACCTGTGAACGGTTGTTGTGCCACTAACCCGATGTACCTCTCTAGTTGATATGGAGCATGATCTTGTGCTTCTTGGAAATCTGTCTTGACAACCCTATCCAATTGAGGCTTGAATCTATTAACCAAGGGCTAGTCTGCCATCGCTTCTGCTTCGAGATCTGCAATTGTGAATAATACTTGAGAGCTGGCACTGACTGGTTCTCCAGCTAAATCTCCAAGTGACTTGCTCCTCTTTTCCGCTACTCTCTAGATCATTGGTGTAATTACAGGGTTTGTTTGACTTAGGATCGTCCATACCTGTTAATTTCACTTAACAGCATATATGTACTAAAAAGACAAGTAAAGCACAATGACTAAACACTAATACATCAAACAATGTTTAAAAGCCTGCTATGGTCCCCAGCAACGGCACCAGAAAAACGTGCTTGTTGGTCGTTACTACGCACCCACTTATATACTGCAAGAGGACGGTGTACAGTTGTAGCACTTTTTTCGTTAGAGTATTCCAAGGTATTATCGAATCACTGAGACCTTAGGGATAATTAAACAAAGTTAATAGTAAAAGATCTAATGAAGGCTACTATCAAGTTTAGGTTGTATAAAGGGGAGACTGGCCAGTGCAAAGGTGCGCCAGACAGTAATTCTGTCGTTGCACCGATCAGCGTAGGGTTGAGCCGATCGGCACTGTTGCGGCTCTAAGTTGTTGAGCCGATCAGCGCAGGTATTTAGCCGATCAGCACTGTTGTGGATCTAAGTGGTTGAGCCGATCGACGCAGATGTTGAGCCGATCAGCACTCCAGCGAAGTTGAACTAGAGTGAAAGTCAAAGCCAAAGCTAAAGCCAAAGCTAAAACTATTCGGTGAGTAGCCAAATATCTACTAGTGAGATCGTAACCAAATAGTCTAATTAAATAGCATCATAATGGCTAATTACATGGATCAATGAAAACCTATAATGAATAAGACCACCCTGCTTTCCGAGCGGCTCCTGATTTATCGCTGCTGAGAGGAAACACTTAATCACGCGAGTATCTTACCCTACTCCACTATCCAATAGTGTTGCGCAGGTTTAGTGCTGTCACCGCTAAACCACACTACCGGCATCATCAACCAACCATAATCAATACAATATCTGAATACTATCCTAATCACCATGATTAAGATAATATCAACTTACTTAGCCTAGAACTAAGCCATGAGAATAAGCACATGCATGATTATAGAATCAAGATAGACAAATCACCAAAACCATCATCAACATATTCAATCATCCTTGAGATACATAGAGTAAGATTCATCACCATCGAGATGGCCTACCTTGACGAATCAACTCTTACACCAATGGTTCTTGAAACTCTACTAGAGATCTATAATAATGGGACAAGCCCTGGTGACTCTAACTCACGAATCTATTATCCCTCGGTTGCCTCCTCCTCGGGGTACTGATCGCGGCTGGGGGTTACAATTTTATATAGGGGTTCTATTCGTGAAGGACTCGGTTTCTAGCAAATAAGTCAGTTGCGCCGATCATCATGGGATTGCGCCGATCGGCGCAAGCCGTGTTCTCTCTGATTTCTACTTCAGGTCGGCTCCTCTGTCTTCCACAGCTGCCATGTGGGCATTTTCCTTCGAGATAAAGTCTTGTACCGCACATCGAGATCTTGAAGTTCCATAAATCTTCTAAGCAAATATCTTCAAGTGTCTTGCGCAGATAAACATCCATAAACATCAGATAAACTTCCATCGGAATGGGCCTCGATCACTTCTGTGGGCCAAAATACCCTTGCGCCGATCGGCTCATGGGCTGGCACCGATCAGCACACTGGGCTTCTTCAGTGCTTTTCATCGGTTCTAGACTCCTGTCTTGTCCAGCATCACTTTAATAGCCAATTTTACCTGTTTCTATAATAAAGCTCCAAAACAATGCATATACAAATATATAGCTACTATCATAGGTAAATGGCCTAAATTAGTATCAATTATACTCTAATTAGGGTGATATTCACATATAAAAGGGGCACTTAGGAAGTGTCAACACCCCTTCGTTTCTGTCACCGTCATTCTCTCAAACCTCTCTCTCTCTCCTCTCCAAACCAGCGGCCAAGAAGCTCATGCGGCAATCTCCTTCCTCCTCCATCAGAAGGTCCAAGTTTAAGGGGGAGGGGAGTCTCTTCATCGGACAAAGTCCGAGTTCCTCCACTGTTGCAAGGTTTTTCCTCTCTCTCTCTCTCTCTTCTCTCACCTAGGGCTAGGGTTCCACTACCATTGTAGCCCATGGAGAGGATTCCTAGGATGCTATAGATGCTTTGTATGCAATATGGCTAGGAGTAGTGGTCAGATTAGAGGAAATCCAAACCTTTGTGAAAAATCTCACGGGCATCGGACAGTATCCGGTGGAGTCGGACAATGTCCGACCTAGTTGGATATTATTCAATGACCACAGATTTTTCCATGTGTTTCTGTCTTCTCACTTATGACCATGTTGTCTTCAACCTTTTTCTCCCTCACGTCCTAAACACCTACCTATCTATTTGTCAGGATGTCCGGCACTTGGTCTCAGGGGGTGAAGCGCTCCAAGTATGTGGATGATGCTGGAGGTAGCAAACCCACCAAGATAAGGAAGTCTCGAACCGTGCATCTTAGATATGCTGAGCGTCGTGAGGAAGAAGAACCCACCGAGATCAACAGTGTCATGCGCAATGTGACTGTTGCTCCTAATGTGGACACAGAGCGCGCTAACTATGTGAAAGCCACTGAAGAGGCATGTTGTGAGGCAACGGAATTCAACTACTATGCAGTTGAGAAGGAGGCCATTGATCCTAGGTTTTGGTCTCACTTTCACACAGATTGGTACATGTGTGCCTACAAGAGCAAGAAACATCCCACTATTGCCATGCAATATATTGATTGGGAGTACATGGAACGTAAGAAAAATCCGGTGTTCAAGGAAATCATTGAAGCTTATGAGTTCCATGGAATCAAGGGCATTATGGGATTCTGGTACAACTGGAATCAAGAGATTGTGTCACAGTTTTACTCTACTATGTACTTTGATAAAAGGGCAAAGAAGTTCACTTGGATGATAGAAGGCGAGAGGTATTCTTGCGCTTTATCTCGCTTTGCCACTGTGCTTGATATAAGGGACTCCTATGATGAACCAAAGCATATTCATGCTGGACGCACAATGCTCCCCTCATAAATGAAGTACATGTATGTCAATGAAGATGACTGCAACCCATCATATGCTGCTGGGTTCAAACCTTTCTACAACGTGCTTCATAGGATGGTGAGAGTCTCTATTGCTCCAAGGAGTGGAAATGTTGATCATGTTCCAGGTTTTGAAAAGGATCTTCTTGATTGGATTGGTGGCTCTGTGAAGTTTAATGTATTTGACTTCACCTACTCAGAGATGTGGCATGTAGCTATTACAGCTAGTCATGGTTGTGCTTATGTTCCCTTCATCGTTTTTATGATTGAGAAGGTGACCAACAAGACCTTCAAGAAAGAGTGTGAATATAAGAGTCTCAGACCCAACATCCCTTCTGGTGCTACCAGTGGTGCTTCTACTCCTAGACAGGCTTCCTCTAGCGAGCCTAACTCACCTCCAGCACCCTCAGCCCACTCTACTCCAGGTCCTTCCCACCGGCGCAGAGGTAGTGGTTCTAGCAAGAAAAGGGGAGGCCTTTTCAAGATGCTTAGGGGAATTTTCAATATCTGTAACAGACTTGACGCCAGGCTTGACAACATTGAGAAGCGTCAAGATGTGTTGAACAAGCGTCAGAAGGCCATCTATGATCACCTAGCTATTCAGCCTCCTCGCTCTCCATCCCCTGTTCCTGCCCCATATCCTCGTCCAGTTGAGTATCCTTGGAGTACCTTCACTGATGAGGAGTCTCAGTACTTTGGCTACTTCCCCTCCTATGCTTATCCTACGGCTACAGCTGGTACTAGTGGTGCTGGTCACTCCCACACTAGGTTTGATGATGAGGATGAGGATGAGATTATGGAGGAGACACCACCACAAGGACGAAATGATGAGGATGATGAAGATGGTAAGGACAACGACTATGATGGCAATGAGTGATCCCTTCCCCTCCTTTTTGGTGTTTTGATGCCAAAGGGGGAGAAGAAGATAGGAGTCAAGAGAAGAGAAGAGTCAAGAAGTTCACCTAATTATCACTTAATTATCACTTTGTATCTTGTGATCTCGTTGGACATGTCATTTGTGTTTTTCAAAACTCTATTGTGTGAACGTTATTTGTGTAAGACTTATTTATGCTTTCCATGTGTTGAACTATGTGGCTTGATATAATGTTATTTGTTGTTATTTGTTTCTCTTTTAGCTACATTTGTGTGAATGACATGTCATATGCATTGTTGTCCTTCTCTTTATTAATATTATGTGACACAATGCAAGGAAATAGGGGGAGCTCTTGTGCTTTTCTCTCAAATATGTGCATATGGGTTGTTAATGCCCAATTTGGAATTCAATTCATGCATACATCAAGGGGGAGCTCCTATTTATGTATTCTTTCTTTTAATGCTCTTTTATCTATGAACTGTGAACTTTAGTTGTATTGTCATCAATCACCAAAAAGGGGGAGATTGAAAGTGCATCTAGGCCCTAATTATGGTTTTGAGTGATTGATGTCAATACAATTAATGAGGACTAATATTTCCATTGAGCATGTACACAGTTTCTAATTATTGATGAATATAAGAACAAGGAAGTCTAAAAGAGAAGCCAACAAAGCGCAAATATTAGAAAAAGAGTATCTACGCTCAAGAATCAATGCTTAATGTTTTTATCTTTCATCTTGAGTATAGGTACACCGTACTATCAAGGGGGACACAAAGGAAATATGTGTTGAAAGACCAAGTGCTCAAATCATATTTCCAGAATCAATTTCCCCCACAAAACCTTTTGTAGTCGGACAATGACCGACCCCGTCCGATAATCAGGTCGGACAACAGAACCTTGCACACTTTAAAATTTCCAGTGTAGTCGGACAATGTCCGACCGAGTCGGACATGTAGTCGGACTATAGAACCTTGCGTAGCGTTTCCCCAGTCGGAGCAGGACAATGTCCGACTCACAGGATAATGTCCGACTCACCCAGACAATGTCCGACTCTAGAAAATTTGACCCCATCGGTTAATCCCATCGAACTCCTGATGTGGACAAGGGTTCCCGACCTTCCGGAAGGTTCTGGATACGTTGATTTGGTCAGAGGCGACACACAAAGCGATCCGGCTTCAGAACAGCATGTTCTAAACCCCGTAATCATAGCACAACGTCTCCTCTAGTTATCAACCGTCCAAAAACGATTGACCTCACCGAGAAGGCTAATCCCTGCCTGCGAATCAAGAACACAAGCAAGAACAAAGAAGAATGCAACACAATTATAGATGTATTATAAATCTCACGAAGTTGGGGTCTCACAAACCATGATGACAGCGAAACTGTTATCAACAGAATAATCTAAGCAAAACCCGAACCCTAATTGTGCCGCGGCGGCTGTATATGAAGACCCTAGAGTCGTGCAAGACCCTCTGGACGCGACCCTAATTGGGCTCAACTAGATACAAAGCCCAAAGGCCAAAAACAGGCAACACAGCACCGAAACAGATTCTGGACTGGCGGCATTGGAAAGGTCTTCTTATTATCTTTCCGTGCATATGTAGAACGTCCAAATCTGAGTCCATATGCGTCCTGGGCATCCGTTTTAGTGCAAACTGGTCCTGAGCCCCGAAACAGACTCGAAGTCGGTTTTGGTTGGGCCTCCACCTTGGCTTCCACGTCCTTGCTGGTCCTCTATGTCTCCAAGTCCTTCTCCTATCATCTCCTGGTCCTCTCCATGGTTCCTAATTACAATATAATCATTAGGTAGCAAACCATTCTCAAAAGTGACATATAATGAAGAACGTAGGAACGAGCTCACCTCTAAATTTAGTCATCATGCACCAGCTCTAGTCATTGGACCTTGCAAGTCCATAATTGGAGGAGTGTTGCATGTATCCTTAGGAGTGATGTCCTCATCAACTCCAGAACCATGTGCATCCATTGAGTCGGACATTGTCTGACTCCATTGGACAATGTCCGACTATCCAGTCACCAGCGCAATATTCGAGTCCCCTCGGACAATCGTCTCGGACTCTAGAGCCATGCACATAAATTTGTCAGACAATGTCTGACTATGTTTTTCACCAATGGCACTTTTTCTTGTCTCGACTATAAAAGGCCACCCCGACTCCCTTTGGTCGGTTGGCCACTTCCATAACTCAAAAACACATTCCCAACACATCTGAGCACACCACTTCTCCTCCCTTGGTTCCTACTCAAATCCTTGGTGGGTTTGAAAGAAGATTTGAGGAGATTTGATTGAGCAATACATTCCACTCAAGAGCACTTGGTTCATCCTCAACACTGGCATCCTTTGTGTTTGTTACTCTTGGGGATTCATCCCGTAGACGGTTAGGCATTGCCCGGAGAGCTCCCTAGTTTGTGGTTGAGATGCGAGAAGTTTGTATTGGCCCCTCCTTTGTGGAGATTCATAGTAAAGCTCAAGCTTGCCTTGGTGGCAGCTTGAAGAGGTTTAGGGTTGAAAGAGACCCGGTCCTTGGTGGATCCCTCGACGGAGACGTAGGCTTCTTGGTGGAGCTGAACTTCGGTGAAAAATCCTTGTGTTTCTGTGTCTCCTTTTTGTCTTTGATTAATTCCTACGTGTGTGCCTTTCTTGTTGTTTCATTATCTAGCTAGTTGTAGTGCTTACTTTCCTAGATTTGCATGTGTTGGTTGCTTGCTAGCTACTCCTTTTGTTGTTGCTTTCTTGCTTGCTTAGCTACCTTCTCCTAGCTTGGAGTGTGCAATGTTGTCCTTTTTGATGGCCGATCTGTTTTCCGCTACGAGGTCGTTGGACATTGTCCTACTCTAGTCGGATATTTGAAGTAATCGGGCAATATCCTACTATAGTCGGACAAAGTTTTCCTGCGCTATTGATTGCTTAAATTAAGTGACTTTCAGGGATAATCGCCTATTCACCCCCCTCTAGGCGACTTTCACAAGCAAAAGCTGGAACTACTTGAGATCAATTCCGTAGAACCGGCTGCGCCTCAATACATGAGGTGGTCTAAAATGCTGATTACTTTTGATCTATCGGATCACCCCAAGCACTTACCAAAGCCAGGTCGATACCCGCTCGTGCTTGCTGCAACGGTGAATGATGTCAAGTTCAACAAAGTACTCCTCGATGGAGGAAGTAGCCTTGACTTAATCTTCAACGTGACCCTCTTGGAGCTCGGTCTGTCAGTTAATGACCTTCAATCGAGTTCCTCACCCTTTGATGGGATTGTGCCTGGCAAGACTTCAGTTCCCATTGGGCATATCAGTCTGCCAGTTACTTTTGGGACCCGTGAGAACTTCAGGACAGAGCGCATTCTTTTCTAGGTGGCCGATTTTGATTCAGCATATCATGCTATCAACGGTCGACCAGCGATGGCTAAGTTCATGGCCGTTCCTCATTATCTGTATCTCACTCTCAAGATGCCAAGCCCCAATGGAATAATCTCCCTCCACTCTGATCTTCAGAATTCTTTTGATTGCCATGTACAGAGTTGTGAGATGGCCAATAAGCAATTGATGTTGTCTGATCGGCAAGAGATCCAGAAGGCAATTGACAGAGAGGACCAGAATGATGCAGCGGTCCCCATGAAGAAGCCCACCAAGGAGATCGTGCTCGACCCAGAAGACCCTGATAGGGTCACTTATGCAGGGGCCAACCTCGATGAAAAATAGGAACTCGCGCTCACTCTTTTCCTCCTGGAAAATAGGGACGTCTTTGCATGGAAGCCATCAGACATGCCGGGAGTTCATAGAAAAGATTGAGCATGAGTTAAGGGTGCCTCCTGGGGCCACCCCCATTCGACAGAGGCTTAGGAGGTTTGTGCAAGACTACAAGGATGTCATAAAGAAGGTGATAGTTAGGTTGATAGATGCTAAATTTATAAAGGAAGTGTATCATCTCGATAGGTTAGAAAATCTAGTCCTTGTACCTAAGAAGAATAAAGAGTGGAGGATGTGTGGATTATACCGATCTCAACAACGTCTGTCCTAATGACCCTTTCGCTCTAACTCGTATTGATCAGATTGTAGACTCAACAACCGTGTGTGAGCTTTTAAGCTTTCTAGATTCCTATTCAGGCTATCACCAGATCCCATTGAAAGTTAAAGATCAGATCAAAACTTTCTTTATAACACCCTTCGGCGCTTATTGCTACATCACTATGCCCTTCGCTAAAAAATGCTGGTGCGACTTACCAACGAGGTATTCAACGCTGCCTGGCTACTTAGACCGATCGGAATGCAGAGGCTTATGTTGATGACATCGTTGTAAAAACTCAGAATGTCGAAGAACTTCTTTCTGACCTGGCAGAAACCTTTGACAATTTGAGACTTACTCGATGAAGTTAAATCCCAAAAAATGTGTTTTTGGGGTTCCTCCTAAAAAGCTACATGGTTACATCATTTCAAAATGAGGTATAGAGGCGATCCTTGATATGGGGCCACCTAATTCTCAAAGGGATGTTTAGCTGATCGGATGTATGGCATCCCTGAGTCTCTTTATCTCCCGACTAGGGGTTAGAGGGTTACCGCTTGTTAGACTGCTTAAAAAGCAGGATGACTTCATATGGACGGAAGAGGCGCAGTCGGCACTGGATGAGTTGAAGGTCCACCTCAGCAATATTCCGGTATTGGCGCCTCCAGAGCCGGGAGAAAAGCTTCAACTTTACATATTGGCCAGAACTCAAGTTGTGAGTGCCATTTTAATGGTTGACCGGGAGGAAGAGGGTCTTATACAAAAAGTGCAACACCTGGTCTATTTTGTTAGTGAGGTTTTCAGTGCCTCTAAAACAAGATATCATCAGATCTTGAAGCTGCTATATGTGCTTCTGGTCACCTCAAGGTAGTTGAAGCATTATTTTCAAGCTCATCCCATCGAAGTCCAAACATCCTTTGCACTTGGCATAGTGCTTCACAACCGAGAGGCTGGAGAAAAGATTGCTAAGTGGGCGGTCGAACTCGGTCAGTACACTATTATGTTTGCTGCTCAGTCGGCGATTAAAGGACAAGCGTTAACCGACTTTGTTTCTGAATGGACAGAGATTCAAATGCCTCCCTCGTCACAAGATGTTGAATACTAGAAAATGTATTTCGATGGATCCCTCCAATTACCCGGAGCCGGTGCGGGAATCGTGTTTATCTCACCCATATGAGAAAAGCTATGATATGTTCTTCATATCATGTTTCGTGCTTCTAATAACACTGCGGAGTATGAAGACCTTCTACACAGTCTGAGGATTGCTATGTCACTTGGCATCCAGCATCTGGACATCTTCGGTGACTCGACTTTGGTCATCAGCCAAGTCACTAAGGATTGGAACTATGTGCCAAGAAGTAAGGAAGCTTGAAGACAAATTTGACGGACTGAAGTTCACACATGTTCTCCGATACAATAATCATACAGATGATGAATTGGCCAAGATGGGATCATCTCGTTCAATTGTCCCACCCGGTGTTTTCTTACACACCCTAGATTCTCCCACTATTTCCCCTTGGCCAGATGTTATGACGACCAATGTTGCAGAGTTGGTCGAGGATATCAACACGCAGATCGACTTGTGTGATCTGATAGTCAAATATCTGACCGATGGTACGCTGCCTACGGATGTCAATGAGCAGCAAAGTTTGAAAGCCCGATGACGAGGATATTTGATGGTGGACAATCAACTTTATAGAAATGGAGGATCGAATATCTTGATGCGATGCATCTCGATACCCGAAGGACAAAAGTTGATGGCAGATATCCATTCACGAATATGTGGCAATCATTCAGCTTCCAACATGTTGGTCCGCAAGGCTTTCCGGCAAGGGTTCTATTGGCCTACTACGGTCGAAGATGCTCACCAAGTCGTTCGGAAGTGTGAAGGTTGTCAATTTTTTGCTCAACAAACACATGTGCCTTCACAACAACTTCAGATGATACCTATGACATGGCCTTTTGCAGTCTGAGGGCTTGATATTGTCGGTCCTTTCAAGAAGCGCCAGGAGGTTTCACTCACTTATTTGTTGCTATTGACAAATTCACCAAGTGGATTGAAGCGTGAAGGACCGAGAAGGCGACTAGAGGGGGAGGGGTGAATGGGAGCCAACCAAAAATTCTTAGAGAACTTGGCCTATATCCCAAAAACAACCCAAGCCAACCTCCGAACCAATCACCAAGACTACACACACCAAATCGAGGTGTACTAGTCTTAGGAGTGATCAACTACAGCATGAAAACACAGCGAAAACAACAGACAACAACAGAGACTCGAGATAGTCAAAAACCTCACAAACTGCACCTTACTGAACCACCACCAGCAGTGCTGATCAGGACCATCGGCAGTGCCGGTTGGCCCCATCGGCAGTGCCAGTGCGGGGTTCTGTGACCCACCGGGCATTGTCGGTCCTGGTCGTCGGCAGTGCCGATCGACCCCGACAGAACAGCAAAAACTTTTGGGAATTTGGCAAATCTTCTCCAAAACCTAAACAATGAACTCCAGATGTGATTTTTGGACCAGTGAATCCTCATCACATCATGATCCTAATCCTAGAAAATCATCTCCATTGGCTCAAGGAATCATCACGAATTTCAGATCTTGTGCCAAGAACACCAAAAAGGGGAAACTTAAGAAATCCTTCAAATCGAAGGTGCTAGAACTATTGATTCGGTCAAGGATCCATAGAGGATTGTTCTAGCTCATCGTAGCAACAAGTTTCTCAAGAAATCTGAGCCAAAAACTCGTCCAAAAATGAGATTGAAAATCACCACCAAAATAGCTCCAAAAATAGGAAAAAGGAAATTTCGGGATTCAAGTGAAGAGGGAAATCTTGAGCACGAAAATACTTCTCATATCGTAGAAAGGTGCTTACAAGATCCATAAGTACAAGGCTAGGAAGCCACCCTCTTCCTCCCACTATTTGGAAGAGCAAGGGATATCTCTCACACACCCACTACTCTCCTCTCAAACATGAAGTCTTCTCCTAGCACTTTGAATAGAGTCCTAACACAAGGCTAATGGAAAGAGAGGCACCTCTCCCACTAGCCACACCTCTCCTTATATAGACCTAGGGTCTATTGTCCACATGACCACTCTACCCTTGACCTACATAACACACCCACCTACCACCGGGGGCATAACCATCCATCTTTTTCCTCATCACCCAAATGCCATCGGATGCTTCACGTCTTTGCTTCATCTCGAAGCAAGCTCCGTGATGGTGCCACGTGCACCACCAACCACCGCCACCAGTTTTGAGGCCCAAATCGGTAAACTGCCTTGCACGCTTCTAAAAGTGTGACTTCTTGATGGCGACGTGTGTCACCATGTCCCTCGATCCTGACCACCGACAAGTCTCTCCCAGTCCCTGTCCATCGGGGCCCCTTGTCACTTGCACCGGCATCCCATTCGCCTTGACTTGGTCACCATGTCGTCTTCATCATCACCACTATTTTGAGGCTCAATCACAAAACCGTCTGTGCTTCTTGCCTCTCCACGTGTATAGTGTGGATCACCCTTGACTACACCTGGCATCTCGATCCTCTGGCTCCAAGTCCCCTAATTGTGCCCGATCCTCTCGCCGTTGACCACCAAGTCGACTCCAGTGACCTACACATCATGAGACAAGCAAACACATTTCCCATCTCCTACAATATCACCAATATCTCCACGATCTTCGGTTAGTCATAACCATGATATGCAAACCCATGCAATCCCTGGATTCCCGCATTTCAACTCAAACATCAAATCTGCTCAATTCAATTACTCATCACAAATATAGCAAACCATGGCACATATCCACATGGTTTCTCAAAGCGAGGCCAGTTGGCAAGATAACTTCAAAGAAGGCGGTGGAGTTTGTCAGGGAGGTCTTCACTCGGTTTGGAGTTCCTCATGATATCATCACTAACAATGGTACTAAGTTTATATCTAAGCAGTTCCATGACTTTGCCAATGAGATGGGAATAAAAATCCACTTTGCATCAGTCGCTCATCCTCAAAGCAATGGGCAGGTTGAACGGTCCAACGGTATGGTTCTTCAAGGATTGAAGCCCCGGATATTTGACAGACTCAAGCCATACGCTGTTCGGAGGGTTCGAGAGCTGCCTTCTGTACTTTGTGGGCTACACACCAATGTCAGTCGAGTTACTGGCCAGTCATCTTTCTTGTTGGTCTATGGTTCCGAGGCTATGCTGCCGATCGAGGTAAACCCCGTGCCAGCACAAGTCAAGGGATACGACGAGAAACTTTCTGAAGATAACCAGGAGATTGAGTTGATTGCGGTAGAGGAGTTATGTGATCGCGCTTTGTTCTGATCGGCAGTATACCAACAAGGTTGCGACGTTATTATGACAAAAGATATTCGTAGTCGCCAGTTTCACCTTGGGGATTTAGTACTATGATGGGTGCAATCAACCAAAGGCTGACACATGTTATCTCCTAAGTGGGAAGGACCTTATGTGGTCAAAGAAATCACTCGGCCGGGAGCTTATCGACTGATGTATGAAAATGGCAACGACGTATCAAACTCATGGAACATCAACCAGCTACGTCGCTTTTATTCTTTGTCCATTTCTGTATTTAAATACATTATTATTGAATGAAATTTTGATATTTTTTATGAAAGGTTTTGTGATGATTTTTCATTCGTATTTGCCTTAATTCTTTAATCCATAATACTAAACAATCGAGTTAGGGGGCTAGTAATAATGTCCCTCTATTTCGATCGATTTATCATAATACTGATACGGTCTTATATTTGTTGGTCTAACGCTGGAACATCATAGTTATACAATTTATTCTGCACAACAGACTGCCACTACACTAAACCCAGAGCCAAAGAGCGAGAGGTCATGTGTCGATTGGTTGACTCTGCATTGTAACACGGTAATGATTTACAACATACGATGCTAAGGCAGACTGATGCAACTTCTATTTTGTCTCTAGAGACTTAGAGTGAAGAAGTCTAAGTGCTATAGCACGATTAACGCATATCGGTGCCGACTAATTTATTCTAAGAAACATGAGATTGTTATTTCAATTATTTAGTCACTCTTTCTCGACTTGTTCAAAATTAAGCAAGCATAAGGAATACTATTTATATTTACAATAGAGACATAATTGTATTTATATTTATAAATACTACTAATGTTCATTGAATATAACAGGTTCTAAGATTCCTTTGAAGGAGAAGGAGCCTCACCCTGTTGCTCTAATTCTGGAGAACTTGGAGGAGTCAGCGGAACAAGGTCGATTTCCTCGTTCTCAACCAAGGCTCGAGACGTCTCCATCATGGAGTCCATTAGAAGCTGGTACCGATCAATCGACAGCTCTCGATTGAAGCCCTCCCTAACTTTGTCCAGGGGCAATGAAGGAGACAAAGACTGAGAGATCGTGAATACTTGGCTCTCAGCTTCTATCGCTACCCTTCGAGTGTTGCTGACGATTACCTCTGATGCATGCTCTACCAGGTAATCTAGTGAGTGCCTAGTCTTCTCCACCTGGTTAGCATGGATATAATATAGTGCTTTCTGAGCAGCATATGTCATAGCTAAAAAGGTTATGAGAAGTGTTAGATGCTAAAGCATCGATAATATAAACACAAGATTGAAGAAAATGGCTTACTTGCAAGATTACATTTGAAGGATTTGGAGGTGCTTTTAGCATCCTCGACTTTCTTCTCGGTCTCTAGCAGTTTCTTCTTCAAAAGATCTATCTCAGAATCCCGCTCGCCAAGTGACTTGCAGAGACCGTCCTTTTTAGCAGTTAGAGCATCTAAGAACCTTGCTGAATGGAAGTCAGTGTGTCCCAATCGGCCACCTTCTTTTCACGAGATGAAGACAAGTGTCAAAGGCGTTAGAGTAAACAAATGGAGGATGACTGATGAATTGGTCTGCAGTCATACCGCCATTATCAAGACGAATGCGTTCATCAGATCCCTTGATGTCGGTCAGCAGCTTTTCAATTTGTTTCTTGGCTTGGGATAGCTGCTCGCCGGTCACTACAAAGTTGTGACACCCCAGATGTCTCACTTCAATTTAACCAACATGAAAGAGCAAATCATGAACAATATAGCATGAAATAATAAGGCCTCACCCAAATTATTTAAATTTATCCCAGGCAATTAAAAACTCTGCAAGTAAGTTGTGAGCCAAATGAAAATTTTATTATAAAACATATGCCAAATTAATTCATAATCAGATTGGTAATAATAAAATAGAATTTAATTAATTTAATGAGCATTTTACCATATTTAGGAATACCTCAAATAATTAATTAAAGCATAGAAACCTTTCACAATGGAGAATTAACTATAAAATAACTATAAATTTTTTGACCAAATGGGTCCCACCAGAGCACCAGGAATATCTCCAAGGACCTTTATGCAAAATTCCATGAATTTAGGAGCTCTCTAGCTATTTGTTGTGGAAATACCATTGACCAGGGACTGTTTTGCAAGAAATCAATTCGTTCTAGGGCTGCAGTGCAAAATCATCCTATCTTCTTTCCCACTGGCGCAGAGACTTCCCCGGCGCAGCAGTTCTCCCCATCGCACACGCCAGCGCCCTGCACCTCTCCGCCTCAGAACTCCACCACGCACAGTGCTGCCTGCCCCTCTGCCCCCGTGCTGTCCCATTCCCTCTGCTCTCTGACCATGCGCGCGCCAACGGTCTTCTTCCCCCTTCTCCCATCTGCACGCCATTGCCATTTACCGATCGGCAAGTCTTCAATTCTTCGCACTCTCACCGCTCCCGTCTGCCAACCACAACGCTGACCTCCTCGCAACGCCAAAGCGCACCCGCAAGCCCCCACAAATACACCCCCCTCCCTCTATGCCCTTCTGCTCTCCCTCTGTTTTCTCTCTGCCTCTGCCCACTGAACCTCGCCATTACCGAGCCACCCTTGAGCTCGGGTCCTGCCATCCCACTGCCACTAGAGCTCAACCAACACCACCAAACCGCGAGCACACGTCTCCTCCGCATCCCCATACCATTCCCTCGGCATATCCCCGCGTGAGCTAGAGTTAATTGAACAAAACCAGGAAGAGCACCTCTGGTGAGTTCCTCTGCCGCCGGCCAAAAATTCTCGAGCCACGGTGAGCCATTCCTCGATTAAATGCACTTGCAAGTTCCTTACCCATGCACGACCTAAACTAAGTCGATGTTCTTTTGTTTCTTGGCTTGAGCCCGGAGCAGTTCCCATTTCCCCGGCCACCGCTTCTGCTCCGTTGAAATCAAGCCGCTTCGTCGACGAGCCCATGTCTCCGGCCGTCCTCATCGAGCGCCACCCAGATGCCGGTCTATTCCTCGCCATCGTGAAGCTCTAGAAGAAGATGGCCATTGGTTTCGAACCCCGCAGCCTAAACGCGACATCGCCGAAGTTCTCCTCCCGCCGCTCCTCGCTGCTAACAATGCCCTGGTAAGCCCCTGTCCGCGCGAACCCCACCAACCGCTTCGCCTTGACCCGCTCCAGCCATTCCCGCGGCGAGCTCCCCTCGCCTGTAGTGCCCTGCTGTGATCGCTCTGGCCGAACACCGCCCTGCTCCGGCGTGCCCGCTGGCGCTGACTGGCAGCCCGGTTGGCACCTATGTGGCATCGACGTGGCTCTAACGTGTCACCTACGTGGCACTCTTTTAAACCAGAAATACCCAGAGAAATCCCAGAAACTACCATTAACTTTGAAAAACCATAGTAAATCGAACATAAACCCAATGTGGCGCACACAAATTTTGTTGGATTCATCTTTCAGTGCTCTATTTTAGTAAAATGATAAATCACAGTCTCTGTACATGAATTTTACTAACACATTAAATTGTGAAAACACTAAATAATTTACCAGAAATCCTAGGTATAAAATTAAATCTTGATTTTTGGCATGCTTACCAAAAACATGATTATCTACGACCACAAATTTAGGTTTGGTAAAATATGAATTATTTTAGGCTCTCGAATTTATTTTGTCTGTTTACTTAGAATAATTCTAGTAATTATTCTATAAATAATTTGCCCTTGCCACTTGGCATAAAAATCACTCATATAAGCATCTGTTCAAAGTAAATAACACATGTCTAGAAACATATGTTTGCTTTATTAATTAATTTAATTGCTCATATCACTCATTTACCTTTTAATTACATAAAGAACATATATACCTAAAATCTTAATGAACAACCCAACTTATCTGAAGGATATGGCTAATTGACATTAAAACACGATATGCTTGCATGCATCATATCATTGCATAAAAGGGTGTTCCGATAATGCCGTTAATTCAATTCCATCATATAGGTAACAACCATCAGGAGCAAGAGGACAACTTTCAGAAGGATGTTGACTCGCAGGAGCAGGAAGTAGAAGTTGCTAACACTAGTCTTGATCCAGGCAAGCCCCCGTTTGCATTTGCCTCTTTTATAAAGTTTTGCTAGTTTACAATATTACTAGTGTCTATAATTATTGTTGCATTAGGTCATAGGAGTTGATTGAAACCCACCTTGCATGATATCCAATGTGACACCCACGGTGTCTCACCTTAATTTAACAAATATGAGGAGCACTAATCATGGTTATTATAGCATGAAATGATAGGAGCCTAATCATTGATTTAATTCTAGGCAAATAAAAACCCTGCAACCAAGTTATTGAAGCAATTCAAAATTTCAATACAACTCATGCCAAATAATTTCATCATCAATTTGGTAATAATAAAATAGAATATTATGAATTTCTTGGGCATTTTATCTGCTTGGCAAGACCCTTAATTAATTAATGCATTTAATAAATTCTAAAAATATGTTTATGCAAATTTCAAATAAAATTTACCAGAGTGTTCTCCACTATTTAAATAGTCAGTCCGCCAAATTTCACTAATTTAGGAATTCTCTAGCTATTTTATTTTGATTTATTAAAAAAACAGTGTTGACTAGGGACCTAGGTGTAAGAAATCAAAATCCTGGATGGCTGCAGTGCAAAATCTCTTTCTTCTTCCCTCCCACTGGCGTAGGACCTACCGGCTTCGCTCTGCCGCACAGCAACGCTAGCACGCAACTCGGCCCGTGTTCACTCCCTGCCTCGGAAACACGCGTGCGCTACAGCGGTCTCTGCTCTGCCCTTCTGCCTCTGCCGAGCGCACGAACCAATGGCCATTTCTCCCCTCTTCTCCCTCTCTGCACGATAACCCGACCCGGCCGGCAACCTTTCAATTCTCCCCCCGCTTTGCCACTTCTGGCCTCAACCACCTCGCTGACCTCCCCGCGGCATCCAAAGCGCACCAGTGAGCCACGCAGAACCGAGCTGCTCTCTTATTTCAACCCTATGTTCTTCCATTTCTTCTCTCCCCCACCAGTCGCCATTACCGAACCTGAGTCAGCCTCTCGCAGCCACTGCTTCCTTGCCTTCCAACTCGAGCTGAGAGCTTCAATGCACTCAAGTACTCCCCCTCTACCCTCCTCTGGCCCTACCCAGCCAAGTTCATGCACAACTAGAGTGAATCGAAGGAAAACCAGAAGTGAATTCCCGGCGATGTCCTCTGCCGTGAACCGGAATTCGCAGCAGTCGGTGAGCCTCCTCATCCCGTTCCTTTTCGCTCATGAGCGCAAAATCTCAACGCAACCCCCCAACTCATTTCTCCTTTGATTTCGCGCACCAGGATGCCGATATTCTGTTTTTCTCTGGTCCCGACCCGTTGCCGCCGATCACCAAAGCTGCCCCGTCGATGAGCTCCTACCTCCAGTCCTCATCAACGAACTCCGACGCGATGCCGATGGTCCCCCCGTCGCAGTAAAGATGTAGGAGTAGACCCTGTCTGTTTTTGTGCTCTGAGCCGTTCCCGCGACCCCGCCGGATCTCCCTCTTCTGCCGCCTCTCGCCGACGACCACCTTCCGGTGAGATCCCGATCCCGCGACCTCCACCAGTCTCTCCGCCTTAGTGCGTGCCTTGTTTTACTGCTTCCGCGGCGAGTTTCCGACCCGTGTAGTGCCCGGCGGCGAGCGCGACCCCGCTCCGACGAGCCCGCTGGCATCCTCCTGGCAGCTGAGCTGGAACCAGCGTGGCCCTGACGTGGTTGCCACATGGCACTGACGTGTTAAAAAACTAAACCCGAAATTCTCTGGAAATTACATAAAACTTCTAAAATGCATAGTAAATTCATTGCAAGTCCAAATGAACCCAAATATTATTGTTAGCTTCCTAATAAAGTGCTCTAATTTAGTAGAATGTCAAAACAATGTCTCTGTTAAAATATTTTTATTAATTCCTTTAATTGTCCCAACACAAATTAAATCACTAGATATTCTAAGAACCAAATTTAATTATGATTATTGGCATGCTTAGTACATACGTAATTAGCTACCACCCCAATTTTTGGTTTAGTAAAATATGAATTATTTTGGGCTCTGGAAATTATTTAGTGTGTTCACTTAAATTAATTCTACTAATTATTTTATAATTAATTGGCCCCTGCCACTTGGCATAAAAATCACTCACACAAGTTTCTATGCTCAGTAAATTACACAAGTCTAGAAACCTAAATTTACTTAATTAAATTAAATTAATTGCTCAGAACACTATTTTTACTTTAATAAATGCTAGTAATTAGAATAATAATATCCAGAGGCTGTAAATTGGTAAAAATGCAATTCACCTATGTCTCTGTTCATGATAAATCACTCAAGTCTAGAATCAATTGGTTATTATTTTAAATTGCTTGATTGTTCTGAAAAACTATAACAAACCTAAGTAAATGAATAACACACATAAAATGATGAAACTTTAAATTATTTCTTTGAAGCATATGGCTTCGAGAACATGATAATAAATTATTTGACACCAAACCACGATGTGCTTGCATGTATCATATCATTGCATATAACGGTGTTATGACAATACCGTTAACACCTTTGTCATCATATAGGTAACGACAACCAGGAGCCCGAAGAGGATCATCAGAAGGAAACTGAGTCTCAGGAACAAGGGATTGAAGTCGCTAACACTAGTGTCGATCCAGGCAAGCCCCGATTTTTACTTGCCATTTTATAAAGTTGCTAGTTATCAATATTACTAGTGTCTATGATTATTGTTGCATTAGGTCATAGGAGTTGATTGGAACCCACTTGCATGATACCCAAATGACCTATACCACTGTCATTAGAACTTTGGTAGTATCGGTACTATGTCGCTTTGCTTAGTAACTACTAGGCGCGATAGATATCATTACTAAGAATGAACTTGACCACTGGAACGGAACTTATAATAGAAGTTTATTTTGATGTCATGACCGGGCAGGGATGATGCATGTGTATGTTTGCAGCAATACAAGGGTGTTGACTGCAGTAGCCCTACCTTGTCGAACCTAGGACCCGCCCGTGGTTGGCCCCTTGGTCAAGTATTGAACAGTACCGAATGCATGCTAGTCTATGGGCACTAGTATACTGATACAGCATTGACACGGCAATGAGGACGGTACCTAGTACAGTGGTCGTTGACCCTTCTGTAGCTGGAGTGGGCGGTTCATACCGTGAAGTACTGTTGGCAGGACGACATGCCCACTCGCTGAGACTGGACCGGACCGAGTTGTTTTTCGTCCTTGCGAAAGGTTGCCATATACGACCTTAATTGGTGCATATGTGTCATGTATCTCGGGTTATCCCAGCTGGTGAAAATCAATTGCACTTGCTGTCCCTCGCAGTAATGAGTACCACTTGGTCACTGAGTCGTCACGTAGTTGCACATGGTACTTGGGAATTGATTATGATGCTTATTGTTGATGATACTCTTATGGCTCTGATGTTGTACTTACTTTATGTATTGCTTTATTATCTTATTGTTGCAACTAAAGTTACATTCTGCTCTACCCAAATAACTTGATGAATAACACTTGATAGAACTAATAGGTTGCGTAGTGCGAGTCTTTTCAAACAAGCCACCTATTAGAGCCATTGCATACCTAGAAGTCCGACGGGTAAGTCTTGCTGAGTAATTAGTACTCAGGCTTTGTGCCACTGTTGTTTTCAGGTAATGAAGAGGTAGAGTTGCCTGAGAATGTGCTACCCTAGGACATGCAAGTCCCTGAGGGTTGGACTGCCCACTGGGAGTCTGACTCGTCGCTGTAGTATTGATGTGTGTTGCTAGAGTGATGGTTCTTCGGGCAGGAATCATTACTTTGTTGTATCTCGAGCTCGTAGCTCCTTATCGTTATTCGCTTCCGCTGTATTTTCAAAAGCATTATGAACTTGTAATATTCCGCTGCTCTCTGAGGACTTAATGATGTAATATTTAACCTAAATTCGAACCAATATTGTATTATCAAGTGTCTGCGTTATCAGCACCGTCGGGACCTCGATCCTCCGGGAAGGGGCGCCACAGCTGGTATCAGAGCCGTGGTCCATGATAATACAACAAATAAATCATGTTTTCGAAAACCACGATGTTACGAGTGAGGTTACGTTAGTATTGCCCCTAGTAGATAATAGGGTGGTGACAGAGCTAACCTGGGTTATGTTTGTTTACATTATTGCATCTACGACTTCTTCAAACGAAGGTACGTGCATGCTTAACCGACATGTGTGATATCGGTGTCTGTGCTTGTAGGCGGATACGAGATACTATTGGCTCGTGACTTATCACGGGGTGATCCTTTTCCATGGATCATTACTAGTAGAACTGTGCTTCTTTTCGTAGTTTCTTTTGAATTTGATGTATTGTTTCTGCAATGGATCTTCTGCAGGTTGCTAACGCCGTTAGTATAACATTTAGAATGACTTACGTGTTGAGTGCGGGTCGTCACCACATATTCGTGCCACTAAGTGTCGGTAATGATAGGCGTTGTGTTGTGAGGAACGATAGGTTAATAAAATGAAGATTTTGCATCATGCATCCCATTATAACTAAACTGAAAATTGGTTCTCTCCTTGCTCACCAACCTCTGAATAAAAATTTTCTAAACCTGATAAGTATAAAATTCTGAGTAACAAGGTTAGCAAGAATCTGTCCTGTTTTTAGCTGCCAACTTCAAAAATTCATAACTAAAGTTATACTTCGGATTTTTAGGTGTTTAAATGCAATATCGAAAACCCTAGAAGTCTATTTCCATCTCCAATAGTTTTCACCATTTTCCCAATTTTCCTCTGTCCAGTAGAGCCAAAACATTAAGCCTCTGTCAATCTGAAACAGAATTTGTTTTAAAACCCATTGCCACATTATTGACCCTTGAGGCTGGAAAATGTGAACTAAAACTTTGTTTCTGTATTTCATAGCACTATATATGAAATGCATTGTTACTCATGGAACATTGTACTCACCATTGGGTTTATGTTCCAGATGGGTGACCACGGTTTTGAGGAGCTTTCGCACAACGGGTGGCGCTACACCACCGGTCTCCACCACCATGGCTTTCCTACACTGTTGTGCGATCGCCTACACTTGTTGGGCTACAACGAGCCACCCTCCTACAAGGGCCATGAGGTCCGTTGTCACGGCATGACTCTTGCTGAGGTGCACATCAGTGTGCCCACACACCCGCACAACCTCGACATGGCGGGTATGGAGAGCACAACGACTTGTGGGAGCCTCCATGAGGGCTTGGAGAGAGTCACCCACAGGGCTCTCACCCACTTCTGCGGGTGCCACGCAGCAGCGCTCTCAAGGACCCCGTTTGAGATGATCCCCATCTGGCACCAGGCCAACCCGGTCTGGCAGAGGCGCGTGAGGCGCATTGGCCGTGACGACTACCCGACGTACCACGCAGGGTACCACCGTGTGTCCTCCTACTCCGAGTAACTCCTCAACTTGGATGAGGAGGCTAGCAGCCACAGCAGGATCATACTGGCTGAGGCCGAGCAGATATGGGTTCAAAGGAATGACCTGCAAACACAGGTTGACGGACAGCAGAGAGAGATTCAGTGACTGACCGCTGCTTTTGAGGCGAGTGAGACTCGCGTTACTGAGGTGACTAGACAGCATGACACCCTCGCGTAGGAGGTTGAAAGACATGGCGTGATTATGCAGCAGCGCACCAACCACAACAAGCACCTATAGTATCAGTTGACGGCTGCACAGCACGAGATGGAGCTTATGGGAGAGGATTTAGAGACCCTGGCTCAGGAGAACCAGGGCCTACAGCAGCAGCTTGAGGCAGCCCTTGCACTACCGGCAACACCAAAGGAGGAGGACCCGCAAGAGGATATGGACGAGGAGTCTGACATAGACTACGAGGCACAAGCTCGAGGCAGGACCTAGGAGGATAGTGGTAGACTAGACTAGTCTCGGTAGTCAGGATCAGTTGGGTAGGTAACTTTTGTTGAACCACGCAAGGTTGTTGTATTTTGGGGTTGATGCGTGAGATGCTTTTGTAACTCGAGGGTCACATATTCCGAGTCATGTATTGAAACTATGATGATTTGCGCTATGCATTGGTTGTACCCTTAGTAGCTATTACTGCTGCAACAAAGTTTAATCGTACTCATTGACTCAATCAATGCACTTTCTTTGTAGATGGCTGAAAACAAAGAACAACCACCGCAGGGTTGGGAAGCTACCGATGGCCTAGAGTTCACAGGGATGATTCACCTGTTTTGGAGAGTTCTCTAGAGATTCGGATATTCCGTTCCTCCCACCTATGTTGGCAAGGAATTCCAGGAGCATGGAGTCCCCTCATGTGTCATCCATGTGGCGGTTCCCGCCAATTACTCGGTCATCCCCACATGGGAATCTTGGACCCTTAGCGTCACCGGGACAAATCTGCCTTCTACCTAGAATGTAGCTGCATTCACGGCACTTACTCGATTTTGTAAAGACCACAAGCATGATGTTGCTGGAACACACGTCACCTTGCTACCCATTAATGATGTGACGGACTTCGAGTGGATGAGGCATGTGGATTTCATCTTTGATCCAAACCATCGCCAGCATGATCCTATGTTGCCCCTAATAGAGTATTATGGTTTGTCCACTTTCGCTTTGTGCACAAACTTGTGCTGGCGTTTGGATGTGTTCCATTCTACACTTCGACTTTCTGAGGTCAAAAAACAAGCAAAGGATGAAGAAATTGCAGAACTGAACCAGCAAATCCAAGCCAAGAATAAAGAGATGGATGCGATTCAAGAAGAACATGACCAAGCCTTGCAGGATGCAGTAGATTTTGAGCATGACATGATTGAGGCTCAAGATGACTTGAACGCATTCAATGCTGCCCATCTTTCTATTGAAGGGAATTGAGATGAGATCTTCATAGAGTATGGAGAACAAAACGATGTGGAGATGGCACCTACCGGTGTTGATGACGAGGAAATGATGGATTTGGAGGAACCAGGAGAGCCTATGGAACAGGAAGAACCAGAATAGCCGGAAGAGTTAGGCCAGCAGTAGATGATTCGCTACCCCTGTGTACGGTCGTGTAGTATATGTATCTCTAGTTCGATGTAGGAGTGTGAATCTTGCATATTGTGTCCGCAATACCGTAACTAGGCGATGGCACATATATGTAAGGAACTGTGTGATGAGGTCCTTTAACAACCATGTAGACTGAATTGAATCAATGGAGATGGTTGTCATTTCTGAGATTTTATCGTGCCTCTTGCAAATTTATATTCTTGTGCATGTGATATTATGGAATATTATGAGAAATAACTAATGTGCAACCGTATAAATTGCAGCATGGTGCGTACTCGGAATCAGGAAGATCCCGAGAGCTCCCAGCAAGGAGCGAATGCTGAGCCTTCATTAGCTGAAGTCCTGGTCGCTGTACTCAACAGGCAGCAGAATGACTCCGAGCTGCTCCGTCGGCTGGTCGACATCACGACCCATTTGGCTGGACGTGGAGATAACCACAACAACTGCAACAACCAGCCCCGTCAGAGCACTTACTCAGATTTCCTGGGTACCCACCCACCCACCTTCGAGCATGCCAGAGAGCCGCTGGACGACGACCACTAGTTGCGTGAGACCGATTCTAAATTCGATCTGCTCGGATGCACTGAGCACTAGAAGGTGTTGTTCGCCGCCCAACAACTCCATGGCTCTGCTAGTGCCTGGTGGGCCAACTATGAAGCTTCTCTACCCACTGGACGCCGCGTTGAATGGAATGACTTCAAAGCTGTCTTCCGTGCTCATTTCATCCCCGCTGGCCTCATGCAGAGAAAGTTCCAGGAATTTATGGATCTAAAACAAGGAGGGAGGAATGTCCTCCAATATTCTAAAGCTTTCAACCACCTAGCTCAGTATGCCATTGAGTATGTTAATACTGAGGAAAAGAAGAGATACGCATTCCTGCGTGGGATGAATGCCATGCTCAACGAACATCTGACTTGGCAGACGACTCGCACATACAATGGTCTGGTCAATGCTGCTATTGTCCAGGAAGGCACTATGCACCAAGTTGAAGAAGAAGATCACAAGAGAAAGGCCCCTGCTACTGCCTCGGCTGCCCCACAGGCGAAGCATCACCTGATATATACTTCACCTACCAGACAACGTTTTCGGGCAGCACCGTAGCAACAGCTTCAGCGACGGTTTGGCCCGAACTACTCGAGATCATCACAGCAGCAGAACTTCCCACCTGATGCACCGTACCAACAGCAGACCAACCAGTACCATGCACCGTATCAGCACCAAGGGAACCCGAGTGCTCGTGCCCCACTGCTTGCTGATCGTGGAGGCAACTACCCTTGCTACAGTTGTGGTCGTACCGACCACTTTGCAAAGAACTGCACTGCACCAAGGCGCAACAACAACAGCAACAACAACCAGCGTCAGAACCAGAGCAGGAATGTGAATGCACCATCATGTGGTGCCCAAGTGAACTACACCAATGTGGAAGATATCCCTCAGGGCGAACCCGTGCTGACCGGTACGCTCTCGCTCTATCGCCAGCCTGTCCTTGCACTTTTTGATTCTGGTGCTACGCATAATTTCATTAGCCAAGCTTGTGTGCAAAAACTTAATCTTCAACCCCAGACTATAGAAAGACGCTACACAATTCATTCCCCCGCTGGGCAAATTAGTGCCAATCAATTAGTATGCAAAGCTCCTCTAGAAATAAACAAAAAAATCTACCCCACGGATTTTATCATGCTTAGCCAGCAAGGAATTGATTTGAATTTGGGCATGTTCTGGATGAAAACCCATAGAGTCATGCTAGACATCGAGCCCCGTATCGTTCACATCAACTCCCCTTTGCATGGAAAAGACACATTTTCTCTAGACATCAATTCATCGAAAGCCTTGATTGTCCATCACTTGGAAGGGCAATCGCTCGAGAACATCCCTGTTGTTTGTGAGTATACGAACGTATTTCCCGAAGATATCTCTGGCCTACCACCAGACCGTGAAGTGGAATTCAAGATAGAGCTACAGCCAGGAACTTCTCTGATATCTCGTCGACCTTATAAGATGGCCCCGAATGAGTTGGCCGAATTGAAAAAGCAATTGAATGAGTTAATGGAAAATGGATTCATTTACCCAAGCACTTCACCTTGGGGCTGCCCTGCTATTTTTGTGAAGAAGGACAAATCTCTACGTCTCGTTGTTGATTATCGACCTCTCAACAAAGTTACCATCAAGAATAAATACCCATTACCACGAATTAATATCCTTTTTGATCAATTAGTTGGAGCTAAGGTATTTTCAAAAACTGACCTCCAATCGGTTTATCATCAAATGAAAATCAGAGCAGAAGATATTCCGAAGACCGCATTTTCTACTAGATACGGATTGTTTGAGTATCTAGTAATGTCATTCGGATTGACAAACGCTCCAGCTCATTTCATGTATCTCATGAATTCGGTATTCATGCCAGAGTTGGACAAATTTGTGGTAGTATTCATTGATGACATCCTCGTCTATTCTAAGTCCAAGGAAGAGCATGCTGAACATCTTTGCATTGTTCTTCAACGTCTACGAGATCACAAGTTGTATGCAAAATTTTGGTTGGACCGTGTGCCATTCCTTGGTCACATAGTCTCTGCAGATGGAATCTCGGTAGACCCTAGCAAGGTTCAAGACGTGCTAGATTGGAAGCCACCAAAGACAGTTCACCAAGTGCGCAGTTTCCTCGGGCTAGCCGGATATTATCGTAGGTTCATACCAAAATTTTCTCGGCTGACCAAACCCATCGCGGAGCTGCTAAAAAGGGAGAAAAAGTTTAATTGGAATAGCAATTGTGAAGAAGCATTTCAAGCATTGAAGAAATTATTGACAACTGCCCCAGTACTGGCTCAACCCGACATCACCAAGCCATTCGACGTATATTGTGATGCGTGTGGGATAGGACTTGGATGTGTACTCATGCAAGAAGGTCATGTCATAGCCTATGCATCTCAACAGTTAAGGAAGTATGAAGAGCACTATCCAACTCATGATTTGGAGCTAGCTGCAGTTGTACTTGCACTGAAAATATGGAGGCATTATTTGCTCGACAACTTAGTGCACATTTACACAGACCATAAGAGCTTGAAATATATCTTCACCCAGATTGACCTGAACATGAGACAGTGTCGGTGGCTAGAACTGATTAAGTATTATAACCTAGAGATCCATTATCATCCAGGCAAGGCTAATGTAGTGGCTGATGCGTTAAGCAGAAAGGTCCACTGCAACAACTTAGAGCTGGAAGTTCAGGATAGAAATGACCGCGAAACTAATTCAGAACCCAACCTTCATGTTTTACCTACTGTAGTGATTAGCAACCTAAGTGTGCAATCTACTCTTCGTGAAGAAATCATTGCTGCACAAAAAAATGACGTTGGTATGAATCATATCTGACAAAACATTGAAGATGGTAAAGCAAAATGCTTTATCCAAGACTCAGACGGTACTCTATGGTTCAACAACCGTTTAGTAGTACCAAAAGACTTTGAACTTCGACGGAAAATCTTGGATGAAGCGCATCACTCCAGGTACTCCATCTATTCGGGTAGTTACAAAATGTACCAAGACTTGAAGAAGAATTTCTGGTGGACAAGGATGAAGCAGGAAATTGCTCAATATGACGCAGAATGCGATACCTGTCAGAGAGTTAAGGCTGATCATTTGAAACAAGCCGGATTACTTCAACCATTGAGTATTCCCGCGTGGAAATGGGAAGACATCAACATGGATTTTATTGTTGGTCTCCCTCTCACCTCTCGGAATCACGATCGATTTGGATCGTTGTGGACCGACTCACAAAATCTGCCTACTTCCTACCGATCAATAACACCTACAAGATAAAGCAATATGCAGAGCTATACATAGCAAGAATTCTATGTCTTCATGGAGTGCCCAAGACCATTGTTACAGATCGAGGCTCGCGGTTCGTCGCTCGTGTTTGGGAACAACTGCATGCATCACTGGGTACCAAGCTGATTCGGAGTTTCGCTTACCATGCCACCACTGATGGACAAATAGAGCATGTCAACCAGATTTTAGAAGATATGCTTAGAGCATGTGTTTTAACACATGGTGGTAATTGGGATGAGTATTTGCCTTATGCAGAAATCTCATACAACAATAGTTACTAGGAGAGTTGAAAAATGTCGCCATTTGAGGCACTTTATGGTCGCAGTTGTAGAACACCGCTAAATTGGTCTGAATCTAGAGAAAGGGTAACCTTTGGTCCCGACCTTGTCAAGGACGCCGAAGAAAAGGTTTGTATCATTCAAGCCAATCATAAAGTCACTAAATGCCGATAAGAGAAGTATGCAAACAGACGACGTAGGCCATTGTACTTCAACAATGGTGACTACGTCTATCTCAGGGTGTCACCTATGAAGGGTATCCAACGGTTTGGAGTCAAAGGAAAGTTAGCTCCCCGTTATATTGGACCATTCCAAATTCTGGAGCAATGTGGAAATGTGGCCTATAAGCTGGAGTTACCCACTAATCTATTCGGAGTTCATCACACCTTCCATGTCTCTCAGCTTAAGCGATGTCTCAAGCCACCCATCGACAAAATCTTGGAAGAGTATGACCAACTCCAACCCGATCTCACGTACTCCGAACAACCCGTGAAGATCCTCGACGAGAAAGAGCGCACAACCCGTAATAGAACCCTCAAATTCTACAAGGTGCAATGGAGTAACCACTAAGAGGATGTGTCTACATGGGAATCTGAAGAATTCCTGAGTACTCACTACCTGAACTTTTGGTCGTCATACATAGGTATGTTTTGACCACCGTACTTTCCTTTAGTTTGCCTTGTTCATAATCTCGGGACGAGATTTCTTTAAGGAGGGAGGGCTGTGACACCCCAGGTGTCTCACCTTAATTTAACAAATATGAGGAGCACTAATCATGGTTATTATAGCATGAAATGATAGGAGCCTAATCATTGATTTAATTCTAGGCAAATAAAAACCCTGGAACCAAGTTATTGAAGCAATTCAAAATTTCAATACAACTCATGCCAAATAATTTCATCATCAATTTGTTAATAATAAAATAGAATATTATGAATTTATTGGGCATTTTATCTGCTTGGCAAGACCCTTAATTAATTAATTGATTCTTAAGTAACTAATTAATGCATTTAATAAATTCTAAAAATATGTTTATGCAAATTTCAAATAAAATTTACCAGAGTGTTCTCCACCATTTAAATAGTCAGTCCACCAAATTTCACTAATTTAGGAAATCCCTAGCTATTTTATTTTGATTTATTGAAAACCAGTGTTGACCAGGGACCAAGGTGTAAGAAATCAAAATCCTGGACGGCTGCAGCGCAAAATCTCTTTCTTCTTCCCTCCCACTGGCGCAGGACCTGCCGGCTTCACTCTGCCGCACGGCAACGCCGGTGCGCGACTCGGCCCGTCTTCACTCCCTGCCTCGGAAATGCGCGCACGCTACAGCGGTCTCCGCTCTGTCCTTCTGCCTCTGCCGAGCACGCGAACCAACGGCCGTTTCTCCCCTCTTCTCCCTCTCTGCACGATAACCCGACCTGACCGGCAACCTTTCAACTCTCCCCCCCTTTGCCGCTTCTGGCCTCAACCACCTCGCTGAACTCCCCGTGACATATAAAGCGCACCAGTGAGCCACGCGGAACCGAGCTGCTCTCTCATTTCAACCCTCTGTTCTTCCATTTCTTCTCTCCCCCACCAGTCACCATTATCGAACCTGAGTCGTCCTCTTGCAGCCACTGCTTCCATGCCTTCCAACTCGAGCTGAGAGCTTCAACGCACTCGAGTACTCCCCCTTGACCCTCCTCTGGCCCTGCCCAGCCAAGTTCGTGCACAACTAGAGTGAATCGAAGGAAAACCGAAAGTGAATTCCCCGGTGATGTCCTCTGCCGTTAACCGGAATTCGCAGTAGTCAGTGAGCCTCCTCGTCCCGTTCCTTTTCGTTCGTAAGCGCAACATCTCAACGCAACCCCCCGACTCATTTCTCCTTCGATTTCATGCACGAGGACGCCGGCATTCTATTTTTCCCCGGTCCCAACCCGTCACCGCCAATCACCGATGCCGCCCAGTCGACGAGCTCGTACCTCCAGTCCTCATCGACAAACTCCGACGCGATGCCGATGGTCCCCTCGTCACCGTGAAGCTGTAGGAGTAAACCCCGTCCGTTTTTCTGCTCCGAGCCGTTCCCGCGACCCCGCCGGATCTCCCTCTTCTGCCGCCTCTCGCCGACGACCACCTTCCGGTGAGATCCCGATCCCGCGACCTCCACCAGCCTCTCCGCCTTAGTGTGTGCCTTGTTTTACTGCTTTCGCGGCGAGTTTCCAACCTGCATAGTGCCTGGCGGCGAGCCCTCCAGCGAGCGCGACCCCGCTCCGGCAAGCCCACTGGCATCCTCCTGGCAGCTGAGCTGGAACCCGCGTGGTGCTGACGTGGTTGCCACATGGCACTGACTTGTTAAAAAACTAAACCCGAAATTCTCTCGAAATTACAGAAAACTGCTGAAACTTCTAAAATGCATAGTAAATTCATTGTAAGTCCAAATGAACCCAAACCTATTTTGTTAGCTTCCTAATAAAGTGCTGTAATTTAGTAAAATGTCAAAACAATGTCTCTGTTAAAATATTTTTATTAATTCCTTTAATTGTCCCAACACAAATTAAATCACCAGATATTCTAGGAACCAAATTTAATTCTGATTATTGGCATGCTTAGCAAATAAATAATTAGCTACCATCACAATTTTTGGTTTAGTAAAATATGAATTATTTTGGGCTCTGGAAATTATTTAGTGTGTTCACTTAAATTAATTCTAGTAATTATTTTATAATTAATTGGCCCCTGCCACTTGGCACAAAAATCACTCACACAAGTCTCAGTGCTCAGTAAATTACACATGTCCAGAAACCTAAATTTACTTAATTAAATTAAATTAATTGCACATACCACTATTTTACTTTAATAAATGCTAGTAATTAGAATAATAATATCAAGAGGCTGTAAATTGGTAAAAATGCAATTCACCTATGTCTCTGTTCATGATATATCACTCAAGTCTAGAATCAATTGGTTACTATTTTAAATTGCTTGATTGTTCTGAAAAACTATAACAAACCTAAGTAAATGAATAACACACATAAAATGATGAAATTTTAAATTGTTTCTTTGAAGCATATGGCTTCGAGAACATGATAATAAATTATTTGACACCAAACCACGATGTGCTTGCATGTATCATATCATTGCATATAATGGTGTTATGACAATACCGTTAACACCTTTGTCATCATATAGGTAACGACAACCAGGAGCCCGAAGAGGATCATCAGAAGGAAACTGAGTCTTAGGAACAAGGGATTGAATTCGCTAACACTAGTGTCGATCCAGGCAAGCCCCGGTTTTCATTCGCCATTTTATAAAGTTGCTAGTTATAAATATTACTAGTGTCTATGATTATTGTTGCATTAGGTCATAGGAGTTGATTGGAACCCACTTGCATGATACCCAAATGACCTATACCACTGTCATTAGAACTTTGGTAGTATCGGTACTGTGTCGCTTCGCTTAGTAACTACTAGGCGTGTTAAATATCAATACTAAGAATGAACTTGACCACTGGAACGGGACTTATAAAAGAAGTTTATTTTGATGTCATGATCGGGCAGAGATGATGCATGTGTAGATTTGCAGCAATACATGGGTGTTGACTACGGTAGCCCTGCCTTGTCGAACCTAGGACCCATCCGTGGTCGGCCCGTTGGTATAGTATTGAATAGTACCGAATGCATGCTAGTCTATGGGCACTAGTAAACTGATGTAGCATTTACGCGGCAATAAGGACGGTACCTAGTACAGTGGTCGTTGACCCTTCTGCTGCTGGAGTGGGCGGTTCATACCATGAAGTACTGTTGGCAGGACGACATGCCCACTCGCTGAGACTGGACCTGGACTGAGTTGTTTTTCTTCCTTACGAATGGTTGCCATATACGACCTTACTTGTTGCGTATGTGTCGTGTATCTTGTGTTATCCCAGCTGGTGAAAATCAATTGCAATTGTTGTCCCTCGTAGTAATGAGTACCACTTGGTCACTGAGTCGTCACGTAGTTGCACATGGTACATGGGAATTGATTATGATGCTTATTGTTGACGAGTCTTTTCAAACAAGCCACCTATTAGAGCCATTGCATACCTAGAAGTCCGACGGGTAAGTCTTGCTAAGTAATTAGTACTCAGGCTTTGTGCCACAGTTGTTTTCAGGTAATGAAGAGGTAGAGTTGCCTGAGAATGTGCTGCAAGTCCCTGAGGGTTGGACTGCCCATTGGGAGTCCGACTCGCCACCGCAGTATTGATGTGTGTTGCTAGAGTGATGGTTCTTCGGGCAGGAATCATTACTATGTTGTATCGTCAAGCTCGTAGCTCCTTATCGTTATTCGCTTCCACTGTGTTTTCAAAAACATTATGAATTTGTAATATTCCGCTGCACTCTGAGGACTTATTGATGTAATATTCAACTTAAATTCGAACCAATATTGTATTATCAAGTGTCTGCGTTATCAGCACCGTCGGGACCTCGATCCTTCGGGAAGGGGCGCCACATCCAAATGACCTATGCTACTATCTTTTGAACATTGGTAGAATCGATACTATTATGCTATGCTTAGTAATTACTAGTCTCGTTAGATATCATTATTACTAAGGAATGAACTTGACCACTGGAATAAGAATTATTAAAAGAAGTTTATTTTTATGTTATTACCGGGCAGGGATGATGCATGCGTAGGTTTGCAGCAACACATGGGTATTGACTGTGGTAGCCCTGCCTTATCGAACCTAGGACCCGTCCATGGTCGGCCCCTTGATCAAGTATTGAACAGTACCGAATGCATGCTAGTTTATGGGCACTAGTAAACCGATGTAGCATTAAAGGTCACTTACATTGAGGTCGGTTAAGGTGCGTTGGTCTTTGACCCTCCTGCTGCTGGAGTGGGCGGTTCATACCACGAAGTACTATTGGCAGAACGGTATGCCCACTCGACGTCACCACACCCGGTCTGAGGGGTGGGTGGTTTTTCTTGTGAAAGGTTGCCATATACGACCTTAATTGGTGCGTATGTGTCATGTATCTTGGGTTTTCCCAGCTGGTGTAAATCGATTGCAATTGTTGTCCCTCGCAGTAATGAATACCACTTGGTCACCGTGCCAATCACGTAGTTGCACATGGTAATTGGAAAGTGATTATGATGTGTATTGTTGATGTTACTATTATTGCTCTTATGTTGTATTTACTTTATGTATTGTTTTATTATCCTATTGTTGCAACTAAAGTTATATTTCAGCTCAACCCATTTAAATTGACAAATAAAACTTGATAGAACTAATAGGTTGCTTAGTGCGAGTCTTTTCAAACAAGCCACCTATTAGAGCCTTTGCATGTCTAGGTGTCCGACGGGTAAATCTTGCTGAGTAATTAGTACTCAGGCTTTGTGCCATTGTGTTTTTCAGGTAATAAAGAAAAAGAATTGCCTGTAGAGGTGATGACTTGGGACGTGCAAGTCTTTGAGGGTTGGACTGCCCACTGGGAGTCCGACTTGCCGCCGTAGTGATGTTGTGTGCTGCTAGAGTTATGGTTCTTCGGGCATGAATCATTACTACACAGTATCGTCGAGCTCGTAGTTTTCTTATCATTATTTGCTTCCGCTGTTTTCAAAACATTCATGACCTTGTAGTATTCCGCTGCACTCTGATAACCTTAATGATGTAATATTCAACTTAAATTTGGACAAATGTTGTATTATCAAGTGTCTGTGTTATCAGCACCTTTGGGACCTCAATCCTCCGGGAAGGGGCACCACAACTGGTATCAGAGCCATGGTCCATGATAATACAACAAATAAATCGTATGTTTCAAAAACTACGACTTCTTCAAATGAAGGGGCACCACAAATAGTATTGCCCATATAGTTAACAGGGTGGTGACAAAGCTAACCTGGGTTATGTTTGTTTACATTACTTGCATCTACGACTTCTTCAAATGAAGGTACGTGCGTGCTTAACCGACACGCGTGATATCGGTGTCTGTGCTCACAGGCGGATACGAGACACTGTTGGCTCGTGACTTATCACGGGGCGATCCTTTTTCCATGGATCGTTACTAGTAGAACTGTGCTTATTTTGTAGTTTCTTTTGAATTTGATGTATTGTTTCTGAAATGGATCTTCTATAGGTACACTAACGTCGTTAGTATAACGCTTAGAATAACTTACGTGTTGAGTGCCGGTCGTCACCAATTACTCGTGCCGCTAAGTACCGGCGAATTATGTGTTGTGTTATGAGGAACGATAGGTTAATAAAATAAAATTTTTGCATCATGCATCTCTTTCTAACTAAACTAAAATTTTGTTCTCGTCTTGCTCACTAACCTCTGGATATAAAATTTCTAAGCTTGTTGAGCATAAAAATATAAAATACAAGTCCAATTGTCAAGTTAATAAGAATCTGTCCTGTTTTTAGCTGTCAACTTCAAAATTACTTTCCTTGATCACCACAGTAACAAACTCAGAAACAGAGAACAAGTAACAAACTCAGAAACAGAGATAAAGTATAATCTGCCAAGACCCTGTTTCTAGCATGATCCTGAACTTAAAAATTTCATAACTAAAGTTGTACTTCGAAATTTTTGGTGTTTGAACCCAATATGGAGAGCTGCTGAAGTATATTTTCATCTCCAATAGGTTTCATAATTTTACTAGCTTCCCTCTGTCCAGTAGAGCCAAAACACTAAGCCTCTGTCATCCTGAAATAGAATCTGCCAACCTGAACTTGCAAAATTCATAAGTCCAGATTTACTTTGAATTTTTGAGAGTATAAATACAATCTGGAAAGCTATGAAAGTCTAATGTAACATGGTTCCAACCCCCAATTTTTAGGACCATGTTTTCTGATTGAAATACCCACTTTTCTGACTTTTGTACAGTTAAAACAGAATCTGTTTTAAAACCCGTTGCCGTATTATTGCCCCTTGAGACTAGAAAATGTGAACCAAAACTTTGTTTTTGTATTTCATTGCACTTCATGTGAAATACATGTTTACTGTAAGGAAGATTTGACTCAATCAAATTACTTTTCTTGTAGATGGCTGAAAACAACAACCAACCACCACCGGGTTGGGAGATCACCGACGGTCTGGAATTCACTGGGATGGTTTATCTGTTTTGGAGAGTTCTCTAGAGATTTGGATAACCCATTCTTCCCACTTATGTTGGCAAGGAATTTCAGGAGCATGGAGTCCCCTCATGTGTCATCCATGTGGCAGTTCCCGCCAACCATTCGGTCACTCCCGCATGGGAATCCTGGACCATTAGCGCACTGGGACAGATTTGCCTTCCACTTGGAATGCTGCTGCTTTCAAGGCACTCACTCGATTCTGCGAAGACCGCAAGCATGATGTTGCTGGAACACCCATCGCCTTTCTGCCCATCAATGATGTGACAGATTTTGAGTGGATTAGGCGTGTGGATTTCATTTTTGATCCAAACCATCGCCACCATGATCCTATGCTGCCCATAATCAAGTATTATGGTTTGTCCACTTTTGCTTTGTGCACAAACTTGTGACGGCATCTGGATGTGTTTCATGCTGCACTTCAACTTTCTGAAGTCGAGAAACAAGCTAAGGATGAAGAAATTGCACAATTGAACCAACAAATCCAAGCAAAGAATGAAGAGATGGATGCGATTATAGAAGAACGTGACCAAGCCTTACAGGATGCAGCAAATTATGAGCATGACATGATTGAGGCTTAAGATGACTTCGACACATTCAAGGCTGTCCACCTTCCTATTGAAGGGAATTGGGATGAGATCATCATGGAGTATGGAGAACAAGAGGACGTAGAGATGGCACCTGCTGGTACTAATGATGTGAAAATGATGGATCTGCAGGAACCAGAAGAGTCTATGGAACCGGAAGAACCAAAAGAGCCGGAAGACATAGACCAGGAGTAGATGATTCGCTACACCCCTATGTATGGTCGTGTAGTATATGTATCCCTAGTTTGATGTAGGAGTGTGAATCTTGCATAATGTGTCCGCAATACCATAGCTAGGCGTTGGCACATATGTGTAAGAAATCGTATGATGGTGTCCTTTTAACAACCATGTAGTCTGAATTGAATTATTGGAGATGTTTGTTACTTCTGAAATTTTATTCGTGTCGCTTGCAAATTTATATTCTTGCACATGTGTTTTTATGGATTATTTTGAGAAATAACTAATGTGCAATCGTATAAATTGTAGCATGGTGCGAATTCGGAATCAGGATGATCCTGAGAGGTCTCAGCGAGGAGCTAATGCTGAGCCCTCATTAGCTGAGGTATTGGCAGCTGCACTCAATCGGCAGCAGAATGACTCCGAGTTGCTTTGTCGGCTAGTAGATATTACGTCCCATCTGGCTGGACATGGAGGCCACCGCAACAACCACAACCAGCCCTGACAGAGCACTTACTCAGATTTTTTGGGTACTCATCCACCAACTTTCGAGCGTGCCAGAGAGCCGCTGGATGCTGATCATTGGCTACATCAGACTGAGTCTAAATTTGTCTGCTAGAATGCACTGAGCATCACAAGGTACTGTTTGCCGCCC
Source organism: Eleusine coracana subsp. coracana (assembly GCA_032690845.1). Classification (NCBI taxonomy): domain Eukaryota; kingdom Viridiplantae; phylum Streptophyta; class Magnoliopsida; order Poales; family Poaceae; genus Eleusine; species Eleusine coracana. Next base: position 20,075,484 of record CM064418.1, on the reverse strand, counting down.
AACAACTCCAGGGCTTTGCTAGTGCCTGGTGGGCCAACTATGAAGCTTCTCTGCCCGCTGGATGCTGCACTGAATGGAATGAGTTCAAGACTACATTTCATGCTCATTTCGTCCCCGCTGGCCTCATGCAGAGGAAATTCTAGGAATTTATGGATCTGAAACAGGGAGGGAGGAATGTCCTCCAATATTCTGAAGCTTTTAGTCACCTGGCTCAATATGCTACTGAGTATATCAATACTAAGGACAAGAAGAGATATGTATTTCTACGTGGTATGAATGCCACACTTAAGGAGCGTCTGACTTGGCAGACAACCAGCACATACAATGACTTGGTCAACGCTGCTATTGTCCAGGAAGGCGCTATGCGCCAAGTTGAAGAGGAAGATCGCAAGAGAAAGGCCCCTGCTAGTGCCTCTGCTACCCCACAGGCGAAGCACCGCCTGATTTACACTTCACCTACCGGACAGCGTTTTCGGGCATCTCCGCAGCAGCAGTATCAGCGACAGTATGGTCAGAACTACTCGAGGCCACCACAGCAATAGAACTTTCCACCCCGTGCACCGTACCAACCGCAGAACAACCAGCACCGTGCATCATATCAACAACAAGGAAATCAGAATGCCCATGCCCCACAGCCTGCTCATCATGGAAGCAGCTACCCATGCTATAACTGTGGTCGTACCGGTCATTTTGCTAAGAACTGCACTGCACCCAGGCGCAACAACAACAACAACAATAGCAACCAGTGTCAGAACCAGAACAGGAATGTGAATGCACCATCTCGTGGTGCCCAAGTGAACTACACCAATGCTGAAGATATTCCCTAGGGTGAACCCGCGCTGACTGGTACGCTCTCACTCTATCGCCAGCCTGTCCCTGCACTTTTTTATTTTGGCGCTACGCATAATTTCATTAGCAAAGCTTGTCTCCACACCACCATCATAAATAGATGCTACACCGTCCGCTCTCCCGCTGGACAAATTTTTGCTAACGAAGTAGTGTGTAAAGCTCCACTAGAGAGAAATCAAAAGATTTACCCCACCGACTTTATCATGCTCAAGGATCAAGAAATTGATCTGATCATAGTTATGATCTGGATGAAAACCCATAGAGCCATAGGTAGACATCGAGCGCCGTATCATTCATATCAACTCTCCCTTGCATGGAAAAGACACACTTTCCCTAAACACCGATTCATCGAAAGCCTTGGTTGTCCATCACTTGGAAGGGCAATCACTCGAAAGTATTCCCGTCGTGCGTGAGTATCCGAACGTATTTCCTGAAGACATCTCTGGCCTTCCGCCTGACCGTGAAGTAGAATTTAAGATAGAGCTACAGCCAGGAACTTCTCCAATATCCCGTTGTCTGTATAAAATGGCACCGAATGAGTTGGCCGAATTGAAAAAACAATTGAATGAGTTATTGGAAAAGGGATTCATTCGCCCAAGTACTTCACCTTGGGGCTGCCCTGCTATTTTTGTGAAGAAGAAGGACAAGTCCTTGCTCCTTGTCATTGATTATCGGCCTCTTAATGAAGTTACCATCAAGAACAAATACCCATTACCCCATATTGATATCCTTTTTGACCAATTGGTTGGTGCTAAAGTCTTTTCAAAAATTGACCTCCATTCGGGCTATCATCAAATCAAAATTAGAGCCGAAGACATTCCGAAGACCGCCTTCTCTACTAGATATGGATTGTTTGAGTATCTAGTAATGTCATTCAGATTGACAAATGCCCCTGCCCATTTCATGTACCTCATGAATTCGGTATTCATGCCAGAGCTGGACGGATTTGTGGTAGTATTCATTGATGACATCCTCATCTATTCTAAGTCCAAGGAAGAGCATGCCGAACATCTTCGCATTGTTCTTCAATGTCTCCGAGAACACAAATTGTATGCAAAATTCAGCAAGTGTGAATTTTGGTTGGACCGTGTGCCATTACTCGACCACATAGTTTCAGCAGAAGGAATCTCGGTAGACCCCAGCAAAGTTCAAGATGTACTAGATTGGAAGCCACCAAAAACCATTCATCAAGTTCGTAGTTTCCACGAATTAGCTAGATATTATCGTAGGTTCATCCCTAATTTCTCCCAGTCATCCAAGCCTATCACAAGATTACTCAAAAACGATGTGAAGTTCGAATGGAATGATAAATGTGAAGAAGCATTTCAGAAGTTGAAGGAATTATTAACCACTGCCCCAGTATTGGCTCAGCTGGACATCACCAAACCGTTTGACGTGAATTGTGATGCATTTGGGACAGCACTTGGATGTGTGCTTATGCAAAGCAGTCGTGTCATTGCCTATGCATCGTGACAACTACGGAAGCATGAAGATCATTATCCAACTCATGATTTAGAACTAGCTGCAGTTGTGCTTGCACTAAAAATTTGGAGACATTACCTACTTGGAAATTTAGTGCATATCTACACAGATCATAAGAGCTTGAAATACATTTTCACTTAGACTGATCTGAACATGAGACAAAGTGGGTGGCTGGAATTAATCAAGGATTACAATATGGAGATCCATTATCATCCAGGCAAGGCCAATGTAGTTGTCGACGTGGTAAGCAGAAAAATCCACTGCAATAACTTTGATGCTGGAATTCCAGGACAGCAGCAACCACATAACTATTTCAGAACCTAGCCTTTGTATTTTGCCTGCTATAGGGATCAGCAACCTTAGTATACACTCCACCATCCATGAAGAAATCATTGCTGCCCATAAGAAGGACATTGGTATGAAATACATCCGTCAAAACATTAAACATGGTAGAGCAAAATGCTTCACACAAGACTCGGACGGTACCCTATGGTTCAATAACCGTTTAGTAGTACCAAAGGACATTGAACTTCGACGGAAAATCTTGGATGAAGCACATCACTCCAAATACTCTATCCATCCGGGTAGTAATAAAATGTATCAAGATTTGAAGAAGAATTTTTGGTGGACAAGAATGACGAGAGAAGTTGTCTGATATGTTGCAGAATGTGATACTTGTAAGAGAGTTAAGGCTGACCATTTGAAACAAGCCGGATTGCTTCAACCATTGAGTATTCCCGCCTGGAAATGGGAAGACATCAGCATGTACTTTATCGTTGGCCTTCCTCTTACTTCACATAAGCATGATTCTATTTGGGTCATTGTGGACCGACTCACAAATCTGCTCACTTCTTGCCGGTCAACAATAGATACAGCATACGGCAATACGTAGAGCTATACATTGCAAGAATCCTGTGTCATCATGGAGTACCCATGACCATCATCTCAGATCATGGTTTGTAGTTTGTCGCTCATTTCTGGGAACAACTACATGCATCTTTTGGTACAGGTTTAATTCGTAGCTCCGCTTACCATCCCGCTACCGATGGACAAACAGAGCGTGTCAACCAAATTTTGGAGGACATGCTTAGAGCATGTGTTTTAACACATGGTGGTAACTGGGATGAGTATCTACCCTATGCTGAATTCTCATATAACAACAGCTACCAGGAGAGTGTGAAAATGTCACCATTTGAAGCACTCTATGGTCGTAGTTGTAGAACACCATTGACTGGTCTGAATCTAGAGAAAGAGTGACATTTAGTCCTGATCTTGTAAAGGACGCTGAAGAAAAAGTTCGAACCATTCAGGCAAATCTTAAGGATGCTAAAAGCCATCAAGAGAAGTATGCAAACAGACAACGTAGACCACTATATTTGAGTAAAGGTGACTCTGTCTATCTCCGAGTATCGCCTATGAAGGGTATCCAACGGTTTGGAGTCAAAGGAAACTTAGCTCCCCGTTATATTGGACCATTCCAAATTCTGGAATGATGTGGAAACGTAGCCTACAAGCTGGAGTTACCTGCTAACTTGTCTGGAGTTCATAATACCTTCCACGTCTCTCAGCTAAAGCGGTGTCTCAAGCCACCCATTGACAAAATCTTGGAAAGAGTATGATCACCTTCAACCAGACCTCACATACTCTAAACAAACGATAAAGATCCTCGATGAGAAAGAGCGCACAATCCGTAAAAGAATACTCAAATTCTATAAAGTTCAATGGAGTAATCACTCAGAAGATGAATCCACTTGGGAATCTGAAGAATTTCTGAGTACACATTACCCGAAATTTTGGTCGTCATACGCAGGTATGTTTTGACCACCGTACTTATCTCTAGTTTGCCTTGTTCATAACCTCGAGACGAGATTTCTTTAAGGAGGGAGGGCTATGACACCCCTGGTGTCTCACTTCAATTTAACCAACATGAAAGAGCAAATCATGAACAATATAGCATGAAATAATAAGGCAATTAAAAACTCTGCAAGTAAGTTGTGAGCCAAATGAAAATTTTGTTATAAAACATATGCCAAATAATTAGATTGGTAATAATAAAATAGAATTTTATTAATTTAATGAGCATTTTACCATATTTAGGAATACCCCAAATAATTAATTAAAGCATAGAAACCATTAACAATGGGGAATTAACTATAAAATAACTATAAATTTTCTGACCAAATGGGCACCACCAGAGCACCAGGAATATCTCAAGGACCTTTGTGCAAAATTCCATGAATTTAGGTGCTCTCTAGCTATTTGTTTTGGAAATACCTTTGACCAGGGACTGTTTTGCAAGAAATCAATTAGTTCTAGGGCTGCAGTGCAAAATCTTCCTTTCTTCTTCCCCACTGGCGCAGAGACTTCCCCGGTGCAGTGGTTCTCCTTGTCGCACACGCCAGCGCCCTGCACCTCCCCGCCTCGTAACTCCACCGCGCACAGTGCCGCCTACCCCTCTGCCCCCGTGCTGTCCCATTCCCTCTGCCCTCCAACCACGCGCGCGTCAACGGTCTTCTTCCCTGTTCTCCCATCTACACGCCATCGCCATTTACTGATCAACAGGTCTTCAATTCTTCGCACTCTTGCCGCTCCCAGCTGCCAACCACCACGCTGACCTCCCCGCGATGCCAAAGCGCACCTGCAAGCCCCCACAAACACCCTCCCCCCTCTATGCTCTATGCTCTCTCTCAGTTTTCTCTCTACCTCTGCCCTCTGCACCCCGCCATTACCGAGCCACAGTCAAGCTCGGGTCCTGCCTTCCCACTGCCACCAGAGCTCAACCAACACCACCAAACCACGAGCACATGTCTCCTCCGCATCCCCATACCATTCGCTCAGCACATCCCCGCGTGAGCTAGAGTTAATTGAAGAAAACTAGGAAGAGCACCTCCAGTGAGTTCCTCTGCCGCCGGCCAAAAATTCTCGAGCCACGGTGAGCCATTCCTCGATTAAATGCACTTGCAAGTTCCGTACACATGCATGACCCAAACTAAGTCGATGTGCTTTTGTTTCTTGGCTTGAGCCCGGAATAGTTCCCATTTCCCTGGCCGCTGCTACTGCTCCATCGAAATCAAGCCACCTGGCCGACGAGCTCATATCTCTGGCCATCCTCGTCGAGCGCCACCAAGATGTTGGTCTTCTCCTTGCCATCGTGAAGCTCTATGAGAAGACGACCATCGGTTTCGAGCCCCGCAGCCTAAACGCGACATTACCGAAGTTCTCCACCCGCTAGTCCTCGCCACCAACGATTACCCGGTGAGCCCCTGTCTATGTAAACCCCACCAACCGCTTCGCCTTGACCCACTCGACGTGCAGCCATTTCTACGGCGAGCTCCCGTCGCCTGTAGTGCCCTACGGCGATCGCTCCGGCCGAGCACCGCCCTGCTCCGGCGCGCCCGCTGGTGCTGACTGGCAGCCCGGCTGGCGCCTACATGGCATCGACGTGGCTCCGACGTGTCTCCTACGTGGCACTCTTTTAAACCAGAAATACCTAGAGAAATCCCAAAAATTGCCATTAACTTTGAAAACCCATAGTAAATCAAATATACACCCATTGTGGCCCACACAAATTTTGTTGGATTCATCTTTCAGTGCCCTATTATAGTAAAATGATAAATCGCTGTCTCTGTAGATGAATTTTTAATAATACATTAAATTGTGAAATCACTAAATAATAAACCAGAAATCCTAGGAATAAAATTAAATCTTGATTTTTGGCATGCTTAGCAAAAACATGATTATCTACCACCACAAATTTCGGTTTGGTAAAATATGAATTATTTTAGGCTCTGGAATTTATTTTGTGTGTTTACTTAGATTAATTCTAGTAATTATTCTGTAAATAATTTGCCCTTGCCACTTGGCATAAAAATCACTCATATAAGCATCTGTTCACAATAACATAAGTTTGCTTTATTAATTAATTTAATTACTCATATCACTCATTTACCTTGTTTAATTACATAAAGAACATATATACCTAAAATCTTAATTAACAACCCAGCTTCTCTGAAGCATATGGCTTTGAGAACATAATAATAATTTTAATTGACATTAAAACATGATGTGCTTGCATGCATCATATCATTGATTGAAACGGTGTTCGGATAATGTCGTTAATTCAATTCCATCATATAGGTAACAACCATCAGGAGCAAGAGGACAACTTTCAGAAGGACGTTGACTCGCAGGAGCAGGAAGTAGAAGTTGCTAACACTAGTGTTGATCCAGGCAAGCCCCGGTTTGCCTTTGCCTCTTTTATAAAGTTTTGCTATTTTACAATATTACTAGTGTCTATAATTATTGTTGCATTAGGTCATAGGAGTTGATTGAAACCCACCTTGCATTATATCCAAATGACCTATGTTACTTTGGTAGAATCGGTACGGTTATGCTATGCTTAGTAATTACTAGTCTCGTTAGATATTATTATTACTAAGGAATGAACTTGACCACTGCAACGGGTATTATTAAAAGAAGTTTATTTCTATGTTATGACTGGGCAGGGATGATGCATGCGTAGGTTTGTAGCAACACATGGGTGTTGACTGCAGTAGCCCTACCTTGTCGAACCTAGGACCCATCCGTGGTCGGCCCCATGATCAAGTATTGAACAGTACCGAATGCATGCTAGTTTATGGGAACTAGTAAACCGATGTAGCATTCAAGGTCACTTACATTGAGGTCAGTTAAGGTGCGTTGGTCTTTTACCCTCCTATTGCTGGAGTGGGGGGTTCATACCATGAAGTACTGTTGGCAGAACGGCATGCCCACTCGACGTCACCACACCCGGTCCGAGGTGTGGGTGGTTTTTCTTGTGAAAGTTTGCCATATACGACCTTAATTGGTGCGTATGTGTCATGTATCTCGGGTTTTCCCAGCTGGTGTATCTCGGGTTTTCCCAGACAGTGCCAATCACGTAGATGCACATGGTACATGGAAAGTGATTATGATGTGTATTGTTGATGTTACTATTATTGCTCTTATGTCGTATTTACTTTATGTATTGTTTTATTATCCTATTGTTGCAACTAAAGTTACATGTCATCTCAACCCATTTAAATTGACAAATAAAACTTGATAGAACTAATAGGTTGCTTAGTGTGAGTCTTTTCAAGCAAGCCACCTATTAGAGCCTTTGCATGTCTAGGTGTCCGACAGGTAAGTCTTGCTGAGTAATTAGTACTCAGGCTTTATGCCATTGTGTTTTTCAGGTAATGAAGAAATAAATTGCCTATAGATGTGATGCCTTGGGACGTGCAAGTCCCTGAGGGTTGGACTACCCACTGGGAGTCCGACTTGCCGCTGCAGTGATGTTGTGTGCTGCTAGAGTGATGGTTCTTCAGGCATGAATCATTACTACGATGTATCATCGACCTCGTAGTTTTCTTATTGTTATTTTCTTCCGCTATTTTCAAAACATTCATGAACGTGTACTATTCTGCTGCACTCTGATAACCTTAATGTGTAATATTCAACTTAAATTTGGACAAGTGTCTGCGTTATCAGTACCTTCGGGACCTCGATCCTCCAGGAAGGGGCGCCACAAAAGTTTTGACAAATAAGTTAAAAATTGGGCAACTACATGGAAGACATGTTAAAGACTTACCAAAGGTTTTAGCTTCGAGGTACTCGACTCTGGCCTGTTTCTTCTCAATAAGAGAACATAATCTCTGAAAGGGGAGAGGCAGGGTTAGATGAAAGAATGAATCAAAAAGGATAAAAACTTGGTATTGATGTACCTTGTTGGCATCTCGATGCTGGTGTAAGACTTCTATATCTTCAGCCCTAGGCCGAGCTAAAGCGTTCTCAACCAGTATGGCCTTACCCTTAAAAAGCGTGGAAGGGACACCGGTCGGAGAGGCAACAGTGGTCTGAGGGGTCAGTGCAGGAGCTGGAGTATCGGGAGCCTTCCTTGGTTTGATCTGAATGCTTGATGGCATACTGGCTAGATGAGGAGCGTGGGATGGGAGCAATGCAGGAGTCAATCGAGTGTCTTGCGGCCCTTGGGCGCTCTGAACAACCTCCAACCGACCACCTCAATGTGCAAGACACATAGAAGTTAATAAACATTCAGCCTTATGAGGAATTGAAAATGCGAAGAGTTACCTAGAGGCTTGCTTGATCTTGATCTGACAGACTCTCTTCTTCGAAGAAGTGGTCTGAGGACCAGAATCTTTCCTCTTCAAAGGAGCCTTGGCGGTTTCATCAGTCTTCGCTGCCACTTTTGCATCACTCATCGATTTGCTCGGGGGCTCCGACTGGCTTGGTGGTCGGTCAGAGTAAGCAGAGTTGGTCAGGTTTGCATCTGGGGTGAGATCCTCTTCGTCATCTTCATCTCGGCCCACATATTGCCGACGGCAATGAGCGGTCTGCTTCTACAGCGGCCAGGGCATGGCAAGTTATGATCGAGGGAAGCATCACCGTTGACCTCTTCAGTCGATCGAACGCCTGATGAAGTCCCTCCACTGCTAGTGCTGGTCTATGGTAGCTTGTCGACATAGTCCGGTCCTTTCGTATGATTCAGATGGAGCAGAGGGTGGGACAAGTAAGTGTTAAGAACCTGGATAAACGTCAAGACATCCAATAGGACATCAAAACAAGATAATAGCAGAATCATTCGAGATCGATCGAGGCTTACTCGGGCCCACAGAGTGCCCATGTTGTACGCCTTCTCAATTAATGAATGGTCTTGAAGGATATCTTCTTCAAACATCTTTGACAAACACGTCCGATGAAGGTTGCCGTTGGGAGGGTCATGTACTTCCCTGGTCTCGTTGTTGGTGGCATAATTCGACGCCGGGTGACTCTAAAGTTATAGGGGCTGCACTCGGCGCACTATGAAGCTCTTGGCGATGGTAATACCATCAATGTCTTCCTTCTTCAGGTCTGCAATCTTCTTCAGCAGAGCGACCACCTGGGGATCTGATGGATTGGGTTTTTTGGTCCAATGCGCCTGTGGAATCGCATTTGCACCAGAGAAGTCGACAAGAACATGGGGAGGGTTGTCGCAGTAAAACCACTCGTCCCTCCAGTTCTTGTTACCGGTCCTCAACGTCACATAGATGTAGACCTCCTTCTTGCGCAACTGGAAGCCCACACCGCCTATGGCTACTTGGTTGTCTTTTATTGGTAGCGGTTGGAGGTCGAAGAGGTGGTGGAAAAGATTGAAATAGGGGACAACTCCTAAGAAGGCCTCGCACATGTGCACGAAGATGGCGATGTGGAGGAATGAGTTGGGATTGAGGTTGACCAGCTCAATCCCATGGAAGAAAAGGAGCCCGCGCAAGAAGCTACAGCAGGGAACTCCAAAGCCGTGCTCAAAAAACGAGCGAAATACAACAATCTACTTATGAATTGGAATGGGACAAGTTTCCTTGGGTACCTTCCAATCGATCTGAGCCTGCTCGGGAAGAATGTCATCCATCACCATCTTGTTCAGGTCAACGGTGGAAATGCTGGTCTTCTAGAATTCCTGAAGCTGCTCGGGGATGTCGATCTCCGACAAGGAAGACTTGGCCGTGGCGGCCTTTTGAGGAGCCTTGCCACCAATGGCTGTAGGAAGAATCGGCGCGGTGGATCCAAAGCACAACCTTAGCTAATGCTTGGGGCTGAGGGCAATGAGATCTACGGTGGCAGAAAGGAATGTGCAAACCCTAGCTCAGGAAGCGGTGGTGTCGCAAGAAATAGGGGAGGCGCGAGGAAGACGAAAGGCTTGAGTGCAAAATGACGGCGTGGACTTGGAGTCAACATATCGTGCCCTTTCTATACCCTTGCTTTTCGACCTAAGGGTCCCATGGGCTGGTATGGGCCATACAGTAGCAGGCTTTTTCAAATAAACAAAAATTACATAAATGCTTTAATCTTTAAAAAGATCTAAAGTTATACCTTGGGAGATAATCTCGGGGGCTTCTTTGATGAGAAGTGTTGGTTTGTCCACTTGAAATACTTGTCGTACCTATGTGATTTGAAGATCATGTAGCAGCGGACTTGATGGTCATATGGGCATAAGTTTAAAGGTGGTGTTATTGATTGATGTCAATAGTTAAATCATCGAAATTAGACTTATGATTAAATCGAGTGACAAATTATTAAGGAAAAGCCATGTTATGATTGATGTCATTTGGCTTAGTATTATAGTATGGTTGATGTCATACTCCTTTACATGAATTGAATATGATTGATGTCATGAAATTCAGACCAATAAGTCACTCGGACAATAGTGTACATCACTCGGCCTTTTTAATAATCGGTCGGCAAGATTGAAATCTTTCGAATTGACTTCCTGGTTGGATGAGTAGAGGTTTATTAGGCTCAAGCTTGATGGTTTGAGAAGATTACATTCAACAAAATATTAAGAGCTAATGTTATTAAACTCTTGCATTATTCGTTAGTCTCCAAATTATACAAGAGTCGGGGGCTACACCTGATCAGGTGCACCTGCCGGTGCACCAGATATATCAGGAACTTGGGTCATGAGGTCTTCCTAATTTATGTCCTGTTCATATCAACATTGAAGGTCACTCGCCAATTAACAACTCAAAATCAGAAAGCACTCGGGGGGCTGTTGTGGGATACTTGCCTTACGGGTATCCAAACACATGCCAAAGTCGGTAGCTGACCAGGTACTTCATCAACAAGGAAACCGATCGAGTCAGCTTGGAGCACAAGGCAATTAGAGATAAACTTTCTATGTAAATCCTTGTAGACTACAAGTAGGACTCTATGAATCCCCTGTCGACTGGATATATAAGGTGGCACGGTACCCCCTCAAGGGACATCGACAACATTACAAGCAAAACAATCCACAAAACACAGGATGTAGCGTTTTTACTCTCATCGAGAGGGCCCGAACATGTATAACTCGACGTCTTATGTTAACCATCATAGTTCTTAGTCTTGACGTAGACCTATATATTTACTGCCGTGATCAAGCACCCTACAACTTTGGTAGTGTAAGTTTTTGGGTTTGGAATCTGGAAAGTAAAGCTATGAGAAAATCTTTAGAGTCACCCAGTTCTGTTCAGATATTTGGTTTAGAAAATTTACCGGTAGTGTAAATTGCATATCTTGAGTTCTAAAAATTTGCCAAATGCATGCAAATATGCGTCAAAGAAATGTTAGAATTCTCCACAATGTCGATAAGTTACTTTCATGAGTAACTGAAGGACCGAGATGGCGACTAGAGGGGGGGGGGCTGAACGGGAGCCAATAAAAATTCTTCACAAGAACATGGCCTATGTTCAAATTTCAACCCGAGCCAACCTCAAAATGGATCACCAAAATTACACACACTAACTTGTGATGTGCTAACCCCATAAGTGATCAATAACAGAAGCAGGACATCGCAGAAACAAAGGATAGCAGCAAAGACTCAACATGGTCAAAGAACAGACCCAAAACCGATCACTAGACAATCATCAGCAGTGCCGATCATAGGCATCGGTAGTGCTGGTCATATCGTCAGTACTGCCGATTGATATCAGAAAGAAAACAAAATTCCTAGTTAGGACATCAGCAGTGTCAATCAGGATTTTCACTCATGCACCGGTAGTGCCGAGACAAAGATTGGCAGTCCCGATCAGGGCATCAGCAGTGCCGATTGGCAATTTAGGCAGAGCATCCGCAGTGCCGATTGAATCATCGGTTGTGCCGATTGACAATAGAAAGAAGACAAAATTCCTGATCAGGGCATCGGCAGTGCTGATCCAGATTTTTCTTCCTACACCAGCAGTGCCGATCGACCCTCGACAGAACAGAAATTAGTTTGGGATTAGGCAAGAACTCGACCAAAACCTAATCAAACAAACTCCAAATCATGCAATTTTTGGACCAGGTAATCCTCAACACATCACGACCGTAATCCTAGAAGATCCTCTCAATTGGCTCCAGGAATCATTGCGCATTTCAGATCTTGTGCCAAGAACACCAAAAAGGGGAAACATGAGAAATCTTCCAAATCAAAGGTCCTAGAGCTCTAGATTCGATCAAGGACCCAAAAACTTGCCCAAAAATGAGATCGAAAATTCCCATAAAAATAGCTCTGAAAATAGAGAAGAGAAATTCCGGATTTAGGGAGAGAGGAAGAACTTGAGCACAAATTTGAATCTCATATTATTGATTTACCAAGTCAAGATACATGGATACATGGCTAGTAAGCCACCGTCTTCCTCCCACTATTTGGAAGAGCAAGAGATGTCTCTCACACACCCTCTCCTCTTCACTATTACATGAAGACCTCTCCTAGCACATTGAAATGAGTTCCTAACACAGGGCTAATGGGAAGAGGCACCTCTCCCACCAGCCCTACCTCTCCTTATATAGGCCTAGGGGTTGTCGAAAAGACCATCCGACCCCACGCCTACAATACAGTGCCACTTACCACCAGGGGCACAATTGTCTATCTTTTTTCTCATCGCTCGAACGCCCTTAAGCCATTCATGACTTTGCTTTGCCTCGACGCAAGCTCTGCGATGGTGCCACGTGCACCTCCAATCGCTGCCACCGGCTTTGAGGCCCAAACCAAGAAACCGTCTTGCATGCTTCTCAAAGCGTGACTTGTTGATCCTGATGCGTGTCACCTCGTCCTGTGATCCTCCTCCTCGGCAAGTCTCTCCCACCTCCGGTCCATTGGAAGCCTCTACTTGCACCGACGCCCGATCAACTTTGACTTGGTCAACACCACCGTCTTGATCATCACCCATGATTTTTAGGCTCAACTGTGAAACCTTTCGTGCTCCTTGACTCTCCACGTGTACGGTGCGGATCACCCTTGACTTCATCCGGCCTCCCGATCCTCCAGCTCCAAGTCTTCTACTTGTGCCCAATCCTCTCGCTGTTGAACACCAAGTTGACTCCAGTGGCCTACACATCATGATACAAGCAAACACATTTCCAATCTTCTTCAACTTCACCAATATCTTCACCAACTCCGGTTAGTCATAACCGTGACAAGCATAAACCATGCAATCCCCAAATTCCCGTATTTGAACTCAAACACCAAACTCAATAAATGTCAATTAGTCATCACTTATTGCAAACAATGGCACATATCCACATGGTTTCTCAATTTCACACTACTGGAATCTAACATCGTTGCAACCTAAACATTTATAGTAGGCCAAGACCCTACACATGCTAGGGTTCATGATAATAGCAAGAGCGGATGCCAAACACACTAGCAACTTGGCGGTTATGACTAACCGGAGTTGGTGATGATATTGGTGAAGTTGCAGGAGATTGCAAATGTGTTTGCTTGTCTCATGATGTGTAGGCCACTGGAGTCAACTTGGCGGTCAACAACGAGAGGATCGGACACAAGTAGGAGACTTGGGGCCAGACGATCGGGAGGCCAGGTGAAGTCAAGGGTGATCCACACTGTACACATGGAGAGGCAAGAAGCACAGACAGTTTCGGGGTTGAGCCTCAAAACCATGGGTGGTGATCATGATGGCGGGGTTGACCAAGTCAAAGGTGATCGGGCGTTGGTGCAAGTAGAGGCTTCCAATGGACCGGAGGCGGGAGAGACTTGCCAACAGGAGGATCATGGGACGAGGTGACACACATCAAGATCATAAAGTCTTACTTTGGTGGAAGTGAGCATGAAGTCACACTTTGAGAAGTGTGCAAGGCGATTTCCCGGTTTGGGCCTCAAAACCGGTGGCGGTGGATGGTGGTGCACATGGCACCATTGTTGACGGTCCTTAAATGCTAAATCTGACCATCAAATCCTTGCATAAACAACATAAAAGGAATAAACAAAATAGTGATAACAGTTTATTATTAACCATTTCCAAGAGTTTTGGTGAGACATGTGTTTACAGGTATAAAAGAGCCAAAATATGCAAAAACATGAAGAAACGCCCCATCGATTGATTCTGCCATAAGACAGCCGGCCGAAAGGGTCGTATGAGGCTGAAATCAAGGCCTGGCAGGGTCGTGATGGCTGAAATCAGAACTCAGTCGACAAGGTCATATTAGGCTGAAATCAGCCACCCGGTGGGTTAAAACAGAGTCTCATTAGGATGAACCATCCGACCTAGCCGGCCCTGCAAATCACTCCACCATGAGGGCGTTTTCCATCCCTAGACTAAGAAGGGTGAAAAGTGAAGAAGTAAAGGAGGCATTAACGTGGCACAACTTGGACAAGTGAAAACATGACTCGGAAGGGGGTCGACACCAAAAATGGGCCGCCGCCCAGCCTGGGAATTTCCTCTAGGAGTGTCCAGCCCACATGGCCCATCATGCCATCCAACGGCAAGTGGATAAGGCGGTTGAAAACCGACTCAACAACCGTCATCCGGACCAAATCTGAGGCGTCCAAAGAAAGTCGATCGGAAACCGACCTCATCCAACGGCCGCCCAGCCCGGGTTGCCGCCCGGCGCTACATGTCGCCCGGCATGCCCGGCCGCCCGACGGGGCAACTTTTGCCCACCGACCCTCCTTCACCTACAAATACCCGCCAGTACTTCGCCACCTATAAATAGAGGGGAAATTCGGTAGAAAAAGGACAACACACAAGATGAGAGTTTAGACCTCCATTTCAAAGGCTTTAGCACTGCCAAAGTGCTTAGAAAATAGGGAGAGAGTGAAGGAGAGTTTGTGGAAGCGCCGGGCTTGTCGGCGATCTTCCCCACACTTGTACCTTGACGGATGCTTTCCTTTTCAAGTAAGTGTTCGTGATTTCTCTATGGTATTTAAGTTTCCTATTTAAGTAAGTTCTTTCTTTTATTACTTACGGGATCATCGCTCTATTTAGTTAGAGTATCTTAGTCTTCTATAAGCGTGGTACCAAGACTAGGGCAGTAATTAATAGCATAGACGTGGTGTCTAGGCTAGAGGTTACCTTCGTTTGCTGCGTGCCCCATGGTTTGTAGAGGTAGTCGGTAGGTGGTGATAGCCCTATACGGCCTTTGTAATCCTCCACGTTCAGGTATGTCGTAGAGCTATTGCCCAGAGTCGCCTATGGATGCAGGGGTAAGCCGGTGCCCGAAGTAAGTAGTAAAAGACCGAACCTATCTTATTATAGGATCCTTGACCATAGGAATCCACTCTAACCTCTGCCTACCATATTCTTGTTGTTCTTGGATGGATTAGTTTAGAAGAATAGTACACACACGTTCCCTGTGATTCGATAACTTGGAATACTCCTAGGTGAAGTGCTACATCGGTATCCGTGCGCTTGCAGATTTATCTATGAACGTAGGAAATACCAACAAGCATTTCTGACACCGTTGCTGGGGATAGTAATATTTCTGGTGCGATGCTAAGAAGTGTCAACAAGCATTTCTGGCGCTGTTATCGGGGATAGTAATATTTCTGGTGTGATGCTAAGAAGTGTCAACAAGCATTTCTAGTGCCGTTGCCGAGGAACGGTTGTTGTATCATTTTTGAACCTTGTTTGTCCTCGTATCTCTTCCTTTTTTTATTTTTCTTTTATTTCTTTCCTTTTTCCACAATGGAACAACCCGCCATCCTATCTTTTTCTGCTCCGAAGGGCAGGTACTTTGAGCCACCGCCGTCTGCGGACCCAATTCGCACATCCGGCTATGAACTTCGCCCTGGCTTTATAGCCATGGTTCGGGAGCAATCCTTCTTTGGTCTAGATTTTGAAAATCCTTACCACCATTTGCGAGAATTTGAGTATTTGTGTTCATGTCTGTTCATTGACGGTATGACACATGAAACATTAAAGTGGAAATTGTTTCCCTTCTCCCTCAAGAAGAGTGCGAAACAATGGTACACTCATACTGTCGGGAGTGTAAACGGTGATTGGGAAGGACTTCAAGATAAATTTTGTCTTGCTTTCTTCCCTCCGTCCCGTATTGTCTCCCTCCGTATGGAAATCCTCGATTTTCGCCATAATGAGATGGAATCCATTGGAGTAGCTTGGGCTAGGGTCTGTTTGCTACTGCAATCTGGCCCAGACTTGTCGGTACCCGATGAAATGTTGCTTCAACACTTTTACTCGGGTCTAAACAAAGAGTCTGCCCAATTCCTCAACACTGCCTCTAGAGGATCATATGAGCATAGGACCATGATGGAAGGAAGGGAACTCCTTGAGCAAATATTAGAAAACACATCCTTCTTAGCCGACCTTAGTGAGCCCCTATAGGAGGAAGCTACGTCGAGCCACACGGACCCCTCAATAGCCATATCCGAGCCCATACCTTGCCGATCCCCAGATTTGACTTTTGAGCCGTCCCCCGAACCTCGAACACTAGAGGAAGAAGAAATTCAACCTCCAGAGTTCTTATTTGAATTCTAGGAAGATCTTTTTAAAGACTTTGGGAATGCCTCGAATTATTGTTCCAAAAAGAACCCACCAGTCCCTGTCTGTCCTCCTCGTTCTCGAGAGGATGGAAATCCAACCCACGAGGGTCCCTCAATAGCTAAATTGGAACCCACAGCTCTCTCATCTCTAAAGTTTACTGTTGATACCTCTTGGAAGGAAGAAGGAATTCTACCACCAGGGTTGCTAGTCGAATTCAAAGAAAACTTAGTTGATGATCATAGAAAAACCTCGAGTTATATCTGGCATAACAAGCCTACGGTATCTGCTTTGCCTCCTAGTCCTTTCCAACAAGCAATTCCAAAGGAGGCCACAAAGAAGCAGCGGTTGAAGGAAGAAAAGCGCTATTTCAAGGCTATCCAAAATCCATTTGCCTTCCACAACCATTCCTTGTCTTATACGAGGAAATGCCGTAGAGGCCCTTTATGATCCCACCATAGGCGTCATCCCTGAATACATAGCTTTACAACTTGTGGATGATATACACCTAGAGCCGATTGAGTTAATCTACAAGGACGCAGCGGGAGTAACCTTTTCATGTCAGGGGATTGCAAGGGCTATACCGATCAAGATAGGCAAAATTGAGCTTCACCTAGACTTTCATATCTTTCCCATTATCGATTTTGAACTCCTCCTTGGTTACCCACTAGAAAAACTCCACCTACTAGGAGCATCACAAGGGAGCCTTACTAAAAAGCTTAGAGAAATTGCTTTCACCACCAAGACCTCTTGCTTAGAAAATACATTGGTAAGGCCTCATCTTGAGCATCCCCCGCTTGAGAAAGTAATGCTTGTTTCTCAACTTGCATCATTGAAGCCTGTTCTTTGTGAGAGTGCGAAGCTTTTCACCCAAGAAGATGACGATAAGGGAAAAACTCCAAATGTTTTTGAAACTGAACCGTCACCTGACTTGCCTAAGCCATTTTCCTCTTGCCCTCATTACTATGTTCTCAATGGTGATCAAGAATCGACTATGACCCTTATTGATGGATTCCGTGAGAAGGAGAAACTTTGGGCCATTGGATTTGTGGAGCCATTAACTCTAGAAATAGAACGTGAAGATTCAATAGATGAGCATGAGAGCTTCTTTCTTGAAAACACACATGATACATGCTCATTTAATGAATCTCTAGAGTCAATCAACTTTTGTGCCAAGCACACCTACGAGAACTACAATCGCCTCATTAGCAAAATATTTGTTAGGATGGTTGTAGATGCTTTTGTTTACCATAAATTTTGCAAATCTCGTAGATTGCACTTTGGCACTAACCTTGCAGCTAGAGCTTCAATGCCACATCAAGAATTGGTGGTGGGCTGGGAACTACATCTCCAATGATAGCTGCAATATGAAGTCCCCGTGGTCAAGCTTCTGACCGTGAACAAAGCACTACTAGGAGATGGCCCATATTATCATTTCTCTTTTTCCTAAATAAAAGCAAGAATATGTTTTAGGGTTATGTTTGCATTCGTGTATTTTTGGTCGCTAACCATTTCAGGTTGAGACAAAGAAGAACGATGGTTATTCTGGACCTATCAACATAGGAGTTGTATCAACTTTAACACCATAAAATAAAGCAACCAGGTACAAGATCAAGTGTGGGAGAGGCCTTCAAGATTTTCAACGCACAAACAATGCAAGGCCTCCTTCCGACACATTGCACATTGTCGCTTAAGCCAACACGTCAAAAGTTGAGGTGACCGGTCTCCAAGCAACATCGACCAACCTACAAGGACAATCAACACAAGGCTAGTGTTCCTATGTTTCCACACCTTCCATAGCGATGGTTTGCACACTCTATCCCTTTCCTCCTAGTTTCCAAGTTAAATCAATCTTATCTTGAATCAATCATAAAAGTTTAACTAGAAAACTAAAATGAACCTTGTGGAAGCCTCATGTTATTTCAAGCTTCTATTTGGTTGGCTTGCATGCTCCTTATTTCTAGTTCATAGACTTGTTGCTTATGAATTACATCTTTAGGAAAGCAAGTCACCTAGGTAGTTGATGCATGAGATATGGTTTGACATGATGAGGACACCACCATGCTGGATACGCGCATATCATGGCCTTCCCCAAGTTACAAGTCGTCACCAACTCGGTCGCCGCGTTCGTCTCGGATTCAGCCGACACCCCTTCATGGTTTTGATGATATCTCCCACATCCGACGTCCAAACGAGGCGTTCTATGATGCGTTGGAAAGGGGACGACGACGCTGTCGTTTTGGTTCTGGTCCTAGCTCCAGAAGGGTCGTGAGTCATAATATGTGACCATGACAAGGTGCTGTGCCACCTATTTTGGGCCAACTTGGCCATGTATCGTGTCGGGCCTTAAGCCCATGTTGTGGGCGCCCCCCCTGGTCGCCCCCAACCCTAGGACGTCTTTGTTTCCTACATAAACTCAGTAGCTGCCATCTTTTAGTTTTGGGTTTTGTATAGTTCAGTTTTCCAGAGAGAAACTTGATCGAATTATTGTAACTATGGCGACAAGTCCTTTTACAGTAATCCAGGGCCCCTGTTCTTGTTCTACACCACTGTGGCGATTAGTCCTTTTGTGTTCAGAGCTTGAACCTTTTCTTGTGATTCGCTTCATCCATATTTGCAATTTCAGATTGCGTGTTTATCCTCTCTTTCTTGTGTTCTCGATTTCGCTTGCAGGAACAATCAAGTTGTGCTTGGTGTAACGGTTGCGGGGTTGGATCGTGTCTGATTCAAGCTGGGTCGTCGACGCCGAGTTCCCCAAATTCGAGTTTATCCCCTTACCTCTCAGAAGATCGGGCCATATCTATGTCATGACGAAATGAATCTTTCTCTTATGCTTGATGTGCTTGGGAATTTTTCTTAGAAAAAAAATCAAAAAAATTAAAATCAATAGCTTGACTCCTCAATGATTATATCTTCCTACCAAAGCCATATGATGAACTCATTGAAAATCTTATGCATATGCTAATTGTTGTTTCATTGAACTTTTTCAAATTGTTGTGACCCTTGTGAACTTTTTCAAATTGATCAAGATTTTGTGCACACCACTTTGCTAATACTTCTTCACCGGAAGTTAGCACCACCATATCCATCATCCATGTGCTATTACTTCTACACTGGAAGATAGCAATTCCATGTCATCATCCATCCATGAAATAAAGTACTCCATCATATTCTGATAGACTCCCTGTCCAAATATCCTTGTAAAAGTGACATGGGCTATTCATGATTCAAAAAAAAAGGTGAAAAAATAGAGAAAGAATTAGCCCATGTTCTAAAACGCCTATCCAATAGAAGGGAGGGAGCATCTTAAAAGAAAAGGGAGTATTCACATTTAGTCATTTTCCACCCACATGTGCACATGCTTGATCAAAAGTTCATGAATTGTTTTCCATGGATCTAATTTTTGACTTAGTAATATATGAGACACAAGTATGCCTCCCTTTTATCCCTACCTTGACCTTCATATAAAGCCATATTTAGAAGTAGGATGAAAAGAGGCAATGTCCTGGTGAGGAACCATAGACATTGAGCAATTTGAGAGAATCATTTGAGGGGTACAACTATGATTTGTTTTGAAAATATTTTCAAAAACCCAAGCTACATAGCAGAATGAGTAAATATGATTAGACTCAGGACCATTCCATCCTTCAACCACCCAAGGTAACATGATAGACACTTTAAAAGTTCAAAGGTACAAGTATGAGTGGAAATAATTTGCATGCTACCATCATACCAATTGAAGTTATGATTCACCTTAGTCTCTGTTCCTTTACTCGAGGACGAGCAAAGACTAAGTGTGGGGTGTTGTTGACGGTCCTTAAATGCTAAATCCGACCATCAAATCCTTGCATAAACAACATAAAAGGAATAAACAAAATAGTGATAGCAGTTTATTGTTAACCATTTCCACGAGTTTTGGTGAAACATGTGTTTGCAGGTAGCCAAAATATGCAAAAACATGAAGAAACGCCCCGTGGCCGATACTGCCATAAGACAGCTGGCCGACAGGGTTGTATGAGGCTGAAATCAGGGCCCGGCAGGGTCGTGATGGCTGAAATCAGAACTCAGCCGACAGGGTCATATCAGGCTGAAATCAGCCACCCGGTGGGTTAAAACAGAGTCTCATCAGGCTGAACCATCCGACCTAGCCGGCCATGCAAATCACTCCACCATGAGGCCGTTTTCCATCCTCGGACTAAGAAGGGTGAAAAGTGAAGTAGTAAAGGAGGCATTCACGTGGCACAACTTGGACAAGTGAAAACATGACCTGGAGGGGGTCAGCACCAAAAATGGGTCGCCGCCTGGCATAGGTCGCCGCCCGGCCTACCTTGCTGCCCGGCCTGGGAATTTCCTCCCGGAGTGTCCAGCCCACTCGGCCGATCATGCTAACCGACGCCAAGTGGATAAGGTGGTTGAAAACCGACTCAACAACCGTCATCCGGAGCAAATCTGAGACGTCCAAAGAAAGTCGATCGGAAACCGACTTCATCCAATGGCCGCCTGGCCTGGGTTGCCGCCCGGCGCTGCATGCCGCTCGACAACAGCCGCTTGGCGTGGCCCGCCGCCCGGTGGGGCAACTTTTGCCCACCGACCCCCCTTCACCTACAAATACCCGCCAGCACTTTGCCACCTATAAATAGAGGGGAAATTCGATAGAAAAATGACAACATGCAAGAAGAGAGTTTAGACCTCCATTTCAAAGGCTTTAGCACTGCCAAAGTGCTTAGAAAATAGGGAGAGAGTGAGGGAGAGTTCGGGGAAGCGCCGGGCTTTTCGGCGATTTTCTCCACACTTGTACCTTGACGGATGCTTTACTTTTCAAGTAAGTGTTCGTGATTTCTCTATGGTATTTAAGTTTCCTATTTAAGTAAGTTATTTCTTTTATTCCTTACAGGATCATTGCTCTATTTAGTTACAGTATCTTAGTCTTCTATAAGCGTGGTACCGAGACTAGGGTAGTAATTAATAGCGTAGACGTGGCGTCTAGGCTAGAGGTTACCTTTGTTTGCCGCATGCCCCACGGTTTGTAGAGGTAGTCAGTAGGTGGTGACAGCCCTATCCGGCCTTTGTAATCCTCCACGTTCGGGTACGTCGTAGAGCTATTGGCCGGAGTCGCCTGTGGATGCAGGGGTAAGCCGGTGCCCGAAGTAAGTAGTAAAAGACCAAACCTATCTTATTATAGGATCGTTGACCAAAGGAATCCTCTCTACCCTCTGCCTACCATATTCTTGTTGTCCTTGGACGGATTAGTTTAGAAGAATAGTACACACACGTTCCCTATGATTCGATAACCTGGAATACTCCTAGGTGAAGTGCTACTTTGGTATCCGTGCGCTTGCGGATTTATCTGTGAACGTAGGAAATACCAACAAGCATTTCTGGCGCTGTTGCCGGGGATAGTAATATTTCTGGTGTGACGCTAAGAAGTGTCAACAAGCATTTCTGGCACCGTTGCCGGTGATAGTTATATTTCTGGTGCGATGCTAAGAAGTGTCAACAAGCATCACGGAGCTTGCTTTGAGGCAAAGCAAAGTCGTGAAGGGCCTGAGAGCATTCAGGCGATGAAGAGAAAGATGGACAAGTTTGCCCCTGTTGGTTGGTGGTAGTGTTGTATAGGTCAAGGGTAGAGTGATCATGTGGACAACGCTTAGGCCTATATAAGGAGAGGTAGGGTTGGTGAAGTGGTGTCTCTCTTTCCCTTAGCCTTGCCTTAGGTCTTCATTCAAAGTGCTCGGGGAGGTCTTCATTTAATAGAGGAGAAGAGAGGGTATGTGAGAGACATCTCTTTCTCTTCCAAATAGTGGGAGGAAGAGGGTGGCTTACTAGCCTTGTACCAAATAATGGGGATTCGTGCTCAAGATCTTCTTCTTTCCCTAAATCCTGAATTTCTCTTTTTCCCTATTTTTGGAATTATTTTCGTGGGAATTTTCGATCTCACTTTTGGTCAAGTTTTTGGGTGGATTTCTTGGGGGATCTTGGTGCTATGATGAGCTAGAACAAATCCCCATTATTTGGAGTTCATTTGATTAGGTTTTGGTCATGTTTTTCCTAATCCCAAATCCTTTTTTATTCTGTCGCGGGTTAATTGGCACTGCCAATGACCAGGACCGGCACTGCCGGTGGGTCAGTACCCGGATCGGCACTGCCGATGTCACGACCGGCTTTCCCGTGGCTTGGGTCTGAACCCTGCATCAGCACTAACGATGGACATGATCGGCACTGCCGATAGTACTAATCGGCAATGCCAATGCCAGTGATCGGCACTACCGATGGTCATCAAGTAACTTGTTTCAAGTTTGTTTCTTAACCGGTTCGAGTTTTGTTGTTCTCCTTTGCTTCTCTCTAGTTCTTCCGCTGGTGTGTGTCACTCCTAGGGTTAGCACACCACAAGTTGGTGTGTGTGGCCTTGGTGATTCTTTCAGAGGTTGGTTCGGTTTTTATTTGGGATATAGGCCAAGTTCTTGAGAACAATTTTAATGGGCTCCCATTCACCCCTCCCCTCTGGTCACCTTCTCGCTCCTTCAATTGGTATTAGAGCTGGTTTGATCACTAGTTGACCTTCATCGGCTTTGTGATCCGAAGGAGACATGGAGAAGCGTGCGGTCAGGCTCTAGATGTTTGATGGATAGGACTTTCCCTACTAGAAGTCACGGACCAAGGCTTATCTCTTAAGCCAAGGACGCACAATTTGAGAGATTGTTGAGCAGGAGTATGCTATACCACAAGACCTCAACACTGCATCTGCAGGTGCGTTAATCAGGTATGAGAACAAGTCCAAAGCTGTCAATATCCTACTTTCTGCTCTAGGTAGGAATGAATTGACCATGTTGCTCATCTTGATACTGCACATGCCATTTGGGAAAAGCTTTGCACATACCATGAGTGTACCAATCAAGTCAAGTCTATGCGTTAGGATTCTTATAATAGACAGTACCAAACCTTTGCACAAAAATCTGGTGAGTCACTAGATGACACTTTTCCTAGGTTTGAGGCCATTGGGTGCAACTTGTGGGCTTGTGGTAACCTTGTGTACAATGATAATGATAGAGCTAAGCAACTGCTGTACTCACTTGATGAAAATGTTTGGGGGCGTTAAAATTGCTGCTCCAGAAGAAATTGCTGACTTCAATACCATGAACTGTGAGGAACTGTATAACAAGCTGAAATCTCATGAACTATCTAGGAAATCTCATCCTAATCATGTTAATCCTACTTCTAGCATGGCTTTGCTTCCTAGCTCTCAATAGGGTAGTCACAGTGGTGCTTCTTATGGAACTAACCCCTCACTTGACAAGTCTTATTTGGAGTTTGCTCTTTCTTCTCTTGTTGTAGCTTCTGGTGAACAGATGGAGTGCATTCCAGATGAGGAACTGGCCTTGCTCACAAGGAAGTACAGGAAGTTCTACAACAACAAGATGGAGAGAAGATGAGGTGATTCAAGAACCTGCTTCGAGTGTGGTGACCCAGGATACTTCATTGTTGACTGTCGCAAGAAGAAGAAGAAGGACGGGTACCACGACAACAACATTGAAGATTTAAAGCAGAAGAAGAACCACTTCTACAGGAAAGGCAAGAACTCCAAGAAGTTTGCCAAGGCCATTGCACGCGTCTGCGTTGCCACCTTGAGCAATGTTGACCTCACATCAAGCGATGGTCTTACAAGCTCTAAGGAGGAGTTTCAGAAGCCATGAGTCAAGAGGAAGGACGACTTCACCCGGCTTTGCTTCATGGCAAAGAACGACCATGACACCGACTCTAGCTCCAACTCTTACATAAGAGAGGTACCACCCACTCATGATGAGCTCTCTTCTGAACTTGATCATTTGCATGATGTGTTGCTCATGCAAGATGATAAGCTCCGCAGCACTGTACGTGAGAGTAGAGAGCTTAAGTCTAAATTGGAGAGTGCTGAATATGAGATCACTTCGCTTAGGTCCAAGCTTGCTACAGATGACATTGTTGCTGAGGTGAGTCTTGTCAAGTTGTGTTGAATGATCTTGCACAGAGGGAAAGTGCGCATGCTCAAGTTACTAGTCAACTTGAGAGTGCCCTTGAAGAGCTTGTTGAATTCAAGGCTAGACCAACTCTTTTGGGTGCATGTCAGAAGTGCCCCAAGCTCACTATTGAGTTGGAAGCTCAAACCCTCGAAGTCAAAGAGCTCGAGTCCAAGCTGCTAAATGAGACTCGTTATAAGGATCTTCCACCACCAAGTATAGTGTGAGTCTCTCTCAAGGACAATGTTGTAATAACTAGGAGGAAAACAATTTCCTAGTCCAAGAAAATGGCTATCTTCTTTCTAGGCTACAAAGAACCCTAGTGAGTGCCGAGAAGATTGAGAGTGACTTGGCAAGAGTCAAAGAGAGTGCTAGTAGGTCAACCTACAACTTGGGCTTGGGATTTGAGAGGTGTGACAAAGAGAGTGAAAATGTGGGTAAGTTTGTGCCTAGCTCTAGCTACATGGATGAGGAAAAGTCCATCAAACCCACTAACACATACTATCCACCAAACTCCAAACCTTCCTTCAACCCAAAGCAAACAGAGAAACCAAAATCAAAACCTCCTATGCAAACAAAGCCTAAACATGAGAGTGTTTACATTGGCATGTTCTACAGTCATATGGGTCACTTAGATGAGTACTGTTATAGGCGTAAGAGGATTGAGAGGATGCAAGTTGAGTTAACTAGAAATGTGCGCCATGATGATTTTGTTGACTTTCAGTCTTGCACTATTTCTCATGCCTACCGTGGACAGGGTCATCCCTCATATGACTTTGATTCACGAAACAGGGGCTTTGCGCAATAGCATTTCGGCGCCCCATGTTTTCCCCATCGTGGTGAGTGTCGCTCATGTGGATTTGGCTTTCACATAGATGATTTCTATCCTCACAACCCTAGGTTTGAGTCGAGACGCTTTGACAGGCCATGTTTTCCCCATCGTGGTTCTCGTCCCAAGCATTCGAATGATAATGTACAAAGAACTATGATGACTACTACCAGTCGTATGGTGATGTGCTGGATTCCCAAATGCTTTCAGACTAACCCCAGCACTAAGCCATCGATCTTTCCTTCTCGTTCTTTGTAGGCAGAAGGTGGAGGCCTGGAGAACAAATGGTTGATGGTGATCTAGATATGGCCCGATCTTCCGAGAGGTAAGGGGATAAACTCGAATTTGGGGAACTCGACGTCGACGACCTGGCTCGAATCAGACAAGATCCAACCGCACAACCGTTACACCAAGCACAACTTGATTGTTCCTGCAAGCGAAATCGAGAACACAAGCAAGAGAGGATAAACACGCAATCTGAAATTGCAAATATGGATGAAGCGAATCACAAGAAAAGGTTCAAGCTCTGAACACAAAAGGACTAATCGCCACAGTGGTGTAGAACAAGAACAGGGGCCCTGGATTACTGTAAAAGGACTTGTCGCCACAGTTACAATAATTCGATCAAGTTTCTCTCTGGAAAACTGAACTAAACAAAACCCCCCAAAACTAAAAGACGGCGGCTATTGAGTTTATGTAGGAAACAAAGACGTCCTAGGATTGGGGGCGACCATGGGGGGCGCCCACAACATGGGCTTAAGGCCCGACATGATACATTGCCAAGTTGGATGCACACTAGACGATTGCGCTGCAGAAGTAGGCGCAAGTGGAAAAGTTGTTGCTGGTGTCTTAGCAATATGACTCTTCAAGTTCTCTACTCCAGTGGGTTGCTGGAGATATTGCTCAGTGTTGGACCTACAAGATTGTTGTGGAAGGCGTCCCTGTACTTCTCGTTCAGCCTTAAGAGCAATATGATACAATTGACTGAACCTATTCCACTCTTTATAGTCTACAATATTCTGGATATCACGGTTCAAACCACCAAAAAATCTAGCACTAGTTGCAAGATCATCTTCATGTATATCACAACGTGCTAAACCAATAAGCAATTCCTGATAATATTCCTCTACTATTTTAGTACCTTGTGTTAACGATTGTAATTTCAAACGTAAATCATGTTGGTAATAAGGAGGAACAAAACGAGATATCATGCGTTGTTTCAAAACAAGCCAAGTGGCAGGTATAGAAGCATTAGTATTGCAAAGATCATTCCACCAAAAGAGAGCAAAACATGTAAACTCACTAGTAGCAAGTCTAACTCTATGCTCAGCAGGAACTAAATGAGAATTAAATTTCTGTTCAACAGCAAGTTCCCAATCTAAGTATACTTCAGGGTCAGCACAACCGGCAAAAGGTGGTATGTTAAATTTGGGCTTAACAAAAGTATCAGTATTATCACGATTGTTATTACCTCCCATACCGTGTCGATTATGGTGAAGACGGTCTGCATCACGGTCAAAATCATCATCAGCAGTAGCTCAGAGAGGTGGAGGTTGTCGTTCAACATCCTCAATGCGGTGGACAACAGTGTTGATGTGACCCATCAACTCGGCAAACTTTGTTTCCATAAATGTACGCTGGTCTGCAAGAAGCTTCGTGAGCTCGACCTTGGAGGCGCAATCATTGAAGTCTATAGGGGACTCCAACTCTCCAAGTGTCCCTTTCCCTTTCTCTGACATGGTTAAAAGCAAAAGACAACACTAAAAAAAAAGATTAGCCCTATCAACTAGCAGGCAGCAGAGGGTGTAGAAAGTGGAAAATAATATCAGAAGCAATGTATCACAATCTTGCATGTATTCTTACCAAAGCCAAACAGGTTGACACAATCTGTAGTTGAGCTTGGGTGTAACAGTTGCAAGGAAGAAACCTGTGCTACAATATGTATAGTTTGGAAGGCTACTATGTATGTCACTGGAATACAATTCAATAACAGATAGTAGCACTGAATAAATGTCCAAAGCAGTGTCCTAATTGCTGGCGAAAGAATCATGTTCAAAAACAGTTGTGACAGCAAGAACAATGACAAAGGCAGCAAGGATCAAAACAGCCTTCCCAGACTTAGAATTTTCAGGGCGGGGGGGGGGGGGGGGGGTGCAAATCAAAATCTTGATTTTTTTGTATGATTTTTCTACTATTTTTCTGTGATAGAGGAACACAAAGGAAGGAACCACAAGAAGTTTTAACTCAAACAGATGGAAAATAAAGGGTAGGCAAAATCTCAAAGTTTCACCAAAAGCGCTATTTTTGACTCAAGAATCTACTGTAAAAATTTCAGCCCAATCGGAGCAACGAGCGAAAAGTTATGCCTGTTTGAGGGGTGAGGGGGGGGGGGAACCGAATCGGGTAGGGTTTTTTTGTTGGCAACAGATTGTGGGTGTGGTGGGTGGGTGAAACGATGCTGAATCCAACGGAAAACACGATGGTGATGGTGGTGTGCAGCGGAGATCAAAACACAAACCGAATTGAAACACAAATTCAAACCAGCAACTGAACTTGACTAGGACACAAACTCAACACTACGGACTCTGAAATTAAATTATATAAAGGCTAAATAGTGTCTGGGATGGTGGAGAAATTTTTTTTTTGTAGGCTTTTTCGTGGACAAAAGGTGACGAACACAAATGAATCTAAAGGGAAGAACACGATAATACCTCGCGGGGAACCTGGAAATCTGATACCACTTGATGTAGATATGGCCCGATCTTCCGAGAGGTAAGGGGATAAACTCGAATTTGGGGAACTCGGCGTCGACGACCCGGCTCGAATCAGACAAGATCCAACCCCACAACCGTTACACCAAGCACAACTTGATTGTTCCTGCAAGCGAAATCGAGAACACAAGCAAGAGAGGATAAACACGCAATCTGAAATTGCAAATATGGATGAAGCGAATCACAAGAAAAGGTTCAAGCTCTGAACACAAAAGGACTAAGCGCCACAGTGCAGTAGAACAAGAACAGGGGCCCTGGATTACTGTAAAAGGACTTGTCGCCACAGTTACAATAATTCGATCAAGTTTCTCTCTGGAAAACTGAACTAAACAAAACCCCCCAAAACTAAAAGACGGCGGCTATTGAGTTTATGTTGGAAACAAAGACATGCTAGGGTTGGGGGCGACCACGGGGGGCGCCCACAACATGGGCTTAAGGCCCGACATGATACATGGCCAAGTTGGCCCAAAATAGGTGGCACAGCACCTTGTCATGTCACATATTATGACTCACGACCGTTCTGGAGCAAGGACCAGAACCAAAACGACGTCGTCATCGTCCCCTTTCCAACGCATCAAAGAACACCTCGTTTGGACGTCGGATGTGGGAGATATCATCAATACTGTGAAGGGGTGTCGGCTGAATCCGGGACGAACGCGGCGACCGAGTTGGTGACGACTTGTAACTTGGGGAAGGCCATGATATGCGTGTATCCAGCATGGTGATGTCCTCATCAGATGGACTCCGGGTTTTTGCGCCACATGACCGGAGATGCAAAGTGGTTCTCCAGCCGCACTCCCTTGGAGCGCCGGGAGTATGTGACCTTTGGAGTTGACAAGAGAGGGAGAGTGGAGGCAAGAGGCGCGATAAAGGTAAATGAAAAATTCACTCTCAAGGATGTTGGTTAGGTTGAGCATCTCAAGTACAATCTCCTCTCCGTCTCTAAGTTGCTCGATGTTGGTTAAGAAGTGTGCTTTAAGAAAAATGCTTCTTGACAACTACTCTTGCTACTGTTGGGTTTACTTTCTTGAGAGCAAGGATGAGGTGTTTCATCACTTTCGGATATTAGCTCTGAGGTTGTTCAAGGAACTCTCTAGTGCATTACGAGCAATCCGCAGTGACAATGGCACTGAGTTCAAGAACTCCTCCTTTGATGCTTTCTGTCTTGAGCATGGTATTGAGCATCAGTTTTCAGTGCCTCGTGTTCCCCAACAGAATGGTGTGGTTGAAAGAAAGAATAGGACCTCGGTGGAAATGGCCTGGACGATGCTCAGTGAGCATAGGACTCTGAGGCGATTCTGGGCTAACGCCATTAGCTCTACTGGTCATGCTTCCAATCGGATTTTCTTGCGCTCAATTCTTAATGTGACTTCCTATGAGCTACATTTTGGGAGGAAGCCATCTGTTTCTCATTTGCATGCCTTTGGTTGCAAGTGCTTCATTCTCAAGCGTGGCAATCTTGACAAGTTTTAGTCGAGATCTGCCGATGGCATCTTTCTTGGCTACACCCTTCATGATCATTCCTACAGAGTTTTGAATTTGGAAACTAACACCATCGTAGAATCCTACGATGTAACCTTTGATGAGTCAAGCTCTTGTGCAAGCAATGTGATTGAAATTGCAGGTACCAAGGAGATGGAGGAGAGCATCTTTGTAGAAGAGGACCTAAAGGGCTTGCATGATGACAATGATGAGTCATTCCATCCCACATCCGAGCTTGTTCCTGCTGCTTCCAGCACTCTAGCAGACGGTCCAGAAGCTTCTACATCGACATCAGCAGCTTTTGAGCCAGCTCTAGCTGTGGATGAGGGGGATGTACGCTCTGAGAGAGAGGCTCCTCACCACATTCAGCATGAACATCCACCTCAACATATGATTGGTAATCTGTATGAGACAACAACAAGGTAAAGGTCTACACATCTTGCATGCTTTACCAATTCTCTATTTGTTGCCACCTTTGAACCTCGAGATATTGGACACGCACTATCTGATGAACATTGGGTTAATGCCATGCATGAGGAGTTAGAGAACTTTGAAAGAAACAAAGTATGGACCCTAGTAGAGCCTCTTGTTTGTGTCAATGTCATACAAACCAAATGGGTTTTCAAAAACAAGCATAGGGAAGATGGTGATGTTGTTAGAAACAAGGCTAGGCTTGTTGCCCAGGGTTTCAGTCAAGTGGAGGGCGTAGACTATGGAGAAACCTTTGCTCCTGTTGCACGCATAAAAGCCATTAGGATCTTGCTTGTATTTGCTACCTCTAAGGGCATTAGACTCTACCAAATAGACGTCAAGAGTGCTTTTGTGGCGCCCCTTGCCGAAGGATCGAGGTCCCGACGGTGCTGATAGCGCAGACACTTGATACTACCACATTGGTCCAAATTTAAGTTGAGTATTATATTAATACGATGATTCAGAGTGCAGCGGAATTAAAACAAGTTCATAAATGTTTTGAAAACAGTAGAAGCGAATACGTAAAGGAACTACACTCGATGGTATAGCCTGGTGGTGATCCATGCCCGAAGGACCATCACCCTAGCAACAAGCAACATCACTGCGGCGGCGAGACGGACTCCCAGTGGGCGGTCCAACCCTCAGGGACTTGCATGTCCCATGGCATCACATCTACAGGCAATTCTATTTCTTCATTACCTGAAAAACACAATGGCACAAAGCTTGAGTACTAATTACTCAGCAAGACTTAACCATCGGACACCTACACATGCAGAGGCTCTAATAGGTGGCTTGTTTAAAAGGACTCGCACTAAGCAATCTATTAGTTCTATCAAGTTTTAATTGTCAATTTAAATGGGTTGAGCCAAAATGTAACTTTAGTTGCAACAAGGATAATAAATAATATATATACAATTAATACGACATAAGAACAACAATAATAATAATGATCATCAACATCAATAAGCAACATGATCCGTTCCATAATATTAGGTGCAACTACGCGATTGGCGTGGTGACCAAGTGGTACTCATTACTGCGAGGGACAATAATTGCAATCGATTTTACACCAGCTGGGAAAACCCGAGATGCACGACACATACGCACCAATTAAGGTCATATATGGCAAACTTTCACAAGAAAAGCACCTACACCTCAGCCCGGGTGTGGTGATGTCGAGTGGGCATGCCATTCTGCCAATAGTACTTCATGGTTTGAACCGCCCACTCCAGCAGCAGGAGGGTCAATGACCAACGCACCTTAACCATCCTCAATGCAAGTGACCTTTAATGCTACATCGGTTTAGTAGTGCCCATAAGCTAGCATGCATTCGGTACTGATCAATACTTGATCAATGGGCCGACCACGGATGGGTCCTAGGTTCGACAAGGCAGGGCTACCACAGTCAACACCCATGTGTTGATGCCAACCTACACATGCATTATCCCTGCCTGGTCATAACATAAAATAAACTTCTTTTAATAATTCCCGTTCCAGTGGTCAAGTGCATTCCTTAGTAATAATAATACCTTCTTAACGAGACTAGCAATTACTAAGCATAGCATAACAGTACCGATTCGACCAAGTTCTAAGACAATAGCATAGGTCTTTTGGATATCATGCAGGGTGGGTCTCAATCAACTCCTATGATCTAATGCAATAATAAGTATAGACACTTCTAAGATAAACTAGCAAAAATTTGTAAAAATGCGAATGAAAACCAGGGCTTTCCTGGATCGATGTTAGTGCTAGCAACTACAACTTCCTACTCTTGAGGGTCAACATCCTGTTGGAAGTCTTCCTCTTGCTCGTGGTTGTCGTTACCTATATGACGGAATTGAATTAACGGCATTATCGGAATATCGTTGAATGCAATGATATGATGCATGCAAGCACATCGTGTTTTAATGTCAATTAAAAATTATTTTATGTTCTCGAAGCCATATGCTTCAGAGAAGTTGGGTTGTTAATTAAGATTTTAGGTATATTATTCTTTATGTAATTAAACAAGTTAAATAAGTGATATGAGCAATTAAATTAATTACTATAGTGAAAATATGTTTCGGGACATGGGTGATTTACTCTGGACAGAGACACTCATGAGAAATAATTTCACCAAGTTTTATGGGCAAAACATTTATAGATTATTTACTAGCATTTCTTTAAGCAGAAACACTAAATAAATTCTAGAGCACAAAATATTTCATATTTTACCAAACCAAAATTAGTGATGGTAGATAATCGTGTTTTTACTAAGCATTGTTTAGTGTTTAGTGTTTAATTCTGTTCCTAGAATATCAGGTGAATTGTTTAGTGTTTTGACAAACTAATGCATTAGTAAAAATACATGTACAGAGACAATGATTTATTATTATACTAAAATAGAGCACTTCAAAATGTATCTAATAAAATTTGATTGGGCCTCATTGGATTTATATTCGATTTACTATGAGTTTTGGAAGTTTAAAGCATTTTCTGGCTTTTTCCTAGTATTTCTGGTTTTATGGTTTGCCACGTAGGTGACACATCGATGCCACGTGGGTGACACATCGGCCGCCAATAGGCGCCAGTCAGCACGGGGTCAGCAGCGCCGGGACTCTGCCGGAGCGCGGTCAAAGCTCGTCGCCGGCGTCTAAACACGATGGAAGCTCGCCGCGGGACTATGCACATGACGCGCACATCGAGGTGACCATGTCTCGGGGGTTGGCGAGGACGGGTACTCACCGGAGGTGGCCAGTGGCGAGAGGCGGCGGGATAGAGGACTTTGGCAACGTCGCGAAGAGGACTCGGAGCGGGAAATCAGTCGGGGCTTGCTCCTATAGCTTCATGGCGACGTGGGGAGGAGCGGCACGAGATCGGAGTTCGTCGAGGAGGGACAAAGAGTAGTGCTCGTCGTGGAGGCGGCGTCGGATTGGGCGGAGCCGAGGCAGTGGCCGGGGAAAAGTGGAATGCCGATGTCCTGGCGCACGAAATCAAAGGGGAAGAGAGTCGGAGGTTACGTTGAGGTTTTGGGCTTGCGATCGAAAAGGAATGGGACGAGAAGGCTCACCGAGTGCTGTGAATTCCAGCCAACGGTAGAGGACGTCGCCGGGGAAGTAACTCCTGGTTTTCCTTCAATTCACTCTATTTGTGCACAAATTCGGCTAGGTAGGGTCAGAGGAAGGTAGAGGGGGAGTACGCGAGTGCGTTGGAGCTCTCAGCTCGACTTGGAGGGCAAGGAAACAGGGAACTCAAGCTTGAGCTTGCGCTCGGTTCAGCAATGGCAGACAGAGGGGAAGAGGAGAGAAAAATAGGAAGAGCAGAGAGTAGAGACGGCGGTTGGAGAGTGTTGGCGAGGCTCTGGGTGCGCTTTCAAGTTGTGCAGAGGAGGCGAGGTGGTTGGAGACCGAGAGCGAGATGAGGGGGTGGAATTGAAGTCATCGGCCGGTCATGACGATGGTGTGCAGAGAAAAAAGGGGGAAGAGGAAGCAGTTGGGCGAGCTCATGGCTAAGAGGGCAGTGCGGGGTAGAGAGGAGGTTCAACAGGACTATAGCGCACGCGGTCCCGAGGCAAGAGCAGGCGCTGGCGTCGGTAGAGGGGGAGCTGGTGCTAGGGAGGAGCTCTGCGCCAGTGAGAGGAAGAAGAAAAGAGATTTTGCACTGCAGCCCTCCTAGATTTGGATTCTTTGCAACTAGGTCCTTGGTCAAAGATATTTCCAATTAAAATAGCTAGGAACCTCCAATTGATTTGGGATTCTGCACATAGGTCCTTTGTGAAAATTCTGGTGCCCTGGTGGGACCCATTTGGTCAAAATTTCTTTAATTATTTTGGAATTAATCCCCCATTGTGAAAGGTTTGTATGTTTTAATTAATTAATTGGGGTATTTCCACAATTGGTAAAATGTGCATTAAATTCATAAAATTATATCTTAATATTACTAATATGATTATGAATTTAGTCGGCATAAATTGTATTGAAATTTTTAAGTTGCTTCATAGTTTGATTGCAGGGTTTTTAATTACCTAGAATTAATTTAAATAATTGAAGTGAGGCTTCATCATTTCATGTTATATGATTCATGATTTGTGCTCTTCATGCTTGTTAAATAGAAGTGAGACACCTGGGGTGTCACAGCTTTCCTAAATGGTTTCTTAGGGGAAGAGATTTATGTGAAACAACCACTAGCTTTGAGCACCACAAATATCCAAACTGATGTGGACAAGGGTTCCCGATCTTCCGAAAGGTTCTGGATACGGTGATTTGGTCGGAGGCGACACACAAATTGATCTGGCTTCAGAACAACACGTTCTAAACCCCGCAATCACAGCATGACGTCTCCTCTGGTTATCAACCATCCTAAAATGATTGACCTTGTCGAGAAGGCTAATCCCTGCCTGCAAATCAAGAACACAAACAAGAACAAAGAAGAAGGCAACACAATTGCAGATGTATTATGAATCTCACGAAGTTGGGGTCTCACAAACCGTGATGACGACAAAACTATTATGAACAGAATAATCTAAGCAAAGCGCAAACCCTAATGGTGTGATGGTGGCTGTATATGAAGAACCTAGGGTCGTGCAAGACCCTCTGGACGCACCCCTAATTGGGCTCAACTAGATACAAAGCCCAATGGCCAAAAACAGGCGACGCAGCACCGAAACAGATTCTGGACCCTCTCTTGTTTCAATGATTCCCGATGACTCTGGATGAATTTTGATATGAGACCGGGGCATTGTAAAGGTCTTCTTCTTATCTTTCCGTGCATATGTAGAACGTCCAAATCCGAGTCCGTATGCATCCTGAGCATCCGTTTTAGTGCAGACTGGTCCTGAGCCCCGAAACAGACTCGAAGTCGGTTTTAGTTGGGCCTCCACCTTGGCTTCCACGTCCTTGCTGGTCCTCCACGTGTCCAAGTCCTTCTCCCATCATCTCCTGGTCCTCTCCATAGTTTCTAATTACAATATAATCATTAGATAGCAAACCATTCTCAAAAGTGACATATAATGAAGAACGTAGGAACGAGCTCACCTCTAAATTTAGTCGTCGTGCATGAGCTCTAGTCATTGGACCTTGCAAGTCCAGAATTAGAGGAGTGTTGCATGTATCCTTAGGAGTGATGTCCTCATCATCCTCACCCTCTTGAAGTGGAGTTGTCCTTGACTCAAGCTCATTTTCTTCTCCCAAGTATGGTTTCAAATCTGAAATGTTAAAAGTAGGACTAACCCCGAACTCGGGAGGCAACTCAAGTTTGTATGCATTATCATTAATCTTCTCAATTATTTTGAAAGGACCATAAACCCTAGGCATTAATTTAGACTTTCTCAAATCTAGAAATCTTTCTTTTCTCAAGTGTAACCATACTAAATCTCCTACATCAAGTTTTACTTCTTTTCTACCTTTACTACCAGCAATTTTATACTTGTCATTCATCTTTTCAATGCTAAGTCTAGTGGTCTCATGCATTTTCAAAATAAATTTAGCACGTTCGTTAGCATCAACATGAACTCTCTCATGAATAGTTAGAGGAAGTATATCAAGTGGAGTACGGGGATCAAAACCATACACTACCTTGAAAGGACTTACCTTGGTAGTAGAATGTGTTGCCCGATTATATGCAAACTCAACATGAGGCAAACAATCTTCCCATTGCTTCAAATTTTTCTTCAAAATAGCTCTCAACATTGTACCCAAAGTAAAAAAACCACCTCAGTTTGTCCGTCAGTTTGTGGGTGACAAGTTATAGAAAACAACAACTTTATACCCAACTTATTCCAAAGCGTGCGCCAAAAGTGACTCAAGAATTTTGCATCATGATCTGAAACAATAGTAGAA
The DNA here is from genome assembly GCA_032690845.1 of Eleusine coracana subsp. coracana. Lineage (NCBI taxonomy): Eukaryota > Viridiplantae > Streptophyta > Magnoliopsida > Poales > Poaceae > Eleusine > Eleusine coracana. The sequence continues at coordinate 20,039,520 of CM064418.1, read as the reverse complement.
GGCATACCATGCAAACGTACAATTTCTTTGAAAAAGAGATCAGCAATATATCTACATCATCAGTCTTATGACATGGTATAAAGTGTGCCATCTTAGAAAATCTATCCACAACAACAAAAATACTATCACTCCCCCTCTTAGTCCTAGGCAGTCCTAAAACAAAGTCCATAGAAATATCCGCCCAAGGAATAGAAGGAACAGGAAGTGGCAAGTATAAACCATGTGGATTCAAGCGAGACTTAGCTTTTTGACAAGTAGTGCAGCGAGCAACAAAACGCTCAACATCTTTCCTCATCCTTGGCCAAAAGAAGTGTGTGGCCAAAATATCCTCCGTCTTCTTGGCACCAAAATGACCCATCAATCCACCTCCATGCGCCTCCTGTAACAACAAAAGACGAATGGAACCAAGTGGAATGCATAGGCGGTTAGCTCTAAACAGGAATCCATCATTCAACACAAATTTATTCCATGCATGACCTTCTTTACAATGCAGCAATACATGCTTAAAATCAACATCAGCAACATATTATTCTTTAATTGCCTGAAGTCCAAAAATTCTACAATCAAGTTGAGACAATAAAGTATAGCACCTAGATAAAGCATCAGCGATCACATTATCCTTCCCTTTCTTATGTTTAATAATGTAAGGAAAAGACTCAATAAACTCAATCCATTTAGCATGTCCACGATTCAAATTACATTGAGAACAAATATACTTAAGTGATTCATGATCAGAGTGAATAACAAATTCTTTGGGCAACAAATAATGACGCCACGTCTCTAAACAACGTACAAGTGCATACAATTCATTATCATACGTGGAGTAATTCAAAACAGGCCCAGTAATTTTCTCACTAAAGTATGCAACAGGTTTACTATCTTGCATCAAAACACCACCAATGCCTATACCACTAGCATCACATTCAAGCTCAAAAATCTTATCAAAATTAGGTAATTGCAGCAATGGTGCATGTCTATGTTTATCCTTTAAAGCATCAAAAGACTCATGATGTACCTTACTCCAATGGAAATCAATGCCCTTCTTTGTCAACTCATGCAAAGGTGCTGAAATCTTTGACAAAGCGGCGGTAGAAACCTGCAAGACCAAGAAAACTCCTCACCTGTGTGATAGTTTTTGGTACAAGCCAGCTCTTTATGGCTTCAATCTTCGCCTCATCCACCTCAATTCCTTGTGGAGTCACAACATAGCCAAGAAAAGAGACTTGATCCGTGTAAAAGGTGCACTTCTCAAGGTTACCAAATAAACGTGCATCTCGTAAAGCATCAAAAACAGCACGCAAATGATTCATATGTTCATCTATGGATTTGCTATAAATCAAGATATCATCAAAGTAAACTACCACAAATTTGCCAATGAAAGCTCTTAAAACCTCATTCATCAAGCGCATGAAAGTACTAGGTGCATTAGTTAAACCAAAAGGCATTACTAACCACTCATATAATCCAAATTTGGTTTTGAAAGCTGTTTTCCATTCGTCTCCAAGTTTAATTCTAATTTGATGGTAGCCACTACGCAAATCAATTTTAGTGAAAATTATAGCATCACATAACTCATCAAGCATGTCGTCTAGACTAGGAATAGGATGACGATACCTAATAGTAATATTATTAATGGCTCTACAATCTACACACATACGCCAAGTACCATCTTTCTTAGGAACCAAAAGTACAGGAACAACACAAGGACTAAGTGATTGACGAACATACCCATGATCCAAAAGGTCTTGAACTTGTCATTGTATCTCCTTAGTCTCCTCAGGGTTGGTCCTATAAGCAGCACGGTTTGGCAAAGTAGCACCCGGAATCAAATCAATTTGATGCTCAATCCCTCTCAAAGGTGGCAATCCCGGGGGTATCCCAGCTGGAAAAACATCCTCATACTGCTGCAAAAGGTTAGTGACAACAGGAGACACAGCACTAGAAGCAATATCATCAAGCGAAAACAAAGCTTCTTTGCATATCAAAGCATAGCAAATATCATCATTATCAAAAATTTCAGCAAGGTCAGATTTTGTTGCAAGACATGAACGACCTTATAATTTAATTCCAGCACCCTTAGAACTTGAAGAATCATTAACATTACTAGGTGTAGAATTATAATTAAAAGGTTGTTGAATTTCAGGACCTTTATTTTTCAAACTAGCAGCTCTTTCTAAATCAGCTTGTACAATTTCAGCAGGGGTCATTTGTAACAAAGTAATTTTAGTTCCTTTATGCATAAAAGTGTACTTATTACTTCTACCATGGTGTACAACATCATTATCAAATTCCCAAGGTCTACCCAATAAAAGTGAACATGCTTGCATGGGTACGACATCACAATCAACAGAATCCACATAAGAACCAATGGAAAAAGGAACTCTGCAAGTTTGTATTACCTTAGCTTTGCTAGAGTCGTTTAACCACTGAATATAGTACGGATGTGGATGTGGACGTGTGGTCAAAGCAAGCTTGTTGACCACATCAGAACTCACTAAGTTATTGCAGCTCCCTCCATCAATGATGACACGTGCTCGGCAGTTCTTGATGACGAAGAAAATCTGCAACAATTTGTGGCGCTGCATCGTCTCGGGCTGATGAAGTTGTGTGCTAAGGACACGTTGAACAATAATGTTCATGTATCCCGTGGTGTCTCCGCCTCCAAGAACGAGGTCACTGCTGGTGGCAGCGACGTCCTCCTCCTCATCCTCCACATCGAAGGTGCTCATGTAACCGCCATCGTCTATCGCCACATATGCCTGCCTACTTGGACAATCTTTCTGCACATGACCTAATCCATGGCAGCGGTGGCAGTGAATCCCTGTAGTGTGCCCTGTCGAAGCAACAGAGGAGGCACTACTAGCTGGTCCCTGCACAGAAAGTTTACCTGAGCACGAAGAAGGTGCAGGGGCTGATCTTGGGGCTGCAGAAACAACACTGTTTCCCTTGGTAGCTGCTGGTGGGAGTGGCCGGAAAGATGGCCTGGGCAGCCCCGACGTCCCCGTCGAGCATGGGGGGCAGGAGTTCCTTGACTTGCTGTACTCCTCAAAAGCCTGGAAAAGTCCCTGTGATTCTTTCTCTGCAAGCATAGCATACTGGAAACACTGGGTGAGGGTATAATATTCTTTGTAATCAAGGATGTCCTGAATTTCTTTTCTTAAACCAGAATAAAAGCGACAAATCTGATCCTCTACTTTTTCAATTATAACACAATGAATCAAACCCTTCTGAAGCTCACTAAAGTACTCCTGAATAGTTTTATCTCCTTGTTCTAAACGCTGCAGTTTATTATGAATCTCTCTATAAAAAGAAGGGGGAACAAAACGATCATGCATTGCTACCTTAAGTTCTTCCCAAGTAGTAGGCAAATCAGTTTCAGCAGGTAGACCACTCCACCAAACAATAGTAAAGTCCTTAAACTCATTAGTAGCTTGTCTAACTCTATGTTGTTCAAGAACAAGGTGGGCATTAAAATTTTGTTGTACAGTCATCTCCCAATCAAGATAAACATCACCATCATACTGACCCGAAAACGATGGAATTGAAAACTTAATTTTAGCATACGGGTCATCTGGAGCATAGTTACCGTGTAGACGACGATTGTAGTTATGGAAACCACCCATACCTTGAGTATTATGTTGCAAACGACGTTGTAATCGTACGGTCCTTGTAGCTGACCTATCCACTGTGCCATCAGCCATATACACCGTGTCTTCATCATGGACGTCTTCAACGTCGTTGTTGTTGTTATTGTTGTTCGTATTGTTGGTTTTAGGAGCTGTCTCCAATGCGACAACCTGATCGATTAACTTAGAGACCCACTTCTCTAACCACTCGATGCTTTCTCCAATGTGAAGCTTGCTGACCGCATCAATAACGGTTCTGGGGATCGTCTCTGCCAAATCACTCTGAGCAGCCTGCAAAGCCTTCTGGAGCTGCTCTTGGCTCACGCACTCAACAAATTGTGAGGGTGAAGCCATCTCTCTGTCGTCACTTCCTGCCATCACTAACACCAAAACAGGAAACAAACAGTGAAGGTTATCCCTACAAAACAGCTAAGCAGTGATGCCTCTCAACACAGCAAAAGGAGACTCCTTACAAAGCTCTTACAAAGTTCTGAAAAGCGAAGCAAAGGATACCAGAGAGATGTGTTCCATGATTGCAAGGGTCACAAAATAACCTGTGTGCTGTCCAAAAGAAATATGTAGAGCTAGGAAGGCCAAATATATATATGTGAGTGGTACACAAATCAAAATAGATAGTAAAGCTGAATAAGTGCCCAAGTAACTTGTCCCTAGTTGCTGGTCTAAGTATGCCCTAGAACAGTAGTGATAGCAAAGTAGAAACAAGGAGACAAGGGCACAACAGGCGATAACAGGGGCCTAAGTGCAAAACAGCCAAATCCAGAAATTTCAGGGGGCTAGATGTAGCACTAGTAGAAATTCCAAATTTCTTTTTTTATTTTATTTTTTTGATATTTTTCTCCAACTCACTAACAATGGAGGAGAATCCACAAAAAATTTCAGCGCAAACAGAGGTAGGATGCAGCCTACAGAAAATCTTGAAGTTGCAGAAAACGTCGGGTTTAAACTTAAATCAATTTTTTCTTTATCTTCCCATTTTTTTTGAATTTTTTAACGAGGGCACACAGGACGTGCTCAATTTTGAGTCAAGAATCTCCTTTAAAAATTTCAGCCAAAACGAACAACCGAGCGAAAAGTTATGCCCATTTTACCGAAGGGGGGTCGGAGTTGGTTTTCCAGATACCCGAGTCGGGTTAGGGGTCGAGTTTGGAATCGGGTAAGATTTTTTTTGGTGGCGTGGATGCAGCAGAAAGTGGAATTTGTGGGGATTGGTCCGAGGTGTTTGAGGGTGGGTTTAGGGTGGGATTAGGGTGGGTGTATCGATATCAACCCTAGCACACAAAGCCGATAGAACAGAGGATGGTGAAGGGGATGGCGGCTAGGGTTGCAAGGGAAACACTACTGATGACAAAAACACAAACTAAACCAGCGACTAAACAAAAACTAGGGCACAAACTCAACACTACAGACTCTGAAATTGAAATATGCAAAGGCTAAACACGTGGTTATGGGCGGAGGGGAAATTTTTTTTTTTTGGCTTTTCTATGGATGATAGGATGAACACAAAACAAAATTAACTAATGGTAGTGCGAACCTGACGGTGCACCTGAAGCTCTGATTATCACTTGATATGGACAAGGGTTCTCGAACTTCTGAAAGGTTCTGGATACGTTGATTTGGTCGGAGGCGACACATAAATCGATACGGCTTCAGAACAGCACGTTCTAAACCCCGCAATCATAGCACGACGTCTCTTCTAGTTATCAACCGTCCTAAAATGATTGACCTCACTGAGAAGGCTAATTCCTGCCTGCGAATCAAGAACACAAGCAAGAATAAAGAAGAAGGCAACACAATTGCAGATGTATTATGAATCTCATGAAGTTGGGTCTCACAAACCGTGATGATGGCAAAACTGTTATGAACAGAATAATCTAAGCAAAACCCAAACCCTAATAGTGTGGTGGCAGCTGTATATGAAGACCCTAGGGTCATGCAAGACCCTCTGGACGCACCCCTAATTGGGCTCAACTAGATACAAAGCCCAAAGGCCAAAAACAGGTGACGCAGCACCGAAACAGATTCTGGACCCTCTCTTGTTTCGATGATTCCCGATGACTCCGGATGAATTTTGATATGAGACTGGCGGCATTGGAAATTTCTTCTTCTTATCTTTCCGTGCATATATAAAACGTCCAAATCTGAGTCCGTATGCGTCCTGGGCATCCATTTTAGTGCAGACTGGTCCCGAGCCCCAAAATAGACTCGAAGTCGGTTTTGGTTGGGCCTCCACCTTGGCTTCCACGTCCTTGCTGGTCCTCCACGTCTCCAAGTCCTTCTTCCATCATCTTCTTATCCTCTCCATGGTTCCTAATTACAATATAATCATTAGGTAGCAAACCATTCTCAAAAGTGACATGTAATGAAGAACGTAGGAACGAGCTCACCTCCAAATTTAGTCGTCGTGCACGAGATGTAGTCATTGGATCTTGCAAGTCCAGAATTGGAGTAGTGTTGCATGTATCCTTAGGAGTGATGTCCTCATCACAAACCATGTGTACAAAGCTTCAGAAGGCTTTGTACGGGTTAAAGCAAGCACCTAGAGTATGGTATGCTAGGCTTAAGACCTTCTTGCTAGAGTACGGGTATGTCATGGGCTGTGCTGACAAAACCTTGTTCACTCTAAAGTATGGAAATGACTTTCTAATGGTTCAGATATACATGGATGATATCATCTTTGAAGGTTCCTCTCATGCTCTTGTGTCCAGATTTCTGGAAGCTATGAAAGTGAATTTCAGATGTCGTTGATGGGTGAGCTCACCTTATTTCTTGGACATCAAATCAAGCAGTGCAAGTAAGACATTTTCATACATCAAGCCAAGTACACAAAGGATCTCCTGAAGAAGTTTGACATGGTCATTGTGAAGCCGCTGTCAACACCAATGTCCACTACAACAGCGCTTGACCTAGATGAAGACTATGAAGCGGTGGACCAAAGGGAGTATAGGAGCATGATAGGATCCCTCTTGTACCTAACGATGACAAGACCTGACATACACTTTGTAGTGTGGCTTTGCGCTCGCTTTAAGGCTTCTCCAAGGGTGACTCATTGCAAGGCTGTCAAGCGCATCTTCAGGTATCTCAAATACACCCTTGAGTTCGGTCTTTGGTACTCTGCATTTTCATCTCTTGATCTCATTGGGTATCTCTTGATCTTCAGGTATCTTTGATCTGTTGGTCCTGTCATAAGCAGTCGAGTGTAGCCCAATCCACCACAAAGGCTGAGTCTGTTGCTGCTGCTCTCAAATCTGATGGATTGTATCCACCATGAGAGACTATGGGTTAACCTTTAGGAGTGTTCCACTCATATGTGATAACTCTAGTGCCATATGCTTAGCCAAGAACCCAATCCAACATGGTAAGGTCAAACACATTAATGTGTCATTCCACTTCCCGGGAGATAATGTTGAGAAGGGAGATGTTGAGCTCAAATACATTGACACCAAAAACCAACTGGCTGATATCCTTACCAAGCATCTAGATGCTTCATGATTTGCATTTCTTCGGGGGGGGGGGGGGGGAGCTTGGTGTTTGCCATCCTTATGGCATCATTTGAGAGCAAGTTGGTGTTCTCTTGTATCATACCTTTTATGCATTGCATCTCATATGTAATATATGCATTGGTAGATGAGCTTTGATTCTTATGCTTTCTTGCATTTCTCTTTGCTATGATTGAGCTCGAGCTAAATTGTGTGGATGTGATTGTAATCTCTCACGTTTAGATTTTCTAGATGGCTTGTTATAGACTATATTCAGCAACTTGCTAATCTTAAAGGTAAACTTAGCTTTTTGTGAACCTTTGTGAGCTTCATCACCATTGATGATTGGATCCCCAAGGTATGAATGTTTTGGTGATAGATGACAACTATAAAATTATGGGCTAATATCTATATGAGTGTTGTCTATATAGGAATCATCTCTAAACTCTATTACAAATCATATGGATGATGGTTGCCTTGGTGATTAATGACAATGACCACAAGCATGGAGGCTTGAACTTGATGGAGTCCAAGGGTTAATGAAGATGGATCAAAACGGAGAACAAGCTATGGTGCAAGTGTTGGGTACACTTGTCTAGTTGTTAGGGCTTTGAGTCCATAGGAAAAACTAGACTATCAAGGGGGTCAAGGTCATTCTCTTAGGTCATGTCTAGTCTTTGATGCGCAAGGTTGCTCAGTGAAATGACAGACACTAGTTGACAGTGGAGAAGCCAAGGAGCTGTTCGGAGAAGCCAGGAAACAAAGTCAAGTGAGGACGAGGAGTTTCAGCTTCTGGACAAAGATACCAGACAGAGGGGTCAGAGGAGATCGGACTGTACGGTCAGTAAGTGGTTCTGTCCAGAGACTACAGTGGGCAGCGAGGAAACTGCCAAGTCTGGGAGCTCTAGTGCCTGGACGGTCCGGTCTACTTACCGGATAGTCCGGTCAGTAGAGATAAGACTTGGGAAGTGAGGAAGCCAGCACCAAAATGTTTCTAGACTAGAGAGAGAAATGGATCAGATGGTCCGGTCAGCTGATCGCATGGTCCGGTCAGCAGGAGTTTAGCACAGGGGTCAGAGCCGTTGGAGCTCGAGTTGTAGTGACCAGACGGTCCAGTCAAGGAGTGACCGGACTGTATGGTCAGTAGGCCCAGAAAGCCGATTTCATGAGGCAACGGCAAGTTGGAGGTTGGGAGCCTATATAACTCCCAAGAGGAAAAGAGGGGAGCACTAGGAGGAGATATTACATATCTTGAGAGTGCTAGTGGAGAACAACTTGAGCATCTTGCACATCTAAGGCTAGGGTGTCTTTGAGGGTGTGATCTAGATTGTTACTCTTGGTCTATTGTGAGACCTGAACCGGTTAGGTGTCGGTGATCAAGCCTATCGTGATTGGTTATGGAGGCCGTCACACGTTTGTACATGGTTTGAGCCCGCCATTGAAAGGGGCATCACTAGTGAGCGCCCGTGTCAACTCGGGAAATCCGGCAAGATCTCGAGGGAGGGAAGCTTGTGCTTTGGTAGAAGCAGTGACACACACCATGGACATCGACTTGACGCCGGCGATCTACACCTCCCCGTGAAGCCATAGGAGAAGACGGCTCCCAGTTTCGTGCCCTGTACCGTTCCCTCCTCACCACCGAACATCGCCTTTCCGCCGCCTCTTGCCGACAGCTAGCTCCAGTGAGTTGCCCACCTCGTGAACCCCACCAAGTACTTCGCGTAGTCTAGCTCATCATTCTCAAACTCCCGCAGCGAGGTTTTGCCCTAGCACGACCGTGTTAGCGAGCTTCCAGTCGAGCGCCGCCCTGCTCCGGCGTGCCTATTGACCGTCTTACTGGCAGCTTACGTGGCCAGTACGTGGCTCTGACCTGGCATCCACGTGGCTCAGACGTAGCACTCCCCTAAAGCCAAAAATACCTAGAAATTCCTAGAAAATAACTAAAACTTTGAAAACACATAGTAAATCGAATTCAAATCCAATGAAGCCCAACAAAATTTGTTAGATTCATCTTGAAGAGCTCTAGTTTAGTAAACTGATTCATCTTGTACATGTATTTTTAATAATAAATTAAATTGTGAAACACTAAATAATTCATTAGAAATTCTAGGAGTAAAATTAAATCCTAATTTTTGGCATGCTTAGTAAAAACATGATTATCTACCACCCCAAATTTTGGTTTGGTAAAGCATAAATTATTTTAGGCTCTGGAATTTATTTTATGTGCATGCTTAAATTAATTCTAGTAATTATTCTGTAAATAATTGGCCCTTGCCACTTGGCCAAAAAAATCACTTATATAAGTCTTTGTACACAGTAAACCACACATGTCCAGAAACATATTTTCATTATACTAATTAATTTAATTGCTCATATCACTTATTTACCTTGCTTAATTGCATAAAGAATATATACCTAAAATCTTTATTGACAACCCAGCTTCTCTGAAGCATATGGTTTCGAGAAAATAATAATAATTTTAATTGACATTAAAACACTATGTGCATGCATGCATCATGTCATTGCATTCAACGGTATTTCGCTAATGCTGTTAATACAATTCCATCATATAGGCAACGACAACCTGGAGCAAGAAGAGGATTTTCAGAAGGACGTTGACCCTCAAGAGCAGGAAGTTGTAGTTGCTAGCACTAACATTGACTCAGGCAAGCCCCGGTTTTCATTCGCCTTTTTACAAAACTTGCTAGTTATCTTACTAGTGTCTATACTTATTGTTGTATTAGGTCATAGGAGTTGATTGAAACCCACCTTGCACGATATCCAAATGACCTATGCTATTGTCTTAGAACTTGGTAGAATCGGTACTGTTATGCTATGCTTAGTAATTGCTAGTCTCGTTAAGAAGGTATTATTATTGCTAAGGAATGAACTTGACCATTGGAATGAAAATTATTAAAAGAAGTTTATTTTATGTTATGATCGGGCAGGGATAATGCATGTGTAGGTTGGCAGCAACACATGGGTGTTGACTGTGATAGCCCTATCTTGTCGAACCTAGGACCCGTCCGTGGTCGGCCCCTTGATCAAGTGTTGAACAGTACCAAATGCATGCTAGCTTATGGACACTAGTAAACCGATGTAGCAATAAAGGTCACTTGCATTGAGGATGGTTAAGGTGCGTTGATCATTGACCCTCCTACTGCTGGAGTGGACGGTTCGGACCACAAAGTACTGTTGGCAGAACGGCATGCCCACTCGACGTCACCACACCCGGGCTGAGGTGTAGGTGCTTTTCTTGCGAAAGGTTGCCATATACGACCTTAATTGGCGCGTATGTGCCGTGCATCTCGAGTTTTCCTAGCTGGTGTAAATCGATTGCAATTATTGTCCCTCGCAGTAGTGAGTACCACTTGGTCACCGTGCCAATCACGTAGTTGCACCTAATATTATGGAACGGATCATGTTGCTTATTGATGTTGACGATCATTATTATTATTGTTCTTATGTCGTATTAATTTTATATATTGTTTTATTATCTTTGTTGCAACTAAAGTTACATTTTGGCTCAACCCATTTAAATTGACAATTAAAACTTGATAGAACTAATAGGTTGCTTAGTGCGAGTCCTTTTAAACTAGCCACCTATTAGAGCCTCTGCATGTGTAGGTGTCCAACGGGTAAGTCCTGCTGAGTAATTAGTTCTCAGGCTTTGTGCCATTGTGTTTTTCAGGTAATGAAGAAATAGAATTGCCTGTAGATGTGATGCCCTGGGACATGCAAGACCCTGAGGGTTGGACCGCCCACTAGGAGTCCGACTCACCGCCGCAGTGATGTTGTGTGTTGCTAGGGTGATGGTCCTTCGGGCATGGATCACCACCAGGCTGTACCGTCGAGCGTAGTTCCTTTACGTATTTGCTTCCGCTGTCTCAAAACATTTATGGACATGCATTAATTCCGCTGCACTCTGAATCATCGTATTAATGTAATATTCAACTTAGATTTGGACCAATCTTGTATTATCAAGTGTCTGCACTATCAGCACCGTTGGGACCTCGATCCTCCGGGAAGGGGCACCACATTACACCGGTTTTCCAAAAATACTTCACCAAGATGGCGTTTTCTCCACTCGGATTAAGGATGATGAAATATGACTAAGGAAGAGAAAGCCAAAAAGAATCTCAACTGAGAGAAGTCAAGTGGGCGACCCGGAGGGGGTCGGCACCCAGCCCGGCTGCCCGTCAGCCTAGCCTGCCGCCCGACACAGGCCGCCGCCCGGTGCGCCGACTTTGCCCAACCGACCCTCCTTCAGCTACAAATACCCCCCGGACCTACGCCACCTATAAATAGAGGGGGAATTCGGTAGAAAAGCATATAGAAGCAAGAAACACATCAAGGAGTTCATTTCCCACTATTTGTGCTACTTAGTAGAGTAGGTTAGTCGGGAGTTAGAGTCTAGTCGAGAGCATTGCTCAGGATTCCGGAATTGTCTTGGAGTCTTGGTATGAGCTCTCTTGTATCTTTTCTCTTTATGTAATACTTATCCTTTATCAATATAAATATCTTTTCTTTTATATCTTGTCAAGTATTTATCTTAATGTAGTCAATTTCCCTAAGTTACATTTATCGGGAAGAAACTTTGTTGCCTAGTTCATGGGTTTCCTGACTAGGATTTAATTAAGTTTAGTTCATTCCGAACTTAGACTTGGTTGTTTCCTAGCTATTCTCCCGCTAGGCCAACGGAAGAATATCTAGTGAAGGCGTAGGCGTGGTGCCTAAGTTAACACTAGCTGGATTTGCATTCATACCCACGGGCTATGTGGTAGGTGGCAGGTGGTGACAGCCCTGTCCATCCCTTTAGTAATCCACCACGTTCGGGCCATCTTATTCAGGGTTGTCTAGCGTTAGCGTACCCACTAGTAGAGAGGCTAGTTACCGGCCCATATTAGTGAATGTTCTCGTGCCCTGAAGTGAGCTAACAGGTAAAAGACTTGAGGCTGTACCAAGAAATTGGTGTAAGCACTCGACCCGAGTAACTAGGAGTTTGACGCTTGATTTAGATACACTTTGGAAAGATATATATTTTTAGGAATTTTAGACTTAGACTTGTTGTCCTCCTGACTAGCTTAACCGATCTCTTTATTTATTTATGTATTTATCGTAGTGTGGATTTCCGCTATGTTGCTACCCCTTATTATTATTGAACATCCTTACCCCTACAGTTATATCATTGATAAAAAAAGATAATCTTACACCTAGCTTCCCCGTGGAAAATAAGTACAATACCTTGGAATACTCACGGGTGAAATGCTACAATGGTGTTCCGTGCGCTTTGCGGATTAATTCATTTTATTTTTAAACCATAACAAATGCCAACCATTATTTCTGGCACCATACCAAGAATAGTCATATTCTTGATGCGATGTTAAGAAATAACAAGCATTTCCAGTGCCGTTCCGGGGAAGCAATAGGCTATGATATCGGAAATTTAACACTGATATCTCTATCAAGAAGTTATCGCCTTCCTTTGCGGGCTTACCTTTGTTCTGTTTATTTGTTGCATAAACAGAATGCTTTATGACTGGTTTCGACCTACCAGACAACTACCACAACGATCCGAAGGCTTTGTTGAGGAGAGTGCGTCAGCGACTCACCTCTCCTTGACCGAGACTTGCTCTTGAAGCACCCCCGATCTCACTAGCTCAACAACAAGAACCTTCCACGTCCGCTCAACCGATCATGGCTGAGAAAACAATCCGTGACTACTCCGCCCCATCAGCAGACAACATCCACACCGGTCCGAACCCGAACATGGGGAACGGAAGCTATGAGCTGAAGCTGGCCTTAATCAACATGGTTCTGGAAGACGCAAATGCTCACCTCCAACAGTTTTTGGTGGTGTGCAGCACCTTCAGCACGAGGGACGTGACCCCTAAATCCATCCGCCTTCGCCTTTTCCCATTCTCACTCTTGGGAAAGGCCAAGTAGTGATTCTACAGCAATCAGGAAGAGCTCACCAGATGGGACAAGTGCTCCAACGCCTTCCTTGCCAGGTTCGTTCTGCTAGGCAAAACCAACGCCCTGCGGAACAAAATTTCAAGCTTTCAGCAGCTAACGATGAAAGCATCCCTGAGGCATGGGAATGCTTCCAAGAATACACCTTGGCATGCCCACATCATGGAATGCAAGATTGGTTGATGTTGGTGGCCCTTAAAACCTAATATTGGGCACCAAACGGTCGGGAAATACAAGGTAAAGACCAAAGTTTCGTGAATATTTGTTTAAACTAATAAAGTTCCATGAGTTTTGGTGAAATATATGTTTGCAAGGTCAAAAAGGCTAAAATCATGTAAAAATATGAAGAAACACCCCGTCGGTCGACTCTGCCTTAAAACAGCAGGTCGACAGGGTCATATGAGGCTAAAATCAGGGCCCGGCAGGGTCGTGATGGCTGGAATCCGAACCCAGCCGACAGGGTCATATCAGGCTAAAATCAGCCATCCGGCGGGTCAAAACAGAGTCATCATGAGGCTAACCATCCGACCCAGCCGACCCTGCAAAACACTCCAAAATGAAGCCGTTTTCCATTCCCGGACTAAGGAGGCTAAAAAGTGGAGAAATAAAGGAAGAATTCACGTGGCACAACATGGACAATTCAAGACATGACCCGGGGGGAGGGGGCGTTGGCACCAAAGATGGGCCGCCGCTCGGCCTGGCTTGCCACCCAGCAGGGTTTGCCACCCAGGGTTGCCAGCCCATGAGGCCCACAACTTCTACTAACCCCAAAACAAAGATTTTGGTGGAAACCGACCAAGTAACCGCTATCGGGACAGGATCCGAGCCGTCCAAAGAAAGTAAGTTGGAAACCGACCAAGTCCAGTGGCCGCCCGGCCTGGCCAGCCGCCCGGCGGTGCATGCCGCCCGGCATGCCCGACACACGTGGCCGCTCGGCGGGGGATTTTTGGCCCACCGACTCTCCTCCACTTTGAAGTACCCACCAAGTATCCGCCACCTATAAATAAAGGGGAAATTTGGCAGAAACAAAGCATCAAGCAAGTGAAAACACATTGGAGTCCATTTCCCACTACTTTTCTTACTAATAGAGTAGGTTAGTTAGTTGGGAGTTAGAGTCTAGTCGAGAGCATCGCTCGGGATTCCGGATGTCGTCTTGGAGTCTTGGTATGAGCTCTCTTGTATCTTTTCTCTTTTCGTAAGACTTATCTCTTATCAATATAATTTTATATTCTTATTTATCTTGTCAAGCATTTATCTTTACTTAGTCAATTTCCTTAAGTTACAAATATCGGGAAAGAACTTTGAAGCATAGTTTACGGGATTCCCGGCTAGGATTTAATTAAGTTTAGTTCTTGTATAGAACTTAGACTTGGTTATTTCCCGGCTATTCTTCCGCTAGGCCAACGGAAGAATATCTAGTGAAAGCGTAGGCGTGGTGCCTAAGTTAGCACTAGTTGGTTTTGCATTCGTCCTCTCGGGCTGTGTGGTAGGCGGCAGGTGGTGACAGCCCTGTCCGTCCATTTAGTATTCCACCACGTTCGGGAAGTCTCAAGCAGGGTTGTCTAGCGGGAACGTGCCCACTAGTGTACGAGGTTAGTTACCGACCCTATTAGTGGATCGTTGTCGTGCCCTGAAGTAAACTTTTTGGTGAAAGACTCGATGCTATACCATGAATTTGGTATAAACACTCAACCGGAGTAACTACGAATTTTGACAGTTGACTTAGATAAAATAGGAAGGTATAATCTTAGGAATTCTAGACTTAGACTCGTTGTTCTCCCGGCAAGCTTAACCGATCTCTTTATTTATCTTAGTGTGGATTTCACCTGTATCACTCCTCCCCGAACTATCATTATCGAACATCCTTACCCGCGTCTTTGGTCAGTTGGTATAATTCTTATAGTTATATCTTTGTTAAACCAAGATACTCTTATGCCTAGATTCCCTGTGGAAAATAAATACGATACCTTGGAATACTCCTGGGTGAAATGCTACAATAGATATTCCGTGCGCTAGCGGATTAATTCATATTTCTCTTAAAGCATAAGAAACATCAAATCATTTCTGGCGTCGTACCAGGGATAGTGATATTCTTGATGCGTCGTTAAGAAATGCCAACAAGCATTTCTGGCGCCGTTGCCGAGGAAGCAATAGGCTAAGACATCAGAATTTTAACATTGATATTTCTATTAAGGGGTTACCGCTTTCCTTAGCAAGCTTACCCTTGTTCTGTTTATTTGTGGTGTAAACAGGACGCTTTACGACTGGTTTCGACCTACCAGACAACTACCACAACGATTCAGAGGCTTTGTTGAGGAGAGTGCGTCAAAGATTCACCCCTCCTTGGCACGTGCCTGCTCTTGCAGCACCTCCTATCACTCAAGCTTAGCTGTAAGTCTCGTCTCCGCCCGCTCAACCAATCATGGCTGAAAAGACGATTCGTGACTACTTCGCCCTGTCTGCAGACAACATCCGCACCGGTCCGAACCTGAACATGGGGAATGGAAGCTATGAGCTGAAACCGGCCTTAATCAACATGGTTCTGGCTAGTCCTTTCTGTGGCAAGGCATCGGAAGACGCAAACGCCCACCTCCAACAGTTTTTGGCAGTGTGCAGCGCTTTCACCATGAGGGATGTGACCCCTGAGGCCATTCGCCTTCGTCTATTCCCATTTTCACTTGAGCGACGGGCAGCATGCAAAATTGAGCGCTAAGAACGTCTTGTTCGAGACGTAAAATTCGAACCCTCGTCGGAAGTTAACCGATATTTATCCCCTTCATAGCATTAGATTAGGTTGATTTTATTCCTCTTTCTTCAACCATTAAACTAGGATGTAAAAAAAATTAAAATTTGAAAATTTGAAAATTTTTGCTAATGTTTCAGCCAAGTCTCTTGCTGGGAGGTCATTTTCAAGTCAAAACGACCATCCGGGGTGCTGATTCAAGGTTGTAACCCAGCCTGAAATAACCCAGATTTCAGCACCCGGGAGGTCATTTTTCATGAAAAACGACCCCCGGCTGGGTCATTTCTGCCGCCCGGCATGCCACGCCGCCCGACACATTTTTTCTTCAGATTCTTGGCACTTTTAGTGTAGAAATGATGGCCATGAATGATGAAGGTGTGGCCAGCCTTAACTTGAAGAAAAATGCTCATCAAAAGCCCCACCATGAGTGAAAGTGAATGAATGAGAGCCACCCATGTCACCTCACTCTTTCACCACTCACACTCACCTACCACCCTACTCACCTAGGCCTCATGGGTGGCAGCACACTCATTGCAAACATAGAACTTTGGCCATCCCATCACTCTATCCTTGCTCCCTACACTCTTAGCAAATTTCTGGACAAATTGAGCAAGTGGATCACATGGCACATGGGCCTAGCCACCTCCCATCACCACTAGAGCAATAATAGAGCAAAAGAGAGAAAAAGGCAGTGTCGGCTGGCATAGGGCGCCGTCGGGCCTAGCTTGCCGGCCAGCTTGGTGCGCCGCCCGGCCTGTCTTGCTCGCCGGCTTGGGATGCCGCCCGGCCTGGCTCGCCGACCGGCATGGCGCGCCGCCCGGCCTGGCCTCTCCTCCCCCAAGGCTCCTCTTGAGCCTATAAATAGAGGGCTCTCTCTCCTTTGTTTCTCCACCCTTTGCTGAAAACATATGTTCTCCCTCACAAACTCTCTCCCTCTTCATCCTCTTCTCACTTCACTAGCTCTCTCTAGTAAGTGCACTTTGCACTTAGCAATAAAAGTGTGCTGCAATAAAACCAACTAGAGAGAATTTGTTGTCACCCTTGCACATTTGAACGACTAACACTTGCACTACTAACCGAATGACTAACCGCTAACCATTATCATCACATTGTCCTTCGGGTATTGTGTCCAAGTAAACCTTTTGCAGGAATGGCAAATATTTGGAGAGGCATCTACACCAAGTTCAGCAACAGCAGCAGCTCAAGCCGTGGGAGGCAGAGCACTCCAGAGCTTCATATGGGCATACTCCGAGTTATCTCTCAGATTCAATGTCCATATCTGAAGCTCCAATGAAGCAAAGTGTGCAAAATGAAGAGTTTGACAAGTTCATGAAGAGTGAAGAAAATATGGTGTTCAATGATTACGACGAGCGAAGCAAGTTCACCGCCATTCGGGACCGGGAGTTCACATCCGTGCGCAAGTTCGACCACAACTTCCTCAAGCAAATCGGCGTCTTCGCCGATTTCGAGTAGGCACTCAACACGGCCGGATGGTATGATTTCTACCACCTCGATGACTACGGTTCCAAATGGCTTACCATTGAATTCCTTTGCACCTTAAAAGTCCTCACCACTCTGTCAGACAAATTAGGCACTCTCTACACATTCCGTCTTTTTGGTGAAACCTATGAACGGGTTTTAAAACAAATTAGTACCTACCTTGGTTTTGACCGTAAGGCTGCTGTAGACATTAATAGGCCCAAAATTTTCACCCCTCAAGGACTATGGGCCAAGATAGGAAGTCCCGTCATGAGGCAGGAGCGCACTAGCGACATTCATAACCCTTCGCTCTGTATAATTCACTGTTTCATCATTCACTACCTCACCCCTCGTGGTGATGTACGTTCAGTGAATACTTTGGACAAGGCCTATCTTTATGCTGTTATAAAGAAAATTAAAACAAACCCCACTTTCTTTCTCATCAACCATTGGCTCACCCTAGCATTCAATCAACATGGACCTATCACTTTCACACCTTTAGTCACTACAATTGCTAGAAAGGTTGGCGCGCTCCATAGAGCTAGAACAGATCGTCTACCTAGTGCTTCTTTGCTAGGGAAAGATCACTTTTGGCAAGCCCACCTTTTGATGGAAGAGAACAATAGGTTCGACATGCTTTATCCGACGCAAGATGTAGAGTTAGAATTGCCTAACCTCGAGCTCACCATCATTGGTAAAAAGAACTTTCTATACAATTGGCAAGCTCCTGGGCAGCATGCACGATATAGTGTTTCAGGGGATAGACCACGAGCAAGAGCTCCTCGAACGGGTGCTTCGAGAAGCTCTCATTACGATTGGGAGCAACCATAGTACCCTGAATTTAATAGCTCGTCAACACACTACACTAGCTCATCCCATGAATAGTTTGAACCATCCAATCCTTATGGGATGAGAAGTTACGATCAACCCCATGGAGGCATAGGAACTTCACGTTCTGCCCGATTCACATCATACAACTTTCTGGAGTTGGAAGGTGACATGCAATACTTGGCTGCAAACGCTTATGAGACCAACATGTGAACCCAAGAAATACAAGCAGCCATAAGGGATAGGCAAGAATGGCAGCAGCAAACATCAGAACAACTTCAGACAAACCTCTCCATGATGGATCAACTGTTCGGCCACTTCAACATTGACTATCAACCACCGCAGTGAATGTCATCCAATCTTATGTCTTGCAAAGACCTAAGCTTGGGGAGGTACGTGAAGCAAGGTACGCCAATTGTCCTACCCTCTCTTCCTATTTTTTTAGTTAATTTGTTTTATTTCCTTTATATATTAAAAAAATCCAAAAAGATTTTCAGTTTCGATAAAGTTTAAGAAAACCCAAAAATATTTTTCACTTTCAAAGAAAACCATAAAAATTTGCAAAACTAAAAAGAACAAAAAGATTTCCCTTCCCAAATAAAATTGAGAACTTGGTCCCTACCTTGCCTATGAAAATGATGAATAGTTGCTCTGTTAGCTCCCTGTGAGTCCCAAGTACACAACCTCTACTCTTCATTTTGGTGGGTAATGGTAGACCGGCATGATGATAATGTTAGTCTCTCTATGTTTTAGTGGGAGCAAAATGGCTAATAAACACCAAGTCTAGTTGTTGGTATTCATGATATAGCATGTTTTGATGAGTCTATGATCTCGTCATGATTAGAGTCCAATGAATTCTTTCAAAACCATGCTGCAATAAAACCTCCTACTTGGTGTAGTTCTTCCCTATGATAGAAAAAATTCCTACCAAGGCCAGATATTAATTGTGAACCCACTTTTATGCCATCCATGTATGCATTGAGTTTGGTTAGGATTTGATCCTTATGAGTGACTTGCACTTTCAAAGCCAACCATTTTCCTTCGTGTTATCTTTGCGTTCTCAAACAATCATACTTGGTTCCGCGGTTTCCACATTGGATTCAAGCGTCCACTTCACCAAGCATGTTAGCCAAAAATCTCTCCTTTGCGAAAACCTTGATCCTACAAGAAAGATTTTGGGCCTCCCAAAATAAATTCTCAGAAAAAGTTTGCAAAAATATTTGAACCATTGAACTAGCTTCCCTACACTATGAGAGCTGAAAAGAAAGAAATAAAAAGAAGAAAAAAAATGAGAAAAATTATCAGCTCTCATAGATGTACAAATGTCATGTTTCAAGGTTCATTCTTTGAGCAAAATAAAGGACCATCCTTTCTCTCTAGCACAAAAATCCAATCTTTGATAAAGATTTTTGCTATTGTGCTAGTCCACTCCTTCGTGTGAGTCCATTCTCTCCCTCTCCCCTGGACATTATTTCCAAATGTTTGGATGAGAAAATGCAAAGTCTTTTCGCTAGGACCATCTCTTAACAAAATATGCATATTAGATGTGCCATCCTACCAAGCTCCACATGTAAAGCCAAATTTCATAGAGTATGATGAGCACTTGGTGAGGAAATACACTTTTTGAGAGATGAGAGTCATAGTGAAAAATTGCACCAAGAGGGAAAATTTTCAATCTTATGCAACATTTCAAAATATTTGGACACATGATCATGTAGGAGGTTGAGTGACAAAAATCTAAACTAGTTGTTCTAAGTTCCAACCACTCATGACAAGGTTATAAAATGCCTAAGAGCCCCACTTGCAATGAGAAAGGCTTAGTGATCAATTTGTGCTGGTTTACTATTACCCCTAAGTTGTAGGAGTATGTGTCTGTGCACTAGATCCTTGCAGGGCTCTAATATTGAAGCAACTCCTGATCCATCACTTCCAAGTTTTAATTTGCTCGGGACGAGCAAAGGTTTAAGCTTGGGGAGGTGTTGATAGCCCTTAAAACCCAATATTGGCCACCATCCGGTTGGGAAATACAAGGTAAAGACCAAAGTTTCGTGAATATTTGTTTAAACTAATAAAGTTCCACGAGTTTTGGTGAAATATGTGTTTGCAGGGTCAAAAGGGCTAAAATCATGTATAAACATGAAGAAACACCGCGTCGGCCGACTCTGCCTTAAAACAGCAGGCCGACAGGGTCATATGAGGCTGAAATCAGGGCCCGGCAGGGTCGTGATGGCTGAAATCCGAACCAAGCCGATAGGGTCATATCAGGCTGAAATCAGCCACCCGGCGGGTCAAAACAGAGTCATCATGAGGCTAACCATCCGACCCAGCCAACCCTGCAAAACACTCCAAAATGCAGTTGTTTTCTATTCCTGGACTAAGGAGGGTAAAAAGTGGAGAAATAAAGGAAGAATTCACGTGGCACAACATGGACAAGTCAAGGCGTGACCCGGGGGGGGGGGGGGGTCGGCACCAAAGATGGGCCACCACCCGGCATAGGCCGCCGCCCGGCCTAGCTTGCCGCCCGACAGGGTTTGCCGCGCGGCCTGGTTTGCCGCCCGGCCTGGGTTGGCCAACCAGGGTTGCCAGCCCATGAGGACCACAACTTCTACGGACCCCAAAACGGAGATTTCGATAGAAACCGACCAAGTAACCGCCATCAGGACAAGATCCTAGTCGTCCAAAGAAAGTTGGATGGAAACCGACAAAATCCAGTGGCCGCCCGACCTATCCTGCCGCCCGGCATGCCCGGCCGCCGGGCACACGTGGCCGCCTGGCGTGGCCCGCCGCCCGACGGGGGATTTTTTGCCCACCGACTCTCCTCCACTTTGATGTACCCGCCAAGTATCCGCCACCTATAAATAGAGGGGGAATTCAGTAGAAACAAAGCATCAAGCAAGTGAAAACACATTGGAGTCCATTTCCCACTACTTTTCTAAATAGTAGAGTAGGTTAGTTAGTCGGGAGTTAGAGTCTAGTCAAGAGCATCGCTCGGGACTCCGGATGTCGTCTTGGAGTGTTGGTATGAGCTCTCTTGTATCTTTTCTCTTTTTGTAAGACTTATCTCTTATCAATATAATTTTATTTTCTTATTTATCTTGTCAAGTGTTTATCTTTACTTAGTCAATTTCCTTAAGAACTTTGAAGCATAATTTACGGGATTCCCGGCTAGGATTTAATTAAGTATAGTTCTTGTATAGAACTTAGACTTGGTTATTTCCCGGCTATTCTTCCGCTAGGCCAATGGAAGAATATCTAGTGAAAGCGTAGGCGTGGTGCCTAAGTTAGAACTAGCTGGTTTTGCATTCGTCCTTATGGGTTGTGTGGTAGGCGGCAGGTGATGACAGCCCTGTCCGTCCATTTAGTATTCCACCACGTTCGGGAAGTCTCAAGCAGGGTTGTCTAGCGGGAACGTGCCCAGTAGTGTACGAGGTTAGTTACCGACCCTATTAGTGGATTGTTGTCGTGCCCCGAAGTAAACTTATTGGTGAAAGACTCGTGGCTGTACCATGAATTTGGTATAACCACTCAACCCGAGTAACTACGAATTTTAACACTTGACTTAGATAAAATACGAAGATATAATCTTAGGAATTCTAGACTTAGACTCGCTGTCCTCCTGGCTAGCTTAACCGATCTCTTGATATATCTTAGTGTGGATTTCTCCTGTATCACTACTCCCCCAACTATCATTATCGAACATCCTAACCCCCGTCTTTGGTTAGTTGGTATAATTCTTATAGTTATGTCTTTGTTAAACCAAGATACTCTTACGCCTAGCTTCCCTGCAGAAAATAAATATGATACCTTGGAATACTCCCGGGTGAAATGCTACAATAGATGTTCTGTGCGCTTGCGGATTAATTCATTTTTCTCTTAAAGCATAACAAACATCAAATCATTTATGGCGTTGAACCAGGGATAGTGATATTCTTGATGCGATGTTAAGAAATGCCAATAGGTTGCCGATGCAAAGCTTCTACCACGGGCTCAACCGCCCCGCTCGTGAACACCTAGATGTAGCCGTTGGAGGCTCTTTCTTCTCCTTGATGGTCGAGGAAGCTGAAACTCTCATAGAAAAGATGGTCACCAACTACAGTGGCTATGATGAGAGGCAAAGCCAGCCGTAGCCCAAGATAAGGGGAGTCCACCAAGTTGATGGTATTGACATGCTAGCAATCAAGATGGATCAACTCTTGAAGAAAATGAGGAGTCACCACAGACTATCCAATCCTTAGACTCTCGCATGACTTGTGAAGTCTGTAGCAATGTTGGACATATGGGAAGCCATTGTCCAGAGACTCAGGAGGAAGAAGTAAACTACATCAACAACAACAACAACGGGTTTATGTGGCATCCTGCACCTCGAACCGAGGGGGAATGACCGATCCATGATCGATTTTGGGTGATGTCAGGCAAAGCCGACATACACAGCACATACACAAGAACATTCACATATTGCAAATTTATACATCAGGGTGATCTTTATTACAAGCTAAACTCCAAGTAAAAGACAATACCTAGAGTTCATGATTAATTTGGAAATATAGCGGAAGCGATAATATAACTCGATGATATTCGCCTAAAATGCAACACATCCAGCCCATAGATGTGCACATTCTTCTCACTCCAAAAGAACATCTGCACAAAAAATTAAACTACAAAGCCCAAGTATTTAATATACTCCGCAAGACTTACCCGTCAAAATGGCTTTCTAAAGCCGACTCCTAATATGCATGGGGCTGACCGGGATTGTTGAAATTTAGTTGCCAAAGCAGCACTTGTCTAGTTTCTAAATTCACCTTTTAGCCATTTTAATAGGGTTGTGACATGAATGTAAATTTAATGAGCTGTGACCTATCAAAGAAGATTTCAACACAGCAATTGAGTGATGCAAACAACAAGTATATCTTCATCGTTAGTTCTTACTATGCTGCAATCTACTCGAGACAAGCGGTACTCATATCCGTGAGGGACGGTGATATATATCGATTTACATCCTACAGGAGAAACCCAAATGCACGACATACGGATATTTTAATAACACGTATGGCGACCTTTCACAAGATTATCATAAAGTTGGACCGGATCCCCACTCCGGATGTATGTCCCCCTTGCGACCATTATTCATCATCGGGTCCAAGGCTTAAACCATAGACCCTCCAACTTTCCACAAACCCATGCAACCACCATGACCGACACTTTGCACAAAGTGGGAAGGGAGCGGCCAACATTAGGATGCTCATGCTACTAAGTTTACCAACTCCCATACGAAGGTATGCACTTGGTACTGTTCAATACTTTCTCGCGGAGTCGCAACGATCCATACGCGACACGTACGGGCTATGGCAGTCAATGAAGAACCCTGCCGCCGCTCACCTATACATGCAATTCCCATACGACCTTCATTTTCATAAGTATCATCATGTGAGAGATAATAGTTATAAGAACCTGTATCGAGCAGTCTCCATACCACTCGATAATTCTATCATTGACTCATTATTAAGCATAGCATTTGCTACCGAAAAGGCTTATACCTAAACTGAACTAGACCATAGGTATAAAGGAATTAAATAATGCATCTATGGTTTCGATCAATTCCTACACTTAATGCAGAATTCATGACACTTATACTTTTGTAGCAAAAGTAAAACATTTAAAAACATAGGAGTGCACCGGGGCTTGCCTTAGGCTTGGACAATGTTAGCAAGTAAGGATCATGGACATCTCCATCACTATCTTCTCATCCTTGATTCTTTTGGCAGCGATCTCCATTTCCACCTTAGCGAACACGTTTCCTATTGATGAAATGCATATGCATAAATATTATGAATTGACAAGGGATGCATGGAACTTCCGGATTAAATATGCATGATGACATGATGATCATGAGAATGATATGCTCACAAGTAGGGTTACAATTTTTTTTCATTCATGAATACATTTTGAAAAATAAAAGATCAACATAATTAATCTAGGGCAATATACATAGTTAATCTATAGCTTTTATACTTTAAATTTTGTTAACAAGATTATATAAGGAAGTAATTTATGTGAATTTGCCTGCCCTTATATAATGTTGAAAAGTTAATTTACACTAAGTTTGAGATTTAAATCATGTATAATTAAATAATGAAAAATCATATATATAGAACTCTAAATCTGTTATAAATGCACAAATATGCATAAATAAAATATGACACTTGGTGAGCAGTTCCTAAATGTCAATATATGTATGCATGCCAAGTTTCACAATTTTACCATGAATAAAACTAGAGATATTAATTTATTTAGCTTTATCTTCTCTCAATTATCCACAATAAACTATATACAAAACCTGATCAACTTCATGACCAGTGCATAGATATCAACACTAGGAGACCTACAAAATTGGTTTCATGATTTTATCAATTTTATTTTTAGAGTTATGAATTTTTGAAGTTGCTAACTACTTTTCTTATTTTTCTGTTTTTTGCGTGAACAGTAAAAACAGAACAAAGGAGTAGCAGAGAATTCGATGCCTAATGATTTCGGCAACGGGATTGCATGGGAGATGAAACAAGTGGATGCTAAGTGATGTGAGGAAGGTTTCACGGAGGACTAATCGAGTTGAAGCTCACCGAGGAGGAAGAAGTTCGCGACGAGACGGCGGCGCGTCGGTTCACCAGTGTTGGAGAAGGATGTCGACTCGCATGACTTGGAGGGCTTGGTGAAGCTTTAGAGCATCCCTTGTGCTGCATCCTTGCAGAGCTGTTTGGCCAGGGTGGCTTGTCTACCGGGTGGAGCTCGAGCTTTTGCTTGCCATGGTGTTGTCTCCACGGGAGAGAAGGAAAAGAAGAAGAAGAAGGAAGAAGAAAATGGAGGAGGCCAAAGACTTGACCAAGAGCAAAGGGAAAATATCTATCTGTTGTCTCCCAAATGCACTGCTTGCCCTCTGGAATGGCACGGTGGTGCAAGGAATTTTGATGGGGAGAGATTAAATGGAGTGGGTCCCACCGAGTTGAATTCTCTGCCACCAATTGTTGCAGTCAATGCCGAAGTTTTCCCATTTTTGTTTGTGCTGCCAATTTTCGTGGGTGTGTGGAATAAAATTTGGAACAACTTTTGTATAGAAAGTTTTCTGAGATTATGCTTCTAAACATTATGCAAAATCCTGGACTAAACACTATATTCTGCAATTTCCTGAATTTTTAGGGCCATTTATACTTTTTTAAAAACTCTGATAAATTCCTTAAAATTATATTTTCACATGCCCAACAATAATGTGTAAAAACATGGATATGCTTTTGTTGAATTTTTTTAAGGTTTCTACAAACACTATATTCGACCTTTATTTGAAGATTTTTCTGAAATAATGAAATTTAAATGCTTTTGAATTTTATAAATTTATTTAATTTGAACTTTCGTATCGTATATTTTTGTTAGTGACATCAGGGATGTCACAGTTTAGGCCCCATACTAACAACTTCGGATGCGAGTCCAAGCCAAACCTCTCATTTGACAAAAAACACGGGTAATTTTGGAAACTTCACTCGTAATGAACCTTCCTTGCATGATCTTGTTTTAGGACAATCCAAAATTAATGAAAGTATTAGTAGCAAATTTATTGCTAGTGATAAAGTCCTAGAAAGCAGAGATTCTTATATGGAAACCTTCAATATCTCCCTGCAAAACCAGCTTAGTCATAACAAAATGTTAAAGACACAAATTGTGAAGCTGGCCGCCTCTATTGTTAAGCCTAACTCTGGCAAGCTCGCCGGTCAGCCGGAAGCTAGCCCCAAAGAAAATGTTAATGCTGTCACAACTAGAGGTGGGAGATCAACACAGGACCTGCCAAATCCTAACAATGAAGGGAAGACCAAGGAAACAAATGAAGAGTCAGATGGGGAGGAGGAAAATGAAGTTGAGGAGACAAAGACACCTCTCAAGAAGGTACCACATGAGTTCTATGATATGCATGTGCTACCATTTCCCTCTTGCCAGAGGAAGCCAACAGTTGACAAACAAATCAACAAGTTTGTGGAGGTAATAAAGAAGTTATATGTCAACGTACCTCTACTTGATGCTATGCAAGTTCCCACCTACTAAAAGTAGCTAAAGGACATCCTCAACAACAAACACCCAATGCCGTCCACTGAGATTGTCAAATTAATGGAAGAATGCAGCGCCGCCATGCTAAACTTCCTCCCAGAAAAGAAGCAAGATCCAGGATGTACAACCATCCCATGTTCTATCAGGATGCAACACTTCAACGACGCCCTCTGTGATCTTGGGGCTAGCGTGAGCGTCATGCCAAAGGTGGTGTTGTAAGGACTGAAGGCGTACCGAGAGGGGAGGGGGTGAATCGGTAAGCCGCTCACGAATCCAATTACTTCAAGTTCCACTACTTGAGTCTAACAAGATAAGGAAACCTAAGAAATTCTAGTAGGCCGAGACCCTACACATGCTAGTGTACATGATAAGATAAAGTGCGGAAGCCAATCACACTAGCTTATGTAAGCCACAAGTCACCCTACTCACTAGAGCACACAAATGCAGAATAGTAAAGAGAGGGTCAAGGAATGCTCATGATTTTTTCCCTAGGTCTCAAAAGGATGGCGCCTTCCCCTACTCCTTGTTGGACCACTCCCACCGGAGTCCTGGTCCCTCCCGCCACCAATTGGAGTTCTCGCCCATGAGCCCGCAATCACTCCTAGACTGAAGACATGGTGTGTGTAACCGCTGCACAAAGCACAAGCTCGCCTCCCTCGAGAACTTGCCGGACTCCCCGAGCCGACAAGGGCGCTCAATAGCGATGCCCCTTTCAACGGCGGGCACAAACCATGGACAAACATGTGACGACCTTCACAACCGATCACGATAGGCTCGATCACCGACACCTAACCGGTCTAGGTCTCACCATAGACCAAGAGTAACAATGTAGATCGCACCCTTAAGGACACCCTAGCCTTAGATGTGCAAGATGCTCAAGCTACTCTCCTCTAGCATTCTCAAGATATGCAATATCTCCTCCTAGTGCTCTCCTATTTTCCTCTTGGACCTTACCAAATGCTCTCAGGTATTCCACTGCCAAGAGAGGTCTCCAAGACCCCAGCAATGAAGTATATAGGCTCCCAAGCTCAAACTAGCCGTTGCTCCACGAAATTGCCTTTCTGGACATCCAGACCAGACTGTCCGGTCACTGCCTCACCGGACCGTCTGGTCACTTTGGTAACGGTTCCTAGAACATTGCCTTCTCTGTCCAGGCAATTTTCTCTACTGACCAAACTGTCCAGTCACTAGATCAGACCATCTGGTCCACTTTCTCTTTCCATTCCAGGAGCCTTCGCAGAATGCACCCTCTCTGTCGTTCCTGCACTCCTACTGACCAGACCGTTCGGTCAGCAGAAGGGAGGGAACATCTTAAAAAAAGGGGGGGGGAGTATTCTCATTCTTTCATTTTCTATCCAGAATCCACATCTGCACATGCTTGATCAAAAGTTCATGGATTTTTATCCACGGATCCGGTGTTTGACTTAGTAATATATGAGACACAAGTATGCCTCTCTATTATCCCTACCTTGAGCTCCACATATAGCCATATTTAGAAGTAGGATGAAAAGAGGTAATGCCCTGGTGAGGAACCATACACATTGAGCGATTTGAGAGAATCGTTTGAGGAGTACAGCTATTATTTGTTTTGAAAATCTTTTCAAAAACCCAAGCTACATAGCAGAATGAGTGAAGATGATTAGAGTCAGGACCATTCCATTCTTCAACCACCCAAGGTGACATGATAGACACTTTAAAAGTTCATAGGTACAGGTATGACATGGAATAATTTGCATCCTAGCATCATACCAATTGAAGTTATGATCCACTTTAGTCTTCAACCTTTACTCGAGGATGAGCAAAGGCTAAGTGTGGGGGAGTTTGTTGACAGTCCTTAAGTGCTAAATCCGACCATCAAATCCTTGCATAAACAACATAAAAGGAATAAACAAAATAGTGATAGCAGTTTATTATTAACCATTTCCATGTGTTTTGGTAAGAAATGTGTTTGCAGGTATAAAAGAGCCAGAATATGCAAAAACATGAAGAAACACCCCGTCGGCCGATACTGCCATAAAACAGCCGGCCGACAGGGTCGTATGAGGCTAAAATCAGGGCCCGGTTGGGTCATGATGGCTGAAATCAGAACTCAGCCGACAGGGTCATATCAGGCTGAAATCAGCCACCCAGTGGGTTAAAATAGAGTCTTATCAGGCTGAACCATCAGACGCAGCCGACCCTAAAAAACACTCCACCATGAGGCCGTTTTCCATCCCCGGATTAGGGAGGGTAAAAAGTGGAGAAGTAAAGGAGGCACCCACGTGGCACAACTTGGGCCCCACGTGGCACAACTTGGGCAAGTGAAGACATGACCCGGAGGGGGTCAGCACCAAAAATGGGCCACCGCCCGGCATAGGCCGTCGCACGGCCTACCCCGCCGCCCGGCCTGGGAACTTCCTCCCGAGGTGTCCAACCCTCCCGGCCCATCATGCCAACCGATGCCAAGTGGATAACACGGTTGAAAACCGACTCAACAACAGTTATCCGGACCAAATCTGAGACGTCCAAAGGGAGTCGGTCAGAAACCGACCTTATCCAACGGCCGCCCGGCCTGGGTTGCCACCCGGCGTGGCAGGCGCCCGGCATGGCCCGGCGCCCGGTCCGGGAACTTTTGCCCACCAACCCTCCTTCGCCTACAAATACCCGCTAGCACTTCGCCACCTATAAATAGAGGAGGAATTTGGCAGAAAAGAACAACACAAGAAGAAGATATTAGAGCTCCACTCAAAAGGCTTTAGCACTGCCAAAGTGCTTAGAAAATAGGGAGAGAGTGAGGGAGAGTTTGGAGGAGGTCCGGACTTGTCGGCGCCTTCTCCACACTTGTACCTTGGCGGATGCTTTTCTTTCTTAGTAAGTATTCGTAATCTTCCATTAGTATTTAAGTAAGTTCTTTCCTTAATTGCTTATGGGATCATAGTTCTAGTTAGTTAGAGTATCATAGTCTTCTATAAGTCTGACGTTGAGACTTTGATAATAATTAATAGCATAGATGTGGTGTATAGGCTAGAGGTTACCTTTGTTTGTCGCGTGCCCCATGGTTTGTAGAGGTAGTCGGTAGGTGGTGACAGCCCTATCCGGCCTTAGTAATCCTCCACGTTCGGGTACGTCGTAGAGTTGTTGGCCGGAGTCGCCTTTGGATGTAGGGGTAAGCCGGAGGAATCCTCTCTACCCTCTGCCTAACTTATTATAGGATCCTTGACCATAGAGTTGTTGGCCGGTGCCCGAAGTAAGTAGTTTTAGACAGAACCTATCTTACTATAGGATCCTTGACCATAGGAATCCTCTCTACCCTCTGCCTAACTTATTCTTGTTGTCCTTGGACGAATTAAGATAGAAGATTAGACACACACGTTAAGAAGTGTCAACAAGCATTTCTGGCGCCGTTGCCGGGGAATGGTTGTTGTTTTATCTTCGAACTTTATTCGTCCTCATATCTTTTCCTTTTTCCTTTCTTTTTACTTGTTTCATTTTTTCCACTATGGAGCAACCCACAATCCTATCTTTTTCTGCTCCAAAGGGCAAGTACCTTGAGCCACCGCCGTTTGCGGACCCAATTTGCACATCCGGCTGTGAACTCCGCCCTAGTTTTATAGCCATGGTTCGGGAGCAATTCTTCTCTGGTCTGGATAGTGAAAACCCATACCATCACCTACGAGAATTCGAGCAATTGTGTTCGTGCCTTTTTATAAAGGGCTTGACACAACAAACTCTAAAGTGGAAAATGTTTCCCTTTTCCCTCATGGAGAGGGAAAAACAATGGTACACTCGTACTGTTAGGAGTGTAAATGGTGATTGGGAAGAACATCAAGATAAATTTTGTCTCACTTTCTTCCCTACATCCCGTATTGTCTCCCTTCGTATGGAAATTTTCAGTTTTCGCCAATTAGAGGAGTCTTTAGGTGCAGCCTGGGCTAGGATTAATTGACTATCCAAATCCGGACCCAACCTTGCCATTCCCGACCCCATGTTGCTACAACATTTTCGTGAGGGTTTGAATAAGGAAGCTGCCCTATATCTCGACATTTTCCAGGACGAAGTCAAGTCGGGCCCTGAGGAACCCTTAATAGTCGAATCCAAACCCATTCCATGCATACACCAAGATTTGACAATTGAGCCCTCACCCGAACCGGGAAGACCTAGGGAAGAAGAAATTCAACCCTCAGATTCCCCATTTGACTTTGAGGAAGAGCTTTTTGAAGATTATGGAAACACCTCAAAGTATTGTTGCCAAAAGAAACCCGCGACTCCCATCTCTGCTCCTGAGCCACTTGAAGAGACATTCCTCCAAGAGACGATAAAGGAGTTAACTTCAATTATGAGCGATGAATGGTTGCAAAAGGTTGAGCTATCCTCTGAAGTAATTCGTATTTGCTCTCCCTCTTCAACCATTCGATGCGACATTAGAGGAGTCATAGTGGAAGTTCTTTATAATCCCACTATTGGTGCCAACATAGTTTCTAGTGCCTTTGCATTTGACATTTTGGGTGATACGCTGTTGGCACCTACTAGTAAATCCTTCAAGAGCCCCTTTGGCCCTATTTTCCAAGGATACGGGATTTTGCAAGATGTGATCATATGGCACACAAACATCGAGGCTGTCCTAGACTTCCATGTCTTTGACATTCAGGATTTTGATGTCTTAATCAGACATCCAATTGAGAAATTACTCATGGATGTACCGACCCTTGGACGTCTCGATGTAAAACTAGGGGGAGAAAAGTTTTCTATCCCGATCTCCTGATCGAGGAAGTCCCTACGAGATCCTTCTCCCAAGGAAGAGCCAATCGAGGAAGTAATGGCTATTCTCCAATTTGATTCTCCTAAACCCCTTCTAGAAAGAGATGCTAAAGAGTTTATCCAAGAGGAGGATGAGTTTCAGGAGACAATTGAGCTACCCATTGAAGAACCACCATCACGACCTCCGATTGAGCTTAAGCCCTTGCCTTCTGGCCTACGCTATGCTTTCCTAAATGGCGACCTGGAAGCCCCTGTTATCATAAATGACAGACTATCCGAGGAAGAATCTACTAAACTTTTAGCCATCCTAGAAAAGCATCACTCTATCCTAGGCTACTCACTCGAGGACCTTAAGGGAATTAGTCCCGCTCTTTGCACCCATCGCATTCCCATTGATCCTGATAGCACACCTTCTAGGGAGCCTCAGAGGAGGCTAAATAATGCAATGAGAGAGGTTGTTAAGAAGGAGGTTTTGAAACTTTTGCACACCGGGATAATTTATCCCGTTCCTCATATTGAATGGGTTAGCCTGTGCAAGTAGTGCCTAAGAAGGGAGGCATGACGATCGTTATAAATGATAGAAATGAGTTGATCCCTCAACGCACCGTCACGGGATGGAGGATGTGCATCGACTATCGGGGGCTCAACAAGGCAACAAAAAAGGATCATTTCCCGTTGCCCTTCATTAATGAAATGTTGAAGCGTCTTGCCAAGAATTCCTTCTTCTATTTCCATGATGGGTACTCTGGTTACCATCAAATTCCCATCCATCCAAATGATCGAAGTAAGACTACCTTCACAAGCCCTTACGGAACCTATGCCTATCGGAGAATGTCATTCGGGTTGTATAATGCACCCGCTCCATTCCAAAGGTGCATGATGTCTATATTCTCTGACATGATTGAAGAAATCATGGAAGTCTTCATGGATGATTTCTCTGTTTATGGGAAAAACTTTTGATCATTGTCTTGAGAACCTAGATAGGGTCTTACAAAGATGCTAGGAAAAGGACTTAGTACTTAATTGGGAAAAGTGCCACTTTATGGTCCAAGAGGGCATCATTTTAGGACACCTTGTGTCCGAGAGGGGTATTGAGGTGGATAGAGCTAAGATCGAGGTCATAGAAAGGCTTCCACCTCTGATTAATGTCAAGGGGATCCGTAGTTTCTTAGGACATGCGGGGTTTCATCGGTGTTTTATCAAGGACTTTTTGCAAATCGCCAGACCCCTCACTAGTCTTTTGGCTAAGGATGCTCCCTTTGATTTCGATGATGAGGTGCCTTCATTCCTTTAATATCCTTAAGATGGCACTCATCTCAGCTCCAGTCATTCAACCCCCTGATTGGATCCTGCCCTTCGAAATCATATGTGATGCTAGTGACTATGTTGTTGGGGCTGTTCTTGGCCAAAACAAAGATAGGAAGCATCACGCCATAGCCTATGCTAGCAAGACCTTGACAGGAGCACAACTTAATTATGCCACTACAGAAAAAGAGCTCCTTGTCGTTGTTTTTGCTATCGATAAGTTTAGGTCATACTTAGTAGGAGTAAAGGTTATCGTTCACACTGATCATGCTACATTATATACCTGCTCACTATGAAAGATGCTAAACCAAGGCTAATTAGATGGATTCTTCTACTCCAAGAATTTGACCTTGAAATTAGAGATAAGAAAGGAGTAGAGAATTCTGTTGCAGATCATTTGTCACGTATGCAAGTGACTAACATGCAGGAAATTCTGATAAATGACTTCCTCCGTGACGACATGCTACTGAAGGTGACAGACTCCAACCCCTGGTATGCAGACATTGTGAATTTCATTGTTACAGGGTATGTACCACTAGGGGAGAACAAGAAGAAGCTCATCTATGAGGGTCGACGTCACGTGTGGGACGACCCATACCTCTATAGAGTATGTTCTGACGGGTTGCTAAGGAGATGTGTCCCAAGAATCGAAGGCACCCAGATAATCGAGAAATGTCATGCATCTCCATATGGAGGCCACTTTGGTGCATTCCGCACCCAAGCAAAAATCTAGCAGCGTGGATTCTTCTGGCCATCAATGCATGAAGACACAAAAGAATTCATCCGAAGATGTCAGAATTGCCAGAAGCATGGAGGAATAACTGCCCGCAATGCAATGCCCCTAACATACAACCTTCAAGTGGAATTATTCGATGTATGGGGCATTGACTTCATGGGACCATTTCCAATGTCCTATGATTGCGGGTACATCTTGGTGGCCGTTGAGTATGTATCCAAATGGGTAGAAGCAATACCATGCAGAGCTGTCGATGCCAAGCACGCTCGCAGAATGCTCCATGAGATCATCTTCCTTGTTTTGGAACACCACGGATGGTGATAAGTGATGGAGGGTCTCATTTCATTGATAAGACCTTCTGGAACTTCTTAAGAGAGCTTGGAGTAAAGCACAACATTGCAACTCCATACCAACCTCAGACTAGCGGGCAGGTAGAAACTTCAAATAATCAAATTAAGAACATCCTACAGAAGACCATGAATGAGATGGGGAGTGGATGGAAGATGAAGCTACCAGATGCACTTTGGGCATACAGGACAGCATACAAAACACCGATTGGCATGTCTCCCTTCCAACTTATATATGTTAAAACATGTCATCTACCAGTCGAGTTGGAACATAGAGCACATTGGGCCATCCGAAAATGGAACATGGACTTTAGGGAGGCCGGGAGACATAGAAAAGTACAATTGTCTGAGTTAGAGGAATGGAGAGAGAAGGCTTATCATAGTGCCAAGATCTATAAGGATAGAAGAAAAAGATGGCACGACCGTAGGATCAAGCTTAAGGAGTTCAAGCCAGGCGACAAGGTGTTGCTCTTCATCTCTAGAGTCAAGTTGCTTGGTCATGGGAAGCTTCCGAGTAAATGGGAAGGACCATTCACCGTCATTAATGTTGCATCACATGGAGCAATCACACTCCAAGATGACGGAGGGAACCAGTTTAAGGTAAATGGTCATCGTTTAAAAGTCTTCCTAGAGCCAGATGAGAATGAAGGTAAGGTGGTAGATGTGATCAATTTAATTGATTTCAATGCTCTACTCTAGCATTCCTCTCTACATTTTCTCTCATTCAAATAAATTTAGACTCCCCGGTCCTAGACCCGGTAGAGTCCTTTTTGTTTCCACAACCCTTTGTTTGTTTTGAATAAAAAGCA
The DNA here is from genome assembly GCA_032690845.1 of Eleusine coracana subsp. coracana. Classification (NCBI taxonomy): domain Eukaryota; kingdom Viridiplantae; phylum Streptophyta; class Magnoliopsida; order Poales; family Poaceae; genus Eleusine; species Eleusine coracana. The sequence continues at coordinate 20,005,352 of CM064418.1, read as the reverse complement.
GTCAGGTACAAGAACAAGTGTGGGGGAGGCTTCTCATGCTTTTCAATGTGCAAACAATAGAAGTCAACATCATGAGAAAGAGCATGGCGTCCAGGCACATCCCAGCTTCCACCCTCTTCAATACGAAGGTTTGCGCACTCAATTCCTTGATCTCCTTGTTTTGTGAGTTAAAATTATTTTCTCTTGAATCAATCATAAAAATTTAACTAAAAAAAATAAAATGAACCTTGTGGAACCCTCATTTTATTTCATGCTTCTATTTGGTGGGCTTGCACGCTCCTTATTCCTCGTTCATAAACCTATTGCTTGTGAACTATATCTTTAGGAAAGCATGTCACCTTGGTAGTTGATGCATGAGATATGGTTTGATGAAATGAATCTTTCTCTTATGCTTGATGTGCTTGGAAATGTTTCTTAAAAAAAACTAAAATAAATAGCTTGACTCCTCAATGATTATATCTTCCTACCAAAGCCATATGATGAACTCATTGAAAATCTTACGCATATGCTACTTGTTGTTTCATTGAACTTTGTCAAATTGTTGTGACCCTTGTGAGTTTCTATTTATGACTTTTTGATCAAGATTTTGTGCACACCACTTTGCTAATACTTCTTCACTGGAAGTTAGCACCACCGTATCCATCATCCATGTGCTATTTCTTCTACACTGGAAGATAGCATTTCCATGTCATCATCCATCCATTAAATAAAGTATTCCATTATATTCTGATGAACTCCCTCTCCAAATATCCTTGTAAAAGAGACATGGGCTATTCATGATAAAAAAAAAGAGAGGAAAAAAAAGAAAAAAAATGATAGAGAAAGAATTGGCCCACGTTCTCAAATGCCTATCCAATAGAAGGGAGGGAACATCTTAAAAAAAAGCGGGGGGGGGGGGGGGGGGAGTATTCTCATTCATTCATTTTCTATCCAGAATCCACATCTACACATGCTTGATCAAAAGTTCATGAATTGTTATCCACGGATCCAGTGTTTGACTTAGTAATATATGAGACACAAGTATGCCTCTCTATTATCCCTACCTTGAGCTCCACATAAAGCCATATTTAGAAGTAGGATGAAAAGAGGTAATGCCCTGGTGAGGAACCATACACATTGAGCGATTTGAGAGAATCGTTTGAGGAGTACAGCTATTATTTGTTTTGAAAATCTTTTCAAAAACCCAAGCTACATAGCAGAATGAGTGAAGATGATTAGAGTCAGGACCATTCCATTCTTCAACCACCCAAGGTGACATGATAGACACTTTAAAAGTTCATAGGTACAGGTATGACATGGAATAATTTGCATCCTAGCATCATACCAATTGAAGTTATGATCCACTTTAGTTTTCAACCATTACTCGAGGATGAGCAAAGGCTAAGTGTGGGGGAGTTTGTTGACAGTCCTTAAGTGCTAAATCCGACCATCAAATCCTTGCATAAACAACATAAAAGGAATAAACAAAATAGTGATAGCAGTTTATTATTAACCATTTCCATGAGTTTTGGTGAGAAATGTGTTTGCAGGTATAAAAGAGAAAGAATATGCAAAAACATGAAGAAACACCCCATCGGCCGATACTGCCATAAAACAGCCGGCCGACAGGGTCGTATGAGGCTAAAATCAGGGCCCGGTAGGGTCGTGATGGCTGAAATCAGAACTCAGCCGACAGGGTCATATCAGGCTGAAATCAGCCACCCAGCGGGTTAAAATAGAGTCTCATCAGGCTGAACCATCTGACTCAGCCGACCCTAAAACACACTCCACCATGAGGCCGTTTTCCATCCCCGGATTAGGGAGGGTAAAAAGTGGAGAAGTAAAGGAGGCACCCACGTGGCACAACTTGGGCAAGTGAAGACATGACCCGGAGGGGGTTAGCACCAAAAATGGGCCACCGCCCGGCATAGGCCGCCGCACGGCCTGGGAACTTCCTCCCGAGGTGTCCAACCCTCTCGACCCATCATGCCAACTGATGCCAAGTGGATAACACGGTTGAAAACCGACTCAACAACCGTTATCCGGACCAAATCTGAGACGTCCAAAGGGAGTCGGTCAGAAACCGACCTTATCCAACGGCTGCCCGGCCTGGGTTGCCACCCGGCGTGGCAGCCGCCCGGCATGGCCCGGCGCCCGGTGCGGGAACTTTTGCCCACCCACCCTCCTTCGCCTACAAATACCCGCTAGCACTTCGCCACCTATAAATAGAGGAGGAATTTGGCAGAAAAGAACAACACAAGAAGAAGATATTAGAGCTCCACTCAAAAGGCTTTAGCACTGCCAAAGTGCTTAGAAAATAGGGAGAGAGTGAGGGAGAGTTTGGAGGAGGTCCGGACTTGTCGGCGCCTTCTCCACAGTTGTACCTTGGCGGATGCTTTTCTTTCTTAGTAAGTATTCGTAATCTTCCATTGGTATTTAAGTAAGTTCTTTCCTTAATTGCTTATGGGATCATAGTTCTATTTAGTTAGACTATCATAGTCTTCTATAAGTCTGACGTCGAGACTTTGATAATAATTAATAGCATAGATGTGGTGTATAGGCTAGAGGTTACCTTTGTTTGTCGCGTGCCCCATGGTTTGTAGAGGTAGTCGGTAGGTGGTGACAGCCCTATCCGGCCTTAGTAATCCTCCACGTTCAGGTACGTCGTAGAGTTGTTGGCCGGAGTCGCCTTTGGATGTAGGGGTAAGCTGGTGCCCGAAGTAAGCAGTTTTAGACAGAACCTATCTTACTATAGGATCCTTGACCATAGGAATCCTCTCTACCCTCTGCCTAACTTATTCTTGTTGTCCTTGGACGAATTAAGATAGAAGATTAGACACACACATTCCCTGTGAATTCGACACCTTGGAATACTCTTAAGTGAAGTGCTATAGCGGTATCCGTGTACTTGCGGATTTATCTGTGATCGTAAGAAATACCAACAAGAATTTCTGGCGCTATTGCCGGGGATAGTAATATTTCTGGTGCGACGTTAACAAGTGTCAACAAGCATTTTTGGCGCCGTTGCCGGGGAATGGTTGTTGTTTTATCTTCAAACTTTATTCGTCCTCATATCTTTTCCTTTTTCCTTTCTTTTTACTTGTTTCTTTTTTTCCACTATGGAGCAACCCACAATCCTATCTTTTTCTGCTCCAAAGGGCAAGTACCTTGAGCCACCGCCGTTTGCGGACCCAATTTGCACATCCGGCTGTGAACTCCGCCCTAGTTTTATAGCCATGGTTCGGGAGCAATTCTTCTCTAGTCTGGATAGTGAAAACCCATACCATCACCTACGAGAATTCGAGCAATTGTGTTCGTGCCTTTTTATAAAGGGCTTGACACAACAAACTCTAAAGTGGAAAATGTTTCCCTTTTCCCTCATGGAGAGGGCAAAACAATGGTACACTCGTACTGTTAGGAGTGTAAATGGTGATTGGGAAGAACATCGAGATAAATTTTGTCTCACTTTTTTCCCTACATCCTGTATTGTCTCCCTTCGTATGGAAATTTTCAGTTTTCGCCAGAATGAGGAGTCTTTAGGTGCAGCCTGGGCTAGGATTAATTGACTATCCAAATTCGGACCCAACCTTGCCATTCCCGACCCAATGTTGCTACAACATTTTCATGAGGGTTTGAATAAGGAAGCTGCCCTATATCTCGACATTGCCTCCGGAGGATCATTCGTCCACAAGACCACGATGGAAGGAAGAGAAATCTTATATCGTATTTTAGAAAACACTTCCTTCCTTTCTTATCATGTTGAACCCCTCCAGGACGAAGTCAAGTCGGGCCCTGAGGAACCCTTAATAGTCGAATCCAAACCCATTCCATGCATACACCAAGATTTGACAATTGAGCCCTCACCCGAACCGGGAAGACCTAGGGAAGAAGAAATTCAACCCTCAGATTCCCCATTTGACTTTGAGGAAGAGCTTTTTGAAGATTATGGAAACACCTTAAAGTATTGTTGCCAAAAGAAACCCGCGACTCCCATCTCTGCTCCTGAGCCACTTGAAGAGACATTCCTCCAAGAGACGATAAAGGAGTTAACTTCAATTATGAGCGATGAATGGTTGCGAAAGGTTGAGCTATCCTCTGAAGTAATTCGTATTTGCTCTCCCTCTTCAACCATTCGATGCGACATTAGAGGAGTCACAGTGGAAGTTCTTTATAATCCCACTGTTGGTGCCAACATAGTTTCTAGTGCCTTTGCATTTGACATTTTGGGTGATACGCTGTTGGCACCTACTAGTAAATCCTTCAAGAGCCCCTTTGGCCCTATTTTCCAAGGATACGGGATTTTGCAAGATGTGATCATATGGCACGCAAACATCGAGGCTGTCCTAGACTTCCATGTCTTTGACATTCAGGATCTTGATGTCTTAATCAGACATCCAATTGAGAAATTACTCATGGAGAAAAAGAGAGGAAAAAAAGAAATAAAAATGATAGAGAAAGAATTGGCCCACGTTCTCAAATGCCTATCCAATAAAAGGGAGGGAACATCTTAAAAAAAAGGGGGGGGGAGTATTCTCATTCATTCATTTTCTATCCAGAATCCACATCTGCACATGCTTGATCAAAAGTTCATGAATTGTTATCCACGGATCCGGTGTTTGACTTAGTAATATATGAGACACAAGTATGCCTCTCTATTATCCCTACCTTGAGCTCCACATAAAGCCATATTTAGAAGTAGGATGAAAAGAGGTAATGCCCTGGTGAGGAACCATACACATTGAGCGATTTGAGAGAATCGTTTGAGGAGTACAGCTATTATTTGTTTTGAAATTCTTTTCAGAAACCCAAGCTACATAGCAGAATGAGTGAAGATGATTACAGTCAGGACCATTCCATTCTTCAACCACCTAAGGTGACATGATAGACACTTTAAAAGTTCATAGGTATAGGTATGACATGGAATAATTTGCATGCAAGCATCATACCAATTGAAGTTATGATCCACTTTAGTCTTCAACCTTTACTCGAGGATGAGCAAAGGCTAAGTGTGGGGGAGTTTGTTGACAGTCCTTAAGTGCTAAATCCGACCATCAAATCCTTGCATAAACAACATAAAAGGAATAAACAAAATAGTTATAGTAGTTTATTATTAACCATTTCCATGAGTTTTGGTGAGACATGTGTTTGCAGGTATAGAAGAGTCAGAATATGCAAAAACTTGAAGAAATGCCCCGTCGGCCGATACTGCCATAAAACAGCCGGCCGACAGGGTCGTATGAGGCTAAAATCAGGGCCCGGTAGGGTCGTGATGGCTGAAATCAGAACTCAGCCGACAGGGTCATATCAGGCTGAAATCAGCCACCCAGCGGGTTAAAATAGAGTCTCATCAGGCTGAACCATCTGACCCAGCCGACCCTAAAAAACACTCCACCATGAGGCCGTTTTCCATCACCGGACTAGGGAGGCTAAAAAGTGGAGAATTAAAGGAGGCACCCATGTGGCACAACTTGGGCAAGTGAAGACATGACCCGAAGGGGTCAACACCAAAAATGGGCCGTCGCCCGGCCTGCCAGACTACCCGGTCTACCCTGTCGCCCGGCCTGGGAACTCCCCCCCGAGGTGTCCAGCCCACTCGGCCCATCATGCCAACCGACGCCAAGTGGATAAGACAGTTGAAAACCGACCTCATCCAACGGCCGCCCGGCCTAGGTTGCCGCCCGGCGCAGCAAGCCGCCCGGCATGCCCGGCCGCCCGGTGTGGCCCGCCACCCGATGGGGGAACTTTTGCCCACCGACCCTCCTTCACCTACAAATAGCCGCTAGCACTTCGCCACCTATAAATAGAGGGGGAATTCGGCAGAAAAGAACAACACAAGAAGAAGATATTAGAGCTCCACTCAAAAGGCTTTAGCACTGCCAAAGTGCTTAGAAAATAGGGAGAGAGTGAGGGAGAGTTAGGAGGAGGTCCGGACTTGTCGGCGCCTTCTCCACACTTGTACCTTGGTGGATGCTTGTCTTTCTTAGTAAGTATTTATGATCTTCCATTGGTATTTAAGTTTTCTTTTTAAGTAAGTTCTTTCCTTAATTGCTTACGGGATCATCGTTCGATTTAGTTAGAGTATCATAGTCTTCTATAAGTATCACGTCGAGACTTTGATAGTAATTAATAGCGTAGACGTGGTGTCCAGGCTAGAGGTTACCTTTTTTTGCCGCGTGCCCCACGGTTTGAAGAGGTAGTCGGTAGGTGGTGACAGCCCTATCCGGCCTTAGTAATCCTCCATGTTCGGGTACGTCATAGAGCTATTGACCGGAGTCGCCTGTGGATGCAGGGGTAAGCCGGTGCCCGAAGTAAGCAGTTTTAGACTGAACCTATCTTATAATAGGATCCTTGACCATAGGAAACATCTCTACCCTCTACCTAACTTATTCTTGTTGTCCTTGGACGAATTAAGATAGAAGATTAGACACACATGTTCCCTGTGAATTCGATACCTTGCAATACTCTTAGGTGAAGTGTTATAGCGGTATCCGTGCGCTTGCAGATTTATCTGTGATCGTAAGAAATACCAACAAGAATTTTTGGCGCCATTGCCGGGGATAGTAATATTTCTGGTGCGACGTTAAGAAGAAGTGTCAACAGCCGGCATGGCAACAGGGGACGAAATCACGACTTGTGGGTAAAGTGGTACAAACTCTACAGAGTATCAAACTATCATGATAGCTGTCCTCTCGTTCAAGAGCGGCCTGGAATCCTCACAAGATTAGTTGGTTATGGGGTGTGGTTTGGAATGTTTGGGATGGTTGGGATGGTTGGATGGTTCGAAC